>WOAB01000065.1:0-2400000 GCA_027886185.1 Rheum nobile
AAAAGTCAAGCTGTAACTTAAACCCCACTAATCCAATAAATTTAAGCATTAATAAATCTAACATATTTGAACCTTATAGAAATCTTTATCCAGTGTAGTATAATTTAGAGTCCATATATGATTACCAAATCAGTTTATATAATATTTAAGTCCATATATGGAACCTGTACATTTTCAGGTTCAATCATATTAAGTTTGTTTCAAAATAAAATAAAAAAGAGACGAGAAGCCTACATGATTGAATTATGACAATGCAGCAAGTAGAAATGTCTCTAGGAGTTCCTTTTTACTTAAATATGGTTCTGAACATTTAAATATTGATAATTTTCATTACTATATGACATGGGAGCCTTGAGCAAATAGATATATAGACATATAAAGCTTAACTTGTGAGCATGGCAGCACATGTCCTGTTTGATATTTATTCACCAACCTCTAGATCTGTTCAAATGAAATGAAGTATTTCATTAGATTTTTGAATTATATGATCCAGGAGAGAAAACGATATAAACAAACAAAGACATATATTAACACAATGTATACATGTTTAGAAAATGTTTACAAGCCCATTAATGTAATCTGTCCATTAACCCAATGAAATAAATGTTTAGAAAAAGTCATAGCTCTACCTTAAAGCCCATTGACCGAATAAATTTAAGCATTAATAAATTTAACATATTGGGGCCTTATAGAAATCATTATCCAGTGTAGTATAATTTAGAGTCCATATATGATTACCAAATCAGTTTATATATTATTTAGGTCCATATACGACTACCAAATCAGATAATATAGTTGATTACAAGTATAATTAAGTCAAGTTCTATAATTTCCTTTATTGATCGAATTATGATGGAGTTGTATATAAGGTTTGCTGATTATAGACCAAGACACAAAGACAAAACAAAGAAAACGGCTGCAACCTAGAGACTTTGAGCAGAGATTCTATTGTGAAGGTATTTTAGTGTTTTAAGTATTTCTATTTCAAAATTGTATCTTGGTAGCTTTGTACTTTATAAGATTTCTGAAACATGCAATGATTCTA
Source organism: Rheum nobile (assembly GCA_027886185.1). NCBI lineage: Eukaryota > Viridiplantae > Streptophyta > Magnoliopsida > Caryophyllales > Polygonaceae > Rheum > Rheum nobile. The sequence goes on from WOAB01000065.1 coordinate 1,046, forward strand.
ATCTATTATCTTTGATAAACACTAATGTTAATAATGTTAACCTACAGTAAGATTAAATAATCTGTATTATTTAAACGATTTAGAAAAGTTGTAGTAGTTTGAACAAGTATAAAGATAAAGTTGTAGTAATTCTGCTGTCTACTCACAAATTTCTATCAACTTTAAAAAAGATGTATTTCCTATATACATTGCAACACATTTAAATATTCATAGTTTTCATTACTATATGACATGGGAGCCATGAGCAAATAGATATATAGACATAGATATCTTACGTTTTGACCTTTGCAGCACATGTCCTGATTGATATTTTTTCACCAACCTGTAGATCTGTTCAAATGAAATGAAGTATCTCATTAGTTTTTTGAATTATATGAACTAGGAGAGAAAAATATATAAATCTAATATGTCCATTAATCTAATCTGTTCATTAACCCAATGAAATAAATGTTTAGAAAAAATCAAGCCGTAACTTAAACCCCACTAATCCAATAAATTTAAGCATTAATAAATCTAACATATTTGAACCTTATAGAAATCTTTATCCAGTGTAGTATAATTTAGAGTCCATATATGATTACCAAATCAGTTTATATAATATTTAAGTCCATATATGGAACCTGTACATTTTCAGGTTCAATCATATTAAGTTTGTTTCAAAATAAAATAAAATAAAGAGACGAGAAGCCTACATGATTGAATTATGACAATGCAGCAAGTAGAAATGTCTATATAAGACCATGAACCATCAAATAATTGCAAGTTTAAAACAAAAGATAAAAAACAGTTGCAAGATCAGAAAGATTGAAGAGGGAAACATTGTAAAAAGGAACTCCTAGAGACATACTCCGGGTAAAAATGAAGCAGATCTTGGTCCTGTTGTATTCTGAGTAGAGCCGTGCGGATATCATCATCACTTAAATCTTCACATGGATCCACTTCCTATAAGATTGAAAGAACAATGCAAATTATCAGTATAAACGAGAGAGAGAGAGAGAGAGAGAGAGAGAGAGAGAGAGAGAGAGAGAGAGAGAGAGAGAGAGAGAGAGAGAGAGAGAGCAGATGCATGTAAAGATTGTAGCAGAAAACCCAATAACGATAACGAAATGAAATTGGCCCATAAGCCCAATGACATCTAGGCACAGCTATTAATTTGTTTCATGCTATTAATTAATTCCGTTATTTAAAGATTGGACAAGTACGCCGATATTTTTTTTTATTGGCCCATAATTGGTTGCACATTTGGGCCGTCGTTAAAGAAGGCCTTACAAAAAATGGGCCACTTAGCCGTTATATCTAAGATAGAAATGAAGTTATAAATTAAATGACTGGGCCTAAGTTGTCATGTAAGCAGGCCCAATATAAATTTGGCCCACTAACCCGTTATAGCAAATCAATGTTTTTTCTGAATCCAATTCAATTCGTATCCTAATCATATATAAATGTAATAGTAGATTCTATTATTGAACCCGGTTTATATATTATTATTACTATACCCATCATACTAAATATAATATAAGTATAACAAATATATTGTATAAATTGAGCGACAAGTTTCTAGATATAAAATTTATAATACAAATACAGTATCCTAATCAATTCAGACATGAAAAAAAACCAAACACATTTTTCAAACAGATCTTGAATGATTAATGAAAGAGATTGATGATTTAGGGTTTATTTTGAAGCAAGGTAACATAGCAGAAGAAATGAACATTAAAACATGATGAAGAACAAGCATGAATGATTGTTAAACAAAGCATTGAAACAAATTCGTGGTGATATTAAAATCGAATGGAAATCCAGAGAATGAAATTTATTTGGGACATATATACTCAGAGAGATAGGTAAACGAAGGTGCGAGAGAGACAGAGAGATAAGGAGATTTTACATTTCTAATGGATTGTGCTCTCCACAACCTCCGAATTCAAGATGGTCTGCAAAATCGAAAACAAAATCCGAGAATCAACAAAAGAGAGATAAATATACTGAGAGAGAGAGAGAGAGAGAGGGAGAGAGAGAGCTTACGATTTTAGGGTTTTTTCTGTAGATCTGAATAACATCCCACGAGCAGATCCAAATCCTTGCGATCATTGACGTTTCCAGAGGAAAAAAAAAAGAGAAAGAGAGGGTTTCTGGAAAAGCACAAAATTGATATTTCCAATCGCCATGGATGGAGAGATCTGGAAATGGAACGAAAAATTACGATTTTATCTTGACTTAGGTTTATGATTTGGAAATGGTGACAACTTGGTTTGAAAACGCCATGGATGGCGAGATCTGGAAAATGGAACGAGACACATGGTGACGAGATCTGGAAAAGGAAAGAGAGATTTGGGGAAAGTTAGGGTTTAAGGCTGGAAATGGAGCGAGGAAGGGGATGAGGAGAGGTCTGGAAATGGCGACAACTGAGATTCAAATCGCCATGGATGGTCGATCTGGAAATGAACGAGAGGCAGGTGAGGAGATCTGAAAAAGGAAAGAGGAAAGAGAGATTTCTGGAAACTAGGGTTTGAGGCCGAGTGAAATGAGCGAAATTTGTTGGTTAGTGGACGGGTAACGCGTCTCAGTGTTGGGCTAATGGGCTTGCTTGATATATTTGGCCTAGAGTGAGGGATTGAGTTCTGGGCCGGGTTACATAGTAATTGTGGGCTTTTGATTTAATGGTAAAATCATATATTAATAATTTATGTTTTCATAAGTAAATCCGGCACATGAGTCAATTATTTATTTTATACTTTTTTTTAACAATTATATAGTAATACAATAATAAATAAATATTGACATTTATTAATGCAATGTGATTTTTTAAAGTATTTTCATGTATTATAAAAATTATAAATTATGTAGGTAATCATGTTAATGTATTTGAATAAGATGATTCTTGTGTAGATATATTTATTTAAATATTTATATCTTAATTTATCAGGGTGATTTTGTTATGGACGAATTAACCCAACGTAATAGAACGTTGAGATCGCCTGTTGTTAGAGAGAAACGACAACGGACAGTTTCTAATGGATCAGGTTAATATATTGCATTTTTTTAAATTTTGTATACTAAATAGTAATATGAATTTTAATATAAATACTAATTATGCAGGATCTACACTTGGAGGTACTGGCAATTATTATGTTAATGATCGTATCGCAATGTCCGATATTTCAAATGGTTAGTAATATTTATTACAGTAGATTATCTATTTACTTCAAATTTTCTTTTATATAGTAGTTAGTGTCAAATATTTCTCTGATACATAATAGCATTGTGTCGGAACAAAAAAAAGTTTAAAATATATTTATTTATTTTTTGTTTTAAATTTATAAAAAAATATTTAGATTGTTTGCTTCTTTATAAACAAAAACTATATACCATTATTTAATTCTTTAATGTTCAGGTAGAAGAAATTCGTCTACTCCGACGACTCTGCACTACAGAACTGATCAAAACGTTCATAATTCACATTTACCTATTAGTGTTCGAGACAAAGAAAACTATGGTGAAGCTCAAATGCAAAATGTCATGCTTATAGAACATAATCGTACGCAAAATGTCGAACAAGGTATGGTATTTTTAAAAGTGGTATAAAATTAGTGATTTATTAATTTATATTGTTCCTTATTTAATTCTCATGCTACAATTAGCTCGATTGAGGAGAAAATTGCGAATGAATGTGATAAGGGATAAGCGGCATGGAACACCGCTAATCGAATCAGGTTAGAAAAAAATATATTATATTTAATTACAATGTAAATCACTAAAGGGTACCATGCGTAATTATAATTTTATGCAGCAAATACACTTGGAAATATGAGCGACTCCGTACTTATCCAAGCTAGACCATTATCTATTTCATTTAATGGTTAGTCACGAATGAATTTTTGTTTCTTATTGTTTAATAGGTATACATGCATAATCTTGAAGTTTGAGATTATTACTAATCTATCCTTATTTTGATACTTTAATGTTTAGGTACTTCCAAGTATTCCGTTAATGATCGTATCCCAACGTCCGATATTTCAAATGGTTAGTAATGTTTGTTTTAGTATATTATCTATTTACTTCAATTTTTCATTTATATGGTAGTTATTGTTTGATACTCCTCGAACACATAAAACCATTGTTTCTGAAAATAATTAATGTTTAAAATAAATTTCATTTCGTTTTGTGAATGAGAACAAAAATTATGTAAATTAGATTATTTGCATTTTTTTATAAACAAAAACTATATATAGTTATTTAATTATTTAATTTTCAGGTAGAAGAATTTCATCTACTCCGACGACTCTTCAATACCGAACTTATGAAAACGTTCATAATTCACATTTACCTATTAGTGTTCAAGAAAAAGACAACTATGGTGCATCTCAATTGCAAAATGTCATGCTTACAGAACAAAATCTTATGCAAAACGCCGAACAAGGTATGGTATTTTTTAAAGTGGTATGAATGAGTGTTCTCTTAATTTATAATATTTAATATTTATTGTCATGCTCAAATCAGCTCGATTGAGGAGGAAATTGCGAATGAATGTGATAAGGCATAAGCGGCATGGAACACCGCTAATCGAATCAGGTTAGAAAACATATATTATATTTAATTATAATGTAATACAATCCAGGGTAGCATGCGTAACCATAAAGTTATGCAGCAAATATACTTGGAAATAGGAGCGACTCCGTACTTATCAAATCTAGACCATTGTCTATTTCAATTAATGGTTAGTTATTAACCTACATTGTTTTGTATAAGTTTTTAATGGCTACTCATGCATGATCATTATTTTTAGATTATTACTAATCTCGCATTATGTAATACTTTAATGACAGGTACAAGAAATCCATCTACATTATCAGGATGTTCATCTAATGTACCACAAATAAGTGATGGTAGTATTCAATTATGGTTATAAGTATACTAAATATAGTAGTTATGTTATAATCGTCGATTAAGTTTAATTTATAAAGATAAATTTTAATAACCATGTATTTACGCAGTGTGCGTCAACGTTACGCCGACAGATTTACATTTACCGTTAGTGGATCAAACTCATACAAACTTGGTTCCACGTATAAGCCTCAATGACAAGGAAAACGAGGGTAACAAATTTATGTTTTATAAAGTCATGTACATTAAGGATTATACTATATTTTATCTTACATCAATATTTATACTATGCTATATTTATTTATCATTTACAGATCCGTTACAAAACGCGAGTCTTACCAATCAAATTGATGTAACAAAAGCTAAACAAGGTATGATTTTGTTCAATAAATAAAGTCATTTATTGTCGTACAATATTTGTAATTATTTTCCTTTTACAAATTAGCTCGACGCAAGAGAATGTTGAGAATGAATAAGATTAGGCATAAGAGGCATGGAACACCATTAATTGAATCAGGTAAGCATAAAATATTCTTAGTTAATGAACATTACAAAATATTATATAACATACAAGTATCGACATTTGTGCAGGATTTATACTTGGAAATATTGAGAACTCTGTAGCTACACCCTTATCTATTACGGTTAATGGTAATTCCTTAGGAAGTTCTCTGGTTGCATATAACGCTATACATACATATATTATATTAATTTCTATGCTGTGTATAATCTGTCATTTAATGTGCAAGTAATTTTCAGGTCCTACCAATTCGTCTGCGTTGCGAGGGCGTTCATCTGCATTACCAAACAATCGTAATGGTATTTTTTATATCAATATATGTATCATTATGTATTGATAGAACCATTTATTTCTGTATTGCATTGAGATTGTTTAACACATTATAATGTCCCATCTTTATTTGAAAATAAACAACTTGTAGGAGTGTCTGTTATTTTTAAATACTTGATTTATCGACATTTATTCATTATTACAATATTATACTCAACAGTTCCTGTCGCAGAAGTGAATAGAACAATGAGAAATCATACTGGTAAACCAGGTACTTTATTTGTATTATTTAGTGAATTTGTAATATTTGTTTATATATTGTTTAATGCTCATCTATATTTCGTAGTTCAATACATAGATCACGGTGAAGCTGTGTTTGAATGTCTACATTGTGGTGCATTACTGTGGCATGCTGAAAGATTAAATATACAAGACCCTTCAGGCGAAGGTATATGTCATATATCTTCGTTATGTTGCATGAAAGGAAAAATTGAGCTGCCATTGCTGCAAGATCCACCACCGTTGCTGAAGAATCTTTTGACAAATAGGCATCCAAAAAGCAAACAATTTTGTGAGAATATTATAGCTTATAATATGATGTTTGCTTTCACATCTTTGGGAGGAAAGGTCTTACCCATCAAGAAAGGTCGTGGACCTTATTGTTACCGAATGCATGGACATAATTTCCACAGAATAGAGAGTTTGTTACCAGTTCCTGGCGACACACCAAAGTTTTCGCAACTCTATATATATGATACTCAAAACGAGGATTCAAACAGAATCAGTGCCATTAGGTATGTCGATTATGTATATTTTTATTCGTTTTGTTAATATGGACGATTATTTAATTGGATTTTTATTATTAACATATTATTATGATGTTTAATTATGACAGCTCTAGGGTCAAAAAAGTTGATGATTCTCTTGTGACTGAGTTGAGAAAGATGATAGATCAACACAACCCCCATGCAAAGGCATTTAGAATGGCCAGAGATAGATTTAAGGATGAAGGTGTGGCAGATCTTAAGTTGCGCCTGCTTAGCACAAGAAACACTGATGCTCGGAGATATAATCACCCAACCTGCTCCGAGGTTGCATCTCTTATTCTTGGTGATATTGATACAGATTACTCGCACATGGACATTATACTTCAGACAAGGTCTGGTCAATTACAACGGATTCACGAATTGCATCCTTCGTACCTTGCGCTTCAATATCCATTGGCATTCCCTTATGGTGAGGATGGCTACAGGATTGACATAGGTTTAAGTGAAAGATGCAGTACTTCTACAAGGAAGAGGACAAGGGTGACGCTTAAAGAATTCTGTCAGTTTAGAATCCACGAGCGTCGAGGCGAAGCGGGAACACTGAGGTTATCTAGAAAATTGTATCAACAATTCTTGGTTGATGTTTATACGATGATTGAAGCAGAGAGGTTGAACTACCATCGAACTAATCAGTCTACCATACGGGCTGATTCATATACAAATATTTCAACGGCAACAAACAAGGGTCAGACAGCACCAGCTTCAGTTGGAAAGCGAGTAATATTGCCATCTTCATTTACAGGTGGTCCGAGATACATGCAGCAGAACTATCAAGATGCAATGACAATATGCAAACACAATGGTTATCCCGATCTATTCATAACATTCACATGCAATTCAAAATGGCCTGAAGTTGTGAAGTTTTGCAAAGAAAGGGGTCTACATCCAGAGGATCGTCCATACATTATATGTAGAGTCTTTCACATGAAACTGGAGTCCATGGTAAAAGATTTCAAAGTTAAACAAATATTTGGCAAGGTTAATTCGGGTAATTTCTCTTTATATTTTTCAATTTATTATTTATTTTAATATAATTGATAAGTCTTATTTATTAAGTTATTTGGATGTTGTGCAGGTATTTACACAATCGAATTCCAAAAGCGTGGTTTGCCTCATGCCTATATTTTGTTGTTTCTGGATAAGGAATCTAAGTTGCCAACCACTACAGATATTGATAAGGTCATCTCGGCTGAAATACCACACCCAACAGAGGATGCTGAGTTATACAATGCCGTGTCAAATTTCATGATGCATGGTCCATGCAGAGCTTCTAATCCATCATCTCCGTGTATGGCAGATGGAAAGTGTATAAAGTACTTTCCAAAACAATTTGTTGAACATACGGTTGTTGATGAAGATGGATACCCTGTATATAGACGGCGTGAAGATGGTAGAACGATTGAAAAGAGTAAAGCCATTCTTGATAATCGGTATGTGGTTCCTTACAATGCATTTCTTCTATTAAAGTACAATGCACATATAAACGTTGAATGGTGCAATCGATCGGGCTCTATCAAGTATCTGTTCAAGTACATAAATAAAGGGCATGATCGCGTCACTGTTGCAATAACACGGGCTGATGCAAACAAATTGGGTGATGATGGCATTGACGAAATCAAAAACTTCTACAATTGCCTCTATATATCGGCGTGTGAAGCTGCTTGGAGGATTTTTGGCTTTGATATTCATTACAAGACTCCTGCTGTTCAACGGTTGAATTTGCACCTTCCTGGTGAGGAAAGCGTTTTATTTGATGATGATGATCCTATTGATGCAGTGTTAAATGATCATGAGAGTGAAAAATCAATGTTTCTCCAATGGATGACGGCTAACAAGAAGTTTCCAGAAGGTAAAGATTTGACATATTCTGAATTTCCAGAGAAATTTGTTTGGGTACCTTCATCTAAACATTGGAAAAAACGTGATAGACGTGGTTCAATTGGAAGGATTTATCATGTACCTCCAGGTAGTGGCGAGAAGTACTATCTTAGAATTATGTTGAATCATATTAAAGGACCCACATGCTACGAAGATTTACGTACTGTTGAGGGTATAGTTTATTCTACATTTAAAGAAGCTTGCTATGCATTGGGGTTGTTAGACGATGACAGAGAATACATCGACGGGATAACTGAAGCAAGTTTTTGGGGATCAGCGCACTACATTAGGAGTCTATATGTTTTTCTTTTGTTGTCTGATAGCATGGCACAACCAGAGTTTGTTTGGGAACAAACATGGAGGCTTCTAGCAGATGATATTCTCAACAAACAGAGGCGAATTCTACGAATTGATGGTATGCATTTCAATATTAATATTTAAATGATCATAATGTTAACTGCATTTACTCTTACATGCAGATTTTGTACTCATTTAATTGTTTTGACACGTGCATGATATATATATATATATATATGCAGATTTGCATCTAACAGATGAGCAACTTCAAAACTATACACTTGCCGAAATTGACAAGTTATTATAACGGAATGGTAGTAGTTTGAGTCACTACAAAACCATGCCTCCTGTAGATTCAAGTCTTATTATCGAAGGTATCAACAAGCTTATACAAGATGAACTTCGATATGACACGACAGTTCTAGCTGAGGAGCATGCTCAATTACTTTCAAGATTTACAATGGAACAGAAAGGGGTTTATGATGAGATCATAAATGCTGTTATATCAAATAACGGGGGTGTCTTCTTCTTATATGGTTATGGTGGAACAGGCAAAACTTATATATGGAGGGCACTTTCATCGGCTATTAGGTCAAAAGGTGAAATAGTCCTTACTGTTGCTTCAAGTGGAAATGCGGCTCTCCTAATACCCGGCGGCAGAACTGCTCATTCCAGGTTTAAAATTCCTTTGCAAGTTCATGAGGATTCAACGTGTCATATATGTTCAGGTACAGAACTTTCTGAGTTGATATGTGCCGCCAAACTTATTATCTAGGATGAAGCTGTCATGACAAATAAGTTATGTTTTGAAGCTTTAGACAGGACATTACGAGATATTTTACGGGCTATAAATCCTCTTAGTTTAGAACAGCCTTTTGGAGGAAAAGTCATAGTATTTGGTGGAGACTTTAGGCAAATCCTGCCAGTTATCTCAAAAGGTAGCAGACAAGATGTTGTTTTTGCTACAATTAATTTCTCTTATTTATGGGATCATTGCAAAGTTCTTACTCTAACAAGAAACATGAGGATTCAACAAGGTACATCTGAATCTGAGATCCAAGAGGCAAATGAATTTTCTGCTTGGGTATTAAGCATCGGAGATGAGACTGTAGGTGTTGACAATGATGGGGAAGCGCAAATTGAAATTCCCGATGAACTATTGGTAAAGGATTTTGAATTAGATCCAATTCCAGCTGTTGTCAAATCTGTTTATCCCTCTCTTATGGAAGATCAGTTGACTCTGGCATACTTTGAAGAACGAGCAATTCTTGCTCCTAGATAAAGTTAATGAGTACATATTGTCTTCGTTGCCTGGTGATGAAAAGGTCTATCTCAGTTCCGATAGTTTATGCAAGACAGGTTCTGTTAAAGATAGTGATGTTGATATTTATTCGTCCGACTTCTTGAATAGTATTAGATGTTCTGGTCTGCCGAATCATGTACTGAAACTTAAGGTTGGGGTCCCTATTATGTTGCTTCGCAATATTGATCAGACTTCGGGTTTATGCAACGGGACGAGGTTGATAACCACGCAGCTTGGCAGTCATGTGATACAAGGTAGAATTATATCAGGCAACAATATTGGACATACGGTTTTGATTCCTCGAATGATCATGTCACCGTCAGACACTTCATTTCCTTTTAAGTTTCAACGAAGACAATTTTCCTTGAGTGTGTGTTTTGCTATGACCATAAACAAGAGCCAAGGCCAATCTCTTGCCAATGTTGGTTTGTATCTTCCACGCCCTGTTTTCAGTCATGGTCAGTTTTATGTTGCTTCTTCAAGGGTGAATAGCAAGAAAGGTTTGAAGATCTTGATTTCTGACAAAGACAATAAGAGATATAATACTACAACTAATGTAGTATACAAGGAAGTTTTTGATAATTTGTAGCAATTTTGAATATCGCGCCATTTATTATGTTTACGTGTCATTTTCATGTATTAGAGTTAAATGACTTTTTTTTATTATGTTTTATCGTTCTAGAAGTATTGATGTAAAAGACTGTCTCTATTCCTGTTTGTAAGACTACTTAACCAATTTTTACGATTAATAAAGTTATGGAAAGTACTGTCTCTCTTTATATAATATAATGTTTTATATCTTTAATTTGTTTAATCAATTTTTCATTTTTTATTTAAATAACTAATCAAGTATATATTAAAACAATCATTATTTGATAATAAACATATATAATTTTTACAAATGTAAAATAAAATAAAAAAATCCCGTGCAAGGCACGGATATTACACTAGTCATATAAACTAAAATCATATCAAAATGACAGTATGACACTATATGGACTTCAAGTCACACACACTTGTTCGTGGGCTTGGGCTTGGGCTTGTTCGTCAAACCTTCTCCTCTTTCATATGTCGGAGAGAGAGTAGGGTTTTTGTGCCGCTGAAGTGAAAACTGCCGACGGGGTTTAAGCCAACTCCAATCATTCACTCTCTTCAATCGAAATCTCTGATTTGAAGCTCAGCACCCGCCGATGGATCCTTCATCTTTCAGCTCCCCTGAATTAGAAAATCTCCTCCAGGTAATTATCTCTCTGCCTCTCCGTCCCCTTTTCTGCTTGTAGTCTTCAATTTATCCTGGGTTCCGGGTGACCATAGCCTAATCAACTGCTCTGATTGATAAATGTCCAGGTATCCTCTTGCTATTGTTGTTTCTTTTATTTTCTCTTTAAGAGATTGTATAGTTCTCAGCTTCTTTAGTGACATTTCCATATTCTTTGAGAGACTTCGTTTTTGGCATCTATTTCTTGAGGGTGTAAACCAAATTTCATAACTTTTTGGGCCAGTCGGTCGATATTGTCAGATTTATGGAGGATTATCTTAATGCTGCCTATGTATCTACAATTCGATGGCTTGGTACTCATTGACCTTGAATTTTAGGGTCTTTTGGATGTCAAATCAATGTAAAAAGGTTACAAATTACTTCCCTCGCTCATCCCACCATGGTTGTTGCTATAGGTTTTTAGGCTTTATCTACTGTCTTTCTTTTCATCTTCTGGTTTGTGCTGTGTTGGATCAAATCAAACTATGGCCATAGCACAAACTCTGTGAGACAAGGTTTTGCCACAATTAAAGACTCGAGTTCATAACCCGGACTCAAGGGATTGATGGAACTATATCCAATTCTTACAATCACACCCTCTCTCCTTTGAACAAAAAACCTTCTTCCATGGACATTTATGGTTTGCTAACTTGTAACTGAAAGAGCCTAGTTCTAGGTCACACCACATATCTTGGATACATAAGGCATGGATAGCTAGATCACGCATGAGTTACATGGCCAAGGTCCAGATTTCTTTGTTCTTGCCTCCAGAGTCGTACTGTTTGCATCAGCTGTGGTAGCATGAACTGATACTCTTGTATTATTGGGCTTCGCTTCGGGAAATAGTACTAAGTAGAAATGTAGGGTGCAGTTTAGAACCAGGCTCTTGCCTATATCCTATTCGTTTCCTTCAGCATCCATGCTAAGTGATTTATTATTATACTTTGGCTGTCAAAAGTCTAAAATCTAGTTGTATGGAAAAAGGATTGGTTGTTATTTTCTTGTTTCACTCAACCTTGCATCAGTAATGATATTTGCCTGCCTTGTATGGTTGGGGTGAATGAGGCTAAATAGTTGTTATTCTATGATGCTCTGCTAAGTGATAAGCTTGCTCAAACAAGGCTTAGCTTTGGAAGTCAAACCTTGTGCAGCATCTAATAAAATGTGGTCAAGTATGGATCGAGTCTGATGTCTTTCCTTACATTTTCTCATAATTGAAATATGTTGGTTGTTTGTTTTACCTGTTAGCTGAGTTGGTTGCTATTTGTTTGGTTTGACAGCAAGAGAAGCAAAGGGCTATGATCAATGAGATGGTGTCGAAGATGACAAGTGTATGCTGGGACAAGTGCATCACTAGTACCCCAGGAAGCAAGTTTAGTTCGAGCGAAGCAGCATGCCTCTCCAACTGTGCACAAAGGTATATGGATATGAGCATGATGATCATGAAGCGCTTGCAATCTATGCAGTGACATGAAGAAGGCGGCCTCATCACGGGTGACTTTGAGAACTACAATTTATCTTCATCTTCAATGCAGGTGCTTATCTAGTATTTAGACGAGATTTGGCGGAAATCCAGTATTTTGTCATGCAATGCTGACTGCATTCTTTGATTACAAAGATAAAGGCAGGATTTTTTAAACTTATGTAAGCTTGCCATATTATGAATCACCATTGCTACTTCTCCACTGGTTCATCTTATTCATTCTTGGTTAAATTCTGAACGGATGATTGTTTGTTTTTTAACCCATGATTATTAGATGCTTAAAGAATGTGATACTATAAGAAAAGATATCTTAAATGGGAAAAATCCAACCAAAACTATTGTAAGATTAATTTTGATGGTTCTAAACAATCAAACGGAGAACCTGGTATTGGCTTTATTATCATAAATGACAAAGGGAATATTATAAACATGGAAAGTGAACGATGTGGTTATAACTTATAAGACTCGTCTTCATATAGGAATTATGACTAGTCTAATTTTTTCCTCATAAAAAAAAGGAAAGGGAACCTATTATATTTTTGTGATAAGAGGAAAGGGAACATAGTAATTGACTAATTGCACAACTTTGAGGCTTTCTTACATTTCCACCACATTTTTTACCCAAAGAAGAACATTTCCACCAGATTGATCATTTGAATTGGCGTCGCACAGTACTCCTAAAAGTTTTTCTCTCCGTGTTATTTTTTAAAATTCTAGTAAGTTAGATCTGGAGATGCAGCAAAAAAACAGTTGAGTCTTCCACCCACCCCCCCCCCCCCCCCCCCCCCTCCCAAAAAAAAACAAACAGAAAAATGCAGTTGAGCAGGAAAAAAGGTCCCACCGGGAGTCGAACCCAGGTCGCTGGATTCAAAGTCCAGAGTGCTAACCACTACACCATGGAACCAATTACAATGCCTCATTTTGTTTCGTAAAAATGTTTATAAATAGTTTTTTTGTTTATAAAGAGATTTTTTTTGAAAAAGTGATGTTTAAAATTTGAATATTGAGTGTTATGGAAAAGTGTGAAGGGAGAAAAAAAAATGGATTTTGTTTATAAATGGTTTATAAACACATCACCAAACAAGCCCTAAAAACACCTCATCTCTTCACCTTTGGTAAATATGATGATATTTTCGCATAATGCAATTTAATTGATTTATTTAAATGTAACACAAACATGCACCATGCGCCAGTTAAAGTTGTAAAACTGCAATCGGTAATCAACCGCTTAAACTAGTTCTCATGAAATGTCATTCACTATAACTTGAAAATATTCAATTAAGTGTTCAACTTACGTAACTGACCTAATTAAGCCAACCGAATTTGAAACATCTATAATTTCTATTGCAGCCGGACATCGTTTTGGAAAACATAATTTCCTTCAGCAGCCGGACATCGTTTTGGAAAACATAATTTCCTTTTCTATGAAGGGCTCGTTTGGTATGATTCAGGAATCGGGTTGAAATCGGAATCAGAAATGACTCATTCCCATTCCTGTAGTTTGTCGTTTGATATGTTGTCGGAATAAGTCATTCTTGGACATACTCTTTATTTAATAAAATAATTAATATTGTTTAATTATTTTAGAAAAATAATTAATATTATTCAATGAAAATAATTAATATTATTCAATAAAAATAATTAATATTATTTCATTATTTGATAAAATAATTAATATTATTTAATTATTTAATAAAACATTAATATTATTTAATTGTTTAATAAAATAATTAATAATATTTAATTATTTATTAAAATAATGAATATTGTTTAATTGTTTATTAAAAATAATTAATATATTAAATAAACATAATTAATATTATTCAATGAAAATAATTAATATTATTTAATAAAAATAATTAACATTATTTAATAAAAACAATTATTATTATTTAATAAAATAAATAATATTATTAATCATTTAGCAAACTAATTAAGATTATTAATTATTTTTTTTAAAAAAAATATTATCAATTATTTAATAAAAAATAATATTATTTAATTGTTTAATAGAATAATTAATATTATTTAATATATAAATGATATAATATATATATGAAATAAGGAGTCGGTCAAGCTCGGGTACGAGTTCGGGTTGTATTTCGGGTCGGTCGGATTTTATATGTCTAGTTAAAATGGATGATATCTCAACATTTTTAATGAAATTAAATATTTCATAAAGTTTGAAATCATCCATTCTATGGAATGAAATTCATTCTATTTTTATTTTTATCAAATATAATTGTGAGAATCAGTCATTTTCATTCATGATTCTAACGTGTCCTAAGAGTCACTAGGCGATATGAGATGAAGTGCTAGGTTTCTTGATAGCTAGGGAAATTAGGTAAGCGTGTCCCATAGATAAGCCACAGGAGTTAGATAAACGTAGAATGATCTGGAAATTAAGATACAACCACGAAAGTGAAAGGAGTTCCAATAAACTCATAACCCATGCTAGTTCTATAGGATGGATTCGAAACTAAACCAGAAAAGGGAGCCTTCACATCAAAACCAGAAAAGGGACCCTTAACAATTACCACATACTTACATATAGTATTTCAATATTATACTTTTAACTTTTTTTAATCATAGAGCAAAGTTATTAGGATTTAGGATACTTAACATATAGAAAGCAACCCATTAGTTCTAAGACGACACACCTTATAATTGTTCCAATTTGAACTTAATAACGCATTCATTAATTATGCTTCAGTGACCTATATAAGACTTAATTAACAAAGCTTTCCACTTCTGTATCAGTATCTAATGCCCTTGACAGCACGTCAGTTGACACTCAATCATTTTGAGTACAAAATATATTATCTAGACTAGATTTATGTTCATATATTAATATAGAGAAATGATCATATGCGAACGGATTTCTTCATGTTGACGTGTCGACACGTACTATCCGTTCACAACTTAAAATCTACGACTCATATCAAAGGCAAATAATGACATTATCATATTTTATCCGAATAAATTAGCATGTACACAATCAGAGTTATAATGAGTCAATAAATTAATCGTGCATCCGAGTTATAATGAATTTGCGTTACTTAATTATATTAATGAAATTTTATATATTAATGAAATGTGCGTCTGTATATATTATTTCTTTCCTTTTTTAAAATATATTTGTGTAATACTCTTTGGTTATTAGATAAGTGGTAGATACCCTATTTAATTTGTGTCGCTTACGCTCAATTATAAGAACAAAGTGAATATCATAAGTTTGAATTATGCATTAGGGTTCTTTTCATTTCACATTTATGGATATAAAAATTGATAAAAACACAGACACCAAATTAACGGAATATACAAGGTGAGTGGTATTTTAAAATTTATGTTATTTTACGAGTGCTTTTCGATATTTTACCTTGATTCATTTTGTGTTTGATAAAAAAAGCAAAAAAGAAAAAAGAGTTTCACCTAATCGCGAACGTATGACAGTCGTCGCATTTCACAACTTCTAAGGACAGCGGGCTTATAAAGAAAGAAAACTGCAAATATTAGATTAGTTAGTTAGATGAAATGAAACATGCATAATAAATCTACTTACTTTCGTATAGTTATTGCTTCATTAGAGTGCTATATATACATGCTAGCTATATATATGCCTATATCTTTTATAGTTTTATTCGTTTTACGAGTCGTGGTTCATTTCTGGTTTCTCGCAGGGAAAACGTGGCATTTTAATTAATTTAAGAGCTTCTATATATATTCTTCAAGAGATCGATCTAATGACGTCTGCTGATCCATATGCATGTGTCCTGTACGTGCCAAATTCTTATACTGCACTTAGCTAAATGTAGTCCAGCAATGACATCTTTTAGTGGTTCATAGCACAATTGAACGATACAAATGCAGTAATAAGCATGCATAACAACATGACATGTTAACATAATATTTATGGATTATGACAAGCAACCAAATGGATGGATTGAGAAACAAAAACATTATACGCACAAAATGACAATTTTGTCTGACCAAAAAACAACATTGCAATTCTGAAATGGACTTATCAATCAGGTATATTAATGATCGAGGCCTTACTGCTTATATTGTTAGTTGTTAGTGAGAAATAATATTTTAGTACGTTTTTTTTTCAGGAAAAAACATTTTGTGGCGGCCTTATATATTATAAGAGTTCGTAGGCAGCCACTGACATTACGTATGTGGAATGCTAGAGTTGGAGCTCGATTAAATATTTAAATTAAATTAAATGTGAGGAGGTCCAAAATTTAATTTTAATTTTAATATATGACTCTGCTCCAGCTCTGATGAAAAAGACTTTTATCAGATCGATTCAAGTTGAGTACTTCAACTTTACCGACGCGGATCAAGGATCGGATAAACTTTAACTGGTAGGTGAGTTTAAGTTGGACTTAATTTGGAGAAGAATATTTGATGGAATTGCAAAAAATAAAACGAAATAAATTTGGTACGTTGATTAATAAAGAAGAATTTGTAGAGATGCTATGTAATGTAACTAATATCAGTGTACATTGCCAACAGACTGAAGCCACTTCTTCACGGTTCAATCTCTAAGAATCAAAGTGCATTCATATCTGACAGGTCTATAACTGATAATACTATTGTTGTAGTTGAATGCGCTTTCACTATCTAAAGAGGAAGAAGACTGAGAAAAGAGGATTCCTGGCCATCAAAGTGGATAAGCCTAAAGCCTTTGACCGGGTTGAATGGAGCTTTTTGAAGAGTGTCATGCATCATATGGGCTTCAGTAACACCTAGATCAATCTGATTCTCAAATGTGTAAGCTCTGTCTCCTTTTCAGTTCTGCTTAATGGCATTCCTACTCCAATAATTTACCATACACGAGGACTTAGGCAATGTGATCCAATTTCACCTTACCTACTCCTCCTTGTTATGGAAGGTCTGTCTAGCCTTTTCTCTGTCTTCCAAGAAAATGATCTTCTTCATGGTATCAAGGTGGCTTCATCAGCTCCAAAAATTTCACATTTACTCTTTGTTGATGACTGCATCATCTTTGGTCGTGCAAATTTTCAAGAGGGTCAGATTATTAAAGATTTGCTGCAATCTTTTGAGAATGCTTCTGGCCAGAAGATCAACATAGCAAAATCTCAGATTTGTTTCAGCCTTAATGTCAGTAGAGCAGTCCGTGATTCTCTTTTGCATCAGATTGGCTTTCGAGAGGTTGAATCTCATGAGAAGTATCTTGGCCTTCCAACTGTCTTTAGAAGATCAAAGAAAGCAATTTTTTCACAAGTAGTTGAGCGAGTCAAAACTAAGGCTCAAGGTTGGAAATGTTCTTCATTCTCTCAAGCTGGGAGGGAGGTCTTCATTAAGGCAGTCCTTCAAGCAATTCCAACTTACATCATGAGCGTTTCAAGCTTCCTTCTTCCATTTGCTATGAACTTGACTCTATTATCTCCAAATTCTGGTAGGGATCCCAAAGTCAGAGGAAAATTCACTGGGCAAAGTGGAATGATTTATGTGCTCCCAAGGATTCAGGTGGACTAGGATTCCGAGATTTTGAGGCTTTTAATCTTGCTCTCCTGGGTAAACAGATTTGGAGGCTTCTAATGGATCCTTCTTCAGTTGTATCCCTCATTCTTAAGGCTAGGTATTTTCCAACAACTGATATTCTTAATGCTTCTCTTGGTTCTCAACCAAGCTTCATTTGGAGAAGTATCTCACAAGCAATATGGATCTTAAAGAAGGGTATCTACTGAGAGCTTGGGAATGGTTTAAATGTCAAGTTCTGGTCTGGTAGATGGTTGCCTCGTCCACACTCTTTCACTTTAATTTCTCCACCAGTTCCTTAGGAAAAACATCTTTGTGTGGCTGATTTTTTTGACTGGTCTACATCAGATTGGAACTAGGAGGCATTGCAACTTAGATTGTTTGACTGTGATCTTGACCTCATTCAACATGTTTAATGTGTGTGGTATTACAAAAAAGTACACTTTGAATGAGAGGGGATCCGACCTTATCGGGCCAGCCATTTCTCTATCCATGGGCCGCAGTCCATGTACCCCAACCAAATCCCCATGGCTGGGAGGTTGTTCGCAAGGCTCGAACTCGAGACCTCACGCTTTAACAAACGGCTTAACGCCCACTTGTTACCAATTGCGCTGCATCGCCAAAGTCTTCTTCCTTCTCCATTGTTCCAATCAGATCCGAAAAATGAGAAATCAATCAAAAGTCAGTGGACCTGAATTGAATCATTACTATATAAGCTATTCTGATATTAAGATTCAATATAGATGAAATCGTGGAAACGGACCTTTGATTTCCTTGGACCCTAATTCAGTTGATATGCTGAGATGGTTTTACTCAAAATCTGGTGTTTATTTTGTCAAATTTGCCTACAGATTAGTGATCAACTCTGCTCATGATGCAGAATCATCTTCCTCATCGTCTGCTCCTGATTCTAATGCTTCTTGGAAAAAGATTTGGAAGCTTGATGTTATCCCAAAGGTTCAGAATTTTATCTAGAGATCATTGAAAATTTTTCTTCCTTGTTTACAGATTCTTAAGTTTAGGAAGATTGTGCAATCTGATATTTTCTCTCTCTGTCAGCAAAAGCCTGAATCTTTGCTGCATATTTTCAAAAAATGCACCTTTGCAACATCCTTTTGGAGACTTCTCCCTCAACTCAATCATGTCATTGTTCTCTGTCCAGGGAGCTTCTGGGATTGGTGGTGCTCAGTTATTAATCTCCTTTTGCTAGCTAATCTTGCTCTATGGGCTACATCTTTATGGGCTCTATGGTTTAACAGAAATTCAAGATCTTTTGAAGATAAGTTCATGGGGCCACCTGATCTTCTGCATTGGATTTATTTGCATTTACCTAGTTCAGTTCCGTCTCCTTTGGTTTCCCATTTGCAGTTGGGGGTTCAGGTTGTTTCTCCAATGTCATTTCTTCCTTCCTCTTCATGCTCCCAACTTATGTGTGATGCTAGTTTGTCTTTTGATGGCAAAGCTGCTATTGGCTTCATTTTGACAGATTCTGCAGGCTCTTTAGTTGTGTTAGGGAGTAAATCTTTAAAACCAAACACATCTATTGAAATCTTGGAAGCTAAAGCAATTCTCTAGGGTCTGGAAACTGCTTTGACATCTGGAATTCTGCAGCTTGAAGTTTGGACTGATTACAAGACTATTGCTCTTCGCTGTTGTTCTTCGGCATCTGCATCTCCTCACATGAATATTCCTCTTTTATGTTTTGTCATCTTATTAATAGTCTTTTATGTTCTTTTTCTTCATGTAAGATTGGTTTTGTATCTAGGAATTATAATGGTTTAGCTCATGTAATTGCCCAATATGGGCTTTTCTTGCCTCCTATGGCAATGGTCTTCTTCTCTCATGTCTCTCAAATGCCATTGGCATTGGCTTATAAATTCTTGTAAATTCTTTTCCTTGTTAATGAAAGCTTTGTTTCAAAAATAAAAAATAAAAAATACCAGTGTACATAAGTTGACGCGTAGATGTGTTGCAGTTGAGACAACCATGAGTTTGGAGGATAATACGGTGCACTAATCCACTCTTGGCATATAGCTGGCGAAATAGTGTCAAGTGTGTCTATGGACATCCTAATTAGATAATGATTTTTTCTAGTGTGTCTATGAACACACTCTAAATTATTTATTTTTAGTAATAATTTTTTTAGTCATTAGTGTTTTTTATTAAATATTTATTCATTATCTTCTAGAAAATATTTAAAAAATAATATCTTATTTTAACTTGTTAGCATGTATCATGAGTATTAAAAAAATCGTTAATTAATCTGACATATAAATTACAAGAGGCATATTCTATGCTTTCGCTTTCACATGCATCATGCAATGCAATGCAACTGCAAGTATATATATTATCCTTTTAATTTTTGTAATTAGTTAAATGTTGTAATGTCTAACAATATCACTTTTGAGAAAATAAGGACTATCAATTCACTATATATATATATATATATATATATATCTGTTTGGCCTCACTCTTAATGGACCTTCAAAGAGAGCGGCCCAATGGATGGAGTGATCTTTCCGTTTGGAGCGACCAACTGATTAAACGACAAGCGAGGATCACGGCCACGACAAGATCGGAGACGTTATTAAAACCCAGATTATGGAGGTTAATATATCAATTATAACCCACGTAATCAATCATAAATATCGCAAGATCATGGCCATTTGGTAATCAAAGCTGACGAACGAAGATCACGGAGGCCAAACGGCTAGTTTAGATAGATCTTAGGAAATTAAATGTGTATATAAAGGGATTTGAGATCATTGTAAAAGAAACGAATTTGACATAATACAGACGACTACTCTCCTACTTACATTCATCAGAATTCTCTAGTTCGAATCCTCGTTCTAGTGTTGAAGCGACCGACGACTAAATCCTTTGATTCGACCAATCTCTTATTCAGAGGAGATAAGCTTGTCTTTGCATTCATTTAATCTTATTTCATCTAGATCTTTAGTTGATTTGGATTATCTAGATATTATCGATCTAATTGTTGTCTAGTTTCCCTTCTTTAAGCGATTCAGGTCGGTTCGATCATTTTTGCCCAAAACAATTTGGCGCCCACCGTGGGGCATCTAGCCAATCAGCGATCCAATCATCAATCCGATACTCATCGTGACCGACTCAGCAAACCTCGTGGTCCCTGTCGAAGATCCAGCCCAGGACAACGTCCAAATCGAAAATCAGGAAGAGAACGTCAATGCCCGGCCAGTCGCAGATTCACAAATACAAGAACTTGCAAAAGCCATGAAAACGAGTTTCTAAGATCACAGGTACACTCGTCCGTATCGATTCCCGAAGGCTCGAGACGTGTGGTCAATACGGAAGGATTACCCATGCGACTCGATCTAGATGGAGTGGACATGACACCCGCAGTGGAGACCAATGGTTCCCAGCACACCGGTATGTTTCAGACCCCTCTGGCCACTTTCGTTACGACTAACATGCCAAACTCTGTAGCCGAGCCTCTCAGGGCTCGAGCAACCCATCCACAGGCAACGGCTCCGACCGAACTCCAAGCCCTTATACAACAAGCCATTAATGAACATATGAAGACTCTAGACGACCGTATCGTACGGATTCCGGGAGTTCCCCAACCAATCAAGAGAGAAGCAATCGATGGATATGAAGACTCGCCTTTCGCAGAGGCGATTGCACGCGTCGAGATTCCTAAAAAGTTCCACGTCCCCAACATGCCCAACTATGACGGGACCGGAGACCCCGACGATCATGTCTCAATTTATAAGAAAAAATTAATGACTATTTCGATCCCAAGAGGGAACTGCGAGGCAGTCATGTGCAAAAGCTTTGGCACGACCCTCGCGGGACCTGCACTAACTTGGCTTATGCATTTACCACAGGGTTCCATCGCTTCCTTCACCGACTTGATCAATTCGTTCAAAGTTCAATTTGCTAGCAATCGACGATTAGAAAAGCAGTCAAGCGACCTATACAGGATCGTGCAAATGTATGGCGAACCTCTAAGGGATTATCTTAACAGGTACATCAAAGAGAAGGTCGCAATCCCACATTGTGACGTTCCAACGTCGATCGAAGCGTTTCGCCGGGGCCTGGTCAGAGGCAACGAACTCTACCATGAATTGACCAAATACCCATGACGAAGCTTTGAGGATGTGCAAGCCAAAACCATGGCTCAAGTCAGACTCGAGGAAGACGAGGAACCCTCCAAGGCAAACAAGAGTCCCGATCGAGTAAACCGAAGGGCATCCTCGGACTATCGACGCGATCGACGACACCAACCGTACCATAAGGGGCGAAGCGACCCTAGTCAGGTAAACAACTCTTATGACAAGAACCAGGATTGGCGAAACAACCCCGCTCTCCCTCCGAAACTTCACTCTTACAACTTCAACATATCCGTATCGGAGCTCGTAAAGAGTTTCGACAAATATGGAAAGGAAGTAAAATGGCCTCGGAAGAACGATAAACCAGATGCCAAGAAGGACATGAACCGATGGCGTGAGTTCCACGAAGACCATGGACATTCGACAGACGAATGCATAGCCCTTCACAAAGAAGTCACGAGGCTCCTCGCACAAGGGTTACTACGCGACGTCATCTCTGATAGGGCTAAAGCGACGCTCGATCGAAGGGACCTGGTAACATCCGGCAAACCATCCTCTCCGGTTCCCACTAAAATTGTCAACACTATTTCAGGAGGGTCGGATGTTTGTGGAAACATATACTCGGCCGCCAAATGACATGCTCGAGAGAGCAAAGGCAACAAGCCGATTCAGACGGAGACAAGACAATTACAAATCTCCGACGTTCCCACCATTACCTTCGACGATTCGGAAGCCCAAGAGTTAGGCGACCATCATGACGGTTTGGCAATATCTCTTTCAATTAGCAACTGCCTTATCCGTCGTGTTCTAATCGACACAGGTAGCTCTACCAACTTGTTGACACTAGACGCCTTAAAGGGTATGGGTTTAAGCGAGGACGACTTAACCAGAAACTCTACCCCGCTGGTCAGATTCAGTGGGGAAGTTAAGTGTACCCAAGGCGAAATCGTGTTAACAACGTACGCTGGTAGAGTCAATCAACAGGTAACGTTTTTGATACTCGACTGCCCGTCTCCATACAATGCAATTCTTGGCAGACCTTGGATCCACGCCATGAAACCTGTACCTTCCACTTACCACCAGACAATAAAGTTCCCTACTAAGTAGGGGGGGTACAGGAAATAAAAGGCGACCAACGGGCTGCCAAGGAGTGCTATGTCACTTTAATGAAAGGGGCAGTCGACAAACCTTCCGCATAGCAATCACAGTATGGCGAAAGAACCACACAATACGTCGAACCAGAAATGGAACAACTCGACGAGATCGCGCTGGATCCTTCAAAGCCAACACAAACAAAGAAGGTCGGATCAGATCTAAACGACTCGACCATGGCAGATTTAATCTCTTTTTTACAATCCAACTCTGACTGTTTTGCTTGGTCACACGAAGACATGGTGGGGATCTCCCCATATATTATTACTCACAAATTGAATGTAGATCCTACGTACCCTCCAGTCAAGCAAAAAAGGAGGAAGTTTGCGCCAGAACGTAACAAGATTGTTGACGACGAGGTAAAAAACTTACTTGAAACAGGTAAAATAAGGGAAGTCAGGTACCCCGACTAGTTAGCAAACGTCGTCGTGGTTCAAAAGGAGAATGGGAAATGGAGAGTATGCATCGACTTCACAGACCTAAATAAGGCCTGTCCAAAAGATTCTTTCCCATTACCACATAGCGACGCCATGGTTGACATGACCGCCGGACACGAAATGCTAACATTCATGGACGCATTCAGCGGATACAACCAAATCCTCATGGAACCTGACGACCAAGAAAAGACAACTTTCATAACAAGCCAAGGTACATACTGCTACAAAGTAATGCCTTTTGGACTAAAAAATGCAGGGGCCACATACCAGAGGTTGGTAAACAAAATGTTCAAAGACCAGATCTGAGATACCATGGAAGTTTACATTGACGACATGCTCGTCAAGTCCAAAGCAGCAGGGGACCACATTGAACACCTGAAGGAAACTTTCGAGGTATTGAAAAGATATAACATGAAATTAAACTCGACTAAATGCTCTTTCAGAGTGTCTTCAGGAAAAGTTTTGGGATACATGGTCACTCAAAGAGGAATCGAAGCCAGTCCAGACCAGATCAAGGCCATCGTCAACCTTAGATCCCCTCGATGCATCAAGGACGTCCAGAAATTGACAGGACGGATAACATCATTAAACAGATTCATATCCAAGTCCTCAGATAAATGCAAGCTCTTCTACGAAGCCTTGAAAAAGAACAAATCATTCGACTGGACGGCAACACACGAGCAAACCTTCCAGGATCTAAAGAAATACCTGGCAAGTCCACTACTACTAGCTAAGCCAAAAGACGACGAGCTGTTACCACTATATCTGGCCGTATCAGAATCAGCCGTCAGCGCAATCCTAACAAGAGAGGAAGATGGTAAGCAGTCACCAGTCTACTATGTAAGTCGTTCCTTGCTTCCCGCCGAAACCAAGTACACATCACTTGAGAAATTAGTCTTGACATTGGTTATGGCCTCATACAAGTTACGACCCTATTTTGAGTCACATGCTATTATTGTGAGAACTAACCATCCCATGAAAGCCGTCATGAGGAAACCAGAATTTACAAGACGAATGGCTAAATGGGCCATACACCTCAGTGGATTCGACATCGAGTATGAGCCAAGGACAACGATCAAATCTCAAGCTTTAGCCGACTTTGTGGCCGATTTTAGCCCGATACTGGAACAAGAAGCCACGAAGGAGGTCGAACAGTTAAAAGTCGAAGAAGACAGGGGCATATGGCAACTCCACACAGACGGAGCATCGAACGTAAGAGGAGTCGGCTTAGGTGTCGTGCTAAAATCACCACAAGGGGACCATATAGCCCAAGTTGTGAGATGTGAGTGGGACGCGACCAATAATGAAGCAGAATATGAAGCCCTTGTATTTGGACTAACGCTCGTACACGATCTCGCAATTCTAAACATAGAGGTGACATGCGACTCTCTCTTAATCGTCAACCAAGTACAAGGTTCGTACGCTGCCAAAGATGACATGATGATGGCATATCTAGATATCGTCAAAAAATTGGCAAGCAAATTCCATAACTTCGCCATCCGACAAGTCCCACGCGACCTCAACACACAAGCCGACGCCCTAGCAAATCTTGGCTCCGCCTTGCATCCCAACGACTTGCACAATATTCCATTGGCACATATCACCACATCGGCCGTCCCCAAAATCGTTAGGACACTTAATCCAGATGACATTCAAACAATGGACGAGTTACCCCTAGAAGAAGTCGTCTCAGCAGAGGTAGGCGACCACACAGAAGAAGATTTGGTGGGCGACCAAGATGATTGGACCACCCCCTACATCAAGTGGCTCGGAGATGGAACTCTCCTAGAAGACAAAGCAGAAGCTAAAAAACTCAAGGTACAAGACGTAACCTTTGATTTAAAAGATAATGTGTTGTTCAAACGATCTGTTACGTTGCCTCAAAACAACTGAGGTACGATGCGTCTTACAATCCTTACACGATGGAGAATGCGGGAACCACATTGGAGGACACAGCCTATCCGACAAAGCCCTCAGGACAGGTTATTATTGGCCCACAATGAAAAAAGACGCGACATATTACGTCAGAAAATGCGACGCCTGCCAACGACACGTACCTGTCACGCATCAGCCGTCGGAGATGCTCCATCCGACTAGCTCCCTGGCCCTTCATGCGATAGGGGATGGACATCGTCGGAAAATTGCCACCAGCGTCAGTACAACGCATCTTCTTCTTGGCCATGACTGACTATTTTTCTAAATGGATAGAGGCCGAAGCATATTGAGAGGTAAAATAAAAACACGTTATCTCATTCATAAAACATAACATTCTATACAGATTTGGCATCCCTTCAGAAATCGTATGCGACAATGGCTCCCAATTCATCGGTAGCAAGACGCGATCCTTCTGTAAACAGTGGAATATCACACTAGTCACTTCCACACCAAGATACCCACAATCCAATGGTCAAGCAGAGTCCACCAATAAAATCATTATCAACAATCTCAAAAAATGCCTCACAGGGGCAAAAGGCAAGTGGGCTGACGAGCTCCCTTTAATATTATGGTCCGACAGGACGATGCCAACAAATGCAACAGAACAAAGCCCTTTGTCTCTAGTCTATGGAAGCGAGGCAGTCATCCTCACTGAGCTACTCGTCCCAACTGCCAGATACAGACTCCAAACTCCAGAGCAAAACGACATCGAGCTAGCTCACAATCTCGACACCATCAACGAGACCAAAGAGAGAGCCAGAATTCGAATGGTCCAATACCAACAACAAGTCGCCCAGAGCTATAACAAGAATGCCCGAGCTAAAGTCTTCAGGTTAGGAGACTGGTTCTTAAGAAAAACGTTCCAAAACACCAGAGATCTAACTGACGGAAAGTTAGCACCCCAATGGGAAGGACCTTACCTCATCAAAGAAGTCGTCGGACACAGAGCATATCGATTAGAAACAAAGGATGGACAACCAATCCCTAGAAGTTGGAACGAGATCCACTTAAAGTTGTATCATTTCTGAACTCTCTTCCTTTTTACATTTTTTACATCTATTCAATTATATTCACTTGGATTACGATCACTAACTTAAGCATCGGAGGGCCGTTGGGTCACCCCCAACGGTCGCCCCAAGACCTTTCCTTTTTTTTGTGTACTCTTAATGAAATCTGAACAGGAACGAGAGGCCTCAAAGACAAACTTGACATTCAAAAGGATATCCTTACTATATTTAAAACAATGCTTACAACATAAAAATCGATCGATACACATGGAATGGAGGAACAAAAGGAAACATTCTATTTTACAAAGACTTGTCCTATCCCAAGTACTTGTCCTTACCATACATTACAAACTACTCTTCCCTGGACAAATAAAAGGCATGCTACACTAACATTTACAAGTACAGGTCATTACGGCCACACACTTCGCGTCTCGGCCAAAGTGCGAACAACAAAATCCACCTACAAAACAAAACACGCAAGACAAACGCAAAACAAACACAAGGTACGCCACAAGAACCAAAACGTTTGAAAAATACACGACCTGCGATGGTAGACGGGTCGCCAACATTATCCATCCCATCTCCACGATGGGGCACAACATACTACCTAAGCATTTAAAGTAAAATGTTCACAAACACTAGAAGAAAACAATGTCATTTGTTAAAACAAAATCAAGACTCGCCTGACCTCTCATTGACTTCTGAAGGGATGACATCTTGACCCTCGATCGCCTCAGGAAGCCCCTTCGACACATCTCCAACAACTTCCTCGGCCGCCGATGGGACAACCTCCTCTCCTTGTTCGTCCTCATCAAGTCCCATCAACTTGAACAACTCATTACCAGGGTTGCTACTAGGGTACAAAAGGTCCATGTTCGCCCTCGCAACCTCAATCTTCCAAGACAAATGGGCCCCTAGGGCATACTCCTCCATCATCTCAATACGAGACTTGAGGTAAAAATACGTCCCGACATCGGTGGCGACCTGAGCGTCCTTCAAACGGACGTCTTCAACACTACTCTCAAGCTCCCTAAATCGGATTTGCGACTCGACCAACTTCTTCTCAATCTCTGCCAGTTTCTTCTCGGCCAACACCTGCTTACTCTCGGCCACCTTGACGCGCCCACTAGCCACCTTCAACTGGCCCTCGACCTCGGCTATTCGCCTGTCGACGCTGTTGCTCAATTCTTGCACATTGGAGAACGCGACAAAAGAATACTGAAGGGCCTGCGAACAACAAATCATGTAAAACAACATTGAGAAACATGTGCATTAGCAAAAACATTTCATACAAAACTTTTTCTTCACTTACTCGCCAGGCGGCTGCCCCAGCCTCATCGATACAATCGATAGGATGCAAATCACCAATCTCTTTCTTGGCCTCAGGGTCCAGAGTATGAAGCAACTCCTCCAAATCTCTCTTCTTCACCATGCCTACTGGAAGCTCTAGGGCACCAGACGCTTTCCTCTTCTCCCCTGAAGTTTTAGACGACGACGAGTCTAAGGCGATGATCCTAGCTGATGAAAGAGCCTTGGCTTCAAACTTAGCCGATGAGGAAGCTTTCGCCGCCCACAACTTTTGGTCCAGAAGACTCTTTCCGGACAGACGAGCACTCGACCACGCACCCCGGGATACTGCCAGGCAAGTACAAATGTATAAGCATATGGTCACTCCAAAGACCACCCACATGCATACCTGAAGGAACGAACATCTGCCTTTAGTGACAGAAGTGGACGGAGTCGCCATGCTCGAAGGAAGGGTTAAAAAATTAACGTTCTTGAACGATCTATCGGCCTCCGAAAAAGCAAGCAGAACCTCAGTAACCGCGGCGAAGTCGGAATCCGCCTTCTCCTCTGGGCTTGGCACTGAAAAAAGAAACACATAAGCACCAATTAACAAGACATCAAAACAAAAGATTTCAGAGACTAATACGATACCTGACGTCCTCCAAACGTCGCGCAAGAAAGAGCAGTCGAATCCCCCCTCAAACGACTTCTTTTCAACAAAGAAAAATAGCGACCTCCATCCGCGATCGTTCACATTAAGGTTCAAAGCGATTGGCTCCCTATCTGGCCTAAGGCGCAATTGAAAGCGGAACCCCATCTACTCAGATAATATGAATACCAGAGAGCATCAAAGTCAAAATCAACTTCAACACTAGACACCAAAAGGTCAACTACCCTAAGAAGACGCCATGCATGTAGCATCACCTGGCAGGGGGCGAGATTAAGAACAGACAAGAAGTTCCTCACCAGACTCGAAAAAGGGAAAGAGTGGCCTATTCTAAAGGGATATTCAAAGAAGCAAACACATCCATCGTGACACCAGTCAACCCGTTCTTGAGGTAAGGGGAGACGAGCCACCGTCTCGGAAGGAAATTGACCCACTTCTAAAATCACATCCAACTCCGATTGGGTTAGGGTTCCAGCCAGAGAATCCTCCGAACTAAGGAGATTCGAGGGGGAGAAATCGCTATGTTTCCCACCGACGCCAAAAGATGAAGCTCTAAACTTCTTTGATTTCAGAAACGACATGGTGCAAGAAAGACGATAAGAAATCCAAAAAAAACCCTTACCTTTGAACCAGAAAACCTTTCGTGAGCAAAAAGAAGATGGTGAAAAGAAAGGGAAGTGACTGCCATTTATGGAAAACTGCTCGCCTGCGGTCAAACCTATCAACCAATAAGAAGGCAACACGTCATCGATCCACTGCAACAAATCGGCAGAGAAAAGATCGCATCCAGAGAAGGCATGAGAAGAAGAAATCCAACCGCCCCTCAACTGCTATTTCCGGCCCGGTTCGATTCCTTGGGGCAATTGTTGGGCCTCACTCTTAATGGACCTTTAAAGAGAGCGGCCCAATGGATGGAGTGATCTTTCCGTTTGGAGCGACCAACTGATTAAACAACAAGCGAGGATCACGGCCACGACAAGATCGGAGACGTTATTAAAATCCGGATTATGGAGGTTAATATATCAATTATAACCCACGTAATCAATCATAAATATCGCAAGATCATGGCCATTTGGTAATCAAAGCTGACGAACGAAGATCACGGAGGCCAAACGGCTAGTTTAGCTAGATCTTAAGAAATTAAATGTGTATATAAAGGGATTTGAGATCATTGTAAAAGAAACGAATTTGACATAATACATACGACTACTCTCCTACTTACATTCATCAGAATTCTCTAGTTCGAATCCTCGTTCTAGTGTTGAAGCGACCGATGACTAAATCCTTTGATTCGACCAATTTCTTATTCAGAGGAGACAAGCTTGTCTTTGCATTAATTTATTCTTATTTCATCTAGATCTTTAGTTGATTTGGATTATCTAGATATTATCGATCTAATTGTTGTCTAGTTTCCTTTCTTTAAGCGATTCAGGTCGGTTCGATCTTTTTCGCCCAAAACAATATCCTTATCCAAAAAATGCAAACAAATTTTCCTAATCATGCGTGTGTCATTGCGATCCCAAACAAGACTGTTCGTGCCTATTCTCGAGAGTCGCACAATTCCCTTTCGATCGCACATTAGCTAGCTAGAAGCTTTAATCCAATTCCCAAAGATTTTGGGAATTTTTCCCTGCCTCTCCATTAGCCACTAAAGGGTACTACATAGTTTATAAAATAAGATACCCTAAAGCAATATATACAAATATAAAAGCGCTCAATGTCACCGTTAGCCCGATACTTGATCATGTATACCCGTTTGCATCCAATAGCCTTCTTGTTTGCAGATAAGTCGGAAAGAATCCAGGTGCGATTTCTCTCAAGCGCCTCTATCTTGCTATGCATGGCTGCATCCCATGGAGCCTGTTGGACGGCCTTAATGAACCGAGAAGGCTTAGTACTAGCCGTAATTGATGCAAAAAAATGTGCATGGAAAGTAGAAAATTTAGCACTAGTGACAAAAACAACAATAGGATAGGGAGTATTTGAGGATGACGATGAAGTGGGCGTAGTAATAGTGGGGGTGGGATGGTAGACACACAAATTATGTTATAGACATAATATCTGAGCAAAATAGACGGTTGGAGCTGATGGCCAAATCGACGTGAATCTGCGTCAGCCTGAATCGCACTCCCCCTGTCATCAGAAGTGGGAAGAGAGAGCAGTGGAACTAAGTCCGACGACACAACCAAAGATGTTGACAACGGAAAATCAGTCACAGATGGCGTAGTGATCGGCGACTCAGTGGTCTGGTCCGCCAACTCAGAGCCATAAACCGCCGGATGCAGTGGATCGAGACGAGATGGTTATGACTCAATATATAAGAATCTCGTATGAGAAAACAGACTCGAAGAACACCACATCTCGGTAGACAAAGACCTGATTTGTTTCAGGATCACATAGCTTCCAACCCCGTTGGCCTGCAGGGTGACCTAGAAAGACACAATTTCTACTACGGAAAGCAAACTTGTCTTGATTACGCGGTGTTTGAGAAGCAAAACAGAGACAACCAAATACCTTGGTATGATAGTAGTTTGGGGTGTGCCGATATAACATTTGATATGGCGACTTGTTGCCGAGAAGAGGCGTAGGAGTGTGATTGATGAGATAACAAGCAGTCAAAATGCACTATCCCCGACACTGTATAGGCAAAGCTCTATGAAAACACAACGCACGAGCAACATTCAAAATATGTCAATGCTTACGCTCGACCCAACAACTCGGTTGCGGTGTATATACGCACATTGTCTAAAATAGAATACCATGTTCATCAAAATAAGGCTTCAAACAAAGAAATTATGTACCATTGTCAGAGTGAAGCCTCTGAAATGCTCTTTGAAATTGAGTCTTGACCATTGCACAAAACTTTTGAATCAATGCAACAACCTCAGACTTGTGAACCATTAAGTAAATCCACATAGCATGTGAATGGTCAGGAAATAGTTGGTAGCAATAGTAGAAGAAACATTGTAGGGTCCCCAAACATCACAATGAACTAAATCAAATATGCCATCAGCTTAATAAGAACTAGAAGGAAACATGCTACGCACTTGTTACAAGGATCAACTTTATTGTTTTGACTAACAAACGGTCCTACTGCAAAAGTAGAAGATAACACAAAAAGGGACAAATGTCCCATTTATTTATGCCAAAGAAATAACGACTCTGAAGATGACAAAGATGACGAAGTTGAATGGCATACACGTGCAGATGACGAGCCCAATGTGCAAAGCCAATAGACCCTGCCCCGTTGCTCACCTACTCCAATCACCTTCCTCGAATTGCTTTCCTGTATCACACACAATCTTGCAGTGAGAGGAACCAGACAGTTCAGATCAGATAAAAGCTGAGTAAAAGATATCAGATTGTAGTCTAATTGGGGAATAAATAACATATAAGGAAGTTTAACAGAATCAGAAAGCATCAATATGCCTTCCTCAATAGCTGCAGTAAGGCATGTCTGGAAACTTGATAGAGACTGGTGTGGTGGGTACAATATTCTAAAGCAGTGCACGGTTTCCTGTCATATAGAGTGATGCGCCAGTGTCCAAAATCCAAGTAGAAGACTTACCAAACAGATTATCCGGGGCTCTTGACTTGTTGTTCATGGAACTAAACAAATTGAGAACGGTGTTCCACTGCTCGGTAGTGAGTGCCTCACTAATAGTGGTACGATGGCTAGGGCTAGGGCGGGAGGGAAGCCAGTGCCTTGGGAGGAGCCGGAGTTGGCCATTGTCAGAGAATGACAAAGACGGTGACACAAAAGTCTAGTGAAGACGGTGGCTAGGGCTAGGGCGGGAGGGAGAAAAAATCAATTCTTTTCCTGCTCCGATACCATGAAACAAAGAGATTTTGGGAATTTTTCTCTCCTTTCCATTGGCCACTAAAGGGCAATATATAGTTTATAAGATAAGATCTCTTAAATAGATATATACAAATAGAGGGCGGATCTGGTAAAAATTGTTCTTAAAATACAAACTTCTCTTAAAATGCAAACTGGTGCACAAGTTTGTGCAACAAGGTGCACACGGGGGAGAAAGTGCACAATGCACTTGCAATCTGATACACACATATTTGAGTGCACAATTGTGCACTACATTGGTGCACAAGTGGTCTCCCCCATTGACCCACCGGAGCTCCAACGTTGACCACCATTGATCGGCCGTTGACCGATCATTTGCCGGTGTTGATTGACCCTTGACCGGTCAATGCACTAGCTCATGCACCACTTTGGATTGCACCATGTTATGAATACTTGTGCACCATATTGGAAATAATTATGCACCATTTAAATAAAATACAAGTGTACAATTAAATAAAATACAAGTGCATCATGTCATAGATAAATGTGCATCACGTTACAAGTAATTGTGCACCACAGTTCATGTGTTTGTGTACTGAGAAGGTTCATGTGTTTGTGCACTCCATTGTATACCAAAAATACAAGTGCACTACTCAATAAAAATCGGTGCACAATTCAACATATTATGGTGCACATTTCAACAGACTTTGGTGCACAAACTCGTATAATTTGGTGTACAAACATTGTCAACTGCTACTGTACTTAGAAAAAAAACAATTTCACTACTTAATAAAATTCTGGTGCACAACTTTACATTTTTTGGTGCACTTTTCAACAGACTTTGCTGTACAAACTCGTACAACTTGGTGCACAAACATTGTGCAATGCGCTTGTACTTAGATTAAAAAAACAAGTGCACTACTAAATAAAATTCGGGTGCACAACTTCACATATTTTGGTGCACTTTTCAACAGACTTTGGTGTACAAACTCGTATAATTTGATGCACAAACATTGTGCATCACTATTGCCCTTAGAAAAAAACAAGTGCACTACTCAATAAAATTCTGGTACATAACTTCACATATTTTGGTGCAGAGAGACCTTGGTGCACAAACTCGTACAACTTGGTGCACATGACTTATGCACCAATTCACATTGTAAGAGAAGTTCACATTTTAAGAACAATTCTCATCATATCCGTTTAATATATAATAATAAAAGATATGCAAACAACGATATATCTAAATTGAACATGATAACTATATCTCAATAAATGGGACAACACTGGTATAAGGCTCTACTGTATTTATATGAAAAATGATTTATTTAGATAAATGCCATATATTCGATTCTATTCATATACAAAAATTGTTTTGATCAACTGACGCACAATGAATATATATTGAGACGTTATATAATCTCTATCGTGGAAGTTAAGGAAAAAAAGCTACAAAAATATAAGGTACGTGACTTTTTAAATGATGTAGGATCAGGTACAAACTCCCCTTCCGGTACGAAGTACAAACGAATCCATGCCGTCCGTTTTTTTTTAAAACAATTCTTTTGTTTTTGTTTTCGTCCCCTAATCATTCTGGAATAACCTATATAGAAGGTTCATAAATAATCTCTTAATGTTCATTTATTTGTACACTTAAGTTCACAAATAAGCACCAAATGTGCAAAGACTCGTGTTTGAACATGAATATATTATATGTGAACCTTACGACACAGAAAAATGAACATGTAGCACTTAGATGTGAACACCAATAATTGTCTATTCCAGAGCGATTAGTGACGAAAAATAAAATAAAATTCGTGGACCGAAAAAAAGAGTTTGCTGTATTTACGGTTATGTCACCGCATCACTATTCACCTCTTTTAATCTCTTCCCTCTATTCGCTTAATTCAAAGGTCCACAATGCTTCTTATTTCTTACTTTAAGAGGCAAATGTATGAGAACTTATCTCCTTTTTAAATTAAATGGTTTCTTCGCCTGGTATCCCCGAGGTAAGGCGAAATTCACGAGGTGCCCCAAAGTTTTACCTATTTCGCGCGGTAAAACTTTGAAGCTAACGTGCGAGAATTTTGGTGCTTATAGACCTAGAAATATTGAGGGGGCAAAACTAACACAAAGAAGAAGCAATGCCATTTTCCTTGGTTGGATTCCGTTTGAGAAACGATACCGGAATAGAGAAAGAAAGATGACAGCTCACGTCGCGTAGCGAATACCACAACCACGAGCTCCCGACTAGTTTGGTTGGTCATGCATATATGGGTCGAATGACCTCGGAGCAGGAGAAGTTGGTTAGGAGGTGGTATGCTATGCTCATTCCGCCAAGGTCCATTGCTTCTGAGTTGCGAAAGCAATTCCCCGGAAATGTGACATCTATCAAACAAATTAACAACTTTTGGCAGAAAATTCAATCTGAGGAACGTGGGGAGTTAACGGTCATCCAGTGGACTCTAAGGTACCTTAGAGATGAGCAATACATAGTGTATACTTTGAGAGAAAAGGCTACTACACCTGCTAAAGTCGGGAGATGGATTCCGTTTGAGAAACGATACCGAAATAGAGAAAGAAAGATGGCAGCTCACGTCGCGTAGCGAATACCACAACCACGAGCTCCCGACTAGTTTGGTTGGTCATGCATATATGGGTTGAATGACCCTAGAGCAAGAGAAGTTGGTTAGGAGGTGGTCTGCTATGCTCATGCCGCCAAGGTCCATTGCTTCTGAGTTGCGAAAGCAATTCCTCGAAAATGTGACATCTATCAAACAAATTAACAACTTTTGACAGAAAATTCAATCTGAGGAACGTGAGGAGTTAATGGTCATCCAGTGGACTCTAAGGTACCTTAGAGATGAGCAATACAGAGTGTATACTTTGAGAGAAAAAGGCTACTGTACCTGCTAAAGTCACTGTACTTGCTGAAGTTGTTCCCAGAGTCACAACACCTACTGAAGTTGTTCCACTTGCTGAAGTTGTTCCCGGAGTCACTGCACCTGCTGAATTGGAAATCTTATTCTTTGCTAACCTGAAGTCACTGCACCTACTGAAGTTGTTCCCTTACGTGGTTGTTATCGACAACACATACAAAACGAATAGGTGTGTGTTCATTATATTTCATTATGTTATCTTATTGTATGCTATTTATTTTAAAGTTGTGATACATTCACAGGTATGACATGTCTCTGGTGGAGATGGTTGATTTTTCATCCACTGATAAGACGTTCAATATTGCATTTGCGTTTACTAAGAGGGAGAAAACACTTCATTACACCTTTGTGATGAAAAGGTTATTGAGATTATATGAGCTTGTGGGAAAATATCCAACGACCATAGTGACCGATCGAGAACAAGCTCTTATCAATGCAATCAAGATAGTTTTTGGAGATACGGTGAAACACCTTTTGTGTTGGGTGCATGTAAAACACAACATCGAATCGTATGCCCTTAGCGTCACGAAGGAGAAAGATACAACCGATAAATTTGCGGCAAAATGTTGGGCGCTTTTTTTTGTCGAGCACGAAGGAATCCTATGAAAAGAGACTCGAAGAGTTGAAGGAAAAATGGCGCAACGGGCTTGTGGGCTATATGGAGAGGACGTGGCTCAATCCGTATAAGGAGAATATAGTAAGAGCTTGGACCGATGTTCATCTTCATTTCTTCACTAGAACCACAAACAAGTAATTTTAAACACTAACACATGTTACTTTATTAAATACACAATTTTGTTTTGCAATAAGGTTGATGGTATCCCTCACAATTTGAAGGATTTCTTAGAATCCTCTCAGTTCGGGTTCAACGGATTGATTATGAGGATCCACGAAGCTTTGGAAAATCAGGTTGTAAATGTTAGGGAAACAATGGAGATGTCACGTTGTAAAGTACCGGTTGAAGTGCATGATTTGCCGGAACCGGTAGCAAGAATATTTGCCCCACTATTTTATAGAGTGACCGAGAAGTGTTTGAAGATCTTGCTGGATATGTATTACGCTCTAGTACAAGGAGTAATTTCGAGAGATTGCACTGATCATTGGTGGAGAAACTGATTTGGGGTTCCGTGCATCCAAAGAATTGCTAATGCGATTTTCACATCGACTCCGATCATGCCGAGTGAAATACACCTCTTTTGGAGGCAAGTGGTGTGGGAATGCGTTTCTGACAATACAAATGCGGTGAAGGCAAATGACTCAATACCCCTATCTACTAAGGATGCGAGGTGGAAAGAGATGGATGACAAACGTTGGAGGGGTGATGACATGGAAAATCCTCATAAATCAACCCTGAAGGAGCCTACAACCGTCGTCCAAAAAGGAAGGCCGAAGGGTGCCTGTGGAGCCAAGTATTCCATAAAGAGGGATCCGAGCTTGATTGAGCACAAGAGGATTGAGTACAACGAACCCCAAAACAGCATCTGGACCCATAAGGAAATTGAGGGAGTTGAAACAAAGGAAGAGCCCCCGCGATCCTGCGGTAGTCCCCGAAAAAGAAAAAGCAAGAAGGAGGAGCCCCTGCCAAGTAGTGGACCTTCGACAACAAATGAAGTCCCATAGTTCCCGAAGTTGGACGTGGTTCATAAGGGGGTGAAATTTGGTAGAGAGAATGTGGACTACTTCATGATTCCCTTCATTAGCCGTGCTCAAAAGTGACTACCCGAGAGTTCGCATGGAGATTGTGGAAGAGCTTGTGGAAAATAAAGCGATATATGAAAGGGTAACTCCCGTGACGACCAAGTTTGAGAGCTAATACAAAATGTCAACTACATTGGAGCACCTTGCCCCTCAAGATATTGGATGGAGATGCCCATGGTTGGTTTAGCGTTTGCCACTAGACATCAAGTGGCCCTTGTGTTGCTTTCGTGGTTCGGCCCGTGCATATGTTTACCGATGACGGCGTCTAATGGCAATGATAAGGCCCCAACCAAAATCATCATGATAGCTCTAGTTGGGAACCGTGACCACTTCATACCGGTAAGTAATATTGAAATTAGTAAATGCATTATTATGTGTTAGATTATCATTTCCAAACTTATTTAAATTCGATTATCATATTGTAGGTATGGCTGAGTAATATGGCTCCACTACCGCCCCCTCCAAGTGCATGGCTGAAGTTCAAAGACCCTAGTGTGTCGGGGTGGGATAACTTTTACGAGAATAGGATTAAACTGTGGCGAGACTATCGTGTGCAAGTTGGTCGACCTCCGACCACTCTTGCGTAGATGTATTTAGAGTCTATTTGTAACGATTGGAATGTAATAATTTGGAACTTGATTGTGATTTTTGGTTCTATTTATCAAAATAAATTATAAAACCAAAGTTTAATACGATAAACCCTAAAGAACAAAATAACCCCAAAAATAACTAGTCATGTCGCGACTCGCGTCCGTCTGACTGCTGATCCCCCTGGGATGCACCGCTCCCCTGTCCTTGCTCATACTGTAAATTCGAAAACATATGCGATGCGTGCTGAGAAGGCTCTGGCACCGAGGACGAATCTCCCACCAAAAGACTGAGTGAACCGATGAGCCACTCTCTCTCCTCATCAGTGATCCCATCTACCTCCAAACGGGAACGAAATCGTCCGAGTAGCATCTTGTGTCTTCTACATTATTTAGTATATTCATACTTTTCTAATTTCCTTTTTTCTTCTATATTCCTATATTCATATTTTTTCTATTTTTTTCCCTTCTAAATCATTCCTAATTTCATATTTTCTAAATTTCATTTTTCTTTCTAACTTAATCCTAATTTCATATTCTTCTAATTTATTTTCCTTCTAAATTAGTCCTAATTTCATACTGTCCTAATTTCATTTTCTAAGTTCATAATATATATCATGCAGTTTCGATTTAAACCATTTCAACTTCAACCATACAATTTAATTTGATATCAATCAAGAAATATAAAGTATACAATTTTAATTTTAATCTAGATAATACAAAACTAATTCCAATCATGCAATTTCATAAATTTAATTAATTATTATAACATCTAATCTCAATTTACATACCTCAAAAACACCCCATAAAGTAGCCTGTGACGATCCACCACGATCGCCATGTCCTCGTCCTGTCGCGTCAGGACCACTATCTGGCCCAACAACACTATGATCGCGCCCTCGGCGCCCACGAACACGCCCTCGGCCGCCACGGCCATCATACGGCACATCCACACCTCGCCCTCGTCCTCGGCCATCATCCCGCACATCAACACCAATACTTCCCCCTCGTCCGCCCCGGGTCCTTCGTCCCGTAATCGGACTCGTTGAGGGCGGGCCATCTGTTTCCCACCACCGGGGATCTAGCCGCTCCCCAGTCCGGCCCACCCCAGCCCGACCCGCCCCAACCCGGCCAGTTCCAGCCGTGCCCCGCCCAGCCGCGCCCGCGCCCCGCTGCCCGTTGTCGTGCCACCCTCGCACGCGCCTTGCGTGCCCGTGACTCCAGGTTGAGTGCCGCCTGCGCTCTCTCCAGCTCGCTCGCCGACGACGCCCTCTCCAGCTCGTGTGCCGGCTCTGCCCTCCCCGCCGCCATCTGCGTTGACCGCCCCGCCATCTACCATGGTGGAACAAGGATGAAAGGAGGAAGAAAGGATGTGGCAGTGGATGAATGAGAAAGAAAGGAGGGAGGAAGAAAGGAGGAAGATGGAGGCGGGGGGAATAGGAGAAGGAAGATGACTGCTAGGTTAAATTTTTTAACCTAGCAGCAACCTGCGCAATGTTTTTTTTATAAAAAAAATAGAGGCACGTACATGTATTACAAGTACGTGCCTCTTTATAATTTTTTTAAAACATGTACATGCCTCTATAATTTTTTAAAAAAAAAACAGTGGCACGTACATGTTTTACATGTACGTGACTCTGTTATTTTTTTTTAAAAAAAAATTTGGCACGTAAATGTATTACATGTACGTGCCGCTGTTAGATATTTTTTTAATATATTGTGGCACAAGCACATATGTTATTTACGTGCCTCTCTCATTTTTTTAAATTTCGGATATTTGGTTATCCATTACTAATGCACGTGAACGTAGGATTTATGCGTGCTTTTACCACGACCACGTAATGTATTTGCGTGCCTTTCTATAGTATATTTAAAAAATGTATATAGCACCACCCTATTAATACACGTTTACTTTTTAGCGCATAGGGAAAATTGCCTTTCAACGCATAGGTTCACACGTAACGTGGTAAATGGCTCACCACGTTACGTGTGAAAAAACAGGTCCACACATTACGTGGGAAGAGTCTTCACACGTAACGTGTGGAGCTTCGAACCACTTAACGTGTGGATATGGTCCACACGTTACGTGATGAGTCTCCATAAGAAGAGGTCCAGACTTAACGTGAGGAGAGGGTCCACACGTTAAGCGCGGAGAGTGTCCCCACGTTAAGTAGACCTCTTTTTTCGATTAAGTAACGTAATACGAAGTATTTCGGTCTTCTTCGCTTAGTATCGAGTTTTACAATAAGATTGAAGTTACGATCGTATTGAGTCATTTACATTGCTATGACCATTCTACCCTTCCAATGTAAAGTTCTCGATCGAGCCACCCGGCCGCTTCCAACCTAAAGATAGCGTATGTTTAAAGTTTATGGTTTATGACATGTAATACTTAGTAATGTTATTTGTGTTTAGTTGTGGTATTTATTTGTGTTTTAATGTTGTGTATGAACCATAAGATTGTTTTTAAATAGGCATTAGGGGAGGGCTACCCCTATTGTGTAGCCCAACTTGTATTAATCTTTATAAGAACAATACAAAATGATCATCAACCTATAAGACAATACAAAT
This sequence comes from Rheum nobile, assembly GCA_027886185.1. Lineage (NCBI taxonomy): Eukaryota > Viridiplantae > Streptophyta > Magnoliopsida > Caryophyllales > Polygonaceae > Rheum > Rheum nobile. Next base: position 41,444 of record WOAB01000065.1, read on the forward strand.
TGTTCATTATACTAGTTGACTACAACCATATTTAGCACACAATACAGAAAACAATACAAATTGATCATAAACTTAGAAAAAATTAGAGAAAAGATATGACATTGCTTTAACGTCTGAAGAAATTAGGGTAGTCTCTGGTGAACATTCGCTTCATATGATATTTCTGGTTTGCTAAATTTGCTTGCTCCCTACAAAGGTTGATAGTACATAAACAACATTACACAAAAGATACGACATTAATCACCTACGATGTACATAATTTAGTAGATTGAAGTTATACCTACAAATGTTATTAAGATCTTTAACAAGATCTTGATTTTCCTTAACAAGATCTTGTTTTTCCTGCCATTGTTGTCGAATAACCGCGTGTGCCCTCTCCTCGTACATTGGATCAATCCACTCCCTGAAATGACACCCCACTTCTGGGCATCCTCAAAACCTACTTCCGTAGTTCCACTGCAAATCCCAAGTTCGGACAACGGCTTTCAAATTACAATAGCATAGCCTATTTGCGTTTGTTGATGATTTTGATAAAGATCCCATTATTTGTTGTAGTGTTTGGTTTCTTACAAATATCATAAATCCATTAATATCATAAATCAGTGTTACTAAATCGATAGAAACTAGAAGGATAAGCTTACCCAAAAGTTTATCTGTAGGCGCCGCTTGTGTTGGAATTATTGTAGTGAACAAACAACCCTAATGCTTCTTATATAGTGAAAAAAACAGGCAATGTGTTTGACAGCTAATAACCAGCTGGAAAAAAACTGACTAACGTGCTTGACAAATGTTTGACAGCTGTTGTATATAGCTGTATACAACAGTAGTAACGAGTCTTTTATCATAAACCTCAAAACGCTAAACCTTAAATCCTAAACCCTAAACCATACACCCTAAACCATAAATTGTAAATGTATCACCACGTTACGTGTGAGCACCTCCTACACTTAACGTGTGGAAGATGCTCACACGTAACGTGGGGATATGGTGGATGTAAAACGCATTGAATTAATGTCTTGTCCCAACCTAACTGAATTAATGGTCCCCTAACTTCATCTTCTCTGGCTAAGGACACAATTTCGAGCCTAAACCCTCAAATTTTAAACACCCTCAAATTTTAAACACCCTAATTTTTTTCAAAAATATAGGACAACATGAACAACAATGATTATTGGAACAACAATGATGAAGAGGATTCACCTTCAAATGAGGTAATTTCCCTTATTTGAAGTTAAAAGTTTTATTTTTTTGTTAATTACATGTTCAAAGTTTTGATCTTTAGTTGTTGAAAACAATACCTGAACTTGATGTATTTTTCCATATTTGAAGTTAAAGTTTTATTTTGTTGTTAACTACATTTCCAAAGTTTTGAACTAAATATTTGTTGTTTAGGTGTTAGAAACCAAGTTTTACATGCTAGATTTTAAGGGATACATGTATAAGAAAGCAAGATCCACACATAATTGAAGAAACATATCCATACATAACGTCTGAAACATGTCCACAAATAACGTGTGAATCAGCTCAACGCGTTATGTGTGGAGATGCTTCCCACATAACGTGTGAAACTACTCCACACATAACGTGCGGAATAGCTTCCTTAAAGGGAATTATGGTTTCACACTTAATAATTAGTTCACTACTTGATGAGACGAGTTCATGTGTATGCATGCGAACTATTTTTTGTATGAGGGGTTGAACAATATTTTGCTCGATGATTGGAGCACCCCACAACAATCCTTTTCTGGTTGGGAAACATCTCATGAACCGTTGCCGGAATGGAACACACCATCTGAGTGGAAAACACCAGAAGAGATACCATCCTTCTCACTTGGAGTGTTTGACGAGAGTTGTCCGCCTCCAAAAGCATCTTTATCTCATGAAGAGACTCAGAATTCGGCTTCTACTAACCCACAATTCGGCTTTCCATCCCTACACACACAGCCTCAGTTCAGAAATGATCCAGAAGAGGATGTTTTCATCTCTGCTGATTATTCAGAGTTCTTCACAACAGACCAAATCTGGGAGTCCAGAGAAGAAGCATTTAAATGGGCGCGGGAGACTGTTATGTGTCATAACTTCTGCATCATAAAGTGAAGGAATAAACCTTCCATAGGAGGAGCCCTTGGGGAGACTTGGTTACTGTGCGATAAGCATGGACAAAACATCCGTAAACAAGCTGACAAAGTGAGGGAGATCACAAAGTCGAAGAAGTGTGGGTGTCCATTCATGTTGAGGTTGAAAGAAGGGCCGAAGGGATCATGGAAGATCAATGTACAGATTGGAACTCACAATCATGTGATCAAAGAGAATTTGTTTGGTCATGCATTAGTTGGTCGACCAAATGCTGAAGAGAAGGAGATTATTAGGATGATGACAGTTAATCATTGCAAGGCTCAAAATATTTTTACTACAATTAGCTCGTCCCCAGGAAACTTGACCAAGATGAAACAAGTGTACAACATGATGCATGACATACGAAAAAATGGTATGAAAGGAAGAACAGTGGTGCAACAGTTCTTCTATGAGTGTAAGGAGAAGGGATACTTCATGGAGCATAGATTCAATAAGGAGACCAATAAGATCACAAATATCTTCTTTGCAAGCCCAGACCAGTTGTCGCTGCTGAAGACATTCCTGTACATTGTGTTGCTAGACTCTACATATGCAACTAACAGGTTAGTAACACACATATCTATTATATTCTTTACTTGTTCATGTAATCATTAGCATGCCATAACATATCATTATGTGTGCAGTTACGATTTGCCCTTCCTTGAATTTGTCGGCATCACATCTGTTTGGAAAAACTATAATTTTGCCGGGGCGTTTCTGGAGCGTGAGAACGAAGAGAGTTACATGTGGGCCATACAAAAACTTTCAAAAATGTTTGTCAAGGTCTAACGAGCACCCACATGCTTGGTCACAGATCGGGAGAAGACGTTGATGAACGCCTTAGAGAACCTATTTCCAACTGCAAAATTCCTCCTATTTAGGCGCCATGTGAGGAAGAATATTGAAGACTTTGGGAAGAAGGCCATGGACAAGTTTAGGGGCACAGCGTTTTCCAATGATTACATGAAACTATTCAAGGAAACAACCATAGAAGGGTATGAAGCAAAACTTAAGAAGATTCAGCAAGATTGGAGGAAATATCCAAAATGTCTTCAGTATGTACACAAAAACTGGTTTGACCCGTATAGGGAAAGAATCGTCTCAGTATGGACAGATACAGTCTTCACTCTTGGAACTTCCACAACTAACAGGTTTGTGCATTATGTTTTTAAAGTGAACTGGTTATTTGAACTTAGACTTTTACAACAACATACTGACTTCAGATTCTTGATTGTAATATAGGGTTGAAGGGGCCCATTCCAGTCTTAAAAGCTTCTTCACTAGCAATGATGACAAACTTTTGCACTGTATTCGATCAGTATGATGCACGGTTGCGCATTCACATTAAGGAGATAAAGGGGTCCTTGAATGAGAGCTTAGAAAAGCGATTTACGTTGATAACCAATTCACATCTTTTCGGCAAGCTGCACTACAAGGTCTCTGCGATTGCACTAGCACGGCTGATTGAGGAATACAAGAAAGGCGAAGATCCATTGTGGAACACTATATGCAGATGCCAGATGAGGGTCAGATATGACTTGCCTTGCGTGCATGACATGGCGCGAAATGTGATGAACCAAGAACCAATTGAACCTAGCTCATTGCATCCGTTCTGGAGGCAATTGACCTTGTCAAAAGTGCGGACGGATGAAGAAGAAGAAGCCAGACCACGTAGATTGAATAGGTCGTTGCTTGATGAATTTGCTTCAAGCGTCTTCCCCAAATTGTTAGTGCATGATCAACACAGAGTTGTCTCTGTACTAACAATATAGCACATCCAGAGCGGACTACTCTGCAAGAGCCAGCTAAAGTTAGGCATAAGGGTCGGCCTCAAGGAGCTCTAAACATTCCCACCAATAGGCAACCGTCAGCATGGGAGTACACTGACCAAGAGTCGGAGGGAACACCTCCGAAGAAGCAAAAGGCATGACCACCTAAGGAAGCTTCAACAATGCCATGGCAACCATGGAAGCCTATGCCTTCGGGTCACACGACGTTGATCAAACACCCTAGGCGATATATTACCCAATTTTCCAAGTGTATGAAACCACACGTGGGAGGATGGTGGGAAATAGTTGGTGATGGAAACTGCGGTTACAGATCAATTGCGCATGGTCTGGGTTTCAGGCAGGAGTAGTGGCCTTTTGTTCGACGTACCATGATCGCTATGTTGAAACAAGAGTATGAGCTATTCGCGCCAATTTGGATGTCTTCGATGACACTTGAGGCAATGGAGGCGAAGCTTACATGGTTTCCTGCAGCCTACATGCATGCCCCACAGGAGACGTGGTTGGACCTCCCAGATATGGGATGTTTGGTGGCTACTGCATTCAACTGTGTGTTCTTCTCTATCGGTGTTGGTGTAGGCACGACATACAGGCCTATGAGGGCGAATCCAAACCAAGCGGTTGGAGAGAAGCTTAAGACGATATGCATTTGCCATGTCGAGAAAGAGGAACATATCATTGCGGTATGTTAATACAATCAAATCAATACAAATACATGTTGGTAATATGCATTACAAAATTAATATTAGATTCAAAATATGTAGATTGACCTTGTCGAAACTTTGCCCTTGCCGGACCTTTACACCGCGTGGGTGAGATCTGTTTTTACATTTTGTTCTCTCACCGGGCTTCATCTACAACAATAAATCAAACCATTTTATCTCAAAAATTACAATTCCGGATATACAAAAAAAAAACATACGTTACGTGGAAACAGAATCCACACTTAACGTGGGGACTATCTCCACACATAACGTGGGTATAGTCTTCACACGTTACGTGTGGACTGTCTCCACACATAACGTGTAAAATTGCCATTTCCAGAATTCCGGCGTGTTTCCGGCGACATTCCGGCGCGTTTTCCAGATTCCGGCGAGACATTATTTCATCAAAATTTACCCAAAATCCAACAAAATTAACACTAATTAAACAAATCCAACAAAACTACCACTTGCATTTGGCTATTTTTTATACAAATCCAACAAAAACCCTAAACACCCTTTCACACAAATCTATCAAATTCCCACCATTTCATACAAATATATCTATCAAATTAACCAACAAATGCAAATAACTACTTCAAAATTACACAAAACCAACAAAAACAAGATCAAAAACACAAAAACAATATGGATCTACAATGACCTAACAAAAAAACAAAAAAAAACAAAAAAAAATTAACAAGAATGTTTATTACTAACCTTTAAAGAATATGGATCTACGTAACGTACAGACCTTGTTGATTCGTAATGAGGAGACAAGCAAGCGACGTTATGTGGGAAGGGAGGACGAAGACTTCAAGCAGCGGTTTAGGATAGAGGAAGAAGGAGAAAAAAATTGGCTTTTAAAGCCTAAGAGACTCCCCACGTTACGTGGGGAGCCTGTTCCCACGTAACGTGGGAAGCCGTCTTTCACGTTACGTGGGGAGTCTCTCCTCACATAACGTGAGAAATTTTTTTTTTATTACGTAACATGGAGATCTATTCCTGACGTTACGTACAAACCTATGCGTTAAAAAGTAATTTTGTCTATACGTTAAAAAATACGGACTTATTAATATTATACGGATGATCTTGATTAGATTTGAGGGTCCGTCATTATTTAATAAACAAGCCTTCGTGAACGTCTATGTACAGTAAGAAAAGGACACGAAATAAATAGGATGCTACGAAGCCGTTGAGAGAACATCTGGTTATGCAAGACTGAACGATTACGATCGAGTGTGATGGACCATTACTTCCTCCACTTTGCGTGTCCTCGGGGGAATCCATGAGCTCTACCACACACAATCGCGGCTCTCTCTCTTCCCCTCTTGCTCGCTCGCTCGTGGGACCCACTTACCTACCTAATCTTTCTCCCTTGTACAACTATTATACATGTATAAATTCCGCACCCCCGCGCCAATCTAAGCAAAGCAACAAGCTAAAGTGTTTCACTTGCTTTCTACCAAAAAAAAAAAGTGTTTCACTTGCTCCTTCAACTTACTTCGATTTCCATTCTTCAAGTTTTAAGAGTCCGATCGAATTTAAGCAATGGCGCCAATTAACCATCATGGGATTTTCATGTTTGGTGTTCTTGGTATTCGATCATCACTCACTCCTTTTATTTCTTAGTGTTATATAAATATATATTCGTTTATCATAAAATGACTTAGAAAATATATTTTTGATGTTTTTGTACCATAGTATTTATTAGACACACTTCACTTAGTAATAATAAGTGCACCAAACTAATACTTGTCAACTGTAATATCTTCCTTGTCTTACTCATTTTTTGTTCAATTTGCACTAAAAAAAAAAGGTTAATTAGATAGATTTTGTTTAAATAATTGGAGTATTTGTTTTAGTAATTAATCAAGAGACTAAAACGTACTTAGGTGCAAACCTCATGTGAGTGTCAAAAGCAAACAGCCGTATATTTGGCCTATTAACATGTGAAATTAAGCATCAAACCACCTGAAATCATATATTTATTTTTCTTTTCATATCTCTACATTTTTGCTATATATAGCATGTTTTTATTTTCCAGATCAACTTATTCTTTCATTTCCTTGTATTATTGCAGGCAACATCATCTCCTTCATGGTCTACCTCGCACCAGTGTACGTGAATATATACTTCTACGTACTAATCACATAAAATAGGCTAGGTTACGATTGACGTATCTTCGATTTACGGAAATGAAAATAAAATATGCAGGCCGACGTTCTGGAGAATATACAAGAAGAAATCAACAGAAGGGTTCGAATCACTTCCGTACATCTGCGCCATTTTTAGTGCAATGCTGTGGATTTACTACGCTCTCCTCAAAACCGACTCTTTTCTCCTCATCACTATCAACTGCTTCGGCTGCGTTATTGAGACCATTTACGTCGCAATCTTCATCGCTTACGCTCCTAAACAAGCTAAGGTGAGCTTCCACCCGATCTCGAGTAATCATAACAAATCGGTAGTCATGTAGAACTAATTGTATATATATAATGATCCGTTGCTAAGAGTTTCGCCTTGTGTATGCCTGTTTCTTAGACGTCGGCTTTTAAGATGCTAGTTCTCTTGAACTTGCTCGGATTCTCCTCCATCATTCTCGTCTGTAGCTACTTAGCCAAGGCGGCGGTTCGAGTTGAGATCTTGGGTTGGATTTGCGTGGCTTTTTGTGTCGTCGTCTTCGCCGCTCCTCTGAGTGCAATTGTAAGTAACAAGCAAATCTTCTTTTCTTGTGTGTGTGTGTGATCATTAGTCAATGCACTTATTTATAATTATACCTAGCAATAAAAACTATGCACATGTAATGAAATATTTTGATTTCATTATAAGTGCTCGAGTTGATCCCTAAAAAAATGGACCATTTATCAGGTCAATCAAACATGAATTAATGGAGCATTCATTCAAACTGACAGGAGACCAGATCGATCTATATAAAAATCATGCCTTAGCCTCATATCTCAGCTACCCGATCTATTGCTAAAAAAATCTAGAATTAGGGCTAAATCAAATACATATATACCCACAAATTTGAACGTATCCAAGAAGACCTCCACAAATTTACTTACAAATCCAAAGCCAAAATTGATCAAGAGACGTATTGTAAAACTATATTTTTGAGCCTGGAATATGAAATTAACCATGCTTATATATACAAATGTTAGAATATAACTTTCTGTTAGTAAGCCTAATATAAGGTTGGTGGAATACTCCTCTTGCCAATTAATTTTACAATGAAATGTTACCGGATTTAAGGAATGAACTTCTTTGCGCATAGGCACTTGTGTAGTCACGTCTCCAATTTATCGTCCACAGATTTGATTTGCATAACAAACTCTCTGAATTAATTATGCCCTAATTCTGCAATATTTATTTGTTTGGTTAAGGTTTATTTTTTTTTATTTTTAATTCTTAATGTATGCGCTTACTCCAGAGAACGGTGATACGCACTAAGAGTGTGGAGTTCATGCCTTTCCCACTATCGTTCGCCCTCTCCTTAAGTGCAGTGACGTGGTTCATGTACGGCATGCTACAAAGGGACTTGTATGTAGTGGTGAGAAATTAATTACCCATTTTATTTTTACATTCTTACCTCTTAAAAGTTTAATCTTAATTTGCTATTAACATGCGGTTATTTTAATCGACAGCTTCCAAATATATTGGGCTTCACATTTGGAGTAGCCCAGATGGTTTTGTACGGGATCTACAGGAATTACCCGAAACCCGAATCCAAAGATATTGAAAAGGAGCTCCAAGATAAAATCCCACGTGACACTCACGTGAGGGTGAGCACCACCACCTACAACGCCGAGGTGCACCCGGTGAGCTCACCTCCGATGACCGACGATAGCGGGGAGGACGAGGCGGAGGCTGCCGGGAAGAAGAACGATGGTGGTGCCAGCCTTATGCCACGTGAGTTGCACGTGCAAGACACAGCTTCTTGTGGAGCCGACAAGATGAATATGGTGGGGTCCGTTTCGGCGGGAGCAGTTGCTAGTGCTACAATTCATTTGGTGGATTGTGCTGTATGAGAGAAAGTATCTATTAGGGAATCCGATCAAGAAAAGAAGTATTTAGGGAAAATTCTCACCAAAAATAAGTATAATTGATTCAGGGGAAACTAGCTGATTGTAATGCATGTGATGGAAAGAAATTTAGTATGGAGATGATCTTACAATTTGCACATTATCTTGTCTCTTACGCAATTATTTCTTGAGTTTTAATACGCTAGCATTCTACAATTTACTCAATTTTAATAAACAAAAAAATTATTGCAGAACTATAGTATATAATTGCACAGTTTTACTACGTACACACAATGATATAGTCGGAGAAAATGGTTTACTAGCTTGCCCTTCCAGTTCTCGCACTGTTGAATTCCGTTTCAACAATTCGTGAAGGTGTCAAGGGTCAACACACCCTTGACTCAGATTTGCTTGGGAATTTATTTGTTTGGGGGATGTCCTATGCTGCTCTTGACTGTTAAGCCTCGCGTGGGGCTATGGCGTGCTTCTGCGAGTTCTCCGGGGCTATGATCACCAACTTCGAACTGAATCTGGGTTTTGTCTCCTCATCGCCATGGCGTGCCTGGACTCCGATCTCTTGGCTCATTTCCTGGTTGAACCTCTCACCTCCGGACTAGGCTTCAACTCTGCCTTCTGGGCACCTTTCTCGGTTGAGTTCTTCCTTCCTTTCGATCCACTTGAAAATCCCGGAGAGGGCTTCTCCGGGAGAACACCCTTCGACGTCCAAGTCAGCGATGCGATCAATAATCAAAAGCGGCGACAAAGAAAAGGAAAAGGATGGAAGAAGGGTTCTCGCTGGCTTTCCACTCAAATTGCTTGGAGCAGAAACCAGAGGATTGCCATGGAGCTCTCTGGTTTTCTCTCTCTTTTCTCTCTCCAATTGCCTCTGCCCTCTTCTCAGAGATCTCAAGGGTATTTATAAGCATTGTCGTCCATTGTCGAGCCGCCAAGTGTCGCCCTCTGAATGATGGAATTCTCCAACTTGTATCGGACTTCCCACTTGTTCTGACACCGAATCTCACTTTATAACAGAATTCTGGTGGACATTGAATCCCACGCGTAGAGATATCCACGCGAGAAATCTGATTCCCACAGCCAACCCCCCAAGCGCTTCGCGAAGCATGAGTGAAGGCTTGATTTGTGGGTGTGTTAAGGATCTTTTCTGGGTTCGCTACGCGTGGGTTTCTTTGTTTCACTGGTTGGGCGCTTTTCAGACTTTTATCCCGCTTTAATTTTTGTTGCTCCCCTTCTTTTTCAAATTTTGAATTCCTTTGAGGTCTCCCTGCTTGCCGCGTGTCTCACTGGGGGCTATCTACGTGGCCGTCAGGAACGACCTTTCGACTACTATTTTAAACCGTCAAAACCCTATGAATTATCTTCTTCCCAAATCTCTTTTTCATCCCATCCCTCATTTCGCAGAAAGCATTCCTCTTTCGGCAGTTTTCTCCGGTGGCATACTCTTGTCAGTCTCGCATCTCTGGTGGCCTTTGTTCTTCGACAGGTAACTCCTTTTTCTTGCTTCCTTTTCTTATCTCCCTTGTATGGTTTTCCCCTTTCTGTTTGGGTGAGCGAAAAACGTCATGGAGCCAAAATTTGAAAAGGTTTTTCCTTTTACCCTGCGGTGATTCGGGTTCGATCTGGGCTTTTTTCCGACGACAGACTGCGATTTGAGGTATTCTTCAAGTTTCTTCCCACTGCTTCCATCTGTCATTTGCTTTACTTCGAGCCATGGCCGTGGCCTCTTACTCCTTTTTCTGAACTTCTAGGGTTTTGGGGCAAAGGGACCCCTTTTAACTTTTGCTTGACTTTATTCGCTTTCTGGCTGTCTTAGACTGTCTCGTTTTGGTCCTTTTCCTTCTCTGCTTGTTTCCTTTAATCCGACACTGACGTTTCTTCTTTCGCTCTTCTGCCATGTTTGGGCCTTCTCTTTTCGCAAAAGGGGAGGTGATGAACTTTAAGCACCAGGTTAGTACGTCTAGAGAGTGGAGCCAACAGTCATCGCCAGGGGTTTCAGCCGAGTCAACCAGGTCGCTCTCACCGGGAATGTGTCCCCAAAAACGTCTCGTCTTCCCTGAGGCCCGCTTTAAGGCTAGGCACGACCGCGCACCACGACATAGCAAGGAGGGGCTTCGCGAGGAATCTTTGCCTTCGACTTCTGATAAAGATCAGCCCCGCGAAGACGCGTCTCCCACACTTTTGTCTCCTGACGTCATGTCAGAGAAGAATAAGCTTTGGGTCTTGAAGACACGCGTGAGGCAATTACCTTTTGCTGACAACGCTTTTTTTCGGGAGGATGACGAGGATGAATCTGTGTTAGACTTCGAGCATTTAGAGGGGATCATAGAAACTTATCCATTTCCAGCTGGATCTATCTTAGCTCTTCCGAAAGAGGGGTCGCGGTCTCTCCACCATTTCCCTAACTTTATGGCAGTGAGTCTTCCGGCGTTGTATGCAGGGTTTCGCGTGCCTATTCATCCGCTTTTCAAGGAGATTCTAAATGCTCAAGGCACTAGCCCCATTCAACTGCACCCGAACTCGTGGATGAATTTCTGCTGTCTTTTTCTCCATTGTCGTGAGCTAAACGTGGAGCCATCGTTGGATGTAGTCCGGAATTTGATTTCTACGCGTGATATTACTGTTGGATACTGGTCATGGAAGGTGGAGTATACACCGTGGGTCTCCAAACCTACTAACTTGGGTACATGGAGGATGAGTGGTTTTTGCTTAGGATTCCTGGGGCATTTGGGGTCAATATCAGCCCTGGGAGGGCTCTCCATTTCTCTTGCCTTGCATCTGGTCCTGCTAAGAAGAAATAGTAGAGCAAAAATAAAGCCCTGATAGCTAAGTTTGATCGGATGTTGTGCTATGAATAGTCAATTGATGACTGCGGAAAAGCTCGAGGAGTTAGGCTTGAGCACCCCCACCCTCGCGGGGGTGAGCCGATCTTTGTTACCCCATAGTTTTATACTTCGTGGGCTTGCCTTACGATGCTTGCGGGGGCACATATTTATTTGATCTTTGTTTTTTCTTGCCTTTCATATGCTCAACTAACATTCTGATTTCCTTTCTTTCTAGGATCTTCGTCCACGATGATGTTCCAGTACATGAACGATCTTGAGGACTTGGAGAACACGCTTTCTGTTGAGGAGGAAGGCCTTGAGTTCGTGGATCCAATGCAAGGTGGGAATCAGCAGGGAGTGAGGGTTTCACGGGGCCACGCGAATGAGGTTAGGGAGAATAGCGAAGATGCGGTTGGCGCTTCGTCGCGAAGGGAAAAAAGCCCTAGCAACGGAAACGGGGGAAACCCTGAACGTCCTCTGGCTGATCTGAAGAGGAAAACTTCTCGCTGTAAAAAGGCAAAGCATCATGCTAAGGATCCGACGGATCCTGTGGGGTCGGTGGCTCGCTTTTTGGACTCCGTATGTCTTGCTCTCTTCCTTTTTGTTTGCGGGTTGTGCTTTTACTTTCGGTTTTTCATTAGGCTCTTCTTTATTTGCAGACCATGAGAGGTTGCCGTGACGCTCTGGGTGCCTTAGGGAAATTCACCTCTCGTGATGCGGACGTGGAAACTCTTCGCGAGCAGGCTTCTCGAATGAAAGCAGAGAGGGATGCTGTATTGGCTGAGAAGGCGTTGTTGCAGAAAGAGGTTGAAGAACTTCGCGGGCTTAGGGGTCTTGCTGAGGAATGCGATACGTTGAAGAAAAAGGTGGCGGTCTTGACAGAGGATTGTAAAAAGGCGAAGGAGGAAGGAAGGCAAGAGGGGGTGGATGAGTACGCGGCGGGCTATCGTATGAAAGCGCGATATTTGTATTATGCCGCTGGGGAGTACTATTATGGCTTGAAAATCGGTGTCAAGCAAATGGCTGATCATTATGGTGTGCGGCCAATACGCCCTGATTCCCGAAACTCTGCGGGGGTGGCCTACAAAGAGAGGGCTCCTTATCGGATTCATGCCATTGGGGAGGTGAAAGAAGATCATGATGGGGTTCTGGAGGCATGGACCGTGACAACTTTGAAGGAGGGTGATCCTCTTACAAAGAAATTGCCTTCTCCAGCAACTACTTCCGTAGGGGTCAAGCGTACGCGTGAAGGGTCTCCACATAGGGAGTTCTCGAGTGCTGTTACTTCTCGCCCTTAGTCCAACCCCTATTTATCTTGCTTGCTTTGTAATGTTTGGATTGCTTTAGCGTTTTCTTTATGGTGCTTGCCTCGGATGATGTTTGTATGGCAGACTGCTTTTCTTTTTGTGGATCTTTTGGATGCGTATTTTTGCTTTTGTGAATGGTTAGACGACAGACTTTGACGTTCTTTGTGATTTCCAATATTGGGCTCATGTTTCTGTGAACAAATGTTTCGCGTATGTTTTCTTGATTTTTAACTAGTTGTCCCATATGTAGGAGTGGTATTTTTGGATCTTCTTTGGCATTTTATTTTGCTTGTACCTCTTGTTCGATTGCGTTTGGTGCCTGCAATATGGCTTTGAATGTGATTAGACCGGGCATGGCCAGTAATCATTACTTTTGTATGGATTGCTCCCTTGGTTTTGACTTTCTCTTCTTCATTAAGTATGCTAGTCGCTTCAGTCTTTCCTCTAACACGATTCTCGATGTTTTCTTCTTTCTTTATGGTGAGAGTGTAACACCCCCAAAACTTAACCCTTTTGGAAAGGTATTACCGCCAGTGAACCTAGTGTTCCTTACCGAGATCACCCAAGGCTTTACCATTTAAATACAATTTATGAAATGCAATTGATACACAATGATCAAGCATTGCATTCCAAAACATAACATTGTCAAGGAAACAAGAGTTACGGGATTACAACCCAATCCCGAATAGGTCAATACAGAGTTTAAACCAAACACAGCGGAAGTCTAAGAAAGTATATTACAATCAAAGTTATTGTCCAAAAGATCTCAACCTGATTAAAGAAATAATTAAAACATTGAAAAACCACCGTTGACTCCATAGTCCTTCTGGTCTTCTGAACTACTTCTTATCTGATGTGCCGAATCGAACGGATGACACCAGCCAACCATGCAAGGAAAAATATTGGTTGGTTAGTCTAAATGAATAGACTAGCAAGGGAACAAAGCAGAATGGTTCGAAGCAGTCGTATTAGGTTAGACTCCTCGTCCCTCGAATAATAATCGAGTACGCTTGTCAACCACCATACTCCTACTGGAATGAACAAGAGGTATGCACAAGAGAGGATTCTGGAAGACTGAATCTTCACAGAAATCGACTCGAAAGAAGACTCCAACGGAAATGAGTCTTTAAGGAAGTATGACAATTCTGGAAAGTTACAGAATCATACAACAATGATTTAAAACTGACTGAGATGCTTCAGTCAACGACCAACCTCACCGCCTTTCAGCGAATCCAGATCGAAAAGAAGACGTACTACATTCAAGTCAATACGAGTCTTCCTAGCGGCACTATTACCTAGCTGCCCTACTCGCTGAGTGTTCATTAATTATGTGCGTCAAGGTAGCACTTATCTGATTATGTTTCAAAAATACACATCACATTATAGACTTTTACATGTGTACCCTACCAATGGGACGATACATCTTAGTATACGTTTCGTCGAGAGTGACGTACACCGAAAGGTTTGTGACACCAGCTAAGTGTCCTGTCTCTACACACTTGTGAAAGAGACCGATCATGATCTTAGAATAGTACCAGATGGAGACGAGCCACCCCGAAATCAGATTATAAAGAAATGACTGGACAGAGTCCGAATAACGTTCCTATTTAACAGTGCTAACTAAACAGTTATAGCACCACAACAGTTACAGGATAAATCCACATAAAGGCCCGAAAGGCGATCACAGATAATAGCGTTGTTCTAACAGATATATAACCTATTATATGATTTTCAAAACAGTTTAACAAAACCGTTTCCAGACAAACAGAATATTCATTCCAAATTAATTACTCAGATAAACTACTGATAATTAATGTAAATATGAAACGAATGAGCAAGAGCGAACCGCCACTTGCCTTAATCCGCAAAATAGTCTAATGACGTCAACTGGATTCCGGGCTCGACACGGTATAGTTCTGACAGCACAACAACCTTCGAGTCGACCCATAAAAGGAACCCTAAGTTAGATCCGACATAAACAGTATGAATCTAAACACGGCGAAAGAACACGAAAGGAAAGACGCCACGACGACAACCAACCAAGCCAAAGCCACGAAGGCATTCTGGGCACTGGCGGTGGTCGCTGTTCTTGGCGACGGTCGCCGCATTCATCATGGCGGTCGCCGTGAAGAACACGGCGGTCGCCGTGAAGAACACGGTCGACAGAGACGAGAGAAATATCACCAAAACAAAGCGCGTTTCGACCCCTTTCCGCCTTGCTTGGTTTCTGACCTCCAGAGGCAACCATAAGGCTTCAAAAGAGCTGCTGGAAACACCACCAACAACACCGACGAAAGCTTCAGAAATTCCGGCGAAGGCACAACTCCGGCGAGAGGCAAATTTGGCAGAGGTTTGGTGCTGGGATGGCTCAAAACCTCTCCCCCAACACCTCCTTTTATAGCCAAAACATATGGAGCACGAAGAAGATGGGCCTATAGCTAGTTCGGCGCGGTCAGAGCTCGTCGGCGACCATCGGACAATGTCCGCTGGGTAATCACGGCGGGCGCCGTGATTTTGCCTACGGCGGGTGCCGTAATTACGGCGGTCGCCGTTCCTAGCTCTGGCAAGCCCAGAGTAGGAGACGACTGCTGGCACTTCGGGCCCAGCGACGGTGGGCGCCGTTACGGTACGGCGGTCGCCGTTTCTGCCTTTCCCGCCCATTCAGCTCTTGAACGAACATGGCGTTAAACCGGGATAAAAATTATCGTACGCGAATGACAATTAAAATCCGAGGCATGATGTCTGTATATTATTTCACTGAGAAAAATATTACAGATACAGAGCACCTTACAGAATGTCTCAAACTCTCTGTATTAAATCCGACGTACACAACGGGTACTCGGGAAAATTCCAAAATTCCCAAAATAACCTTATAAAAATACGGAGTATCACATCTCCTCCCCCTTACAAGAAGTTTCGACCCTGAAATGTAGGTCGAGAATAACTCGGGAAAACGCCTGAGCATATCTGACTCGGTTTCCCACGTCTCCCAAGTAACTTCTTCGGTCCCTGACTTGGACCACAACACTCATACCAACGGCACGATCTTTTTACGCAAACGCTTCTCCCGACGCTCCAAAATGCGTACGGGCAACTATTCATAAGTACCATTAGCTTGAATCTCGATGTCTTCATAACTAAACACATGAGACTCATCTGGTACATACTTTCTGAGTAACGATACGTGGAACACGTTATGCACCGGATGAGCCGATGGCGGCAATGCCAAGCGGTACGCTAGAGATCCTACTTTAACCAGAATCTCGAATGGTCCCACGTAGCGAGGGTTAAGCTTCCCACGCTTACCAAATCTGAAAACTCCTTTGGATGGCGATACCTTGACAAAAACCTTGTCACCGACCTTGAACTCGACAGTCCTGCGCTTCCGATCTGCGTAGGACTTCTGTCGACTCTGAGCGGTCAACATCCTTTGTCTGATCAAAGCAATGTCTGAAGCCGTCCTTTCGACCAACTCTGGTCCAAGCAGAATTTTGTCGGCATTATCATCCCAACAAATTGGAGATCTGCATCTGCGACCATACAAAGCTTCAAACGGAGCCATCTTGATTGTAGCATGCCAGCTATTGTTGTACGTGAACTCAATCAGACTCAAGCTGTCCTCCCAGCTAGTCGGACGATCGAGTACACAAGCTCTAAGCATATCCTCCAGAGTCTGGATGGTCCTTTCAGACTGGCCATCTGTCTGAGGATGAAACGCTGTACTGAACCTCAACTCGGTTCCCATAGCCTTATGAAGTTCCTTCCAGAATCTTGACATGAAACGGCCATCTCGGTCCGATACAATGGTCTTAGGAATGCCATGTAAGCGGACAATCTCCTTCTGGTAAACTTCTGCTAACTTTTGGGTTTCTCATGTGGTCTTGATGGCTATGAAATGAGCACTCTTTGTAAGCCTATCCACAATTACCCAGATAGCATCTCTCTGACTTCGAGTCTTGGGTAGCCAGTGACGAAGTCCATGGAAATGTCCTTCCATTTCCATTCTGGTACGGGGAGAGGTAGCATCTCACCACCTGGCCTGCGGTGTTCGATCTTGACCTTCTGGCAAGTTAAGCACTTTGCCACAAAGTCTGCTACATCCCACTTCATGTTTGGCCACCAAAACTTCTTCCTGAGATCCTTGTACATCTTGCTAGAGCCAGGATGCACAGAGTAAGCAGATGAATGAGCTTCTCTCATCACCAACTGACGAAGACCTTCTGTGTCAGGCATACAGATTCGATCTTGAAACCAAAGTGATCCATCATCCTGAACCACAAAACTGGGAGCTTTCCCATCCATCACTTCACTGCTTAACTTTACCAAGATGATGTCATCGACTTGCTTTTCTTTGATCTGATCCAACAATGTAGCCTGAATTTCCATCATACTCAGGTACCCTCTACGCTGGTCATATAAGACTTCAATGTCGCATGACTCTTGGTTTAGCTTGGTCTGAGCAGTAAGTAGAGCAACTACAGCCTCGTGCGTTGTCTTCCGGCTTAGTGCATCATCTACTACATTAGCCTTGCCCGGATGATACAACAACTCCATGTCGTAGTCCTTGAGCAACTCTAGCCAGCGGCGTTGTCTCATATTTAGCTCCTTTTGAGTAAATATATACTTGAGACTTTTATGGTCGGTGAAGACTTGGCATCTTATACCGTAGAGGTAATGCCTCCAAATCTTCAGCGCAAAGACAACCGCTGCTAACTCAAGATCATGGGTCGGATAGTTTTCTTCGTAAGTCTTGAGTTGTCTAGATGCGTAAGCAATGACTCTGCCCCTTTGCATCAAAACACAACCAAGACCACACTTGGAAGCATCACTATAGACCACATAATCGTCATTCCCCTCTGGGAGTGCTAACACGGGTGTCGAGGTCAACCGTCGTTTCAACTCTCGGAAACTGGCCTCGCACTTGTCATTCCAGACAAACTTCTTATGGACCTTGCGGAGTAGATTGGTCATAGGTAGAGCGATCTTTGAAAATCCTTCTATGAACCTTCTATAATACCCGACAAGTCCAAGAAAGCTGCGCACCTCCTTCACATTCTGGGGCTGTGTCCATTTAGCCACCGCTTTAATCTTTTGGGGATCAACCATAACCCCATTTTTATTGATCACGTGGCCTAAGAAAGCCACTTCCTTTATCCAGAATTCACACTTGGACAGTTTCGCATAAAGCTGATGTTGTCTAAGGATTGACAAGGCAATCCGTAGATGTTCCTCGTGGACTTCTTCATTCGGAGAATAGATCAGAATGTCGTCGATGAAGACCACCACGAACTTATCCAAGTACTGGTGAAAACATCGGTTCATCAAATCCATAAAGACAGCTGGAGCATTTGTAAGCCCAAAAGGCATTACTACGAACTCGTAATGACCATATCTGGTCCTAAACGCAGTTCTAGGAATGTCCTGCTCACGAATCCTGAGCTGGTGATATCCAGATCTCAAGTCGATCTTGGAGAAAACCTTTGCTCCCTGCAATTGGTCCAACAAGTCATCAATCCTAGGCAAAGGATACTTGTTCTTGATCGTCACCTTGTTCAACTCTCGGTAGTCGATACAAAGTCGGAACGATCCGTCCTTCTTTTTGACGAACAATACCGGAGCATCCCACGGCGATGCACTCGGCTTGACATAACCTTTGTCAAGAAGATCCTCAAGTTGATTCTTCAATTCTTGCATCTCAGCTGGAGCCATTCGATACGGGGATTTGGAAATCGGCGCCGTACCAGGCTCGAGATCAATTGAAAACTCTACATCACGATTCGGGGGTAATCCAGGAATTTCTTCCGGAAAGACATCCGAAAACTCCCTAACTACAGGAATATCAAGAACCTCAGGTCCATCCTTCGCAGGCGAATCCAAGTAGCAAAGGTACCCGACACATCCTTGTCGTAGTAGCTTAAACGCAGCCATCGCATTGATCAGCTTGCCGTTATCAGCGTCATTTCGACCTTTGAACTTGCACACGAACTGGCCCCCGGATGACACCGTCACCGTTCTTGAACTGAAGTCGATCACCGCCTTGTGACGCATCAGCCAATCCATACCGAGGATAATGTCGTATGGAGCCATGGCTATACAGATTAAATCTGCCTCAAATTCCTTACCCTGAATGGTAATTGGAAAGTCGGACAGATGCTTGGTTCCCACCAAACGTTCTCCATTAGGAAGATTAACGACAAAAGGGTCGCACGAATCGTTGCACACTAAATCTAACTTGCTAACACAGCTATCCGAAATAAAGGAATGTGTAGTACCAGAATCAAATAGAATGCACACTGAAGTAGAATGAAGGTATAAAGTACCTTGAGCAATTGGAGCATTGGGTCCATCTGCTTCACGCATCTCATACAAGTGTTGTCCATGACTTCCAGAAACAGCTGGGACCTTTCCCCTGTTCTGAGCAGTCGTCTGGACCGAAGGGCTAGGAGTCTCGACAGGCTTAAACCTAGGTCGGTTGCTCTGATGAATTGACCCTTGCTGCGACTCTACTCCCTTCTGCTTCCCCTGCTTGCAGAACTTCTGCAGATGACCGTCACGTCCACACCCAAAGCACGACCTCTTCTCTTTCTGACACTCATTGCTCTTGTGCCCAACCGTACCACAGTTATAACACTTAACTGAACTCCTGGTCTGCCCCGACTGCTGAGTCGATCCTCTTTGCGTCATCTCTGTCTTAGCTCGGCCAGACTTGGCAAAGTTAGACGGTGGCACAGGGCGCTTACAACCACCTCCCTGGTTCTGATTCTGCATCGACTTCTGTCGGTTGCGCCTCTTGGTCGACTCCTCAAGAGTTACCTCCAGCTTATAGGCACAATCAACATACTGCTCCAAGGTAGAGCATGTGTGATGCACCATTAATGGCTTGATATCCGGACTCATCCACTCGTGGAAGTACCAGATCTTTTGGGCCTCGCTGGTAATCTAAGCAGTGGCGTATGGCAAAAGATGATTGAACTTAGACGCCAACTCGGTCACTCTCAGACCATCTGTCTGTGGGTACAAGAACTCTTTATGCTTCTCCTCTCTCATAGCACGAGAGAAAAAGCGATCAACCATCTTGGTCTTGAACATCGACCAAGTCAACACTGGGCTCTCAGCCAGACCTGTGCTCTCCCAACACTCGCTAGCCTCCTCCTTCAGCTGAAGAGAAGCGATATGGACCTTCTCGGCCTCCGTACACTCCATATTCCGAAACAGCCTCTCCATATGGGAGAACCAATGTGTCACTGCCACTGGCTCCCCTTTCCCGTTATAGAAATCGGGCCTCATGGAAGTGATGGTCTTAAGAGCGCGACCATAGCTGTCTCTCGCCCTGTCGGTAGTCTCCTGAATCACAGGGTGTCTGGGTTCCACAACTTCAGGAACCACTGGGTGGGTAGGCACTTCTTGGGCTTGAGGCGCACTGGGTCTCAATACATCCGCAATTGCCTGCATCACAATCCCGCGAATCGCCTCAACAGCTACGGCGTCAAACAGCGCTGGCGTTTGGGTCTGATCCTGACCTTCACGCCTCTGCTGGATGCGAGACTCAGACTCGTGTTCATCCTGAACACCTCTTCCTGTTGGCCTGGGATCTTGACTAGCCCCAACACCGGCTCGAGTCGAATTCCTCGTGCTTCTTGGGTTCACCATCTATTTACCGATCAAATTTCAAGCATTCAATACATTAATATTATGCAATATACTTATGCAATATACCAACGTAAATAAATTACTCAGAATAGATCAACTTGGTATTTTATAGATGAACCTTCGAACTGTTACACAAGCTACACATAAGTCTATCATTCGAGCGTTAGGACAACATTGCTCCAAGATATAAGTGTTTCACAGAGTACTTGCCGCAATACTGAAATATTACACAAAGTACAACTTGGAATACTAAGAAACGAAACTATTGCGATAGGCAACGCCACTCCTCCTCAAGGCGTTCCAAAATGTCTCCCATAAGACTGGCTACTCGTGCATGGTCTCTTCGGGCTAGGCTCACCATCGAGCTCTGGCGATGGGTTTCGCACCCTGCTTGACCCTGAAGCACATGGTCCTATCTCAGTCATCGTAAGGTATGGGTCGTCCATGACTAGTCCTCCTATTCCAGCCCTCCTCTGAGTACTGGCAATCAACTCATCCCACTGACTCTGCTGTTCTGCTGAGATTACCTCGCTCTGGCGAAGGATCTCCTGCAGCTCGGATTCCGACCTCTATCTTCTTGGAGTAGGGATAGGCTGAGATTCCCTGTCATTTCTCCTAATACCGTACTCGGTATACAGTGCCTCCCAATCAGCTTCTGACATGGGTGCGTACTCTGGCACTGGTGGCAATCCTGTACCGGGCTCCTGATTCTGCCCTCCAAGGTCCAACTCCGGGTCCTCTTCTGGATCATCCTCTATGGGATCCTCATTCTCGAGATCATCCTCGATGGGATTCTCATCCTCGGGATCATCCTCGATGGGATCCTCATCCTCGGAATCATCCTCGATCATATCCTCATCCTCGACAGGATCTTGCTCAAGCATCTCCTCTTCCTCCTCCTCGTACTCGATCTCCTCGGGAATTGTTCCCAACAGAAAGTCATCTTGGTAAACCCCTTGTTCATACCTTGATAACTCATCTTCTTGCTCCCATTCCTATACTTCCTCCACCCTTGGTGGCGGCACAGGTACAGCCTCAGGGACCATAGCATCCCTAGCTACAAGGACAACCGACTCGGGGAGAACGTGCTTGACGTCTTCGGGCGGGCTACTCGGGCCTCCAACCTCGAAACATCGCTGAGGTAACGGAAAATCTAGCCTCGGCTGGTCCAACTTGGCGTCTTCCGACCCCCCACCAATAGAAAAGCAGACACCCATCCTATCGAACAATTAGGAAGGAATTAGTCTTTCTAGACATATAAGCAAGCTTACTACATCAGACTATAAAGAAGACACGACTATGAACGGTGTTTTTAAATTCTTTTCAGTATGAAAATTCAGAGCCCTTTTTAAAGCATTTTCGAAAACGGATAAATGGTTTATAAAAATTCCAAACCCGTTTTAAAATCTTTGGCTCTGATACCACAACTGTAACACCCCCAAAACTTAACCCTTTTGGAAAGGTATTACCGCCAGTGACCCCAGTGTTCCTTACCGAGATCACCCAAGGCTTTATCATTTAAATACAATTTATGAAATGCAATTGATACACAATGATCAAGCATTGAATTCCAAAACATAACATTGTCAAGGAAACAAGAGTTACGGGATTACAACCCAATCCCAAATAGGTCAATACAGAGTTTAAACCAAACACAGCGGAAGTCTAAGAAAGTATATTACAATCAAAGTTATTGTCCAAAAGATCTCAACCTGATTAAAGAAATAATTAAAACATTGAAAAACCACCGTTGACTCCATAGTCCTTCTGGTCTTCTGAACTACTTCTTATCTGATGTGCCGAATCGAACGGATGACACCAGCCAACCATGCAAGGGAAAATATTGGTTGGTTAGTCTAAATGAATAGACTAGCAAGGGAACAAAGCAGAATGGTTCGAAGCAGTCGTATTAGGATAGACTCCTCGTCCCTCGAATAATAATCGAGTACGCTTGTCAACCACCATACTCCTACTGGAATGAACAAGAGGTATGCACAAGAGAGGATTCTGGAAGACTGAATCTTCACAGAAATCGACTCGAAAGAAGACTCCAACGGAAATGAGTCTTTAAGGAAGTATGACAATTCTGGAAAGTTACAGAATCATACAACAATGATTTAAAACTGACTGAGATGCTTCAATCAACGACCAACCTCACCGCCTTTCAGCGAATCCAGATCGGAAAGAAGACGTACTACATTCAAGTCAATACGAGTCTTCCTAGCGGCACTATTACCTAGCTGCCCTACTCGCTGAGCGTTCATTAATTATGTGCGTCAAGGTAGCACTTATCTGATTATGTTTCAAAAACACACATCACATTATAGACTTTTACATGTGTACCCCACCAATGGGACGACACATCTTAGTATACGTTTCGTCGAGAGTGACGTACACCGAAAGGTTTGTGACACCAGCTAAGTGTCCTGTCTCTACACACTTGTGAAAGAGACCGATCATGATCTTAGAATAGTACCAGATGGAGACGAGCCACCCCGATACCAGATTATAAAGAAACGACTGGACAGAGTCCGAGTAACGTTCCTATTTAATAGTGCTAACTAAACAGTTACAGCACCACAACAGTAACAGGATAAATCCACATAAAGGCCCGAAAGGCGATCACAGATAATAGCGTTGTTCTAACAGATATACAACCTATTATATGATTTTCAAAACAGTTTAACAAAACCGTTTCCAGACAAACAGAATATTCATTCCAAATTAATTACTCAGATAAACTACTGATAATTAATGTAAATATGGAACGAATGAGCAAGAGCGAACCGCCACTTGCCTTAATCCGCAGAATAGTCTAACGACGTCAACTGGATTCCGGGCTCGACACGGTATAGTTCCGACAGCACAACAACCTTCGAGTCGACCCATAAAAGGAACCCTAAGTTAGATCCGACATAAACAGTACGAATCTAAACACGGCGAAAGAACACGAAAGGAAAGACGCCACGACGACAACCAACCAAGCCAAAGCCACGAAGGCATTCTGGGCACTGGCGGCGGTCGCTGTTCTTGGCGGCGGTCGCCGTGAAGAACACGGTCGACATAGACGAGAGAATTCTCACCAAAACAAAGCGTGTTTCGACCCCTTTCCGCCTTGCTTGGTTTCTGACCTCCAGAGGCAACCACAAGGCTTCAAAAGAGCTGCTGGAAACACCACCAACAACACCGACGGAAGCTTCAGAAATTCCGGCGAAGGCACAACTCCGGCGAGAGGCAAATTTGACAGAGGTTTGGTGCTGGGATGGCTCAAAACCTCTCCCCCAACACCTCCTTTTATAGCCAAAACATCTGGATCACAAAGAAGATGCACCTACAGCTAGTTCGGCGCGGTCAGAGCTCGCCGGCGACCATCGGACAATGTCCGCTGGGTAATCACGGCGGGCGCCGTGATTTTGCCTACGGCGGGCGCCGTAATTGCGGCGGGCGCCGTAATTACGGCGGTCGCCGTTCCTAGCTCTGGCGAGCCCAGAGTAGGAGACGACTACTGGCACTTCGGGCCCAGCGACGGCGGGCGCCGTTACGGTACGGCGGTCGCCGTTTCTGCATTTCCCGCCCATTCAGCTCTTGAACGAACATGGCGTTAAACCGGGATAAAAATTATCGTACGCGAACGACAATTAAAATCCGAGGCATGATGTCTGTATATTATTTCACTGAGAAAAATATTACAGATACAGAGCACCTTACATAATGTCTCAAACTCTCTGTATTAAATCCGACGTACACAACGGGTACTCGGAAAAATTCCAAAATTCCCAAAATAACCTTACAAAAATACGGGGTATCACAGAGAGAGAGTTTCTTTGTGAGTAGTTATTGTGAAGGGCACTGTTTGCTCAACGTGGAGTTATTACTTGTTTCTGCAGGGGTTATATCGGGGTGGTTGACTATCCCATCCCTCTTTTGCTTCTCTATAAGTACTCCTTTAAGTTGTTTCCTTATTGCTCTTTTCTGTTTTTCTTCCTGCGTCATTTATCTTTTCCTTTGCTTGCTTTCGCTTGTTCTTGCTTTTTCTTGTCGAAATGGTTAGGTTGGTGTTAGTCGTTCATTACAATGGGCGGATTGTGTGTCAACTTGGAGATCGACGATTGTCTTCTGTCCATCGCTACGATGGTGGGTATCTTTGGACCTTGGATATGGGCAATGTGGGAGAGTCGATTGGGGAGTTTGATTTGGAGGTGATGCGCGCTCGTCTCTTTCCGGAAGCCGTTCGCTTGGGTGTGGGCATGGTTTTCTACTTCCCTAGGCCTCTTGCTAGAGGGCGCCGTCTCCGTGAGGTGGCGACTAACTACGACACCGCTCTCATCGCTCGACTAGGACAAGAAGGGCCTGTCCATGTCTACGTGCACGAGCCACCTCCTTCTGGGTTTGCTGCTTGTAGTCTCTCCGTTGTGGGGCTTTAGGGTTTTTTTCTTGCTTTGTTTACTTCTTTTTGTTTGCGACCTTACCTCTCTTCCCCCCATCCTTCTTTTAGTTTACTGACTAAAAGAAGGATAGAAGAGGGGTTGTGGGGGGTGGGTTACTAGGTTGTGTACTTTTGGATGTTGGTTCTCTGCCCTGGTTATATGTAGGGTGATGCACACGTAGATTGTTGGGTGATCGCGGCATGTCTTTCTGAACTTTTGTAATGAAACAACGTTGTATTTACATGGCTTTTGTAAAGTGTAATGCTTGGCGTAAGGCCTTTCACGTTTCTTATATAGTTTGCTTGTCTTGCTATCTTCGCGTGCTCTTCTCTTCTTGGACGTGCTTTCTCTTTTCCAAAGCTTCCCTGGCCAATTTTTTCATTTGATGTGAGTAAGTGTGCATATGGTAAACAGTATAGCTTTAATGGGATCGTTTTAGGTACCTTATCACTACTTTGTGTTTTGCTTGCGATACTTGCTTTGCTTTATGCTTGCTTAAACTCGCAAAAACTTGCTCAGACATGCACTTGCTTATACTCGCTCAAACTTGCACTTGCTCATACTTGCTCAAACTTGCACTTGCTCATACTTGCTCAAACTTACACTTGCACAGACTTGCTTAAACTTGCACTTATTATTTTCCTACATTTTGCACAAAAGAAAATAGTTTAGGATCCTTGTTTACTTTTCAGTATTATGGATCGCGTTTTTTAATGATTCGTGCACATATTTCTTAGGGTGCTTTGTTTATTATACCTTGTTATCATGTATCGTTAGCCCCTAGGCTCAATACTTTCTCGGGTGTTGCCTTGACTGGTGGCAGTATTGTTGCCTATATGTTAGCATTTCGCGGGGTTATTTCTCAGAATAATTTGCGTAACTCGATCCAAGCAAGGTTTGTAGGTAGCATACTTGGGGCGTGTCTGCTTTTACGGGTAATACTTGCGGAGCCTCATCACGTTCCACGAGTTTGGGACCATATTCCCCGCGTGGTCTTTGAGACGGTAGGCTCCGGGTGCTACTTCGCGAACCACTATGTACGGGCCTTCCCAACATGGGTCGAACTTTCCTCCTTCAGCCTTTCTGAGTACTAGGTCACCTTCCGTGAAACCCCGTCGCTTTACTTTCTTGTTGTAATAGGCGGCGATGCGTCGTTTGTATTCACTTTCGCGTATTGCCGCCATCTCTCTCATTTCTTCAGCAAGTTGCAGTTCTAGCTGTAACTTCTCATAGTTCCTTTCATCGTCATAGTCGAGGAGTCTCTCGCTAGGGAAAAGGTGTTCTACTGGTATCACAGCTTTGATCCCGTAGGTTAGTGCAAAGGGTGTTTCTCCTGTACCCCTTTTAGACGTGGTTCGGTTGGCCTATAGCACCAGGGGTAGGACTTCCGCCCATCGTCCATGCGCCCGCGTGAGTCTTCTTTTGAGGTCATAAAGGATTCGCTAGTTGGCGTTTTCCACCTGGCCATTGCATTGTGGGTGGGATACTGATGCGAAGTGTAGCTTGATGCCTAACCCCTTGCAGAAGTCGATCAGTTTCTTGGTGTTGAAATGTGGGCCTCGATCGGTTATGATGCTTTGCGGGAGTCCGAATCGACATATGATACTTTGCCATAAGAATTTTTTGACTTGCTCCACTGTTGTGGTGGCGAGTAGCATGGCTTCTATCCACTTGGTGAAGTAGTCTATTGCCATGAGTATGTATTGCAGTTGTCCCGGTGCTCGTGGGAAAGGTCCCAGTAAGTCCATTCCCCACTTTGCGAAGGGGCAAGGGGCGCTGATAGCTTGCATCTCGACACCAGGTTGATGTGAGGCCAGAGCGTGTTTTTGACAAGCATCGCATGTTTGAGCGATGCGAACGGCATCTTCCTTTTTTGTTGGCCAGAAATAGCCAGAGCGTAGAGCTTTGTATACCAAGGCTCGCCACCTTGTGTGTCCTCCACACAGCCCCCCGTGTATTTCAGTTATCAACTCCCTTCCCTCCGCGAGGGTAATGCACTTCAAGCCCGTTGCCATATACCCTCGCTTATACAACACTCCGTTCTTCATATAGAAACGGCTCGCTCGTACCTGTAGCTTTCTTCTCTCTTGCGAGTTTTCTGGTACTGTTCCTGACAAAATATATATGCGAATTGGGGTTCTCCAATCACTTTCATCTTCCTCTTGTTCAATTACCATCAGTTCCGCGTTGATGGCCCGGGTGGTCTTGGAATCTACCCAGACTTGACCTTTTTGCAACCTGGTTTTTGACCCGAGCTTTGCGAGCTCGTCTGCTCTGGCATTCTCTCTTCGTGGGACAACTTGAATCTCAAAGTAGTCAAAGGCTGCAGCCAGTACTTTTACCTTTGAATGATACGCGGGGAGGTTTCCTATCTTTACTTCGTATACACCCTGTACTTGCTTTACGACCACTTCAGAATCGTTGTTTGTCGCCTCAAACTCTAGGCATAGAGCGTACTCAAACTTTTCTCCTCCGGGTGAGGTGAGTGTGATTCCAGCCGCGTTTCCCTCCTCGTTCGCAGCTCCATCGACAAAGAGGACCCACTGAGCTTTTTCTTTTGTTAAATCTTCTGAACTCGTTTTGCGGAAACTTGTCTCCACGAGGAAATCCGCGAGGGATTGCTTTGATTGCTGGACGGGGCTTGTAATCCATATCCAACTCCGATAGCTCAACTATCCATTTGGTCAACCTCCCCGACATAGTTGGCATGTTGAATAAGTTCCGTAAGGGGAGATCTGACAACACATGTATGGGATGAGCTTGAAAATAAGGTCGTAGTTTCCTAGCAGCTACTATCAGAGCCAGAGCAATCTTTTCTATGGGTGGATATCTAGTTTCAACTGGTCCGAGAGCCTTGCTCACGAAATACACTGGTTTTTCTTGCTCCCGTACTAACACTGCGCTGATTGCCCTTGATCCGGTTGCCAAATACAGCTGCAGATATTCCCCTGATACTGGAGAGGACAAGGTGGGAAGGCTTGTTAAGTGCCTTTTGAGCTCCACGAAAGCCAACTCGCATTCGGGGGTCCACTTGAAGTCTTGCGGATTTCTCATAATGGAAAAGAAAGGGAGCCTCCGCTCCGCGAGCTTTGAGCAAAAGCGTCCCAGGTAGTTTATGGACCCTATGAATCTTTGCACCTCTTTCACGCTCCGTGGGGGAGCCCTTTGCAGCACTGCCTCCACCTTCTCAGGGTTTACATCTATTCCTCGCGAGCTAATCAGAAACCCGAGGAACTTCCCCGCCTTGACCCCGAAGACACATTTTTCTGGGTTGAGGCTCATCCCATGCTTTTGTAGAGTAGCGAATACTTCGCGGAGGTCAGCTACGTGATCCGCTTCTCGCCTACTTTTTACTACGATGTCATCCACGTAGGCTTCAACAGAAGAGCCGATCTGGTCTCGGAAGATCAGATCCACCAAACTCTGGAAAGTAGCCCCCGCATTTTTGAGTCCGAAAGGCATGACCGTATAGCAGTATGTTCCTCGTTCTGTAATGAAAGCAGTGTTTTCCTCGTCAGCTGGATTCATTTTGACCTGGTTGTACCCCGAATACGCGTCAAGGAAACTTAGGGCCTCGTGTCATGCGGTTGAATCCACCAGCTGGTCAATCGAGGGCAGTGGGTAGTTGTCCTTTGGACAGGCTTTGTTCAAATCTGTGAAGTCCATACACATCCGCCATTTCCCGTTGGACTTCTTTACCATTACAACGTTGGCGAGCCTTCGAGGATACTTAACTTCACGTATAACCCAGCCTTTAGCAGCTTTTCTACCTCTTCTTTGGCCCCTTGGGCTCTATCTCCGTCTTACTTCCTCTTTTTCTACCTCTTTGGTTTAGCCTCTGGGCTTGTATTGAGTGAGTGAGTCATGAGAGCTACTGGGATCCCTTTCAGGTCATTGGGTGTCCACGCGAATACGTCTCGCGAAGCCCCCAGCAACTCTTTAATTTCATTTTGCGTGTTTGTGCCCAATGCTTGTCCCATTTTACAACTTTTCTTCTTCGCGTGCAAATGGGGAGATAGACAGCTTTTCGCCTTCTGACACTGTGGCTTCCATCCGGCATCTAACTTCTAATTCTGCCTCCTTCTCATGACTCAATGGCGTTAGCTACTTGAACTCGTCCCCCATGGTTAGGAATGGTAGGCATTTCTCGCTGAGTGCTGCTAAATAGCATGTACGGCTCTCCGCGTGCTGGCCTCTTGCAAAGTGATGGCATTGTACGCGGAGGGAAACATAAGAGCAAAGTGATAGATGGAGATTACTGCTTGAAACTTACACAAGGAAATTCTCCCCAGGATGGCATTGTACGCGGAGGGTGACTGAAGCACTAGGAACTCCACATTTTTCGCATCTCCGTGGGCTACCTTCGTCTCCCATGATTAGATCAAGGGTTATTACCCCGATAGGCTTTACTCGCTCTCCCGCGAATCCCACCAAAGTGCAGTCAATAGGTGCAAGGCTTGCGGGGTCTAGGCCCATCTTCTGGAATGCCTCCCAGTACAGGATGTCGGCCGAGCTTCCGGTATCGACCATCACTCTCTTCACTATTTTCGTTCCCATCTGCACGTGAAGAGCTAAGGGGTCAGTGCTGGGGATGTAAGACTCTGCAATGTCGTCGGAGCTAAACGTTAGTTTGTGATCTTGTTATGAAGGATTGGAAATGCTCATGAATGGGTTCCCGCTGGGGGGGGGGGCGCGTTGACGATCCTCCTTCCTTCTCTTCTGCTGGGGCCCCTTGGCTCATGTTTCCCCGAAATGGTCCCTACTTGCCCGTCTGGCCGCGGGAAGTTCTGTTCGACGTGTGGGTCCGCGGGGCGATTGGGTGTTTGCCTTTGTTGTGCAGGGCCTGGACCAGACATTGCCCTCCCTCGCGGGGCTCTATATCTCTGACACTCATGTCCGTCGTGGGAAGTTGACTGGTGGTAAACACAGAACTTTCTTTCTTGCCGAGCAGGGGGGGGGGGGGTGGCGGTATGTTTGTCCGTGTGGGTGGTGGTCTAAACTGTGGCCTTTGCGAGTACGCGACGGTTTGCTCTCGACTGTTCATCTCTACTGCAATCAGGGGTTTTTCGGCGGCTTTTCCTCGCTCACTCGTCTGATGGCGACGAGGTTCCCACATGGGGGCATCTCTTTTTGGTGCTTTGTTTCTCCTTCCATTTCTTGTGGATGATGTGACCACCGCTGAGCTTCCCCGTGCTAGCTCCTCTGCCACTATATGCTGGTTGGCTTTCTCAATTAACTTGGTATACGAAGCAGGCGGTTTTTTGCATACGTTGAGTTTGAAAGGTCCATTTCGGAGCCCTTGGATAAATTCCATGCGGACCACCTTCTCGTCAAAGTCATGGGCCTGGACTGCTTCTGTTGTGAATCTTTTTACGAAAGAGGCGAGTGATTCTCCTTCGCGCTGCCTTACGTTCAAGACTTCTTGCATACTAAGTTTTCTCTTCTGTGAGCATCCAAAATGGGCCATGAAGGAGTCTGCGAGCTGATGGAACCCGTCGATGCTCTTCGCGGGCAAGCTTATCATCTAGGTCAGAGCAGGTCCTGCCAAGGTGTTCGGGGAGCATTTGCACATAGTAGCTTTGTCGGCCTTGCTCGCGAGCATTAGGTACTGGTACCTGGATAGGTGGTGTCTGGGGTCTTCGTCTCTAGTGTACTCTTTGAACGTGGGTATCTTGAAGTCTGGAGGTGGGGGTGCCAGGAGTATGTGATCCGCGAATGTGGTTGAACCAAACAGCGCTACCGGCACTTCTGGGGCTACATATCTTGGGTGGTGTTGAGGTCTGTAATCTGGGTAACGTCCACTATAAGCTTCTCTCCATGGCGAGTATCGAGGATGTTCATGAGTGATGGAGGCTTGGTCAGTCTGATACCAGTCTCTGTATTCGTCGCGAGGATCCATAGGGATATACGGATCTGGATGAGGTCGTGTTGCTTGGCGCTGTGGTGGAGCTGGCTCTTGCACAAGGAGCTTTTGGTTTGTTTTTTGCCATCTACGGAACTGGCAGAATTGTTCCCACTCCTCGTCGTTCATTAGCACTTCCCGCATGCTATTGCTGGGTGCCCCTTTTGGTGAAGATACTTCCTTTTTGACTCCTACTGACGGATCTCTGTGTGTGGTTGCCATCTTCAAAGGTCTCATCGAACTTAGCTGCGCGAGGACCTCCCCACGGTCGGCGCCAGTGTTGAATTCCGTTTCAATAATTCGTGAATGTGTCAAGGGTCAACACACCCTTGACTCGGATTTGCTTGGGGATTTGTTTGTTTGGGGGATGTCCTCTGCTTGGGGATTTGTTTATTATCCTAGAATGTAAATCAGTTCTCTTCTGCATAAGACTAGCACAACCAGATACTAGCACGATGCAGTTGCTACTCTGAAATAGATATGCTCAACCAGTAACAATCTAAATCTAGCAATAGATCAATAACAACAAACCCTAGTTGATCAGACTAGAAATTATCAATATCAATCATAAGCAATCAAGCAAGAGAATAGATAAAATCCATGCAATAGATTAAGAACGAGAATCTCACAACTGAATCAAAACGAAAGCTTCAGCGTCTGACTAAGCCAAAGAGGCTTAGTTCTTCATAGCGTAGAACGTAGAAAGGAAAAGTGAAATTAGGGTTCGAGAGAGATTCAAGAGATAGGCAAACAAGCCTTTTCTCCACCCTTAAATACTAAAGGAAATAAAGCTAAGTTAACCTAAAACGAAATAATAAAAACGTAATAAAATAATGTGAAATAACATATAAGGAAAATCGGCTCGACAGACTTCAGACACGCACGGCGGTCGCTGCAACCTCCACGGCGGGCACCATAATCGCGGCGGGCGCCGCATTTCCACGGCGGGCACCGTAACCAAGTCGTAGCTAGCTTCTCTGGGCAGGAATTGGCGGTGGTCGCCGTAAGTTGCACGGCGGTCGCCGTGCACTCGTTTCTTCCTCCTTTGTCTCTTCAGCTCCCGAAAGCGTGTCTTCAGCACCTCCTCGCCAATACTTCATAACTCCTTGGCGTCTACTACTGGTGACTTCTCCTCAGTATCTCCTATGATCTCCAAAATAGCTCAAACACCTCCAAATACACCAACTTCGCCTCCAAACGCCATGCACATGAATGTGTCTAAATCTACCCGAATGGCACCAATAAAACCTCTAATGACTCTTACTTAAACCCTACAAAGTAGCGCTTATCAAACCACCCCATGCTTAGACCTTTACTCATCCTCGAGTAAACTAATAAAGAGTCTACTCCTCCAATGTAGCATCCAAGGTCTCAGGAAGCATATCCTTCAACTAAGAGTCACCTAACCCATGCCAAGCTCCTGGAACCAATCTCATTCACAACACATCCACAACTCAACAAGCTTAAGGGCAAGCAGAGTACTTCCCCCAAGCTAAACCCGGACATCCAATAGTGTAACGCCCCCAAATTTAAACCCTTTTGAAAGCATTACTGTCGATGACCCCAGACGAAAACCCCGAAGTCACCTCAGGCTTTTCCAAACGATATAACAATCAAACCACAGTTATAATACCAAATATCACAACTTTTATTAAACCACAGTCTCGGAATTACACATGATTCCAGACAAAACGAAATACATCATCAGAATTTAACACAGCGAAAGACTTACAACCAAATCACCTTTTTAACACAGCGGAAGACTTTTAAACAAGGCGACAAAATAACTTGTCAAAACATCGTTCATCTTCATAGTCGTTCTAGCCTTCACGGAACAGCAACATACCTAATGTGCCGAATCGAACGGATGACACCAGCCAACCATGCAAGGAATAATTACGGTTGGTCAGTCTAATGAAAGACTATGCAAGGGTACAAAGCAGAGTGGTTCGAAGCAATCGTATTAGGTTAGACTCATCGTTTCTCGAATAATAACCGATGACGATAGTCAACCATCATACTCCTACTGGAATAAACAAGAGGTATACACAAGAGAAGATTCTGGAGGCCGAGCCTCACAGCAATCAATCCCAAAAGAAGACTCCAACGAAAGTGAGTCTTAACAGAAATATGACAAATGTTGGGGAACATTAATTAATCACAGAATCACAGTATCGCATACGAGCGATTTAAACTAAGACGAGCTTTCCTAGCTTCACTAGCGCCTAGCTGCACTACTCGTCCAAGGTATATTAATTATGTGCGACAACGGCACTTATCTCATTTAATTCCAAAACGATCATCACGTTATAAGCTTTTAAATCTCCCCACAAGAGATATCGGATCTCCTCACAAGAGATATCATATCTCCTCACAAGAGATATCGGATCTCCTCACAAGAGATACCAGAGGGAATAAATCCCAAAAGATTTGGCACTAGCTAAGTGTACCACCCTGAGTAAGGGCATGGTCATGACCTTAGAGAGTACTAGGGAAAAATCCACCAAGTACTAGTTATAAAGAAACAGCTAAACCCCCACAAGGTACATATCGTTCCTACGAATACTCGTGCTAACTAAACAGTTCAACACAGTAATAATCCACATCACAGCCATCAAGGCCAACATCAAAAACATATATCTATACTAGCGTTGTTCTAACAGAATACAACCTAGTATAATATCATGTTTTATTCACATATATAATAGCGTTATTCTAACAGATATACAACCTATTATAATATCATCTTTTTAATCATATCATTTAACAAAACTGTTCCCAACACAAACAGTAAATCATCCCAAATTAATTAACAACTAAATAATTGATAATTAATTGAAATATGGAATGATGAGCAAGAGCGAACCGCCACTTGCCTGGATCCGCAGAAGCTTAAGCAAAGCTTAGAGACAACGGCTCCTTGATCTGAAACTGGAACAGATCTGGAATAAAACTCCCAAAGGAATGACTCATAACGAGATCCTAACTTAGATCCAATATCCTCATAATTGAATCTAAAAGAATACGAAAAGAATCAAAGGAAACGAGCCTCGCCCAAGGCCAAACACCCAAGAACACACACTCGGACAAGGCTCTCCGCGGGTGCGGTGAAGCGCTTGCCACGGGTGCGGTGGATGCACAGAGGCGAGAACTTGACAGCAGCCATGGAGAAAACTTACCCAAATCGATTCGTTCGACTTCGATTTGTTCTTGGTTTGATCTCCAACCTTCTTATACTTCTAAACAACACTCAAGAGCACCTTCTCAACTCAAGAAACACTCGATCTCTCTCACACACGAAGCTCAAAAGCTCGGTTTTAATGGAGAAAAACAGAGGAAACAGAGGAGGAAGAAGACGATCGAGCTTGGCTTCTGATTCGACTCCTTTTATAGCTCAACTCGAGCTTCCTCAAAGGGAACAAGCAAGGGGACAAGGGGACAAGGCAAAGAGCCACTTGGACGTCCACTTGACTGCTCAAACGGCCGTGTCAGACCGGCCTTATCGCGAAGACGACGACCCCTGTTTTCTGGCCCTTGCCGCGGGTGCGGTGGCGTCCTGCCGCCGGGTGCGGTGAAGGCTAAAATGCTTCATCTTATCCGAATCACCTTGGGTTAAATTTCCTTAACCCCGGGTTAAATATATTCGTACACTAACGACAAATTAATCCCGAAAACACTTCAACTGTATTTTATATTACTCAGAAAAAATATACAAAGCTCAAACATATTACAGAATGTCCGATCTTCTCTGAATTTAATCCGTCTAGTAATACGGGCATAAGAAAACTTTCAAAATACCCTTATAAAATGCGGGATATTACAAATAGTGTGAGTAACCTCTAATCCTAGCCTCCATCTATTGCTCCTTATGTCTCCCAGAGTGACCTACCCGACAATCCTTCTTTGACTCCTCTTCTTATGACGCCTCGCCAAGAATAATGAGAAATCCTAAAATCACTCTTCTTCTTTTTCGCTCATTTTGCCAAGGCGCTCTTTCGGGTTTTTACCAAGCCACTCATTTCATTTTCCAATAGATGTGCTCACATAAGCTCACGTCACTCATTGACCACATATTACCCTGGCCTAATGCCGGTCCAAGCCACCTGCTTATTACCTAGGCCGCCCTTTTGGGTTTTCGACCTATCCCAGGATTTTTAATGCACGCCTTTTTTCAGATTTTCGGCCTTTTCTTTATATTCATTTTTCTCCTCAGCAACGTAGCAAGTATAAAACCCCACCCCATGCTTAAACATTGCATTTTCCTCAATGTAATGAAAGACAAAAGAATAAAGCACAGGGAAAAGCAAAAAAAAAATAACTCACAACGTTGCCGAGTTGTCTTGGACACTTCCTTGTTGCTGGCGGTGTAGTCATAAAAGCTCATATCCAGGTGTTGAGCTTGTGTCTTCATCACTTCATAATCTACTTCTACCGTGCAACCATAAGGTGACCACTTGGTGAGTAGTGGTAATCAAAGGATTCGGGGCTGTACGGCCTTCAACTCTATCAACTCCTACCACGCAACCAATATGAACCACTCTGGTAAAAAGTGGTATACGAGTATGGCGGGGTTGCATGGCCTTCAAAAATGGGCCCAGATGTCATCGTGGTCAGGCCCTGGTGTACCTCCTCTCCAACTGTCGACTACAGGGCCATCATCGTTGCCAAACAAATATAGGGTGAATGTATTTCATCCATTAGCAACATGATGCGCACCTCTCCGTGGGGAATCTGGACAGTTCGATATAACTTTTTTTTCCGTCTTTTGCACCCCGTTAGGTTTTTTCGGGGTTCTTTTTTTTTTCCGAACCTGAGAATGGCGGCGATCGCCGTAATTAAACAGTGGTCGCCGTCATTTGCCGCAAGCAGAGTGAGCGAGGGAGGGGAAAACAGCGGACGCCGTAAGGAGGGCGGCGGGCGCCATGAACTCCTTCTTCGCTTTGATGTGCTTCCTACAGGTTAGTTCGACACAAAAAAAAAGCAAAAACTAAAGGGAAAAACAAAAGAAATTGACTAAGGGAAAGGAAATAAACTACCTAACATCGGGTTGCCTCCCGAGCAGCGCCTTAGTTAATGTCGTGGCTCGACATACTACTCGAACAACCTCAATCCATATCATCAGGCTCTTTAGAAACCTTCTCAATCCATACCTCCTTCCTGAACCAATCATGGAAATGTTTGAACCTTAGACCATTCTTCTTCTTCAACGGCTCCTCCACCTTGACCTTCTTAGTCGCGTCTACCCCATACTTAAATCGATCAGGGGGGTGTTTAGCCTCAACTTCAGGGGCCTGCACTAAGGAGGGAACGAGCTTCTCGTTCGGAGTTAGCAGCAAAGGTGATTTACCTGGTGGCTCTGGAGGGAGCTTATAGGGAGCGTCCAACTCAGTGACGACTTCCTGCAAGTCAGTAGATAGAGAAATATCCAAGCTAGAATCAACAATAGGTGGTGTGTTATCTAGGTGGTCCTCATCAAAAACATCTTGCACCACAAGCTCAAGGATATCAATTGCACACAAAGAATGATCATCAGAAGGAAATTTCATGGCTTCATAGATATTATAATTAATGGTTTGGCCATCAAATTCCATAGTCAAGGAACCAGTACTTACGTTGATCTTAGTGTTGGCAGTTTTCAAGAAGGGTCTCCCTAACAGAATAGGGGCTGCATGCATATCATGTTCCATATCAAGAACATAGAAGTCAGCAGGAAAGGTAAGATCACCAACCCTAATCAAAACATCCTCCACTATCCCTATAGGACGCACACTAGATCTATCAGCTAACTGAATGGAAATTTTGGTCGCATGCATGGGTCCTAATCTTAAGGATTCACAAAGAGATGAAGGTAAAACATTAATGGAGGCACCCAAATCTAACATAGCTTTATTGAACTTAGTACCTCCAATAGTGACGGGGATGGTGAACATACCTGGGTCGCCACACTTCTTGGGTAAGCGCTTCTGAAAAATAGCAGAGACATGCTCGCTTACCTTGACCTTCTTCTTGTTGTTCCTGTCCTGGTTTCTCTTCGTGGTGCACATCTGCTTCAAGAACTTTGCATAACGAGAGACAAACTTGATCAAATTTAGGAGAGGCATGTTGACCTCAACGTTTCTGAACATCTCAAACATGTCCTTGTCCTGCGCAAGTGGTTTGGTACGCTTCAAAGCAGACGGGAACGGTGCAACATGCTTCCACTCAGGAAAAAATGGGGGTACATACTCCTTCTCAGCCTCAGGATTGACTATAGTATCACGGCGGGCGCCGTAAGAGGTGCGGCGGTCGCCGTGAACATCATCAGAAAGTTCGGGATTTTGCTCACCGTCACGGCGGGCGCCGTGATTATTGCGGCGGGCGCCGCAATTTTCATCAGAAAATTCGAGAGCTGAGTCATTTTCACGACGGGCGCCGTGGTATTCACGGCGGTCGCCTTCGATGTCACGGCGGGCGCCGTAAGAGGCACAGCGGTCGCCGTCGCTGTTCTGTTCCAGCTCCTGATCCGCTTCCTTGTCGACCTCAGAATCATCCTCTTCGAGCCTCTTCCCGCTCCTCAGAGTCATAACACTGACATTCCTAATGTTCGGATTCACTTCCGTTTGAGATGGAAGTTTACTAGAAATCTTCGCGTCAAGCTTGCTCACCACCTGAGAGATCTGGCCAAATTGCCTTTCCAAGTTCTGAATGCTGGATTGTGTAGTCTCTTGGAATTGCAATTGGTTCTTACTCAACTTGGCAACATTCTCATTGAGATTGACGTGGCTTTGCATCAGCATCTTCATCATATCCTCCATAGACGAGGATGGTTTCGAACTCTGCCCTTGAGGATTTGGCACAAATGGCTGCATAGGTTGTTGAGGGTTACCCTGTTGTTGCACTTGGCCTTGATTCTGTTCTGGGTCTCTCCACCTGAAGTTGGGATGATCCCTCCAACCTGGATTGTATGTATTGGAGTAGGGGTCATGCCTAGGCCTCTGCTGATATCCTCCTACTGCATTCACCTCCTCTTGTAGAGTAGGACACGAGTCAGTAGGGTGCAAGTCGTCGTGACAAATCTCACAGGCCTTGCCCTGCTGAGGCGTACCTTTCAGCTTCAGACGCCTCACCTCCTCTCTCAGCACATCAAAATCAGCTTGATCAATTCTTGATTGAGAGCTAGCAATGACCAAGCTTTGGGAACATCTCCCACTGTACTGTCTAGAATCATCTGCCAGAGTAGCAAATATCTCTAGAGCCTCTTCATAAGTCCTCTTCAGAATATTTCCACCACATGAAGAGTTCACCATTCGACGGTCATCTTCGCGGAGTCCTCCATATAAATAGAGAATCAGATCATGCTTTTCGTAACCATGGTAGGGACAACTCTTCACCAGTTTCTTGAAGCGCTCATAATAGTCATAGAGAGAATCATTAGACAGTTGCTCTACGTTGCAGATCTTCTTCTTGAGCTGATTGGACTTGATTGCCGGAAAGTATTTATCAAGAAATACCTTCTTCAAATTCACCCAAGTAGTGACGCTTCCTGGCGGTAAAGAATGATACCAGTCTTTAGCCGATTCCTTCAGAGAAAAGGAAAAGACTCTCAACCTCATCTGGTCTTCAGTAATATCAGACGGTCGCATGCTGGTGCAGACCTCAAGGAACTCATCCAGGTGCTGAATAGGATCCTCTAGCGGGGTTCCACTGAATTTCGGGAGTAAATGGACTACTCCTGTCTTGAGCTCAAATTTAACTCCTTCACCAAGGGCAGGGAATTGCACAACACGAGTTGGTTGCTCCAAGTAAGGAGCTGTCAAAGACTCAAGAGTAACACGCGGATCAGCCATCGTATCAGCTTCCTGAAGTAGTGTATTTGCAACCCTGCGAGCTTGAAGAAAAGTTCTTTCGATTTCTGGATAAAAAACTAGAGGTAGATTATTAGTAACACGGGTGTAAACCATAAGATAGGTTCACACCAAGATTGGCACACAAATCACACAAAAATAGAAATTGCCTCCCCGACAACGGCGCCAATTTGATAACATGAATGTGTCTAAATCTACCTGAATGGCACCAATAAAACCTCTAATGACTCTTACTTAAACCCTACAAAGTAGCGCTTATCACCTCGCGTGGGGCTATGGCGTGCTTCTGTGAGTTCTCCGGGGATATGATCACCAACTTCGAACTGAATCTGGGTTTTGTCTCCTCATCGCCATGGCGTGCCTGGACTCCGATCTCTTGGCTCGTTTCCTGGTTGAACCTCTCACCTCCGGACTGGGCTTCAACCCCGCCTTCTGGGCACCTTGCTCGGCTGAGTTCTTCTTTCCTTTCGATCCACCTGAAAATCCCAGAGAGGGCTTCTCCGGGAGAACACCCTCCGACGCCCAAGTCAGCGATGAGATCAATAATCAAAACCGGCGACAAAGAAAAGGAAAAGGATGGAATAAGGGTTCTCGTTGGCTTTCCACTCAAATTGCTTGGAGCAGAAACCAGAGGATTGCCATGGAGCTCTCTGGTTTTCTCTCTCTTTTCTCTCTCCAATTGCCTATGCCCTCTTCTCAGAGATCTCAAGGGTATTTATAAGCATTGTCGTCCATTGTCGAGCTACCAAGTGTCGCCCTCTGAATGATGGAATTCTCCAACTTGTATCGGACTTCCCACTTGTTCTGACACCGAATCTCACTTTATAACAAAATTCTGGTGGACATTGAATCCCACGCGTAGAGATATCCACGCGAGAAATCTGACTCCCACAGCCAGCCCCCCAAGCGCTTCGCGAAGCATGAGTGAAGGCTTGGTTTATGGGTGTGTTAAGGATCTTTTCTGGGTTCGCCACCGCACGCCAGCGACTACAGGTGGGCTGGTTTTTCTTTTTCGCCGGGAAATTGAATGAAATTCGTGGACGAGTTTGAGACGAAAGTGTCATCGGAAATCTTGTTCTACTCGCCGGCAAATCTACTGAAAAGCTCTCATCGGTAATAGTGTCATTACTCGAACAAGTAATTTTCTAACAAACCCCTTATTGCAGCTGTGATTTTATTATTGAAACAAAACAACAGTTCACTCCTATTTAATTAACAATTAAAATCAATTGATAATTAATGGAACATGGAATGATTAAGCAAGAGCGAACGCTACTTGCCTTAGACTAGACGAACGATTGACGAAGACGGGTTTCTGGGTCTGGAACGGGAACAGAACTCGGATTACAGATTCCTACGGAACGACCCATAACGAAACCCTAGGTTAGACTCGACAATAAACTATACGAATCTAAAGAATGACGAGCG
Source organism: Rheum nobile (assembly GCA_027886185.1). Classification (NCBI taxonomy): domain Eukaryota; kingdom Viridiplantae; phylum Streptophyta; class Magnoliopsida; order Caryophyllales; family Polygonaceae; genus Rheum; species Rheum nobile. The sequence continues at coordinate 81,470 of WOAB01000065.1, forward strand.
AAATCGAAAGAATGGAAGTCTCGACGGAGACCGGATCGCCCAAGGCCATGATCGCGATTGCTAAAGCAATCCGCGGTCGCGGTAGTTTCGCGGCTAAGAACTCCGGCGACCCAAAATGATAAAAACTCACCGGCGACGACTCAGAAGGGCTCGATTCGCGGCGGTTTCCACTCATGGGCACCTTGCGCCTCCAATGCACTGCTCCTTGGCCACCACCACCTCCGTTGAGGGCTACGGCGACTCCTTAAGAATTCCGGCGAGAGCTCAAAACTCCGGCGACTATAGAAACGAGAGTGAGAGGGGAGATCTCAGATCTGGGTGCTCAAAACCCTCCATTTCGGCCTCTATTTATAGCCAAGGAGGAGAGCCAACTCCGACAATCTCAATAGTGGAGCGAGAGATCGACGGCGATGACGAACGCGTGGCTCGCATGCCCGACTGTGCACTCTGCACATTTCCGCGGTCGCGGTGGGTTCTGCCGCGGTCGCGGAAAATTCAAGCCCAGCTCCCCAGTGCACGATTATTCCGCGATCGCGGCGGCTCTGTCGCGATCGCAGAAATTCCCTTTTTGCGCCTTTTTGCCCGGGAGAAGGTATGAGCATGGGTTCTAAACCCCGGTAATAATATATTTATACCCAAACAAATATTCTAAGCCCCGAAAATACGTCGAATGTATTTTCCAATGCTCTGGGAATAATGCAGAAATCGAACATGATACAGAAATTCCGAACTTCGCCTACGCGTCTCGAATAAATGACGAGGGTTTGGGAAAATACCCAAATACCCTTACTAAAAATGAGAGGTATTACATCCTTAAAGCGGATCATCAGGTATGTTTAAGGTACTATTAGTTTCGACACCACCATCACACCTGCCATGCCCATTCTCTTATTGCCTACACTGATGTTGATTGGGCTGAGTGTTAGGATACTCGACGATCTACATCATGATACTGTGTCTTTCTCAATGACACCTTAGTCTCTTAGTCGGCCAAGAGTCAATCTATTGTCTCCCATTCTAGTGCTGAGGCAAAATACCATGGTGTTGAGAACATGGTGGCTGAATGCACATAGATTCATAATCTCCTCATTGAGCTTCATTAAAATTTATCTCGTGCTACGTTAGTCTACAGCGACAACATCTCTGCCATGTACATGGCCAACAATCCTATCCAACATCAACTCACCAAGAACATCGAGTTGGACATTCACTTCGTCAGGGAAAATGTGGCTTTAGGGTAGGTCAGAGTTCTACATGTTTTGTCTATCTATCCGTTTGCTGACATCTTTACAAAGGGTTTGCCTCACCAATTATTCATTGATTTAGGGACAGTCTCACCGTTCGGCCTCCTCTTGATTCGACTGCGTGGGGATGTTAGAATTTATTTATGTATTTATATAATAGTATTAGTGAAAAGGTGGCTTTAGGGTATTCACTTCGTCAGGGAAAAGGTGGTTTTAGGGTAGGTCAGAGTTCTACATGTTTTGTCTATCTATCCGTTCGCTGACATCTTTACAAAGGGTTTGCCTCACCAATTATTCATTGATTTAGGGACAGTCTCACCGTTCGGCCTCCTCTTGATTCGACTGCGTGGGGATGTTAGAATATATTTATGTATTTATGTAATAGTATTAGTGAAACCTGGAGCCCAATTACTTGTACCCTATATATTGCATCTAATGAGAAAGGCAAAACCTAAGGAGTATTCTCCCAAAGTCTAACAATAACCAACTACTCAGAGTGCACAAAAGATACCTCTAGCTCCGAGCCAATGTTTGGTTGAGATGTCTGCTTTGGAACACTTTGCGAAGGTGCAACTTTTGAAAATGGTTCTTGATACTTAGGAAGCCGGCCATAGCAGACTGGCTTTGGTCTTGGAATATGACCTCGTTTCGTGCAAGACGAAGGAGACAAAGCTAGTGAAAGAAAGAGTCAAGATTTTGGGGACCGATCATGAACTTGGTTCTAGGCCTAGAAGCCAACCATTTGATCCAGAGAAAAATAAAGTGTCAATATTCAGCCAAGAAATGAGGCGATGTATAACCTCCAAAGTGAAGCTACATTGGCTCCATGAATGATCACATGTTTCGGTGGCCGCACCGTAAAACACATAAGAGGGGTTTTCAATGGAAAACCGTCTCATTCCTGGATGTAAAAAATAATTTACTTAATTTTTATTTATTTCTCTTATATATATATAATTTATAATGCTTAGTGTAATGGACCTATTAAAAAAGTCCATTAAGACGATAAAATATTTAATATCCTAAAACTAGACCTAGCTTATCATGCTCATTCTTTTTAATTTGAGCGTCGGAAGATCTTTCGGAGGAAAAAGCACCACCATGTGACCATGTTTTGATGTTAGTAGGATAACATGAACGAGATCAAAGAGAGTCTAGGATAGCCGGAGTTACGAGTTCTCATTGTCGACATTAATTTTATTATGGTATAGATTTATGCTACCACAATTGGTACAACAATTGGCGCCGTTCATGTGGAACAAAGACAATGATGGGACTCGATCGCGGATGAGTCACAAAGACTGTAAACTTGTCGCGACTTCAAATCAAAGTAGATATCTAGAAAATAAATAATTGTTTATATATATATATCTCGTCGGTCAATCGAAGTACTTATTCACATTCCGATAATCGATCATGAAGAAAGGAATTCCGCCAAGATCATCGTCCACGTTGAAAGAAATTAGGAGCTGCCATGAAAGCGAGAAGAATGGATAGCAGTGCAATCGAGACAGTAGCATAAAAGGAATGAGGACAAGAAGACGAAAATAGATCGGAGAGATTGAACGACTGAGATCAATCTAGCGGCCATTTGCTCAATTTGAAGAAGAACCCACTATTTAGGCCATACACCAAATAAACTATGGGTTTCTCACTTGTTAAATTAGAAAAAATAAAAATAAAGTTGAAAAATATGGATTTCTCATTTTACAGTAGAAGTCTCTATTGCAAGAGATTTTGATCTAACAATAAAAAAATATTTTTTGAAAATTTCTGACACAAATTACTTATATTTTTTTAATTTTTTGTTTAAGACACCCATAAAACCTCATTTGTGGATGGTATTAGAGCATTTGCAACGACAATTTTTAGCTTAAAACAATATAAACTAGACATATGTGTATGAGTGTATCCAAGGTTCATATAACCAAAAGACTCGGGACTTCGTGTTTAAGGATCCATCAGGTTGAAAAGCATAAAATTACCTAATTCTTTGCCATACCAGAAAAAATAAGAAGCATACAAAACGAATATTTCAGCTCTTTAGTTTGCTTGGCTAGAAACTCATTTTCAGCAGTTTCATCCGAAAAAATGTATTGAAGTGTATGATTGTTGATATAAAATGCAAAAGAAGACCATCAGGAAAAAAAAAGAGTTGGCATCATAAGATAAACATCAAAGAATCATTTTAGAATCCATAGGCTGGGAAATTATCAGCAAGCTCATATGATGAGAAGAAACAAAAACACATAAGAGTCACAATGATTTCTTAGTTTGGAGAAGAAAAAGCTGCATAGCTTAGGAGCGTGATCCCATCGAATTGCCCCATAATCATTGTAGGATCGCACGTGTTAGAAATCAAAGGAAACTGAGAGTTCATTTCCTTAGCAGCGGAATATGTAATAACACATAATCAAGATCAGTTCCTTAGAGTGGGAACCTTTGATAACCAATTAGTTATCCAGGATAAAACTCACTACCTCTCTTTCAAGAGGATTTGAAAGTCTACTTTTTTTTATTAATGCTTCGATTACAATCAACTAGAATAGAACACACAGATTAAAGACTGAAGACACACTTAAGACTCTCTACCTAATTCGACCTAATCAAGCACACAACAAGCAAGTGACTTACACAGTTCTTCTCACAAGAACAAGCTCTGTTTTCTTCACTTTCAGCAATGAATGAAAAGCCGTAACAAATGAAAGAGTTTGATTACTTTATTTATACATAGAAACCGTATAGAATCGTGATCTATAGCTGGTTGATATGCACAAATAAAAATAACCAAAAAGAAATCGGAAAAGATAATATTTGCTACCAAATATTATCTCTAACGATTTTACACTTTTGTTTCCATAAAAGATGTACAAAGAGTCTCTAAAGATATATGAAAACAAGGATATTATAATCTTCTCTCTCCAAGATAAGATCTATCCTAAACTACCAGCCGTCGCACTTCAAGTCTCTTTCTAGTTTCGCGCGGCTTCAGCGTTCTTCAGTTCCTATGCCAGTTCCCAAATTTGGCGTTTTGGTCTCCGTCTTGTATTTCCGATTCCTGAGTTCCCTGTTTATCTACACATATGGAAATATTAATAGCAAAGTGTTTGTCATTGTCAAAACTAAGAAAACTGAAGGAGAGAACTTTCAAAGGAACTGGAGTTCCTGAAAGTTCACATCCTAACAATTTTCCCCTTTTTGATGATGACAAACAAGTAGAACCTGACATATCTAAAATATGCATAAATGATATATGGGGAAAACAAGCAAGGCTAGATGTAGGATAATCATTAGTGAATTTCATATTCCCCCTTAACAAATAACCTGGTTCCTTAATTCCCCCTTAAGGAAATAACTAGTTCAGAGTTCCTTTCATCCTATTAGTTCCAGATTGCAGAGTTCATTCCCCTTTTGGACATCATCGAAAAGAAGCAGTTAAATGATAATCATAGAGAACTTAGAGTGATATAAAGACTAATGATATACTCTAGAGAAATGGCACCGTAATAGGAATTGAAAGCAGATTGTAACAACGCAAGGAACACATAAATTTCATTAAATATAAAAAGAACAGAGATAACATATAACAAAATAAAGCACTCAGAGACACACAAAAGAGGATCATGATATGGAAGTGGGATCCTAGGGAACTAAGATTCCATGTCTACTGAGTAGGGAACTGAACAACTACGCCACAACTACTCCTTGGCTTTTTCGTTGTCCTCATCGAGCTTCCTGTGCACCAGCTTGGCGATCTCCTCCACAAGAGCAGCAAATGTCTTCCACAACTCCACCACCATCTCATTGGTGAAGTTGCTATCCTTCTCAACAACAATGGCAACACTGTTAAAGCCTTCAACCAGAGCATGCTCAATACGCCCCATACCCTCCAAAATCACATGTGTGTCAGGAACTAGGCGGGGTTCAGAAGGGCCTGACTGGGTTTCCTCTTTGTCTTTCTCCTCATCAGACTCCTCATCCACATGAGCCTTATACATAAGTCGCCTAACAGTGGTCATAGTAAAGAATCGATAAAACTGAGTTTCCTCAACCCCGATGGATAAAGGCCAAGGCGACACATGAGTTTCTTGACCACGTGTGGATAAAGTAGAGCGTGAGTAGAATAGCCCTTACAGTATTGCATGTGGCATAGGGTAATGCAGGGGAGATCTATGGGAATCACCAGAATCAGCTTTTCCATCAACACAGCATCGCTAACTAACACAGTATCTCGCTTCTCTTGGCGGGGGATGATGTTTTTGATGAGGAAGGTGTGGAGCAGCTTCTTGTCTAGACGCAAAAATTTTGTGAGCAGGGCACCCTTAGAGGGAGGGGAACCATCAAACACTGTCTTCAGAATGGCTGGCTTGCGCTTGGAGGGCCAATGCCGTTTGACAATAACACCAAAACCTTCACCGGTGGAGACCTCTAAGACGGAGCCAATAACAGCAGCAGAGAGTGGGATTAGATTACCTCCCCAGGTGAGAATAGCATCATTCGCAGGCTTGTCGTCCTGGGCTGGGACAAACTCCATGTTCTGATAGAAGAGACGGACAAGATCTTCATTGACAGCGAAAGGCTCCACAATTAGCTTGTCCCACCCTTGGAGTTGGAGCATAGAGTAGGCAGAAGATATGAGATCATCATCGGCGAAGCTCCAGAATTCTTAGCCAATGATCAGTGGTTCCAGGATGCGACGAGAGGCGAGAGCTGGTGCCACCGCGAAGGGAATCGGAGAGGGAGACGGTACTGGCTTGGATTGGGGCTTCTTCCCTTTGTCAGTCTTGGCCGTCTTTGCTTTCTTGGCCTTGGGGGCCTCCTCCAGTTGAAGTGAAGGAATACCGTGAGCCCCTTTGGCGGCACGGTGTTTGACTCGACCGGCCACCGACTGAGAGTCACCAGGCAGTTTGAGGGACGCCGAAGGTGTGGGGAGCAGTTCCACGTTGATGGGTGCAATCTCCTGGGAAGGAGATGAGTGATGGAAACCCTCCTTAGTCGATGTAGGAGAGTTGTGCTTTGATGGAGTGTGCTCCGAAGAGGCGGACTGAGAGGGCTGCTCCTTTGGAACATGTGGGGGAACGGATTTTGCGGGTTCATCCACCGTTGTTGGCGCCAAAGATGAGGCCTTTGCTAGGGAGGGCGCCTGAGAGGAGGAGGTGGTAGCCTTTTGTTTTCGGTAGGCTTCCACATAGCAAGTTCATCGGCGGGAAGGTTCTTTAGATCAGAATCCATGAGATCAAGTGGAGAAAGTTGAGAGCTTTGAGAGTTAATGGCACGGCAGATTCTTGTGAAAGGCAAAGAGAGATTGAAGTCGGTGCCGAATTAGGGTTGAACTCGCTGCCTTTTATAATTTCTGAGCCAAAGTCTATCCAAATATAGCCGTTGCAGAATCGCTTCAAATAAGGGAACTCAGATTTTCTTTCAAACAGCCACAATATCTTCAGCATTTAAGGGAACTCATAAATGTCCACCAAAATCTTCTTCTAGAAATATCACATCAATCGGATCCAAAATTAATCAGAATTTGCAGAAAAACAAACGGCTACAAACGCAGTTACTGTCCTCGGGAAGCGGTCATAGACTTAGCATAATTTGAATTACGTCCGTTGAAGAGCAATTCTCAATTCCTTTTCCCAGTATTGACACGAAACCGGATGGATATGGATACATTTTATGTAGGAAATTTTTTTAACCAAGCAACACACAAGAAAAAGTACATACCCATATCAAGAAAAATATTGGCATTTTTTACACCACAAAGATAATTGCCAGTTGTGGACTAAAGATGGATCATAAGGAATTATGCAATGCAATCAGGCTTAGGACGGTTTGTAGTCAATTATCATTTCGACTTATGATGATGGATAGATGAGATCAAATCGACTACTATGAGGCCAACAAAGAGATATAATCAAGGTCGAATCATATCATAAAATCATGAGATCATACAAGAGTGTTAAAAACATGCTTTAGAACAATTATTACAGGACATGCGAGATCATCATAAGATCAAATATCATCAATATTGTCAATGAAAGCATAGAAAAGATCAAAAATATAGAGCCAGACCGCGGTTATTTAAGACACGGAACCATGATTGCCCTTCCGTGGTTGTTCTCGACACAGTCCAGCCCTCGGACCACGTTTTTGGTCAACCGTTGTAAATCGGACCGCGGTATTTAAAACCGTGGTAACCGGACCGCAGTTCGTATTAAACTGTGGTAGACAATGTCGGACCGCGGTTCTCAAAAGAACCGTGGTGCACTTTAGTTTTTTTTAAAAATAATAAAATGAAACAAAACAGCGGTTCTGGAAAATAACCATTGTCCAGTTTCATTTTCTTTTAAAAAAAAATTGCACACAAATAGCAACCCAGATCAATTTCAGAGCACAAAACTGAATTAGAGATACGTCTCTACCTTAGCATCATCTACATTATTCCTTTTCTATAAAGTCAGCTTCATATCAAACAAATTTGCTACTTTCAGTGAAATACATGTCTATGTATTTCACTGAAGAAACATCACAAATGTGACGGAGCGATAGCTCTCCAATGACACCCAAGTGGCGCCAACACAGTAGAGCAATGGAGAAAAAACGGGCAATATTCGAATCGAGCGCCTTCAATCTATTGCCTGCAACAAAAAAACTTGCAAATTTTCCCAGTTCATGCAGCTGGAGTTTCCTTGTCAGTTTCCATAGGCTCTGAAGGTGTTCCATCATTGCCATTGGAAAAGTACTCGTTGCTAGCTTTCTCATTGGCGTTGTCCCCACCTTGGGGTTCGGGCTCACTGGATTAGGGCGATTGAGCTGGCTTAGGAGTGGCGGGCTTTGGTGGAACTGGCTTGGGCTTTGTCATGATTGGCATGCAAAACCTGTTGAATCGCAAAGGAAGAGATAAGAGATCTTGAGAACCGAGTGAATACTAATTTGAAACAAGTAACATAAGACCATCAGAGAGCTACTGAGCTGCGGTGGATTGGTCTAACCTTTTGCTTTTCAAATATGTCAATATGATCAAATTTAGGATCAATTGACATGGCTGCTTCTCTGTAGCTATTGATGCAATGCATAAGCTAATGAATAACAACTCCGCGCTCGGTGGACTCTTTGTAACGCTCTTCAATGGGGTCACCTTGCTGTACAGATTTATATAGATTCAAATTATTAAAAGACAGTCATCCACAAGAATAATTTCAAATTGGAGGAAAAAAGTGGGTGAATGAAAATGTCTAGCCTTCTTTAGCTCATCGAGTTTGGCAACGTATACACCCTTTGTTTCATCTTCACCATCCTCGTACAACCATGAGCTAGTTCTTCCACCTCTTGAAGTTTTGCCATGAATTCTTCCTTTGCAGTAGGAGTAACAAACTCTTCCAATTTGTCATTGAGCAAGTTCAAGGACATAAATGTTAAGCAATTAGTACAAGAATCAACTCTACGTTGTATGATGGACAATAAGATCAAAGAAACTTCAATGAAGATTAAGAGGAGCAAAGAAATCAAATGTAAGGATTGAATACCTAATTCCTCATCTTATATACATATGCCTCCACAACATTCTTTCGGTCTTTCGTCTCCTTCCATCACCTGATCTTGAAGAGCCATTTCAAACTCCTTTTCAATTGCTTTTTGCAGATCTCCAGGCAACAAGGCACCAAAGATGTTCTCTTGACCTTTTTCTTTGAAGCCTCAACCTGCATATAGACATTTTAACCACTAAATGTCAAGGCACGAAAGCAGTAGGAATGAAGTATTAAGATTGCATGTTTGCATCTTGCATGATACTTCTAAGAGCTGAAATTAAAATATACATACTTGCATTATAATCCAGCTAATAGATAATCAAGAGACATTGAAACAAGGTTCAATCCGTACCGTAGCTGATTCAACCGAAACAATGCCGAACTTTCACCTTCAACTTGAACCGCTCACCAGTGGCAGATTGGAAGGGGCCAATTTGTAGATTCATTCCAGACAAGAAAAAACTAAATTTTTTATGTGAATTAGAGACTTATAAGTAATACTTCAGTGCCAAATAGTAACAACCTCTTGGATGGGGAAGGAGAATATATTTTCATGGTGTACTATAGGCCATGTATTTCACTGAAAGTAGCCATATTCTTGGAGAAAGAAATACCTCTAGTAGAGAGGAACCTGGTTAAACATGGAATCCTTTATAATATTGCAACACATCAGAAATTTAAGGAGCAGTAAGATTAACAAATAGCAACACATACATAAATTCATCTTCTCGAAATAGACAGACAGAAATTGAAATTCTGTATAAACTAGTTAATAGTACCATTACCGTAGTAGATTTCTCCTTTTCCGCCTTATTTGTCCTTGACCAGGAAATTCATCTTCTCGAAATAACGAATCGATAGGAGAGAGACCGATAACTGAACCTCATCATTCCCCCATCGCGCGGTGTAATTCTTCAGAGGCGGTTTAATCTAGAACGCCGTCGTCAGGCGCGGCATCAGAATCGAAGACGAAGAAGAAGACGGCGGCGGTTTAGAGAGTGGCCAGAGGTAAAGGGAGTGGAGCCGCCGAAATCCGCCGAGAGCAAGAACAACAGATCTAAGCTGCTGCGTACTGCAGCCGACCTGAGCGTAGTGGCGCGTGCAAATCAGCTCCCAGAGACGCTCGTCCAACGCCGTACGATTCCAGAGCTTGCTTACGCACGCGGCCGTGGCCAAAGACCTAGCGTCGACGTGCTTGAGGATTTCGTACAGAAGATTATCGTCCAAGTTGACAAATCCGGTTCCATGGTGATATGTTTCCTCATCTTCCGTTGGTTCCGCCTTTTCATATTCGATTTCGACCTTGATCTTCTTGAGCTTGTCGTCGCCGGAGGGAGAGCCGTCGGAAGCCATGGATCTCTTCACGGCGGCCATAGAGAGTAAAGGTATTTTAGGAGTAGATCTGGAATTTGGGGAATTTTGTTGGGAAGTTGATTTTTGGTTGGAGAAGGGGAGAAGTTGGGATGGGATTAGGCAAATTGCAGAGGATGGAGTGGACAACCTACAACATGTTTGGTCGGAGAGGTGGCCGGAAATAGTATTTGGTTGGAGCGAAGTGTCGAAGCGAAAGCGAAAGTAGCCAGAAACATCAAAAGAACTCATGGTATCAACATTTGGGCATCGTGTTCCTGGAATCCCCAAACTCGATTGCACTTACCTCTTTCTTCTTCCACCACACTGGCGACAACAACGACGACACTGCAGCGACTGGAGAAAGTGAGGGGAGAGGTGGCCGGAAAAAAGTATTTGGTCGGAGCAAAGTGTCGAAGCGAAAGTGTTGTAGCGATTGACATGGAAGGAGGCAACACTGGACTTGGATCGATCAGAAGGAGAGGCAGCGCCGCAGCGGATACCCTAAACCTAGAAATTGAAAAATTAAAAAACATTTACCTCGCTAGTTATACAACCGTGGTCCGAGGTAATATTTTAGGCGATTTCTTTGTATACTTTAATTTTTGTCTTGATACACTACAATTTGAAATGCAGAAATGTTGCTTAAGCAATATACTCGTGTTTGAGGGTAAATTATATCCAGAAATTGTGTTTTGGTACTAGGATGAAACGCATGTATTTTGCTTAATACATGCGTTTCAAATTTTTTTGTTTTTATATTGAAACGCAGATCCTTGCGTTTCATTTTTTTTTTTTGAAAGAGAAATGCAAGATCTTTGCTTAAGCAAAGATCTTGCGTTTCAAAGAATTGAAAATTTGACTCTTCCGAAACGCAGGATTCATGCGTTTCAAAGAACTGAATATTTTGAAAATAATACCGTTGTGAAACGCAAGAATCTTGCTAAGCAAGATTCTTGCGTTTCACAACGGTAATATTTTCGAATTACAGCCTTCTATAAATACTCCCCATCACTTGTAGGTTGGATACACCACCACAACCGAGCATAAATCATTACGAAAATGTCTAGTAGTGAAGAAGAAGCGGATTATAGCACCGAAGAAGAGTTCGAATTTGAGAGCGACCACGAAGAAGAAAATTTGCCGGATGGCGAAGACGATCCAAATTTCGATATTTTAAACTTTTCGGTTAGTATTGCGTTTTATTATAGAAATGCGTTTATAGTTGGAGTATATAGATTTCGATATGAATATTAGAATAGGAAATAAGTTTACATAGTAGTTGTACATATGAATGTTTACTTTTGTAGATATGAATTCGTATTTGTAGTAGATATGATCTTGTATTTGTAGATTTAGATATAAATATTAAAGTTTTTAGATATTTCGATTTAATAGGTAATTTTTTTTATGTATGTTTAAGCATTAATTAAATGTTGGAAATGGATAAAATAAAAGGGGAAATTTTATGGAAAGGAATTTGCCACTAATCAGAAGTGGAACGGTCGAGATGAGTTGGTTGACTGGGCTAAGAATTTGGGAAAAGACTTGATGATGTGTTTAGTTATTAGGCGAAGTAACGTGGGGCATGTTAGTTTGACTTGTGAACATTTTGGGAAGCAAAGATTTAGAAAGGAGAAATGTGATGCAGAAGATAAGGAGGCTCGGGATATTGATGTTGATAGGCGTCTAGGAACAAATTCGAAGAAGGCAGGATGCACATTTGAGCTTATAGGTGTCCCGGAGAAGAAGAAGAAGTATGAGACAAAGAATCGTAAATGAATATTGTGTGTATTGAGTGGTGTACACAACCATAAGTTGCCGCTTAGCTTCGATGGTCATGCAATCATTGGTCTATTAGCTGAGGAAGAGAAGACTTTGGTGCGGAGTTTAGGTGAGTCATTTGCCCCCCCCCCCCCCCCCCCCCTCTGCTATTTGTAAAGCGTTGAAAATCTCCTTCCCAGGAAATGTGACATCGGCAAAACAAGTTTCCAACTACCTACAAAAGTTGCAATTCGAGGATCGTGGGGATTTGACGGTCACCCAATGGACACTCAATTTTATGAAACAACACAAATATGAAGTGTTTCCATTGAGGGAGAAGCTAACTAATGAGGTGGATGTCTTATTTTTTGCCCACCCTGACTCACTGAAGCTTCTTAAGAGGTTCCCGTATGTTATCATCATCGACGCCACATACAAGACGAACAAGTATGTAACTTATTGAAGCAATAATTTTAATTATGAATATGCTAGGAAATTTGGATATGCTCTTATATTTTGTTGCCTTTGTCGTTAGGTATAACATGCCTTTGGTGGAGATTGTCGGTTTTACGGTAGACGAAAAGTCTACCTTGCGCTGCTTCCGAGACTTTACCGCATCACCACCTTTCTCGCGTTTTCGGGTCACCGGAGCTACAATTTTTCCAACGCCATTTTTCCCGACAACCGAAGTTTTTCGGCGGCGCCTTTTTTCCCGGCGATCGAAGCTTCTCCGGCACCTCCAGTAGACACGCCGGAAAAAGCTTCCAACGTCAGCCCCACCGCCTGAGCCACTGCCTCGTCGAGCGAGTCTGTCAGCCCCACCGCCGTCTCCTCCACAACGTCGGCTCCTACACCCGCGAGTCCGTCAGCCCCAGCCAAGCTCGCGTCTGCTGCCGGCGTATCTTCGGTCGACGCTAGAGGAGCGGAAGCCGGGTCTGTTTCCGCCAGAGAAGACGATGAAGGCGCCGCCGACTGTCTTCGTCTCCGGCCACCGTCTTCGTCTCTGGAACCGGATTTTTGCCCCAAATCCATTGTTTTTTCCAGATCCAAATAGAGGAGGGGGGGGGGGGGGGGGGATGAATCAAAATAGGAAGAAGAAGGAGGAAGAAGAAGAGGAGGAGGGGGGTGATCGAAATCTGGGTTTAGGGGGGCGCGGCGGCGGCTAACCTAGAAGGGGAAGAAGAAGGAGACGAGACGAAACGCTGGGCGTTTCACTTAAAGCAGACGAAACGCTTAAGTATCTCTCGTTTCAATTTAAAAAGAAAGAAAGATGAAACGCAGGATCTTTGCTTAAGCAAAGATCTTGCGTTTCAATTTAAAAAAAAAAGAGAGGATGAAACGCAGGATCCCTGCTTAAGTAGGGATCCTGCGTTTCAATTTAAAAAATACAAAAAAATTGAAACGCATGTATTTTGCTTAAGCAAAATACCTGCGTTTCATCCTAGTACCAAAACGCAATTTCTGGGTCCAATTTACCCTCAAACGCGGGTATATTGCTTAAGCAATATTTCTGCGTTTCAAACTGTAGTGTACCAAGAAAAAAAATGTAGTGTACAAAGAGCCTTCGATATTTTACCTCACTTCAAAATAAACCATGGTCCGAGTTTAAAATTTTACCTCGGTTGAAAATAACTGTGATCCGAGTTTAAAATTTTACCTCGCTTGAAATACAACCGTGGTCCGAGTTTAAAATTTTACCTCGCTTTTAAATAAACCGTGGTTTGAATTATAAAAAAAACACTTTGTACCGCATTTTTAAGTATAATCGTGGTCCGTATATCTTCTTTACCTCGGTTTTAAAAATCCGCTCCAATTATTGTGTGGTTAATCCTCATTTTTGTACTAGTGTAGTAAAAGCAACTGGAACTACTAGTTTAGATAAATCAAACCTAGAAGTAACCTGAAGGACTCATAAGGTTCTCGATTTAATGCTTTGATGAATATATCGGCAATTTGATATTCAGTCTTACAATGTTCTAGCAGAATGTTCCCTTTTTCAACATGATCACGCAAGAAATGATGCCTAATATCTATATGCTTGGTCCTAGTGTGATGCACATGATTCTTGGAAATGTTGATTGCACTAGTGTTATCACAAAAGATCTTAAGAGGACCAAAAGACATACCAAAGTCCGCAAGTTGTTGTTTGAGCTAGAGGAGTTGGGAACAGCAGGCGACAACAACAATGTATTCAGCTTCAGTGGTTGAGAGAGCAACAAAATTCTGTTTCTTTGAGCCCCAAGAGACCAAGCATGGACCAAGGAACTGGGCCATGTCGGACGTGTTCTTCCGATCAACCAAGTAGCCTGCATAGTCAGCATCTGTATATTCAAGAAGATTGAAATGGAAATCCTTGGGGTACCAAAGACATAGGTCGTCAGTTCCCTTGAGATAGCAAAATATGCATTTTACTTCCGATAAGTGAGATTCCCTTGGATCAGCTTGAAACCTGGCACATAGACAAACAACAAACATAATATCTGGCCTACTAGCGGTTAGATACATCAACGAGCCAATCATGCCGCGATATAACTTTTCTTCCGCTTTCTGTCCGGAATGATCTGCGATGAGGCGAGTGGCTGGGGAGATGGGGGTTGAGATGGATTTGCTAGAATCCATTTTGAACTTCTTCAAGTGTTCCTTAAGATATTTATGTTGATGGATTTGAATGCCATCAGCCTTTTGAGTAACTTGCAATCCCAGAAAGAAGGATAGTTCCCCAATCATACTCATTTCAAACTCGCTGCTCATTAGATTTTTGAACTTTTCTACAAGAGCCAAGTTAGTGGAACCAAAAATAATATCATCAACATATACATGGATGATCAACGCTACTTTGTAGTGTTTAACTAGGAGCTGTTACCGGTGTTTTGGGTGCCATTTGGAGATGTTTAGAGGATTATTGTAGAGTTTGTATGTGAGAAGTAGAAGTGCAGATTTGGTGGTTTGGAGAAGCTTAAATGAAGACATCAAGAAGATGAGAAGAGAACCACGTATAAGACGAAGGAAGAGCTGGAGAAAAGAGGCAAGTGGAGAAACAGAGAAGAAACCGCGGTCGCGGGGCTGAGGGTCGCGGTCGCGGTGAAGAGACGAGGCGAGAAGTGAAGAATCGGCAAAACCGCGGTCGTAGGGCACACAGCCGCGGTCGTAGGGCACACAGCCGCGGTCGCGGTTAATTCGAGAGCAGTAATGTTGAAGACCCAATTTTCCGCGATCGCGGAAGCAAATGCCGCGATTGCGGAAATCCACATCTGATGCGCCGAAGAGTTTCGTCAGAAGATTTCATTTTTACTTTATTTACTTTATTTCTTTTAGTTTGATTATTTTATTTCCATTTTAGATTAGACTTGTTATCTTTAGTCTTAGTTGGTGTTAGGTTATTTAACCTAGTTTCCCTTGTAGCTTTCATTATCGTTTTTATCATCGTTTATCATTCAGTTTTTGTCATCGTTCATTAGTCAGTATTGTTTTCCCTTTGAGTTTTTGTTTCAAGACTATGAAGAACTAAGCACCCTTTGCTTAGTTCGACAATTGAAGCCTTTATTTGATTCATGATTGTGAGGTTATAACTCTATTTCCTATTCCTTTGGATTATATCTTTTCTCTTGAGCTTATTCCTATTGATTCTTATTGATTTGACTAGATTGATCACCTAGTTCATATTAGTAATTGTCTATTGCTAGGGTTTGGAAATTTCGGGTTGAGATTCCTTATCTTTTATAGCATCCATGATATCCTAGGACTGGTAGGACTAGTTTATTATGAAAGAGAATTGATTATGTGTTAAATACTGTGAAAAATCGGTGTTGCATGTATCCTGGTTAATTCCTATGTGTCTTGCTGCTATTGTTCTAAATCTTGATAGTTTCTCGTGCGTTCGATAGTTAGGGTTACCTGGACTGGTAGGATTGATAACTATTTCAGAATAGGGACAAGAATAATCAAAGAAAGGAATAGAGATAATCTAGGACCAATCAATCAAATGAATGGTGGATATTTGTTTGGCTAAGTGTTTTTCCCAATTTGATTACAAACTTTTGCTTTTGCTTCCTTTGTTTACTTGTTTACAAACAACCAACCAAAACCCCCCTTTGTTACTTTTGCATGCAAATTTACATAAAGAAAGACAACTCCTCCCTGTGGGATTCGACCCTTGCTTGCCTATTCTACTAGTTTAGGTTTTTAAGGATTACTTTGATAAGGCGATACGACTTTAGCCTCCGTCAAATTGGCGCCGTTGTCGGGGAGGCAAGTTTTGTTTTTTCTTTGTGTGTGTTTGTGTGCCAATTTTTGTGTGGACCTATCTTATGGTCCACACCCGTGCTACTGACTCCCCTCTACTTGCTTGTGATACAGAGATTGAGAGGACCCTTTCCAGGAACCACAAGGAAAACAAGACTTTGTGTTTTGACAAACCCTGTTTTGAGATGGCTGACGAAGCACCCACGTTGAGGCAGCTGACTGCCCCTAATTTGCAACAGCAACCGCTGGCTGTGCAGTTTCCTAAGCTGGCCGATGGCGTCAACTTCGAGCTCAAGTCAGGGTTGATCCACTTACTTCCCCACTTCCATGGGATGAGTGGAGAAGACCCCAATAAGCATCTGTCGGAGTTCCATGCCGTCTGCACCAGCATGAAACCAAGAGGAGTGACTGAGGACCAGATTAAGCTGAGGGCCTTTCCTTTCTCTCTGAAGGATTCGGCCAATGACTGGTTCTACTACTTGACACCAGGGAGTATTGACACGTAGGCCAAGATGAAGAAGGCCTTCCTGGAGAAGTACTTCCCTGCAACTAAGCTCAATAGCCTGAAGAGGAGCATAGCAACATTGAATAGCAGGCTGCTGAATCGTTGTATGAGTACTACGAGAGGTTTAAGAGACTGATCTCTAGCTGCCCCTACCATGGATATTTGTTAGGAAACGGAACTCTGAAACCTCGGTTCCCTTGAGAGTTCCTTTCCTCAGTTTCTCTACTTTTGAAGATGACAAATATTATGATACTAATGTTTTATCTCAAAGATGTGCTTTAAGGAACCATAGGAATATACCGAAGGCAAGAAAACCAAACAGGACAAAGAGAACCAAAGGAACAAGA
Organism: Rheum nobile; assembly: GCA_027886185.1. Lineage (NCBI taxonomy): Eukaryota > Viridiplantae > Streptophyta > Magnoliopsida > Caryophyllales > Polygonaceae > Rheum > Rheum nobile. The sequence goes on from WOAB01000065.1 coordinate 98,448, forward strand.
CAGAAGAAGGAACCCAGATGTGCCCAGTAACGTAGCATGCGACATTGCGATTCCCGAGAAATCTGGGGACACACAACCTCAGACAAAAGTTGTTGAAAACGACTTGTCCAAAGCTTTCAAAAGCATGCCAATGTCCAGAGCAAAACAATAAGACACCTAGAAACACTGAACCTCGGACACAGAAGGTGAAAGCGACAGGACATAGAGATGTCACTGTCCAGAAGACAGTTCCCAAGCGCCCAGCTTGTTCAACCTCGGACGAAAGCATTTGGACAACGACATAGCAAGACTCGTCTGAGGTAGTTGACCAACCAAGAGAGATTCTGAGCTGCCTAGGTTGTTTGCACATGCCAAGAACAACGTGGACCAAGGAGAACCACTGATCCTAGGGCAAGCTCAATCTGTGGGAACCCAGAGAGGATTAAGCTGCGAAGAATCCTCTATAAAAGGAAGACTAACTCAAGAGTTATCTTTAAACACTGAAATACGACTCACACACATTAGCAAATATCCAGTGTGAACCTTCAAACAAGATCATCAAAGCAAACCGAGATCAAGAGGAACCAGTCAAGGAATAGAAGAGCTGAGTGCTAAGTTCCTGTGACTGTAAATGATAGTTCCTAGGTGCAAAGGTCTGTTTCTTGGATTAATTATTGATTGTTGTTAGGAAATGGAACTCAGGAACCTCAGTTCCCATGGAATTCCTTTCCTCGGTTTCTCTACTTTTGAAGATGACAAATACTTTGATACTAATGTTTTATCTCAAAGATGTGCTTAAAGGAACCACAGGACAATTATTGAAACCATGAAAGCCAAACAAGACAAAGAAGGATAGCGAAGCAAGAAGCTTGCACTGATAGGAACTGGAGTTCGCCAGCAAGGGAACTCAGTAGAAGTGAAGCGAGGAAGCGCTCACAAGGGAACAAGCACAAAGCAAGTCTATTGAAGATGCAAACACTTGAGAAGAGTGGCGAAGCCACAAAGGAGTTAGCGCATGGAAACCTCATCACTGCTGGTAGGAACCAGAGTAGGTGAGATGTGTCAGCAGAAATCCTGGAGCCACAGAGAGAAGCGGAAAGCAACTGTCCCATCATCGTTGGACTGACACAAATGGCTATTAACTACCCATGTTGTTTCCTAGCTCATTAAGGAAGTTGTCTTGCACACATAAACATCTATGACAACCTAGTTGATGGGATTTGTGGATCACCGTTAGATTGAGCTTCTAGTTCGATCCGATGGGAACTGGAAGCAAACCAGCCTTTGAAGTATAAAAGGCGACTGTGCTTCATTGACAACTTTAAGCACAACCACAAGAATCACACTCCATAGCAAACATCAAAGTGTGAAGCTCTCAAACAAAGATCATCAAAGCAAACCGAGATCAAGAGGAACCAGTCAAGGAAGAAGAGCTGAGTGCTAAGTTCCTGTGACTGTAAGTGATAGTTCCTAGGTGCGAAAGTCTGTTTCTTGGATTGATTATTGATTGTGTTAAGTTATCTAGGATTGTCTAACTGTGTGTAAGGCAAAGGAACTGTGTGTTCGTTCCTAGGATAAGCTGTAACCAAAAGAGATAAGAAATCAAGAAGTAGACTTTGAAATCCTTTCGAAAGAAATGTAGTGGTTTTTATCCTGGATTGCTAGTTGGCAATCAAAGGTTTCCACTATAAGGAACTTGTCATTTGTTTGATTGTTTATCTTCCGTTGCGAAAGGAACTGAGAATCGTTATTCTGAGTTCCTTAAGCTTTTATCTAACAATCACGATCCTACAATTGGTATCAGAGCGGGAAAAGCTCTAGATCTTTGTTAAGTTTGCAGATCATGTCTCAGCCAAGCAAGTTTGAGCTCGGAATCTCCACCAATAAGCCACATCTCCGAAAGAAGGGAGAAGAAACATGGTGGGCCAAGTGCATGGAAAGCCACATAAAGACGAATGACTACCAATGCTGGAGGATAGTCGAGAATGGAGATGGCTATGTCGATCTCAACCAAAAGGAAGAAGATTGGAAACCTGAGCATTATGTCATCATGGAGAAAAATGCCAAGGCTAGACAATTCATTCTCAATGGACTGGATAGAGAAGATATGGACAAAGTCATAGGAATCAAGACGGCAAAAGAGATGTGGCAAGCACTCAAGGACATGCATGAAGGAAGTGAGGAATTGAAGCAAAGCCGAAAGTTTGCTTTAGAAGGAGAATACCACACATTCAAAATGATGGGAACTGAAACCATCTCTTAGTATTACTCTCGCTTCAATAGGCTCATTGGAAAGTTAACCGCGACTGAGGTCACCCTTGATGAAGTCTCCAAATCACTGGTGGTCATCAATGGACTTAACTCCAATTTCACCCTCATCAAAGGAATCATGAAGAACACCCTAGGTATCCAATCTCTTCCCTTAACTCAAATCATAGGGAAACTAGAGGTTGAAGAAGGAGAATACACCAAAGCTAATGCCGACAAGAAACTAGAGAAAGGAATTGCCCTCAAGATCTCCAAAGCCTTCTCAAGGCTTGAGATGGAGCAAGAGAACTCAGACCTAGAAGAAGAGGAGGACGAACTTACAGCTCTCTTCACGAAAAACATCAAAAAATTCTCCGTGAAGGGAAGATTCCAAAAAGGCAGTTCCTCTAACAATGGTCCAAGGAGAGATCTCAAGGATGTCTCTTGCTATGAGTGCAAAGAAAAGGGGCATTACGCTAAGAATTGTCCCAAAAAAGAAGACTCCAAAGAAGATGAAAGACCTCAAAGGAAGAAGGCTCTTGTGGCATCATGGGGAGAAGACTCAGATGAGGAACTGGATCTGAGTGGTTTCTCTGGAGGAAGATGTCTCATGGCAAAAGGAGACTCAAGCGACTCAGAAGAACTTGAGGTAACTTCTGATGACTTCCTAAGAACTCTAGCTGATTGTGATAAGAAACAACTTCTAAAAATCATAAAGAAACTAGGAAAGGAAACGAGTTCCTTCAATAAAAACTTGATGATTGTGAAGATGAGATTACTTGCTTGACTGTTGAGAATTCTGTGTGGAGTAAGAAACTTGAAGAAACTGAGAAAGATCTAGCTGAAACTCACTCCAAACTCATGGAACTTAGGAATGTGCATGACAGTTCCCTTAAAACTTGCCAATCTTGTAGTGAGTCTAAGATAGAATCGATTACAGTTCCTATGCATGATAACCTATTTGGAAATGATTTGATTCAATCTATAATTGATAGGTTAGATACTCTCACTGATTCTATAAATGAAAAAACGATCAATCAAACTGTCTTTGTGAAACAACGTCATGGAGTTGGATACATTGACAACAAGTTGAATGATGATGCTGGAAATGAAAAGGTTAGACGTGAACTCGTTGAGATGAATGAGAACCTCAGTACTTCTCTTGCGACTTCTCGAGATAGGAATCAGTTCCTATTAGAGAAGATCATGGTTCTTGAGAACAAGGCTGAGGTTGCCAAGCGTCTCAAAGAAAGTTCCAAAAGTCCTGAAAGGGAACCTAAGGGAAAGGAGAAAGTATCTCCTGAAGATAAGTGGTTCACTAACTCTTTTGCTCACAAAAGGTACGTGGACATGGCTCATAGTAAGGTTAGAAATAATATTGATTTCAATAAAAGAAAAAATGAAAAACCTTTTAGGCCAGGAAAGGGAAAATATGGACATGTTGTGTACAATCGTTTGTGTTTTTATTATGGTATGAATGGTCATTACAACACTGAGTGTCCTAAGAAAATGAACTATGATAATGAGAAAAATGCATATTACCATGAAAGAAATCAGTTCCCTTGTCATTCACAGACTCAAAATGATAAATCACATGCTAATCTTCCCAGTAAAGCCAAGCTTCACTGGGTTCAGAAATCTTAGTTCCCTTGTGTGCAGAAAGAAGAGAGGCAACCTCGATTATGGTACATTGATAGTGGGTGCTCATGCCATATGACCGGAAGAAGAAATCAAATGACCTCTCTTCAACCCATCCAAGGAGGGAACATCTCTTTTGGAGACAAAAGCAAAGGGAAAATCTGTGGAATAGGAACTGTGAAACTCAATGACCACATTAAGATAAATAAAGTCCACCTTGTTGATAATCTTGCTTTTGATCTAATTAGTGTGTCACAACTGTGTGATCAAGGAGACAATGAAGTTAGATTCAAATCAAATGAATGCACCGTCCTTGACTCCTCGGGACAAATCATCTTAAAAGGTAAAAGGCTCAATAATGTGTATGTTGTTGACCCATCCTTCGTTCCCAAGGAGAAACTCTGTCTCTCAACTGTAAATGATCAAACGGACTTGTGGCATCAACGCCTTGGTCATGCTAGCACTAAGTTGATTCAAAAGCTACACTCAAAGGAACTAGTCAGAGGATTGCCAAAGCTGAGTGGCACATCTAAGGAACCATGCTCTGACTGTGTAAAAGGAAAACAGGCTCATAGTTCCTTCAAATCCAAAAACATGGTAAGCACCTCAAGGCCTCTTAAGCTCATCCACATGGATCTTTGTGGACCCATGAGAGTTCAAAGCCTAGGAGGGAACAAGTATATTTTTGTTATTGTCGATGACTTCTCTCGCTTTACTTGGACCATTTTCATTAAATCTAAAAGTGAAGTCATTGATCGCTTTAAAGACCTGGTTCCCTTGTTAGAAAAATCCCTTGATTGTTCACTTAATGCTATTCGGTCTGACCATGGTACCGAATTCGAAAATGGAGAATTTCTAACCTTTTGTAGTGAGCATGGCATTGATCACAACTTCTCTGCACCATACACTCCTCAACAGAATTGAGTAGTGGAGAGAAAGAATAGGACCTTGGAAGACATGGCTCGAACTATGTTGATCTCAAGTGGACTCTCCCAATCCTTTTGGGCTGAGGCGATCAACACAGCATGCTACATCATCAATAGAGCCATGCTTCGCCCTATCACAGAGAAGACACCCTATGAACTCCTAAGAGGAAGAGTTCCCAACATTTCTCATCTAAGGGTGTTCGGATGCAAGTGCTTTGTGCACAACAATGGGAAGGACAATCTTGGCAAGTTCGACCCAAGAAGTGATGAAGGAATCTTCATTGGATATGCCTCAGGCAGCAAGGCATATAAGGTCCTCAACAAAAGGACCAAAAAGGTAGAAGAAAGTGTTCATGTTATTTTTAATGAAAAATCACTTGGAAAGATTGTGCAGAACACCACCAGTTCCTTCGAAGACCCATTTCCCAAGGTATCTCATGAAGATCCAGATGAAGATGTCACTCCTCCCAGTTCCTGCCCTGCAGAACGGAACCCTCCAATGGCTTCTCCACCAGTTCCAATGGATAATGAACAATAATCCATTTCTGGGAACCATGAGCATGACAACAACATCTGTGGAGACCTCAATGATTCATCTTCCCACATGTTCTTCAATGGAGAAGGTGACCCCAACCAGGAAGCTGAATGCTCAACTCAGAATGTCTCCACATCAAATACTTTGGCTTCCAACAGAGAAAGAAGAGTCGTCAAGCCTCCAGTCAGGTACGAACATCTAACTTTCTTTGCCTTTAATGCCTTTTTGTCTATTGTGAAACCAAAGAACATAGGTGAGGCACTGAAGGATGCGTACTGGATCCAAGCCATGCAAGAAGAGCTTCATCAATTTGAAAGGAACAAAGTCTGGCATCTGGTTCCTCGCCCCAAGGATAAGCACATCATAGGAACCAGATGGGTTTTCAGAAACAAGCTAGATGATATAGGAGCTGTGATAAGGAACAAAGCTAGACTCGTTGCTCAAGGATACAATCAACAAGAAGGAATCGACTATGATGAAACCTATGCTCCGGTGGCAAGGATTAAAGCAATAAGGTTATTGATTGCCTTCGCATCACACAAGGGGTTCAAGCTATTCCAAATGGATGTCAAGACCGCCTTCCTCAATGGCATTCTTCAAGAGGAAGTCTATGTCAAGCAACCACCCGGTTTCGAAGATAGTGATCATCCAGACCATGTCTATTTCCTAGACAAAGCATTGTATGGTCTCAAGCAAGCCCCTAGAGCTTGGTATGATCGTCTCGCCCAGTACCTACTCTCCAATGGTTACAGGCATGGTATCATTGACAAGACTCTCTTCATTCTAGAAGAAGAAGGTAACATTTTAGTGGTTCAAATTTATGTTGATGATATCATTTTTGGTTCCACTAACATGTCCCTTGTAGAGAAGTTCAAAGACTTGATGAATAGTGAATTTGAAATGAGTCTAATAGGGGAACTCACTTTCTTCCTCGGATTGCAAATAACCCAAAAGAAAGATGGCATACAAATTCACCAACAAAAGTATGTCAGGGAACTGTTGAAAAAGTTCAAAATGGAGTCTTGCAAACCTCTCTCAACTCCTATCTCTACAATCGCCCATTTGGACAAAGATCACTCAAGTCCTCTTGTAGAAGAAAAGCTCTATAGAGGTATGATAGGTTCCCTCATGTATCTAACAGCTAGTCATCCAGACATTGTGTTTGCTGTTTGCTTGTGTGCTAGGTTTCAATCATGTCCAAGAGAAACACACCTAGCTGCTGTGAAAAGGATATTCCGATATCTCAAGGGAACTGACTCACTCTGTATTTGGTACCCCAAAGAGTGTCCCTTTGAGCTGATGGGTTTCACTGATGCTGATTATGCTGGATACTTGGTGGATAGGAAAATTACTTCTGGAATGGCACAGTTCCTAGGCCCTTGCCTTGTGTCATGGGGCTCAAAGAAACAAATCTCAGTCTCCCTCTCCACCACAGAATCTGAGTACATTGCAGCCGCTTCTTGCTGTTCCCAACTCTTATGGCTAAAGCAACAACTCGTGGATTTCGGTATGTCTTATGGTCCTCTTACTATTCTTTGTGATAACACCAGTGCTATAAACATTTCTAAGAATCATGTGCATCATACTAGGACCAAACACATAGATATAAGGCATCACTTCCTTAGAGATCATGTTGAGAAAGGGAACATCATTATGGAATTCTGTAGGACTGAAGATCAGATTGCAGATATATTCACCAAAGCTTTGAACAGAGTTCCCTTCGAGAACCTTAGATTAGAACTGGGAATGATTCCTATAAACTAGCAGTTCCTTTAGTTTAAAGTTTCTCTACAGTTCCCTTGATTGACTAGTTCAGATCCTTTTGCTTATTTGTGTCTTGGAATCATTGTGTTATATCTTTTGCAATAGACCCTCATATCCATAATGGTTACTCAAAAGGCTTTGATAAATCTTTCTAGTTTTTCTCCTTGAATGTTCCTTTTTCATTGAAATTCAATCATTGTCCAAGTCTCTTTGTTGGCCCAAAAGTCACCCTATTTGGGAATTAGTGTGTGATGCGATAAATGGCCTTCCCGATTTCTGTTATGGGAACGTACTTTCAGGTCCTATGTTTTAAATCCCCACATCAAAGCAAACCGAGATCAAGAGGAACCAGTCAAGGAAGAAGAGCTGAGTGCTAAGTTCCTGTGACTGTAAGTGATAGTTCCTAGGTGCGAAAGTCTGTTTCTTGGATTGATTATTGATTGTGTTAAGTTATCTAGGATTGTCTAACTGTGTGTAAGGCAAAGGAACTGTGTGTTCGTGCCTAGGATAAGCTGTAACCAAAAGAGATAAGAAATCAAGAAGTAGACTTTAAAATCCTTTCGAAAGAAAGGTAGTGGTTTTTATCCTGGATTGCTAGTTGGCAATCAAAGGTTTCCACTATAAGGAACTTGTCATTTGTTTGATTGTTTATCTTCCGCTGCGAAAGGAACTGAGAATCGTTATTCTGAGTTCCTTAAGCTTTTATCTAACAATCACGATCCTACAATTGTGTTAAGTTATCTAGGATTGCCTAACTGTGTGTAAGGCAAAGAAACTGTGTGTTTGTTCCTAGGATAAGCTGTAACCAAAAGAGATAAGAAATCAAGAAGTAGACCTTGAAATCCTTTCGAAAGAAAGGTAGTGGTTTTTATCCTGGATTGCTAGTTGGCAATCAAAGGTTTCCACTATAAGGAACTTGTCATTTGTTTGATTGTTTATTTCCAATGCGAAGGGAACTTAGAATCGATATTCTGAGTTCCTTAAAGTTATTATCTAACAATCGCGATCCTACAATTGGTATCAGAGCAGGAAAAGCTCTAGATCTTTGTTAAGTTTGCAGATCATATCTCAACCAAGCAAGTTTGAGCTCAGAATCTCCACCAACAAGCCACATCTCCGAAAGAAAGGAGACGAAACATGGTAGGAAAAGTGCATGGAAAGCCACATCAAAACCAACGACTACCAATGCTGGAGGATAGTCGAAAATAGAGATGGCTATGTCGACCTCACCATGAAGGAAGAAGATTGGAAACCAGAACACTATGTTATCATAGAGAAGAATGCCAAGGCTAGGCAGTTCATCCTCAATGGATTGGACAGAGAGGACATGGACAAGGTCATAGGCATCAAGACGGCCAAGGAAATGTGGAAAGCTCTCAAGGAGATGCATGAAGGAAGTGAGGAACTAAAGCAAAGCAGAAAATTTGCTTTGGAAGAAGAATACCACACCTTTAAAATGATGGAAACTGAGACCATCTCAGAATACTACTCCCGCTTCAACAGATTGATTGGAAAGTTAACAGCGGCGGGAGTCGACCTTGATGAAGTTTCCAAGTCCCTAGTGGTCATCAACAGACTCAACTCCAAATTCACCCTTCTGAAGGGAATCATGAAGAACACTCCAGGCATCCAATCCCTTCCCTTGACACAAATCATAGGGAAACTGGAGGTTGAAGAAGGAGGGCACACCAAAGCCAATACCGACAAGAAACTGGAGAAAAGAATTGTCCTCAAGATCTCCAAAGCCTTCTCTAGGCTCGAGATGGAGGAAGAGAACTCAGACCTTGAATAAGAGGAGGACGAACTAACAGCCCTCTTCACAAAGAACATCAAAAAATTCTTTGTGAAGGAAAGGTTCCAAAAGGGCAGTTTCTCTCACAATGGACCAAGAAGAGATCTCAAGGAAGTCTCCTGTTACGAGTGCAAGGAGAAGGGACACTACGCTAAGAACTGTCCCAACAAAGAAGAGTCCAAGGAAGAGGAAAGACCTCAAAGAAAGAAGGCTCTCGTAGCATCATGGGGAGAAGACTCAGATGAGGAACTGGATCTGAGTGACTTCTCTAGAGGGAGATGTCTCATGGCAAAAGGAGACTCAAGCGACTCAGAAGACCTTGAGGTAACTTTTGACGATCTCTTAAAATCCCTAGTTGACTGTGATAAGAAACAACTTCTTAAGATCGATCATAAAGAAACTAGGAAAGGAAACCAGTTTCCTTCAACAGAAACTTGATGATTGTGAAGATGAAATTGCTTGCTTGACTGTTGAGAATTCTGTTTGGAGTAAGAAACTTGATGAAACTGAGAAAGACCTAGCTGAAACTCACTCCAAACTCATTGATATTAGGAATGTGCATGCTAGTCACCTTAAAACTTGCAAATCTTGTGATGAAACTAGCATAGATTCTGTCAAAGTTCCCTTGCATGCTAACTTACCTGGAAATGACATGCTTCAATCCATAATTGATAGATTGGACATTCTCATTGATTCTATTAATGAAAAACGATAAATCAAACTGTTTTTGTGAGACAACGTCATGGAATAGGATATGTCAACAACAAAGGGAACAATGATGCTGAAAATGAAAAGGCTAGGCGAGAACTTGTTGAGATGAATGAGAACCTCAGTACTGCTCTTGCCACTTCTCGTGATAGGAATCAATTCCTATTAGAAAAGATCATGGTTCTTGAGAACAAGGCTGAGGTTGCCAAACGTCTAAATGAAAGTTCTCAAAGTCCTAAGAAGGAACCTAAGGGAAAAGAAAAGATGGTTCCTGAAAACCAATGGTTCACCAATTCCTTTGCTCACAAAAGATATATTGACATGGCCCATAGCAAGGTTAGAAACAATGTTGATTTTAACAAAAGGAAAACTGAAAAACCTTTTAGGCCAGGAAAAGGAAAATATGGACATGTTGTTTACAATCGTTTGTGTACCTACTGTGGTAAGAATGGTCATTACAACACTGATTGTGCTAAGAAAAGGAACTTTGAAAAGGAGAAAAGTACTCATTACCATGAAAGGAACCAGTTCCCTGGTTATTCACAGACTCGTAATGCTAATCCCCCCAGTAAAGCCAAGCTTCGCTGGGTTCAGAAATCTTAGTTCCCTTATGTGCAGAAAGAAGAGAGGCAATCTCAACTATAGTACATCGACAGTGGTTGCTCATGCCATATGACTGGAAGAAGAAATCAAATGACCTCTCTTCAATCTCTCCAAGGAGGGAACATATCCTTTGGAGACAAAAGCAAAGGGAAAATCTGTGGAATAGGAACTGTGAAACTCAACGATCACATTCAGGTAAACAAAGTTCACCTTGTTGATAATCTTGGTTTTGACCTAATAAGTGTGTCACAGCTGTGTGATCAAGGAGACAATGAAGTTAGATTCAGATCAAACGAATGTTCAGTCCTTGACTCCTCGGGACAAATCATCCTAAAAGGGAAAAGATTCAACAATGTCTACATAATTGATCCATCCTTTGTTCCCAAGGAGAAACTTTGTCTCTCAACTGTGAATGACCAAGCTGACTTGTGGCATCAATGCCTCGGTCATGCTAGCACCAAGCTGATTCAAAAGCTACACTCAAAGGAGCTAGTCAGAGGGCTGCCAAAGCTAAGTGGCACATCTAAGGAACTGTGCTCTGACTGTGTAAAAGGGAAACAGGCTCGTAGTTCCTTCAAGTCCAAAAACATGGTAAGCACCTCAAGGCCTCTTGAACTCATCCACATGGATTTGTGTGGACCCATGAGAGTTCAGAGCCTAGGAGGGAACAAGTATATCTTTGTTCTTATCGATGACTTCTCTCGCTTTACTTGGACCATCTTTATTAAATCTAAGAGTGAATTTATTGGCCGCTTTAAAGATCTGGTTCCCTTGTTAGAAAAATCTCTTGATTGTTCACTCAATGCTATTCGGTCTGACCATGGTACCGGATTCGAAAATAGAGAATTTCTAACCTTTTGCAGTGAGCATGGAATTGATCACAATTTCTCTGCACCATACACTCCTCAACAGAATGGAGTAGTGGAGAGGAAGAACAAAACTTTGGAAGACATGGCCCGGACTATGCTGATCTCAAGTGGACTCTCTCAATCATTTTGGGCTGAGGCGATCAACACAGCTTGCTACATCATCAATCGAGCCATGCTTAGCCCAATCACAGAAAAGACATCCTATGAGCTCCTAAGAGGAAGAGTTCCCAACATCTCACATCTGAGGGTGTTCGGATACAAGTGCTTTGTGCACAACAATGGGAAGGACAATCTTGGCAAATTCGACCCAAGAAGTGATGAAGGAATCTTCATTGGATACGCCTCGGGTAGCAAGGCGTACAAAGTCTTCAACAAAAGGACTAAAAAGGTAGAAGAAAGTGTTCATGTTATTTTTAATGAAAAATCACTTGGAAAGATTGTGCAGAACACCACCAATTCCTTTGAAGACCCGTTTCCCAAGTCATATCAAGAAGATCCAGATGAAGATGTCACTACACCCAGTTCCTGTCCTGCTGCTCGGAACCCTCCAATGGCTCCTCCACCAGTTCCCATGGATAATGAACAACAATCCATCTCTGGGAACCAGGAGCATGACGACAACATCTGTGGAGACTTCAATGATTCATCTTCCCACATGATCTTCAATGGAGAAGGTGTAGGATCGTGATTGTTAGATTAATAACAAGGGAACTGAGAATACAGATTATAGTTCCCTTCGCAGCGGAAATAAACAATCAAATAAATGAACAAGTTCCTTATAGTGGAAACCTTCGATTGCCAACTAGCAATCTAGGATAAAAACCACTACCTTTCTTCCGAAAGGATTTCAAGGTCTACTTCTTGATTTCTTATCTCTTTGGTTACAAATTATCCTAGGAACAAACACACAGTTTCTTTGCCTTACACACAGTTAGGCAATCCTAGATAACTTAACACAAATTATAATCAATCCAAGAAGCAATCCTTAGCACCAAGGAACTAACTCACTTACAGTCACATGAACTAGCACGCAGCTCTCAGGTTCCTTGACTGGTTCCTCTTGATCTCAGTTTGCTTTTATGATCTTGTTTGAGAGCTTCACACTTTGATGTTTGCTATGGAGTGTGATTCTTGTGGTTGTGCTTGCAGTTGTAAATGAAGCACAGTCGCCTTTTATACTTCAAAGGCTGGTTTGCTTCCAGTTCCCATCGGATCGAACTAGAAGCTCAATCTAACGGTGATCCACAAATCCCGTCAACTAGGTTGTCATAGATGTTTATGTGTGCAAGACAACTTCCTTAATGAGCTAGGAAACAACATGGGTAGTTAATAGCCGTTTGTGTCAGTCCAACGATGATGGGACAGTTGCTTTCCGCTTCTCTCTGTGGCTCTAGGATTTCTACTGACACATCTCACCTACTCTGGTTCCTACCAGCAGTGATGAGGTTCCCATGTGCTAACTCCTTTGTGGCTTCGCCACTCTTCTCAAGTCTTTGCATCTTCAATAGACTTGCTTTGTGCTTGTTCCCTTGTGAGCGCTTCCTCGCTTCACTTCTACTGAGTTCCCTTGCTGGCGAACTCCAGTTCCTATCAGTGTAAGCTTCTTGCTTCGCTATCCTTCTTTGTCTTATTTGGCTTTCATGGTTTCAATAACTGTCTTGTGGTTACTTTAAGCACATCTTTGAGATAAAACATTAGTATCAAAGTATTTGTCATCTTCAAAAGTAGAGAAACTGAGGAAAGGAACTCCATGGGAACTGAGGTTCCTGAGTTCCATTTCCTAACAATTTCCCCCTTTTTGATGATGACAAATATAAGGAACCTAACAACATAATAAGGACATGAAGTTCATGAGAACAGTTGAGCAAAGAGATTTACAACTTTATGAAATAATGAGAGAACATTCAATAGTTGCAAATTCCCCCTAAGCAAAGGAACTAAGTTATTCGAGTTCCCCCTCAGAAAGAGAACGGGTTCAGATTTCCTATAAGTCCTATAGTTCCAAGAGTTCAAGGTTCCTATACATTCCTCCCCCTTTTGACATCATCGAAAAGATCAATTAACTTATCAAGTGTAGGATATCAATGGAAATAAACAGTTGCTTAAAACCCATGAGAGTCACCATAATAGAAACTTAAGGCAAAGACAAATAATGCATTAGAAAAACTCCCGGAAATGTTCATTTAATCATGAAAACCAACACATTGTTCACAGATGCATAGAAGAAAGACAAACAAAGATCACAATCAACTTGAAACAATCAAAAGAAAGGATAGGAGAGGAAGGTGGAATCCTAGGGAACTACTAGCACAATGTGTTGTTACAGCACTGGGAACTAGGAAAGTCATTCTTGTCGCTCTGTAGTTTCCTCTTCTTCTTTAGTATCATTCTTTTCTTTAGTTCCCTCATCTTTGCATGTAGCCGTCTTAGGCGTATCCTTCATCTCAGTTGCCTTTTTTTTTTTTGATAATATCATCAATGCGGATCCGTAAAGGGAACTCTGACGCTGAATTTGCATTAATTGCTGTCTTCGTAAAGGGAACTCTGACGCTGTATTGTACTAGCCGTTTGGGAATTCTGCCTTTCCTAGTTCCTTTCTGGCGATTTCTTCATTGTGCTAGAGGGATATATGGGAACTTCTAGTGTAGGGATTTTAGACACAAGACATGAAAGTACGTTCCCATAAAAGAAATCAGGGAGGGCCATTTATCACATCGCATACTAATTCCCAGAGAGGGTTGAGAGATGGATCATAGGAAACTAGATTATGCAATGAGGTAAGGGAGGGTCATAGTACACAATCATCATTTCGGCTTGTATTATTGGGTAAGAATATGATCAGATTGTGACTTGTGAGCCATCAAAGAAACTTGGACAATGGTTGAATTTCAATAGAAAAGGAACATTCAAGGAGAAGAACTAGAAATATTTATCAAAGCCTTTTGAGTAACCATTATGGATATGAGGGTCTATTGCAAAAGATATAACACAATGATTCCAAGACACAAATAAGCAAAAGGATCTGAACTAGTCAATCAAGGGAACTGTAGAGAAACTTTAAACTAAAGGAACTGCTAGTTTATAGGAATCATTCTCAGTTCTAGTCTAAGGTTCTCGAAGGGAACTCTGTTCAAAGCTTTGGTGAATATATCTGCAATCTGATCTTCAGTCCTACAGAATTCCATAATGATGTTCCCTTTCTCAACATGATCTCTAAGGAAGTGATGCCTTATATCTATGTGTTTGGTCCTAGTATGATGCACAGGATTCTTAGAAATGTTTATAGCACTGGTGTTATCACAAAGAATAGTAAGAGGACCATAAGACATACCAAAATCCGTGAGTTATTGCTTTAGCCATAAGAGTTGGGAACAGTAAGAGGCGGCTGCAATGTACTCAGATTCTGTGGTGGAGAGGGAGACTGAGATTTGTTTCTTTGAGCCCCATGACACAAGGCAAGGGCCTAGGAACTGTGCCATTCCAGAAGTACTCTTCCTATCCACCAAGTATCCAGCATAATCAACATCAGTGAAACCCATCAACTCAAAGGGACACTCTTTGGGGTACCAAATACAGAGTGAGTCAGTTCCCTTGAGATATCGGAATATCCTTTTCACAGCAGCTAGGTGTGTTTCTCTTGGACATGATTGAAACTTAGCACACAAGCAAACAACAAACACAATGTCTGGACGACTAGCTGTTAGATACATGAGGGAACCTATCATACCTCTATAGAGCTTTTCTTCCACAAGAGGACTTGAGTGATCTTTGTCCAAATGGGCGATTGTAGAGATAGGAGTTGAGAGAGGTTTGCAAGACTCCATTTTGAACTTTTTCAACAGTTCCCTGACATACTTTTGTTGGTGAATTTGTATGCCATCTTTCTTTTGGGTTATTTGCAATCCGAGGAAGAAAGTGAGTTCCCCTATTAGACTCATTTCAAATTCACTACTCATCAAGTCTTTGAACTTCTATACAAGGGACATGTTAGTGGAACCAAAAATGATATCATCAACATAGATTTGAATCACTAAAATGTTACCTTCTTCTTCTAGAATGAAGAGAGTCTTGTCAATGATGCCTCGCCTGTAACCATTGGAGAGTAGGAACTGGGCGAGACGATCATACCAAGCTCTAGGGGCTTGCTTGAGACCATACAATGATTTATCTAGGAAATAGACATGGTCTGGATGATCACTATCTTCGAAACCGGGTGGTTGCTTGACATAGACTTCCTCTTGAAGAATGCCATTGAGGAAGGCGGTCTTGACATCCATTTGGAATAGCTTGAACCCCTTGTGTGATGCGAAGGCAATCAATAACCTTATTGCTTCAATCCTTGCCACCGGAGCATAGGTTTCATCATAGTCGATTCCTTCTTGTTGATTGTATCCTTGAGCAACAAGCCTTGCTTTGTTCCTTATTACAGCTCCTGAATCATCGAGCTTGTTTCTGAAGACCCATCTAGTTCCTATCATATGCTTATCCTTGGGGCAGGGAACTAGATGCCAGACTTTGTTCCTCTCAAACTGATTAAGTTCTTCTTGCATAGCTTGGATCCAATCTACATCCTTCAATGCTTCACCTATATTCTTTGGTTCCACAATAGACAAAAAGGCATTAAAGGCAAAGAAAGTTAGATGTTCGTACCTGACTGGAGGCTTGACGACTCTTCTTTCTCTATTGGAAGCCAAAGTATTTGATGTTGAGACATTCTGAGTTGAGCATTCAGCTTCCTGGTTGGGGTCACCTTCTCCATTGAAGAACATGTGGGAAGATGAATCATTGAGGTCTCCACAGATGTTGTCGTCATGCTCATGGTTCCCAGAAATGGATTGTTGTTCATTATCCATTGGAACTAGTGGAGAAGCCATTGGAGGGTTCCGTTCAGCAGGGCAGGAACTGGGAGGAGTGACATCTTCATCTGGATCTTCATGAGATAACTTGGGAAATGGGTCTTCGAAGGAACTGGTGGTGTTCGGCACAATCTTTCCAAGTGATTTTTCATTAAAAATAACATGAACACTTTCTTCTACCTTTTTGGTCCTTTTGTTGAAGACCTTGTATGCCTTGCTGCTTGAGGCATATCCAATGAAGATTCCTTCATCACTTCTTGGGTCGAACTTGCCAAGATTGTCCTTCCCATTGTCGTGCACAAAACACTTGCATCCGAACACCCTTAGATGAGAAATGTTGGGAACTCTTCCTCTTAGGAGTTCATAGGGTGTCTTCTCTGTGATAGGGCGAAGCATGGCTCTATTGATGATGTAGCATGCTGTGTTGATCGCCTCAGCCCAAAAGGATTGGGAGAGTCCACTTGAGATCAACATAGTTCGAGCCATGTCTTCCAAGGTCCTATTCTTTCTCTCCACTACTCCATTCTGTTGAGGAGTGTATGGTGCAGAGAAGTTGTGATCAATGCCATGCTCACTGCAAAAGGTTAGAAATTCTCTATTTTCGAATTCGGTACCATGGTCAGACCGAATAGCATTAAGTGAACAATCAAGGGATTTTTCTAACAAGGGAACCATGTCTTTAAAGCGATCAATGACTTCACTTTTAGATTTAATGAAAATGGTCCAAGTAAAACGAGAGAAGTCATCGACAATAACAAAAATATACCTGTTCCCTCCTAGGCTTTGAACTCTCATGGGTCCACAAAGATCCATGTGGATGAGCTTAAGAGGCCTTGAGGTGCTTACCATATTTTTGGATTTGAAGGAACTACGAGCCTGTTTTCCTTTTACACAGTCAGAGCATGGTTCCTTAGATGTTCCACTCAGCTTTGGCAATCCTCTGACTAGTTCCTTTGAGTGTAGCTTTTGAATCAGCTTAGTGCTAGCATGACCGAGGCGTTGGTGCCACAACTCAGCTTGGTCATTCACGGTTGAGAGACACAGTTTCTCCTTGGGGACGAAGGATGGATCAACAATGTAAACATTGTTGAATCTCTTTCCTTTTAGGATGATTTGTCCCGAGGAGTCAAGAACTGAGCATTCGTTTGATCTAAATCTGACTTCATTGTCTCCTTGATCACACAGTTGTGACACACTTATTAGATCAAAACCAAGACTATCAACAAGGTGAACTTTGTTTACCTGAATGTGATCGTTGAGTTTCACAGTTCCTATTCCATAGATTTTCCCTTTGCTTTTGTCTCCAAAGGATATGTTCCCTCCTTGGAGAGGTTGAAGAGAGGTCATTTGATTTCTTTTTCCGGTCATATGGCATGAGCAACCACTGTCAATGTACCATAGTTGGGGTTGCCTCTCTTCTTTCTGCACACAAGGGAACTAAGATTTCTGAACCCAGCAAAGCTTGGCTTTACTGGGGGGATTAGCATATCGAGTTTGTGAATGGTCAGGGAATTGGTTCCTTTCCTGGTGATAAGCACTTTTCTCCCTTTCAAAGTTCCTTTTCTTAGCACAATCAGTGTTGTAATGGCCATTCTTACCACAGTAGGTACATAAGCGGTTGTAGACAACATGACCATACTTTCCTTTTCCTGGCCTAAAAGGTTTTTCAATTTCTTTGTTGAAATCAACATTGTTTTTAACCTTACTATTGGCCATGTCAACATATTTTTTGTGAGCAAAAGAATTGGTGAACCATTGATTTTCAGGAGTCATTTTTTCCTTTCCTTTTGGTTCCCTCTTAGGGCTTTGAGAACCTTCATTGAGACGTTTGACAACCTCAGCCTTGTTCTCAAGCACCATGATCTTCTCTGATAGGAACTGATTCCTGTCACGAGAGGTGGCAAGAGCAATGCTGAGGTTCTCATTCATCTCAACAAGTTCTCGTCTAGCTTTTTCATCTTCAGCATCATTGTTCCCTTTATTATTGACATATCCTATTCCATGACGTTGTCTCACAAAAACAGTTTGGTTTATCATTTTTTCATTAATGGAATCAGTGAGATTGTCTAACCTATCAATTATGGATTGAAGCATGTCATTTCCAGGTAGGTTAGCATGCAAGAGAATTTTGACAGAGTCTATGCTAGTTTCATCACAGGATTTGCAAATTTTAAGGTGACTAGCATGCACATTTCTAATATCAATGAGTTTGGATTGAGTTTCAGCTAGGTCTTTCTCAGTTTCATTAAGTTTCTTACTCCAAACAGAATTCTCAACAGTCAAGCAAGCAATTTCTTCTTCACAATCATCTAGTTTCTGTTGAAGGGAACTGGTTTCTTTTCCTAGTTTCTTTATGATCTTAAGAAGTTGTTTCTTATCACAATCAACTAGGGATTTTAAGAGATCTTCAGAAGTTACCTCAAGGTCTTCTGAGTCGCTTGAGTCTCCTTTTGCCATGAGACATCTTCCTCCAGAGAAACCACTCAGATCCAGTTCCTCATCTGACTTTTCTCCCCATGATGCTACGAGAGCCTTCTTTCTTTGAGGTCTTTCCTCTTCCTTGGACTCTTCTTTGTTGGGACAATTCTTAGCGTAGTGTCCCTTCTCCTTGCACTCGTAACATGAGACTTCCTTGAGATCTCTTCTTGGTCCATTGTGAGAGGAACTGCCCTTTTGGAACCTTCCATTCACAAAGAATTTTTTGATGTTCTTTGTGAAGAGGGCTGTTAGTTCGTCCTCCTCTTCTTCTAGGTCTGAGTTCTCTTGCTCCATCTCAAGCCTTGAGAAGGCTTTGGAGATCTTGAGGACAATTCCTTTCTCCAGTTTCTTATCGGCATTAGCTTTGGTGTGTTCTCCTTCTTCAACCTCCAGTTTCCCTATGATTTGAGTTAAGGGAAGAGATTGGATACCTGGGGTGTTCTTCATGATTCCTTTGATGAGGGTGAAATTGGAGTTAAGTCCATTGATGACCACCAGTGATTTGGAGACTTCATCAAGGGTGACCTCAGCCGCGGTTAACTTTCCAATGAGCCTATTGAAGCGAGAGTAATACTCAGAGATGGTTTCAGTTCCCATCATTTTGAATGTGTGGTATTCTCCTTCTAAAGCAAACTTTTGGCTTTTCTTCAGTTCCTCACTTCCTTCATGCATGTCCTTGAGTGCTTGCCACATCTCTTTTGCTGTCTTGATTCCTATGACTTTGTCCATATCTTCTCTATCCAGTCCATTGAGAATGAACTGTCTAGCCTTGGCGTTTTTCTCCATAATGACATAATGCTCAGGTTTCCAATCTTCTTCCTTTTGGTTGAGATCGACATAGCCATCTCCATTCTCGACTATCCTCCAGCATTGGTAGTCATTGGTCTTTATGTGGCTTTCCATGCACTTGGCCCACCATGTTTCTTCTCCCTTCTTTCAGAGATGTGGCTTGTTGGTGGAGATTCCGAGCTCAAACTTGCTTGGCTGAGACATGATCTGCAAACTTAACAAAGATCTAGAGCTTTTCCCGCTCTGATACCAATTGTAGGATCGTGATTGTTAGATTAATAACAAGGGAACTGAGAATACAGATTACAGTTCCCTTCACAGCGGAAATAAACAATCAAATAAATGAACAAGTTCCTTATAGTGGAAACCTTCGATTGCCAACTAGCAATCTAGGATAAAAACGACTACTTTTCTTCCGAAAGGATTTCAAGGTCTACTTCTTGATTTCTTATCTCTTTGGTTACAAATTATCCTAGGAACAAACACATAGTTTCTTTGCCTTACACACAGTTAGGCAATCCTAGATAACTTAACACAAATTATAATCAATCCAAGAAGCAATCCTTAGCACCAAGGAACTAACTCACTTACAGTCACATGAACTAGCACGCAGCTCTCAGGTTCCTTGACTGGTTCCTCTTGATCTCAGTTTGCTTTTATGATCTTGTTTGAGAGCTTCACACTTTGATGTTTGCTATGGAGTGTGATTCTTGTGGTTGTGCTTGCAGTTGTCAATGAAGCACAGTCGCCTTTTATACTTCAAAGGCTGGTTTGCTTCCAGTTCCCATCGGATCGAACTAGAAGCTCAATCTAACGGTGATCCACAAATCCCGTCAACTAGGTTGTCATAGATGTTTATGTGTGCAAGCCAACTTCCTTAATGAGCTAGGAAACAACATGGGTAGTTAATAGCCGTTTGTGTCAGTCCAACGATGATGGGACAGTTTCTTTCTGCTTCTCTCTGTGGCTCTAGGATTTCTGCTGACACATCTCACCTACTCTGGTTCCTACCAGCAGTGATGAGGTTTCCATGTGCTAACTCCTTTGTGGCTTCGCCACTCTTCTCAAGTCTTTGCATCTTCAATAGACTTGCTTTGTGCTTGTTCCCTTGTGAGCGCTTCCTCGCTTCACTTCTACTGAGTTCCCTTGTTGGCGAACTCCAGTTCCTATCAGTGTAAGCTTCTTGCTTCGCTATCCTTCTTTGTCTTGTTTGGCTTTCATGGTTTCAATAACTGTCTTGTGGTTCCTTTAAGCACATCTTTGAGATAAAACATTAGTATCAAAGTATTTGTCATCTTCAAAAGTAGAGAAACTGAGGAAAGGAACTCCATGGGAACTGAGGTTCCTGAGTTCCATTTCCTAACAGAAGGTGATCCCAACTAGGAAGCTGAATGCTCAACTCAGAATGTCTCCACATCAAATGCTCTAACTCCTAACAGAGAAAGAAGAGTCATCAAGCCTCCAGTCAGGTTCGAACATCTAACCTTCTTTGCCTTCAATGCCTTTCTATCTATTGTGGAACCAAAGAACATAGGTGAGGCACTGAAGGATGCAGACTGGATCCAAGCTATGCAAGAAGAGCTTCATCAGTTTGAAAGAAACAAAGTATGGCATCTAGTTCCCTGCCCCAAGGATAAACACATCATAGGAACTAGATGGGTTTTCAGAAACAAGCTAGATGATATAGGAGCTGTGATAAGGAACAAAGCTAGACTCGTTGCTCAAGGATACAATCAACAAGAAGGCATCGACTATGATGAAACTTATGCTCCAGTGGCAAGGATCGAAGCAATAAGATTGTTGATTGCCTTCGCATCTCACAAAGGGTTCAAGTTGTTCCAAATGGATGTAAAGATGGCCTTCCTCAATGGAATTCTTTAAGAAGAAGTCTATGTCAAGCAACCACCTGGTTTTGAAGACGACGATCATCCAGATCATGTCTACTTTCTAGACAAGGCACTCTATGGCCTCAAGCAAGCTCCCAGAGCTTGGTATGATCGTCTTGCCCAGTTCCTACTCTCAAATGGCTACAGGCGTAGAGTCATTGATAAGACTCTCTTCATCCTAGAAGAAGAAGCTAACATCTTAGTGGTTCAAATTTATGTTGATGATATCATTTTTTGTTCCACTAACCTGTCCCTTGTAGATAAGTTCAAAGACTTGATGAGCAGTGAATTTGAAATGAGCCTAATAGGGGAACTCACTTTCTTCCTCGGTTTACAAATCACTCAAAAGAAAGATGGCATACAAATTCACCAACAGAAGTATGTCAGGGAACTACTGAAGAAGTTCAAAATGGATTCATGCAAGCCTCTCTCCACTCCCATATCCACCATTGCCCATTTGGATAAGGACCATTCGAGTCCTCTAGTGGAGGAGAAGCTCTATAGAGGTATGATAGGCTCACTCATGTACCTAACTGCTAGTCGACCAGACATTGTTTTTGCTGTTGGTTTGTGTGCTAGGTTCCAATCTTGTCCAAGAGAGACCCACTTGGCTGCTGTGAAGAGAATACTCCGATATCTCAAGGGAACTGATTCACTCTGTATTTGGTACCCCAAAGAATGTCCCTTTGAGCTAATAGGCTTCATTGATGCTGATTATGCTGGATACTTGGTGGATAGAAAGAGCACTTCTGGAATGGCACAGTTCCTAGGCCCTTGCCTTGTGTCATGGGGATCAAAGAAACAAGTCTCAGTCTCCCTCTCCACCACAGAATCCGAGTACATTGCGGCTGCCTCCTGCTGTTCCCAACTTCTCTAGCTAAAGCAACAACTCGCGGATTTTGGTATGTCTTATGGTCCTCTCACTATTCTTTGTGATAACACTAGTGCTATAAACATTTCAAAGAATCCTGTGCATCACACTAGGACCAAGCATATAGATATAAGACATCATTTTCTTAGAGATCATGTTGAGAAAGGAAACATCATTATGAAATTTTGTAGAACTGAAGATCAAGTTGCAGATATATTCACCAAAGCCTTGAATAGAGTTCCCTTCGAGAACCTTAGATTGGAACTGGGAATGATTCCTATAACCTAGTAGTGACCTTAGTTTAAAGGCTCCTTTCCAGTTCCCCTGATTGACTAGTTTAAGATTTTTCACTTGTTGAGTCTTGATATCTATGTGTTATATTTTTGCTACAAACCCTACTTTTCATAATGGTCTCTTCAAAAAGGGCTTAGATAAATTCTTCTGGTTCGTTTCTTTATGGTCCTCATTATTCTTTCAACTCTTCATTGTTCAAGTTTCTTTGAATGACCCAAAAGTCACAATCTGATCATATTTCTAACCCAACATTACAAGCCGAAATGATGATTGTGTACTAAGACCTTCCCCTGCCTCATTGCTCAATTTAATTCTCTATGATCCATCCCTACACCCTCTCTGAGAATTATTGTGCAATGCGATAAATGGTCTACCCTGATTCCTTGTATGGGAACGTATTTTTCTAGTACCATTATTTAAACCCACATTAAAGGTTCCCATTTGTCCTTCTAGCACGTTGAATATATCGCCAGAAAGGAACCAGGATGAAGCATACTTTCAACGGCTACTTTGGCTCTCCCCCAAAGCTATTTATGGCAAAATCGCAGAGGTCAGTCACGTCCTATCAGTTGGCAGACCTCCCTCTTCTCTGAATGGGTAAGCTTTGAATTTGTATTGGCCATTCGAAAAAGTTGCAAAGAGCCTTCAATGCTCCAGATTCTCCCCAATCTTCTCAACGGCTAGATTTGTCTCAACGTCTCTTCCGCCCTCATCGCCTTAAAGAGTTGCACTGTTGATCCAAGCCATTCCCACAACTCTCCATCTCTCTGATCTTCTGCTTCTCTCTCTCTCTCAAACACAGAAATCCTTAGCTCCTAAAAAATGGCTGATCCAAACCTTAACCTTATCCAGGATGAGGAGGAGGCTGCTCTTCTCAGAGCCTTTAGAGAAAAGAAGGCAGCATCCTCTTCTAAGCCTATTTCTGCCACCATCTCTCAAAAATCCCAACCTGAAGAGAAACTTGAGGAGCCACCAAAGGCACAGGAGACGACGAAAGAAATCTCTCTTGCCTCAGAATCGGCTACAAAATCCATCTCCGAAGGTGGCTCTCATGACTCCTCCCCTGACAAGTCTATCCAAGAGCTCCTTAGCCCTGAGACCTCACCAACAAGCCTCAAATCTAAACCCTCCTCAAATCTTGGTCCCTCTGTTGCCACCAGGCTAAAACAACGAAAAAGGAGTTCCCAAGCCTTGGTTCCCTATGATCCTCAATCCAAAAGAACCAAAACCCTCACCATCTCTGCCTCTTCCTCCCTGGGTCAGGTCTCCTCTCTCTTCTCTAAAAGGAAGATTCTCAAGCCTCTCATAATCGGCAAAGAGTTCTGGTCCCAAGAACTAGAAGAAGAAGATGAAGAAATATTTGGAGAAGCCCTGAACGAGTTCCATTCTCTGCTGCAATATCAAGGCTAGGATGCGATGTTGATTGAGCCCTTCTCTGCTTCTGATGAGGTCGTCCGCCTGTTTTACCAGTCTATCGAGTTTGTGCCCGTAAAGGAGAACTCTCCCTGTCAAGACGCTATTCTCATATGGAAGGGAACCAGCTATCCCCTGTCCTCCAACCTAATTGCCTCCGCTCTAGGGATCGAGTCCAGATCCGGATTTGGAATTCTCCCTCAGAAAAAGGGGTGGCCCAAAGGAAAGGGCTACAAATCCAAGGGAGCAGTGGTCAAGAAAATCTACGACGGCGCCTCCCCCCCAATCTTTGGAGACAAAGGACCTCTCCATCACAAACAAAATGTTATACTTCTGGATCACCCGTAATCTAGTTCCCAGACAGGAGCACAGGAACGACGTTCTCATCACAGACGCCATTTTTATGGACAAGGTGCTCTCTGGTGTCCAGATTGATCTCCCTCGCATTGTGTTGGCTCATATGCAGTTCTGTTCATCCCATGCCTTCCATGCCCTACCCTTCCCTTATATCATCAAGACCATTCCCTCTAACCGTCACCAATACCCAGATGATTTGCCTGAGACAGTCTACAGCAAGTGCCTAACCATCGCCACTGTTCGGAAGTTGAAGACTAAGGAACAACAGACCAACCCTTCTCAAGCTCAAACTCAACTGCCTAAAGAAAAAGCCAATTCCCAAGCCCCCTCAAGCTCCCAGCCATAGCTCAACCCCTCTCAAGACTCCTCTGCGATCCTTTCTGCTCTGGATCGTATTGAAAAGGCCATCATGGTGGGCTCGACTGCTATCCCGGTCGCCCTCCGTGATCAAGTAAAAGAGTTGGGATGAATGAGTTCTGCTATTGTGGATCTGGTAGAAGTTCTTCAGAAGGAGTGGAAAGATGCAATCGGTGTTCATCAAGCCACGAGCCAAAATGTAGGAACTGTCGACAAAGATGCTGAAGAGGAGGCCGCTGCTCTGCCATATGAACGCTTGGTCTGGTTCCCAGTGCTGTAACCTCACAGCGTGCTAGTAGTTTCCCCTAGGATCCTACTTTCCTCTTCTATCCCCATGTCGTCTTTCCTAACGATTTCTTTTACTGTTGTTTGTGTCGACTGTTGTTAAGTTGTTCGTTTGTGTTGTTTTATGGTGTGTCTTACCCGTCTATGAACAATGATCAGTTTTTCATCTTTAATGACTATCTTTTGGTTTCGTTCCAATGATCAATTTGTCTTTGCCCTAAGTTTACATTATGCTTCTGTTCTGGGATTGATGCATTTGCATATTCACTTGGATATCCTGTTCTTAACTAGTATTTAATCTTTTCGATGATGTCAAAAGGGGGAAGAAAAGGATAGGAACCTTGAACTTTGGAAACCACTTGACTAATAGGAACTCTGAACTAGTTCTACTTCTAAGGGGGAATTTGAAATAAACTCGTTCACTTGCTTAGGGGGAATTTGCAACCATTAAATGTTCTCTCATTAACTCGTAATGTTGTAAATCCCTTAATCTCAATATGGTCTCATGAAATTCAAGTCCTATTATGTTGCCATGTTCCTTGTATTTGTCATCATCAAAAAGGGGGAAATTGTTAGGAAACGGAACTCTGGAACCTCGGTTCCCCTGAGAGTTCTTTTCCTCAGTTTCTCTACTTTTGAAGATGACAAATATTATGATACTAATGTTTTATCTCAAAGATGTGTTTTAAGGAACCACAAGAATATACCGAAGGCAAGAAAACCAAAGGAACAAGACAGAAGAAAGAACCCAGATGTGCCCAGTAACGTAGCATGCGACATTGCGATTCCCGAGAAATCTGGGGACACACAACCTCGGATAAAAGTTGTTGAAAATGACTTGTCTAAAGCTTCCAAAAGCATGCCAATGTCCAGAGCAAAACAACAAGACACCTAGAAACACTGAACCTCGGACACAGAAGGTGAAAGCGACAGGACATAGAGATGTCACTGTCCAGAAGACAGTTCCCAAGCGCCCAGCTTGTTCAACCTCGGACGAAAGCATTTGGACAACGACATAGCAAGACTCGTCTGAGGTAGTTGACCAACCAAGAGAGATTCTGAGCTGCCTAGGTTGTTTGCACATGCCAAGAACAACGTGGACCAAGGAGAACCACTGATCATAGGGCAAGCTCAATCTGTGGGAACCCAGAGAGGATTAAGCTGCGAAGAATCCTCTATAAAAGGAAGACTAACTCAAGAGTTATCTTTAAGCACTGAAATACGACTCACACACATTAGCAAATATCTAGTGTGAACCTTCAAACAAGATCATCAAAGCAAACCGAGATCAAGAGGAACCAGTCAAGGAATAGAAGAGCTGAGTGCTAAGTTCTTGTGACTGTAAGTGATAGTTCCTAGGTGCGAAGGTCTGTTTCTTGGATTAATTATTGATTGTGTTAAGTTATCTAGGATTGCCTAACTGTGTGTAAGGCAAAGAAACTGTGTGTTTGTTCCTAGGATAAGCTGTAACCAAAAGAGATAAGAAATCAAGAAGTAGACCTTGAAATCCTTTCGAAAGAAAGGTAGTGGTTTTTATCCTGGATTGCTAGTTGACAATCAAAGGTTTCCACTATAAGGAACTTGTCATTTGTTTGATTGTTTATTTCCGCTGCGAAGGGAACTTAGAATCGATATTCTGAGTTCCTTAAAGTTATTATCTAACAATCACGATCCTACAATATTCCGACTAGGACTTCGTACTTTATTTGTACGGAGGTCTTCTTGATGACGAACGCTGCATGTGGAGGGAACATCTTGAACAAGACTCTAGCTGAGGCATATGAAGTTTTCTTTGAGCTATTTAAGGGCTCAAGACAGTTCAGTAAGAGGGCGGGTGCCCAATCAGTGAGAGCTGCAGACTCTCAGCCAAATTCCACTCTACTCTCTGAGATGGCTGAGATAAAGGAGATGATGAGGAGATACATGATGAAGGGTGGCCAGCAGCAGGTCAAGTCATGTGGGATATGCCAAGACACGATGCATCCAACCGATGCATGTCCCACGCTGCAGGAGCCCACATCTGAGGTGAATGCCATTGGAGGATACAGCCCTCCAAGGCCAAGATATGACGCGTACTCCAACACGTATAATCCAGGGTGGAGAGATCACCCCAATCTGAGGTACGGGAACCAGCAGAGCACTACTCAAGGCCAGGAGAATCAAGAGTATCAACCGGGGCCACCACAATTCCTATCCCGCCCACAACAATATCAGCAGCCTGGGGGTCAACAACAACAATTTCGAGCTCCATATGACCAAAGACCCCAAGGCCAAAGTTCAAGTTCATCTATGTCTAGTGAGGACCAGATCAGGGCCCTCACACAGAGTGTCAAGACGTTGGCTGGCACTGTGAACTCCATGGGGTCACAACTTCAAGCGGTGGTCAAGCATCAAGAAACTCTCACTCAAAGCATGATCCAACATCAGCAAGAGACGAAGTCTAGTATTTAGAACCTGGAAAAGCAAGTGGGGCAGATCTCTATAGTAGTGAGTAAGCTAGAAGCTCAGGAATCGGGGAAACTACCATCTCAAACGGTAGTAAACCCGAGGGAGAACGTCTGTGCCATGACGCTAAGGAGCGGAGCAGAAGTGAACATCAGTCGTGGCCAACAGAAAGTTTTCTGCGACCGCGGAGAAGGAAGCCGCGATCGCGGATATGTTTCTGTAGACGAGCAAGAAATCGACGCTTTTCCGCGACCGCGGGTGGATTTCCGCGATCACAGAAAAGTCGTAGCTGAAGAGGACCAAATTCCTGAAGTCCACAATCGCAGAGAAGACGCCCGCGACCGCGGAGAAAAATCGCGACCGCGGACCCCAAACCGCGATCGCGGTTACGCCTCTGACGTTCATGATGGGTATATTCGCCCCAATTTTCCTCCGCTCAGTACATTGAAGCCCCCAGCTCCCTTCCCTGAGGCTCTAAAGGACACTAGAAAGGTGGAGAATGATAAGGAACTGTTCGAGACCTTCAGCAACTGCGAGGTAAATATTCCTTTACTCAAGCTGGTTAATAGCATCCCTCGTTATGCTAAATTCTTGAAGGAGTTGTGCACGATAAAGAGGAAGAAGGTGGTAAAGGAGAAGAAGAAGGTCCAGGTCAGCGAGAATGTATCCGCTATGCTGCAAAAGCGGTTACCTAAGAAGGAAAGTGATTCGGGCATGTTCACTATTCCCTGCAAGATTGGGGGCACCTTGTTCGACAAGGCCATGCTTGATTTGGGTGCCTCCATTAATGTGTTGCCTCTCTCACTGTACAAGTCTCTGGAGGTCGGACCATTAGAGAAGACGGGGATTGTGATCCAGCTGGCGGACAATTCCTATGTCTACCCTAAAGGAGTGGTGCAGGACGTGATGGTAGAGGTTGACAAGTTGATTTTCCCTGTGGACTTCTTTGTGATGGATACGGGGCAAGATAAGGATGCAGCCCCCGTGATGCTAGGAAGGCCGTTTATGAACACGACAGGGACAAAGATTGATGTGAGCAGCGGTTCACTCACAATGGAATTCGACAGGGTGAGGGTCGGATTCAGCATAGATGATTCAAAGCGACACCCTCCAGATGGAAACCCCAAGTTCTCAATTGATGTGAGCAACCCGAGTTGAGTAGGAGACTACCAGGTCGAGCCACGACAATAACTAAGGTGCTGTTCGGGAGGCAACCCGAGGTATGTAGTTTTTTTTTTACTTGTCTTTTCATTCCATGTTGTAGTTGTTTTTTTTTGTGTTATTTTGCTTTTGCTTTTGTTTTTGCATTTCGACTAACCTGCAGGAAGGAGGCCCGAAGCCTAATAGAAAACGGTGTCAATTACACACCAGAAACATTTCCGCGGGCGCGGAAATACCACTATAAGTCTCCTGACCTGGAAAAAAAAACCGAAAAAAAAGTTCTACCAAAGCTTATTGTCCGATTTTACATTGAGAGATGGTGCGCATCATGCTGCCAAAGAGGAGACATTTGCCCTATATTTTTATTTGGCAACGATGATGGCCCAACATTCGACAGCTGAGGAGGAGGAACACCAGGGCCCACACCACGATTACATCTGGGCCCCATTTTTGTGTTCATTGAAGGCTGTGTAGCCCCGATTCTTTGATATACCACTACACCTTACAGTGGATCTATTTGGGTGCACGGTGGAGTTTGTTTGAAGACCGCCGCAACACCAGTGACATGTGCTTTATTGATTTACCGCCAGCACCAAGTTCCATGTCCAGGCCCTTCGACGACGGTTGTGAGTACTTTTCTGCCCTTCCATGTGCTTCATCTATTTTGTCTTTCATTACATTGATGACAATGCAATGTTTAAGTATGGGGGAGTGATCTATACTTGCTAGTCGTCTAAAGAAGAGGAGAAAAAGAAAAATAATGAAAAAGAAAAAGTCAAAAAAAATGAAAAAAGACAAAAATAAAATCCTGGGATAAGTCGAAAATCCGAGAGGGCGGCTTAGGTAATAAGCAGGTGGCTTGGACCAACATTAGGCTGGGGTAATAATTGGTCAAGAGTGATGTGAGTTTTATGTGAGCCCATCTATTGAAAAATGAAATGAGTGGCTTGGTGAAGACCCGAAAGGACGCCTTGGAAAAATGAGTGAAAAGAAGAAGAGTGATTATTAGGATTTCTCATTTTTTCTGGCGTGGTGACATAAGAAGAGGTGATATAAGGAGGATTCAGGTAGGTCACTCTAGGAGGCATAAAAAGATAGATGGAGGCTAAGATTAGAATTTTTCACTCTATGGTGTTCGGGATAAGCTTGGGGGAAGTACTATGCTTTCCTTTTAGCTTGGTTGTGTTGTGTATCGGGCTGTGTTGCGTTGAGCTTATTGTGTTGGTGCCTTGGAAGTTCATGTTTAGGTGCAATTCTTAGTGGAGATGATTTTTCTATGCTTCCTGAGACCTTGGGGATTTGATTGGAGGAGTAGGTTTATATTAGCTTACTCGAGGACGAGCAAGGTTTAAGCATGGGGGAATTTGATCAACACTACTTTGTAGTGTTTAACTAGGAGTTGTTACCGGTGTTTTGGGTTCCATTTGGAGATATTTAGAGGATTATTGTAGAGTTTGTATGTGAGAAGTAGAAGTGCAGATTTGGTGGTTTGGAGAAGCTTAAATGAAGACATCAAGAAGATGAGAAGAAAACCACGTAGAAGACGAAGGAAGAGCTGGAGAAAGAAGCCAAGTGGATCAACAGAGAAGAAACCGCGGTCGCGGGGCTAAGGGCCACGGTCACGGTGAAGAGACGAGGCGAGAAGTGAAGAATCGGCAAAACCACGGTCGCGGGGCACACAGTCGCGGTCGCGGTTAATTCGAGAGCAGCGATGTTGAAGACCCAATTTTCCGCGGTCGCGGAAGCAAATGCCGCGGTCGCGGAAATCCACATCTGATGCGCCGAAGAGTTTCGTCAGAAGATTTCGTTTTTACTTTATTTCGTTTTTACTTTATTTTTTTAGTTTGATTATTTTATTTCCATTTTAGATTAGACTTGTTATCTTTAGTCTTAGTTGGTGTTAGGTTATTTAACCTAGTTTCCCTAGCAGCTTTCATTATCGTTTTTATCATCGTTTATCATTCAGTTTTTGTCATCGTTCATTAGTTAGTATTGGTTTCCCTTTGAGTTTTTGTTTCAAGACTATGAAGAACTAAGCACCCTTTGCTTAGTCCGACAATTGAAGCCTTCATTTGATTCATGATTGTGAGGTTATAACTCTATTTCTTATTCCTTTGGATTATATCTTTTTTCTTGAACTTATTTCTATTGATTCTTATTGATTTGACTAGATTGATCACCTAGTTGATATTAGTAATTGTCTATTGCTAGGGTTTGGAAATTTTGGGTTGAGATTCCTTATCTTTTGTAGCATCCATGATATCCTAGGACTGGTAGGACTAGTTTATTATGAAAGAGAATTGATTATGTGTTAAATGCTGCAAAAAATCGGTGTTGCATGTATCCTAGTTAATTCATATGTGTCTTGTTGCTATTGTTCTAAATCTTGATAGTTTCTCGTGCGTTCGATAGTTAGGGTTACCTGGACTGGTAGGACCGATAACTATTTCAGAATAGGAACATGAATAATCAAAGGAAGGAATATAGATAATCTAGGACCAATCAATCAAATGAATGGTGGATATTTGTTTGGCTAAGTGTTTTTCCCAATTTTATTACAAACTTTTGCTTTTGTTTCCTTTGTTTACTTGTTTACAAACAACCAACCAAAACCCCCCTTTGTTACTTTTGCATGCAAATTTACATAATGAAAGACAACTCCTCCCTGTGGGATTCGACCCTTGCTTGCCTATTCTACTAGTTTAGATTTTTAAGGATTACTTTGATAAGGCGATACGACTTTAGCCTCCGTGGTCAGGGTGATCATCATCTTCGAATCCTGGAGGTTGCTTGACGTATACTTCCTCTTGAAGAAATCCATTGAGAAATGCGGTCTTCACGTCCATTTGGTATAACTTGAACCTTTGTGAGAGGCATAAGCTATGAGTAGTCGAATAGCCTCCAGTCTTGCCACAGGGGCAAAGGTCTCATCATAGTCAATCCCTTCTTGTTGATTATATCCTTGAGCAACCAAGCGAGCCTTGTTTCTCGATACTGCACCTGAATCATCCAGTTTGTTGCGAAATACCCACCTAGTTCCTATGATGTGTCTGTTTTGAGGACGAGGAACTAGTCTCCAAACTTTGTTCCTTTCGAACTGGTGGAGTTTCTCTTGCATAGCTAGGATCCAGTCAACATCCTTCAGAGCCTCCGTGATGTTATTTGGTTCTATAAGAGACAGAAAGGCATTGAGGGCACAATAGGACATATCCTCAAATCCATACCTGACTGGATGCTTGGTAGTTCTTTACTTTTTTGTATCTGTTAGGAATAATCAGATCAGTTCCCGGAGCTTCAGCATCTGTGGATACAGTAGCTGAGGAAGAAGCCATAGCCGGATCAGCTACAGGAGCAGGAGCATCTTCATTAGTTGATGGGTCGGAGGGAACTGGAGCAACAACAACATCTTGAGGATCGGAGGGAACTGGGGTGCTGTCTAAAGATGTTGCCTCTTTTGGCTCAATCACAGTTGATGGAACTGTGGGTGTGTGGTAACCAGATAGGTTGGGATATGAGTTGTGCTTGGATGGAGCTTCATCATTGGAATCTTCATTTGGCCGTTGAAATGGATCTTCCGAGGGAACTGAGGGATCCTGCACAGACTTTGAAGGCAATTTTTCATTGAAAATAACATGAATACTTTCTTCTACCTTTTTAGTCCGTTTGTTGAAGACCTTGTATGCTTTGCTACTTGAAGCATATCCGATGACGATTCTTTCATCACTCTGTGGATCAAACTTCCCCAGATTGTCTTTCCCATTGTTGTGAACAAAACACTTGCAGCCAAAAACTCTTAGATGAGCGATGTTGGGAACTCTGCCTCTAAGTAGCTCATAAGAAGTCTTCTCAAGCATAGGACGCAGCATTGCCCTATTCAGAATGTAACAAGCTGCATTGACAACTTCTGCCCAGAAGGATTGAGATAGTCCACTCGAGATGAGCATTGTTCGAGCCATATCTTCCAACGTCCTATTCTTTCTTTCGTAAACTCCATTCTGCTGTGGAGTGTATGGAGTCGAGAAGTTGTGATCAACTTCATGTTCCCTGCAAAATGTTAGAAAATCTTCATTCTCGAACTCAGTTCCATGATCGGAACGAATAGCACAAAATACATTCAAGGATTTTTCAAGTAAGGGAACTAACTTACTGAACCTATCAAAGACTTCACTTTTAGATTTTATGAATAATGTCCAAGTGAATCTAGAGTAATCATCAACAAGTACCAGAATATACCTGTTACCACCGATGCTTTGAACTCGCATAGGACCACAAAGGTCCATGTGAATGAGTTCTAGAGGTTTTGAGGAACTTACCATTGTTTTGGATTTGAAGGAACTACGAACATGTTTCCCTTGAACACAGTTAGAACAGATTTCTGACCTTTCAGCATTGATTTTGGGAAGGCCACGAACTAGTTCATTTTGATGTAGCTTGTGGATGAGCTTGATGCTTGCATGACCAAGTCGCTGATGCCATAGATTCGTTTGATCTTTAATTGACGAAAGACACAGTTTCTCTTTGGGAATGAACTTTGGATCAATAACGTAGACATTATTGAACCTTTTGCCTTTTAAGATCATAGTTCCCCGTCTGTCTTCCACAAAACATTCCTTAAAGGTAAAGCGAACCTCATTTCCTCCTTGATCACACAGCTGTGACACACTAATTAGATCAAAACCTAAATTTTCAACAAGGTTGACATTACTTACGTTTGATGTGATCAGTAAGATTCACATTTCCAGTTCCATAGATTGCTCCCTTTCTCTTGTCTTCGAAGGAAATAGTACCTCCTCAGTGTTTCTGAAGTGATGACATTTTGTTTCTGTTTTCGGTCATATGGCACGAGCAAGCACTGTCTATGTACCATTTGTCTTGTTGTCTCACTTCGTCCTGCACAAGGGAACTCAAACTTTTTGAACCCAACTAAGCTTAGCTTTTCTGGGTAAATTAGATTGATAGCTTTTCTGTGGGTTAGGAACATGGCAGAATAATAAGGATCATTCAAGTCAACAATAGTATGCATCTTCTTTTTATTGTTCATTTTCTGATTCCTTTTCCTAGCATTTTCTTCCATTTGTCTTTTCTTGTGGATGCACTCATGAATACAATGACCATTTTTACCACAATGCCAACAAATACGGTTGTAAACAACATGACCATACTTACCATGACCAGGTCTGAATGGTCTTTCATGC
This sequence comes from Rheum nobile, assembly GCA_027886185.1. Taxonomy (NCBI): domain Eukaryota; kingdom Viridiplantae; phylum Streptophyta; class Magnoliopsida; order Caryophyllales; family Polygonaceae; genus Rheum; species Rheum nobile. Next base: position 131,896 of record WOAB01000065.1, read on the forward strand.
TTTCTCTGCTCAAAATAAACTTTCTTACCTTTAGTTCCCTGAGCCTGGTCAATATATATCTTATGAGCATTCTGGCCATTGAACCAGGTCTGATTCCTTTTAGGCTTCTATTCTAGTACTTTTACCTTTTCTTCTAGGAACTGGTTTTTGTCACGAGAGGTTTGTAGGGCACAATTGAGAGTTTCATTTTTCTCGACCAATTCCCTTCTCAGTTTTTCATTCTCAGCAGAGCATATTTCAGCAAGCATGGCAGAGGTGTTCTTTTCAGAGTCAGTAGAAGCAATAATAGGAATATCAACATGCATGGGTTCCTTTTTTATAGTGATACAAGAGTCACATTTCCTAGAGGAACTAGCAAGTAATTTCTCAGCTTCATCAAGTTTCTTGCTCCAAACAGAATTTTCAATAGATAAGCATGATATTTCATCTTCATATTCTTCTAGTTTTTCTTAATGATTTTGATCAATTGTTTCTTATCACATTCAATAAGAGATTTGGTAAAGTCAGAAGAGGATACCTCAGAGTCATCCGATTCAGTCGAATCTTCTTTAGCCATTAAGCACCTTCCTTCAGAGATTCCATTCGTATCCAGTTCACCATCAGAGTCATTTGAGTCGTCTCCAAAGGTAGCAAAGAGAACTTTCTTCTGCATAGGCTTGTCATCATCATTTGAGTTCTTTGGTCAATTCCTAGCAATATGCCCTCTTTCCTTGCATTGATAGCAAGCGTATTCTGAGAGAGAGATCTTTTGAAAGTTTTTCTTGAACTTTCCCTTGATGAAGTGCTTCTTGATGTGCTTAGTGACAAGGGTTATCATCTCATCTTCTTCTTTTTCGAGATATGAGTTTTCTTCCTCCATCTCCAACCTTGAGAAGGCCTTTGAGATTTTTAAGGCGATTCCCTTTTCCATCTTCTTGGCAGAACTTGTTTTGAGAGCCTCTCTTTCTTCAACTTCAAGTTTCCCTATGATTTGAGTTAAGGGAAGACCTTGAATACCAGGGGTAGTCTTTAAGACTCTCTTGATGAGGTTGAACATCGAGTTGAGTCCATTGATGATGACGAGGGATTTGGACCATTCATCAAGCTTAATGTCAATATTGTTGAGTTTGGTGACAAGTCTTGTGAAACGCGAGTGGTACTGGGAAATGTTCTCTGTTTCCAGCATCTCGAAAATGTGGTATTCTCCTTCTAGAGCGAACTTTCTGCTTTGTTTGAGTTCCTCACTTCCTTCATGCATCTCCTTTAGGGCTTTCCAGATGCCCTTTGCAGTTTCAATTCCTATCACCTTGTCCATGTCTTCTCTTGTTAATCCATTGAGAATGAGTTGACGAGCTTTAGCATTCTTTTCTTTGATAGTATAGTACTCAGGCTTCCAGTCTTTTTCATCCAACTTCTCAGGATTAACACCATCACCATTTTCAATCATGCGCCAGCACTGATAGTCCATGGTTTGAATGTAGTTGGTCATGCATTTCTACCACCATTCTTCTTCTCCCTTCTTTCGGATGTGAGGCTTGTTGATTGAGATTCCCAAATTGAATTCGCTTGAGCTAGTCATCTTGAAATCTGTAAACTAACACAAATCTAGAGCGTCTGCTCTGATACCAATTGTAGGATCGCACGTGTTAGAAATCAAAGGGAACTGAGAGTTCAGTTCCTTAGCAGTGGAATATGTAATAACACAGAATCAAGACCAGTTCCTTAGAGTGAGAACCTTTGATAACCAACTAGTTATCTAGGATAAAACTCACTACCTCTCTTTTAAGAGGATTTGAAAGTCTACTTCTTTTATTAATGCTTCGATTATAATCAACTAGAATAGAACACATAGATTAAAGACTTAAGACACACTAAAGACTCTCTACCTAGTTCGGCCTAATCAAGCACACAACAAGCAAGTGACTTACACAGTTATTCTCACAAGAACAAGCTATGTTTTCTTCACTTTCAGCAATGAGTGAAAAGCCGTAACAAATGAAAGAGTTTGATTACTTTATTTATACATAGAAACCGTATAGAATCGTGATCTATAGCTGGTTGATATGCACAAATAAAATAACCAAAAAGAAATCGGAAAAGATAATCTTTGTTACCAAATATTATCTCTAACGATTTTACACTTTTGTTTCCATAAAAGATATACAAAGAATCTCTAAAGATATATGGAAACAAGGATATTCTAATCTTCTCTCTCCAAGATAAGATCTACCTAAACTACCAGCCGCCGTACTTCAAGTCTCTGTCCAGTTTCGCACGGCTTCAGCGTTCTTCAGTTCCTATGTCAGTTCCCAAATCTGGCATTTTGGTCTCTGTCTTGTATTTCCGATTCCTGAGTTCCCTGTTTATCTACACATATAGAAATATTAATAGCAAAGTGTTTGTCATCGTCAAAACTAGGAAAACTGGAGGGAACTTTCAAGGGAACTGAAGTTCCTGAAAGTTCACATCTTAACAATCATAAGCACCATAAAATTAGTAAGTACCATTTAACAAATGATAACCATAATGAAATTGTCACAAGTCACAAATATAACTAACAGTGATGAAAGAGACAAATCGTCCAATATATAGTTGATGGTGCATCATCAAATGGTACACGGGCAAGTCCAAGATCATAGATCTTCAACTTACAGTATGTGTTAGAAAGGATATTTTTGTGCTTCAAGTCATAGTGGAATACTTTTGCTATATCATCATAAGAAAGAGATGGTAAGCGTGCAGATCAAATACCTTATATGGAACTGCCAAGCTGTAGAAATAATTACAGAGAGATAGAACGAGCAGAGAGATCAAAGAGCGGAAGCGAGAAAACTCAAAACCAATTTTATAGAAAAAAAGAGAGTTGTGGGGCGTCAACTGGAACACCCAAGACCTACAAGGGAAATACAGAAGGGCAAACGTAAAGACAGAAGGTGTGCGGGAAGATCCAAGTGGAGCAGGAACAGATTGAGTGCTTAAGAAGAACTAAAGTTCTTCAACACTCAAACAACCACATAAATGATCTCCGAGGTTCCTGGCTCCAAGATCTTCGATCACCAGCCAAAGCTCAGGAATGAGCTTCAATGGTGAAGCACAACACAGAGAGGAAGAAGAGAGTAAATGCTCTCAAAGAAAATCGCCAAACTCTTCTACAAGTGGCTAGGGTTTTCGAGAGAGACGTTTTATGTCTCTCTCCTCCTCACGCGTCTCGCTCGACGTCAAGTGACCAAGCAGGCCCAACAAGCAACCAGGGTATCGGACAATCAAGTCATCAACGCCTTGCCTTCCAAATTGGGCCTATCGGCCCAATTGGTTGCAGAGCCCGAATTTGACCTCGAAAGCCCACAAGAAATATCCTGATTATTACATTTCAGTTCAGAAGCCCAAAAAACTTAAACTTAGACAATTACACACGCATTTGCCATTACACAAGCTTTTGAGGAGAAGCAAACTTAACATGTATGTCTATGTTATAAACCTCGGAGAAGTTGATACAAGAAAAATCACTATTGTTATGGAGTTAGATTAGCATTTGCTTTTATTTTTTGGTGAAGGTCAGATTCCATCAACTCAAACACTACATATATATCTCTAAATTCCCGTCGTGATGGAGGAAGTATTATATGCCTAATTTGAACAATATTTGGGCGATGGAGCAACTGAAGCAGCTTAATTTCGCTCAAAATCCGTGCGACATCAGATATATGCTGAAAAACATCATTGATTTTCTTTATGGCCATCTTTTCGTATGTGTGGATGTCAATGGCGTATTCAAAATCACCATAGCTTCCCTTCCAATAACCTCTTGAATTTCATATCGATTTGTTTCACCATCTTATGTGAAGAAATCTTTGTCAACTGTCTCCTGCATTGCATTACTTCTAATTTGAGAAAGCTTATAAAGCATCATAATTTAAGCAAAGAAATAAAATAGTTCAACATAAAAGAGTCAAAATAGTTAGATTAGACTATACTAGTACCCCTGCCTTGCACGAGATTTGTTTATTTTTTTTTTATATTTAGAAAATAGTATATCAAAATTATATATTTAATTGATATAGAACTGTCATAGAAGTAAATAAATGATAATATAAAAAAAAACTAATTGAATAAAATATATTAAAGAGATTGAAAAAATATTATCAAAAGAAACTATCCATAAACTTTATATATAGTAAAAATTGGCTAATTAATTTTGAAGCAGGGATAGCCACATCCCTAACACTAATACTACTATAACGATAAAGCATAATCAAAATGTTCATCTAATACATGAAAATGAAACCCTAAACATAAAATCTCATAAGATGTTCAAAATTGCTATAAATTATGAAAAACTTCCTTGTATACTACATTGGTTGTAGTATTAGATCTTTTTTTGTTTTTTGTTGCATATTAAAATCTCCAAACCTTTCTTGCTGGTAACTCTTTGATGCAACATAAAACTGACCATGAGTGAAAACATGGCGTGAAAGATATAAACCGACATTTGCAAGTGATTGGGGCCGACTCTTGTTTATCGTCATAGCAAAACAAACACTCAAGGGCAATTGACTTCATTGAAACTTGAACGGGTATGAAGTGTCCGATGGTGACATGAGCATGCGAGGAATCAAAACTTGTCCGATATTATTGCCTGAAAATATTTCACAAAATATTCATATTGTATGCATATCCGGCTAATATGGGCAGATATTTTTTTTCTTTGATTTTCGAAAAACCAACAAAAAAATGAGAGCTTGACACGTGGCAAATTCAATACCGTGATGCCATGTGGCAGCAAAAAATTTTGGTTCATTTTGGGGGCGCCACGTGGCGTAGTAGGTATTCTACTTTAGTAGATATATAGTAGATTACGTACAAAAAATATATGGATGAGAATATTATTTGCTACGTTTTTGGAAAGAATAGATTATACAAAATATTCATATTGTATGCATATCCGACTAATATGGGCAGATATTTTATTTTCTTTGATTTCGAAAAACCAACGAAAAAAATGAGAGCTTGACACGTGGCAAATTCAATACAGTGATGCTACGTGGCAACATAAAATTTTGGTTCATTTTAGGGGCGTCACGTGGCGTAATAGATATTTTACTTTAGTAGATATATAGTAGATTGTACAAGACAGATCACCGTGTACATAAGAAGGAAGAAGAATAACTAGAACAAATTTCTTTATAGTCAACTGCAAACTAAAATGGAATGAAACAAAAATTCAAGAATTCAATTTGAAAAGCATATGCCTTCTGCGACCACGCTTTGATATCAAATTCGCACCTCCAATAATCACTTTATATCGACTCTAAAGATCAAAATCAGTTTAAGAAGACTAAACAGTGGAGCAACATATTTATTATATTAAGAAAACCCAAAGAAATATTAGAAAAAAGAGCATTTTATCATCTTCTATCATTTTTTAGATGTAGGAAAGACAAATTTATCAACTATTAATAAGCTTTAAAAAGTCTCATGATGAACATTGCACTAAGCTTTCCCTATTGCTTAATCGAGAATTGCACAAGCAAAGTTTCGTGGAAAAGTGACGAATTTACATGTGGATAAAGATCATAGGTTCCCAATTCTTTCACAACCAATTGTAATTATTCCCCATCAGAAACTTGAGTATCAAATATAATGGAACAATGCAATAATAAATATCTTTGTATCATGTTTTTATGAAATAACTCAAATAACTATAAATATGTTACTAAACTCTAACCTCATAACCTAATAAAGCGCACTTTTTTTGAACTTAGGTAAATATATTGAATGATGATTTATACAGAGAGTTGAGACAATAGAAAGAGGTGCCACACAGGGCGCAAAAGCATATACTGAGTCAACAATTATCAGTGCAAAAACACACAACTGAAGGAGAACTGCCAAAAGCAAACTCAAGCAACAAAAGGAATGCTCATATCAAGCAAGCGGTCAAAGTGAACACCCTTAGATTTAGCAACAACAAGATCCTTGATGTGCCTCACAATTCTTTGAGAGTAGTCCATAACATTTGGAGTGCCTTGTTTGAAAATAATCTCATATCGTGTAGCCAAACAAAGTAGACAAAGGAAGTAATCATCACACATTTGGTTTTGTGGAGAGTTGTGCTTTTTCCATGAAGACGGGAGAGCCAACCGAACCAAACAGTGATGGAGTTGTGCCAAACATTTATGTTGAGCCAAGAAAGCAAACGCTGAAGAAGGATTATGGATAAACTACAACGAATCCACATATGAGCTTTATTCTCAGTCGCATCATTGCATAAAACACAAATAGGGTTGTCGATTGGAGACCATCTTTGAATTCTTTCGGGAGTCGGAAGCCGATCATGTAGTGACAACCAAGTAATAAAAGAACATTTAGGACTATGGAAGCCCTTCCACATTGAAGTTCCCCAAGCCAGAGTGGTTCCTCTAGGACAAAGCAGGTAGTACAGACAACTAGTAGATAGCTTGCCAGAGGGCAGAAGGAGATTGCTGGACATAGAAGAAGCGGTGCATACCGAGAGGATGAAGTCACTGATTGTCAGGGTATTCTTCCAAGACCAGCGGTCAGAGGGTCGAGAAGAAATTTCCCAAATGGTGGGGCTTTGACAGTGGTTTGCAGAAGCCCATTCCACCCAGATGTTGCGCTTCTGCTGGTGGATGTCAATAATAGTGTTTTGGGGCGAAAATATCGAACCGACCTGGATCGCCTTAAGAAGGGCAACTAGACAACTACAGAATTGATTATATCTGAATGATCCAAATCAAGCAAGGAACTAAGTAAAATAAGATTAAGCAGATGCGAAAGTAAGCTTATCTCCCCCGAATAAGAGATCGGTCGAATCAAATGAACTAAGCGTCGGACGCTTCAAAACTGAAATAAAGAATCAAACTTTTGAGTGTAATTGTGGCAGAGAGAATTGTAAATGGTAGATGGTATTAGTGATAATAATCGTGTGTGTAAAAACCTCGTTAATCGGATACTTATACATAAATTACATGATCGTATAATCTAGCCATTTCCTTCCGGATTTTGTGGGAACCGTCGAACCGTCCTCCGAGATCCTCGCCAACGTCCCCTTTCCTTGGATCGACTCTTCTTCGCTTTAGCCGAGTTGGTTAGTCTTATTTTTGAGATCATGGGCCAATTGGTTTGGGCTTCGAAATACCTTGGCCGAACAATTGCCCCAAGATCAAAGTGGGCTAAGAGAGGAACGGTTTCTGGGCAGTTTGATCTTCTCTCGTGGAATCTTTCTCTGCCGATCCTTCAGCAGACGTGGCGTCTTACGATTGGCTCAGCAGTTTGACCAAGGGTGAGGCGGTTTGCTTCTTTAAATTACCCTAGATTACCTCTCTTCACTGCAGGTTTCACGTCTTGTCAAGGTAATTTCTCTCTCTCCCTTTCAAGTTTTCACCGTCTCCTTCTCCACTCTTCTCATGGCATCTTCTAGATCGAGGAATGGCAAAACCATTATCAGTGATTTAAGCGAGGAAGGCGACGCCTTTGTCCCCTTGAATCTCCTAAACCCAGAGGATTCCTTGTTTGGAACCCTAACCCAACCCGAGCTTGAGAGGATTTTGGAGGTCGGAGGGTTTCCTGAGGGCACTATAGCGCGTCTCCCTTCACCTTGTGAGCGAGCGGACTGGTACAATGAAGGTTGGGTATGTTTCTTCGAGTATCCCTTCAAAATTGTCCATTCCTTCCCTTTCTCTCATCTTGTCCAGAATTTCTTAGCCGTGTTAGAGCTTGCACCTTGCCAAGTCATGCCCCACACCAAGTCATGCCCCACACATGGCGCTTGCTTATGGTAGTTGACCTCTTGACCGCGGATAAGGACTTGGTATTCGACTTTGATGCTCTGTGGTATTCGTACTACTTGAGTAGTCGGGGTTCCTCAAGATTTCTATTGCGTTTCCGTTAGGGTAAAAATCCAATAGCTTTGAATTTAGACGTTAATGACCGTGGATAGAGATCCTGGTTTTTCTTCGTAGAACGTAGGTCCCTTGAAAAGGGTTTCGATTGCTCTTTCCTTATCTCTAACTGGAGGAAAACAAGTATTGTGTTTCTCTTTTCTGATCTATCTGTCGAGTGATTTCTAAAATTTTGCTTACATGTATTTTGTTGCAGCACCTATGTTGAATTCCTTAGGTTTTGATGGTTATAAACACTCAACTAATATGTGTACCAAGTGTTTCAGGGACAAGAAGAGTTTTCCCAAGGAGCGTTGCAGCAGAGGATCTCAGAGGGAACAAAGACTTAGCAAGTGCTTTGTTACCTCTCCAGGAACTGAAGTGACAGACCAAGATCGAGGCTACAAAAGGATAGAAGTCATACAACGTGCAGAATTAAGGAAACAAATCAAGAAGCCACGCGGTAGAGGATGAAGACTTCGGCTCCAAGGATCAAGCCGGATTGCGCGAAGATATGGAAAGAGAGAAAAGACACGATCGTGTTATCCTAGGAATCTTTCCTAAGATAAGGCGATTGGAGAGAGAAGAATAATATCCAACCGATTATATTAATTAAGGAAGGAGTTCTCTAATTAATCCAACCGATTGGATATTATTCTTCTCTCTCCAATCGCCTTATCTTAGGAAAGATTCCTAGGATAACACGATCGGGTCTTTTCTCTCTTTCCATATCTTCGCGCAATCCGGCTTGATCCTTGGAGCCGAAGTCTTCATCCTCTACCGCGTGGCTTCTTGATTTGTTTCCTTAATTCTGCACGCTGTATGACTTCTTTCCTTTTGCAGCCTCGATCTTGGTCTGTCACTTTAGTTCCTGGAGAGGTAACAAAGCACTTGCTAAGTCTTTGTTCCCTCTGAGATCCTCTGCTGTAACGCTCCCTGGGAAAACTCTTCTTGTCCCTGAAACACTTGGTACACATATTAGTTGAGTGTTTATAACCATCAAAACCTAAGGAATTCAACAAATTCCCCCTTTTTGATGGTGACAAACACCCTTAACAATAAAGCATATACCAACTAGAACAAGACAAAACTGACAAGAAAGTTTCCCACTAAAAACACCGTTAGTTCCCCCTTAGTTCAGCAATACGTTTTACCTGTTCTGTTCCCCCTCAGACAATGCTACCTGTCATTTTCCCCCTTTTGGCATCATCAAAAACACAGTAAAGAGTTAGAGAGAAAATTCACAGCCAGATAAACAAAAGCACCACTTGTCATTGATTAAGAAAAAACAGAAAACATGCAAATACCACCAAAACAGACAAAACATCAACCATTGTCAGAATGCCACACATGGCACATAAACCAGATAACAAGAAAACAGAATAAGGAGGGGTAGACAGCAAGGGAACAAAAGGGGATAGGATGGCAGGTAAGTGATCAGGCACCACTGTGACCAGCCGATTGAGCCGATGCGTGGTGAGAAATAAGCGCACGCACATCTGCCATGAGGAGAGTCTGCTGAGCCACCAGGTCCTTCACTGCTCGGCACAGACTCCTCACATCCTTTCCCAGCGAGGGATTTGTATTCTGTTCCCCCTCGGAGCTATCAGCTTCAGACTCCTCCACCGCCTCAGAAACTGCAGGAGCACCCTCAACCTTCACCCAGCCTTCATCCTCTTGAAGAACAAACTGCATCTTGTGCAGATTACTCGCATTGAAGGGGCGGGAGAAGATGCTCACTTCCTCCGACGCGTTGTATACTTTGTGGTACTCAAGGATCTTCTTGACAACGCGAGGGAAGGGAAGAGCATGCTGGGTGGTGTTCCTGGCATGGGCCATGTGCTGCATCAGAATCATAGGGAGGCAAACGGGATCCTTCTTCAGCAGTAGAGACAGTAGGACAATGTCTAAGATCAGAAGCTGGTTCCTCTTCTGTCCCCTTGGTGTGATGTTGCTGATGAGGAAGTGGTACAGTACTTTGTTAATAGCGGACATCTCAGAGATGTCGAGATCGGCACTACCTTGAGCGTTCTCAATCCCTGCAACAGCCAGCACAGACTCTGAGTAGGCAAAATCTTTTGGCCACCTGCCCTTTGGGTATTCTCCATACCCTTCGTGAGGAACTCCCAGAGCCATGCCTAGTTCAATGCTTGAGAAAACATGAACTTCCCCATTTAACTTGTAGCTCGCCAGAACAGCATGGGGCCTCACCTCCATAGCAAACGTGGAATAGAATTCCCTCAGCAACTCCTCATCCATCTCTACTTCATCTACACACAGCTTGCTCCATTTCTGAGCCTTCAAGATGTCAAGCACCCCATCCAGAAAGTTCTCTTTGAGGAACTCAGGGTCCAGCAACAGCTCCTTCACCATAGACTTGTGGCTCACATCTTTAACATCATCAGCCGCCACTGCCTTTCCTTTGGTTTTGGCCGGCAGACGACGTTGGCTTTGACGGACGGGAGCGGCAGACACCTTGGCTTTCTTTGCTTTGTTCCCTGAGAGGGGTACCGACTCCTCATCGGAGCTCACCGTTATCGCCTTCTCAGACTTCCTCTGAGAGTGTGTCTTCCGCTTGGAGGAGTAGGCAGTCTTCACCCTGCCGGATGCCTTAGGGGCCTTTGGGGGCTCCTCCACGTCCTCTTCCTCAGCGAGCTCCCTGGAGAGGTCTCTTACCACTGACTGAATCTTCTCCTTGACGGCCAGGTGCTCCTCTACCGTGACCGGGGTCCCTTGACCGGGCAACTCCTCTGTCTCCTCCTCAATAGGATCGGGATGGGTAGGCGAGGAATGTACCTCCTCTAAGTTAGTAGAGGAGATGGCTATGGGGACGGCAGGAGCGGTGTTAGGGTTAGGGTTTTGTGGAGCGGGGTCTGAGTTTGGGGCGATTGGGGCTATGTAGGGGACCATGGCGAGTTGGTCCTGGGTGGGTGATGGTGGAGGGGTGACAGTGGTGGTCGCTGGGGTGGTGGAGGTGGAAGGTAGGGACTGGGTAATGGTGGCGAGGAGAGTGGGGTCTGTTCCCATGGAGGACAGTTTGGCAAGGAGGTTTTGGAGGTCTTGGGAAAGGTTAGTGTTTGAGGCCATTTTTGAGAGAGAGAGAGAACTGGGAAGACGAGAGGCAGAGAGGGAGAGAGAGATAACTTGAGGAAGATAAGGAAACAGTGAGGAGGAAACTTACCCGGAAGCCACAATATATATAGCCCTCACAAGATCTTCAAAGGTTTCCAAAGATAAGACTGAATCAATCTGTTTCCAAGAGATAATGAACGCGATCTTCCAACTTCCCAAAAATAATTCAAAATCTCGTCCGAATCCAACTGAGCCGGATGAATTTCTCTTCCCAACTCTCTTTCATCAAAACAGCCCTAAATGCACGACGCGGCTCAACACAAATTGCCATCATTACAACCTGCAAACACGTCAACTCAACCTATAGACACAGAAGCCGAATCGTTTCCCGCCAATCCAAAAGAGTAGTAAGGTGTGATGCTGGGGGTTAGTTACCAGAGAGGGTACAAAAGACCATCACACCAAAGTATATGAGTTTTTGTGATTGAATTTTACATCATGCATAAGAGGTCTCCAGTTGAGGATGATAAGAGGGGTTCATAGGAGACTTTAAGCATGACGGTCTGGGTAAGCTGTAGAATCAACTATCATTTGGGCTTATGATGAGGGAACAAAACATCAAGTTGATTCTTTTGGGCCGAAATAGAGCTGATTCATGTGACATATGATAACATAGATGACCATGCAAGACATTCAGTACATAAAGGAAGCAAAAGCACATAGTCAAGCTTTTCGAAAATTAATACCCAAGGAAGCTAATGCATAATAAGGCATGAAGATTCGACTTTCACAGTTTATCACGTAATCTAGCCAATCATCGAGGGAACACAACACATAGACATGTAGTTAGGGGAACAAACCAGACTTCGTATGGAACTGAATGCAGAGTTCCCCAACAAGTGTTCCAATGAGAAAATTGGCGTTTGATCCCCCGTTTGCCAATCTTTCTCGACACAGTGATGTCCTTCCTAGATGTACATGGTACCTGGAATTTTCACACAAGGAACATATTAGTCAATAAGTCCTTATCCCTATTTTCTTTACTTTTGACACCAGGTCTTTGAGTCTCAAGTATTCCATGCAGAAGTGAGGTGAGACTCGCTTTGTTCCCTGTCAGGTAACTGACCCTTGAATGAATGAAACACTAGGAACATTCCTCACTTTATCCTGCACAGAAAGAGTTAGTTCTTGCGAACCCAGACAAGCTTATGCTTTCTGGGTTTGGGAGCAACATATCTAATCTTAGGAGGTTCAACTTCTATATGTTCCATAGTAGTGCGAGCAATCTGCTCATTATGTTGCTTCAGCAGGAACTCTTGCTTGTAATGACCAGAATGCCCGTAATACCAACAGACCCTTTGACACTTCAGATCTACATACTTGCTCTGTCCTGGCCAAATTGTTTTATTAGCAATCCTTGACTGAAAATCAATATTATTGGACTTACTGCTTTGGGATTTCTTCAGCCAAATTGCATGAGCCTTTTGTCCATGATACCAAGCCTTGCCTTCCTCAGTCGAATTAGAACAGTCTTTGTCTTTGTTCCCTCCGGAGGAACATTCCCCCTTTTCTTTTACAGACTGTTTTCCTTCGACTTTGGAGCCTTTTTTCTTAGTGTCATCAACAGAAAGCTTAGGTTGATAGCCAATTCCAAAGCGAGGTACTTCCTTCTTTTCAGGTTTCTTTTTATTCTTGGCTGCAACAAAGATAATACCTTTTGGCTCGTCCTTCTGTTCCTCACTGAGTTTGGTTAGATCACTAGAAAGTTTTGCATTTCCTAGTTTTAACATTAAAGACTCAGCCTCGAGTGAGGAAACAGTGGACTCTAGAGACTTAATCTTTTCAGTGAGTTCTGGACACTCGGAGCATGTGTTTGAAGAGGAAGATGAACCTTTCTCAAGCGTGAGCACTTTTTCAGCCCAAACCTGATTTTCTTCGATCAGACCTGAGATCGATTCATCTTTCTCTTCGAGTTGCTCACTGAAAAGATTACTCTCGCGAACGAGATTCTTAATGAGAGAGATCAAGCTTTCTTTAGATTTGCACCTTAAGCTTGATATAAGATCAGATTCAGTTACCTCATCGTTGATTACCTCTCCCTTTGTCTCGTTTGGAACTTCAACGGACATTAAGCATACATCCCTAGAATGTGACGAATCTTCGTCATCTGAGTCTGATTCTCCCCAGGTGGCAACCATTGCTTGCTTCCCTTCATTTACTGGAGGCATTCCTGCCTTCTTCTTGAAGCAGTTTCTGGCCATGTGTCCCTTGTTCTAACAGTGGTAACAAACCACATCTTTCATGTCTCTGTTCCCTTCAGAGGAATTGGGCGAGTCCTTGTTACGAGACCATATCTTTCTCATTTCCCTTGTGATAAGAGCAACATCTTCATCGTCATCCTTATCTTCATCGCCCGTTTGAGACAGATCAAATGCTATTTCCACCTTCAGGGCAATGCTCTTCGCCGTCTCCTCTCCTTTCTTGTTTATCTTATGGTTATAGACAGAGGCGTTGCTTTCCAGATTAGCAACCACCTCTTCCATAGTAAGAGTCTTGACGTCTGTTTGAGAGTAGAGGGCAAGAGCAATGGCATCCCACTGAGTGTTGAGACCTTGCATGAAGTGATGAGTCAACTTCCAGTCTGGCATTGTTTCACCAAGGTACTGAAGCTGACCAACTAGCCCATGGAACCTGGAGTAGTACTCTTGAATGTGTTCATCTTTCCCTTGAGAAATTTGGTCGTACTCCTTGAACATGGAAAGGATCTTGTTCTTCTTCGAGTCTTCATTTCCTTGATGAAGATGTTTCAGGGCATCCCAGATCTCCTTGGCAGTCTTATAGCTCATGACTTTCTTGAGATCGGAGGGAAAAAGGGCCATGTGAAGGATCTTCTTAGCCCTGCTGTTTTTCTCCAGTTTCTTCCAATCCTCATCGATGTAGTCGACCTTTGGTTTTGGCTTTGTCTCATATGTCTCATTCTTGATCACAAAAGGTCCGACTTCAATAACTTTCCAGAGCTGTCCATCAAGGGAACAGATATGGGACTCAATTTGCTCCACCCACCAGCTATACTCACCAGACTTCAGAGTTGGTGGTTTCTAGAATGAATCACCGATTACATTGCTTGACGACGACATCTTTCCTGCAAATTCTGTAACGAAAACAATCTAGAGCACCAGGCTCTGATACCAATTGTTGGATCATTAGAGTTATGTCTGAGGGAACAAAAGCTTTGTTCCCACAGAAGGCACATCGGATTTAAATAGCAAGAAAGATAACAGAACGAACTCACGATATATAGTGGAAACCCTGATTAGCAAAACTCTGTGGGAGCCTCTCATTCATGATTAAACATTATTAAAAATTCTCGTATATGTTTATGTGTGATGTTCTTTGTACCCTCTCTGGTAACATTACCCCCGCATCACACTCCTCTATTTTTTTCGGAAAGTCGAGAATATGAATTGTCGCCTCTATGGTCTGTGGCTGGGATTTGACAGGTATGATGTGTAATGATGGCTTGCAACTGCTTGAGAAGTGTTCGTGCATAAAAGGTGATGTGGTGGTTGCGTGATGGTTGTTGCGCTTGAGATTTTGTGGGCTTTGATGGATTTGGACAGAATCTTTTACAAGATCTATTTTTGGAAGATATCTTATTGGTTGTGATCTTGGAAAAAGAAGGAAAGAGGAGGATTTGGAGTAATACCCTTTGCACTTGAAAAGATATGGAGAATGATTCTCGTGGTTACTCCCCTCCTACCTATATGGCGACTTTAGCAAAGTTACCTTATCGCTCCCTTATACTGTTCCAAAAAAAAAAACTGGAACACTCCAAGGTACACAAAGAGACGACCAATGGATCCTTCTTCTACTGGTGGTTGGAGGCTTGTAACCTACACAAGGAGTAGTTTGTGTTACAAGAAGGTGTTGGTTGGGTCAAGGTTAGACGTGAGATGGAAGCTGGTATGGAGGAAGAAGAGTCTGAAGGTGCAGACTCTGAGGGGGAACAAAAGGTGGAATCTGATTTGAGGAATGACCGTGAGAAGTTTGTCTCGTGCAATATCTCTGTTGGCAGAACAACAAAGGCGTCTTACGGAGTAAGTGAATGCCTAAATTGCTATTCATATTTCAGCTCCCTCTGCAGGCACCAGTGGTGCTTGATTCGTCTTTCTCTGGCTAACCAATCCCTCTTTTGTTCCCAGCACATCTTCCCCTACTACTTTGCTTTTCTTTGCTTCTGTTTCATGTGTTTGCAATGATTGATATGTTAATCATATGTGTTACATGTGCTCATTTTGTTATTGTCTTTACATGCAGTCTATGTTTGTGCGTTTCAATCTAATGCAAAAGGAGTTATTTTGCTTATCCTACTGTGGTCTTTTTCTCTCTATCTCTTTACTTATGTTTTTGATGATTCCAAAAGGGGGAAAATGACAGGTAGCTTTGGTTAAGGGGGAACAGAACATGGTTTCATATGTTGTTGAGTTGAGGGGGAACTAATACTGCCTTAGTGGGAAGACTTTCTCTCCATAACTGTCTTTATCTCGTACGTGTATGCTTTATTGTCAAGGGTGTTTGTCACCATCAAAAAGGGGGAATTTGTTGAATCCTTTAGGTTTTGACGGTAACAAACATTCAACTAATCTGGGTACTAAGTGTTTCAGGAACAAAGACAGTTATCTCAGGAAACCATTGCAGCAAATGATCGCAGAGGGAACAAAGCTCTGTTCATGTTCTTTGTTACCTCTCAAGGAACAATAGTGACGAACAAGATCAAAGCTGCGAATGGAAGGAAGAAATCCAGCGTGACGATTATGGAAACAAATCACGGAGAATCACGCGGTCAAAGGATAGGATTTCGGCTGGAAGGATCTCGCCGAAAAGAAGATTTGGAGAGAGAATCCGAATGTGTTATCTTAGGAAAACTTTCCTAAGATAATATATTTGGAGAGAGAAGAATCTTATCTTAATCCGTTAATGTTATCTTAGGAATTATTTCCTTAGATAATATCGGTTGTTAAGATAATATTCTTCAAATCAATTAATATCATCTTGTTACCAAGTTTAGGAAGATAGGATTATCTTGTGATGATTAGAGTTTGGTTGAGTTGTATTTATATGGGAATGTGGGATTCATTTCTATGTAACGACGACGAGGAAAAAGAAGAACTGAGAGCGTTCAATTGAGAAGAAAAAGAGAGTGAAGTGTTTGTAAGTCTTTGAGGGTTGAGTTCGATTCATCGTTGTAGAAGGGGTTTCAAATCTAGGTGGGAAGTCTAGAGGTTGAAGTCCAGGATACAAGTGTAATCGAACAAGAAATCAATAAGACAAGTAGACACTTAAAAATCCTCTCAAGCAGAAGCTTGAAGGTAGTGGTTTTTCCTTGAGAAGCTAGTTTTGCCAATCAGGATTTCCACTATATATCGTGAGTTCGTTCATTATCTTTCTTGCTGTTTTTAATCCGTTGTGCCTTCTGTGGGAACAAAGCCTTTGTTCCCTCAGACGTAACTCTAACGATCCAACAACCTAATCTAGGGGAGCCCGTTGGATTCGAAGTTGTGACTGCTATTCTACTTGCTCTACTTGAAGTGAAGAGATCTTTTAAAAACGTCAATCTGCTTTTACCTGAGCCCGTGGACATGTCGACTCCTTCTGCGTCTGTGACCAAAGGCACCTGTTCATTCTTGTAGGTATGCGTTTGGTTGGTTTTCAGAGTATTCCTTTGCTTATTTTGTTGCGTCATGTTGTCAGCATCGAAAGGTGGAAGGTCCAGTGCTCGGTTATCTGGAAAGAGTTTGTTGGAATAGGGACTGTCGGCTGCTAAAGCGCCGTCTTCGGCGAAGGCCCTAGCTAGGGTCCCTCCGTCTACTGGGGTTATTGCCTTAGATTCCCCTTCATCGAAAGCGTCTAGAGCCAAGAGGAAAGCGACGACGGCTTTGAGTCCTTCACCAGGTATGTTGAGGGAAAGGTCGACGAGCGACTTGCTCCGATTTGTGGATTCTGAGGCTATGAATGAAATTGGCGATCTTCATCCCAGCGATTGTATAGACGAAGCTGCTGTTGGCGCTTGTAAGCTAAGTAAAAAGATTAGAGTTCTCTTTTTTTTTAGAAGACCGAATTACATGATGCTTTGAATGTAGGATTTTCAGTACTCTATGGTTTCTCTCTCGACTATCCAAGAATTAAGCGACAGGGCAGATAAACGGATTGCTCGAGCAGAGGAACAACTGAAGGCTTCTGAGGGTCGTGTGAAAGCCCTGGGAAGTGAGATTTCGTCGACTAAGAAGAGTTTCGAGGCTCATCTGGAGGAAGTGAAGACTAAGATGAAGGTTGAGGCCGAGAGGCTTCACGAACAGGATGCTCGTACTGCTGGCGATGTAGGGGCATACTATTGCCTCAAATCTCGTATTGAGATGATGAAGGAATTTGCTGCTGGTGCTCATGTCGATTGGAAGGTTGAAGAGGTGAAGGCTGATATGGATCTCTTTTATCCCCATGGCAACCCAAGAGATTATCTCTTCAAACTAGTTGGCTTGGGAGGAGAAGACGAAAAGGAGGAAGTCGATCCTGAGGTGTCTGAAGAGGTTGTTTGTTGGGCCTGGCATCCCCGGAGAAGGTGGATCAAGTGAATCGAGCCCAAGCCCGTTGCAAATCAGAAGAACAAAGGAGAAGGACCAGAGGAGGCGACAAGACTTCTCTGGTCGAATGCCCTCCGACAGGATCGCGAGAATCTCGCCATACATTTAATGCCCAGATCACGCAACGTCCACAACATTCAAACCACTATAATTACAGCAATTAAATGTCATAATCCTTGCCATTGCTCCCGGCATTGAAGACGAAGATATTAGCAAAAACACAACGGTCACAATGGAAAAGAACTTACCATATTTGGACAACGAAGAAGATAAGAAGATAAGAACACATTAACGCTAAAAGGACAAGCATCATGGCTCACAAAAAACGGAGAACAACACTTACGCTGCCCGCTTAGCTCTCTAGCAATCATCTGTGCTTACTCTCCACCGGTCGCCACCTAAAAGTCATCGGTCGAGTCCTACACGACCACTCGGTCTAAATTACGATAAGTTGTATCTCGATTCGATCCGATCAATACATTATCTAATAAAATCATCTCACTATTCTACATTTACTCTTTGCTTGTCAATTATCTGCTTGGTTCGGATTGTTCTCTATTACCCGATCGACTAGTTACCCCGTCTAAGGCGATTTAGGTCGTCCGACCCTTTCACCCCAAAACAATTTAGCGCCCATTGTGGGGCAACTTTCCGATCACCCTTCCGAAACTTTCCAACCATGACTATTGACCCACCTACCGACAATCAAGAACCACGTCTCGAAGATGGAACCCAAGATGCAGTAATCACAACCGAAAATCCTACTCTAACCCAGTTCCAAGAACTTTCCCAAAAAATAGCCACCCTTCAAGTGGAACTAGCCCAGCAACGCCAAAAGACCGAGGCCCTAGCCGCTTTGTCAACCCAATCCGAAGCCTAGATCGCGCAACTAACCCGTGAAAATGAGTCTCTTAAGTCGTAGGTACAGTCAATGGCTTCAGGATCTAGGAACGTGCCCATCCACGACGGCGTCCGAACACGCCTCGACATGGACAACATCGAGCCGACGCCTCCGAGCATACGACGTCCCGGACACACTGAGGGTACGTCTCGAACTCCTTTCGCTAGTCCATTTTCGACTAACCATGTCACCTTTTCCACACCGATCGGGTCTGCTGGGGCCCGAATCGATGAACCGTAGGTTACCAATCCGCCAGATGTCCTAGCTCTTTTCCAGCAGACGCTCGACAGACACATGAAGACGATCGACGATCGCTTCAACAGGCTCCCAGGAGTCCCGCAACCAATCGAGAGGGAAATGTCCGGCGGATTCTAAGAATCCCCGTTCGTCAAAGAAATCGCAAGGGTCGAGATCCCCAAGAAGTTCCATCTCCCCAACATGGCGACGTTCGACGGCACCACCGATCCAGATGACCATATCTCTCTCTATAAACAAAAACTAATGGCCTCATCTGTTTCAAGGGAGAGCCGCGAGGCTGTCATGTGCAAAAGCTTTGGCAGAACCCTCACGGGTCCCGCACTAACGTGGTTTATGCGTTTGCCTCAGGGAATGATTACATCCTTTACGGATCTGGTCAACTCTTTCAAGAGTCAATTTGCTAGCAGTCAAAGGCTCGAAAGACAATCAAGTGACCTCTACCGAGTCACAAAAAGGTATAACGAACCCCTACGGAATTATCTTAACAAGTACAATAAGGAAAAAGTGGCGATCCCCCACTGCGACGTCACAACCTCCATTGAGGCCTTCCGACAAGGTCTGGTCAAAGACAGCAATCTCTACGACGAGATTACCAAGTACCCGTGTAAAAGTTTTGAATATGTCCAAGCCAAAACTATGTAACACCCCCAAATTTAACCCCATTTGAAAGTGTTACTGCCGATGACCCCGGACGTAAACCTCGAAGTCACCCCAGGCTTTTCCGACGTCATAATTGACTTAAAACATAGTTACAATACTAAAATCATAACTTTTATTAAACCACATGGTCGCGGAATTACACGATTCCAAAAACGACCCAATAATCAGAAATACAACAGCGAAAGTCTTTAATAGAATACAAAATAGCACACCGGAAATCTTTAAAATACAACGACAAAACAACTTGTCAAAACACCGTTCATCTTCATAGTCATTCTAGCCTCCTTGGATCTGCATGTGCCGAAACGGATGGACGACACCCCCATGACGTTACAGAAATATAAAAATACAAGAGTTAGTCTAATGAATAGACTAAGCAAGGGTTTCACCAATAATTCACACAAACACATCACAAGCAGTTCCACATATCACAAATCACATCAAAATCTCAAGCCACATTATTACAACATATCTCTTATATTAGCGTTGATTCTAGTAGAATATACAACCTAATATAATATCAGATTTTAATTATTTCAAATTAATTCATAACCACTTGCCTGGAAAGACGAGCTTTTCCTAGCTACACTAGAGCCTAGCTGCACTACTCGCCAAAGTTCATTAATTAGGTGCTTTCAGACACTTATCTGAATTAAATGACCACACACACACACATATCACGTTATAAACTTTTAACTGGACCTCACAGGATCCAAACCTCTAACTATCGCATTGGGTCTTAATTGCCCTTATAAAGAATGAACCTCACAGAGTCCAAACCTTCACTATCGCATTGGGTCTTAATTGCCCTTATAAAGAATGAACCTCACAGAGTCCAAACTTTTACTATCGCATTGGGTCTTAATCGCCCTTATAAAGAATGAACCTCACAGAGTCCAAACTTTCACTATCGCATTGGGTCTTAATCGCCCTTATAAAGAATGAACCTCACAGAGTCCAAACTTTCACTATCGCATTGGGTCTTAATTACCCTAAACAGTTATAAAGAAACGCCTATGGAACACACCGGATCCAGGCACTCCTACGAATACTCGTGCTAACTAACAGTTAAACACGCAAACACATCACACAGAGCCATCACGGCCCACACCTACACAATAATCCATATCAAGGACCCTTACGGCCTTCACCTGCACAACAAATCTATCATATACTAGCGTCGGTTCTAGCAGAATATACAACCTAGTAATAATATCCGTTTTATTTCACATAACGTTATCAAATCAATTTCCAACATAATTAACAATCATCCCAAATTATTTAACAACAAGACTATTGATAAATAATCAAATATGGAATGATGAACAAGAGAGAACCGCCACTTGCCTGAATCCGCAGAAGCTTAAGCAAAGCTTAGAGACAATGGCTCTTGGGTCCAAAACTGGAACAGATCTGGAATAAAAATCCCTAGGAAACGACCCATAACAAGATCCTAACTTAGATCAATACACTTATATATGAATCTAAAAGAATACAAGAAGAAATCAAAGGAAACGAGCAAAGCCCAAAGCCAAACCACAAAACACACACTCGGACGCCAATACCGCGATCGCGGTAAGTCGCGGCCAGTCGCGGTGGTTCGACAGTGGCAAAGCTTCGACAGCTTCCATGGAGAATTTCTTACCCAAACCGATTTGTTTGCCTTCGATTTGTCTATGGTTCGATCTCCCAACACCTCAAAGTTTCTCACAACACTCAAGAGCTCCTTCTAACACTCAAGAGCCACTCGAAATCTCCCACACACGAAGCTCATAAGCTCGGCTTTAATGGAGAAAAACAGAGGAAAACAGAGGAGAAGAAGAAGGAAGAAGAAGAGAGCTTAAGCTTCGGTCTTCACCTCCTTTTATAGTCCAATCCGAGTCTCCACCAAGGGAACAAGTCGGGGACAAGGGGACAAGACAAAGCCAAGTGGATCGAGCCACTTGCCTGCCCCACAAACAGAGAAAAAACAGAGTGCTATAGTAACCGCCTTCGAGGAAGACGACACTGCTCAGCAAAAGATGTTACCGCGAGCGCGGCCGGTCGCGGTGAATCGCGGTTGATCGCGGTCAATCGCGGTGAGTCGCGGTTTTAAGGCCGACTTCGTTAATTCTTATCCGAACTTGGTTTGGATTAAATTTCTTAATTTCGGGTTAAATATATTCGTACATTAACGATACATTAACCCCGAAAACACCTCAACTGTATTATATAATGCTCGGAAAATTTTACAGAGCTCAGACCCCTTTTGAGAAGGTCCGAGACTCACTGAATTAAATCCGTCTAGCAAAACGGGCATAAGAAAAATTTAAAAATAATTCAAAATACCCTTAAAAATTACGGGGTGTTACATTACTACCCCCTTATTTTAAGTTTCGACCCTGAAACTTGCATTATCAAGGCCGACAACAAGTAGGGAAAGTATCTAAGTACACCCGTCTCAGTCTCCCAAGTAACCTCTTCGGTTTCTAACTTAGAGCACAAACTCGTACCAAATGTACCACCTTGCTACGCAGCTGCCTCAAAGCCAAAGAGGAACCTTGCCTCAACACAAAACTTACCACCTGAACTCAACATCCTTAATCACTTTATCCTCTAGATTACTACTAGAGAGATCAGTCGATTTTCCTCAGTGTCTTCCCTCGGCTCCACCTCAGGAACCTTGGTCTTATCAGACACTTAACACTACTGACTTAGAGAGTACAGTCTTCACTTCCCAGGGGGACAACTAGGTCCTACAACCTGAAATCACGACAAGCAAACTGAGAACTCAAGTCTAACTAGAGATGGTGAAACCACCTCGACTTCTTCCGAGACCTTCAGAAGAGAACAGAATGCACCCCTAACAATGGGTGACAAACAGAGAGTCTTAGTCTTTCTAGACACAGAAGCAAACTTCTGTATCAGACTATAGAAGGCACGACTATGAACGGTGTAACTTTTTCACTTTTGAAAATTTAGAGCCTTCGCAAATATTTCAAACAAGTGAAAATATTTCAACGAATGAAAATATTTCAAACCGGACCTGTAACATCACCAGGCCAAGCTACCCCAGCCACCCAGCCACCCAACGGTGTCGGTGCCGGTACTGGTGCCGCCCGTGAGTTCACAAGAGCCGTTTGAAAACACTTTCAAACAAAACGAGTAAATGGTCCATTAAATCCCAAAACACGTTTTAAAAACTTTCGGCTCTGATATCATTTCTGTAACAGAGCCTACGAAAACTTTTTAGCTCTGATACCATTTCTGTAACACCCCCAAATTTAACCCCATTTGAAAGCGTTATTGCCGATGACCCCGGACGTAAACCCCGAAGTCACCCCAGGCTTTTCCGACGTCATAACTGACTTAAAACATAGTTACAATACTAAAATCATAACTTTTATTAAACCACATGGTCGCGGAATTACACGATTCCAAAAACGACCCAATAATCAGAAATACAACAGCGAAAGTCTTTAATAGAATACAAAATAGCACAGCGGAAATCTTTAAAATACAACGACAAAACAACTTGTCAAAACACCGTTCATCTTCATAGTCGTTCTAGCCTCCTTGGATCTGCATGTGCCGAAACGGAAAGACGACACCCCCATGACGTTACAGAAATATAAAAATACAAGAGTTAGTCTAATGAATAGACTAAGCAAGGGTTTCACCAATAATTCACACAAACACATCACAAGCAGTTCCACATATCACAAATCACATCAAAATCTCAAGCCACATTATTACAACATATCTCTTATATTAGCGTTGATTCTAGCAGAATATACAACCTAATATAATATCAGATTTTAATTATTTCAAATTAATTCATAACCACTTGCCTGGAAAGACGAGCTTTTCCTAGCCGCACTAGAGCCTAGCTGCACTACTCGCCAAAGTTCATTAATTAGGTGCTTTCAGACACTTATCTGAATTAAATGACCACACACACACACATATCACGTTATAAACTTTTAACTGGACCTCACAGGATCCAAACCTCTAACTATCGCATTGGGTCTTAATTGCCCTTATAAAGAATGAACCTCACAGAGTCCAAACTTTCACTATCGCATTGGGTCTTAATCGCCCTTATAAAGAATGAACCTCACAGAGTCCAAACTTTCACTATCGCATTGGGTCTTAATCGCCCTTATAAAGAATGAACCTCACAGAGTCCAAACTTTCACTATCGCATTGGGTCTTAATCGTCCTTATAAAGAATGAACCTCACAGAGTCCAAACTTTCACTATCGCATTGGGTCTTAATTACCCTAAACAGTTATAAAGAAACGCCCATGGAACACACCGGATCCAGGCGCTCCTACGAATACTCGTGCTAACTAACAGTTAAACACGCAAACACATCACACAGAGCCATCACGGCCCACACCTACACAATAATCCATATCAAGGACCCTTACAGCCTTCACCTGCACAACAAATCTATCATATACTAGCATCGGTTCTAGAAGAATATACAACCTAGTAATAATATCCGTTTTATTTCACATAACGTTATCAAATCAATTTCCAACATAATTAACAATCATCCCAAATTATTTAACAACAAGACTATTGATAAATAATCAAATATGGAATGATGAACAAGAGAGAACCGCCACTTGCCTGAATCCGCAGAAGCTTAAGCAAAGCTTAGAGACAACGGCTCTTGGGTCCAAAACTGGAACAGATCTGGAATAAAAATCCCTAGGAAACGACCCATAACAAGATCCTAACTTAGATCAATACACTTATATATTAATCTAAAAGAATACAAGAAGAAATTAAAGGAAACGAGCAAAGCCCAAAGCCAAACCACAAAACACACACTCGGACGCCAATACCGCGATCGCGGTAAGTCGCGGCCAGTCGCGGTGGTTCGACAGTGGCAAAGCTTCGACAACTTCCATGGAGAATTTCTTACCCAAACCGATTTGTTTGCCTTCGATTTGTCTATGGTTCGATCTCCCAACACCTCAAAGCTTCTCACAACACTCAAGAGCTCCTTCTAACACTCAAGAGCCACTCGAAATCTCCCACACACGAAGCTCACAAGCTCGGCTTTAATGGAGAAAAACAGAGGAAAACAGAGGAGAAGAAGAAGGAAGAAGAAGAGAGCTTAAGCTTCGGTCTTCACCTCCTTTTATAGTCCAATCCGAGTCTCCACCAAGGGAACAAGTCGGGGACAAGGGGACAAGCCAAAGCCAAGTGGATCGAGCCACTTGCCTGCCCCAAAAACAGAGAAAAAACAGAGTGCTACAGTAACCGCCTTCGAGGAAGACGACACTGCTCAGCAAAAGATGTTACCGCGAGCGCTGCCGGTCGCGGTGAATCGCGGTTGATCGCGGTCAATCGCGGTGAGTCGCGGTTTTAAGGCCGACTTCGTTAATTCTTATCCGAACTTGGTTTGGATTAAATTTCTTAACTCCGGGTTAAATATATTCGTACATTAACGATACATTAACCCCGAAAACACCTCAACTGTATTATATAATGCTCGGAAAATTTTACAGAGCTTAGACCCCTTTTGAGAAGGTCCGAGACTCACTGAATTAAATCCGTCTAGCAAAACGGGCATAAGAAAAATTTAAAAATAATTCAAAATACCCTTAAAAATTACGGGGTGTTACAAACTATGGCCGAGGTAAGATTGGAAGAAGACCGAGAGTCGCGTAAAGCCTCACGCGGACCCGATCCATCCGACCGTAAAAATCCCCCCGACAACCGTCGAGACAGACGATCTCATCCTTATTCTCGTAATCGAAATAAACTAAATCAGGTAAACTCTTTCCAAGACAGGTCACAGGAATGGAGAGACGGTCCGGCGTTGCCTCCTAGGGTCCAGTCTTATAATTTCAATGTTTCCGTGTCGGAGCTCGTCAAGAGTTTCGACAAATACGGAAAAGAGGTAAGATGGCCCCGAAAGAGCGACCGACCGGATGTCAAGAAGGACATGAGTCGATGGTGCGAATTCCACGGCGACCACGGTCATTCGACCGACGAGTGCATCGCCCTGCGGAAGGAAGTCGCTAGGCTGCTCTCACAGGGGCTCCTACGCGACGTAATCTCGGAGCGGGCAAAGGCCACCATGGAACGTCAAGATCAGGTAAAACAGAACAAACCCCCATCTCCCGTCCATACAAAAGTTGTCAATACCATTTCAGGTGGATCAGATATATGTGGAAACACATACTCCGCGGCTAAGCGACACACTAGGGAAAGCAAGGGCGACAAGCCCGAGGCATCGGAATTCAAGCCAAGGAGGACATCTGACCTTCCGACGGTCACATTCGACGAATCCGATTCCGACGGGTCGGATAGTCACCACGATGGTCTGGTAATCTCTTTGTCTATTGGTAATTGTTTAATACGGAGAGTACTAATCGATATAGGGAGTTCGACAAACCTCTTGACCCTTGACGCTCTTAAAGAAATGGGTCTGAATGAGAACGACCTAATCAAGAAGTCGACCCCACTGGTCGGGTTCAGTGGTGAGGTTAATCATACGACTGGTGAAATCATTCTAACCACATACGCTGGAGGAATCAACCAACATGTGAAATTCTTAGTCCTGGACTGTCCGTCTCCCTATAATTGTATTCTTGGCAGGCCATGGATACACTTTATGAAGGCAGTACCTTCAACGTATCATCAAGTCATCAAATTCCCCACTGAATGGGGAGTCCAAGAGATCAAAGGAGATCAAAGGACCGCAAAAGAATGCTACGTCGCTTCCATGAAGAGCGCAGTCGAACACAAGACCGCATAGCAACCACAGAGCTGCGAAGGGCCTAGTCGGTACGTCGAACCAGAAATGGAAAAACTCGATGAAATCGCACTAGACCCTTCAAAGCCAAACCAAATGGTAAGGGTCGGGTCGGACTTGGACGATTCGACCAGACAACAACTTCTTGACTTTCTCAGGGCCAATGCCAACTGTTTCGCATGGTCGCATGAGGATATGGTCGGAATATCTCCAAACCTTATTACTCATAATTTAAATGTGGATCCATCTCATCCCCCTGTCAAGCAAAAACGCAGGAAGTTTGCCCCCGAGCGGAACAGGATAGTCGACGACGAAGTCAAAGCTTATTGGAAACATGAAAGATCAGGGAGGTCCACTATCATGAATGGCTAGCCACCGTGGTCGTAGTCTAGAAGAAGAACGGCAAATGGAGAGTCTGCATCGACTTCACAGACCTCAACAAGGCTTGTCCCAAGGACTCGTTCCCTCTACCCCATATCGATGCCATGGTCGATTCCACAGCGGGGCACGAAATGCTTACCTTCATGGACGCTTTCAGCGGTTACAACCAGATCCTTATGGAACCCGACGATCAAGAAAAAACAGCGTTCATCACCAGCCAAGGTATCTATTGTTACCGAGTAATGCCCTTTGGTCTAAAAAATGCAGGGGCTACATATCAACGAGTAGTCAACAAAATGTTCAAAGACCAAATCGGAGACACGATGGAAGTCTACATCGACGACATGTTGGTCAAGTCCAAAAAAAAAGATCACATAGACCACCTACGCGACAGCTTCGAGGTGTTCAAAAGGTACAACATGAAACTAAACCCTACTAAATTCTCCTTCGGAGTGTCGTCAGGGAAGTTCTTAGGATACATGGTGACACAAAGAGGAGTAGAGGCTAGCCCAGAACAGATCAAGGCTCTCATCAACCTTCGATCCCCCCGATGCGTCAAAGATGTACAGAAGCTCACAGGTCAGATAGCAGCTCTGAGCAGATTCATCTCCAAATCATCCGACAAATGCAAACCCTTCCACAACGCACTCAAGAAGAACAAGTCCTTTCAATGGATGGAAGAACATGAAGCAGCGTTCCAAAACCTCAAAGAGTACTTGGCCAGTCCCATGTTACTGACCAAACCTAAAGGCGACGAGCCCTTATTTCTTTATCTTGCAGTGTCAGAATCAACCGTAAGCGCAGTACTGATCAGGGAGGAGGATGGAAAACAGTCACCAATATATTACGTCAGTCGGACGCTGTTATCAGTCAAAACAAGGTATTTGTCACTTGAAAAGCTCGTGCTATCATTGGTAATGGCTTCGAACAAACTCAAACCATATTTCGAATCCCATACTATTACTGTTCGCACTAATCATCCCATGAGAGCTATCATGAGGAAACCTGAGTTCACAGGACGAATGACCAAATGGGCCATACACCTCAGTGGTTACGATATCGAGTACGAGCCCAGGACAGCGATCAAGTCGCAAGCCTTAGCGGACTTTGTGGCCGATTTCAGTTTGACCCTAGAGCAAGAAGCCACAAAAGAAGCAACACAACTACTCGCGACGGACGAGGCAGGTACATGGGAGCTCCACACAGACGGGGCATCGAATGCCAGAGGATTGGGGCTAGGGGACGTGCTAAAATCGCCACAAGGGGACAAGATGGCTCAAGCTGTCAGATGTGAGTGGGATGCGACTAACAACGAAGCTGAATACGAGGCACTCATATTCGGACTCATCCTAGCTCGCGACCTAGGGGTCCGAGAGATCGAAGTCGTTTGCGACTCCCTGCTGGTCATAAACCAGATACAAGGGTCGTACAGTGCCAAGGATACCAGAATGATAGCCTACCTGGAGGTAGCCAAAAAACTGATCGGACAATTCCAAACATTCAACATCAGACAGGTGCCCAGGGATCTTAACTCCCAAGCTGACGCACTCGCTAATCTGGGATCCGTCCTAGACCCGAAGGAATTTCCACACATACCATTGGCCCACATCATGACGCCAGCCGTCCTAAGGACATCCGTCGAGTCAACAACATCGCTTGAAGAGCTCGTCGCCATGGAAATAGGCGACCGATCAGAAGAAGACATCGTTGACACCAATGACGACTGGATGCTACCTTACATTAGATGGTTAAAAGACGGCATCCTACCCGACGACAAGACGGAAGCAAAAAGGCTCAAGTTACAAGCACTCTCTTACGATATCATAGATAACACCTTGTACAAAAGATCTGTTACAGGGCTACTCCTACGATGCCTCAAGACTCCAGAAGTCGGACGTATCTTACAATCGTTGCACGAAGGGGAGTGTGGCAATCACACCGGCGGACGAAGCCTCTCGGGAAAAGCCCTACGAAACGGATACTATTGGCCAACGATGAACAAAGACGCCATGGAATACACCAAGAGATGCAACGCCTGTCAGCGGCACGCACCCGTCCATCATCAGCCTTCAGAGCTCCTCCATCCGACCCTAGCTCTATGGCCCTTTATGAGATGGGGAATGGACATTGTCAGAAAGCTCCCCCCCGCGTCGGGTCAAAGAGTCTTCTTCCTTGCCATGACGGACTACTTCTCTAAATGGATCGAAGCCGAAGCCTACAAAGAGGTAAAAGATCAACACGTCATTTCATTCGTAAAACGCAATATCTTGTGTAGATTTGGCGTCCCATCAGAAATTGTGTGCGACAATGGCTCCCAATTCATCAGTCATAAGACTCGAACCTTCTGCGACCAATGGAACATCAAGTTGGTCACATCCACACCTCGGTATCCGCAATCCAACGGACAAGCCGAACCCAGCAACAAGATCATTATCAACAACCTCAAGAAACGCCTCACGGGGGCTAAAGGCAAATGGGCAGACGAACTCACACTTATTCTCTGGTCCGACAGGACTACTCCAAAGAATGCGACCGGGCAATCACATTTCTCTCTCATCTATGGGAGTGAGGCGGTCATCCCGGCTGAGTTACTGGTTCCGACCGCTCGCTGCAACCTTCAGACAAATGAACAAAACGACATCGAACTAGCACACAATCTGGATACAGCGGACGAAATCAGAGAGAAAGCCCGAATCAGGATGGTCAGGTTCCAACAACAAGTCGCAAGGAGCTACAACAAGAACGTCCGAATCAAGGCATTCAAGGTCGGAGACTGGGTCCTCAGGAAAACTTTCCAGAACACTAAGAACCCATCTGACGGAAAGCTAGCACCACAATGGGAAGGACCTTACTTGATCACCGAAGTGGTCGGACAGGGAGCATATCAGTTAAAAGATAAAGACGGACAACCGATCCCGAGGAGTTGGAACGTAGCACATCTAAAACTCTACCATTTCTGAACCAATGAGGTAAAACATCACACAAATCTTATACCTCGCATATACATTGCTATCTGTCGCATACAAATCGCATGCTATCACATATACATTGCTACTCATCGCATACATACCGCATGCTGTCGCATGTACATCGCTATCTCCTTTTACATATCATCATCTGACACTAAGCGAAGACTTCCTCCTTACAAAAACACAAATGCAGAACATCATTTACATTGGATCCTGTCATCCGCAAAAAAGCGCTTACATTACATTACACGATCGATCGGAACACGGGGAGATGACAATACAGGCACGTCGGCACACCGCCCGCCTTACACAAAACATAAGGTACAACACCTTATTACATTTACGCAATAAAACATATTGCTTACCTCCCCGGCATAATGTCATGACTAACACATACACAAACACATCGCAGGCCTGCTCTACATACATACACACGGTGAAACCCCACTCGACGGAGCATACGGGTGAAACCAACATACACGAAATACAAAACGCCGTCGACAACTTCCTTGAAGATCCGACGAACATGTACGAAACGAACTAGCATACGACTCTATATGTAAAAATACGATTGCATCGAAATAAAAGTATTTTTATACAAATACGCGACCCGCGATGGTGGACGGGTCGCCAAAATACATTGTCTGCCTACACATCTGTAGGACTTTAACGACAATCATTCAGAAATATCCTGCGACCCACGATGGTGGACGGGTCGCCAAAACACATAATATTCAAACCCACACACAGGTGGGGCAAAGAAAGTCATACTACACAAAGAAGACAAATCAAGCATCGGGAGCAATGGCATTACCTTCCACAGGGGCTGGCTCCAGAGAAGCTATCTCATTATTCGGCTCGACATCACCAAGATGGGCCTCATCCTCATCGGCGCCTTCATCCACGGCCTCTTCTCCGACGCCGGCTAAGCAAAACAACTCCTGACCAGGATCACCCTTTGGGAACATGGAGTCCAGAGTCTCCTTCTCCGCTTTCAGGTCCTAGAGCTCATGCTTGCCCTCGTTGAACTCCTCGATCATTTCGATGCGCGACTTCACTACATAAAAGGCCCCAACGTCACCAGCAATTTGGCCATCGGCAATGCAAGCCCGCCTCACCTCCTCCTCAACGCCCGATCGGCACTCTTCAAACTCCCTCCGACTTGCAACCAGCTCTTCTTGACAGCTCTTCAGCTCCCTGGTGAGGCGACGCTCAGTCTCACGGCAGCGACTCTCCGCTCCCTCCAGCTTGGTCCTCAAAGACGCAAGGTCGGACTCTGACCTAGCAGACCTGTCCTCGGCCTTGACAAGCATCGCCTGAACACCGGAGTAAGCTCTCAGGAAATACTGGAAGGCCTGACAGAAAGACACACGACAACACAAAAACACAATCAAGAAACGCGGTCGAGCAAAAAGTAACATAAAAACAAGAACAAAGGGAAACTCACCCTCCACGCGGAGCATCCCGCTTCACCAATGCAGTCTAGAGGGGAGACATCCTTAACTTCCGACTTCAAAGTCGGGTCCTGAGCGCGAAAAAGGTCGGCGATCGACTGTCCGACGGCACCGATCTTGCCGACCCCCTTAGCAGTCGCACTCTTCTTCCTAGGGATGTCCTCCACCTTGACGTCTTCAGGGAGAGCGCTCGCCTTCCTCTTAGAGCCAGTCTTGACTGGAACCGTCAGATCCACCAGATCCGGTTTGCTTGATGCGGCTTTGGCCGCCGCCTTTCTCTGCTCGATCAGACTTTTCCCTGACGCCACCCTCAAACGAGCACTCGATCGACCACCAGGGGAACCTGACACGACAGAACAACAAAAAGGGAGAAATCCTAAAGTGTACGACAAAATGAAAAACATTAAAAGACGCCTAGAGTCAAGAATCTACCTTTTGCACGAGACGATGAGACATTCGACATGTCATCTTGAGAGGCAGGGGTCATCGACAGCAAGTTGACGTTCACAAACTTTCTTTCAGACGCGGGAATTTCAAGGACAATCTTCGACAAGCCTTCCGACCGGCTACTCACTTCAGATCTTCTGGTTCGGGGACTATAAAAAAGAAAAGTTAAGACGCATAAAATACGCGAAAGAGAAGACAAATACATACTATCAATTCGCCACTCCGTCAACAAAAACGGACACTCTCCCTCCTTCTCCAAAGAAGAACGTTCGACGAAAAAGAACTTCGACCCTCATCCGCGGTCGTTGACATCAGGACTCTGCACCAAGGGTTTCCGACCATGTCGGATACGCAACTGAACCCGACAGGAACTCTTCGACCCAATAAAGTAGTTATACCACAGAGCGTCAAAATCAAAATCGGCCCCAGTTTGAACATTCACAAGGTCTAAAACCCTAAGAACTCTCCACGCCTGAGGCATTACTTGACATGGCGCCAGCGCCAAAGTGGCTAAAAAATCCCTGACAAGGGGAGAGAAAGGAAATTTGTGCCCTATTCTAAACGGGTATGCGTAGAAGCAAATCCATCCTTCGTAACACGCATCGGCCCTCTCGTCTGGATGAGGCAACCTGGCGACCGTCTCCGGTGGAAAGCCTCCGACTTGGAGAACTTGATCCAGCTCCGCCTGGAACAAAGTGCTAGTCAATGCATCCGACTCCTTCAAAATGAAACGAGGAGGAGTTTCGCCTTCACGAGAATCGGAAAGAGTCTTCGACTACTCGGAAGCCTCGATGGAAACCATTTCGAGAATGGAAAGAGAGAGAGATCAAAGAGCTATGACTAGAGAAATCAGAAAACTATGGCGAAAGAGACCGAGAAGCTTACCAGAAGAAACTTGCAAAGGAAGATGGGATGAAGACTAATCGATTCCCTCTGCTATGAATTTATGGAGGGAAGTGAAGATTTGCAGAGGTGTCGCATCATGCCCCGATCACGCGCCACGTAGCCCTGAGCAAACGCGCCAAAATAGGATGGTGAAGATCGCGTCTAGAGAAGTTACCACGGATTCCGTTTTACTTTCCTAAACGGAAAACCCAAGGCAACTTGGGACTATTGTTGGGCTTGGCATCCCCGAAGAAGGTGGATCAAGTGAATCGAGCCCAAGCCTGTTGCAGATCGGAAGAACAAAAGAGAAGGCCCAGAGGAGGCGACAAGACTTCTCTGGTCGAATGCCCTCCGACAGGATCGCGAGAATCTCGCCATACATTTAATGCCCAGATCACGCAACGTCCGCAACATTCAAACCACTATAATTGCAATAATTAAATGGCATAATCCTTGCCATTGCTCCCGGCATTGAAGACGAAGATATTAGAAAAACACAATGGTCACAATGGAAAAGAACTTACCATATTTGGACGACGAAGAAGATAAGAAGATACGAACACATTAACGCTAAAAGGACAAGCATCATGGCTCACAAAAAAGGAGAACAACACTTACGCTGCCCGCTTAGCTCTCTAGCAATCATCTGCGCTTACTCTCCACCGGTCGCCACCTAAAAGTCATCGGTCGAGTCCTACACGACCACTCGGTCTAAATTACGATAAGTTGTATCTCGATTCGATTCGATCAATACATTATCTAATAAAACCATCTCACTATTCTACATTTACTCTTTGCTTGTCAATTATCTGCTTGGTTCAGATTGTTCTCTATTATCCGATCGACTAGTTACCCCATCTAAGGCGATTTAGGTCGTTCGACCCTTTCGCCCCAAAACATTGTTGAAGACGCGTCAAAGGATGGCCTCGAAGTGACCACAGGTAAGGAACTTGTGCCTGCAGATGTGAATGAGAAGTCGGGTGAATCTTAATGAGATGTAATGAAGTTTGTGTAGGTGTAATTCGGTGAACATTCTATTTTCCTTTTTAAAAGTTCAAGTGACATGTTGTGCCCCGTCGAAGAGACGGGATGGACAATGTTTTGGCGACCCGTCCACCATCGCGGGTTGCGTATTTTGTAGGATGCTTTTATGTTTGCATACCTTGTTCTTGCTTTGTATGTTTCTCGCAGGTGGATTTGTTGATCGTGTCTTGGTTTCGATGTGAAGTGTTTGGTCAAGACGACCTGTAGTTGTGAATGTTAGTGTGGCATGCATTGTCCAAGGAAGTGTAGTTTGTAATATGTGGTAAAGACAAGTACCTTGGGTAGGACATGTCTTCATAGAATAGGATGTTTTTGTATTATTCCCTCTATTCCCTGTGTATTGATCGATTTGGATGTTTGTAAGCGCTATTTTGTGTATAATGAGGATATCCTTTTGAATGTAAAGTTTGTCTTCGAGGCCTCTTGTTCCTGTTCAGATCACATTAAGAGTACAAAAAAAGAGGTCTTGGGGCGATCGTTGGGGGGTGACCCAACGGCCCTCCGATGCTTAAGTCAGTGATCGTAATTCAAGCGAATATAATTTGAATAGATGTAAAAAACGCAAAGTGAAAATGAAAGAAAGTTCAGAAGTGATACAACTTTAAGTGGACTGCGTTCCAACTTCGAGGGATCGGTTGTCCGTCCTTTGTTTCTAGTCGATATGCTCCTTGCCCGACGACTTCTTTGATGAGGTAGGGTCCTTTCTATTGGGGTGCCAACTTTCCGTCGGTTGGATCTCTGGTGTTTTGGAATGTTTTCCTTAGGACCCAATCTCCTAACTTGAAGACTTTAGCTCGGACGTTCTTGTTGTAGCTCCGAGCGACTTGTTGTTGGTATTGGACCATTCGGATTCTGGCTTTCTCTCTGGTCTCGTTGACGGTGTCGAGGTTGTGAGATAACTCGACGTCGTTTTGTTTCGGAGTTTGGAGTCTGTATCTGGCGGTTGGGACGAGTAGCTCAGTGGGGATGACTGCCTCGCTTCCATATACTAATGAGAAAGGGCTTTGCCCTATTGCATTTTTTGGCGGCGTCCTATCGGACCATAATATCAAAGGGAGCTCGTCGGCCCATTTGCCTTCTGCCCCTGTGAGGCATTTTTTTAGGTTGTTAATGATGATTTTACTGCTGGACTCTGCTTGACCATTAGACTGTGGGTATCTTGGTGTGGACGTGACTAATGTGATGTTCCACTGTTTACAGAAAGATCGTGTCTTGCTACCGATGAATTGGGAGCCATTGTCGCATACGATTTCTGAAGGGATGCCAAATCTGCATAGAATGTTACGTTTTATGACTGAGATGACGTGTTTTTCTTTTACCTCTCGATATGCTTCGGCCTCTATCCAGTTAGAAAAATAGTCAGTCATGGCTAAGAAGAAGACGCGTTGTCTTGACGCCGGTGGCAGTTTTCCGACGATGTACATTCCCCATCGCATGAAGGGCCAATGAGCTAGGGTCGGATGGAGCATCTCGGATGACTGATGCATGATAGGTGTGTGTCGTTGGTAGGCATCGCACTTTCTGACATAATCCGTCGTGTCCTTGTTCATTGTGGGCCAATAATAGCCTGTCCTGAGAGCTTTGCCGGCTAGGCTGCGTCCTCCAGTATGATTTTCACATTCTCCATCGTGTAAAGATTGTAAGACACGTCGTACCTCAGTTGTTTTGAGGCAGCGTAGGTATAGTCATGTGACAGATCGTTTGAACAAAATATTATCTCTTAAGTCAAAGGTTACGGCTTGTACCTTGAGTCTTTTAGCTTCTGCTTTGTCTGTTGGGAGTGTTCCGTCCGCGAGCCATTTGATGTAGGTAGACCTGTCAACCGGGTCAAACGGGTCGGGTTCGGGTCGATTACGGGTCAAAACTTACGGGTCGATTGTGGGTCGGGTCGTTGCGGGTCAGGTACGGGTTCGGGTCGACCCAGCGGGTCGAGAGCGCCATGTCAAAATTTTATAAAATGATTATTAAAATAATATTTTAATTAAAACAAAAAATAATAAATCAAAAAAAAATTATTATATAATATTTTAATAACAAAATATATTATAATATTTAATATATAAAATAAAAACACATTTGTAATGACCCGACTCATAAATTTTCGGGTCGAACGGGTCGGGTCGGGTCACTTTTGACCCAATACTTTTCGGGTCGGGTCTCGACCCAGAAAATGCGGGTCGGGTCGGGTTTGCGGATCGGGTAAAAATATGATAGCTCTAGATGTAGGGGATGGTCCAATCATCTTGATCGCCCACCAAATCTTCTTCTGTGTGGTCGCCTACTTCTGCTGAGACAATTTCTTCTAAGGATAACTCGTCCATTGCCTGAATGTCATCTGAATTGGGTGTTTTGAAGATTTTGGGGATGGCTGGTGTGGTGATATGTGCTAATGGAATGTTGTGGAAGTCGTTGGGATGTAAGGCTGAACCGAGATTTGCTAGGGCGTCGGCTTGTGTGTTGAGGTCGCGTGGGACTTATCGGATAGTGAAGTTCTGGAATTTGCTTGCCAACTTTTTGACGATGTCTAGATATGCCATCATTCTGTCATCTTTGGCAGCGTACGAACCTTATACCTGGTTAACAATTAGGAGAGAGTCACATGTTACCTCTATGCTTAGAATTGTGAGATCGTGTGCAAGTGTTAATCCAAATACGAGGGCTTCATATTCTGCTTCGTTGTTGGTCGCGTCTCATTCGCATCTCACAACTTGGGCTATATGGTCTCCTTGTGGTGATTTTAGCATGACCCGTAGGCCCACTCCTCTTACGTTTGACGCTCCATCTGTATGGAGTTGCCATGTGCCTCTGTCTTCTTTGACTTTTAGTTGTTCGACCTCCTTCATGGCTTCTTGTTCTAGTGTCGGACTGAAATCGGCCACAAAGTCGGCTAAAGCTTGAGATTTGATTGTTGTTCTTGGTTCGTACTCGATGTCGAATCCGCTGAGGTGTGTGGCCCACTTAGCCATTCGCCCTGTAAATTCTGGTTTCCTCATGACTGCTTTCATGGGATGGTTAGTTCTCACAATAATAGCATGTGATTCGAAATAGGGTCGTAACTTGTTTGAGGCCATAACCAATGCTAAAATTAATTTTTCAAGTGATGTGTACCTGGTTTCGGCGGGAAGTAAGGAACGACTTACATAGTAGACCGGTGACTATTTACCATCTTCCTTCCTTGTTAGGACTACGCTGACGACTGATTCTAATACGGCTAGGTATAATGGAAATGGTTCGTCGTCTTTGGGTTTAGCTAGTAGGAGTGGACTTGCCAGATACGTCTTTAGATCTTGGAAGGCTTGTTCATGTGCGGCTGTCCAGTCGAATGATTTGTTCTTTTTCAAAGCTTCGTAGAAGAGCTTGCACTTATTCGACGACTTGGATATGAATCTGTTTAGTGCCGCTATCCGTCCTGTTAGTTTCTGGACGTCCTTGACGCATCGAGGGGATCTAAGGTTGACGATGGCTTTGATCTGGTCGGGACTGGCTTCTATCCCTCTTTGAGTGACCATGTATCCCAAAAGTTTTCCTGAAGACACTCTGAAAGAACATTTAGTCGGGTTTAATTTCATGTTATATCTTTTCAATACCTCAAAAGCTTCTTTCAGGTGTTCGATGTGGTCCTATGCCGCTTTGGACTTGACGAGCATGTCATCGATATAAACTTCCATGGTATCTCCGATCTGATCTTTGAACATTTTGTTCACCAACCTTTGATACGTGGCCCCTGCATTTTTTAGTCCGAAGGGCATTACTTTGTAGCAGTACGTACCTTGGCTTGTTATGAAAGCTGTATTTTCTTGGTCGTCAGGGTCCATGAGGATCTTGTTGTACCCACTGAACACGTCCATGAATGTCAACATTTCGTGTCCGGCAGTGGCGTCGACCATTGCGTCAATATGTGGTAATGGGAAGGAATCTTTTGGACAAGCTTTGTTTAGGTTTGTGAAGTCGATGCATACTCTCCATTTCCCATTCTTCTTTTGAACCACGATGACGTTTGCTAACCAGTCGGGGTACTTGACTTCTCTTATTTTGCCTGTCTCAAGTAGATTTTTTACCTCGTCGTCCACAATCTTGTTGCGTTCTGGCGCGAACTTTCTTCTTTTTTGCTTGACTAGAGGGTACGTGGGATCTACATTCAATTTGTGAGTAATAATATCCGAGGAGATTCCCACCATGTCTTCGTGTGACCAAGCAAAACAGTCAGAGTTGGATCGTAAAAAAGAAATTAAATCTGACCTGGTCAAATCGTTTAGATCTGATCCGACTTTCACCGTCTGTGTTGGCTTTGAAGGATCCAGTGTAACATCCCTAAATCGTAACCCATTTGGAAAGGTATTACCGCCAGTGACCTCGGTTTCCACACCGAAACCACCCCAGGCTTTACCGGTTTAAATACAAATCATAAACAACAATCATGATGTAAACACCAAAATCTTTGGTTAAAACATATGTCTGGGGATTACATCCCAATCCCCATAGGACAAAATAGAGTAATCAGCGGAAGTCTTTACAAAGTATAAATACAAGGGTCTTGATCGTAATGATCACCCGCCAAGGATCGCAACCTGATAAATCCATTAAAACACCGTTTGCTTTTATAGTCGTTCTAGCCTTTGTTTCTCGGATTCTTATCTGATGTGCCGAATCGAATGGATGACACCAGCCAACCATGCAGAGAACAATTACGGTTGGTTAGTCTAATGAAAGACTACACAAGGGTACAAAGCAGAGTGGTTCGAAGTAGTCGTATTAGGTTAGACTCATCGTTTCTCGAATTAAAACCGATGACGATAGTCAACCACATACTTCTACTGAAATCTATGAAAAGACATGATCAAGAGAAGATTCTGGAGACCGAGTCTCACAGTAATCAATCACAAAAGAAGACTCCAACGAAATGAGCCTTATCGGAAACATGACAAATGTTGGGGAACATTAATTAATCATACAAGCGTTCAATAACGACTTGATGTTTCGGTTCACGACCAACCTCACCGCTTAATACGAATCCAGATTGAAAAGAGAACGGTACTTTGATCAAAGTCAAGACGAGCTTTCCTAGCTGTACTATTCTCTAGCTGCACTACTCGTCTGAGGTATATTAATCATGTGCTACGACGGCACTTATCTTATTTAATTCCAAAACGCGCATCACGTTATAGGCTTTTAAATATATGTTTCGCCATGAGGGACATATATTGAGTATATGTTTCGCCATGAGGGACATATAGGACATATGTTTCGCCATGAGGGACATACTCCTAAAGGGACGTATCCCAAGATTTGTAGCACCAGCTAAGTGCCACCGTCTCTATACCCGAGTATAGAGATCGGTCATGACCCACCAAATGGTTTTTGGGTTTATCACCCTTTGCACCATTATTCATTATTAAGAAACGACTGGACCTCGAATAGTCCATCGCTCCTACGAATACTCGTGCTAACTAAACAGTTCAACACAGTAATAATCATATCAAAGCCCTCCAGGCTAATATCATAAATATATATCTATAATAGCGTTGTTCTAGCAGATATACAACCTATTATAATATCATATTCTTTTCCTATTGTTACCCTCCCGACAATCCTCATAAAATATATATCTATAATAGCGTTGTTCTAACAGATATACAACCTCTTATAATATCATATTTTAATCCATATCATTTATCAAAACTGTTCCCAACAAAACAGTAAATCATTCCAAATTAATTAACAATCAAACCATTGATAATTAATGGAAATATGGAATGATGAGCAAGAGCGAACCGCCACTTGCCTGGAGTAGATTCGGCGATGAATCTAGACAAGACGACTACTGAAGATATACTTCCCGAGGATATGGCCTAGGCTTCAGATAGCTCTAGCAGGATAGGAGTCCACACGCGATCCAGCGAATCACGTTCTAACTAACAAATTAATTAATTATCAATTAATTTGCCTGGACGAACTTAACGAATTAAATTTAATAAATTTTTATGATTTTAAATCATAAAAATATTTATTAAATTTTCCTAAAGAAAAATATGGATGAAAGGGAGCCGAAATTATACCGCTCGGATAATTTCGGGTTAAATCTGGACTGGATGCCAAATGGGCTTCTCGGCCCACAACAACTAAAACAAGGGGATTGGGCCCACCTTCACTATTCCCCTTCTTCAACCCTTCGTTGCTTCTTCTTCCCCGCACATAACACCGCAGGGGGGCTCGGCTTCAACCATGGAGGCGGGAGTCTCGCCGGCCTTCTTGACGCCGGGGATGGAGCGGCGCTGGCGGGGAGGAGCAGCAACACGACACCACCGCAGCACTCGGTGGGGGAGACGAAGGCGAAACAGGGGTCGGAGAGCTCTTCATCGCCGACAGCAACACGCACAGGCTAGCGGCTCACCGGGAGAAGGAGAGGGAGATCGACGCGACCAGGGGAGAAAGAAAGGTGGCTCGTGGGGCTCTCAGCTCGCACAGGGGGGGGTCGAGCGGTACCGGATCTTGGGTCGCCGGCGGAAGGAACTCTGAGCAGAGGAACGGGGGATCGAGCAAGGGGAGCTGGGGAAGAAGATATGGGTGCCTCCCAAGCCTTTCCGTTCTGGCTCCATCTGTAGCCCAAGGAGAGGCAGCTTGCTGGACCAAAGAATTGACACATGCCCCGACAAGTTTTACACGGGGGGAGTATCGTGACAGTGTTATGGGAAATGGTTTTGGTATGGGTTTTAAACCCCGAAAATTATATATTTGTATCCAAACAAATATTCTAAGTCCCAAAAATACATCGAATGTATTTTATACCACTCAAGGAATTATTTCGGATATCATGGATGTTACGGAAAATCCAAACTCCACTGAAAGCGAAATAATTATTTAAACGAAGGTTGGAAAATTATCAAAATGCCCTTACAAAAAGTGAGGGGTATTACATCCAGTGCGATCTCGTCGAGTTGTTCCATTTCTGGCTCGACGTATCATGTGGTCCCTTCGCCATATTGTGATTGTTATGCGGAAGGTTTGTCGACTGCCCCTTTCATTGAAGTGACATAGCAGTCCTTGGCAGCCCGATGGTGTCCTTTTATTTCCTGTACCCTCCACTTAGTAGGAATTTTATCGTTTGGTGGTAAGTGAATGGTATTGCTTTCATGGCGTGGATCCACGGTCTGCCAAGGATTGCATTGTATGGAGACGGGCAGTCGAGTATCAAAAACTTTACTTGTTGGTTGACTCTACCAGCGTACGTTGTTAACACGATCTCGCCTTGGGTGTATTTAACTTCCCCACGGAATCCGACCAGCGGGGTAGAGTTCCCGGTTAAGTCATCCTCGCTTAAACCCATACCCTTTAAGGCGTCTAGTGTCAAGAAGTTGGTGGAGCTACCTGTGTCGATTAGAACGCGGAGGATAAGGCAGTTGCTAATTAAAAGTGAGATTACCAAACTGTCATGATGGTCGCCTAGTTCCTGGGCTTCCGAGTCATCGAAGGTAATGGCGGGAGCGTCGAAGATCTGTAACTGTCTTGTCTCCGTCTGAATCGGCTTGTTGCCTTTGCTCTCTCGGGCATGTCTTTTGGCGGTCGAGTATGTGTTTCCACACACGTCTGACCCTCCTGATATGGTGTTAACAAGTTTAGTAGGAATCGGAGAGGATGGTTTATCGGATGTTACCTGATCTCTTCGATCGAGGGTCGCTTTGGCCCTATCTGAGATGACATCGCGTAATAGCCCCTGCGCGAGGAGCCTTGCGACTTCCTTACGAAGGGCTATGCATTCGTCCGTCGAGTGTCCCTGGTCCCCGTGGAACTCGCACCACCGGTTCATATCCTTCTTGGCGTCTGGTTTGTCGCTCTTTCGAGGCCACCTTACTTCCTTCCCATATTTGTCGAAACTCTTTACGAGCTCCGATATGGAGATGTTGAAGTTATAAGAGTGAAGCTTCGGAGGGAGAGCGGGGTTGTTTCGCCAATCTTGGTTCCTGTCATAAGAGTTATTTACCTGACCGGGGTCGCTTCACCCCTTAGGATATGGTTGGGGTCGTCGATCGCGTCGATAATCCAAGGATGCCTTTTGGTCGACTTGATCGGGACTCTTATTTGCTTTGGAGGGTTCCTCGTCTTCTTCAAGTCTCACTTATGCCATGGTTTTGGCTTGAACGTCTTCAAAGCTTCAGCACGAGTATTTGGTCAATTCGCGGTAGAGTTCACTACCTGTGACCAGGCCCTGGCGGAACGCTTCGATCGATGTTGGGACGTCATAGTGTGGAATTGCGACCTTCTCTTTGTTGTACCTGTTAAGATAATCCCTTAGAGGTTTACCATACCTTTGCACGATCCTATACAGATCGCTTGATTGCTTTTCTAATCGCCGACTGGTAGCAAATTGGACTTTGAACGAATTGATCAAGTCGGCGAAGGAAGCGACAGAACCCTACAGTAAGTGCATAAGCCAAGTTAGTGCAGGTCCCACGAGGGTCGTGCCAAAGCTTTTGCACATTTCTGCCTCGCGGTTCCCCCTTGGGATCGAAATAGTCATTAATTTTTTCTTATAAATTGAGACATGGTCGTCGGGGTCCCCGGTCCCATCATAGTTGGGCATGTTGGGGACGTGGAACTTTTTAGGAATCTCGACGCGTGCAATCGCCTCTGCGAAAGGTGAATCTTCATATCCATCGATTGCTTCTTTCAGAATTGGTTGAGGGACTCCCGGGATTCGTGCGATACAATCATCCAGGGTTTTCATGTGCTCGTTGATAGCTTGTTGTA
The DNA here is from genome assembly GCA_027886185.1 of Rheum nobile. Lineage (NCBI taxonomy): Eukaryota > Viridiplantae > Streptophyta > Magnoliopsida > Caryophyllales > Polygonaceae > Rheum > Rheum nobile. The sequence continues at coordinate 173,987 of WOAB01000065.1, forward strand.
TGAGGGTCTGGAGATCGGCTGGAGCCGTTTCATGTGGACGGATCGCTCGAGCCTCAGGAGGCTCGGCTACAAAGCTTGGCATGTTAGTCGTAACGAAAGTGACTAGAGGAGTATGAAACATACCAGAAGGTAGGGAGGCATTAGTCGCTGTCACAGGAGTTATGTCTATCCCGTCCAGGTTGAGTCGAGTAGACAGTCCTTCTATGTTGATTATATGTCTTAGACCTCCGGGGATCGAGGCGGTTGAATGTATCTGCGATTTCAACAATTCATTCTCACGGGTTAGTCGAGCAATTTCAGATTCAGATTGGGTACTTGGCGTTTCCGTTCTGGCGCGTTGTTGGGCCAGTTCCTCTTGGAGGACGTTCATAGCTTTTGCGAGCTCTTGGATTTGTGAGTTTGCGATCGGCTGGCTATTGACGCCCTCTGCCTGGTTCGCGATTTGAATATCGCCCTGAGCTTGGTCTTCGACGAGGATTGCTGGGTTTCCGATCTCGGCCATGATGGGATGAATGTCGGATTTGATGATTGGATCGTTTGATTGACTAGAGGCCCCACAGTGGGCGCCAAATTCTTTTGGGGCAAAAAGATCGAACCAACCTGGATCGACTTAAGAAGGGCAACTAGACAACTACAGAATTGATTATATCTGAATGATCCAAATCAAACAAGGAATTAAGTAAAATAAGATTAAACAGATGCAAAAGTAAGCTTATCTTCCCCGAATAAGAGATCGGTCGTCGAATCAAATGAACTAAGCGTCAGACGCTTCAAAACTGAAATAAAGAATCGAACTTTTGAGTGTAATTGTGGCAGAGAGAATTGTAAATGGTAGCTGGTATTAGTGATAATAATTGTGTGTGTAAAAACCTCGTTAATCAGATACTTATACATAAATTACATGATCGTCCAATCTAGCCGTTTCCTTCCGGATTTTGTGGGAACCGTCCTCCGAAATCCTCGCCAACGTCCCCTTTCCTTGGATCGACTCTTCTTCGCTTTAGCTGAGTTGGTTAGTCTTATTTCTGAGATCATGGGCCAATCGGTTTGGGCTTCGAAATACCTTGGCCCAACAAATAGATTTACCCATAACATCCCTATTCCAGTAGAACAACTACTTGAAGCTGAGCCCACCTTTAGCAAGAGCTCTACAATGATTGGAAGAGCATGGCGCAAGATCGGAAGCACTACGAACTGCTCAAAGCACCAACAAGGACGTTTATGTGAGAATTGAGATGGGATTATGGATTAGAAAATGAATTCTTTGTTGATTTAGCCTATAAGAAAAACAATGGGCAAGAGAGAGTACAATTGTTGCGACTACTCGATAGCACACCACAGTTGCGTGAGAAACGTGCACATCTAGATTAGGTTCCAGGAAATCACGGTCACTTGGAATCATTAACATAAAATTACCCTGGGTGTTCATCCTAGGAATTTTGCAGTTTTCCCTGCAAAAATGCGCAGACACGCCAAAATTTCACCTGAGAGATTTCAAAAGGCTATGAATGAGGATTAAACAATGGCGCTGTGATTTTTTTTTACCTCAAGGGTATAGGAAGAGCAGCAAATTGGAACAGTGGTGGCGGTGTAGTGTATCCAGGCTCAAAATTCTGAAGTTAATATAGAAGTAATTAGAACAAAGGTAAATCTTAGAAGATCTGAAATGTATGGTTTACCATTTGATTAAATCAGGAAATTAATAACCTGGCGGCAGATCTCACATGTCGTATCACCCTTCTCGTTGCACCATCTCTGAACACATTCGCGGTGGGCATACTGCGAAAGAAAGAGTAATGACCTGACAACGTACAACTGTGGCCTGATAAAGTCAATATTGCTCTGAAATTTGAAATTTGCTAACATTTGAAATTTTGTGATATAACAGAACATTGATCTGACTTTGTATAAATATGGCCTGATAAACTATAAATGTGGTCTGATAAAGTAAACTGTATGAGTTTTGCTTCTCAATTTGACTGTGGAAGGGCATAATTTTGTACCCTTCATGGAATGTACACAAATGGAGCGCATACCAGTTTTAAAAAGCATACTCCACGGTTTGCTTGACAAATGGAGCACAGTTCAACAACATATTTGCATGTAATTAATGTTGCTTTCGATTAATTCAGTTATAGCACATCTATTGATAGTTTTTTTTGATATTGTTGCTTATGTCAGTGAATAATTATTAGTTACCTCTCCTAAATACCTGGTAATATACAATATGGACCAAAATTTCAAGATCTCACTGTTATGTTTGCAACTTATCGTTTGGAATAGAAATGTAGGTGGAGTATGTTTTAGCTTCCTTATCGGTTTTGTTTTTGTCCCTCTTTCTTCTGTTAATTAAACTCGTTTCTTAGCTGCATTAAGAAAAGGACCAATTTGCAGCCTTTTCACACTAGAAAACCATCAACTCTCCCTGATATGAATACTTACTGTTGGGTGTAAATCTCCTCAGTACATAGATCATCTATCGTCTAATGAGCTTGAAAGCATGGTATACATCGATTGAATACAAGAATATTTATATGTTAATTGATCTTGTGTCTCATTACGGAACCAACCAACTTTTTAAAAATGATATATAAACGGACCTATAAAGATCGATTATAACATCTATTTTAATCTATAAATTACAAAACAAGCATTTAAAACTTCATTTTCGTAAATTTTGTTACATAACAGTGAATATTGCTTAGACATTTAAAACTTCATTTTCGTAAATTTTGTTACATAACAGAGCATTATGTACTTTATCAGGCCACATTTTTACGAAGTCAGGCCACATGTATACGAAGTCAGGCCAATGCTCTGTTATATAACAAAATTTCAAATGTTAGCCGATTTCAAATTTCAGAGCAATATTCACTTCATCAGGCCACATTTATACGTAGTCAGGTCATTACTTTGTTATATTAACTAACTTTAAATTTAAAACACTTAAATTTGCATTTATTACTTGTGATTCTCGTCGAATTGATAACCACTCAAAATATTTACAAGTTTTGATAAGCGAAATATGCCTTAAACCAAGCAAACCATTCAATATAAATTTACAAAAATGATGTTTGAAATGTTAGTAACTTTGATAAGAGAACTATGCCTTATGAGGTTTCAAATTTTCAAGAGCAACGAAGAGCATTATGTGCATCATATATGCACACGGGAATTACCCAACCTGATCCCATAACAGCTCTAAATTAATCAATTGTAAGACATCATACTAATCTAATACCAGTATACCACTATGTTACTTGTTGTCAAAGACAAATGAGTATCATTCTCATTGCTTCAGATCTGAAAACACAAATACTTAGCCTAACCTACCTTATAAGCAATTGTGCATCATATCACCCTTTCCAATTTGTATTCCACAATCATGGGTCTGTAAGTATGAGCTTATATTTAGATAGGTTCACTACTTAGTAGCAATATATTAAGATAGGTTCACTACAATCAAGAAGGATATATTGCAGAAAAATTATTGATCTTTTACCCTCAGTTATCTAGAGATGAATACCGATTTGGACTTCCATAATAGAGCATTGACCTGACTTGGTAAAAATGTGGCATGATAAAGTGAATATTGATCAGACATTTAAAACTTTATTTTCCAAATTTTGTTACATAACAGAGAATTATGTACTTTATCAGGCCATATTTGTACGAAGTCAGGTCACATTTATACGAAGTCAGGTCAATGCTTTGTTATATCAGAAAATTTCAAATGTTAGCCAATTTTAAAGTTCAGAGCAATATTCACTTTGTTAGATCACATTTGTACATATTCAGGTCATTACTCTTTTATATTAACTTTAAATTTGAAACACTTAAATTTGCATTTATTAGTTATGATTCTCGTTGAATTGATAACCACTCAAAATATTTAGGAGTTTTGATAAGAGAAATATGCCTTAAACCGCCATTGCCTCCTTTAATGTCTATACATGCATTGAGAGCTGTGTGCCAATATTTATAAACAAAGAAACACATGAGAATGAGAAATCCCCAATACTCGAACAAAGACTCGTGGGGTTTCGCTCATCTCTATCATAGATTCGTGCTAGTAGTAGGGTTAGGTCACGTACATATATCATAAACCCACTAATTTGACAACTTATACAGCTTCGTTCCACTCTGAAAGACAAAATTCTAACAACCCCTAAACTGACCAACTAGAACATGTGTAACATCTATGACTCTTTCCTTGAAACCAAGCACCTTAGGATAACACTTGTGAATCATTTAGTGACGAATGCTAATAGGCTCATAAAACTTCTTTGAAGTAGCAGTCCCTCTGCATTACCATTGCCTCCTTTAATGTCTATACATGCATGCTTCACACTAGTGATTTGTCTCTGCAGTCAACTGTTGTTGCAAATCCGTCAATATCTTTTGCTCCATTTGCTGCTCATGTCAGAACCATGAGGAAGGGATCAAATAATGATCATATTTCTCTAGACACTGTAAATACAAGGAAATAGACCGATTTATACAAGTAATCAGCCGATAGGAATTCAAATTAATAATAAGAGTTCCCTCAAATCAATCAATAAGCAAGATAAATTGAAAGATACATTGAACAATTTAGAAACTTACCATAAGGGTAGTCTTTGTTTCTTCTCCACTGAATCTCAAAATGATCCCCAGGATTCAAGTCTTCCAGACAGAGCTGCAATGTGGAAGCTCATCTGTGTACAACATATAACAAAATCAACAAAAGAGATACTTTTTTTATAAAAAAAAAAACAGCATTAATCCTCTACGTTTCTCTTCTCCACAAGCTTGGCAAACAAGCTCGACCAATAAGCTTCGACTTCTACATTGACAGCCTTCACCTATGTGGAGATCTTTTCTCCCAGGAGATCAATCCATCGAGAAAATTAATATACAACAAATGGAGTCAATCCACATGGATATGATATATAAGTATACGACACATTGACTCTGAATCAACAAAATTAAAGTTGCATTACACATTCAAAACACATGGATAAGATATACGACACATTAACACCGAATCAACAAAATTCAATTTGCATTTTACATTCCAAACACATGCCTAGCTGCATTGAACAACTTTAAAAGAATCTGATTCGCCACTAAAATTCTAGTTCTGAGAAGAGGTAGTACCCAAATAAGGTATTATAACTAATGAATATCTTCCAGTATTATCAATGAAGGCCATAATCATTACTCTAGCTTTACACAAAACATTAAAACTTCAACTTATCAAGTTACAACAGCAAAAGCATAATGAGATCAACTTGAAAACATTGAGATCCGCTAAGTACACCTTCTTTGACAGTAAGGCCAGGAATCATTCCCGTGACTCCATATTTGAACATATCTCCATCACAAAAAAGCTTTTCATATCACAAATGTAAACTGAATTATGCTCAAATATTGATCTTGTGCAATAACTTTAACATAAGATATTTTAATTCGGACACAAAATAAGCAGATTTGAACCGAAGCGAAGAGATGTCACCTGAATTCCACGAATCCTAGACGTTTAGGTTGGGGTCTGGAAATGAAGTCTTCCAAGCGAAGAGATTGATCCAGCCATAAGCAATTTCTAGATTTGAAACCCACAGATTGGAAAAAAGGAGGAAAATGAATTCCAATTTTTAGCGTTGGAATAAGGTGGGCACAACGTGAAAGAGTAATTGTGTTGTGAGTGGTTGGAGAGAAAATATGCACCACTCGATCCAAAGTAGTCATCGGGAAGGGAGAAGTAGTCGTCGATGTCAACGGAGGAAGAGTCACCGACGTCAGTGGAGGAGGAGGAGTCGGCGAGGTGAACGAGTTGTCCTCAGAAGCGGAGAAAGAAGAGGGATTGTGAGAATTAGCCTTGCTCGGCCTGCGCCGACGACGAAGGAGGTGGAAGGCCAGAGATGGAGCCTTGCTCGGCTGTGCAGGTTGAGGGCGGAGGCGATGGGAGAATCCCGGTGAAGAAAGCAGCCCCGAAGTGAAGAAATTAAAGTAGGTTTAACGGAAAGATGAAGGGAGTAGAGGTCGGAGGACCACGAGGAAGATGAAGGGAGTGAAGGTCGGAGGACGAGTCCATCAGAAGCAAGGAGGAAGAGAGACAACGAAAAGTACGAGATTTGGGAGTAATTAGTGTGATATTAGTAGGATTAAGATTTTTTTTTACCTTTTCTTTTCAAAAGTTTTAATGATTTATTTGATTTTTACATTTAAAAGAAAAGTTAAATTCAATCCTCAACAATAGAAAAAATACCATAAAAAGTACAAAAAGTTGGTACTTTTGCAATACTTTTTAAAATATGGGTTTTTTGCGAGTTGCTATTGAAAATCTGATATTCTTGCAATTGCGCCAAAAATTAAACCCCGCGGGGACGTGGAGCGGGGCAGGGATAGAGGTCCCTACCCCTTTCCCCGCCCCGTCCCCAGCCCCAGCGGGGATCCCCGCCGATGATATTATTTTTTTTATTTTCTTAATCTCAAATCCTATATGTTTTTTATCGTTTAATCCCTAAATCTTGTACCCTTTAGAAATTAAATCATAAATCTCAAATCTTTTATACCCTAGATCTTAATAATATATAAATTAGTACAAAAATAAAATAAAATATGTGTAGTGAAACGAGGATGGAGATCCCCGACGGGGAGCGGGGCCTCGGCGGGGACGGGGGAAGTTTTTGATCCCCGTTCGAGGATGGGGAATGGGGCAAAAAACAGAGACGGTGAGAGTACTCCCGGCCCAGAACCCTCCCCGTTGCCATCCCTAGGACCCAATGAAGCATAGTGAGTAGCAAAGGCTGCTGAAATCCCAAAATACCCTGAAAATGCTCAATAATATGTGCTTGTAGGAGCAGAGGAGAGGTTAAAAGTGTAATGACCCTTATTTTATTATAAGGGTATTAATATAATTTCTATATATTTATTTTGATAATAATACAAGTTATGAAAGTTTTTTTATTTTTTTAGAGGAGTAATTTAAATTTTCATTAACTTAAGTTCAAAAGTAAGTCAAGATAATTTTGTACAAATGATCAAATGGGCTATAATAGTATGGTGTAGAAATAAATAAATACATATAACAATGAATGTAGTTTTAGAATTTTAAGTATAATAATAAATATTATAAGAATTATTATGTTATCCATGAAGGGATAAAATAATAAATACCCTAAGTTATGAATGGTCTAAATTATGATTAACCTTATGTTAATTATAATCTAAATAAACTTTTCAATCTTAACCTAAATTATTTGAGTTAAGATTAAAAAAGTGTTAATCAAGATTTAAATATGGCTAATTTTATAAAGAGATGTGACTTAAGCTAAATTTTAACCTAAGTTAATTTTTCTACATCTTAGTTTTGGGTTAAAATAATTATATAAACTTAGTATATTAAAATAAATAAGTTTGGTTAATTTAACGAATTTTTGAAAAATGAAATAAGGGCACTTTTGCCATAACTTTAAAAAGTTGAGCAAAAATGTGCAAATAGGCCAAATAAGGGGGGAGGGGGGATGTGTGAAATTACTGAGATTAGCCTTCTTCAACCTCCAGTCCATTCTCGGCCGCGAGCTTTAAGCTCTTCAATGGCGGATTAGAGCTTCAATTCGAGCTCGATTGGTCAAATTAAGTATTGGGCATTGAAGATCAAGATCTTATGCATTCAATTACTCCATCAATCGGTATTAAAAGAGGTGAATTCGACGGAATATTGTCTGAGAATCAAAAGTGTCGTTCAGATGAAACAAATTGAATTTGTCAAAATTCGATCACACCGGATTGAGTTGGGAGGAGTGGATCATGGGATTTTGTCGAGGGAATTGAAAGCTTTAAAAGCCCTATAAATAGCGCTTCGATTGATCCCCCAACTCATCCAATTTCAATCGATTTCCCCAAGCACCCTAAATCTTGATTGCGTTTGTTCTTCAGAAACTCCGAGCACCTCGAAGATTTGTTCTTGCAATTACCACCACCAATAGCTCCGCCCATAAGCCCTCTTCAAAAGCCCCTTGACCCTGACGCCGGAGACGCACCGACGAGGCCCAATTGCTTAATCTTGATTAAATTGGTTAATCATGATTTTCAAAATTAAATTAATTTTATAAATATTAAAATTAGGATTAATTTAATTTTATAAATATTAAAATTAGAATTAATTTTATTTTATAAATATTAAAATTAAATTAATTTTTTTAAATATTAAAATTAAATTATTTTTTAATATTATCTTATATTATGAATGATTAAATTATAACTCTTCTTCTAAATAATATTTTGAGTTTTAAAATATTGAAGTTATAAATAAATTATTGGACAAAGTTATTTATGCTATGATTAATTAGAATATATGACTAATTAATTTTAGTATCGTATAAATAATTGTTTTATCGAAAAGCCTTGAAATTGATTTATTTAGAGATAAATAAATTCAATTAGAAATCGAGACATGTATCCTTCAAATTTTGATATTGAATAAATTATCTATTTATAATTTATTTATTGTGTGTGATTTGAGTATGTGTCGGAAGTGCGTTTGGAACGGAACTAAAGCAGGGAGCCAATTTGCTTTTCGAAAGGAACCATCTCCGATACGCCGTTCATCTTCTTCGTGGTTTAAGGCAAGTGTAAGTTCGCTCTTGCAATTTATTCCATATTTTCTTAATTGATAATTAATCTATTGTCTTAATTAAGTTGAGATAAATATTCTTAATTTTCGTTTGGAAACTTGTATTCTAAATTAGTGTGAATAATGAACCTTATTATTAGGTTGTATAATTGCTAGCAACGACCCTTATATATTATTATTATTATAGGGTGCTAGATGGACTTTGGTGTGGATTGTTGTGCATTGGTGTGGATTTATATGCTTAGTTAGCACGAGTATTAGTAGAAACGCTAATTACCTTGTGAGGTTTAACTGTTTCTTTATAACTTGGTATTAGGAGGATTGCCCCAATACTTTTGGTCATGACATACTCTTATTTAAATATAAGTGGTGGTGCACTTAGCTAGTGCCCAAATTCAGAATTCGTGCAATGTTATATATCTCATTGCGAGATTGGTGTAGATAAAAAGTTGTAACTGTGATACCCCGTAATTCTATAAGGATTATTTTGGGAATTTTTGGAATTTTCCCGAACACCCGTTTAGTACGTCGGATTTAATTCAGAAAGTTAGAGGCATTCTGTAATGTGCTCTGTATCTGTGATATTTTTCTCAGTGATATAAAATACAGACGACGTACTTTGGATTTTAATACTCGTTCGTGTATGATTATTTTTATCCCGGTTTAAGACGACGTCGTCCAAAAGCTAAGAAGGGCAAAGCCACGGTGGCGGCGCCCGCCGCATTTATTACGACGCCTGCCGCGAAGGGCTCGAGGCAATAGTAGCCTCGTCTTCTAGCTGGGCGCGACGACCAGAAAATGACGCCCGCCGTAAGTGCCCGCCGCAGGGTATTTCCAAGGCGGCGACCAAGGGAATTACGGCGCCCGCCGTTTCCTAGTGGGGGCGTAGCCCTGTGGTCGCCGGAGTCGTCTGCTAATCGCCGTTTTAGCCCCGCCACGACACCCTCCTAGCCATCATTGTGCTCCCTCGATCTGTGGCTATAAAAGGAGAGGCTTGGGGGTCGGATTCGAGCTCAAATCAGAAGCTTCAATCCCTCAAAATTGTCTCGCCGGAAAAGCTTGCCCTCGCCGGAGTTCTTTGGAGTGATCGCCGGTGTAGTGTGGTGTTGTTCCAGTGGCCCTTGTGAAGCTTTTGGGTAGCCTTTGAAGGTTAGAACCCAAAGCAAGTCGAAAGGAGGCCAAGTCGCGTGCCATTTGGTGAGTCTTTCTCGCCGTTCTGTTTCTGGGCTCTTCATGCCGCCCGCTGTGTTCATGGCGGCGATTGCCGTGATGAACACGGCGCCCGCCGTGATGAACCCGGCGCCCGCCGCTAGAGGGCAGAATGCCTATTTTGGCCTCGGCCTTGGTGGTCATTGTTCGGGCGTTGTTTCTTTTGGTTTCTTTCGTCTTTCCTTAGTTTCGTACTAGTTTATGTCGAATCTAACTTAGGGTCTCCTTATGGGCCGACTCAAAGGTCGTTGTGCTGTCGGAGCTATACCTGTGTCAAGCCCGGAATTCCGTCGTCGTTAGGCTTGTTCCAACTCTGTGGATTAAGGCAAGTGGCGGTTCGCTCTTGCTTAATCATTCCATGTTTCATTAATTATCAATTATTTAATTGTTAATTAAATTGGAGTGAACTGTTGTTTTGTTTGGGAACTAATTTCATAAATAAACGTGATTAAAGTAATGTTATGATATGTTGTATATCTGTTAGAACAACGCTATTATATGTGATAATTACCGTGATGGTATTGTTGTGAATTTAATCTTAATGCTAGAATAGCATGTGGGTTAATAGGAAAACTAATCCAAGTAAGGATTAGCCGTTTCTATTATCTCTATGTTTAAGTTGATTGCCTGGATGTTTTTAATGTGAATAATTGTTGTGTTAGACTGTTTAGTTAACACGAGTATTCGTAGGAACACTAATCCAAGTAAGGATTAGTCGTTTCTTTATAACTTAATGTTCGTAGGAACACTAATCCAAGTAAGGATTAGTCGTTTCTTTATAACTTAATGTTCGTAGGAACGCTAATCCAAGTAAGGATTTGTCGTTTCTTTAAATCGTAATACTCCTCGGGTTAATTTCCGGATAATAATTTAAGGGTCATGACATATGCTTCTTATCCACCGTTAAGGATCTGAAGTGTTTTAAGCGCCTTGCAAGCGCCATTGGATGAGCATAATTGCAGTCCTGTGTATTAAGCACTTAGTTAGTGCAATTGGGGTGGACGTAACTGTCATCCTGTAAATTAAAGTATAAGCATTGTGGCAGTGTAATCTGGGTGAACGTAAGATCACCCTGTGTAATAATAACTTCCGTTGTTACTCGAAATAATATTAAGCCTCGTGCGTGCGTTTGCGTGTGTGTGTTTGTGTGTTGTGTTAAATTGGGTCGACATGATTGTCACCCTGAGATTTAAGCTTTGTGCCGCTCTTAATAACATTAACGTGTTTCAGTAAAGTGTGTTTGGTAATTAAATAAGATATGTGCCCGAGTGCACATGATTAATAAACCTTCGGTGAGTAGTGCAACTAAGTTATAGTGCAGCTAGGAAAACTCATCTCGACTTTGATCATAGTACGTTCTCTTTTCAATCTGGATTCGCTGTATGCGATGAGGTTGGTTGTGAACTGAAGCATCTCAGTCAACTTTTAAATAATTTGTGTGTGTAACTTTAATGTTCCCTAGCAGTTGTCATAATTTCCTATAAGGCTCATTTCAGTTGGAGTCTTCTCTTCAGTGCATATCTAATTGTTAAATCATTCCGTGAAAGTGTCGGGTTATATATCGTTCCTTCGGTTTTTATTCAAGGGACAATGATAGTAAATGGTCACGATCACCCGAACCACTCTGCTTTGTACCCTTGCTAGTCTATTCAGTAGACTAACCCACGAACTTTGTTCTCTGCATGTGGGCTGGTGTCATCCGTTCGATTCGGCACATCAGGACTTGATTCCCGGAGTTTAAGTAACCTATTGAAGGATAAGAAGCTTGCAGACGAAGATTTAAAGTCAGTATTTAAGTTGTTAAGTGTTTTAAGTTTGTTAAGTGTTACCTTGATGTATCTTCATAATTTAAGCCAGGTTATACGTTGGCTATTTAAAGTCTTCCGTTGTTTAATCTTTCAATTAATATGTAATTGTGTATGTATTTAAGCATGTATGTTCTGGAAAAGCCTGGGGTGACTTTGGACGGTAAAGTCTGAGGTCACTGGCATGTAAGATCTCCGGTGTAAATTGGGGGTGTTACAGTAACATAAATGCACGTTTTGGAATTAAATAAGATAAGTGTCGTTTTGCACATAATTAATATACCCTCGGGCGATAAGTACAACATGGAACCCGCTCGGTCTCTTGTCTAAAGTAAGTCCCTTTCCAATCTGGATTCACATTATACTGTGAGGTTGGTTGATGACTCAAATATTTAATGAGGCCTTTTCAAAAACTTTGTGTGATAAATATAATGTTCCCAAACAAATTCGATAATTTCCCATAAGTCTCACTTCCATTGGAGTCTTCTTTTGAAGCATTCTTTTTTCTATCGTTTCAGTGAGTATCTGGGTTATGTATTGTCTACAGACTATTATTCGAGAAACAAAGATAATAACTGGATACAATCACAAGAACCACTCCATTTGAGCCATTGTTTAGTCTTTCATTAGACTAACCGACCTTTCTATTCCTGGCATGGTTGGTTGGTGTCATCCGTCCTATACTACACATCGGTGGTTGGTTTCAAACAACCTTGAATTAACAAATCAAAGACGAAGGGTTGTAGTTTGTTGTTATATCCTAGTCATGTAATTAGCATTTATTTAAAGTCTTTCGTTGAAATTTCAATATCGTTTGTAAACTATCATTCTCAATTTACGAGAGGAATTTTAATAAAATATTGAGTTTCCTTTATACAAAGTCTTCCGTTATTTACTCAGATATTACCTAATGTTTATTTGTTTATTAAAGTATAATTTTTCTGATTAAATCCTTAGGTGACTTTGGACTTTACAGTCTGAGGTTACTGGCGTGTGGCACTACCGACATAAGTAGGAGAAGTTAAAATTATGATATCAGAGCAATGTTTATAAATTCTTAGCCTATTGTTAGGTTTGAGAATTTTTAAAATTTTATTCAAACTATTTTATTTTATGTATATACATTTTTTTTAAAAGAAAAATCTATAGAATTTTAAGGTATTTGATTCAAAGGTTATGAAAATAGTTTAAAATTTAGAAATAATAAAATGATTGGTTTACTTATAAAGGTACATAAATTCATTATAATGTTTGTTTATATGATAGTAGTACTTTAAAGAGTAAGTTTATATTCATTTAATTATTTTAAAGTGTAGTTTTGAATATGGTTGTGAAATTTAAAAGGATAATGTTGGTAGTTTAGTTATAAAGGAATTAACTTTATAAATAGTTTGTTTTATAAAACAAAAAAGGTGTGAATAGTTGATTTAAAGTGTGATTTTTTTTTTAAAAGTGTGTTTCAACTTCTGCAAGCTTTGATGCCGTAACTTTATCCTTAGATCCATTCATAAAAATCTCTCTATATTCTTGGAATAATGTCAAGTTTGTTATTGACATTAGTTGTTCTTTTTGCTTGAATTGGCGAGCATTGTCTCAAGAGTTTAGTATTATAAGGGTTCCTTGCTATACGGAATTAAGCGTGTGTAGCTAATGCTCTATGGAGTTTGAGATTTATTTCTCATGTGTATACTCCGAGCATTGGTTGTGGTAAAATTTGTATGGTGAGCTAATATAAAACTTAAAATACTTAATTGTGAGTCTTATAAATTATTCATTTAAGTGAATAAATTTGTAAAAAGAGGTATTTTATAAGGAGTTGGTTTTCTCTAAAATGATCATACTCTAATACTGTTTTGAGTTAAACTTTAGAATTTAAGAGTTATAATTATGGCGTTTATAAGCGAGTGTGTCCGTTGTGAGACTAGTTGTTAAAGCTTTCGGAAGAGCTAAGTGTGTAAAATTATTATTTTGGAAAACCTACTTAAGGCGACATTCTAAGTCTTTCTTAAGGAAATAATATAATGATACGAGGAGTTTTAAGGCGATTTAGTCCACGTAAATAGTAAATTTTGGTTGGGCAAAAGGTTTGTTTAATTTGGGATAGTAAATTGTGTGAGGACAATTAATTGTTTAAGGATTTATGGGTGAATAACAAACTCAGCCGGTGAAAGTTTATTTTGATTTATGTGGATTAACAGTGTGAGATAACGTAAGTGTATTTATTTTTATCAACTGGACTTGATGAAAAAGTGATCTATGTGTATTAAGATGATCTTATGACACATTTTGGGTAAATAAAATGATTGATCATAATCGTGTTAGATGAATTATTAAAATCATGTTTGAGAAAAATAAGAATAAAATGTTGTGTGATTATTTGAGAAAAATTAGGAAATGCTAAAGGTTTTATGTTAGAGCCTCATTAAAGGAATGATTTAAATTATTCTGGGAAAGATTTTAGGTTAGAGATGAAATAAGGGCCAAATTTAATTGAGGTAAATAATAAAGCTTCTTGGGAGTTGTACATTTAAGGAATAAGGAGATACACTATTTAGAAGTTACTAAGAATTGATATTTGCATTATACGGAAGTTATGTATGTACCTTGGAATCCGATCATAGAAAGGAAATGGGAAGACAAATATGGTGTTATTTTGCTTAAAAGATACTAAGTTCTTTAGGGTGAGTAGCGCATAATAGCGGGATAATCTTGGAGACTATTATTCTAAGGTGGTCATAATCTTGCAGATAGATTTATGAGCTGATACATGGGATAATATATGGAGACGAGATATACGAGATAATGTCATGGTTGAGGAAACGGATCGTCTTTACTATGACTAATTTTGAGTACGAAATAATTGAGGATACTAAGCTCAAGTAGTGAGGTTAATGTGGAAACCGATCCCTCTATCTTGGTAGTGCTAGTTTCGGGATCAAAACTATTTTTAAGGGGATAGTATTGTATTAACCCTCATTTTATCATAAGGGCATTAATGTAATTTCTATATATTTTATTTTGATAATAAAAAAAGTTATAAAACTTATTTTATTTCTTTTAGAGGAGTAATTTAAATTTGCATTAATTTAAGTTCAAAAGTTAGTCAATATAATTTTGTACAAATGATCAAATGGGCTATAATAGTATGGTATCGAAATAAATAAATAGTTATAACATTGAATGTTGTTTTAGAATTTTAGGTATAATAATAAAGGTTATAAGAATTATTATGTTATCCATGAAGAGATAAAATAATAAATATCCTAAGAATGTTATCCCTTTAAGTTATGAATTGTCTAAATTATGATTAACCTTATGTTAATTATAACTTCGATAAACTTATCCATCTTAACATAGATTATTTGAGTTAAGATTAACAAAGTGTTAATAAAGATTTAAATATGGTTAATTTTATAAAGATATGTGACTTAAGCTTAATTTTAACCTAATTTAATTTTTCTACATCTTAGTTTTGGGTTAAAATAATTATATAAACTTTGTATATTAAAATAAAAAAAATTTGGGTAATTTTTAGAATTTTTGAAAAATGAAATAAGGGCATATTTGCCACAACTTTAGAAAGGTGGGCAAAAATGTGCAAATAGGCGGAATAGGGGGAGGGGGGCGTGTGTAATTACTGAGAATAGCCTTCTTCAACATCCATCCCATTCTCGGCCGCGAGCTTCAAGCTCTTCAATGGCGAATTGGAGCTTCAATTCGAGCTCGATTGGTCAAATTAAGTATAGGGCATTGAAGATCAGGATCTTATGCATTTAGTTACTCCATCAACCGAAATTAAAAGAGGCGAATTCGACGAGATTTCGTCCCAAAATCAAAAGTGCCATTTGGATAAAACAAATTGAATTTGTTAAAATTCGATCACACATGACTGAATTGGGAGGAGTGGATCACAAGATTTTGTCGAGGGAATTGAAGGCTTAAACAGCCTTACAAATAGCCATTCGATTGATCCCCCAACTCATCCAATTTCAATCAATTTCCCCAAGAACCTTAAATCCCGATTGCGTTTGTTCTTCAGAAAAATCTGAGCACCTCGAAGCTTTGTTCTTGCAATTACCACCACCAATAGCTCCACCCATAAGCCCTCTTCAAAAGCCCCCTTGACCAGGAACCGGAAGTGCCACCACGCTACTCCGATGAACACTCTTGTCCGATTTTCGATTTTGCTTTAATTTTATTTTTATATTTATTTTGCCTAATCTTGATTAAATTGGTTAATATAGATTACTGGAAAATAAGTTAGGATTAATTTATTTTTATAAATATTAAAATCAAATTAATTATATCTATTTTAATATTATCTTATATTAGGAATAGTTAAATTATAACTCTTCATCTAGATAATATTTTGAGTAAGAAAATATTGGAGTTATAAATAAATTATTGGACCAATTTATTGATGATATGATTGTTTACAATATACAACTAATTAATATTAGTATCGCATCAATAATCGTTTTATCGAAATGCCATGAAATTGATTTATTTAGAGTTAAATAAATTCAATTAAAAATCGAGACATGTATCATTTAAATTTCGATATTGAATATATTATCTAATTATAATTTATTTATTATGTATGATTTAGGTATGTCTCGGAATTGCGTTTGAAACAGAACTAAAGCAGGGAACCAATTTGCTTCTCGAAAGCAACGATCTCCGATACGCCGTTCATCTTCTTCATGATTCAAGGAAAGTGGCAGTTTGCTCTTGCAATTTATTCCATGTTTTTTTCTTAATTAACAATTAATTGATTGTCTTAATTAAGTTGGGATAAATATACTTAATTTTCGTTTGAAAACTTGTGTGCTAAATTGGTGTGAATAATGAACCTTATTATTAGGTTATATAATTGCTAGCAACGAACCTTATATATATATTATTATTATTATTATAGGGTGCTAGATGGACTTTAGTGTGCATTGTTGTGCATTGGTGTGGATTTATACGCCAGGAAAAATGAGGAATCCTAATAATCACTCTTCTTCTTTTCACTCATTTTGCCAAGGCGCCCTTTCAGGTTTTCACCAAGCCACTCATTTCAATTTTCAATAGATGGGCTCACAAAAACTCACATCACTCTTGACCTCATATTACCACAGCCTAATGCTGGTCCAAGCCATCTGCTTATTACCTAAGCCGCCCTTTTGGGTTTTCGACTTATCCCATGATTTCTTTTTATGTCTTTTTTCATATTTTTGACTATTTCAATTTTTTATTTTTTTTCAGACGACTAGCAAGTATAGATCACTCCCCCATGCTTAAACATTGCATTGTCCTCAATGTAATGAAAGACAAAATGATGAAGCATAGGGAAAAGCAGAAAAGTACTCACACCGTCGCCGAGGTGGCCTGGATGTGGATGTTGGGGCTGGCGGTAAATCAATGAAAGCACATGTCTCTGGTGTTGTGGCGGTCCTTCTCAATCAAACTCCACGTGCAACCAAATAGATCCATTGTAAGGTGTAGTGGTATATCAAAGAAAACGGGGCTGTACGGGCTTCTATGAAAACAAAATGGGAGCCCTAATGTCATCGTGTAGCGGGATCCAACGCTCCATATCAATCATCATATCTGCAGTTTGCTCTGGAGCTCCTCCTCGTCAGCTGTCTACTGTCGGGCCATCATCGGTTCCAAATAAAAATGTCGGGCTAAGGTTGCCTCCTTGGCAGCATGATACGCGTCGGTCTTCAAAGTAAACGTCGGACAGCTGAGCCGCGATCGCGGAAAATCGCCGAATTTTAAATGTTTTTTTTCCAGGTAAAGGAGACTTACAGTGGTTTTTCCGCGGTCGCGGAAAAGCTTCTGGTGCGAGTTGAACACCGTCTTCGAATTTGGCTCGGGTCTCCTACCTGCGATTTAGTCTAAAACACGAAAACACACAAATAAAAACTTGAAATGAAAAGATACGAAAAGAATTACATACCTCGGGTTGCCTCCCGAGCATCGCCTTGGTTATTGTCGTGGCTCGACTTGGTGCCCTTCCACTCAGCTTGGGTTGCTCACATCAACCGAACACTTGGGGTTACAATCAGGAGGGTGTCTCTTTGCATCATCGATGTTGAATCCGACCCTCACCCCGTCAAACTCCATTGTGAGTGAACCCATACTCACATCAATTTTCGTATTTGCCGTGTTCATAAACGGCCTACCCAGCATCACAGGGGCTGCGTGCTTGTCTTGCCCCGTATCCATCACAAAGAAATCCATAGGGAAAATCAGTTTATCAACCTCTACCAGCACATCCTGCACCACTCCTTTGGGATACACATAGGAATTATCTGTCAATTGGATCACTATCCCCGTCTTCTGTAATGGCCCAACCTCTAAAGATTCATATAGTGAAAGATGCAACACATTGATAGATGCACCCAAATCCAGCATGGCTTTGTCGAACGTGGTGCCACCTATCTTGCAGGGAATAGTGAACATGCCTGGGTCACTACACTTCTTTGGTAACCGCTTTTGTAGCATAGCAGAGACATTCTCACTCACCAGGACCTTCTTTTTCTCCTTCACAGATTTCTTCCTCTTAATCTTGCACAGTTCTTTCAAAAAATTTGCATAGCCAGGAATGCTCTTAACTAGCTTGATCAAAGGAATGTTTACCTCGCAATTGCTGAAGGTTTCAAAATTTTCCTTGTCGTTCTCTAGCCTTCTATTATCCTTCAGTGCCTCGGGGAAGGGCGCGGGCAGCTTCAGCGAACCGAGCGGAGGGAAATAGGGACGAACATAATCGTCGTGGACATCAACGGGCAAACCGCGGTCGCAGATTGGGTCCCGCGGTCGCGGCTCATTGTCTGACAAATCTGGGGCTCCAAGAAGTTTTCCGCGGTCGCGGATTTGTGTCGAAAAATTCTTCATCCCTAGAAACTTTTCCGCGGTCGCGGAAATCTGTCCGGGGTCACGGAAATTTGCCGATTTTCTTCTCGCTTCCAGGAACAATCCCGCGATCGCGGCTGTCCTCTCCGCGCCCGCGGAATTCTTTCTGTTGTCCACGAGCGTCCTCCATTTGTGTTCCGCTCTTCAGCGTCATTGCACATACGTTCTCCCTCGGGTTCACTACCGTTTGAGATGGTAGCTTCCCCGAATCCTGGGCTTCCAGTTTGCTCACGGCTAGAGAGATCTGCCCCACTTGCTTCTCCAAGTTCTTAATACTAGACCTCATCTCTTGATTTTGTTGGGCCATAGTGCTTGCCAACGTCGATACGCTCTGGGTGAGGGTCCTGATCATGTCATCACCGGACATAGATGAACTTGAGCTTTGGCCTTGAGGTCTCGGGTCATGACTAGGCCGGAAACCGGTGTCGTTTTCCTGTCAAAGAAATCCTAATTCACCTACTAAAGAGTATAGCAAGCAAGTCAAGGTCGATCCCACAGGGAGTCGGTTATCTGTATGCAATAACGTGTGACTAACAAGTACCAGGGGGGTTTTGGAATAATCGCAGGATAACCAAAGATGCAAGTAATAACAGAAGAAGAAATATAACGAGAGAAAGTATTCCACCAGACAAATATCCACACCACAAATGCAATAGGTTGATCACTGAAAACTATCTTTCCAAGTTCTTTTACTATCTTATAATTGTTCCCATCCTGATCATGAATACTATCGATTCTCACAGTTGTCGATAGACTTATTACTATGCCAATGATAAAATACCTCCGATTCTCACAGTTGTCGGTGTACTTTAGCAGTAACATAGCAATAGCAATACACACAAGGATATAGGATATATGCAAGTAGAAAGACGTACAAGTACTCACTCCCCTACTCACATGCAACTGATTCTCACTCACAATTGTACGCTCGGAACCCCTATACGCACAATTGTGTTTACCACTAGATATGCACTCGGAACCCCTATATGCAACCCTAGCAATATGATAGATGTCGAAAGACCTAGTTAGCTACGCTAGAAGAATCAACATAAATCAATAAACAATTTAACCAAGAGAATCAATCCAACTTAATAAGATATAGAACACGGAATAAAAATCTCACAACCAATTCATTGTCGTGCTTCAATTGTCTAGCGAAACAAAAGTGTTTAGCTATCCATTGTTCAAAAACCTAGAAGTTGAATAGACAAAAGAGAGAGGACCGAACTCCTCTCAAAATTAACAAAAGAGATCTTATATAGGTTCTTGGAAAATTAACCTAGCAAACAAAATAAGGAAATAAAATATAATAAGACATAAAATCCAAATATACTAAAATAAAAACAAATGACACGCTGGCCGCGCAATCTTCTCTTCCACCGCGAGGCGGTAATATCCCACCGTGAGGCGGTGGCTTCTGGCGCGTTGCACTTCTCTGAGGATCACCGCCGGGCCGCGGTGGCTTCTGGCGCGGGGCGGTATTGGCCAGCTTCTTCATCCTTGTGTCTGCTCTCCTGTACTACCACTTGGGGTAGCTTTTTTCATTAGTTCTGGGCAGATCTTCTCCTTCATCTTCTATCCTCTTCACTAAGCTGTAAAACCTTCATATCTGTACTGCTTCAACTCTTCCCCTGGATTACAGACTTAGCCTAATTCTACACCAAAACTTCATCTAAATTGTGTCAATAATCACTAGTTAAGGTGCATGAAATGACACCTATCAAATATCCCCACACTTAGACCTTTAATCGTCCCGAGTAAATCAAATCAATCATACTCCACTCATCAAATATCAAGGCCTCAGGAAATGTGACAACAGATGATACCAATGACTACAACAGCTCAACAATCAGCCCCAGACAACCAAAACACATGATGCGAGATGAATCTATTCCTAACTCCTGTCTAGCTTCTTATTGCTCCAAAGTGACCTACCCGAACTCCTTATACCGCCTCTTCTTATGACGCCTCGCCAATAGGTAGAGATAAATCCTAGAATCACTCTTCTTCTTTTTCGCTCATCTTGCCGAGGTGCCCTTTCGGGTTTTCACCAAGCCACTCATTTCATTTTACTAGACGTCTCACATGTGCTCACATCACTCCAGTCCACTTTTTCCCTGGTCTATACCAGTCAGACTACCTGCTTTTTACTTGAGCCGCCCTTGCGGGTTTTCGGCTCATCCTAGGATTTTGATTGCCTTTTCAAATATTTTTGGCTTTTTTTTTTGAATAGAAATATGAAATGCAAGAATAAAATCTGTACACTAGCTATGATAAACAGTGAGTCTAAATCCCTCCCCACACTTGAAACACACATTGTCCTCAATGTAAAGACGAAAACAAAACAAAATAGGGAGAAAAGAACAAGGACTCACTGGAAAGGTGGAAAGCTCAGTGGAGGTGGATGCCGCCCAAAGTACTGCTCCTGCATGAAGGCCTCAGCTGCACTCAGCTGGTCTGTGATATCGCGTGCAATGTCAGCCTGTATAGTCTGCAACCGAGCCAGCGTCGCCTCGTTCGCAGCCTCCTGACGCAGCGTGAAGGCATCAAAATGGATGAACATCTCATCCCAAGAAAACTCAAAAGGCGATGTAGATGTGGAGGCAATGTCAGAAGCAGGGGGATCGACATCCATAATCATGGGAATAGCAGCCGGCGGATCAGCCTCATCGTCGAAAGGAATAATCTCAGCGTCAGACGGGATGTACCAGCCTGTGAAATCTCGCGGGTAGGCCAAAGGACGAGGGAGGCGCAACAGGTGACCTCCGTAGGAGCACCACAGATACTGCCCCTGACATATGGTCAGCATACCACACCGTCGCAGATATGGGATGTCGTAGCGAATAGGCATGAGCGGCGGAGGCTTGGTGTCCATCGAAATCCTGGCCGCAACAACCAAGGTGATCAGTCCACCCTGAACAATGTCTCGCGCGGTGCCCTCGCGAATCTGCTTCAGCTCATGCAGCCATATGACAACCCATCCATGGGTCACCTCATCCAAAGGATCAATCATCGGGGAGAAAAGACCAAGGCGCTTCAGAGAAACCTTTCTCTCCTCCATACACCCACAAAATGTCCGAAGCAACACAATGTAGACCAAGCGGAAGCAGGGGTGGACAATCTTATTACTATTCTCCTACCTCTTTTGATATTCAGCCATTCCTGTTGCGGTGGTCCAGAATTCCTTAATGTCCGCCTTGTCGGGACCCTGCCTCCACTTCTCAGTAGCTGGTTTCGACACACCCAACAGCTCCCGAATTTCCTCTATAGGAATATCATAACTCCGACCCTCATATTTGAAGGTGATTCCCGCTATGAGTTTCTGCTCCCTACCATCAATGATTCGTCGCGTGTGGTTTCGAGACAAAGTGGCTATAAACTGGTAGCAGAGTTCAGGGAACGCGGGGGCGCATTTGTCTAGGAAGCCCCCCAATCCCATCCTGTCCAGACATTGTTGAGTCATTTCTAACAAACCCAATTAAGCTAGCGCTCCCCTATCAAAGAAACGAGTCGGCTGTACGTGTCTCACTGACACCACATCATACACCTTACACTCCTCCTCGGTCATCCCAACCTTCCTAGCTCTCGACATTGTATAAGGAAATAGGCGCTCGAATCAAAAGAACTAGGCAAGGAAGACTGACAACCCGCTGAAGAATGAATATGAGTGTCACCGCGGGGCGGTGATGATTACTGAGCGTAGTAGCTGGGCCGCGACGAAGTGGACGCGGGGCGGCGACTGTTCACCTTCTTCTCCAAATTCAAAATCCGATTTACGCGAGGCGGAGAGACTACAACGCTATAACACTCCACAGGCCAGCTACCCCAGCCACCAACCATCCAGCCTGGTGACAACGACCAGTCGGTGCCGGCGCCGGTGCTGCTTGTGAGTCCACAAGGCCTGCAGCCCTAACACCCAACCCTTCCCCCATTAAATGGGTAGGTTGTTGCCCGCGGGGATCGAACCCGGGACCTTTAGATACAAGGGCATTATCTTGCCACTTATTTCACCAATTGCGCTGCAGCTCAATTGGTGATATAAGTGGCAAGATAATGCCCTTGTATCTAAAGGTCTCGGGTTCGATCCCCGCGGGCAATAACCTACCCATTTAATGGGGGAAGGGTTGGGTGTTAGGGCTGTAGGCCTTGTGGACTCACAGGCAGCACCGGCGCCGGCACCGACTGGTCGTTGTCACCAGGCTGGGTGGTTGGTGGCTGGGGTAGCTGGCCTGTGGAGTGTTACAAAAAAAGTACACTTTGAATGAGAGGGGCTCCGACCTTACCGGCCAGCCATTGCTCTATCCATGGGCCGCAGCTCATGTACCCCAACCAAATCCCCATGGCTGTGAGGTTGTTCGCAAGGCTCGAACTCGATACCTCACGCTTTAACAAGCAGCCTCGCGCTCACTTGTTACCAATTGTACTGCAGCACAATTGGTATCCACTCCTTGCGGGGAGGGGATAAAGGGGAGAGGTCTCGAGTTCGAGCGCTCCCAACAACCTCTTGGAAATGGCTTCCATTAATTTGGAGTAGCCTACCAGGGATGGATTAGGGTACATGGGCTACGGCTCATGCGAGTGTCTCATGTTGGGTTAGGCCCGTGGCTTGAGCACTCACATAAAAGTGTATTTTTTTGTAACATCCCAGGCCAAGCTACCCCAGCCACCAAGCCGCCCAGCCACCCAACGGTGCCGGCAGCACAATTGGTGATACAAGTGGTAAGGCATTGCCCTTGTATCTAAAGGTCCCGGGTTCAATCCTCGTGGGCAACAACCTACCCATTTAAATGGGGGAAGGGTTGGGTGTGTGGCCTGCATGCCTTTGGACAACCAGGCGGCACCAGTACCGGTGCTGACACCGTTGGGTGGTTGGGCGGCTTGGTGGCTGGGGTAGCTTGGCCTGAGATGTTACAAACGCGAGGCGGCGAGACTGCAACGCGAGGCGGTCACTGTTCGATTCCTCCTCTAACACCACCGAATAACCGGAAGAACACCCAGATTGCACCGATCACACCACCAGAACAAAATGTCACCCCCTTCAACTACTAACCACCACGGGGAAGTTCAGAAATCGTTACAAAGGGAGGTTTGGGTAGAGGAGATCAAAGTTGGGTTAAAGGTTGCCACTACCAAGGCTAGGAACAAGGGAGATTGGGGCGGGTAAAGCTTTGGGTTAAGGGTTTAAGATCTTGGAATGGGGGTGCGGCAGAGAGAGAGACGGGGAAGAGAAAGAAAAAGGGGATTAGGGTTTGGCGGGAGAGTTTATGGGGTGATAAGAGTAAAAGTAGGTACCGGACCGCGGGGCGATCCAACTGACACCGTCAAATCCTTCGTATCCAACTCAAGAAATAAAAATATTACTCACCCGTTTAAGGTTTTTTCGGGGCCCTTTATTTTTTTATTTTTTTTGAGTTGAGAAATCATACCAGACCTCCACCGCGGGGTGGTGAGATCCACCGTGGGGCGGTGGGACGAGCTGGGTACCACGTCTCTTCTCGGATTTATTTCTTACCTGAAATGTGAGTAACATGTGGACGAAACAAAGCAAAAATAAACTACGAAAATAATCTAATGAAAAGAAAATATCAAATAACTAACCCGGGTTGCCTCTCGGACAGCGCCTTGGTTAACGTCGTTGGCTCGACGTAGGCTGTGGCTCACCCTGTTTCAGCTTCAGGGCTTTCGAAACTTATTGCATCAACGTGGGTTGGATCGAAGCCTTCATAATAGGGTTTCAGCCTGTGGCCATTCACTTTGAAGATGTTGCCTGTCTTGGGGTTTGTCAGTCCGATGGCACCATGGGGGTGAACTTCAGCAACTTCATAAGGACCCGTCCATTTGGACCTCAGTTTCCCAGCAAAGTGCTTGAGCCGGGATTGAAATAGGAGGGCCTTATCTCCTGGCTTAAAATCCTTTCGCAGAATATGCTTGTCATGCCACTGCTTGGTCTTCGCCTTGTAGTTAACAGAGTTCTCATAGGCTTCAAGGCGTAATTCCTCCAGTTCTTGCAGCTGCAGCTTACGGAAATCCCCCACTTCATCCAGTTGCATGTTGCATTTCTTTATTGCCCACCACGCTTTATGCTCAAGCTCTACGGGGAGGTGGCAAGCTTTTCCAAATACCAGCCGGAAATGGGACATTCCTATCGGAGTCTTGAAAGCTGTACGGTATGCCCACAGCGCATCATTGAGCTTGGTGCTCCAATCCCTCCGATTAGCTACTACTGTCTTCTCCAGTATAGATTTAATCACTCTGTTGGAGTTCTCGGCCTGCCCATTAGTTTGAGGATGGTAGGCCGTAGAGATTCTCTGGGTGACGTGATACTTCTTCAGTAGGGCAGTCACTGTCTTGTTGCAGAAATGGGTTCCCCTGTCACTAATTAAAGCTTTGGGTATTCCAAATCTTGAGAAAATATTTTCCTTGAGAAAACCTGCCATAACTTTAGAATCATCAGTCCTGGTGGCCTTCGCTTCCACCCACTTGGAAACGTAGTCCACCCCAAGCAATATATATAGATTCCCATGAGAGCTAGGAAAGGGTCCCATAAAATCCATGCCCCAAACATCAAAGATCTCACAAAAGATTAATGATGATTGCGGCATTTCATTCCTTCTGGTGATGTTTCCAACCCGTTGGCATCGATCGTAGGATTTTCAGAAGGCGTAAGCATCCCTAAAGATGTGTGGCCAATAAAATCATGCCTCCAATACTTTCCTAGCAGTCCTATTCGCTCCAAAATGACCCCCACATGCTTCAGAGTGACAAAAGTTAAGGGCATATTGTACCTCATTGTCTGGGAGGCATCGGCGCACTACCTGATCGACACAATGCTTCCACAGGTAAGGATCATCCAACACATAGTGGTGAGCTTCTCTCCGTATCTTCGCCTTTTGAGCTCTGGTGTAATCTGGGGGTATTTCCTCTCGAACCAGATAGTTGACGATATCTGCGTACCAAGGTCTGAAAGAACGGATTTCGAAGACATCCATGGCTATGTGAGAGGGAGGGTCAGAGGTGTCTCCAGAGCAAAGTGTGACTCCAGAGATCTGACCGCGGGGCGGTGCTATCGCTGCGGGTCGCGGTGAGCCTTCCTGGTTCTCACGTAAATCTACCGCCGGGTCGTGGTGGTCAGCACCGCGGGGCGGTGACATCTCCAACTTCATACTGGCTATGACTCGCCGGGTTGCGGCGGTGGGGACCGCAGGGCGGTGTTTGTTTTCTGAACTTCCCTCGATTATAAAAAGTGTGTCATCTGGGAAGGTGCCTTGAATGGGGCTCTGTTCTCCAGGCTTATCTTCCTCATGGAAGAGCCTACTCAGGTGATCTGCTACTAGGTTCTCTGCTCCCTTCTTATCACGGATCTCTACATCAAATTCAGTGAGAAGGAGAACCCATCGGATTAGTCTTGGCTTTGCTTCTTTCTTCGTCATCAGGTAACGAAGAGCAGTATGATCTGTGTAGATAATCACCTTGACTCCCAAAAGATATTGCCTAAACTTTTCCAAGGCAAAGACAACCGCCAGCATTTCCTTCTCAGTGGTGGAGTAGTTCCTCTGGGCTCCATTCAGAGTCATGGAGGCATAATGAATCACATGGGATGCCCGTCCCACTTTCTGTCCTAGAACTGCTCCAACTGCATAATCGCTGGCGTCACACATGATCTCAAATGGGCGAGACCAGTCAGGTGCGTGAATGATAGGTGCACTTGTCAGACGTTCTCTCAGGCAATCAAACGCTTTCTTGCACTCATCAGTGAATGCGTAGGTCACTTCCTTCTTCAGTAGCTCGCATAGGGGTGAAGAGATTTTTGAGAAGTCTTTGATAAATCTTTGGTAGAAACCTGCATGACCTAAAAAGGAACGCACTTCACGCACATTAGTAGGATAAGGCAAAGACTGAATTACATCAATCTTCGCCTTATCGACCTCAATACCCCTAGCAGAGATAATATGACGCAGTACTATCCCCTATTCTACCATAAAATGATACTTTTCATAATTTAAAACCAAATTGGTATCAACACATCGTTTTAGTACGAGGGCTAAATGGGTTAAACATGAATCAAAGCTAGTCCCATGCACTGTAAAGTCATCCATAAATACCTCAATGAATTTCTCAACATATTCAGAGAAGACACTAACCATACATCGTTGAAATGTACCGGGTGCGTTACACAATCCGAATGGCATTCTGCGGTATGCAAAGGTGCCAAAGGGACATGTAAAAGTGGTTTTCTCTTGGTCTTCTGGCACAATGGCCACTTGGAAGTATCCTGAATATCCGTCGAGAAAACAGTAGTAGGGGCGCCCAGCAAGGCCTTCTAGCATTTGATCAATAAAGGGCAGGGGGAAATGGTCTTTCCGAGTTACCGCATTCAGCTTACGGTAATCGATGCACACTCTCCATCCTGTGGTGGTCCTGGTGGGAACTAACTCTCCTTTTTGATTCTCCACTATAGTAATACCTCCTTTCTTAGGGACCACATGGGTTGGACTTACCCATTGGCTATCCGAAATAGGGAAGATCATATCAGCCTTGAGGAGTTTTAGCACTTCTTTCTTCACCACTTCCATCATCGAAGGTTTGAGCCTTCTCTGTGGCTGCCTGGATGGTCTAGCTCCGTCTTCAAGTAGAATCCGATGCATACAAATCGAGGGACTTATCCCTTTTATGTCTGCAATGGTCCATCCAATCGCAGTTTTATGCTCTCTGAGCACGCCTAATAGCTTCATTTCCTGGTCCGCAGATAGCTTGCTAGACACAATGATCGGCAGGGTGTCGTTGGCTCCAAGAAAAGCGTACTTGAGATGGTCTGACAACGGCTTCAATTCGATCTCGGGAGCCTGTTCAACAGAAGGAACGAGCCTTTCGCTCGGGCTTAGTAAAATGGGGCCAACGCCCAAAGGATCTGCAGAGTACTTACCATGGGCATCCAGCTGAGCGATGACTTCCTGCATGTTAGAGGGTAAAGAGTATTCCTCATAGGACAAGTCCAAATTATTTTCAACAATGGTCATCAACTCATCAGGACCAGAAATATCAAAGACATCCTGTGCAATAGAATCGATCACATCAATGGAGCATAGAGAATGGTCTTCAGCGAGGTGTTTCATGGCTTCATAAATGTTATATTCCACCTTCTCCCCGTCAAATTCCATCGAAAGCGTCCCACTTTGCAAATCAAGTTTAGTCTTAGCAGTTTTTAAAAATGGCCTACCTAACAGTATAGGAGTTTCCTTCGTATCTGTTTCCATATCTAAGACATAAAAATCTGCAGGGAATATCAATTTATCAACCATAACAAGGACATCCTCTATTACTCCCCTAGGGTAGACACTAGATCTATCAGCCAATTGAATTACAATTCCTATTTCTTACAGAGGTCCAAGTCCAAGAGATTCGTAGAGAGAATAGGGTAACACATTAATGGAGGCACCAAGATCAAGCATAGCTTTTTCAAACTTAGTGTCTCCAATAATACAAGGAATGCTCCACATACTTGGGTCTCCGCACTTCTTTGGCATACGCCTCTGGAATACAGCAGATACGCGTTCGCTAACCTTGACTTTTTCCTTGCCCTTCAGCTTTTGGTTTCTTTTTATAGTGCATAGCTCCTTTAGAAACTTAGCGTACCTCGGTACACTCTTGACGAGCTTGAGGAGTGGGATGTTCACCTCACACTTACTGAAAGTGTCGAAGAGATCCTTGTCATCAATGACTCTCCTTTCCTTCAGTGCCTCCGGGAAGGGGGCAGGTGGCTTCTCAGATCCAAGGGGAGGGAAGTTGGGACGTACATAGGGATCCTCTTCTTCCTCAGGTAAATCTACGAGCTCTGGGCTTTCACCGCGAGGCGGTGGTCTCACTGCGGGGCGGTATGGATCACCGCAGGGCAGTATGGATCACCGCATGGCGTAGGATTACTGGGGGCTACAGCCGGGGCGCGGTGGGAGTCGCCGCGGGGCGGTGACGTTGGCTCATTGTCAATTTCGATTTCAGCATTGTCGTCCTTTTCAGCCGTAGGGGCGACTTGTAATTACTTGCCACTTCGTAGGGTTACTGCGTTTGAAGCCTCTTTTATACCCTCTTTTCTCCACCCAGCAACCTCATCGGATAATTGGAACATGGCCTCCTTTATGCTCTTTATGTTGGCCTCAGTAGTTTGCACATGCGTTGTAAAGTGCATTGTTAGGGCCTTGAGCATTTCTTCGGTTGAAGAGGGGCTGCTAGTAGTTGGTGGATCATCAAAGCGAGTTTGTTGCGGTGGCTGTTGATCATATTGAGGTTTAACAGGCCCGTAACCTTCAGCAGCGTACACTTCAGCAATAGTGGTATCCTGTAGTTGGGGGCAGGCGTTGGTGTTGTAAAATGGACCAGCGCAAATTCCACAGCCAGCGTGCTGTTGAGGATCTTCTTGCTTGCCCATCCCCACAATGACCTCCTTCAAAGAGGCAATTTCTTGCGATACATGTGAATCGTTGGAGATGACAGCACCAACTAATCTAGCCCTTGGGGGTTCATCAAAATCCCTTGTACCCTCAGCCATACTACCACCACATGTAGCATCGGGGGTCATATTCAGGATACTACCACCACATGTAGCATCAATAATTCTTCTTTCATCATCCATCAGCCCGTTGTAAACATAGAGCACCAGAGATTTCTTGTCAAAACCATAGAACGGGCAACTAGCGCAGAGTCGCTCGAACCGTTCACAATAGTCATAGAGGGTCTCCTCCTCACCTTGTTCAATGCTGGTGATTTCCCTTTTCAAGGCGTTTGCCATCTTGGTTGGAAAATAGCGTGCGAGGAAACCCTTATGCAGCTTAGCCCATGAATCTATGCTTCCGCCAGGCAGATGATAATACCAGTCTTCAGCATCGTCTTTAAGAGTGAACCCGAAGGCTCTCATTTTAATCTGATCCTCAGTGACGTTGGCTGGTTTGATGCTCATAATGACGTTGTGGAATTTATTCAAATGAAGAATGGGGTCCTCTCCACTTCGTCTATAATATCTCGGGAGTAATCGTATCACTCTTGTTCTGAGCTCAAATGTTACACCATCAGCAAGGGGTGGAATGATTACAGCCAAAGGCTGCTGTATCAGATCTGGTGCAGTCAATTGTCGGAGTGTCTGAGCCATTCGTACCTGTCTCTGTATGAACTTCAACAAGTAGCGAATCAGTAGCAAAGGTGCGGATCGTAGGATAGATCCACACCGCAGTCAATCACAAATAATCACAAACAGAGTATTTGACTCCCCGACAACGGCGCCAAATTTGACAAGGCCAGAAACCGGTGTCGTTTTCCTGTCAAAGAAATCCTAATTCACCTACTAAAGAGTATAGCAAGCAAGTCAAGGTCGATCCCACAGGGAGTCGGTTATCTGTATGCAATAACGTGTGACTAACAAGTACCAGGGGGGTTTTGGAATAATCGCAGGATAACCAAAGATGCAAGTAATAACAAAAGTAGAAATATAACGAGAGAAAGTATTCCACCAGACAAATATCCACACCACAAATGCAATAGGTTGATCACTGAAAACTATCTTTCCAAGTTCTTTTACTATCTTATAATTGTTCCCATCCTGATCATGAATACTATCGATTCTCACAGTTGTCGATAGACTTATTACTATGCCAATGATAAAATACCTTCGATTCTCACAGTTGTCGGTGTACTTTAGCACTAACACAGCAATAGCAATGCATACAAGGATATAGGATACATGCAAGTAGAAAGACGTACAAGTACTCACTCCCCTACTCACATGCAACTGATTCTCACTCACAATTGTACGCTCGGAACCCCTATACTCACAATTGTGTTTACCACTAGATATACACTCGGAACCCCTATATGCAACCCTAGCAATATGATAGATGTCGAAAGACCTAGTTAGCTACGCTAGAAGAATCAACATAAATCAATAAACAATTTAACCAAGAGAATCAATCCAACTTAATAAGATATAGAACACGGAATAGAAATATCACAACCAATTCATTGTCGTGCTTCAATTGTCTAGCGAAACAAAAGTGTTTAGCTGTCCATTGTTCAAAAACCTAGAAGTTGAATAGACAAAAGAGAGAGGACCGAACTCCTCTCAAAATTAACAAAAGAGATCTTATATAGGTTCTTGGAAAATTAACCTAGCAAACAAAATAAGGAAATAAAATATAATAAGACATAAAATCCAAATATACTAAAATAGAAACAAATGACACGCTGGCCGCGCAATCTTCTCTTCCACCGCGAGGCGGTAATATCCCACCGCGAGGCGGTGGCTTCTGGCGCGGGGCGGTATTGGCCAGCTTCTTCATCCTTGCGTCCGTTCTCCTGTACTACCACTTGGGGTAGCTTTCTTCATTAGTTCTGGGCAGATCTTCTCCTTCATCTTCTATCCTCTTCACTAAGCTGTAAAACCTTCATATCTGTACTGCTTCAACTCTTCCCCTGGATTACAGACTTAGCCTAATTCTACACCAAAACTTCATCTAAATTGTGTCAATAATCACTAGTTAAGGTGCATGAAATGACACCTATCAAATATCCCCACACTTAGACCTTTACTCGTCCCGAGTAAATCAAATCAATCATACTCCACTCATCAAATATCAAGGCCTCAGGAAATGTGACAACAGATGATACCAATGACTACAACAGCTCAACAAAGGGCCGAGGTGCCCTTTTGGGTTTTCACCAAGCCACTCATTTCATTTTACTAGACGTCTCACATGTGCTCACATCACTCCAGTCCACTTTTGCCCTGGTCTATACCAGTCGGACTACCTGCTTTTTACTTGAGCCGCCCTTGCGGGTTTTCGGCTCATCCCAGGATTTTGATTGCCTTTTCAAATATTTTTGGCTTTTTTTTTAATAGAAATAAAATATGCAAGAATAAAATCTGTACACTAGCTATGATAAACAGTGAGTCTAAATCCCTCCCCACACTTGAAACACACATTATCCTCAATGTAAAGACGAAAACAAAACAAAATAGGGAGAAAAGAACAAGGACTCACTGGAAAGGTGGAAAGCTCGGTGGAGGTGGATCCCGCCCAAAGTACTGCTCCTGCATGAAGGCCTCAGCTGCACTCAGCTGGTCCGTGATATCGCGTGCAATGTCAGCCTATATAGTCTGCAACCGAGCCAGCGTCGCCTCGTTCGCAGCCTCCTAACGCAGCGTGAAGGCATCAAAACGGATGAACATCTCATCCCAAGAAAACTCAGAAGGCGATGTAGATGTGGAGGCAACGTCAGAAGCAGGGGGATTGACATCCACAATCATGGGAATAGCAGCCGGCGGATCAGCCTCATCGTCAGAAGGAATAATCTCAGCGTCATACGGGATGTACCAGCCTGTGAAATCTCGCGGGTAGGCCAAAGGATGAGGGAGGCACAACAGGTGACCTCCGTAGGAGCACCACAGATACTGCCCCTGAGATATGGTCAACATACCACACCGTTGCAGATATGGGATGTCGTAGCGAATAGGCATGACCGGCGGAGGCATGGTGTCCATCGAAATCCTGGCCGCAGCAACCAAGGTGATCAGTCCACCCTGAACAATGTCTCGCGCAGCGCCCTCGCGAATCTGCTTCAGCTCATGCAGCCATATGACAACCCATCCAGGGGTCACCTCATCCAAAGGATCAATCATCGGGGAGAAAAGACCAAGGCGCTTCAGAGAAACCTTTCTCTCCTCCATACACCCACAAAATGTCCGAAGCAACACAGTGTAGACCAAGCGAAAGCAAGGGTGGACAATCTTGTTACTATTCTCCTGCCTCTTTTGATATTCAGCCATTCCTGTTGCGGTGGTCCAGAATTCCTTAATGTCCGCCTTGTCGGGACCCTGCCTCTACTTCTCAGTATCTGGTTTCGACACACCCAACAGCTCCCGAATTTCCTCTATAGGAATATCATAACTCCGACCCTCATATTTGAAGGTGATTCCCGCTATGAGTTTCTGCTCCCTACCATCAATGATTCGTCGCGTGTGGTTTCGAGACAAAGTGGCTATAAACTGGTAGCAGAGTTCAGGGAACGCGGGGGTGCATTTGTCTAGGAAGTCCCCCAATCCCATCCTGTCCAGACATTGTTGAGTCATTTCTAACAAACCCAATTCACCTAGCGCTCCCCTATCAAAGAAACGAGTCGGCTGTACGTGTCTCGCTGACACCACATCATACACCTTACACTCCTCCTCGGTCATCCCAACCTTCCTAGCTCTCGACATTGTATAAGGAAATAGGCGCTCGAATCAAAAGAACTAGGCAAGGAAGACTGACAACCCGCTGAAGAATGAATATGAGTGTCACCGCGGGGCGGTGATGATTACTAAGCGTAGTAGCCGGGCCGCGGCGAAGTGGACGCGGGGCGGCGACTGTTCACCTTCTTCTCCAAATTCAAAATCCGATTTGCGCGAGGCGGCGAGACTGTAACGCGAGGCGGCGAGACTGCAACGCGAGGCGGTCACTGTTCGATTCCTCCTCTAACACCACCGAATAACCGGAAGAACACCCAGATTGCACCGATCACACCACCAGAACAAAATGTCACCCCCTTCAACTACTAACCACCACGGGAAAGTTCGGAAATCGTTACAAAGGGAGGTTTGGGTAGAGGAGATCAAAATTGGGTTAAAGGTTGCCACTACCAAGGCTAGGAACAAGGGAGATTGGGGTGGGTAAAGCTTTGGGTTAAGGGTTTGAGATCTTGGAATGGGGGTGCGGCAGAGAGAGAGACGGGGAAGAGAAAGAAAAAGGGGATTAGGGTTTGGCGGGAGAGTTTATGGGGTGATAAGAGTAAAAGTAGGTACCGGACCGTGGGGCGATCCAACTGACACCGTCAAATCCTTCGTATCCAACTCAAGAAATAAAAATATTACTCACCCGTTTAAGGTTTTTTCGGGGCCCTTTATTTCTTCTTTTTTTTTTGAGTTGAGAAATCATACCAGACCTCCACCGCAGGGTGGTGAGATCCACCGCGGGGCGGTGGGACGAGCTGGGTACCACGTCTCTTCTCGGATTTATTTCGTACCTGAAATATGAGTAACAAGTGGACGAAACAAAGCAAAAATAAACTACGAAAATAATCTAATGAAAAGAAAATATCAAATAACTAACCCGGGTTGCCTCCCGGACAGCGCCTTGGTTAACGTCGTTGGCTCGACGTAGGGTGTGGCTCACCCTGTTTCAGCTTCAGGGCTTTCGAAACTTATTGCATCAACGTGGGTTGGATCGAAGCCTTCATAATAGGGTTTCAGCCTGTGGCCATTCACTTTGAAGATGTTGCCTGTCTTGGGATTTGTCAGTCCGATGGCACCATGGGGGTGAACTTCAGCAACTTCATAAGGACCCGTCCATTTGGACCTCAGTTTCCCAGCAAAGTGCTTGAGCCGGGATTGAAATAGGAGGGCCTTATCTCCTGGCTTAAAATCCTTTCGCAGAATATGCTTGTCATGCCACTGCTTGGTCTTCGCCTTGTAGTTAACAGAGTTCTCATAGGCTTCAAGGCGTAATTCCTCCAGTTCTTGCAACTGCAGCTTACGGAAATCGCCCACTTCATTCTGTTGCATGTTGCATTTCTTTATTGCCCACCACGCTTTATGCTCAAGCTATACGGGGAGGTGGCAAGCTTTTCCAAATACCAGCCGGAAAGGGGACATTCCTATCGGAGTCTTGAAAGCTGTACGGTATGCCCACATCGCATCATTGAGCTTGGTGCTCCAATCCCTCCGATTAGCTGCTACTGTCTTCTCTAGTATAGATTTAATCACTCTGTTGGAGTTCTCGGCCTGCCCATTAGTTTGAGGATGGTAGGCCATAGAGATTCTCTGGGTGACGTGATACTTCTTCAGTAGGGCAGTCACTGTCTTGTTGCAGAAATGGGTTCCCCTGTCACTAATTAAAGCTTTGGGTATTCCAAATCTTGAGAAAATATTTTCCTTGAGAAAACCTGCCACAACTTTAGAATCATCAGTCCTGGTGGCCTTCGCTTCCACCCACTTGGAAACATAGTCCACCGCAAGCAATATATATAGATTCCCATGAGAGCTAGGAAAGGGTCCCATAAAATCCATGCCCCAAACATCAAAGACCTCACAAAAGATTAATGATGATTGCGGCATTTCATTCCTTCTGGTGATGTTTCCAACCCGTTGGCATCGATCGCAGGATTTGCAGACGGCGTAAGCATCCCTTAAGATGTGTGGCCAATAAAATCCTGCCTCCAATACTTTCCTAGCAGTCCTATTCGCTCCAAAATGACCCCCACATGCTTCAGAGTGACAAAAGTTAAGGACAAATTGTACCTCATTGTCTGGGAGGCATCGGCGCACTACCTGATCGACACAATGCTTCCACAGGTAAGGATCATCCCACACATAGTGGCGAGCTTCTCTCCGTATCTTCGCCTTTTGAGCTCTGGTGTAATCTGGGGGTATTTCCTCTCGAACCAGATAGTTGACGATATCTGCGTACCAAGGTCTGAAAGAACGGATTCCGAAGACGTCCATGGCTATGTGAGAGGGAGGGTTAGAGGTGTCTCCAGAGCAAAGTGTGACTCCAGAGATGTGACCGCGGGGCGGTGCTATCGCTGCGGGTCGTGGTGAGCCTTCCTGGTTCTCACGTAAATCTACCGCCGGTAAGGATGGACATCCGGTCCGGACCGGACCGTAAACTTTTTAAAGTGTGGACCGTGGACCGGACCGGACCGGACCGTTACGGTCCGGTCCTTTACGGTCCGGTCCACGGTCCGGACCGGTAAGACCGGATTTTATATTTTTTTGGCATTTATAGGGTTTGATTACGGTCCGGACCGGACCAGACCATAAAAATTATGGTCCGGACCGGACCGGATTGTAAAAATTATGGACCGGACCGGGAAAATTACCACTATAAATATTTTTAACCTTATTTTTTTAATTTTTACGGTCCAACCGGTCCGGACCGTAAAAATTACGGTCCGGACCGGACCGTAAGACCGGGAATGTAAAATCCCCGGACCGTGGACCGGACCGTAAATTTCCGGTCCGGTCCGGTCTTACGGTCCGGTCTAGTTTTGCCCATCCTTAACCGCCGGGTCGCGGTGGTCACCACCGCGGGGCGGTGACATCTCCAACTTCATACTGGCTACGACTCGCCGGGTTGCGGCGGTGGGGACCGCGGGGCGGTGTTTGTTTTCTGAACTTCCCTCGATTATAAAAAGTGTGTCATCTGGGAAGGTGCCATGAATAGGGCTCTGTTCTCCGGGCTTATCTTCCTCATGGAAGAGCCTACTCAAGTGATCTGCTACTAGGTTCTCTGCTCCCTTCTTATCACGGATCTCCACATCAAATTTAGTGAGAAGGAGAACCCATCGGATTAGTCTTGGCTTTGCTTCTTTCATCGTCATCAGGTAACGAAGAGCAGCATGATCTGTGTAGATAATCACCTTGACTCCCAAAAGATATTGCCTAAACTTTTCCAAGGCAAAGACAACCGCCAACATTTCCTTCTCAGTGGTGGAGTAGTTCCTCTGGGCTCCATTCAGAGTCATGGAGGCATAATGAATCACATGGGATGCCCGTCCTACTTTTTGTCCTAGAACTGCTCCAACTGCATAATCGCTGGCGTCACACATGATCTCAAATGGGCGAGACCAGTCAGGTGCCTGAATGATAGGTGCACTTGTCAGACGTTCTCTCAGGCAATCAAACGCTTTCTTGCACTCATCAGTGAATGCGTAGGTCACTTCCTTCTTCAGTAGCTCGCATAGGGGTGAAGATATTTTTGAGAAGTCCTTGATAAATCTTCGGTAGAAACCTGTATGACCTAAAAAGGAATGCACTTCACACACATTAGTAGGATAAGGCAAAGACTGAATTACATCAATCTTCGCCTTATCGACCTCAATACCCCTAGCAGAGACAATATGACGCAGTACTATCCCCTATTCTACCATAAAATGATACTTTTCATAATTTAAAACCAAATTGGTATCAACACATCGTTTTAGTACGAGGGCTAAATGGGTTAAACATGAATCAAAGCTAGTCCCATGCACTGTAAAGTCATCCATAAATACCTCAATGAATTTCTCAACATATTCAGAGAAGACACTAACCATACATTGTTGAAATGTACCGGGTGCGTTACACAATCCGAATGGCATTCTCGGTATGCAAAGGTGCCAAAGGGACATGTAAAAGTGGTTTTCTCTTGGTCTTCTGGCGCAATGGCCACCTGGAAGTATCCTGAATATCCATCGAGAAAACAGTAGTAGGGGCGCCCAGCAAGGCGTTCTAGCATTTGATCAATAAAGGGCAGGGGGAAATGGTCTTTCCGAGTTACCGCATTCAGCTTACGGTAATCGATGCACACTCTCCATCCCGTGGTGGTCCTGGTGGGAACTAACTCTCCTTGTTGATTCTCCACTATAGTAATACCTCCTTTCTTAGGGACCACCTGGGTTGGACTTACCCATTGGCTATCCGAAATAGGGAAGATCATATCAGCCTTGAGGAGTTTTAGCACTTCTTTCTTCACCACTTCCATCATCGAAGGTTTGAGCCTTCTCTGTGGCTGCCTGGATGGTCTAGCTCCGTCTTTAAGTAGAATCCGATGCATACAAGTCGAGGGACTTATCCCTTTTATGTCTGCAATGGTCCATCCAATCGCGGTTTTATGCTCCCTGAGCACGCCTAATAGCTTCATTTCCTAGTCCGCATATAGCTTGCTAGACACAATGACCGGCAGGGTGTCGTTGGCTCCAAGAAAAGCGTACTTGAGATGGTCTGGCAGCGGCTTCAATTCGATCTTGGGAGCCTGTTCAACAGAAGGAACGAGCCTTTCTCTCGGGCTTAGTAAAATGGGGCCAACGCCCAAAGGATCTGCAGAGTACTTACCATGGGCATCCAGCTGAGCGATGACTTCCTGCATGTTAGAGGGTAAAGAGTATTCCTCATAGGACAAGTCCAAATTATTTTCAACAATGGTCATCAACTCATCAGGACTAGAAATATCAAAGACATCATGTGCAATAGAATCGATCACATCAATGGAGCATAGAGAATGGTCTTCAACGAGGTGTTTTATGGCTTCATAAATGTTATATTCCACCTTCTCCCCGTCAAATTCCATCGAAAGTGTCCCACTTTGCAAATCAAGTTTAGTCTTAGCAGTTTTTAAAAATGGCCTACCTAACAGTATAGGAGTTTCCTTCGTATCTGTTTCCATATCTAAGACATAAAAATCTGCAGGGAATATCAATTTATCAACCATAACAAGGACATCCTCTATTACTCCCCTAGGGTAGACACTAGACCTATCAGCCAA
Organism: Rheum nobile; assembly: GCA_027886185.1. Taxonomy (NCBI): domain Eukaryota; kingdom Viridiplantae; phylum Streptophyta; class Magnoliopsida; order Caryophyllales; family Polygonaceae; genus Rheum; species Rheum nobile. The sequence continues at coordinate 211,846 of WOAB01000065.1, forward strand.
TTGAATTACAATTCCTGTTTCTTGCAGAGGTCCAAGTCCAAGAGATTCGTAGAGAGAATAGGGTAACACATTAATGGAGGCACCAAGATCAAGCATAGCTTTTTCAAACTTAGTGTCTCCAATTATACAAGGAATGCTCCACATACCTGGGTCTCCGCACTTCTTTGGCATACGCCTCTGGAATACAGCAGACACGCGTTTGATAACCTTGACTTTTTCCTTGCCCTTCAGCTTCTGGTTTCTTTTTATAGTGCACAACTCCTTTAGAAACTTAGCGTACCTCGGTACACTCTTGACGAGCTTGAGGAGTGGGATGTTCACCTCACACTTACTGAAAGTGTCGAAGAGATCCTTGTCATCAATGACTCTCCTTTCCTTCAGTGCCTCCGGGAAGGGGGCAGGTGGCTTCTCAGATCCAAGGGAAGGGAAGTTGGGACGTACATAGGGATCCTCTTCTTCCTCAGGTAAATCTACGAGCTTTGGGCTTTCACCGCGAGGCGGTGGGCTCACCGCGGGGCGGTGGGCTCACCGCGGGGCGGTATGGATCACCGCGGGGCGGTGGCAATGGCGTAGGATTACTGGGGGCTACCGTCGGGATCGGTGGGAGTCGTCGGGGGGCGGTGACGTTGGCTCATTGTCAATTTCGATTTCAGCATTGTCGTCCTTTTCAGCCGTAGGGGCGACTTGTAATTACTTGCCACTTCGTAGGGTTACTGCGTTTGAAGCCACTTTTATACCCTCTTTTCTCCACCCAACAACCTCATCGGATAATTGGAACACGGCCTCCTTTATGCTCTTTATGTTGGCCTCAGTAGTTTGCACATGCGTTGTAAAGTGCATTGTTAGGGCCTTGAGCATTTCTTCGGTTGAAGAGGGGCTGCTAGTAGTTGGTGGATCATCAAAGCGAGGTTGTTGCGGTGGCTGTTGATCATATTGAGGTTTAACAGGCCCGTAACCTTCAGCAGCGTACACTTCAGCAATAGTGGTATCCTGTAGTTGGGGGCAGGCGTTGGTGTTGTAAAATGGACCAGCGCAAATTCCACAACCAGCGTGCTGTTGAGGCTCTTCTTGCTTGCCCATCCCCACAATGACCTCCTTCAAAGAGGCAATTTCTTGCGATACATGTGAATCGTTAGAGATGACAGCACCAACTAATCTAGCCCTTGGGGGTTCGTCAAAATCCCTTGTACCCTCAGCCATATCAAGAAGTTTGGTCATGGTAGCGTCGGGGGTCATATTCAGGATACTACCACCACATGTAGCATCAATAATTCTTCTTTCATCATTCATCAGCCCATTGTAAACATAGAGCACCAGAGATTTCTTGTCAAAACCATAGAACGGGCAACTAGCGCAGAGTCGCTCGAACCGTTCACAATAGTCATAGAGGGTCTCCTACTCACCTTGTTCAATGCTGGTGATTTCCCTTTTCAAGGCGTTTGCCATCTTGGTTGGAAAATAGCGTGCGAGGAAACCCTTATGCAGCTTAGCCCATGAATCTATGCTTCCGCCAGGCAGATGATAATACTAGTCTTCAACATCGTCTTTAAGAGTGAACCCGAAGGCTCTCATTTTAATCTGATCCTCAGTGACGTTGGCTGGTTTGATGCTCATAATGACGTTGTGGAATTTATTCAAATGAAGAACGGGGTCCTTTCCACTTCGTCCATAATATCTCGGGAGTAATCGTATCACTCCTGTTCTGTGCTCAAATGTTACACCATCAGCAAGGGGTGGAATGATTACAGCCAAAGGCTGCTGTATCAGATCTGGTGCAGTCAATTGTCGGAGTGTCTGAGCCATTCGTACCTGTCTCTGTATGAACTTCAACAAGTAGCGAATCAGTAGCAAAGGTGCGGATCGTAGGATAGATCCACACCGCAGTCAATCACAAATAATCACAAACATAGTATTTGACTCCCCGGCAACGGCGCCAAATTTGACAAGGCCGAAAACCGGTGTCGTTTTCCTGTCAAAGAAATCCTAATTCACCTACTAAAGAGTATAGCAAGCAAGTCAAGGTCGATCCCACAGGGAGTCGGTTATTTGTATGTAATAACGTATGACTAACAAGTACCAGGGGGGTTTTGGAATAATCGTAGGATAACCAAAGATGCAAGTAATAACAGAAGAAGAAATATAACGAGAGAAAGTATTCCACCAGACAAATATCCACACCACAAATGCAATAGGTTGATCACTGAAAACTATCTTTCCAAGTTCTTTTACTATCTTATAATTGTTCCCATCCTGATCATGAATACTATCGATTCTCACAGTTGTCGATAGACTTATTACTATGCCAATGATAAAATACCTCCGATTCTCACAGTTGTCGGTGTACTTTAGCACTAACACAACAATAACGATGCACACAAGGATATAGGATACATGCAAGTAGAAAGACATACACGTACTCACTTCCCTACTCACATGCAACTGATTCTCACTCACAATTGTACGCTCGGAACCCCTATACGCACAATTGTGTTTACCACTAGATATGCACTCGGAACCCCTATATGCAACCCTAGCAATATGATAGATGTCGAAAGACCTAGTTAGCTATGCTAGAAGAATCAACATAAATCAATAAACAATTTAACCAAGAGAATCAATCCAACTTAATAAGATATAGAACACGGAATAGATATCTCACAACCAATTCATTGTCGTGCTTTAATTGTCTAGCGAAACAAAAGTGTTTAGCTATCCATTGTTCAAAAACCTAGAAGTTGAATAGACAAAAGAGAGAGGACCGAACTCCTCTCAAAATTAACAAAAGAGATCTTATATAGGTTCTTGGAAAATTAACCTAGCAAACAAAATAAGGAAATAAAATATAATAAGACATAAAATCCAAATATACTAAAATAGAAACAAATGACACGCTGGCCGCGCAATCTTCTCTTCCACCGCGAGGCGGTGGCTTCTGGCGCGGGGCGGTATTGGCCATCTTCTTCATCCTTGCGTCTGCTCTCCTGTACTACCACTTGGGGTAGCTTTCTTCATTAGTTCTGGGCAGATCTTCTCCTTCATCTTCTATCCTCTTCACTAAGCTGTAAAACCTTCATATCTGTACTGCTTCAACTCTTCCCCTGGATTACAGACTTAGCCTAATTCTACACCAAAACTTCATCTAAATTGTGTCAATAATCACTAGTTAAGGTGCATGAAATGACACATATCAGGTCATATTGTGCTCTAAATTATTGATGTTGACCTCCAGGCTGCTGAAATTGTTGTGGGTGCGGTAGGAACTGTGGCGGCCTCTGGTGAAACTCTTGATCATCTCGGCCCTGAGGAGGATTCTGCTGGTTCCCGTATCTCAAATTGGGGTGATCTCTCCATCTTGGATTGTAAGTGTTGGAGTATGGGTCATATCTTGGTCTAGGAGGACCGAAACCTCCTATAGCATTTACTTCAGCAGTGGGCTCTTGCAGCGTGGGACATGCATCAGTAGGGTGCATCGTGTCATAGCATATCCCACACGACTTGGCTTGCTGCTAGCCACCCTTCATCATAAATCTCCTCATCATCTCCTCCATCTCATCCATATAAGAAATTAGTGAGGACGATGGTTGAGAGTCTGCGGCTTTTACTGTTTGGGCGCTCGCCCTCTTACTAAATTGTCTTGAGCCCTCAGATAGCTCAAAGAATACCTCAAAAGCTACAGCTGGCATTTTGTTCAGAATATTTCCTCCACAGGCTGCATTCACCATCCTTCTCTCATCATCAAGAAGCCCACCTTACAAATAAAGCACGAGGTCTTGGTCAGAATACCCATGGTAGGGACAACTTGAAATCAACCTCTTGAAACTCTCATAGTATTCGTACAACGTCTCAACAGCCTGATGTTCGATATTACTGATGTTCCTCTTGAGGCTATTGAGCTTGGTCGCAGGTAAGTACTTCTCCAGGAAGGCTTTCTTCATCTTAGCCCATGTATCTATGCTTCTTGGGGCCAAATAATAGAACCAATCATTGCCCGAATCCTTCAGAGAGAAAGGAAAGGCCCTCAGCTTGATCTGGTCCTCAGTAATGTTCTGTGGATTCATACTTCTACAGACATCGTGTAATTCAGACAGATGTTTGTTGGGGTCTTCTCCACTCATCCCATGGAAGTGGGGTAATAAGTGAATCAACCCGGATTTGAGCACAAAATTCATGCCATCCGCCAACTCAGAAAATTACATAGCAAGCGGCTGCTGTTCTAGATTCGGGGCAGTCCACTGCCTCAAAGTCGGTGCTTCTTTAGCCATCTCTAGTTGCGTACGGGCTGCTACACGGTTTCTAGAAAGTGTTCTTTCGATCTCTGTATCAAAATCTAAAAGTGGAGAGTCAGTAGCACGGGTGTGGACCATAAGATAGGTCCACACAAAAGTTGGCACACAAACAAACACAAAGAAAACTTAAAACTTTCCTACCCGGCAACGGCGCCAAATTTGACGAGGCTAAAGTCGTTATGCCCAATCAAAGTAAACCTCAAAAACCTAACTAAGTATAGTAGGCAAGCAAGGGTCGAATCCCACATGGAGGTAGCAATCTTTCTAAGTGCAACAGGTTGTATGCCAATGGCAACAAAGGGGGTTTTTGGTTTGTTTCAATGTAACAAAGTAAATAAAAGCAAAGCATGTAATCAATTGATGAGAAGTAACTTAGCCAGACAAATATCCACCATTCATTTGATTGGTTGATCCTAGATTATCTCCATTCCTTCCTATGAATATTCCTGTCCCTATTCTGAAATAGTTATCAGTCCAACCAGTCCTGATAACCCTAACTATAAAATGCACAAGAAACTATCAAGATTTAATCCAATAGCAGCAGTAAGCATATGAATTAACCAGGATACATGCAACACTAACAACCCATATCATTTAACACGTAATCAATTCTCTTCACAATAAACTAGTCCAACCAGTCCTAGAATATCATGTTTGCTATAGAAGATAAGAGATTTCAACCAGAAATATCCAAACCCTAGCAATAGACAATTACTAATATCAACTAGTTGACCAGGCCAGTCAAATCAGCAAGAATCAATGGGATTAAGCACAAAGAGAAAATATATAATCAAAGGAAAGGAAATAGAGTTATAATCTCACAACCAAATACAAACGAAGACTTCAATCGTCGGACTAAGCAAAATTCGCTTAGTTCTTCATAGTCTTGGAAACGTACAAACTCAAAGGGAAAAATTGAACGATAATGTGTAAAACTTGAATAGTGAATAATGAAAAGAGGCTGCTACTTAACTAATAAGAAAAACCTAGCAAACCCTAACTAAAAAGATAAGAAATAATATCTAAAAGGAAATAACGAAATAAAAGAAATAAAAGAAAAGGAAATAAGATAAAACAAATCTTCGGACGAAATCCCGCTCCCGCGTCTGTGAACAGTATCCGCGACCGTGGACGGATTTCCTCGACCGTGAAAAATTTACTGTGGCTTCGCTGCTTCTCGTGTTTTCCGCGACCGCGGAAATGTTGATGTTGCTCTTCTTGCTCTCGTCTTTGGTCTTCTCTTGTGGCTTTCTCCTCCATCTTCTTAAGTCTTCATTTAAGCTCTTGAAAACCACCAAATCAACACTCCTTCTCCTCAACTCCATTCTCCTAACTTATGCTCTAAACATATCCAAATGGTACCTAAAACTCCGGTAACAACTCCTAGTTAAACCCTACAAAGTAGCGCTGATCACCACACGCCAGTGACCTCGGACTCTAATGACCAAAGCCCGATAGCTCCGTGATTCCCTAGATGACGGCGACGGACGAAGAGGAAGCAATGAAGGTGCGTTGGAATGGCCCGGTGACAAGAGCTCGCGCACGGGCAATGGAGCGAGCGACACAATCATTAGTCTTGCGGGCGCAAGCAAGTGACGTGGGTTCATCTAGTCCTAAATGGGTCCTTCTCTTGACCTATGAAGGGTTAGGTGAGGCCTCGCCTTAGTTGATCCCGCCAAGAAGAGCCAGCCGAAGGAGCAGCAAAAATGGCTCTATGAAGGTTTTCCGCGACCGCGGCAGACGCCGCCGTGACCGCAGAAATATAGACAAGCAGGTCGAGAGCTTCAGGCCATTTTCCGCGGTCGCGGAACTATTTCCGTGGTCGCGGAACGTTGTTGCTTTTCTCGGAAATTTGTGTTGCCTTTCCGCGATCACAGCGGTATTTTCCGCGGTCGCGGATTTGCCTCGACTTTTTATTTCCAAACATTTTCCGTGATCACGGATGTATTTCCGCAACCGCGGAAATGAGCCCGAGCGCTCGGTTTCTCGACTTTATTTCCGAACTCCTTTTCAGTTATTATTTTTGTTTGTCGCTATTTAAGAGTTAAAACCCTAGTTTGTAATTTTTACGTTGAATTTGAGTAGTAAAGTTGAGTACGCTCCTTCCCTTGAGTTCTAACGTCAACTCTTCGATCCCATGGATCGTCTATCCCGTAGCTCATCGCTTCGAGCAATTCATACACCGTCTCTTTGATATTCACAATCATCTTTTTGATCCTTTCGTTCATCACTTTGAACGCGTTTGAGGGTTATCTCTTTAGCCCTAGGAAAGCCATCACTTTGGCTACGGAAGAGAAGGAATCGAATTCAAGCTTGAGGAATCAAAGATCCTGCGTTGCAGACAACACTTCAGGGGTTGTTCGCATCAACTGGCATTAGAGCCTATCCAAGCTAAGTTTGTTTCTTCTCTCTAATTGTGATTCCTTGCAATTTTCCGCTTACAAACCCTAGAATTTTTTTTTCTCTCACCCAATCGCCGGATTCACCACCATCACCTCCCCACCACCACCGTCCGCCACCACCCTGTTCCTCCACCCCTCACGGCTGAAACCCTAATTTCCCTTAGGTTTTGGTTACTTTTCCAGCAGCCCTAAACCTTATCCTCTAGCAAATCTTGTTTCCTTATTTGCATATGTTGATTTCCTTGTTTCTTGTTGATCAAGTTTTGCTTCATCTTTGGATTAATTGCTAGATTAGTTGTTCGATTTAATTCCCTCATAGTTGCTTTGTCTCTTCTTTCTTCTCCTACACTTGCTTGTGTGGTTCTTTCTTGCTTGATTCGCCATCATATCACACACAAAAAAAAAGTGTGACCGTATCAACAAAAACATACATACTATTCTCACCTTCCATCAAACAAAAAAAAAGGTTTGGGAAGACGGAAGCCCATAAATTCAAAAAAAAAAAAAAACAAGGGCAGAGAACGCACCATACGGTCATACTCCATCTTTTCTTCTTTCATGTCTCTATGCAACTCTTATTGAAAAGGGCAAAGAAAAAAATTTCAACTCTCTTGTGATTAATTCTGAGACACTTGTTTTGATATACTTGACCTTGGAAAATTTGTGTGTTGTTTGGGACTTGATTTGCTAGTTCTTGCTTTGTGCCTTCTGTTCAAGCCTCTCCCTCCTCACGAGCAACCAAAATTAGTACGCCCAGCGGAAAATTTCTTGGTTCACTTTTGAGACAAAGACTTGGCTTGGACTTGTTCTTTTGCTTGGTACACCTTACTTCTAGTGTTGCATGCTTCGTATAGGTACTATGGATGTCCCTACCTCGAGAATCTCTCCTTCTATGGGCCACCGCAGCCCCAGACACATGGACTCCGCCTATGAGCAAATTGACCAACTTCATGCGTCGAATGACACACTTCGGGCATCGAATGACGAGAAAGACCGCCTCCTTGCCGAGTAGGCTGCTGAGCTTGCGCACTTTCTTCGGGCCATGAGTAACATGAAGTTGCCCATGGCTGACCCCTTGTTGAACCCTACGGCCTCCACAAGCCAACCACTGGACCGCAAGGGTAAGGGCGCCTTGTCTACTCCACAAGATCGCCTTCGCTCTCAAATTGAAGGCTACCCTCCTAAGCGTGGCGATTCTCGCGTCCGGTACAATCCCACCTTTGCTCCGAGAGTTGAGGATTACACTTCGGATCGCTCCCGTCGTAGTGTCCGCGCCTCCAAGGATCCCCTACCGTATGTCAACACCAAGGACCGTCGGGTACGAGGTCGACAACATATGCGGTATGACGATTCGGAGTCCGAGCGTGATGATGATGCTGACCGTGCCTCAGACCACTCTCGGGACGGATTTGATGACGAGGATGCGTATGAGATGGAATGCCTCGAGGAGCTGCGCCCCACGCATCGCGGCTACCGCCGGCACTTGCGGGAACGGCGCCGTCCGAGCCCCAGGCGCCATGGACCGCGTCGCCCTGACATCAAGGTAAAACTACCAAACTTTTTGGGTGAATTTGATCCTCTTAAATTTCTTGATTGGCAGCAGTCCATAGAGTATGTTTTGAACCACTATCACTACCCGGAAGAAGAACGGGTTGCAACCGCCGCTTTGCACTTCGACGGCGCCGCCAAGGCTTGGTGGCATCGTTTCTACGCTGACCGTGAGTATCACCGCGAGCGTCCAGTCACTTCTTGGCGCCATGTTATGCGGATCATGCGAAGGAAGTATCTCCCCGAGGACTTTACCTCCGAAATGCGCCTCAAGATACAACTAGCGGCCCAAGGTAACCGTTCTCCCCCTGACTTTTATGCTGAACTTGAAGAATTGTCCCATAAGGCAGGTATCCATCACACTGACGAGGACTTTCAGAGTATGTTCCTTCGTGGCCTGCATGAGCCCATTCGCAACCAACTTCGGGTGCTTAATATTCGAAAACTCCAAAAGTGCGCTCATACGGCACAAGAGTGATGGTCGCAAGCTCAAGCGGCTAAGAGAGCGTCTTGGTCCCGCACTAATCCAAGGTATGTTCCCTCCACCACCTCTGGTTCATTTCCTTCTCAGGTGCGCTCCTCTTCGTAGTCCGCTCCCGCGACTACACCGCCGGCGCCGACCACTCGGCCGAACAATACCCCGGCACGCATCAATGAGCCACCGCAGCGTCGAGCGCCTCCTTCCGATGAAAGGGCGCGGGACAAGATCTGTTTTAAGTGCCAAGGGCATGGCCACATACAACGGGACTGCCCCAACAACAAGCGAGTCCTCTTCTCACACCTCTCCGGATACGAGTCCTTTGACGAGGACACCCCGGACTCCGCACCAGTGTTTGACACGTACGGCCAGGACGAGGAGGATGAGAAGTTGGATGGTTACGTTTGCAGTCCCATGGATGATCAAGGCAACATGCCTCTTAGCTTGGTTATACGCCGCGTTCTTACCGCAAAAGAAGGTACCTTACTTGACCAACGTGAGAATTTGTTTCATACTAAATGTGCGGTCCAGGGTGCTTCTTTGAGTGTCATTATAGATGGTGGAAGTTGTTGCAATATCATCAACGAAAAGGTGTTCAAGCACTTCAAGTTCGACACAACTCCACACCCCCAACCCTACAGCCTACAATGGATCTCCGAGGGTGATGATTCCAATGTTGTGAAGCGACAATGCACTATCAATTTCAGCATTGGACATTACAAGGATTCGGTCCTTTGTGATGTAGTACCCATGGATGCCACCCATCTTCTCTTGGGGCGACCTTGGCAATTTGACAAGCGAGCTCTTCATGATGGGTTTCTCAACAACTACGTCGTCATGCACAATGGACGAAAGGTGACATTGCTTCCTATGAGCCCTCAGGAGATTATGCAGGATCACGTGGAAAGGAACCGCGTCAAGGCCCTTGAACACGCCAAAGCACAGGCAGCTGGCCATGAGACACCCCAGCAGACGGCCCCCAAACAACCCCCTAAGATGTCCACAACGGGCATTCAAGGCTCGTGTGAGAACCGACTTCTATTGGCTCGGTCTCGGGATGTCTCTCCAATCATTCAGGGACGACTTCCTTGCTTTTTACTTGTTCCTTTCGTGTGTCTTTTAAATGTTAAAGATCTTGTTGATTTACCCCCTGCAGTGACTTCCCTTTTGCAGGAATTTGAGGATGTGATGCCCGAGGAGCTGCCCGAAGGATTTCCACCTATTCGTGGAATTGAGCATCAAATCGACTTTGTCCCCGACGCCTCTCTTCCTAACCGCGCTGCATACCGTGCAAGCCCGGAAGAAACCAAGGAATTGCAGCGTCAAGTACAAGAGTTGATGGAAAAGGGCCACGTCCGGGAGAGCTTAAGCCCCTGCGCAGTACCGGTGATTCTAGTGCCTAAGAAGGACGGTAGTTGGCCATGTGTGTTGATTGTCGGGCGATCAACCAAATTACAGTGAAGTATCGACACCCTATTACTAGACTTGATGATATGCTTGATGAATTGCATGGTGCTACATTATTTTCTAAAATTGACCTTAAGAGTGGCTATCATCAAATTAGGATGCAAGACGGTGATGAGTGGAAAACTGCTTTTAAGACTAAGTATGGCCTGTATGAGTGGTTAGTTATGCTTTTTGGTTTGACCAATGCTCCTAGCACTTTTATGAGATTGATGAATCATGTTTTATAGGCTTACTTAGGCAAATTTGTAGTTGTCTACTTCGATGATATCCTTGTTTACAGCAGGTCATTAGACGAGCATGTTGAGCATCTTCGGAAGGTCTTAGAGTGTCTTACAAATGAGAAACTTTATGCTAACCTTGGTAAATGTTCTTTTTGCTCGGATTCCACTATTTTTCTTGGTTTTTTTGTAAGCAAGGATGGGCTGAAAGTTGATCAAGAGAAGGTTCGCGCCATAGAGGACTGGCCACGCCCCACAACTCCAACCATGGTTCGTTCCTTCCTGGGCTTGGCTGGCTTCTACCGCCGATTTGTGCATGATTTCTCCACCATTGTAGCCCCATTGCATGAGCTTACAAAGAAGGGTGCGTCCATTGAGTGGACCACCGCACACAAGACTGCCTTCACCACCTTGAAGGACCGGTTATGCCACGCTCCTTTGCTGAAATTACCGGACTTCTCCAAGACCTTTGAGGTGGAGTGTGACGCCTCTCATCATGGTATTGGAGGGGTTTTGCTGCAGGATAGGCGTCCCATTGCTTACTTTAGCGAAAAGCTCACTGGCGCCCAACTAAACTACCCCACGTATGACAAGGAGCTCTATGCTCTTATTCGGGTGTTGAAGACTTGGCAGCACTACCTATGGCCTAAGGAGTTTGTCATTCACTCAGACCATGAGGCATTGAAGTACCTGAAGAGCCAGTACAACCTCAACCGATGCCATGCACGGGGGGTAGAGTTCATGGAGACCTTCCCCTATGTGGTCAAATACAAGAAAGGTAAGGAGAATGTGGTCGCTGACGCCCTTTCTCGCATGTATGTGTTACTTACCCACCTTGATACTTCTATCTTAGGTTTCTCCTTGATTAAAGATGTGTATATGCATGATGATGACTTTGCTGCAATTTTTAAAACATGCATGGAAACAGGGGAATCTAATGGATTCTATGTTGATAATGGCTACCTATTTAAGGGCGGGAAACTTTGTATCCCAAAGACTTCTATACGTAGGTTGATAATTCAGGAAGCTCATGAGGGTAGAGGTCATTTTGGTATTCCTAAGACCTTGGCTGCATTAAAGGAACATTTCTATTGGCCTAAAATGTTGCATCATGTTACACGTTTTTGCAAGGCTTGTGTTACTTGTGTACATGCTAAGTCTAGGTCGAGTCCCCAAGGGTTGTATACCCCTTTGCCGATTTCGGATGTCCCGTGGGAAGATATTAGTATGGATTTTATCACTGGTTTGCCCATGTCTAAGAAGGGGAGGGACTCGATATTTGTAGTAGTTGATAGGTTCTCTAAGATGGATCACTTCATTGCATGCAAGACTACTAACAATGCTTCTGAGATTACTTCAATACTTTTTGAGCATGTTGTTAAGCTGCATGGTATCCCTAGGAGTATAGTGTCCGATCGTGATGCTAAATTTGTGAGTTATTTCTGGAAATCCTTGTGGGCCAAACTGGGGACTAAGTTGTTGTTCTCTACTAGCTATCACCCCCAGACAGATGGCCAAACGGAGGTTACTAATAGGACTTTGGGTGCTTTATTGCGTACTATGTTAAAGTCTAACCTCCGCAAGTGGGAAGAGTGGTTGCCTTTTGTTGAATTTGCATATAACAGGTCCATGCACTCGGCAACGCAGCAGACTCCCTTCCAGGTGGTCTATGGCCTCAATCCGCTCACCTCTTTGGATCTGGTACCACGGCCTATGAAGGACAAGGAAAGCATTAAGGGAGTGGAGCGTGCGGAGCAGGTCAAGGATCTGCATGAGAGGACGCGACAACAGCTGGAGCGGAGGTCCGAGCAAGTGGCAGCGCAATGCAACAAAAACCGCCGCCCGATGGCATATGAGGCCGACGACTTGGTGTGGCTGCACTTGCGTAAGGAACGCTTTCCATTAAAGCGGCGCCATAAGCTCGGCGGGCGAGGGGATGGTCCTTTCCAGGTGCTACAATGCCTTGGGGCCAATGCCTACCGCTTGGAGTTACCAGATGACTATGGTGCACATCCGACTTTCACCGTCGCTGACCTTTCTCCTTATACGCCGCCTGCTTTTGACGACGAGGATGAAGCGGGGATGCTTCGCTGCCAAGAAGGGGAGACTAATAGCTCCGTGATTCCCTCGATGACGGCGATGGACGAAGAGGAAGCAATGAAGGTGCGTTCGAATGGCCCGGTGACAAGAGCTTGCGCACGGGCAATGGAGCGAGCGACACAATCATTAGTCTTGCGGGCGCAAGCAAGTGACACGGGTTCATCTAGTCCTAAATGGGTCCTTCTCTTGACCTATGAAGGGTGGAGCAGCAAAAATGGCTCTACGAAGGTTTTCCGCGACCGCGGCAGACGCCGCCGCGACCGCGGAAATATAGACAAGCAGGTCGAGAGCTTCAGGCCATTTTCCACGGTCGTGGAACTATTTCCGCGGTCGTGGAACGTTGTTGCTTTTCTCGGAACTTTGTGTTGCCTCTCCGCGATCACGGCGGTATTTTCCGCGGTCGCGGATCTGCCTCGACTTTTTATTTCCAAACATTTTCCGCGATCGCGGATGTATTTCCGCGACCGCGGAAATGAGCCTGAGCGCTCGATTTCTCGACTTTATTTCCGAACTCCTTTTAAGTTTTTATTTTCGTTTATCGCTATTTAAGACTTGAAACCCTAGTTTGTAATTTTTACGTTGAATTTGAGTAGTAAAGTTGAGTACGCTCCTTCCCTTGAGTTCTAACGTCAACTCTTCGATCCCACGGATCGTCTATCCCGTAGCTCGTCGCTTCGAACAATTCATACACCGTCTCTTCGGTATTCACGATCATCTCTTTGATCCTTTCGTTCATCACTTTGAACGCATTTGAGGGTTATCTCTTTAGTCCTAGGAAAGCCATCACTTTGGCTACGGAAGAGAAGGAATCGAATTCAAGCTTGAGGAATCAAAGATCTTGCGTTGCAGACAACACTTCAGGGGTTGTTCGCATCAAAGCCACCCTAGGCTTTAATCGGAACAATTATGCTTAAATAAATAATAAACATTAACTAATGAAAGAGTAATCAGCGGGAGACTTTTATATAGAAACTCAATCTTTTATTAAAATTCCTCTCGTAAATTGAGAAGGAAAGTTTGCAAACAATATTGAAATTACAGCGAAAGAATTTTAAGTAAACCCTAACTACATGACTAAGTTATAGAAGTGTTTATTAAATTAATACTAAACAATCTTAAAATAATATCACTTTTTAAATCTTCAACTACAAGCCTTAGTCTTCGATTTGTTACTTCAAGGCGTGTGAGACCAACCACTGATGTGCCATATAGGACGGATGACACCAACCAACCATGCAAGGAATTAGAAAGGTTGGTCAGTCTAATGAAAGACTGCACAAGGGATGAAACATAGTGGTTCTTGTAGTCGTAAATAATCACTACCCTTGTTTTCGAATAAAACTCGATAAACGGTATATGACTATAGACTTCTACTGAAATAAAAATAAAAATAGAATTCTTAAAGAGAAGACTTCAATGAATTGAGTCTTTTTGGAAATTACATAAATTTGTTTGAGAACATTATATTATCACACAAAGTTTTAAAAACATCTCGTTGAATATTTGGGTCCTCGACCAACCTCACTGCAGTTGGAAATGGGACTTACTTTAGACAAAAGACCAGGCGGGTTCTACATTGTACTTCTTGCCCGAGGGTATATTAATTATGTGTCATGCAGCACATATCTTATTTAATTCCAAAACTTACATTAACGTTAAGACTTTTATTATTATCCACAACCGATCTCACAATGGATTTAAAATAGGACGAATCCCGAATTTCGGCACTAGCTAAGTGCACCACCACTTATATAAAATAAGGGTAGGTCATGACCGAAAGTATTAGGGAAATTATCCTCCTAATACCAAGTTATAAAGAAACAACTAAACCTCGCAAGGTAAATAACGTTCCTACGAATATTCATGCTAACTATCAATTATATCCACACCAATGCACAACAATCCACACCAATTATTATCTAGGACCCTATAATAATAATAATATATATAAGGATTATAGCTAGCATATATAAAACCTAATAAAAAGGTTAATTTTACACAACATTTTATACACACAAGTTCCCAAACGACAAATTTTAGATTTATTGTCCCAACTTATTTAAGACAATAGATCAATTGTCAATTAAGAAAAATATGGAATAATATAGCAAGAGTGAACCGCCACTTGCCTTGAATCACGAAAAAGGTGAACGACGTTTCAGAGATAGTTGCTTTCGAAAAGCAAATCGACTCCCTGCTTTATTTCCATTCCAAACGAAATTCCAAGACGTACCCCAATCATATACAACAAATAAATTATATTATATAATTTATTCAGTATCAATATTTGAAGGATACAATGTATTGATTTCTAATTAATTTTTTTAACTCATAAATAAATCAATTTGAAGGCTTTTTGATAAAGCGATAATTAGTCGTATGATAAATAAATTGATAAAGTAATTTATTTATGATCCTAAAATTTTCTAAGTCAAAATATTATCTAAATGAATAATCATAATTTACCCATTCATAATACAAGATAATATTATAAAAATTATAATTAATTCAATTTTAATTTTCATAAATTCAAATTAACCCTAAAATATTTTTCAATAATCTGGATTAATTAATTTAATCAAGATTAAGTGAAAACAAATGAAAATCAAAATCACGAATTGGGTAAAAATTCCACCTCTCGTCGTCGCTCTTGGACACACGTCGGAAAACGCTCAAATTGCATGGCAGTGGTGGATCTCTGGCGGTGTTTGTTGAGGGATTTAAAATAAGACTCGTAGACGCAGCTAGGGGTACACGCAATTGCCCAAACAAAACTTACAATCGCTCGAATTTTGCTCAAGAACAGCTCGACACCATTTTTAGGGTTCTTGGATTTGGATTGGGAAATAGGGTGATTTGGGAGTCCTATTGGGAGGGTATTTATAGAGTTTCTGTAGGTGTGAATGCCCTAAACATTAACCCTCTCGTTAAACCCTCCAATTTACTCTTAATCCCTCATCCAATTGGATTGATTGTCGATGAAAATCGCGAGATTTGTCTCCAATTTACTCTTGGTATGATGGTGTTGTCCCTTGACCCTTCCGCCTACAGTATGTTTTCATGTGGCCTTCTTTCCCACATTTATAGCACACTCTCTTCTCTTTTTGGCAATTAGAATTTTTATGCCCAACTTCACCACAGTTGTGGCATTGAATTACACTGTGACTCCAACTTGAGCCTTTGATGGGGTCAGACTGAGTCGTCTCGGTCTTAGCACGACCAGACTTCTCAAACTAAATGCGATGCCAGCCGCTTAATTGTGTTACTTTTTCGGTTTTGTTGCCCACCTTTCGACTTATTCTGTTCCTCCTTCTTTTGGGCGGATTCTTCAAGCGTAACCTCTAATTTGTAGGCCACATCCATGTACTGCTCCAAAGTAGAGCAACCGTGACGCACCATCGGAGGTTTGATTCTGGATTCATCCATCCATTGAAGTACCAGATCTTCTATTCCTTGGAATGCACTTCCAAACCAACATAATGATGCAAATGGTTAAACTTTGCCACCAGCTCGGTCACTTTCAGTCCCTCAGTTTCTGGGTAGAGAAACTCCTTCAGCTTTTCTTCTCTCATAGCACAAGAGAGTAATCAGTCAGTGAGCTTGGCTTTAAACATTGCCCATCTTAGATTCGGGTGGTCATCCAAACCAGTTCCTTCCCACCACTCACTTGCTCCGTCTTTCGGATGTAACGAAGCTATGTGCATCTGTTCAGCCTCGGTGCAAATCACATTCTGGAATAGTCACTCCATGTGGGGAAACCAATAGGCAACCTTGATTGGTTCCCCGGTCCCATCGTAGCTATCTGGACGCATTGAATTGATCATCTTCAACGCTCGGTTATAGTTCCCATTGTTTCTTTCGGGAATCATTAGAGGTGTAGGACCTTCACGTCTCCCAATATCAGCTACGACATGAGGAACGAGAGTCGTTTGAGCTTGCTGTATCCCCTGGGCTGTTAATATCTCGACAACCTGTCTCACAATCTGCCCAATGACTGTCGGGTCCAACATGATCGGGACAGGAGGTGGATTAAGTGGAATTTCCCTCGCATCTTGAGGGTCAACATGTCCCTGATGAACATCTTCTCACAGGGTTGGTTTATTGTTATGCGATCCAGATCCCGCGTCATCCCCTTGCTGAGCAGCACTTCTCAGCTGAACTCGGGAACCATTACTAGGACCTTCATCGACAGCTCGGATGGTGGATCGGGTGTGATCACCATCTGTTGATGAACCATAACGTCAATTTATAATTTTCTAACTTGTATATGATACTTAATCACTTACGTTAATTATGATAGGAATTGTAAGGGTCTAAACCAATAACTCATATTATATTGATTGACCATCCACCATTACTCTTAAATGATCTTATCCTCTTACTTGAGAATAAATCAAATAGGAGAAATGTCAACCTTAGAATGACATTAAACCTAAGAATGGAAAATAACCTTATGAATGTATCTAAGGAATAAGTAACAAAATTCGAAGCTTGTAGAAGTTTGAAAATCATTTTATATTTAAACTTTATACTTTCATACTTTAATTTACTAGAATGATTATTTATATATTTAATTTCTTAAACTAGCGATATTTACAAACTTTACCAAAATAGTTTATAAAAATAAAATAGTTTCAAAATAGTTCAAAAATAATTTTAAAAATTCTCAAACTTAACAATAGGCCAAGAATCTTACAACAAATTCTCTGATACCATAATTGTAACACCGCGACTTATATCGGTAGTGCCACACATCAATGGCATTGGACTCTAACGTCCAAAGTCATCCTAAGCTTTAATCAGAACAATTATTCTTAAATAAATAATAATTATTAAATAATGAAAGAGTAATCAGTAGAAGACTTTTATATAGAAACTCAAACTTTTTTTAAAATTCCGCTCGTAAATTGAGAAGGAAACTTTACAAATGGTATTGAAATTACAGCGGAAGACTTTTAAGTAAACCCTAAATACATGACTAAATTATAGAAGTGTTTATTAAATTAATAATAAACAACCTTAAAACAATATAGTTTAAATCTTCAACTGCAAGCCTTCGTATTCGATTTGTTACTTCAAGGCGTCTGAGACCAACCACTGATGTGTCGTATAGGACAAATGACACTAGCCAACCATGCAAGGAAAAAGAAAGGTTGGACAATCTAATGAAAGACTACGCAAGGGCTCAAACAGAATGGTTCTTGTAGTCGTAAATAATCACTATCCTTGTTTCCCGAATAAAACTCGGTAAACGATATATGACTATAGACTTCTATTGAAAAAGAAAGAAAATGAATGCTTAAAGAGAAGACTCCAATGAATGGAGTCTTATGGAAAATTACATGAATTTGTTTTGGAACATTATATTATCACACAAAGTTTTAAAAATATCTCGTTGAATATTTGGGTTCTTGACCAACTTCACCGCATAATGTGAATCCAGATTGGAAAGGGGACTTACTTTAGACAAGAGACCGGACGGGTTCCATGTTGTACTTCTTGCCCGAGGATATATTAATTATGTGTTTGTTGAGAGATTTAAAAGAATACTCGTAGGCACAACTAGGGGTACACTCAATTGCCCAAACAAAACTCACAATCGCTCGAACTTTTCTCAAGAATAGCTTGACACCGTTTTTAGGGTTCTTGGAATTGGATTGGGAAATTGGGTGATTTGGGAGTCCGATTGGGAGGGTATTTATAGGGTTTTTGTAGGTGTGAGTTGTAGGACCTATAAATTGAAGAACCATACAGAGATTATAAACTGCATAAAAATGTAACAAAAAATAAAAAAACAACAACTACCGAACGATAATCGGGAAGTTTCTGGCGCATAGTCGAGACCGGATCTCTTTCCTTAATTCTGAAATCGCCCCGTATTGTGACGATTTCGTAGCGATCCGAATCCCAGGATAAAACTGCAAAACAATCTTCTGAATCGCACAACCGATGATCAGAAGCGTACGAACCAATTCTGTGTTATACTCTCAGACTCGAAGAAGAAGAGAAAGGATGAAGACACTTTCAGTGGGAGAGGAGCTGTGTTTCGATCATAAGAATGAGGTGCAAAGGGCTCCTTTTATAGCCTCTGCCAAAAAATATAGAGTTGGTTGGCCAGCCCAAGCTATGTATTGGGCCCAAGCCCAAGCCCAATCCGACCCAACCCAACCCGACCCAACCCGACTCGACTCGGCTCGGTGCGCGTGTGGTCTTGATGAGCTAGGTCCTCTCTCCATTACACATGGGTGGTGACCCAAGGCCACAACCTTGGATCCAATTTCCTAGTATATATACTAGTGAGTTTTTCTCCAAACTTCCAATGTGGGATACACATTTTCATCCCAAATTGTCCCAAGTTATGCACTTCGAGCAACCAACTTTGGGCCTCCATTTCTCATTCAAACGGAAATCATTTTTACCGTATGAGTACATTACGAGAATGTGCTCGCATAGACAAAGCCAATGCTTCCATTTTCCGGTGTTGTCATTGGCCGGAGCCCACCAGAATTGTGCCCGAAAAAGTTATCGGCGCCATATTTAAAATGAGTTCCAACAATCAATCTAAACATATGTTAAAAGACAGAAAGAATTTTGATAGTACAGTAAAAAAATCACTGCATCTGGGCTGGTAGCATTTTTCAGCCTTGAACCACCCATAGTGAGTAGCTATCGGATTTACTCGACCAGGTAGTGAACATGATGTCTTGAACCACCCGGGCTTTGATGTAAACCGAAACAACAACTATAACACAGTTTCATCTTCTCACAGAACTATGTTCTCTTGTTGTGTTCATTTTGGCCTTGAACATCCCTGGTTATTCATGAGTAAACTTGGAGAATGTAGCCTCTCTTCATTCTCCTAGAAACGGCCCCATTTCACACTCATAAGGTGATTGACCTTAAAGCGTATCTTCTCATACCCAACTTTTATTTCAAAGCTATGGAATCATTAAAAGCCAAGCTTAACCTCAACTCATACAGGTAGCATTGTTCATCATCCTAGAAATTGGGAGGAGATCTGAGTCTCCCAGTGCTCATCTGGATTCAACTTGATTTAGTTTTCCCTTTGAACCTACATCTTGGGATCTCCAGTCACATAGGTGGGGTTTTCCATCAAGCATCCTCTTTGGTCATAGGCTTTAAACCCATTCCTCTTGATGATTTGACAACTTGATCTCGTGACAGACCTTTAGTAAATGGATCCGCTAGGTTGTTAGCCGATTTGATATAATCTATTGAGATTACACCATTCGAGAGTAGTTATCTAATGGTTTTATGTCGTCTTCTTATATGACGTGACTTATCATTGTACAAACGAATCAGTGCCCGTGATATAGCCGATTGACTATCACAGTGTACACATAATACTGGCACTGGTTTATCCCACATAGGGATATCTTCTAAAAAATTCCGAAGCCATTCAGCTTCCTCTGCTGCTTTGTCTAAAACAATGAACTCAGACTCTATAGTGGATCTGGCCAACAGTGTTTGTTTGGAAGATTTCCATGATACTGCTGCACCACCAAGTGTAAATACATATCCACTTGTGGACTTTGAGTTTCTGGAATCTGATATCCAGTTGGAATCAATGTATCCTTCCAGAACTACTGGGTATTTGCCATAGTGCAGCCCATAACTTTGAGTATATCGCAAGTAGTTAAATACTCTAGTTATTCCTTTCTAGTGTTTGTGTCCCGGATTACTTGTGTAGCGACTTAGTACATTTACTGAGTGTGCCAAGTCAGGTCTTGTGCAATTGGTCAAGTACATGAGACTTCCAATCATACGTGCATACTCCTGTTGTGACACTGCATCCCCCGAGTTCTTAGTTAAGTGGAGATGAGGGTCCACGAGACTCTTTGCAGTCCCACTTGAGTAATTCTTGAATCTCTTAAGTACTTTTTCAGCATAGTGAGCTTGAGAGAGGATAATTCCTTTAGAATGTATAGTGATTTTGATCCCTAGTTTGACATCTGCTAGTCCCAAGTCTTTCATGTCAAACTTCCCACTAAGCATGTTCTTAGTTCGATTGATCATGTCTTTATTGCTTCCAATAATGAGCATGTCATCTACGTACAAACACAACAAAATGTATCCATTTGGAGTGTTTTTGAAGTAGATGCATTTGTCACATTCATTGATGTTGAAGCCATTTGACATCATTACATTGTCAAATTTTTCATGCCACTGTTTTGGAGCTTGTTTGAGTCCATATAGAGACAAGGTTCTCTTGTTGTGTTCATTTTGGCCTTGAACATCTCTGGTTATTCATGAGTGAACTTGGAGAATGTAGCCTCTCTTTATTCTCCTAGAAACGGCCCCATTTCATTCTCCTAGAAACGGTCATCGCCTTTTGCTTGTGCTTGAGGTAGCTCTTGAAATCCTTTCAGCCTGGAGGGAGTTTCTCAATGAACGCAGCCACCTGGAACGTCTCACAAATCGACATTCCTTCAGCAATGATCTCATGCGTGAGAAACTGCAGCTCTTCAACTTGCTCCATGGATGGGCTTAGAGTCCACCATTTTGAAGTCCAGAAACTTCGCCACTGCGAACTTCTTGGAGCCTGCATCCTCATACTTGTACTTCTTTTCCAAGGCAACCCAGAGTTTCCTGGAAGTCTTGATCTTGCTGTACACATTGTACAGTGGATCTATCAGGCGGCTTTGAACCCAACCTTTGCATAGAAAATCTCCATGAATCCAGGCATCAATGTTGGCTCGGGATAGAACATCCGTATTCTGAGGCAGAAGCACAGGCTTATCCTCATTCAGATATCCTTCCAGCTTCAGTGTGGTCAGAAAGAAGAACATCTTTTGCTGCCATGTCTTGAAGCCAGTTCCATCGAACTTTTCTGGCATCAGCCCTGCGTTTATAGCACCAGGCATATGAACTGTCGATTGGACAGTCTGATAAGCAGTCGGGTGGACAACCTGATTAGCATCAGTTCCGACCCTCGTGGCTTGCAGATTTGCCGCTGGCAGATTTACTACTGGCAAATTCGCCACTGGCAAATTCACTGCAGGCAGACCACTCCCAAACTGAATTTGGGGTGTCGACTCAGCAGGATTTCCATTACCGGCTCCATCAACATTAGCAGATCCAAAAACAGTTTTCTCAGTCATATCAGCCATACTATTAGAATCTGTTTACAAACAAGTAAATCAGAATTAGTATGATGACCGAAAATACGAAGCAATTTAAATACGAATTAAATTGCGGAATCGAATGAATTTTTTTTTGTAAGATTTTTCTGTACACCAGTACAGATGGCGAAATAAATTCGAATTAAATTCCTGCGACAACAAGTTAAAAATCGCAGATACAAAAAATTTCCTACGCTGTATAATCTCAGAAACAAAAATTTTGTTAGAACGTAATGCAGTTTAACGATTTCAGAATTAAGACTGTAGGACCTATAAATTGAAGAACCATACAGAGATTATAAACTGCATAAAGATGTAACGAAAAATAAAAAAACAACTACCGAACGATGATCGGGAAGTTTCTGGCGCAGAGTCGAGACTGGATCTCTTTCCTTAATTCTGAAATCGCCCCGTATTGTGACGGTTTCGTAGCGATCTGAATCCCAGGATACAACTGCAAAACAATCTTCTGAATCGCACAACCGATTATCAGAAGCCTACGAACCAATTCGGTGTTATACTCTCAGACTCGAAGAAGAAGAGAAAGGATGAAGACGCTTTCAGTGGGAGAGGAGCTTTGTTTCGATCATAAGAATGAGGTGCAGAGGGCTCCTTTTATAGCCTCTGCTGGAAGTAGTTCGACCCACTAACTCAGTGGAGAAGAAGGAGGAATCTGTTGAACGCTTCAACAAAGTGGAGGAGAGAAACGAGGAAGACCAAACAATGCCCTTGATCCTCTCCAGGAACAGGTCAAGGCTGCAACTGCCCCGGACTGGGTCAAAGCACTTCTGGATCGGCCCAAAAAATATAGCGTTGGCTAGCCAGCCCAAGCTATGTATTGGGCCCATGCCCAATCCGATCCAACCCAACCCAGCCCAGCCCAGCTCCGCTCGGTCCGACCCGACTCGGCTCGGCGTGCGTGTGGTCTTGATGAGCTAGGTCCTCTCTCCATTACACATGGGTGGTGACCCAAGGCCACAACCTTGGATCCAATTTCCTAGTATATATACTAGTGAGTTTTTCTCCAAACTTCCAATGTGGGATACACATTTTCATTCCAAATTGTCCCAAGTTATGCACTTCATGCAACCAACTTTGGGCCTCCATTTCTCATTCAAACGGAAATCATTTTTACCGTATGAGTACATTACGAGAATGTGCTCGCGGAGACGAAGCCAATGCTTCCATTTTCCGGTGTTGTCATTGGCCGGAGCCCACCGGAATTGTGCCCGAAAAAGTTACCGGCGCCACATTTAAAATGAGTTCCAACATGAATGCCCTAAGCATTAGCCCTCTCATTAAACCCTCCAATTTACTTTTAATCGAATCAATTTTGGGTTTGGACGAATCACCCTAGAAATGTTGTGAGACGCAATGGGGATAAATCCCGCGATTTTCATCGACAATCAATCCAATTGAATGAGAGATTACTTGCGTGATAATATTGTCTTGAATGACCAATAATTGATTGGGAGGATCGAGTTCATATCCATGCCGAATTCCACCATTAAAAGGCACTCTAGAGCACGCGACTTGAAGCTGGAGGAAGAAGAGCGCTATTTTGGGCTTATTACGGTCAGACCCCTCCAGTTTGATTTGTGGAAAAAATGCCCTCAAACCATATTTCACAAATTATAAAAATTGCCCAAACCGAATATTTTTAATATTCTAAGTTTATAATATTATTTTAACCCAAAATTAAAGTATAGAAAATTTTAACTTTGGTTGAAATACACTTAAGTTATTTTTCTTATGAATTTTACCATACTTAAATTCTTAACAAAATTTGTTAAACTTGATTTAAATAATTTAAGTCAAAATTGATAAGTTTTATATAAATTATAATTAACATATGGTTAATCATAATTTAAACATTCATAGCTTAAAGAAATAACATACTTAGGGCATTATTACTTTATCCCTTTTTGGACAACATAATAATTCTTATGATCTTTATTATTATTTTAAAATTCTAAAATTACATTCCTTGTTATACTTATTTAATTTATTTCCACACTATGCTATTATTACCCATTTGACAATTTGTACAGAATTATCTTAACTCAAACCTTGAACCTAAGTTCATGAAAATTTAAATTACTCATCTAAAAGAAATAAAATAAATTTCATAATTTTTATTTTTATCAAATTAAACTACCATTTTACCCTTCTATTTTAAGCAGGATATTACAAATCGCAAGTGAAAACCATAGCAGTTGTGGGGAAAGTATAGAGCCAAGAAGGATTCACAAGAGTTCGATCAATTTTGCAAAGAATTTTTCCTCCATTAAAATTTTGATTATCCCAGTGTAACGGGAACCAGAGTAGACTATATTAGAGAGCCTTGTAGAGTCAAGGAAGTCAGAGAGTTCAGAACTAACTCGGCGAGCAACAAAAGAGCCTTCGACAAGCTTGTCGTCACCACAGAGAATGGCATTGAAGTCCCCAGCTTACACCCAAGGGGAAGAGTTGATGGAACTGAAATGGGAGATATAATTCCACAAAGATCTTCTACCAAGTTGATCATTGTATCCATAGACGAAAGAGAAGTGGAAGGAGAGGGAGAAGGTGATGTTAGTGACATGGCAGGTCATGCGTTGATGGAAAGGGTAAGTGATTGTGATGGACACTTTTCTAGGGTCCCATAAAACCCAAATTTTGTTGTAGGAAGAATGGGTCCCATTAGAGAAAGTATTCCAACGCCTAAGGAATTTGGAGGCAATCTTTGCCTCTTTGTGTTTCTAAACTTGGGTCTTAAGAAGCCCAAGGATGCAAAGGTTATGTTGTATAACAAGCTTAGTAACGACAATGTGTTTGGTGGGTGGTTAAGGCCCCTAGAGTTCCAACTGGAAAAGGAAAGATTAGACATTAGAACGGTTTAGGAGACCCGAAGTCCTTGACTCCCTGCCCGAGTGGATGGAGGGGAGGGGTAGTGACTGAGCACAAAGAGAAGTGGGGATTTGCGAGAGGGGAAGAGTATGAGGGAGAGGTGAGAGGGGTATTAGGATTTTTGAGGTTGTTTTCTAAGGACATCGGTCTATTTGAGGGAAGATTTAGGAGGCTTGAGTTGTTTAGGAGGTTGGGGGAGAGAAATACTAGAGGCCCCTTTTTTACAAGAGCTGCCGGAGGGAGTAGGTAGGGAGGGAGTGGGTAGAAGGGGCAACAGGGAGAATGAGGGAGGGCCAATAGGCAACAAATGGAGGGGAAGGCTAGAGGAGGAGGAACGAAGATCAAGGGGATGAAATAGAGATTTTGAGGTGTTAGGGGTACCATCATGTAGAGGAGGAGAGCCATTTGAGGGGGAAACAATTCCTGAAGGTTGGGCAGATTCACTGTATGCAGAGGGGGGTCAACTACTAGTTGCCTGACAGGGTACTCCTTGTCTTTGTTTCCAAAGATGTGACAATGAGAGCAACGAGAAGGAAGCCATTCATAGTGCATTCCTTGAAAGATCAACTCTCCATAATGTCCCATGAAACATATTTCTCTGTGAAGCTTGTTCCGCGTAGAGATATCTACTAGAACCCTGGCGAAGGAGACACGATCTTGGGAGATTGAGAGCTGGTCAGTGAGGATAGGATATCCCACAGTAGATAGAGCCAATCTGATTGAGGATATCCTTGAACTAGACACAGACTTGTAGCCCATGAAGGGAGATCCATACAAGAACAGAATCCAAGCAAGAGTAATCTAGAGGCATTCTAGGCTTCCATCTCTTTAGGATGAGAGGATTTTGTCCAAGAAGCAGCCAAGGGCCCTTCTCAAGTTCCGCTTTGAGGTCAGCCTCAGACGCAAATCGGAAAGCATAAACACCACTGTCATTCAACACAATTTTTGGCAGAGAGATGCCAATCCCAGAGGAGCGATGAAGCGCTCCATCGATCGGAAATGAAAAGCTCCACCAAGAGGGGCACCGATAAGACTGAGGTTCCATTGATCAACCAGAGGAGCCACATCTTCAGGGTAGAAGTCGATCATTCCATTCGAGAGTCCATCAACAAAGTGCAAGGGGACATGGACTTGGAAGAGTAAGCCATTTCTACCAAGGACTGCATCGAATGATGACAGAGGGCCAAGAGGAAGGATTGCTGGAGCACTAGGAGGGGCCGAGCAAGGAGAAGAGGGAGCCGAAGAGTAGAGGATTCTTGCAACTGGGATCTCGGAACTGATGCCTGACGCTGAATGTGCTGGACATGGGTCGTTGGTGGAAGACGAGGGAGCAAGATGAGAGGAGAGAAGACGGGATAGTTCAAAGACATAAGGAAGGTGGTGGTGAGCAGAGGGGACAGAGGAGAGGGCTGAGCATTTGAGAGCTGCAAGGAGGTTATGGAAGAGGGTATAACTAAGGTTCGGGTCAGAGGCGTTACAAACAAGGGTAGTGAACAGGGAAGAAGCAAATTTAGGAGTGGCGAGGGTTGATGGTGGGCAAACAAGAGTCGGTGTGGGGGCATGTGAGGCCAGAGGAGCCGACGACGGTTGTTGGTGGAGGAGCCGAGAGTTGTTGGTGTGGATTGTTCCTTCAAAGGTGACATCGATCAAGCTATCTAACTTGGAGGCAGGACTGGTCGGAGCTGAAGAAGAGGTGGACGACTTGGATCCAGAGAAGTCGGAGTCCCTCTTCAGTTTCTGCTTGTTCTTCTTACCGCCCATTGGGGTTAGCAGTCCTGCGAGAGGCCAGAGCGGTTCCAATGGGGGAACAGGCGGCGAAGATCGTAGAGAGAAGTAAAATATTCTCTTTCTAGGGTTTTTTTATTTCTTCTAATAAAACACACTTGATATCTGCTGTTTGGATCTCATTATGTTTTTCCCATATTATCTATCCTGAATTATCCATACTAGCCACATGTATCTCATAATGGTCCTATACTTGGGGTTTATAATCTTAAAAGTGAAAAGTATATCTGATATATAATACACTTTTTGACTTTCAAATAAAGAGTAACGTGAGAGGCATATTTCACCCAATTTTGGGACATACCCCATTCTGACATACCTATCTAGGTGATAAGATACTTTTCATAAAGCTATGCCCTTTGACCATCTTTTAATGTTCTTAGGATATCAGGAGAGATTGGAGGGAGTTTAAAATCGCTGGAGCTACAAATTCTCATCGTCGACATTAATTTTACTGTAATCAATGTTCTAAAAGTGCCTTTGCGTGAGCTGGGCGGTGAGGGGGAGCCTAGCGCCTAGGCGGATTAAAATTTGTACATGATCCATATGAATATATTACTATATTCCCTTAAATCCATTAATAAAACTATGTTAGGATGGGGTTTTATATTTTATTTTAGGCCTTATTTTACAAAACATAACCCAAAACTATGGTCTATGCATCTATCATCTCCTAAGATGTTGTTGCTTTCACAATATCGGAAACTTTTTCTTGCCTAGGCGGGGATATTTAGAACACTGACTATAATGTAGAATTATGCTGCCAAATCATCAAATGACCCCTCGTGGGAAGTCTATCTTCTATTGCTAACCATGTTATGAGCGAGCACACGATTAGAGTATTAACTCCCTTACATATCACGTTTCCCCAGGAGCAAATGTGGCTTCTGTTTTAGAGGAGGTCAGAGGCACGCACAAGCAAACCATCTTCAGAGAGCATTAGGGGGAGCTGTGCATGGTCTTCTTTTGTAAGGACTTCTCTCT
Source organism: Rheum nobile (assembly GCA_027886185.1). NCBI lineage: Eukaryota > Viridiplantae > Streptophyta > Magnoliopsida > Caryophyllales > Polygonaceae > Rheum > Rheum nobile. Next base: position 239,146 of record WOAB01000065.1, read on the forward strand.
AGACTTTCAACAAGCAATTCCAATTCCAGCTGCCAGAGAGGAGCTCCTTGATGCCAAAACCCCCTTCTTCTTGGGGCCAACAAACCTTCTCCCAGGAGACAAGATAACAGTTGGAGGAGGTTGTACCTGACTATAGCTATGATCTAACAATAATCTTAACACTCTTGAGGACCTCCTTGAGATAGAGGATAACGTTGCACCAGGACTATATGTCGTATAACACAACTCTAATGAGTTTGACTCGGCCCACATAGGAAAGACACTTGGCTGATCACCTTTGTATTCTATCTATCAACATTTCCCCCCTTAATTCAGACATGTCCACATTTATGTGAATGAATACTTAATCATCTTTTTTTTATCAAATGAATGAATACTCATATGTATTTATGTCAATGGTTAAGAAGAATTTCCACATAATAGGATAATTTACATAGTTTTTTGAAGCCGTTATATGCACTACATTAATTGCCTTTTCGCACTACAAAATGCTTCGCAAAAACGTGGCGTATGCCATATACCAGCGTAGAAGGCCAAATATGGATGTTGGAAGTAGCCGTTGGTGGGAAAATGAAATTTGAGCTCCTACGCAGGTATATGGCGTACGCCAGAACCTGGCGCAGAAGCTCAAGTGTCTTTTTCCCATCAACGACTACTTTTATTTGCTGCGCAGGATAACTGCATACGCAAGATTCTGGCATAGCCCAATGGCTATATTTCCAATGTTTGAATTTTTCCTCTATAAATACTCGAACTCATTAATCCAAATTCCACACACACGAATACAATCATACCACATCACAATGACATATAGCAAAGACGATCATTGGAGTAGCGATAATGAATATTTGAGCAGTGATGAAGAATTCAACCCCAACAATTTCGCGGTTAGTATTGCATAATTGTTCGTAAAAGTATATTTATATAGATATATATGGTAATATTGTATGTGATATTGCATGTGTAGTTAGAAATATTAGTTCTTTAAGTTTGGAAACACATATATTGCTATGTCATTAATTGCAAATGGATATATTAGGGGGTATGAAGAAATGAATAACATTATTGTTTACATTAATAGGGGAAAGATTATGGATCTGAATTTTGTACGAATCAAAAGTAGGATAGCCGAGAGGAGTTGGTTGATTGGGCTCAAAAGAGGGGCAAAGATTTGATGATGGTTCTAGTCATTCGCCGAAGTAATGAAAGATATGTTAGTTTGACATGCGAGAACTTTGGTGAATATAGATCGGGGAGAAAGAAAGTTAGTGAAGAAGATCCGAAGGAGGCTGATGTGGTACTTCGTGAAACCAGATCGAAGAAGTCTGGGTGCAGATTTGAGTTGTACGGTGTTTGAATGAAGAAGAAGCCGAGAGTAGAGACTCGAAAATGGATCTTGAATGTGTTGAGCGGACAACACAACCATAAGCTTCCGACTACCTTCCTTGGGCATGTATATATGGGTCGAATGACCTCGGATGAGCAGCGCATTGTTACGAGATTCGGCGAGAGGTTCAATCCGCCGAGTGTTATTGTTGCGGAGTTGAGAAGCTTCATCCCAAAATGTAACATTACCAAAACAAGTTTCCAACATTCTACAAAAAATGCACTACGAGGATCGTGGGGAAATGACGGTTACCCAATGGACCCTAATTTTTTTCAAAGAAAACGGGTATGAAGTGCATCCTCTCAAGAAGTTGTCAACGTCTCAGATCGATATCCTATTTTTTGCTCACCCTCACTCACTGCATTTGTTGAAGATGTTCCCATACGTGGTAGTTATCAATGCCACATACACAACAAATAGGTATATAATGACCTTCTGTTTATTACAATTTAATATAGTCGTAATATCCATGATCTAAAGTTGCTTATACTCTCTTATTTTCTTACATTCATCCTTACGTATAACATGCCTCTGGTGGAGATTATCGGTTTTACATGCACTAACAAGACTTTCAACATCGCCTATGCATTTACACGGGAGGAAGATGGTTTGCATTACGGATTCATAATGCAAAAGCTTATGCATTTGTTTCAAGAGGCGGGAGTAATGTCGACGACCATAATGACTGATGGAGAGAAGGCCCTCATCAATGCAATTCGGGTAGTTTTTAAAGATCGGGTTAAACACCTTTTGTGTTGGGTGCATATTGTTGGGCTCAGAAATTATTGATTATCCATCAAGCCGGCCAAGATGGGTAATCGAATTGGGCCACGATCTGGAAGAAAAAGGAACGTTGAGACAGTTGAGCGAATCTCAGACGCCTGGAACAACGACTCGACGGATCCCTGAAAAACCGGGCTTCAACGGATTTATCAGTTCATTCATGTATAAAAGGAGTTGATCTTTCTTTTGTAAGCACACGATTATTATCATTAATACCAACTACCATCTACTATTCTCTTGTTCTGTTACAATTGTTCTCTAAGTTCGATCCTTTACTTCAATCTTAAAGCGACCGACACTTAGATCGTTCGATTCGACCAATCTCTCATTCGAGGGAGATAAGTTTACTTTTGTGTCTTTTTAATCATATTTCACTTAGTTCCTTGCTTGATTTGGATCATTCAGATATAATCAATTCTGTAATTGCCTAGTTGCCCTTCTTAAGGCGATCCAGGTCGGTTCGATCTTTTTTCCCCAAAATAATTTGGCGCCCACCGTGGGGCATCTAGTCAATCAAGCGATCTAATCATCAAATCCGACATTCATCCCATCATGGCCAAAATTAGAAACCCAGCAATCCTTGTCGAAGACAAAGTTCAAGGTGATACCCAAATCGCAAACCAGGCAGAAGACGGCAGTAGCCAGCCGATCGCAAACTCACAAATTCAAGAGCTCGCGAGAGCCATGAATGTCCTCCAAGAGGAACTGGCCCAGCAACATGCCAGAACAGAAATGCTAAGTACCCAATCTGAATCCGAAATTGCTCGACTAACCCGTGAAAATGAATTGTTGAAATCGCAGATACATTCAGCCGCCTCGATCCCCGAAGGTCCAAGACGTGTGGTCAACACAGAAGGATTGTCTACTCGACTCAATCTAGACGGGATAGACATAACTCCTGCGACGACAACTAATACCTCCCTACCTTCCAGTATGTTTCAAACTCCTCCAGTCACTTTCGCTACAACTAACATGCCAAGCCTTGTAGTCGAGCCTCCAAAGGCTCGAGCGGTCCATCCACAGGTAACGGCTCCAGCCGACCTCCAAACCCTCATACACCAAGCTATCAGCGAACACATGAAGACCTTGGACGATCGTATCACACGAATCCCGGGAGTTCCTCAACCAATCGAGAAAGAGGCAATCGACGGATATGAAGATTCGCCTTTCGCAGAGGCGATTTCTCGCGTTGAGATTCCTAAAAAGTTCCACGTCCCCAACATGCCCAATTATGACGGGACCGGGGACCCCGACGACCATGTTTCAATTTATAAGCAAAAATTAATGACTTATTCGATCCCAAGAGGGAACCGCGAGGCAGTCATGTGCAAAAGCTTTGGCACAACCCTCACGGGACCTGCACTAACTTGGCTCATGCATTTACCACAGGGTTCCATCGCTTCCTTCGCCGACTTGATCAATTCATTCAAAGTCCAATTCGCTAGCAGTCGACGATTGGAAAAACAATCAAGCGATCTGTACAGGATCGTGCAAAGGTATGGCGAACCTCTAAGGGATTATCTTAATAGGTACAACAAAGAAAAGGTCGCAATTCCACACTGCGATGTTCCAACATCGATCAAAGCGTTTCACCGGGGCTTGATCAGAGGTAGTGAACTCTACCGCGAACTGACCAAGTATACATGCCGAAGCTTTGAAGACGTTCCAGCCAAAACCATGACGCAAGTCAAACTCGAAGAAGACGAGGAACCCTCTAAAGCAAACAAGAGTCCCGATCGAGTCAACCGAAAGGCATCCTCGGATTATCGACGCGATCGACGACCCTAACCATATCCTAAGGGACGAAACGACCTCGGTCAGGTAAACAACTCTTATGACAAGAACCAAGATTGGCGAAACAACCCCGCTCTCCCTCCGAAGCTCCACTCTTACAACTTTAACATCTCCATATAGGAACTCGTAAAGAGTTTCGACAAATATGGGAAAGAGGTAAGATGGCCTCGAAAGAGCGACAAGCCAGAAGTCAAGAAGGACATGAGCCGGTGGTGCGAGTTCCACGGGGACCACGGACACTCGACGGACGAATGCATAGCCCTTTGTAAAGAAGTCGCAAGGCTCCTCGCACAGGGGCTATTACGCGACATCATCTCAGACAAGGCCAAAGCGACCCTCGATCGAAGGGATCAGGTAATATCCGACAAACCACCCTCTCCGATTCCTGCTAAAATCGTTAATACCATTTCAGGAGGGTCGGACGTGTGTGGAAACACATACTCGACCGCCAAAAGACATGCTCGAGAGAGAAAAGGCAACAAGCCGATTCAGACAGAGATGAGACAATTACAGATCTCCGACGCTCCAGCCATTACCTTCGACGACTCAGAAGCTCAAGAGTTAGGCGATCATCATGACGGTTTGGTAATCTCACTTTCAATTAGCAATTGCCTTATCCGTCGTGTTCTAATCGACACAGGTAGCTCCACCAACTTGTTGACACTTGACGCCTTAAAGGGTATGGGTTTAAGCGAGGACGACGTAACTAGAAACTCTACCCCATTGGTCGGATTCAGTGGGGGAAGTTAAGTATACCCAAGGCGAAATCGTTTTAACAATATACGCTGGCAGAGTCAATCAACAGGTAAAGTTCTTGATACTCGACTGCCTATCTCCATACAATGCAATCCTTGGCAGACCCTAGATTCACGCCATAAAAGTTGTACCTTCCACTTACCATCAGACAATAAAGTTTCCTACTAAGTGGGGGTACAAGAAATAAAAGGCGATCATCGAGCCGGCAAGGAATGTTATGTCACCTCAATGAAAGGGGCAGTCGACAATTCTTCCGCATAGCAATCACAGTATGGCGAAGGAATCACACGATACGTCGAACCAGAAATGGAACGACTCGACGAGATCACGCTGGATCCTTCAAAGCCAACGCAGACGGTGAAGGTCGGATCGGATCTAAACAATTCAACCAGGGCAGATTTAATTTCCTTTTTACGATCCAACTCTGATTGTTTTGCTTGGTCACACGAAGACATGGTGGGAATCTCCCTAGATATTATTACTCATAAATTGAATGTAGATCCCACGTACCCTCCAGTCAAGCAAAAAAGGAGAAAGTTCGCACCAGAACACAACAAGATTGTAGACGGCAAGGTAAAAAATTTACTTGAGACAGGCAAAATCCGAGAAGTCAAGTACCCTGACTGGCTAGCAAACGTCGTCGTGGTTCAAAAGAAGAATGAGAAGTGGAGAGTATGCATCGACTTCACAGACCTAAACAAGGCTTGTCCAAAAGATTCTTTCCCCTTACCACATATTGATGCAATGGTTGACGCGACCGCTGGACACGAAATGCTGACATTCATGGATACGTTCAGTGGATATAACCAGATCCTCATGGACCCTGACGACCAAGAAACGACAACTTTCATAACAAGCCAAGTTACGTACTGCTATAAAGTAATGCCCTTCGGACTAAAAAATGCAGGGGACACCTATCAAAGGTTGGTGAACAAAATGTTCAAAGATCAGATTGGAGATACCATGGAAGTCTACATCGACGATATGCTCGTCAAGTCCAAAGCAGCAGGGGACCACATCGAACACCTGAAAGAAGCTTTTGAGGTATTGAAAAGATATAACATGAAATTAAACCCGACTAAATGTTCTTTCGGAGTATCTATAGGAAAATTTTTGGGATACATGGTCACTCAAAGAGGGATAAAAGCTAGTCCCGACCAGATCAAGGCCATCGTCAACCTTAGATCCCCTCGATGCGTCAAGGACGTCTAGAAGCTAACAGGACGGATAGCGGCACTAAACAAATTCATATCCAAGTCATCGGATAAATGCAAGCTCTTCTATGAAGCTTTGAAAAAGAACAAATCATTCGACTAGACAACCGCACACGAACAAGCCTTCCAAGATCTCTACGACATATCTAGCAAGTCAACTCCTACTGGCTAAACCAAAAGACGACGAACCATTGCCATTATACCTAGCCGTGTCGAAATCAGCCGTCAACGCAGTTCTAACAAGGGAAGAAGATGGTAAACAGTCACCAGTCTACTATGTAAGTCGTTCCTTACTTCCCGCCGAAATCAAGTACAGATCACTTGAAAAATTAGTCTTAGCATTGGTTATGACCTCAAATAATTTACGACTTTATTTTGAATCACATGTTATTATTGTGAGAACTAACCATCCCATGAAAGCAGTCATGAGGAAACCAAAATTTACAAGACGAATGGCCAAGTGGGCCATACACCTCAGCAGATTCGACATCGAGTACGAACCGAGGAAAGCCATCAAATCTCAAGATTTATCCGACTTTGTGGCCGATTTCAGCCCGACACTAGAACAAGAAGCCACGAAGGAGGTCGAACAGCTAAAAGTCGAAGAAGACAGGGGCACATGGCAACTCCATACAGACGGAGCGTCAAACGTAAGAGGAGTCGGCCTAGGTGTCGTGCTAAAATCACCATAAGGGGACCATATAGCCCAAGCTGTGAGATGCGAATGGGACGCGACCAACAACGAAGCAGAATATAAAGCCCTCATATTTGGATTAACACTTGCATACGATCTCGCAATTCTAAGCATAGAGGTAACATGCGACTCTCTCCTAATTGTTAACCAGGTACAAGGTTCGTATGCTGCCAAAGACGACAGAATGATGGCATATCTAGACATCGTCAAAAAATTGGCAAGCAAATTCCAAAACTTTACCATCCGACAAGTCCCATACAACCTCAACACACAAGATGACGCCCTAGCAAACCTCGGCTCGGCCCTACATCGAGTTCCACAACATTCCATTAGCACATATCACCACACCAGCCGTCCCCAAAATCTTCAAAACACCCAATTCAAATGACATTCAGGCAATGGATGAGTTACCCGTAGAAGAACTCGTCTCAGCAGAAGTAGGCGACCACACGGAGGAAGATTTGGTGGGCGATCAAGATGATTGGACCATCCCCTATATCAAATGGCTCGGGGACGGAATACTCCCAGCAGACAAAGCGCAGAAGCTAAAAGACTCAAGATTTGGCATCCCTTCATAAATCGTATGCGACAATGGCTCCCAATTCATCGGTAGCAAGACGCGATCTTTCTGTAAGCAGTGGAACATCACATTAGTCACGTCCACACCAAGATACCCACAGTCTAATGGTCAAGCAGAATCCAGCAATAAAATCGTCATCAACAATCTCAAAAAATGCCTCACAGGGGCAAAAGGAAAATAGGCCGACGAGCTTCCTTTGATATTATGGTCCGACAGGACGACGCCAAAAAATGCAACAGGGCAAAGCCCTTTCCCATTAGTATATGGAAGCGAGGCAGTCATTCCCACTGAGTTACTCATCCCAACTGCCAGATACAGACTCCAAACTCCGGAACAAAACGACGTCGAGTTAGCTCACAAGCTCGACACCGTCAATGAGACCAGAGAGAAAGCTAGAATCCGAATGGTCCAATACCAACAGCAAGTCGCTCGGAGCTACAACAAGAACGTCCGAGCTAAAGTCTTCAAGCTAGGAGATTGGGTCTTAAGGAAAACGTTCCAAAACACCAGAGATCCAACCGACGAAAAATTGGCACCCCAATGGGAAGGACCCTACCTCATCAAGGAAGTTGTCGGACAAGGAGCATATCGATTAGAAACAAAGGACGGATAACCTATCCCATGAAGTTGGAACACAGTCCACTTAAAGTTGTATCACTTCTGAACTTTCTTTCACTTTTACTTTGCATTTTTTTACATCTATTCGAATTATATTCGCTTGAATTACGATCACTGACTTAAGCATCGGAGGGCCGTTGGGTCACCCCCCAACGGTCACCCTAAGATCTCTCCTTTTGTACTCTTAACATGATCTAAACAGGAACAAGAGGCCTCGAAGACAAACTGGACAGTCAAAAGGATATCCTCATTATACACACAATAGCGCTTACAAACATCCAAATCGATCGATACATAGGGAATAGAGGGATCAACACAAAAACATCCTCTTACGCAAAAGGCTTGTCCTATCCAAGGTACTCGCCTTTTCCATATGATACAAACTACTCTTCCCTAAACACATAAAGCATGCTACACTGACAACTACAAACTACAGGTCGCTTCGACCAAACGATCCGCGTCACGGCCAAAACGCAATCGACGAAATCCACCTGCAAAGAAACACACAAACACAAGGTACGCAACAAGTACTAAAATAACTTACAAAATACGCGACCCGCGATGGTGGACGGGTCGCCAAACATTATCCATCCCATCTCCATGATGGGGCATAAATTGTCACAACAAAAGTATTTAAAATAGTTAGAATATTTTGAGATACACGACACGACCTTCATACATACTAAGACTCGTCCGACTTCTCCTTGGCTTGCACATGATCAACTTCCTTGCCAGTTGATAGGTGTCATTTCATACACCTTAACTAGCAATTATTAGCATTACTTAGAGGAGTTTATGACTAGATTTGAGGTTAAGTCTATAATCCAGAAGATGTGGAGAGAATTGAAGATATCCAGGGATTTACAGCTTATTTGGAGAAGATGAAGATGGATGAGGATCTGTTGGAGATTAATTAGAGAAGACTACCAACACTTGGTAGTAATGAAGAGCTGTAGAAAGGAGTGGGAGAATTTCTACCGCCCCGCGCCAGAGCCACCGCGACCCGGCGGTGGGTCTCAGAGAAGGTCACCGCCCCGCGGTGAGAAGCACCGCCCCGCGGTGGGAGCTGGCGCCCCGTGGCCATCACGCGAGGCAAACCAAGCTTAAATTAATACAAGCCCGCGTGGTGATTGCTGGAATTGGAAGGGAGCTCGGCCCAATTGAAGAAGAAAGGCCCACGAAGTTCGGCCCATGAAGATGCCGCGTGAGTTGATTCGGGAAGCAGCGGAAGCGGAGTGAATTGGTGATGACGTCAGCGCTGATGCAGGCGAGAGGATGAGCTGCTTATTGGAGAGTTGGGCCGAGTGCTGTTGTGGGCCGAGGGCATGAGGAAGCCGAGCGAGAATGTCAAATTAGATGTTGATGTTCATTTGTTTATTTTTGGCTATTAGTTTTATTATTATTTCTTTTTATTATTTTTATCACTTTTAGAATTAGGTTAAAAACCTTTTAGTTAACCTAGTTGCCACAATCTACAATCTAGAAGTTCGTTCTTCATTTTGCCTCTAGGGTTTCAACCCATGGAGAGCTAAACATCTTTGTTCTACTAGACGATTGAAGCACTGTAATGAATTGGTTGTGAGATTTCTATTCCTTGTTCTATATCTTATAAAGTTGGTTTAATTCTCTTGAGCATATTGTCTATTGGTTTATGTTGATTCTTCTAGCGTAGCTAACTAGGTTTTTCGACATCTATCATAGTGCTAGGATTTGCATATAGGGGTTTCGAGTGCATATCTAGTGGCAAACACGGTTGTTGCGTATAGGGGTTCCGAGCGCGCAATCGTGAGTGAGAATTATTTGCATGTTAAGTAGTAGGGTGTCCTTCTATTTGCATGTATCCTATATCCTTGTGTGCATTGCTATTGCTGTATTAGTGGTAAAGTATATCGACAATTGTGAGAATCGGTGGTACTTTCCCATTGACGTAGTAATAAGTCTATCGACAACTGTGAAAATCGATAGTACTTAAGATCAGGGTGGGAACAACTATAAGATTGTGCAAAGAACTTGGAAAAATAGTTATCAGTGATCAACCTATTTGTAGGATCGTGATTGTTAGAAAATAACTTAAGGAACTCATAATATGAATTCTAAGTTCCCTTCGCAGCGGAAATAAACAATCAAACAAATAACAAGTTCCTTATAGTGGAAACCTTTGATTGTCAACTAGCAATCCAGGATAAAAACCACTACCTTTCTTTCGAAAGGATTTCAAGGTCTACTTCTTGATTTCTTATCTCTTTTGGTTACAGCTTATCCTAGGAACAAACACACAGTTTCTTTGCCTTACACACAGTTAGGCAATCCTAGATAACTTAACACAATCAATAATTAATCCAAGAAACGGACCTTCGCACCTAGGAACTATCACTTATAGTCACAGGAACTTAGCACTCAGCTTTTCTCTTCCTTGACTGGTTCCTCTTGATCTCAGTTTGCTTTGATGATCTTGTTTGAAGGTTCACACTTGATATTTGCTAATGAGTGTGATTCGTATTTCAGTGCATGAAGATAACTCTCTTGAGTTAGTCTTCCTTTTATAGAGGATTCTTCGCAGCTTAATCCTCTCTGGGTTCCCACAGATTGAGCTTGCCCTAGGATTAGTGGTTCTCCTTGGTCCACGTTGTTCTTGGCATGTGCAAACAACCTAGGCAGCTCAGAATCTCTCTTGGTTGGTCAACTACCTCAGACGAGTCTTGCTATGTCGTTGTTCAAATGCTTTCGTCTGAGGTTGAGCAAGCTGGGCGCTTGGGAACTGTCTTCTGGATAGTGACATCTCTATGTCATGTCGCTTTCATCTTTTCTGTACGAGGTTCAGCGTTTCTGGGTATCTTGTTGTTTTGTTCTGGACATTGGCAGACCTTTGGAAACTTCGGACAAGTCGTTTTCAACAACTTTTGTCCTAGTTTGTGTGTTCTCAGATTTCTCGGAAATTGCAGCCTTGCATGCTACCTTTCTGTGTACACCTGGGTTCCTCTGGGTTCCTTCTTCTGTCTTGTTCCTTTGGTTCTCTTTGTCCTGTTTGGTTTTCTTGCCTTTGGTATATTCATGTGGTTCCTTAAAACACATCTTTGAGATAAAACATTAGTATCATAATATTTGTCATCTTCAAAAGTAGAGAAACTGAGGAAATGAACTCTCAGGGGAACCGAGGTTCCAGAGTTCCGTTTCCTAACAATTTCCCCCTTTTTGATGATGACAAATACAAGGAACCTGGCAACATAATAGGACTTGAATTTCATGAGACTATATTGAGTTTTAAGGGATTTTCAATATTACAGAGTAATGAGGAACATTTAATGGTTGCAAATTCCCCCTAAGCAAGTGAACGAGTTTATTTCAAATTCCCCCTTAGAAGTAGAACTAGTTCAGAGTTCCTATTAGTCAAGTGGTTTCCAAAGTTCAAGGTTCCTATCCTTTTCTTCCCCCTTTTGACATCATCGAAAAGATTAAATGCTAGTTAAGAACATGATATGCAAGTGAATATGAAAATGCATCAATCCCATAACAGAAGCATAATGGAAACTTAGGGCAAAGACAAATTGATCATTGGAACGAAACCAAAAGATAGTCATTAAAACTTAACACTGATCATTATTCATAGAAAGGATAAGATAAGCCACAAAACAACACAAACTAATAACTTAACAACCACCGACAAGAACCAACAACAAAATAACAAACGACGAGGGCAACAACAAAAGCAATCGTTAGGAAAGACGACATGGGAACCGACAAGAACCAACAACAAAATAACAAACGACGAGGGCAACAACAAAAGCAATCGTTAGGAAAGACGACATGGGAAAGGAAAAGAGAAGTAGGATCCTAGGGGAAACTACTAGCACGCTGTGATGTTACAGCACTGGAAACCAGAACAAGCGTTCCTATGGCAGAGCAGCGGCCTCCTCTTCATCAACTTTGTCGTCAGTTCCTATATTTTGGCCTGTGGCCTGATGAGCATCGATTGCATCTTCCCAATTCATCTGAAGGACTTTCACCAGACTTATCACAGCTGCGCTCATTTTTCCCAACTCTTGTACTTGATCACGGAGGGCGACCGGGATGGCAGTCGAGCCTTCCATGATTGCTTTTTCAATACGATCCAAAGCAAAGAGGATCGCAGAGGAGTCTAAAGAGGGGTTGAGCTGTGGTCGGGAGCTAGAACGGGCCTGGGAACTCGCCTTTTCCTTAGGCGGATTGGCTTGAGCGTCAGAAGGGTTGGGCTATTGTTCCTTTGTCTTCAACTTCTGGACAGTGGCCATGGTAAGGCACTTGCTATAGACTGTCTCAGGCAAATCATCTGGGTATTGGTGAAGGTTAGAGAGAATAGACTTGATGATATGAGGGAAGGGTACAAACTCGATAGACTGGTAAAACAGGCGGACGACCTCATCAGAAGTAGAGAAGGGCTCAATCAACATCTCGTCCCATCCTTGGTACTGCAGGAGGGAGTGGAACTCAGCAAGGGCTTTTCCAAACATATCCTCATCTTCTTCTTCCAGTTTTTGTGACCAGAACTCTTTGCCGATTATGAGGGGCTTGAGGATCTTCCTCTTAGAGAAGAGAGAGGAGACGAGACCTAGGGAGGAAGAGGCAGAGACGGTTAGGGCTTTGGTTCTTTTGGAGGGTTTCTGCTCGTTGGATTGAGGATCATAGGGAACCAAGGCTTGGGAACTCCTTTTCCGTTGTTGTAGCCTGGTGGCAACAGAGGGACCAGGATTGGAAGGGGGTTTTGATTTGAGGCTTGCTGGTGAGGGCTCAGGGCTAGAGAGCGTTTGGATAGACTTGTCAGGGGAGGAGTCATGAGAGTCACCTTCGGGGATGGATTTTGTAGCCGATTCCGAGGCCGGGGTGATGGCTAAGGCTTTCTCCTCAGCCTGTGATTTTGACGGCTTCTCAAGTTTCTCTTCAGGTTTCTCCGCTGTTGTCTCCATAGTTTTATCTTCAGGTTGGGTTTTTGGAGAAGTGGTGGCAGAAATAGGCTTGGAGGAAGATGCTGCCTTCTTTTCGCGAAAGGCTTTGAGAAGGGATGCCTCCTCTTCATCCAGGATAACATTGGGGTTTGGATTGGCCATTTTTTAGAGGTTAAGGATTTCTGTATTTAAGAGAGAGAGAAGTGGAAGATCAGAGAGATGGCGAGTTGTGGGATTAGCTTAGAGCAACAGGGCAACTCTTAAAGGTGGTGAGGGCGGAAGGGACGTTGAGACAAATCTAGCCATTGAGAAGATTGGGGAGAATCTGGAGCATTGAAGGCTCTTTGCAGCTTTTCCGAACGGTCAATACAAATTCAAAGCTTACTCATTCAGAGAGGAGGGAGGTCTGCCAACTGATAGGACGTGACTGACCTCTGCGATTTTGCCATAAATAGCTTTGGGGGAGAGCCAAAGTAGCCGTTGGAAGTGTGCTTCATCCTGGTTCCTTTCTGGCGATATATTCAACGTGCTAGAAGGACAAGTGGGAACCTATGATGTGGGTTTAAACAATGGAACCAGAAAAATACGTTCCCATACAAGAAATCAGGGTAGGCCATTTATCGCATTGCACAATAATTCTCAGAGAGGGTTTAGGGATGGATCATAGAGAATTAAAGTGAGCAATGAGGCAGGGGAAGGTCTTAGTACACAATCATCATTTCGGCTTGTAGTGTTGGGTTAGAAATATGATCAGATTGTGACTTTTGGGCCATTCAAAGAAACTTGAACAATGAAGAAGTGGAAAGAATAATGAGGACCAGAAGGACACGAGCCAGAAAATTTTATCTAAACCCTTTTTAAAGAGACCATTATGAAAAGTAGGGTTTGAAGCAACAGATATAACACAAAGATATCAAGACTCAACAAGTTGACAATCTTAAACTAGACAATCAAGGGAACTGGAAAGGAACCTTTATACTAAAGTCACTACTAGGTTATAGGAATCATTCCTAGTTCCAATCTAAGGTTCTCGAAAGGAACTCTATTCAAGGCTTTAGTGAATATATCTGCAACCTGATCTTCAGTTCTACAAAACTTCATAATGATGTTTCCCTTCTCAACATGATCTCTAAGAAAATGATGTCTTATGTCGATATGTTTGGTCCTAGTATGATACACAGGATTCTTTGAAATGTTTATGGCACTAGTGTTATCACAAAGAATTGTAAGAGGGCCATAAGATATACCAAAATCCGCGAGTTATTGCTTTAGCCAGAGAAGTTGGGAACAGTAGGAGGTAGCCGTAATGTACTCGGATTCTGTGGTGGAGAGGCAGACTGAGACTTGTTTCTTTGATCCCCATGACACAAGGCAAGGGCCTAGGAACTGTGCCATTCCAGAAGTGCTCTTCCTATCCACCAAGTATCCAGCATAATCAGCATCAGTGAAGCCCATTAGCTCAAAGGGACACTCTTTGGGGTATCAAATGCAGAGAGAGTCAGTTCCCTTGAGATATCTAAGTATTCTCTTCACAACAGCCAAGTGGGTTTCTCTTGGACAAGATTGGAACCTAGCACACAAACCAACAGCAAAAACAATGTCTGGTCGACTGGCGGTTAGGTACATAAGTGATCCTATCATACCTCTATAGAGCTTCTCCTCCACTAGAGGACTCGAATGATCCTTATCCAAATGGGCAATGGTGGATATGGGAGTGGAAAGAGGCTTACATGAGTCCATTTTGAACTTTTTCAGTAGTTCCCTGACATACTTCTGTTGGTGGATTTGAATACCATCTTCTTTTTGAGTGATTTATAATCCGAGGAAGAAGGTGAGTTCCCCAATTAGGCTCATTTCAAACTCACTGCTCATCAAGTTTTTGAACTTGTCTACAAGGGACAGGTTAATGGAGCCAAAAATAATATCATCGACATAAATTGAACCACCAAGATGTTACCTTCTTCTTCTAGGATGAAGAGAGTCTTGTCAATAACTCCACGCCTATATCCATTTGAGAGTAGGAACTGAGCAAGTCGATCATACCAAGCTCTGGGAGCTTGCTTGAGGCCATATAGTGCCTTGTCTAGAAAGTAGACATGGTCTGGATGATCGTCGTCTTCAAAACCAGGTGGTTCTTGAAGAATTCCATTGAGGAAGGCCGTCTTTACATCCATTTGGAACAACTTGAACCCTTTGTGTGATGCAAAGGCAATCAACAATCTTATTGCCTCAATCCTTGCCACTGGAGCATAGGTTTCATCATAGTCGATGCCTTCTTGTTGATTGTATCCTTGAGCAACGAGTCTAGCTTTGTTCCTTATCACAGCTCCTGTATCATCTAGCTTGTTTCTGAAAACCCATCTAGTTCCTATGATGTGTTTATCCTTGGGGCGGGGAACTAGATGCCATACTTTGTTTCTTTCAAACTGATGAAGCTCTTCTTGCATAGCTTGGATCCAGTCCGCATCCTTCAGTGCCTCACCTATGTTCTTTGGTTCCACAATAGACAGAAAAGCATTGAAAGCAAAGAAGGTTAGATGTTCAAACCTAACTGGAGGCTTGATGACTCTTCTTTCTCTGTTAGGAGCTAGAGCATTTGATGTGGAGACATTCTGAGTTGAGCATTCAGCTTCCTGGTTGGGATCACCTTCTCCATTGAAGATCATATGGGAAGATGAATCATTGAAGTCTCCACAGATGTTGTCGTCATGCTCCTGGTTCCCAGAGATGGATTGTTGTTCATTATCCATGGGAACTGGTGGAGGAGTCATTGGAGGGTTCCGAGCAGCAGGACAAGAACTGGGTGTAGTGACATCTTCATCTGGATCTTCTTGATATGACTTGGGAAACGGGTCTTCAAAGGAATTGGTGGTGTTCTGCACAATCTTTCCAAGTGATTTTTCATTAAAAATAACATGAACACTTTCTTCTAACTTTTTAGTCCTTTTGTTGAAGACTTTGTATGCCTTGCTACCCGAGGCGTATCCAATGAAGATTCCTTCATCACTTCTTGGGTCGAATTTGCCAAGATTGTCCTTCCCATTGTTGTGCACGAAGCATTTGCATCCGAACACCCTCAGATGCGAGATGTTGGGAACTCTTCCTCTTAGGAGCTCATAGGGTGTCTTTTCTGTGATTGGGCGAAGCATGGCTCGATTGATGATGTAGCAAGCTGTGTTGATCGCCTCAGCCCAAAATGATTGAGAGAGTCCACTTGAGATCAGCATAGTCCGAGCCATGTCTTCCAAAGTTCTGTTCTTCCTCTCCACTACTCCATTTTGTTGAGGAGTGTATGGTGCAGAGAAATTGTGATCAATTCCATGCTCACTGCAAAATGTTAGAAATTCTCCATTTTCGAATTCGGTACCATGGTCAGACCGAATAGCATTGAGTGAACAATCAAGAGATTTTTCTAACAAGGGAACCAAATCTTTAAAGCGGTCAATAACTTCACTCTTAGATTTAATAAAGATGGTCCAAGTAAAGCGAGAGAAGTCATCGACAAGAACAAAGATATACCTGTTCCCTCCTAAGCTCTGAACTCTCATGGGTCCACACAGATCCATGTGGATGAGTTCAAGAGGCCTTGAGGTACTTACCATGTTTTTGGACTTGAAGGAACTACGAGCCTGTTTCCCTTTTATACAGTCATAGCACAGTTCCTTAGATGTGCCACTTAGCTTTGGCAGCCCTCTGACTAGCTCCTTTGAGTGTAGCTTTTGAATCAGCTTGGTGCTAGCATGACCGAGGCGTTGATGCCACAAATCAGCTTGGTCATTCACAGTTGAGAGACAAAGTTTCTCCTTGGGAACAAAGGATGGATCAATTATGTAGACATTGTTGAATCTTTTCCCTTTTAAGATGATTTGTCCCGAGGAGTCAAGGACTGAACATTCGTTGGATCTGAATCTAACTTCATTGTCTCCTTGATCACACAGCTGTGACACACTTATTAGATCAAAACCAAGATTATCAACAAGGTGAACTTTGTTTACCTGAATGTGGTCGTTGAGTTTCACAGTTCCTATTCCACAGATTTTCCCTTTGCTTTTGTCTCCAAAGGATATGTTTCCACCTTGGAGAGGTTGAAGAGAGGTCATTTGATTTCTTCTTCCAGTCATATGGCATGAGCAACCACTGTCAATGTACCATAGTTGGGGTTGCCTCTCTTCTTTCTGCACGCAAGGGAACTAAGATTTCTGATCCCAGCGAAGCTTGACTTTACTGGGGGGATTAGCATTCCGAGTCTGTGAGTAGCCAGGGAACTGGTTCCTTTCATGGTAATGAGTACTTTTCTCCTTTTCAAAGTTCCTTTTCTTAGCACAGTCAGTGTTGTAATGACCATTATTACCACAGTAGGTACACAAACGATTGTAAACAACATGTCCATATTTTCTTTTTCCTGGCCTAAAAGGTTTTTCAGTTTTCCTTTTGTTAAAATCAACATTGTTTCTAACCTTGCTATGGGCCATGTCAATATATCTTTTGTGAGCAAAGGAATTGATGAACCATTGGTTTTCAGGAACCATCTTTTCTTTTCCCTTTGGTTCCTTCTTAGGACTTTGAGAGCCTTCATTGAGACGTTTGGCAACCTCAGCCTTGTTCTCAAGGACCATGATCTTCTCTGATAGGAATTGATTCCTATCACGAGAAGTGGCAAGAGCAATACTGAGATTCTCATTCATCTCAACAAGTTCTCGCCTAGCCTTTTCTTCTTCAGCATCATTGTTCTCTTTATTATTGACATATCCTATTCCATGCCGTTGTCTCACAAAAACAGTTTGATTTATCGTTTTTTCATTAATGAAATTAGTGAGAATGTCTAACCTATCAATTATGGATTGAAGCATGTCATTTCCAGGTGGGTTAGCATGCAAGGGAATTTTGACAGAATCTATGCTAGTTTCATCACAAGATTTGCAAGTTTTAAGGTGACTAGCATGCACATTCCTAATATTAATGAGTTTGGAGTGAGTTTCAGCTAGGTCTTTCTCAGTTTCATCAAGTTTCTTACTCCAAACAGAATTCTCAACAGTCAAGCAAGAAATTTCATCTTCACAATCATCTAGTTTCTGTTGAAGGGAACTGGTTTCCTTTCCTAGTTTCTTTATGATCTTAAGAAGTTGTTTCTTATCACAATCAACTAGGGATTTTAAGAGATCGTCAGAAGTTACCTCAAGGTCTTCTGAGTCACTTGAGTCTCCTTTTGCCATGAGACATCTTCCTCCAGAGAAGCCATTGAGATCCAGTTCCTCATCTGAGTCTTCTCCCCATGAGGCTACGAGAGCCTTCTTTCTCTAAGGTCTTTCTTCTTCCTTTGAGTCTTCCTTGTTGGGACAATTCTTAGCGTAGTGTCCCTTTTCCTTGCACTCGTAACAGGAGACTTCCTTGAGATCTCTTCTGGGTTTATTGTGGGAGGAACTGCCCTTTTGGAACCTTCCCTTCACAAAGAATTTTTTGATGTTCTTTGTGAAGAGGGCCGTAAGTTCGTCCTCTTCTTCTTCTTCTAAGTCTGAGTTCTCTTCCTCCATCTCGAGCCTAGAGAAGGCTTTGGAGATCTTGAGGGCAATTCCTTTCTCCAGTTTCTTGTTGGTATTGGCTTTGGTGTGCTCTCCTTCTTCAACCTCCAGTTTCCCTATGATTTGTGTCAAGGGAAGGGATTGGATGCCTGGAGTGTTCTTCATGATTCCCTTCAGAAGGGTGAATTTGGAGTTGAGTCCATTGATGACCACTAGGGACTTGGAGACTTCATCAAGATCGACTCCCGTCGTTGTTAACTTTCCAATCAATCTGTTGAAGCGGGAGTAGTATTCTGAGATGGTCTCAGTTTCCATCATTTTGAAAGTGTGGTATTCTCCTTCCAAAGCAAACTTTCTGCTTTGCTTTAGTTCCTCACTTCCTTCATGCATCTCCTTGAGAGCTTTCCACATCTCTTTGGCCGTCTTAATTCCTATGACCTTGTCTATGTCCTCTCTGTCCAATCCATTTAGGATGAACTGTCTGGCCTTGGCATTCTTCTCCATGATAACATAGTGTTCTGGTTTCCAATCTTCTTCCTTCATGGTGAGGTCGACATAGCCATCTCCATTTTCGACTATCCTCCAGCATTGGTAGTCATTGGTTTTGATGTGGCTTTCCATGCACTCTTCTCACCATGTTTCTTCTCCTTCCTTTCGGAGATGTGGTTTGTTGGTGGAGATTCCGAGCTCAAACTTGCTTGGTTGAGACATGATCTGCAAACTTAACAAAGATCTAGAGCTTTTCCTACTCTGATACCAATTGTAGGATCGTGATTGTTAGAAAATAACTTAAGGAACTCAGAATATGAATTCTAAGTTCCCTTCGCAGCGGAAATAAACAATCAAACAAATAACAAGTTCCTTATAGTGGAAACCTTTGATTGCCAACTAGCAATCCAGGATAAAAACCACTACCTTTCTTTCGAAATGATTTCAAGGTCTACTTCTTGATTTCTTATCTCTTTTGGTTACAACTTATCCTAGGAACAAACACACAGTTTCTTTGCGTCACACACAGTTAGGCAATCCTAGATAACTTAACACAATCAATAATTAATCCAAGAAACGGACCTTCGCACCTAGGAACTATCACTTACAGTCACAGGAACTTAGCACTCAGCTCTTCTCTTCCTTGACTGGTTCCTCTTGATCTCAGTTTGCTTTGATGATCTTGTTTGAAGGTTCACACTTGATATTTGCTAATGAGTGTGATTCGTATTTCAGTGCATGAAGATAACTCTCTTGAGTTAGTCTTCCTTTTATAGAGGATTCTTCGCAGCTTAATCCTCTCTGGGTTCCCACAGATTGAGCTTGCCCTAGGATCAGTGGTTCTCCTTGGTCCACGTTGTTCTTGGCATGTGCAAACAACCTAGGCAGCTCAGAATCTCTCTTGGTTGGTCAACTACCTCAGACGAGTCTTGCTATGTCGTTGTTCAAATGCTTTCGTCTGAGGTTGAGCAAGCTGGGCGCTTGGGAACTGTCTTCTGGATAGTGACATCTCTATGTCCTGTCGCTTTCATCTTTTCTGTCCGAGGTTCAGCGTTTCTGGGTATCTTGTTGTTTTTTTCTGGACATTGGCAGACCTTTGGAAACTTCGGACAAGTCATTTTCAACAACTTTTGTCCTAGGTTGTGTGTTCCCAGATTTCTCGGAAATCGCAGCCTTACATGCTACCTTTCTGGGTACACCTGGGTTCCTCTGGGTTCCTTCTTCTGTCTTGTTCCTTTGGTTCTCTTTGTCCTATTTGGTTTTCTTGCCTTTGGTATATTCCTGTGGTTCCTTAAAACACATCTTTGAGATAAAACATTAGTATCATAATATTTGTCATCTTCAAAAGTAGAGAAACTGAGGAAAGGAACTCTCAGGGGAACCGAGGTTCCAGAGTTCCGTTTCCTAACACTATTTCCTTTGCAGTGTGGATATTTGTCTAGTGGAATATTTCCACCCATCATATTTATTTTCCTTCTAAAGCTTGCATCTTTGTTACTCTGTGTTTGATAACCAAAAACCCCCTTGTTACTTTGCATGCTTATAAACACTTAGAAAGATCACTTCCTCCCTGTGGATTCGACCCTTACTTGCCTAGACTACTTGTTTAGGTTTGTTAGGATTATTTTGTTTAGGTGTCACGACAACGCCGGCTGGTACAATGCCCAAAGAGAATTCTTGGTCCAAAAAGGGGCCCAATCCGTCAAATCCTTCGTAACAACTCAAGAAATAAAAATTTTACTCACCCGTTTAAGGTTTTTTCGGGGCCCTTTATTCTTGTTTTTTTTTTCGGAGTTGAGAAAGTATACCAGACATCCACCGCAGGGCGGTGAGGATCGCCGCGGGGCGGTGGGACGAACTGAGAACACCGTCTCCTCTCCATTTACTTTCGTACCTGAAATGTTAGTAACAGGCGAACGAAACAAAACAAAAGAAATTATGAAATTAATCTAAGGGAAAGGAAAGATCAAAGAAAAACTACCTCGGGTTGCGTCCCGGACAACGCCTTGGTTAACGTCGTTGGCTCGACGTACTGCAGCTCAACTACCACCTGGAATAGGATCCCCTCGGAATCCTCATACTCGTCTCTTCCCGTCGAGACTTCCCATGGAAAGGTTGAGACCTTAGACCATGTTCCCTCTTGGCCATCAACTCCAAGATTACTTCCTTTGGAGTATCTCCCCCATACTTAGAGCGATGTGGGGGCCGATATGGCTCAATCTGAATATGCTGCACGTTACTAGATAAAGCCTTACAGCCTTGTATGATTAGTGCAGGGGGGCAAGTGCCCAAAATAGAGGGAACGGAATCTCCTATATCATCCAGCAAGACATCATCAACATGCAATTCATGCAACTCAATAGGTCCAGCAATAGTAGAACACTTAACTACGGTCTCTACTGCACCAGTTTTAACATTTTCATGCACATGATTATCAATATCACTAATGCAGCAAGGAGTAGGCAATTCAATGGAGTTGGCTTTATGAATATTGTGTTCAAAAATTATTCCATCGAATTCCATAGTTAAAGTTCCACTATCTACATCAATCTTTGTCATGGATGTTTTCATAAAAGGTCGACCTAACATAACAGGAGCAACCTGCTCATCATAGTATATATCCATAACAAAGAAATCAGCAGGAAAAATCAAAGGACCTATCCTAACAAGAACATCCTCCACAATACCCTTAGGGGGCACACAAGAACCATCAGCAAGTTGTATAACAATGTTAGAATCATGCAGGGGTCCTATTCCTAAATCCTCAATCAGTGAATAAGGTAAAACATTAATAGAGGCATCCAAGTCTAACAAGGCTTTCTTAAATCGATGCTCACCTACAGTAATAGGAATAGTAAATGTACCTAGATCCTTGCACTTCTCAGGCATGCATCTCTGAACTACCGCTGACACATGTTCACTCACTGGAACCTTCTTCTGGACTTTTAGCTTCTGTGTCCTCTTCATGGTGCACAACTCCTTCAAGAACTTGGCATATCGCGGGATAGCCTTGATAAGCTTGACCAGGGGAATGTTCACCTCACAGTCCCGAAATGTCTCGAACAGATCACTGTCGTCGGCTACTCTCTTGGCCTTCAGCGCCTCAGGGAAAGGTGCTGGTGGCTTCTCAGAACCTAGAGGGGGAAACACAGGGCGAACGTAGTCATCAACACAGGTTTCTTCAGCGGAGCTGGATTGTTGGGGGCCGGGTCGCGGTGAGCCCACCGCGGGGCGTTGATCATCACCGTGAGGCGGTGGGGTCGTGGTGTGTTTACTGGGATCAGCCGCCGGGTCGCGGCGAGGATCGCTGTGGGGCGGTGGAAACAACACTTCATTCCTGGTCCCTTCTTCCATTTCTGGCCGGACCGCGTTAGCATCCACCGCGGGGCGGTGGGTGATTTCTGCCTTCTCGACTTCGTTCTCCTCTTCAGTACTAGGAGCAATGACCAACTTCTTACCACTTCTGAGGGTAATAGAACTCACATTCTCCCTTGGGTTCACAGTAGTCTGAGATGGCAAGGAGTTAGATGTTCTCTGGTCAAGTTTGGTCACAACATCAGCTAGTTGACCAATCTGTCTCTCCATGTTCTTTATACCTGACTCAGTAGCCTGCATATGCGTGGCGAAATGCTGAGTCAGTGTCTTTAGCATCTCTTCAGTTGAAGCACCAGAGCTTTGGCCTTGAGGCCTCTGTTGGTACGGGGCTCTCTGCTGGTATTGTTGTTGTGCCGATTGTTGACCACCTTAAGGGTCACTCCATCTAAAACCTGGGTGGTCTCGCCCTCTCGGATTATAATTGGGCTGTCCACCAAACTGTGGTCTAGGGTGTCCATAACCTCCTATAGCATTAACTTCAGCAACACCCTCCTCCTACTGCTGAGGACAAGTGTTGGTGGGGTGGTATTGATCAGAGCAAAGCCCACATGCTTTAACTTGTTGAGGGGCATTTTGATTTACCATTCTCTTCACCATCTCCTTCAACTCGGCTAACTCAGTCAACACTGGGCTTGGTCCTGCAGGGGTCACAGCATTGACCGCCTTCCTTTGGTATGTCTTCCCAAAACTCCTGGTGCTCTCACTCATCTCCTGGAATCTCTCCATGGCTGCATCCGGTGTCAGATTCAGAATGCTTCCACCGCAAGCAGCGTCAACCATCCTTCTCTCTTGGTCCAGCAGACCATTGTGTAAATAGAGGACAAGGTCCTGCTTGGCGTATCCATGGAACGGGCAGCTGGAGCAAAGTCTCTTGTACCGCTCAAGATAGTCATATAGCGTCTCATCGCCAGCCTGCTCAATATTGGCAATTGCCTTTTTCAAGGCATTCGCCTTCTTCGTTGGAAAGTACTTGTCCAGGAATGCCTTGTGTAGTTTATTCTAGGTATCTATGGTTCCTGGTGGCAAGTGATAGTACCAGTCGCTTGCAGAGTCTAGCAGGGAGAAACCAAAAGCTCTCATCTTGATTTGGTCTTCCATCACATTCATGGGCTTCATAGTCATGCAGATATTATGGAACTTGCCCAGGTGAGAGATCGGGTCTTCTCCACTCAAACCGTGGAACTTCGGGAGATAAGCAACAACTCCATACTTTAGCTCAAAATTCACCCTTCGCCAAGTGCAGGGATGATGACAGCCAAGGGATGTGCTCCAATATTCGGCTCGGTCAATTCTCTTAGAGTCTCAGCCATTGCGACAGCAGGGATGTTAATTGTCTCAGTCGGCTCAACGATCTCAACCTCTACTTCTTCTTCTCCTTGATCGCGTAGGTTCGCACGGAACGATCTGTCGATTTCTGGATCAAAAGCAGCTAGAGGGGAGTCAGTAGAACGAGTGTCGACCATAAGATAGGTCTCCACCAAAAATCAATCACAAAAACACACAACAAAAATAGAAAACTTCCCCGGCAACAGCGCCAAATTTTACGGGGCTAAAAGTGCGCAATTCGTTGATTAGCCTTATCAAAGTAAAAAGTCCTAACAAACCTACTAAACAGATGCATAGTAAGCAAGCAAGGGTCGAACCCACAGGGAAGATCTGATGCAGTATGCAATTGTGAATGACAAGTAACAAGCAAGGGGGGTTTAGTTATCACGAGAAAGCAAAGCAAGCAAAGCAAACAAGTTTGGTTGAGTTGAGAAAATATAATGGGGAAAGTAGTCCTACTAGAGCGAGATCCATAATACAGAGATATAATTTGATCACAGAAATCTATTTAATCCAAGTTCTTTTACTATCCTTATAGTTGTTCCCACCCTGATCTTAAGTACTATCGATTCTCACAGTTGTCGATAGACTTATCACTATGCCAATGATAAAGTACCACCGATTCTCACAGTTGTCGATATACTTTACCACTAACAATGCAATAGCAATACACACAAGGATATAAGATACATGCAAATAGAAAGACGCCTTACTACTTAACATGCAACTGATTCTCACTCACGATTGTACGCTCGGAACCCCTATACGCACAATCGTGTATTCCACTAGATATGCACTCGGAACCCCTATATACAATCCTAGCAATTGATAAAAAGTATTCAACCTAGTTGATCAGGCTAAGAAGAACAACAAGAAATCAATATTCCATATAACCAAGAGAATCAAACCAACACTTATAAGGATAAGAACAAGGAATAGAAATCTCACAAACACATCAACTGTATTGCTTCAATCGTCTAGTAGAACAAAGGGAAGTTAGTTCTCCATTCAGACGAGAATGAAAACTAAGGGAAAAATAACGTCTGATGTAAAGCAGTTGTAACGAGTCTCTCCTCTTAACCTAGAAAGAGGACTTAAATAGTCTTAAGAAAACTAGGTTAAACTAATGCAAACAATAAAGGAAACAGAATAATAAAATAACAAAATCTGAACGAAATAAAAGGAAATAAATGTCTTCAGACGCGCGATATTTAACACGGCCACCGCGGGGTGGTGAGATCCACCGCGGGGTGTCAGGCTCTCCACCGCGGGGCGGTGGCTTCCTCTGGCGCGGGGCTTCATTCTTCTCTGAGAGTCACCGCCGGGCCGCGGTGACTCTGGCGTGGGGTGGTGAGCTAGCTCACCCTCTTCAGCTCTTCTTCTCTTCTTCTGTTGCTCTTTATTACTACCAAGTATGCTTCAACAGCTCCATCTCCATCCTCATGTCTCCATCTAAGCTGTAAATCCTAGGATATCTTCACTTCTCTCCATAACTTCTGGATCACAGACTTAGCCTAAAAACCACTCATAAACTCCTCCAAATCATGCTAATAATTGCTAGTAAAGGTGTATGAAATAACACCTATCAGTTACAGATATGGATTTCTGGGGAGAGCCGCGATATGACCTATACTCCTACGCATACACTCCAGGGTGGAGGAGTCACCCCAATTCGAGTTATGGGAGCCATCAATACCATCCATATGGTTATGACCACCAGGAGTTCTACCCAGAGCCACAATCGTTCTATCAGCAGGGTACTCCGCACCAATACTATCCGGCCTATGAGCATAGCCCACCAGTGTCCAATCCAATATCCGCTATGTCAACTGAAGAGATGCTCAGGACCTTGACTCAACATTTCACCACTCATGTGCATACTACTGAGTCAAGCATCAAGAATATGAAAAGGCAGGTGGACCAGATGGTGGAGTCAATTATACGGATCGATGCAAGGATTGAGGGAAATCTACCATCTCAAACGGTAGTAAACCCGAGAGAAAATGTTCCTCCTAGTGCTGAAGAGGAGGACGAATATGAGATGGAGAACATCGCCGACCACCCCGCGTCACCTCTCACCGCGACCCGGCGTGAAGCCCCAGTTATTTCACTGCCCCGCGGCAACACTGACCGCGACCCGACGGTGAGCCTCAGTAATCTTCCCTCACAGCCACCGCCCCGCGGCGATGACCACCGCCCCACGGTGAGACCACCGCGATCCTGCATCCAAAATCCTAGCTCTGCTGATGAGGTTTGGGTGGATACCTGTTTTCGCAAGGTACTGACTGAGGAGGAGTATTTTTTGAGCCTAGAGGAGTTCAGCGACGATGAGGAGGAGTGTCGTGATCGCGAAAATACTCCAGAGACGCCCGTTCCCCTCGAGGATGCCCCGGCAGTCCCCGATCCTCTGGAGGCTGCCTATGATGAGTTTGTGCGTCTCAACTCCTTCCCGCTCGTCGCGCTGCAACCCATCGCACCCTTCCTTGAGGCTTCCCGAGTTACTCAAAGGCTAAAGAACAACGAGAATATCTATGAGGCCTTCAGTGACTGCATAAAAATCGTTCCCTTGGTCACACTGGCTGCCAGCACCCCTCGCTGCAAGGAAATGTTAAAGGTGCTGGGCATGATCAAGAAGAAACCAAAGGGGAAGCACAAGAAGGAGAACTTGATGCAGGTAGCGAATTTTTCCATACTGGATATGGGGCAAGATAGACATGCAGCCCCTGAGATGCTGGGTAGGCCATTTCTGAAGATGGCAAGTGCGTTCATGGGTATACACAACGGTCCACCCACAAAGAAGTGCAGAATATTGGGGGTCACGCTCAATCGAGAGTATACAAAGAGGCATCCCCCTGATCCAGGCCCCGGGAGTTTAGTTGCTATGAGCAACCCAAGTTGAGGAGTTGGAGTAGTATGTCAAGCCATGACAATAACTAAGGCGCTATCCGAGAGGCAACCCGAAGTATGTTTTTCTTTTCTTGTTTTTGTTTCTTTGTTTTTGCATTTTTTTAGTGTGTTTTTGTCTTTGTTTTTGCTTTTGTTTTTGTTTCCGACTAACCTACAGGGAAGAGACCCATGCCTATTGAATAAGGTGTTTCCACACCATTGTAAGTCTCTTCCTTACCTACACTAAGTCACCCCCCGAAAAAACCTTAAACGGGGGGCAAAAAAAAAAAATCGAAAAATAATAATTAATGTTCTACCAAGGCCAACTGTCTGAAATTCCCATGGAGATGGTGCGTATCATGTTGTCAAGGAGGACACCTTAGCTCTACACACATATTTGGCAACGATGATGGCCCTGCATTCGGCAGCTGAGGAGGAGGAACACTAGAGCCCCCACCATGATTACATATGGGCTCCACCATGTGTTCCTAGAAGGTCGTGCAACCCCGACATCTTTGCTATACCACTATTCACCAAAGTGGTTCTCTTTTGGTTGCACGGTAGGAGACGACAATAGAGTTGATGAAGTCACCCGCCCAACACCAGAGACCTGGGCATTTATTGAAGAAGACCGCCAGCGACACCTTCAGTGTCCAAGCAGCTTGGCGACGTTTGTGAGTTATTTTTTGCTTTTCCCTGTGCTTCTATTCTTTTGTCTTTCATTACATTGAGGACAATGCAATGTTTAAGCATGGGGGAGGGTTTTATACTTGCTACGTCACTGAGGAGAAAAATTAAAAAATGAAAAAAGCCAAAAATTGAAAAAAGGCATACATTTGAAAATCCTGGGATATGTCGAAAACCCGAAAGGGCGGCCTAGGTAATAAGCAGGTGACTTGGACCAGCATTAGGCTGGGGTAATATGTGGTCAAGAGTGACGTGAGCTTATGTGAGTACATCTATTGGAAAATGAAATGAGTGGCTTGGTGAAAACCCGAAAGGGCGCCTTGGCAAAATGAGCGAAAAGAAGAAGAGTGATTTTAGGATTTCTTATTATTCTTGGCGAGGCGTCATAAGAAGAGGAGTTATAAGGAGGATTCGGGTACGTCACTCTGCAGAGATAAGAAGATAGATGGGAGGCTAGAATTTGTATTGTCACTCTATGGTGTTGTGTTGTATTGTGTTGTTGTGCTGTGCGTATTGTTTTGGTACTCTAGAGCTGATTGTTGAGATGTTGTAATTGCTGGTGTCATATTTTCTTGTACTTCCTGAGGCCTTGGTGTTTGATTGAGAGAGTAGGTTTATCTTTAGCTTACTCGGGACGAGTAAAGGTCTAAGCATGGGGGAATTTGATAGGTGTCATTTCATACACCTTAACTAGCAATTATTAGCATTACAGTTTATGACTAGATTTGAGGTTAAGTCTGTAATCCAGAAGATGTGGAGAGAAGTGAAGATATCCAGGGATTTACAGCTTATTTGGAGAAGATGAAGATGGATGAGGATCTGCTGGAGATTAATTGGAGAAGACTACCAACACTTGGTAGTAATGAAGAGTTGAAGAAAGGAGTGGGCGAATTTCTACCGCCCCGCGCCAGAGCCACCGCGACCCGGCGGTGGGTCTCAGAGAAGGTCACCGCCCCGTGGTGAGAAGCACCGCCCCGCGGTGGGAGCTGGCGCCCCGCGGCCATCACGCGAGGCAAACCAAGCTTAAATTAATACAAGCCCGCGTGGTGATTGCTGGAATTGGAAGGGAGCTCGGCCCAATTGAAGAAGAAAGGCCCACTAAGTTCAGCCCATGAAGATGCCGCGTGAGTTGATTCGGGAAGTAGCGGAAGCGGAGTGAATTGGTGATGACGTCAGCGCTGATGCATGCGAGAGGATGAGCTGCTTGTTGGAGAGTTGGGCCGAGTGCTGTTGTGGGCCAAGGGCATGAGGAAGCCGAGCGAGAACGTCAAATTAGATGTTGTTGTTCGTTTGTTTATTTTTGGCTATTAGTTTTATTATTATTTTTTTATTTTATTTTTATCACTTTTAGAATTAGGTTAAAAACCTTTTAGTTAACCTAGTTGCCACAATCTACAATCTAGAAGTTCGTTCTTCATTCTGCCTCTAGGGTTTCAACCCATGGAGAGCTAAACACCTTTGTTCTACTAGACGATTGAAGCACTGCAATGAATTGGTTGTGAGATTTCTATTCCTTGTTCTATATCTTATAAAGTTGGTTTAATTCTCTTGAGCATATTGTCTATTGGTTTATGTTGATTCTTCTAGCGTAGCTAACTAGGTTTTTCGACATCTATCATAGTGTTACGATTTGCATATAGGGGTTTCAAGTGCATATCTAGTGGCAAACACGGTTGTTGCGTATAGGGGTTCCGAGCGCGCAATCGTGAGTGAGAATTATTTGCATGTTAAGTAGTAGGGTGTCCTTCTATTTGCATGTATCCTATATCCTTGTATGCATTGCTATTGCTGTATTAGTGGTAAAGTATACCGACAACTGTGAGAATCGGTGGTACTTTCCCATTGACGTAGTAATAAGTCTATCGATAACTGTGAGAATCGATAGTACTTAAGATCAGGGTGGGAACAACTATAAGATTGTGAAAAGAACTTGGAAAAATAGTTATCAGTGATCAACCTATTTCCTTTGCAGTGTGGATATTTGTCTAGTGGAATATTTTCACCCATCATATTTATTTTCCTTCTAAAGCTTGCATCTTTGTTACTCTGTGTTTGATAATCAAAACCCCCTTGTTACTTTGCATGCTTATAAACACTTAGAAAGATCACTTCCTCCCTGTGGATTCGACCCTTACTTGTCCAGACTACTTGTTTAGGTTTGTTAGGATTATTTTGTTTAGGTGTCACGACAACGCCTTATCATCAGTCTTCGCTTCGGGGAGAGTCTTCGGCACGTTTTCGACTTTCTCAGCCTCCACAACCGCTTCAGAATCGGCATCATCTTTCTGGTCGTCTTCTCCTCCTTCTAGGCCAGCTAACATAAACAGCTCTTCACCAGGATTGCCATCAGGATACAGGAGGTCCAGATTGGCTCTCTCCCCTTCAACATCCCAATCCACGTGAGTACCAGCGGCAAACTCCTCCATCATCTCGATATGGGACTTCAGACAATAATAAGTCCCTACATCGCCAGCAGTCCGAGCATCTTTTTCACGACGCTTCTCCGCTTCCTCGACTTGAGATTGGAGTTCCTCGTTGGCCAACCTCAGCTCCTTTTCGACAACCCTCACACGATCCTTGGCATCCTTCGCTTGACTCTCCGCTTGTGTGATTCGCTTGTCAGACCTGTCACTCAATTCTTGTATAGTGGAGATTGCAACCATCGAGTATTGAAAGGCCTATACTTCGCACAACATGTAATCAGTGTCAAAAAAAATGATGATTCGAATCTCCTACTACTTACCTTCCAAGCGCCGACGGAGGCTTCATCCATACAATCGATGGGAGAAAGGTCGCCGATCTCTTTCTTGGCTTCCGGATCCACAAATCGAGTCAAGTCGCTCGCCGCCCTTTCTTTCAGCATCCCTGGGGAAGTACCTAAAGCGACGGACGCCTTTCTCTTAGCACCCGATGTCTTAGACGATGGAGAGTCCAAAGCGATTACTCCAGCGGACCGTCGAGTCTTAACAATAGCCCTCGAAGAAGATGCCTTGGCAGCCGACAACTTCTGCTCCAAGAGACTTTTTCCCGACAGACGCGCGCTAGACCGACCGCCACGAGACGCTGATAAAATAGAACAACACCATAAGCATATGAAAAATCCAAAGACCAACCACACGCATATCTGTAGGAACGAACAAGTGCCTTTGGAGATAGATGTGGAAGGGGTCGACATCTCAACACTCAGATATTAAGAAGTTGATATTTTTGAAATATATTTCCGACTCAGGGAGCTTGAGTAGAGCCTTGGTCGTTGCCTCGAAATCTTCGGGTTCTCCTGGATCAAGCACTGCGATAAAAAACACATAAGCAAGGGTTTAGAAGATTCCCAACAAAGAAAAATCAAAGGAAGAATACAATACATGTCTTCCTCCAATCTGAGAGCAAAAAGGAACAATCAACCCCCCTTTCGAGCGACGCGCGCTCTACGAAGAAGAAACGGGTTCTCCACCCACGATCGTTAACATCCAAGTTCAAAGCTAGAGGCTTTCTATCACGACGAAAGCGTAACTGAAATCTAGAGGAACCTCAACTACCCAGATAGTAAGAGTACCACAAAGCGTCTAAGTCAAAGTCGAATTTGATGCCGGCGGTGACAAGATCGACTACCCTAAGCAAACGCCAAGTATGGGGCATAACCTGACAAGGGGCGAGTCTCATGACTGAGAGAAAATTCCTAACCAAATTGGAAAATGGAAAAGAGTGGCCAATCCTAAAGGGGTACTCAAAGAAACAAACCCAATCTCTGTGGAACCAGTCGGTTTACTCATGAGAAAGAGGAAGACGAGCCACAATGCCTACGGGGAATTGACCGATTTCAAGAACCTTGTCTAACTCAGCCTGAGTTAGGGTTCCACCAATAGAGTCGGAATTGCTAAGGAGTCCTAGAGGGGTGAAAGCATTCTCATCTTCGGAAGGATCACCAGACATGATTCTACTCCTAGACCTTGAAGACGCCATGGAAACAGAGAAAGGAAAAGAAGAGTATGTAATACCCCTCATTTTAGTAAGGATATTTGGGTAATTTCCCAACCCTCGTTCTGTATTTGTGACGCGTTGGCGAAATTCGGAATTTCTATAACTCGTATAATCTCGGTAATAATTCTTTGAGCATTATAATATACATTCGATGTATTATTGAGGCTGGGAATATTTTTTTGGATACCAATATTCAATGTTGGGGATGAATAGGGCCTTCAGCCCTCAGATTCGTCTGGCCGACGTTACTCCCTTTCTCACCCTATAAATAGGGCCTTCAGCCCTCGGATTCTCCATCCACAGTGCTCTCGATCTCTCTTTCTTTCTCTCGTTTCCTTGTCGCCGGAGTTTGTGCCATCATCGGAAGCTTGCCGGAGTTCTCGCCGGAATTGGTGGTGTTCCCCTAGTGCCTTGGAAGCCTGGAGTTATAGCATCATTATTCGAATCCGAGGAGCATCGTCGTCGTAGTCTTTCGGTGAGCCTTGTGCCGATTTAGGGCCGTGTCAGGGAGGGATCCGCGATCGTGGATATGAACACCGCGACCGCGGATGGTGCCTAGAAATCCGCGACCGCAGAATCCAAAACCGCGACCGCGGCTTGCCTTAGCAAGCACGATCGTGGCTTTGGACGAGCCGGTCACGGATGGGACCCTTGTTCCTTTCGTTTCCGTTCATTTCTTTAGATTCGTATTATTATTCGTATCGAATCTAACCTAGGGTTTTGTCGTGGGTTCGTTGTCGTCGTAGGATTTCGTAACCAGATTTTGTTTCCAGTTCCCAGATACCCGGAACCCGACAATCTACGTTCGTCTCGATTAAGACAAGTGGCGGTTCGCTCTTGCTTATCATTCCATGTTTTCGTTAATTATCAATTATTTTAATTGTTAATTAAATTGGGATGAAGTGTTGTTTTCGTTTGGGGAACAAATTTTATAAACGTGTGATTTAAAATGCGATATTATTATAGGTTGTATATACTGCTAGAAACGACGCTATTATATATGTTATTACCGTGATGGTATTGGTGTGGACTTTATGTGTGAACTTAATATACAGTTAGAACGAGTATTCGTAGGAACGTTATGTATCTCATTGCGAGTAATGGTTGTTTCTTTATAATCGTGGTGCGTAGGATATCCAAGCCATAAAACCCTTCCCTTGTCTTGACCTACCCTTATCCGAGTATAGGGGTGGTGCACACAGCTGGTGCCAAACATTCGGGAAATGCTCCTAAGATATCTCTCGTATCGAGATGATATATTTATATGATAAAAGCTGTAACGTGAATATACGTTTTGGAATTAAATAAGATAAGTGTGATTATGCACATAATTAATATACCCTCGGGCGAGGAGTATAACGTGGAAACCGCCCGGACTTCGATTAAAGTAAGTCCTCCTTCCAAATCTGAATTCGTATTGTGCGGTGAGGTTGGTCGTGAACCCAAATGGTCAAGTCATTTTAAACGCTTGTGTGAAATTATAACGTTCCCAAACACTTGTCATACTTTCCGATAAGACTTGATCTTTTGGAGTCTTCTCTTCATACGTTCCGGTAAGACTCGATCTTTTGGAGTCTTCTCTTGTTCATACTGTTTCGTATACTTCCGTAGGAGTGTTGAGGTTCACTGTCGTCATCGGTTATTATTCGAGAAACGACAGGTGTAACCTAATACGACTACTTAGAACCTTTATGTTTTATCCTTGCATAGTCTTTCACTAGACTAACCAACCAGTTTATTTCCCTTGCATGGTTGGCTGGTGTCATCCGTCTCATACGGCACATCAGGAAAACTTCCCTTCCGTGAAGGCTAGTACGTGACGATGAAGGCAGATGGTGTTTTTAAGAGTTTTCTCAAGGTTGAAGATCCTAGGCGTGTGATCGCACTGATCAAGACCATTATGAAATTTATTAAAAGACTTTCGCTGTATTGAAACAATTCTGTATTTTGGATGTATTTGGGATTTACAGATGTAATCCGTGACTTTGGTTTGAATAAACTTTATGATATTTGATATGATTGGTGTTATTTTATGGTTATTATAAAATGGTTAAGCCTTGGGTGACTTCAGATGGGTAATCTGAGGTCACTGGCGGTAATACTTTCAAGGTTATATTTGGGGGTGTTACAGATTTGGTATCAGAGCCAAAAGTTTTTAAAACGGGTTGGGTTTCAAATCATTTTACCTAAAACAATTTTTTTATAAACCGTTTATCCGCTCGTACTGTGAAAAGTTGTTGGTTAAATCCAAAAGTTGAAAATTTTGAATAAAATCGCACTAGAGTAAGAGGTGCATTTTCAAATCTCTGCCATTCAGGTCGTGCCTTCTTTCCAGTCTGATATAGTAAGTTCCCTTCTATATTTAGAAAGACTAATCCTTTCTCGTCGCCTTTTTCAGGTCATGGGCGCAATCTTTTCTCAACTTTGGAACAAAAAGGAAGCCGAGGTGGTTCCGCCATCTCCAGTTAGGCTTGAGTTCCCGGTTCCCCCTCAATGCTTTGAGGTCGGGGAGCCAAGTTGTCCACCCGAGGAGGTGAAGACCGTGCTCGAGGAGTCGGTAGTGTTGGTGTCTGACGGGGCCAGAGTTTTCGAGGTGGAGCCTGAAGCAGACCCGAGGGAGGACACCGAAGAAGAGGAGGAGCCGTCGGAGTACCTTGGTGGGTACTACGACGACGACTTCGAGGTAGAAGAAGATCCTGAGGAGGATCCAGAGAAAGACCCGAAAGAGGAGGATCCGGAGGAGGAGGACCCTGAGGAGGACCTCGAGGAACATGGTTACGACTTGGAGCACTTGCTGGAGGACAGCGAGGACCCGGGGATGCAGTTCATTTTCCCGAGTCTAGTGTTACCAACTGAGGAGGAGTATACGCCATTGTCCCCTGCCGCTTGGGAGGCGCTTGGGATTTCGGGTACTGTCAGGAGGAGAAGTGGGCCGCTGGATGCACCAGAGGACCCGCAGATTATCCCTACTCCGAGGAGGCCGATGGTGAGTCCTGCTTCACGGCATGTGCTTCATCAGAGTGAGATGGCTTCCTCTGAGGTGCGTCGCCAGGTGGATGAGGCGGTCGAGCGTGCTCGAATGAGGGCAAGGTCTTGGGAGGCGATGGGTACACCGAGGGTGGTCCCGACCCAACAGGCCAGGCCTAGGCCCCGAGTGCTTGTTGAGCGCATGGAGGAGTGGACGAATGCCTTGTATGAGATGGAGGAGAGGACATACGAGACGAAACTCGGTCTTTCTCGAATGCTTGGGGACGTCCACGAGCTCCAGGAGTACATCCGACAGGCGAAGTTGCTACTCAACCCTCAATACGAGGTGAACAGGGCAGACTTTTAACCAGGGTTTCTTGAAGAGTTTTGCTACCCACCAGGATCTGACGGGGCAGGGCCAAGTGTTCTCGTTCTAGAGAAAGACCGAGGATACCGAGGCCTAGAGATGAGCCGTGTGCTCCGGGCCCAAGTAGGTCGAGGAGTCCGACACTAGACCCTGAGGATAGACCCCTTCCGAAGAGGATATGTATGAGGGCCACTGGGTATAAGAAATGTTTCAGGGCACCATGATGTAGGCCAGTGTTGAGCTTCAGTGTTTTCTTTTTCTAGTCATTTCATTTCGTTTCGTTATAGTTGTAGCCTCCTGGCAATTTTGTCTTTTCGCTTGGGAGGGCTTTTCTATATATAACTTATCAGACTCAGTTTCAGTTCTATCATCAATGAAAAGTTTACCAGTTTGATCTATTTTGAGTCAATTTTATACGTTGTGCATATTAAACTAATATTAATGTTGTGAAATACTTGGGAATTGATCGGTAAACAGATGGTGAACACAAGAAACACCATTCGTGAGGACTGTGTGAGTAAGCTAGGTGTGCAATGAGGCTTGTGAGCCTTTCGTAGTAAATCTTCCCAATGGTGAGCAGTTGGTGGGAACCAAGCGTCTGTCAGAATTTCCAATTACCATTCAGGGTAGGAAGTTCGAAGCAGATTTGATCTGTATAGCCATGGCTCCATACGACATTATTCTCGGGATGGATTAGCTGACGCATCATGGGGCGGTAATCGATTTTAGCTCAAGGACTGTGACAGTGTCATCTGAGGGCCAGTTTGTATGCAAGTTTAAGGGTCGTAATGACGCTGATAACAGCAAGCTCATCAATGCGATGGCTGCGTGTAAGCTACTTAGACAAGGTTGTGTCGGGTACCTGTGCTATCTGGATAAGCCCAAGAGAGATGAGACTTCAGTTCTTGATGTTCCAATCATCTGCGAATTTCCAGACGTTTTTCCGGAGAAGATTCCCGGGTTACCCCTGAATTGTGACGTGGAGTTCACCATTGATCTCGAGTCGGGTACCGCGCCGATTTCTAAGGCACCGTATCGGATGGCTCCACCTGAGATGCAAGAGTTGAAGAAGCAACTCGAGGACCTTCTTGAGAAAGGATACATAAGGCCGAGTGCATCACCTTGGAGCGCTCCGGTCTTGTTTGTCAAGAAGAAGGATGGTTCGTTTTGACTTTGTATCGACTATCGTGAGTTGAACAAGGTCACGATCAAGAATAAGTATCTGTTGCCTAGGATTGATGATCTGTTGGATCAACTGCAGGGAGCAAAAATCTTTTCCAAGATCGACCTGAGATCTAGTTACCATCGGCTCAGGATTCATGAGGAAGATATTTCGAGGACTGCTTTTCGGACGAGGTATGGACACTACGAGTTTGTAATCATGCCATATGGGCTTACTAATGCTCCGGTAGTCTTCATGGACCTAATGCATCGATGTTTCCATCAATATCTGGATAAATTCGTGGTGGTCTTCATCGACGATATTCTGATCTATTCCTCGAGTGAGGAAGCTCACGAGGAACATCTTCGGATCACCTTGTTAGTCCTTAGACAAAATCAGTTGTATGCGAAGTTGTCTAAGTGTGACTTCTAGATCAAGGAATTGGCTTTCTTAGGCCATGTGATCAATGAGGATGGGGTTATGGTCGATCCCCAGAAGATTGAAGCGGTAGCCAACTGCAGGCGGCCTCAGAATGTGAAGGAGGTGCGCAGTTTCTTGGGACTTACAGGATACTACAGACGGTTCATGGAGGGATTTTCTAAGATCGCTCTACCCATGATCGGCTTGCTCTGCAAGGTCCACAAGAAGTTTGTCTAGGATGACAAGTGCGAGGCCAGTTTTCAGAAGTTGAAGAGGTGTCTGACCTCCGCACTAGTTTTGGCGCTATCGGAAGGAACCGATGGTTATGTGGTCTATAGTGACGCTTCAAAGCATGGGTTATGATGTGTACTGATGCAAAAAGGGAAGGTTATTGCGTACGCATCTCGTCAGTTGAAAACCTATGAGGCAAACTATCCGACGCATGATCTAGAGTTAGCGGCTGTGGTTTTCGCGTTGAAGATTTGGAGGCACTATCTCTATGGTGTTAGGTGCCAAGTCTTCACCGATCATAAGAGTCTCAAGTATGTGTTCACTCAGAAGGAGTTGAATATGAGACAACATCGCTGGTTAGAGCTACTCAAAGACTATGACATCGAGTTGTTGTATCATCCGGGCAAGGCTAACGTGGTGGCTGATAAGCACTACTTTGTAGGGCTTAACTAAGAGTTATTAGAGGTTTTATTGGTGCCATTCAGGCAGATTTAGACACATTCTTGTGTATGGCGTTTGGAGGCGAAGTTGGTGTTTTTGGAGGTGTTTGAGCTACTTTGGAGATCATGAAGACACTGAGGAAGGAAGCCATCAAGAGAAGACGCCAAGGAGTGAAGAGGAGACGTGTTGGTGCAAGGCAAAGGACAAGAATGCCGAGCATTAACCGCGATCGCGGGCATGGGTGCCGCGATCGCGGGCCTCGGAGCATGTCGAGAGTTTTCTGCGGGCGCGGAGAAATTGAAGGGTGCGGAGCCACATGGGCCGCGATCAAGGTCCACCACCCGCGATCGCGGGTCTGACACGGCAGAGGCTCGGACTTATTCCGAATTATCTTTTTAGTTTTCTTTTCCCTTTTTCTTATTTCTATTTCAGTTATTTTTCTTAATGGGCTAGGTCATTTGTTAGGGCCCTATAAATACTCTCCTTATGCACTAGGGTTAGAAGACTTTGATCCACACTTTAGTTGCAATTTTCATTCATCGTTATTTTCTTTTCCTTTGAAGTTTCTACCATGACTATGAGGAGCTAAGCCTCTTTGGCTTAGTCCGGTAATGGAAGCATGAATTTGTTCATCTGGTTGTGAGGTTTTTTTCCTATCTATCTATCCTATTGAGTTATATCTTTTCTCTGAGCAAATTCATATTTGAATGTTTGTTGGTTTATCTAGACTGATCACCTAGGTTTATTGCTTTCATTCTTATTGCTAATACTAGGGAACTGTTGGGCTAACGTTCTAGTATAAGTAGCAAGCATTGATTGTTATCTGTATCTGTGGATTATATCTATGTGGGAATTGATTACATGGTAAATGCATCTGAGCGAGCGTTCTGTGTATCCTGGTTAATTCTTATATGCATTACTGCCTTTGGGTTGAACCTTTAGTGGTACTAGGGTTATTCATTGGTAAGGGTTCTTTGTGGAAGGTTTCCCTCTGAATTTACATAAGATCGGGACATGAATAACCGAATAGGAAGATAGGACTTAATCTATGAACAACCTTTGAATGACTTATGTGGACATTACTTGGCTAAGTGTTTTTCTCTATTGATATTTCATCCATTCTACTTTGTTTTGTTTGTTTCATTTGTGACCAACCAACCATACAACCCCCCCTTTTGTGACATTGCATGCTACCACCATTGAATTTCTTCATTCTCTGTGGGATCGACCCTGACTTGCTTACTATACTTTGTTTAGTGAGGATTTTAGGATTTACTTTTGATTGGGGATACGACGACTATCTCCTCCTATCAAATTTTGGTGCCGTTGCCGGGGAAGGCAATTGCAAATTTTTGGTGTTTTGCATGCTTTGTGTGTTTTCGAATTTTTTCTGTGTGATTTTCGTGTGTTTGCTTGTGTATGTGGACCTATCTTATGGTCCACACCTGTACTGCTGACTCTCCACCTTTAGATCTTGATCCAGATATTGAGAGAACTTTCTCCCAAGGACGCAGAGTGAATCGAGCTTTGATCTTTGAGAATCCCACTTTTGAGATGGCGGACGAGGTACCACTACCTACGTTGAGGCAGCTGACTGTGCCTAACTTGACGCAGCAGCCACTGGCCGTACAATTCCCTGAGCTAGGCACGGGAGTGAACTTTGAGCTCAAGTCTGGTCTTATCCATCTTTTGCCTCAGTTCCATGGGCTAGATGGAGAGGACCCAAATAAGCACCTCTCGGAGTTCCACGCCGTGTGTAGTTCCATGAAGCCACGGAATGTCACTGAGGATCAAATCACGTTGAGGGCTTTTCCTTTTTCACTTAAGGATTCAGCCAACGACTGGTTTTACTACCTCACCCCAGGAAGCATCAACACATGGGAGAAAATGAAGAAGGCGTTCATGGAAAAGTACTTTCCAGCAACGAAGCTGAACAGTCTCAAGCGCAACCTGAGCAACATAGAGCATCATGGGACGGAGACGCTCTACGAGTACTATGAGCGTTTCAAGAGGTTGTGCTCTAGTTGTCCCTATCACGGGTATTTAGACCAGGATTTGGTCTTATATCTGTACGGGGGATTGCTGGATGAAGAGCAACGAATGGTGAATGCGGCGTGTGGGGGAAACATACTGAACAAAACCCCTACCGCTGCATTTGAGATATTCAGCGAGTTGTCGGAATGCTCAAGGCAATTCAGCAAGAGGGCGAGCACCTAGGCTGTGAGAGCCACTTCTAGTGAGAATGTTCCCCCATCTATGGCGAGGGAAGTGAGCGAAATGAAGGAGATGATCAAGGTTTTGATGAGGAAGGAAGGACCCCAGAGGGTCAAGGAGTGCGAATTTTGCTATGCCACCACGCATGCAACTGACGCATGTCCTACACTCCATGAGGAGCCCACTGAGCAAGTCAACGCTGTTGGGGGGTACCAACAAAGACAACGGTACGACCCCTCCTCCAGTACCTACAATCCGGGGTAGAGAGACCATCCTAACTTGAGGTACGGGAACACGCACAATGTGGAGAACCCCCCTGAGTTCCGACCAAGACCCCCTCAGCAATACCACCAGCAGCAGCAGTACCCCCAGCGACCATTCCAAGGAGGCCAGCAGTTCAGAGGCCCAGCAGAGCAGAGACCGCAAGGACAAGGAGCTCCCCGCGCTATGAATCTAGAGGACCAGGTCAATACACTGGCGCAGCACATGACCACGCTGACGCAAATAGTAGGAACCATTCAGCAAAACATGGTTCAGTTCCAACATGAGACCAAGTCCAGTATCCAGAACCTGGAGAAGCAGGTAGGGCAGATCTCCCAAGCGGTCAGCAAGCTCGAAGCTAGAGAATCACGAGCACTCCCATCTCAAACTGAGATTAATCCAAGGCAAAACGTCAACTGCATGACGTCAAGGCCAAGATGGGAGAATGAAGAAGAGAAGCTAGAATTAAAAGAGAAGTATGAGGCAAAACCGCGATCGCGGGGCGACAGCCGCGATCGCGGGTTTACGGAGCCAAAAGCCAAGAAAAACTTGAGCATAAATTCGAGCATTAACCGCGACTGCGGGCATGATAGCCGCGATCGCGGGGAACCAGTGCGAGAACCGCGATCGCGGGTTGACACCCGCGATCAACTCTCGGAAAGCGCTCCGCCTCGCAAGACATTTATGAACAAGTATGACTATCCGGAGGGATATTTTGACATCCCGGTGCCATTCCCTGCAGCATTAGTAGATGAAGGGAATACAGAAATATACTGCGAGATATACCAAGACTACCCGGATAGCCCCTTCTTGAGAGAGCTACGCAAGACCATAACGGAGCAAAAGGAGCGATCTAAGAAGAAGCCAAAGGTCAAGAAGGATATCTCGGCTGTGGTGCAGAAGAGGATTCCCAAGAAGTGTGAGGATCCTGGAATGTTCAGCGTGCCCTGCAAGATTGGGGAGACTGAATTCAACGAGACATTGCTGGATTTGGAAGCTTCAATAAATGTCTTACCACTGTCCGTCTACAACAACCTCGACGTTGGACCATTAGAGAGCACGGAAATCGTCATACAACTGGCTGACAACTCCATCATCACTCCTGAGGGCGTTGTGAAGGACGTACTGGTAAGCGTCGATACCCTTGTTTTTCCTGCAGACTTCTTTGTCATGAACACAGGGGAACGAGGAGGACGAGTAATGCTAGGGAGGCCGTTCATGAAGACCTCCAACACAAAGATCGACGAGGGCAGAGGCACAATCAGCATGGAGTTCGACAAGAGGAAGACAGAGTATAGGCTGGAGAACATTCCGAAGCATCCTCCAAATACAAGAGCAAGGAGTACGGTTGCAGGAGGCAACCCCGGATGAGAAGTAGAGCAGGACGTCGTGCCGCGACGATAACTATGGCGCTGCTCGGGAGGCAACCCGAGGTATGAGTCGTTGAACTCATTTATGTTTTTACCTTTCTTAGGACTTAGATTTTATTTTTCTTTCTTCTTCTTTGCACGTGTTTTTCTTTTTCTGTGGGCACTAGAACTAACCTTGTAGCGGAGGCCAGAATCCAGCACCCGCGATCGCGGTTTCACACCCGCGATCGCGGTTTCCCCTCGGCGATCCATGGCGAGTTCTAAAAAAAAATAAAAAAAAATCCACTGTTTAATAAAACCGGCGTATTTTTCGAGACAGGCAGCGCCTCGTAACTCGCGCCGACTGTTACTGTAATACCCCTCATTTATTTGGTAAGGAAATTTTTGGTATTTTTGAGCTTTACTCGTATGAGTTATTGTTGCAAAATAATTGTATGAAATATTGTTGTAAAATAATTATATAAGATATTGTTGTAAAATATTTATATAAGATATTCGTGTAGGATAATTATGGACTCAGGCGGGCACCAGTACCGGCACCGGCATCATGTAAGATGGGTGGGTGGCTTGGTAGCTGTGTTAGCTTGGCCTGGAGTGTCACAAATATATGCAGGATAATTATGTAAAGTATTTGTGCAAGATATTTATATAAGATATTTGTGCACGGTATTTATATAAGATATTTGTGCACGGTAATTGTGCGAGGTAATTGCTTGAGATGTTTGTGCTAGATGATGCAGGAATATATTTAACCCGGAGTTAAGAAATTTGAGCAAACCGATTTCGGACAAGAATTAGTGGAATTGGCCTTCACCGCACCCGGCGCCAGGAGCCACCGCACC
The DNA here is from genome assembly GCA_027886185.1 of Rheum nobile. Lineage (NCBI taxonomy): Eukaryota > Viridiplantae > Streptophyta > Magnoliopsida > Caryophyllales > Polygonaceae > Rheum > Rheum nobile. The sequence continues at coordinate 280,426 of WOAB01000065.1, forward strand.
CGCGGCGAGACTATTTCCCTGAGCGTGTCGTCTTCCTCGCGAGGCGGTTACTGTAGCGCCTCTGTTTTCTCTATTTTGGACAGTCAAGTGGACGAGCCACTTGGCCTTTGCCTTGTCCCCTTGTTCCCTAGCTTGTCCCCTTGGTGAAGACTCGGATTGGGGCTATAAAAGGAGGTTAAACCCGAAGTGAACTTTATCATCTTCTTCTCTCTTTCTCCTCCGTTTTCCCCTGTTTCGCCTTTGATGCACGAGTTGTGAGCTCGGTTTTGGGCTTGAATCGAGAGGCTTCTTGGGTTGGAGAAGGTTGCCAAGGTGTTAGGTGAAGCTTAGAGGTGCTTTGTGATCAAGTCAAATGCAAAACGAAGCTTGGAATCGAGGTGGGTATTTTTCTCCCGCCATGGCTGTGTTCTTGGAGCTGGCCACTGTTCGTCCACCGCACCCAGCGGCAAGGTCCACCGCACCCGCGGCAAGGCTGCCCGAGAAGGGTTGTTTTGGAGTTTTGGTTTGAGGGATTTTTATTCCAGATCTGTCCCCGTTTTGGACTCAGGGACCAGTTCTTAAGCTTTGTTTGAGCTCGTCTTTCCAGGCAAGTGGTTGTGAATTAATTTGAAATAATTAAAATCTGATATTATATTAGGTTGTATATTCTGCTAGAATCAACGCTAATATAAGAAATATGCTGTAATCATGTGACTTGAGATTTTGATGTGATTTGTGATATGTGGAACTGCTTGTGATGTGTTTGTGTGAACTATTGGTGAAGCCCTTGCTTAGTCTATTCATTAGACTAACTCTTGTATTTTTATATTTCTGTAACGTCATGGGGGTGTCGTCCGTCCGTTTCGGCACATGCAGATCCGAGGAGGCTAGAAGTGACTATGAGGATGGACGGTGTTTTGTTTTCGACAACTTGTTTTGTCGTTTTGTATTTAAAAGATTTCCGCTGTTGCATTTCTGATGTATTTGGGTCGTTTTTGGAATCGTGTAATTCCGCGACCATGTGGTTTAATAAAAGTTATGATTTTAGTATTGTAACTATGTTTAAGACAATTATGTCGTCGGAAAAGCCTGGGGTGACTTCGGGGTTTACGTCCGGAGTCATCGGTAGTAATGCTTTCAAATGGGGTTAAATTTGGGGGTGTTACAGAAATGGTATCAGAGCTAAACAGTTTTCGTAGGCTCTGTTACAGAGTTAGAATCAGAGCCGAAAGTTTTTAAAACGGGTTTGGGATTTAATGGACCATTTACTCGTTTTGTTTGAAAATGTTTTCAAACGGCTCTTGTGAACTCACGGGCGGCACTAGTACCGGCACCGGCACCGTTGGGTGGCTGGGTGTGTGATGTGGCTGGGGTAGCTTGGCCTGGGGATGTTACAGATCCGGTTTGAAATATTTTGATTCGTTGAAATATTTTCACTTGTTTGAAATATTTGCGAAGGCTCTAAATTTTCAAAAGTGAAAAAGTTACACCGTTCATAGTCGTGCCTCTTCTCTTGAGTCTATTAAGGTGAATCTCTAGTTAGACTTGAGTTCCTAGTTTCCTTGTTATGCTTTGAGGTTATAGGACCTTTGGTTAAAAAATTTTGAGGTTAAGGATGGTAAGGTTGTTGTTGAGGTAGGTTCCTCATTGGCTTAGTGCAAGTTTCGGGGTCGAAACTTAAATTAAGGGGGTGGTAATGTAATATCCATCATTTATTTGTTAAGGACATTTTTGGTATTTTTGAGCTTTACTCGTATGAGTTATTGTTGCAAAATAATTGTATGAAATATTGTTGCAAAATAATTATATAAGATATTATTGTAAAATATTTATATAAGATATTCGTGTAGGATAATTGTGGACTCAGGCGGGCACCAGTACCGGCACCGGCATCATGTAAGATGGGTGGGTGGCTTGGTAGTTGTGTTAGCTTGGCCTGGAGTGTCACAAATATATGCAGGATAATTATGTAAAGTATTTGTGCAAGATATTTATATAAGATATTTGTGCACGGTATTTATATAAGATATTTGTGCACGGTAATTGTGCGAGGTAATTGCTTGAGATGTTTGTGCTAGATGATGCACGGATATATTTAACCCAGAGTTAAGAAATTTGAGCAAACCGACTTCGGACAAGAATTAGTGGAATTGGCCTTCACCGCACCCGGCGCCAGGAGCCACCGCACCCGCGACGAGACCATTTCCCTGAGCGTGTCGTCTTCCTCGTGATGCGGTTACTGTAGCGCCTCTGTTTTCTCTGTTTTGGACAGTCAAGTGGACGAGCCACTTGGCCTTTGCCTTGTCCCCTTGTTCCCTAGCTTGTCCCCTTGGTGGAGACTCGGATTGGGGCTATAAAAGGAGGTGAAACCCGAAGTGAACTTCATCATCTTCTTCTCTCTTTCTCCTCTGTTTTCCCCTGTTTCGCCTTTGATGCACGAGTTGTGAGCTCGGTTTTGGGCTTGAATCGAGAGGCTTCGTGGGTTGGAGAAGGTTGCCAAGGTGTTAGGTGAAGCTTAGAGGTGCTTTGTGATCAAGTCAAATGCAAAACGAAGCTTGGAATCGAGGTGGGTATTTTTCTCCCGCCAGGCTGTGTTCTTGGAGCTGGCCACTGTTCGTCCACCGCACCCAGCGGCAAGGTCCACCGCACCCGCGGCAAGGCTGCCCGAGAAGGGTTGTTTTGGAGTTTTGGTTTGAGAGATTTTTATTCCAGATTTGTCCCCGTTTTGGACTCAGGGACCCGTTCTTAAGCTTTGTTTGAGCTCGTCTTTCCAGGCAAGTGGTTGTGAATTAATTTGAAATAATTAAAATCTGATATTATATTAGGTTGTATATTCTGCTAGAATCAACGCTAATATAAGAGATATGCTGTAATCATGTGACTTGAGATTTTGATGTGATTTGTGATATGTGGAACTGCTTGTGATGTGTTTGTGTGAACTATTGGTGAAGCCCTTGCTTAGTCTATTCATTAGACTAACTCTTGTATTTTTATATTTCTGTAACGTCATGGGGGTGTCGTCCGTCCGTTTCGGCACATGCAGATCCGAGGAGGCTAAAAGTGACTATGAGGATGGACGGTGTTTTGTTTTCGACAACTTGTTTTGTCGTTTTGTATTTAAAAGATTTCCGCTGTTGTATTTCTGATGTATTTTGGTCGTTTTTGGAATCGTGTAATTCCGCGACCATGTGGTTTAATAAAAGTTATGATTTTAGTATTGTAACTATGTTTAAGACAGTTATGTCGTCGGAAAAGCCTGGGGTGACTTCGGGGTTTACGTCCGGGGTCATCGACAGTAATGCTTTCAAATGGGGTTAAATTTGGGGGTGTTACAGTTACGGATGCAGGGGCATTAACCACGCGATCGCGGGTATTCATCGCGGCAATTATAAAAGGCGAGAGGCGGTGGAGGCATTTTACAACACCTCCACCACCACCTCTCACTCTCACCAGATCGGATCTCCGACCCCGACCACCGCAACACCCCCCTGCAGCCCCGCGACTATCGTTCTGACGCCGCGGCGTCGTTTGGGTGAGATCTCCATTTTCCAACTCTTGGATTTCTCACAGCCTCACGAGCCGCGATCGTCGGACCCACGCCAAACCCCGCGACCACCGCAACGCCACCGCAAAGCACCGGAGCCATTTTTTCTCGAAGTTCGCTACAAACCCAGAAACCGCGATCGCCGGTATCAACCCCGCGATCGCGGCCCATCTTCTCCAGCGAGCTTTGAGTCGAGAACAAACCGCGCCCCATACCCCGCGATCGCGGGTCCCTCCGGTACTCTTTCTGTTGTGCTTTCTCGCTCCTTTTTCCCACCATGGCAGCCTTCGTAGGCAACATGAGGAGCCAGAGGCACATGCACTACTACGAGACGTTCAGCGCGCGGAATTTCGTCCAGACGAAGTTCTTCGATCGGCCGACGCTGTAACGACTCGGACTGGAGGACTGCACACAACAGTTGCTGAGCCATGGAGGGCTCGGCAACTTCATTGACCTAGCCGCCCCGTCCTCTCACGAGCTGACCCTGGAGTTTCTGGCCACGCTGGAGCGCCACGACGACGGGATCACGTTCAACCTGCTGGGGCGGCAGAAGATGATGTCCTACCAAGGTCTGCGGGACCTGTTTGGCGTTACTGAGTTTCCCGCCGAGGATTGGGAGGCCGCAGGCACCTTGCCAGAGCTCTTCTGGCAGGATGCGACCCGGGAGGTACTCAACCCCAGCGCCGGTGAGTATAACTACAAGCTGACGCACCCCTGTCTGAGGCTGGCGCACAAGGTGCTCGCCATGTCCTTCCTGGGACAGGGGAAGGTGAATAAGGTTCTGATGCTGGACCTTATAGTGCTCTGGTGTTTGACACCAGAGAGCCACAACACCCCCGACTGGGTCGATTTGTTCCTCTCCAGCTGTCTCGGGCTGAGGGAGAAGACGGGCGGCAAGATCTCCATGGGGGGCATGGTGACGCTTATCGCCCAACAATACGAGAACATCGCGGACCATTGGGATTTCCCCGCCGACATCTACACCTACAACATCACACTGCTGCGGAGATCCCATCTGCTGGAGGTCCGTGGTGGAGAGTACATCTGGCTCTCCAAGAAGGAAAGGACCCACCGAATGAGGCTGCCTCGTCCGATGCCTTATGGGCCCCGGGCGAGGGATTTTTACCTCTATGCCGATGGAGAGCAGAGGTCGTCGTTCGAAGACGAAGGGGACGACGACGACAACGAGGAGGAGGATGAAGCGACTGCAGCGGTGGACATGGAGAGCGATGTGCCATCCCAGCTGCGTTCCAGGGGCCCACCTATTTACCCTGACTATACCTACCAGGCATCTGGGTCTGGTAGTGGATCTGGAGAGGCGCCCTGGGACCAGCTCCTGGACAGAATGGTCAACCTGCAGCTGAGGCAGGCCAAGAATATACGAAGGAGTGCCGAGTGGGAACGCGACATCTCCCAGAGGCTAGAGGAGCATGAGAGGAGAAGCGTTCAGTGGGAACACCAAGTCTCCACCCGCCTGGATGAGCAGGAGCGGCGGAGCGCTGAGTGGCAGCGCAACATGGAGGTCAACCTTGCATACCACGCCAACCGCCTGGACAGTCACCTCACCACTGTTGAGGACCAGGTGGTTCAGATGAAGAGGAGAGCTGAGGCTTTCTTCAACGCTTATGGGTATTGGCCTCCACCCGAGTGAGTATTTCTATTTTCCCCTTATCTTTTTCTTGTCTTCCATACATTGAGGACAATGCATGATTTAAGCATGGGGGAGTCGAGTATTCACTATCTATCTTGTACATATTTCTTTTCCAGCGTTGTACTTTGATTTTTAGCATTTTGAAGTTCAGCATTTCTTTTCAAAAAAAAAAAGACATACATGAAAATCCTGGGACAAGCTGAAAACCTGAAAGGGCGGCTTGGGTAAAAAGCAGATGACCCGGACCAGCGCTAGGCTAGGGTAAAAAGGTGTCTGAGTGACGTGAGCATATGTGAGCACATCTATGAGAAAAATATGAGTGGTTAGGATGAAAACCCGAAAGGGCTCCTAGGCAAAATGAGTGAAAAGAAAAGGAGTGTTTCTAGGATCTCATTTTACCGACGGGGCGACATAAGTAGAGGAGTTGAAGAAGGATTGTCGGATAGGTCACTCTGGGAGGCATAAGGAGTCATAGATGGAGGCTAGGATTAGAGGTCACTTTACACTATTGGATGTCCGGGTTGAGCTTGGGGGAAGTACTCTGATTGCCCTCAAGCTTGTTGAGTTGTGAATGTGTTGTAGATGAGATTGGTGCCAGGAGCTTTGGCATGGGTTAGGTAACTCTTAGTTGGAGGATATGCTTCCTGAGACCTTGGGTGCTACATTAGAGGAGTAGACTTTCTTTTAGTTTACTCGAGGACGAGCAAAGGTCTAAGCATGGGGGAGTTTGATAAGCACTACTTTGTAGGGCTTAACTAAGAGTAATTAGAGGTTTTATTGGTTCCATTCGGGTAGATTTAGACACATTCTTGTGTATGGCGTTTGGAGGCAAAGTTGGTGCTTTTGGAGGTGTTTGAGCTACTTTGGAGATCATGAAGACACTGAGGAAGGAAGCCGAGAAGACGCCAAGGAGTGAAGAGGAGACGGGTTGGTGCAATGCAAAGGACAAGAATGCCGAGCATTAACCGTGATCGCGGGCATGGGTGCCGCGATCGCGGGCCTCGGAGCATGTCGAGAGTTTTCTGCGGGTGCGGAGAAATTGAAGGGCGCGCAGCCACATGGGCCGCGATCAAGGTCCACCACCCGCGATCGCGGGTCTGACACGGCAGAGGCTCGGACTTATTCCGAATTATCTTTTTAGTTTTCTTTTCTCTTTTTCTTATTTCTATTTCAGTTATTTTTCTTAATGGGCTAGGTCATTTGTTAGGGCCCTATAAATACTCTCCTTATGCACTAGGGTTAGAAGACTTTGATCCACACTTTAGTTGCAATTTTCATTCATCGTTGTTTTCTTTTCCTTTGAAGTTTCTACCATGACTATGAGGAGCTAAGCCTCTTTGGCTTAGTCCGGTAATGGAAGCATGAGTTCGTTCATCTGGTTGTGAGGTTTTGTTCATATCTATCTATCCTATTGAGTTATATCTTTTCTCTGAGCAAATTCATATTTGAATGTTTGTTGGTTTATCTAGACTGATCACCTAGGTTTATTGCTTTCATTCTTATTGCTAATACTAGGGAACTGTTGGGCTAACGCTCTAGTATAAGTAGCAAGCATTGATTGTTATCTGCATCTGTGGATTATATCTATGTGGGAATTGATTACATGGTAAATGCATCTGAGCGAGCGTTATGTGTATCCTAGTTAATTCTTATATGCATTGCTGCCTTTGGGTTGAACCTTTAGTGGTACTAGGGTTATTCATTGGTAAGGGTTCTTTGTGGAAGGTTTCCCTCTGAATTTACATAAGATCGGGACAGGAATAACCGAATAGGAAGATAGGACTTAATCTATGAACAACCTTTGAATGACTTATGTGGACATTACTTGGCTAAGTGTTTTTCTCTATTGATATTTCATCCATTCTACTTTGTTTTGTTTGTTTCGTTTGTGACATTGCATGCTACCACCATTGAATTCCTTCCTTCTCTGTGAGATCGACCCTGACTTGCTTACTATACTTTGTTTAGTGAGGATTTTAGGATTTACTTTTGATTGGGGATACGACGACTATCTCCTCCTATAAGTGGCCGATGCATTGAGCCGGAAGACGCCGCATGAGACCGTAGTAGCTCTACTCACTACTCAGACCAAGCTAAGCCAAGGATTGTGCGAGATTGACGTCTTGTACGATCAACGTCGAGGATGCCTGAGTATGTTGGAGGTTCAGGCTACACTACTAGACCAGATCAAGGAAAGGCAAGTAGATGATGTGGTCTTGGTGAAGTTAAGTAGTGAAGTGATGGACGAGAAAGCTCCCGGATTCGTGGTTCAGGAGGATGGATCACTCTGGTTTCAGGACCGGATTTGTGTGCCTAACGTTGGTGGACTTTGCCAGTTGGTGATGAAGGAGGCACATTCGTCAGCTTATTCTATACATCCAGGCTCCAGTAAGATGTATAAAGACCTCCGAAAGAAATTCTGGTGGCCCAATATGAAGTGGGATGTAGCAGAATTTGTGGCGAAATGCTTGACTTGTCAGAAGGTCAAGATTGAACACCGTAGACCAGGTGGTGAATTGCTACCTCTCCCAGTGCCAGAGTGAAAGTGGGAGGATATTGCTATGGACTTTGTCACGGGGTTGCCGAAGACTCAGAATCAAAAGGATGCTATATGGGTGATCATTGACAGGCTCACGAAGAGTGCTCACTTTGTGGCTATCAAGTCGACATGGGGAATCCATAAGCTATCAGAAGTTTTCCTACACGAGAATGTCCGTTTGCATGGTACACCAAAAACCATTGTATCGGATCGTAACGGCCGATTCATGTCGAGATTCTGGAAAGAACTCCACAAGGCCATGGGAACCGAGTTGAGGTTCAGTACTGCGTTTCATCCTCAGACGGATGGACAGTCTGAGAGGACCATCCATACACTAGAGGATATACTAAGAGCTTGCGTACTTGATCGTCCGACTAGTTGGGAGAACAGCTTAAGTCTGATTGATTCATGTACAACAATAGCTGGCATTCTACCATTAAGATGACTCCATTCGAGGCATTGTACGATCGGAGGTACAGATCTCCAATTTGTTGGGACGAAAATGCCGACAAGGTTCTGCTCGGACCAGAGTTAGTCGAAAGGACTGCCTCGGACATTGCTTTGATTCAACAGAGGATGTTGACAACTCAGAGTCAACAGAAGTCTTATGTAGATCTGAAGCACAGGAATGTCGAGTTTGAGGTAGGTGAGAAAGTGTTTGTCAGGGTGTCGTCATCCAAGGGTGTGTTCAGGTTCGGCAAGCATGGGAAGCTTAACCCTCGCTACGTGGGACCGTTTGAGATCCTTGACAGAGTCGGGACTCTAGCGTATCGTTTAGCATTGCCGCCATCGGCGCATCCCGTGCATAACGTGTTCCATGTGTCTTTGCTGAGGAAGTACGTGCCAGATGTGTCTCATGTGCTGAGTTATGAGGACATCGAGATTCAGGCAAATGGTACCTACGAGGAGATACCTGTGCGTATTCTCGAACGTCGCGAGAAGCACTTGCGGAACAAGGTGGTACCATTAGTACGGATTCTTTGGTCCAAGTCTGGATCTGAAAAGGTTACTTGGGAAACCTGGGAGACTGAGGCTGATATACTTAGTCGTTTTCCTGATATGTTTTCGGCCTAGTTTCGGGGTCGAAACTTTTCTTTAAGGGGGTAGTGATGTAATACCCCTCATTTTAGTAAGGGTATTTGGGTAATTTCCCAACCCTCGTTCTGTATTTGTGATGCGTTGGCGAAATTCGGAATTTCTATAACTCGTATAATCTCGGTAATAATTCTTTGAGCGTTATAATATACAATCGATGTATTATTGAGGCTAAGAATATTTTTATGGATACGGATATTCAATGTTGGGGATGAATCCACGTATAAAATTTCCGCGATCGCGAAAGAATTTCCGCGATCGCGGAAGAATTTCCGCGATCGCAGAAACCTGTTCATTGTCTTCTTCCAGAAGATCGGCGTTTCGCCGGTTCGGAGGCCGCCATTACGCCGGGGGGAGGCCGATCGATTCGTCTGGCCGACGTTACTCCCCTTCTCACCCTATAAATAGGGCCTTCAGCCCTCGGATTCTCCATCCACAGTGCTCTCGATCTCTCTTTCCTTCTCTCGTTTCCTTGTCGCCGGAGTTCGTGCCATCATCGGAAGCTTGCCGGAGTTCTCGCCGGAATTGGTGGTGTTCCCCTAGTGCCTTGGAAGCCTGGAGTTGTAGCATCATTGTTCGAAGCTGAGGAGCATCGTCGTCGTAGTCTTTCGATGATCCTTGTGCCGATTTAGGGCCGCGTCAGAGAGGGATCCGCGATCGCGGATATGAACACTGCAACCGCGGATGGTGCCCAAAAATCCGCGACTGCGGAATCCAAAACCGCAACCGTGGCTTGCCTTAGCAAGCGCGCTCGTGGCTTTGGACGAGCCGGTCACGGATGGGACCCTCGTTCCTTTCGTTTCCGTTCGTTTCCTTAGATTCGTATTATTATTCGTATCGAATCTAACCTAGTGTTTCGTCGTGGGTTCGTTGTCGTCGTAGGAATCCGTAACCAGATTCCGTTTCCAGTTCCCAGATACCCGGAACCCGACAATCTATGTTCGTCTCGATTAAGGCAAATGGCGGTTCGCTCTTGCTTATCATTCCATGTTTTCGTTAATTATCAATTATTTTAATTGTTAATTAAATTGGGATGAAGTGTTGTTTTCGTTTGGGGAACAAATTTTATAAATGTGTGATTTAAAATGCGATATTATTATAGGTTGTATATACTACTAGAAACAACGCTATTATATCTGTTATTACCGTGATGTTATTGGTGTGGACTTTATGTGCAAACTTAATATATAGTTAGAATGAGTATTCGTAGGAACGCTATGTATCTCATTGTGAGTACTGGCTGTTTCTTTATAACCGTGGTGCGTAGGATGTCCAAGCCCTAACACCCTTTCCCTGGTCATGACCTACCCCTATCCGAGTATAGGGGTGGTGCACACAGTTGGTGCCAAACATTCGGGAAATGCTCCCAAGATATCTCTCGTATCGAGATGATATATTTATATGATAAAAGCTGTAACGTGAATATACGTTTTGGAATTAAATAAGATAAGTGCGATTATGCACATAATTAATATACCCTTGGGCGAGGAGTACAACATGGAAACCGCCCGAACTTCGATTAAAGTAAGTCCTCCTTCCAAATCTGAATTCGCATTGCGTGGTGAGGTTGGTCGTTGACCCAAATGGTCAAGTCATTTTAAACGCTTGTGTGAAATTATAATGTTCCCAAACACTTGTCATACTTTCCGATAAGACTCGATCTTTTGGAGTCTTCTCTTCATACGTTCACGTAAGACTAGATCTTTTGGAGTCTTCTCTTGTTCATACTGTTTCGTATACTTCCGTAGGAGTGTTGAGGTTCACTGTCGTCATCGGTTATTATTCGAGAAATGACACGTGTAACCTAATACGACTACTTAGAACCTTTCTGTTTTACCCTTGTATAGTCTTTTACTAGACTAACCAGCCGGTTTATTTCCCTTGCATGGTTGGCTGGTGTCATCCATCTCATACGACATATCAGGAAAACTTCCCTTCCATGAAGGCTAGTACGCGACGATGAAGGCAGATGGTGTTTTTAAGAGTTTTCTCAAGGTTGAAGATCCTAGGCGTGTGATCGCATTGATCAAGACCATTATGAAATTTATTAAAAGACTTCCGCTATATTGAAACAATTCTGTATTTTGGTTGTATTTGGGATTTACAGATGTAATCCGTGACTTTGGTTTGAATAAACTTTATGATATTTGATATGATTGGTGTTATTTTATGGTTATTATAAAATGGTTAAGCCTTGGGTGACTTCAGATGGGTAATCCGAGGTCACTGGCGGTAATACTTTCAAGGTTATATTTAGGGGTGTTATAGAGTAAAAATTTGAAAAAAGAAGTTACCTTGATAGAGACGTGAAACTATGTGATGATAGGATAGCCGATTGAGGGCTATTTAACGCAGTAAAACTGCCTCTCTTTTGGTCAAAACAATGGGCCACTCACGAAATGCCACGTTAGCCTGCAGTTTGCTGAAGAATCAGGAAAGGATTTCCTCGCCAGACTGAAGACCAAACCGTCCCGTCAAGAATCCGCTTCATTTCCTCCGGCCCACTTTGGTCTTGGGGCAATTCTTGGGCTCAGAAATTATTGATTATCCATCAAGCCGGCTCAGATGGGTAATTGAATTGGGCCACGATCTGGAGGAAAAGGAACGTTGAGACAATTGAGCAAATCTCGGACGCCTGGAACAACGACTCGAGGGATCCCTGAAAAATCGGGCTTCAACGGATTTATCATTTCATTCATGTAAATTATGTATAAAAGGATTTGATCTTTCTTTTGTAAACACACGATTATTATCATTAATACCAGCTACCATCTACTATTCTCTTGATCTGTTATAATTGTTCTCTAAGTTCGATCCTTTACTTCAATCTTACAGCGACTGACGCTTAGATCGTTTGATTTGACCAATCTCTCATTCGAGGGAGATAAGTTTACGTTTGTTTCTAATTCGAACATCATTAACGTCTATTCAAAGTCCAAACGAAAATTATAATTTCAACCGAAATAATTATACAAATTTAATTTTACCTGTCGCAAACCTCCTCGACGTCCAGTCCCGACAGGCGTCTCGACTGAAGTCGAAGTGGACGCGCCACGGCCACGGCCCACAAGTACGAACACCACCGGTCCTACGCCCCCGAACATTTTATGCATATCTAATCCAAATTCAATGTATAATCTAAACATTTCAAATTATTCGCTATTTTAAATTAAATACAGAAAATACATACTAATAACATATTCTAATTCTAACATCATTAACGTCTATTCAAAGTCCAAACGAAAATTATAATTTCAACCGAAATAATTATACAAATTTTAATTTTACCTGTCGCAAACCTCCTCGACGTCCAGTCCCGACAGGCGTCTCGACTGAAGTCGAAGTGGACGCGCCACGGCCACGGCCCACAAGTACGAACACCACCGGTCCTACGCCCCCGAACCCGACCGTCGACGTCCTCCTCCACCACCGCTCTGACCGCCGCACCGCCACCACAAGCCGCTGCCACCTCCTGGACTGGGCCGCCACCACCAGCCGCCTCCTGGACTTCACTGCCACCACCAGCCGCCGCCACCACCACCGCCGACGTCCTCGGCCGCCGCTCCACCACCACAGCTCGGGGGACCTCATTTTTTTGGGTGATTTGGATGGAAAGAGAAGGATTGGGAGAAGGATTGGGAGAAGAAGAAAAGAGTCGCGCGACTCTTTTAACCTAAACAGCGTACGCGAGATTCTGGCGTACGCCAAAATCTTGCGTACATGTTTTTTTTAAATAATCTCTACGCCAGATTCTTGCGTACGCAGGAATCTGGCGTATAGCTTATATATATATATATTTTAAAATTCATACGTATTTCTATAAATTTGACTTTTGCGCTTGTATTTGTCGTACGCCAGCATTTTGCGTACAAAAATGTAGTATGAAAAGGCAAAAGTCGTAGTGCATATAGAAACTGTCTAGTTTTTGCTTCAAAAATCTTTTTTTCCCATATGAATTAAGTGTGCATTACTACATTTAGTACTGAATAATAGTGTGGACCACATTATTAAGGAAATGAATGCTGCAGATTGTATGCATAAGTTTGCATTAAATAGTGAGAAATAATGTGGAACGTTTTATTAAAGGAAGGAATGATTTACGTTATATACATAAATTTGCATTGTTGCAGTGATTCTTGAATTAGATATACATTGTTTTCAAGAGAGAAAAATATTTGTATTATATTTGGTATGTATGTGCATCATCCGACTTAGAAATATATTAAATTTTGGTTTCTTTGTACATCATTTTTATCGAGAGAAGCATAATGTATTTTTTTATAGAAATGGTATATATATTTTATAGGGTGAGATTCGGGTGCGAAAGCTGCTTAGAATACAAAATACGAAAGAATACTAGCTGTCCATGGTGACGAGATCTACGGCAGGAGAGAATAGGAAAAATAACATTTATTTATTCACACGCGCGCTCAGTGTGTTATTCGCTCGCCTTCAAATGCACTTTATGTTTATATGTTTGCACTTTACGTTTATTTTCTTGCACTTTATTTTTGTTCGCTTGCACTTAGTGTTTATTTGCTTGCACTTTATGTTTTTTTGCTTGCACTTATTCTTATATGCTTGCACTTTATGTTTTCCTGCTTGCACTTTTGTTTATCTGGTTGCACATTGTGTATATTCGCATGCACATTTTGTTTGCTTGCATTTTATTCTTATATGCTTGCCAACAATGTTTTTCTTCTTGCACATTGTGTATATTCGAATGCATTTTATGTTTATTTGCTTGCACTTTATGTTTATTTGCTTGCACATTATGATAGATTCAAGGGATTAAACAACAGAAAGTGTAAGCCAATAGGAAGAAAGTGCATCAGAATAATGAATAAGTGCAAGTGAATATGTAGAAAGTGCATGGAAATACAACGTAAAGTGCAAGCAAGTGAACAGAAAGTGCAAGCAAATATGAGATTAAAAAATATTTAAAATGCAAGCAAGCGAACAGAAAGTGCATCAGAATAGAACGAAAGTGCAAGCAAGTCAACAGAAAATGCAAGACAATGTAGAAGAAAGTGCAAGCCAATAAAAGAAAGTACTAGCGGATAGAGCAAAAGTACAAGCGAATAGAACGAAAGTGCAAGCTGTTAAACAGAAGTGCAAGTGGTTAAATAGAAAGTGAAAAGGAAAAAAAAAGTGCAAGCAAATAAACACAAAGTGCAAGCAAGTGCATGGAAATACGGAGTAAAGTGCATGAAAATACGGAGTAAAGTGCAAGCAAGTGAACAGAAAGTGCAAGCAAATATGAGATTAAAAAATATTTCAAATGCAAGCAAACGAACAAAAAGTACATCAAAATAATGAATAAGTGCAAGCGAATAGAACGAAAGTGCAAACTGTTAAACAGAAGTGCAAATAGTTAAAGAGAAACTGCAAATAAATAAATAAAAAGTGCAAGTGGTTAATCGATTATAAAAAACGAAATCCAAAATAGTAATGGAATCGAAAATACAAGGCCGCAGCGAAAAGCTGGAGCGAAAAAAAAAAAGCGCGTCCATATGAAACAATGCAAAAAACTGAAATAAATCAAACGGCTAAAAAACTTTCGTATTTTGTACGTTAAGCCGCTTTCGCACCTGACACTTATCCTATTTTATATGTGTAAAAATACACGGCCCGACAAGATCAACAGATTTATAAAAAGGAGAAGATATCGATCAATAATATATCATCACATGCCTAAAGGCAACAAGCTAAAGTGGACAAAAAATACAACAACTTGACCACAAGAAATAGACCCGGAAAACTTTGAATCGTAATGTGTTAGTCAGGAAACGAAAATATATTTTTTGGACAGTAAATAATAATTAAAGGTAACGACGCAATTTTTTATAGAGAAAACCTAATTAACCAACAAGTTGACTAAGAAAAACCTCGACCTCTTGGTGATTAACCTAGTAGGATTTCAAACCTCTACTTATATATATTATTATTCCGGTTACAAACAATCAAGTAAGTAAATGTATCAAATGTAGTCACAGAGAGTTCCTAGATCACCTAGACGTTTAAGCAAGTGATTGCAACCTAACAACCCAAGCAAAACTCAACCCTAAATCGATCCAAATACACACAAAGTTTGTATCTCGATCTTCTTCTCTTCTCTTCCTTTTCGTAGGTTGTGAATTGCATACTAAAACTATAGCTAGAGTCAATGTATATATAGTCTTAGAAAAAGTTCTCCATTTCTGTCTTTAAACTTAGCCAACACATGCACAATTAAAGATCTCGTGTTCTTCTAATCCTATTACCATAAATACAAGACACTTTTTCAAAGATATTGTTTCCATATATAAGACTTAGCTAAATTCTATTTAAGGCTCCGTTCGGCAAAGCTTTTTTGAGATTAATGGAGTTTGATTTTATTTTTAATCTAGTTAATGAGTTTTCGGTAAAAAATGTGAATCTAGCTTAGGGAGCTTATAGTAGATAATGTAGCTTAATTTTTCCATTTTTTAAATGTGACTCTCCCTAGATTATTGAAGATTAACAAACTGAATTTTATATTTATCTCATTTCAGCTTGTAATACCGAATACCAACTATAATTTTTAAATAATTAAGCTAATAAATTCAGCTCCAGCTAGTCATTCAGCTCCAGCTCCAGCTCCAGCTAGTCATTCAGCTCCAGCTCCAGCTTCAGCTACTTATTCAGCTCCAGCTCCCATTTCAACTGGATTTATCGAACAGAGCCTAAATCTTCAACCTTGCAACTCAAGACTTGTTGAATGTCTTCTTCCCACATTTAGCTAATCTTCACGTGAAGTTCCCAACGTATTTTCTCTTTGCAAACATGTTGTTCATACGCGTTGTTTCCTTTTCTTTATTCTTCAAAAACGGCGAGCTCTTCTTTTACTATGTTTGACTTAGTGCTTTTATTCTGTTGTTGCTGACTTTTTGTTCCTTACTACTCTGTTTTGCCACTCTTGTTTTCCACTGTTCCCAACTTTGTTTAATCATCCTCAAACTCATAGGAACAAGTAAACCATAAAACCTAATAGTATTTATCATCATCGAAACCAGGGAGAATGACATCGCTCCGATAATTTCCCCCTTATTTATGATGACCAACGCATCACAAAATTGTTCATAAAACAGATAGGTATAAAGTCAATCAACATCAGTCAACATGTAGTTTAGCTCAAAATTTTCAAATTTCCCAAGTTCCCCATTAGATGGATATGAAGAAACTTACTTCTAGTCACTAACAATTCCCCCTGAACAAAGGCATTATTCAAAAAGTGAAAAGTGTATGAACAACAAGACTATTAACTTCTGGGATCACGTTCATCACACAATTTTCCACATTTTTCCTTTTTGGCTTTATCAAAGGATCAATGTTAAGCAAGAAACAATGCACAAAGTTGCAAATTGACGTCAGAATTCTAATTGATTGACCTTGCGTGAAATTATTTACACTAGGACCGTAAATTTAGTATAGATAACAAAGAAAATCACACAAAATGAAGAACAAAAACACAAAACATGAAAAGTAGACAAACATAGACAAAATAAGTTAAGGAACAACATAAGAAGTTCCACTTAGGTTTTTGGTTCTATTCCCATGGCTTGTTTCTCCATCAAAGAGTCAAGCAATATATCAGCTTTGTTGTTTAGCTTGTCGAACTCCTCTAAGATACGGTAGTTGAGATATCCACCCTTCGAAGACTCTTCTCCACCATCCATCTTGCATAGAGACAACTTGGGCACTTTCCTTTGTCGTCTATTTGATACTTTATCTTAGAGATGTTGACAACCTCCAAATCAGAGCCTAAAACTACTTCATTCTCTGCCTTGTAGAGATGTCCCCTCTCAAGTAGTACCCTTATAATCCCTAGGTAGGGTAGAGAACGGTTATTACTAATGCACTTCCCCATGTGCTGAATCATAACCCTTGGAAGGTCAATCTTCTCCTTATGCAGAAAGCGATTAAGAAGGAGGATATGAACATCAATAATAGTGTTCTCTTTCTCTCAGCGAGGAACAAAAACTTTAATTAGGTATTGATAGGCTAAGTGGCCTACTAGAGTCAAATCAGTAGTGGAGTAGTTGGATAGATACTACCTAAGACACGCTTCACGCTTTAAGTTTTCAAGTCTTTGAGAGCGTTCCCAGTTGGGAATTCTGAGAACCCTTCAGTGGGAAACTTGAGCATCTTGTATATGGTGTCACTTATAAAAGATATGGACACAGTTCCTATGGTAGTCATCCTTAGAGGAGAGCTAGTTTTTGTAACCTCAAAGTTCTGGTATAAATTCTCACATGTTCCACATTGATCACCACCTTGAAAGCGCAAACTCGTTCCCAGCCTTGGAACTGGATGAGGTCCCACATCTCCTCGAGATATATATCCTTCAAAAATTTCTATGAGACAATCAACGACGACCACTCCTGTAACACCCCCGACTTATGTCAGTAGTGCCATACGCCAGTGACCTCAGACTTTAATGTCCAAAGTCACCATCTGCTTTAATCGGAACAATTAAGCTTAAAATAGACAAATAAACATTAAATAACAACAGTGTAAATAATGAAAGACTTTTGTAATGAACACTCAATACTTCATTAAAATTCCTCTCGTAACTTGAGAAGGACGGTAATACAACAAAGTGATGTTACAACAGAAGATTTTTAATATTACAGCGAAAGACTTTTTAAAGAAACCCTAATTACATGACTAACTTATATAGACACTACAATAAAAGTCATAAGTATGATAAAGAATGTAATTTTAGGTTCAAGGGTTCCGTTATTTACGGAAATTTCGTATAGTACCCTCAAGGTTAAACAATTTTCGTGAAATACCCATAAGTATGATAAAATTCGCACGGTACCCCTAAATTCTCAATACTTTTCGTCAGATGCCCAGCCGTTGAACCCTGTTAACTAAACGTTAAAGCCATCATAAAATAGATTTAAAAAAAAAAAATAGAAACTTGAAACGCGTTGGAGGAGGAGACCCCATCGGCTTGGAGAAGGAGACCTCGATCGCTTCGTTGTCTAGAGGAGACTCGACGGCTGGATGGTGGCTGCGGGAGGAGGCGATCCGACCTAAACCAGATGGAGACTTGGAGGAGGAGACCCAACGCCAAACCAAAGAGACACCAGACGGGGATGGAAGAGTTCGTCAACGACGACGACGATGCCGGTAGCCGGTGTTGGGGACACCGACGATGCTGATGGTTGGTGTTACTGCGTTCAAGTGCATTTTGCCCTAATTTGAATTTGGATTTTCAATTTTAGGGTTTGAATTTTGCGAATTTGCCTTAATTCGAATTTAGGGTTATTACTGCGAACGAAAACGAAAATTTGGGTGGTTGGATTAAGATTGGAACTCGTGCATATGTTTTACTGAAAGTCAGTTTACTAGAAAATAATATGATTTACTATAATGGTTTTTAGCTTTAGTGTTGTTGGTTTAAGATTACTCATGAAAATGTTGATTAAGTGATGTATAGATTGGTTGTTGTTTTTTTAGAAGAATTGGCTGGCTTTTTTCTACTCTAAAATGATTAGAGTTTTGTTGTCAAAAAATCAGCTTGTTAATTCAAATGATTCAGCATGAAATTACCAGAAAGATATAAACATAGAAGAATCGATTGGTAGTAGTATAAATTCATAAATTAATGTCTACTAAGTAATACAAAAGATTTAAACATAGAAAAATTTGTGCTCATAAAGAAAATATTCTACAATTTGTTTACGTGAAAGGAATTAAATGAATTCCAGTCATTGTCATTGCATAATGGAATTTGGGAATGAGTTAAATGGATTTGGAATGATATTGAGGAGGAAGGTTTGATGTTGGTTTATTCTATCAATATTGCTATGTTGTTAGAGATGATTTTGTATATACAAGTTTTGAAGCCTATTAGCTCAAAGGTAGAGCAACATGCTTTAGCACTTGGATGTGGGTTCGAGTCCCACATAGGCTATCCTAGAAAGGTTGATTTAAACATATCGTTATGCAGGCTTAGAAGTGTATATGCACTAACAAATTTATCTATTTCGAAACATAATAAATTTTGATGAAGCCATGAATGTTGTCTTACTGATGCGATTCTTTTTTAGGTACTTTCAATTCTTTCATAGATGGGCATGTGTGAATGTGCATCAATTGATTAGGTGTACAATTGATTAGGTGTATCTTGATCTTACTGATGTAGCGGAATCCATATCTTTGTATTAGCCTATGTGGGAGTCGAACCCACATCTTGTGCATAAAGCACATGCTCTACCATTTGAGCTAATAGGCTTTAAAACAAGCTTGAGATCATGATTAATATCTAATTATGCAGCCTACAAAGCCTAGACTCATGAACGAAGATTGTAAATAGTACTCATAGTCAGACCATCACCTTCAACCTTGGCCTCCTTTGAAAAGAATCTTACCTGGATGATCAAGAAAAGAATCTTACCTGGATGATCAAGAAAAGAAAGCAAGGACCAAGTTCAATAAAAATATTTGTGACAATTTGAGATTATTTCCTGAACATGCTTTTACGTGTACCCAATTTATGCTTCAAATAAACCAACTAAGACTATTTATGTAATAATCTTATGAATCATAACTTTGTAATTTTGCAACCAACTAAGATTACTATTACACACTAAGGCAGGTCGAGATTACCAATAATCATTCAGATTCAAGAAGGAACTTTGTAACTTGCTAAAGCAATATGAAACGCAACACCTAAATGCTCAATCAGGTCATGCTCTTTTATTCAAGAAATTTTCAGAAATCACAAATGCTCAAGACCATGGCTAAAAGATGTGGGCAATTTCCAGTTAATAAAATCAGTCCAGTTGACCCTTAAATGCAAATCTCTAAATTTGTATAACTTGTGTTATCATCATTATTCAAGCAAAAAATAAGTTGCAAGAATTGAAGCCATTAGAAATGTAAGCACTATTTATTTAAATATCAAAGATACAACTTCAAACTATTTGAATCTAAACACCAATACCAATCTGATATATCTCCAAGAAGTAGCCATTTTGTTTCAAGCTTCAACTGATCATACTCCAACTGATTTGTTCATCAACTCAAAACTAAACGAAGCCAAATTTATAGGACAAAAACAGATTTTTTTACAATGTTAAAACCTTATATTTTTCATAAACTCTATCCAATTTGCCTTCTCTTTTTATAGTTAGCCCAAAACCCAAAATTTCTTATTCAAAAACATCCATTTTACCTTTAATCGATTCAATTGCTTAAATTTCAATCAAATTCCCCAAATTTCTGATTCAAATAAATCCTATTTGCAAAACATCAATTCAATTGCTTAACAATTAAACAAAATAGTTTAAATCCGAACCTGAAATATGAAATTCCCAAACAAACCCTAAAATTCGAAACCTAAAATCCAAATAAAATAACTCTCCAATTCGTACCTGAAATTGCATCGTCCACCACCGTCCATATCATTTGTGGTCGTCTTCCTCGTCGCCACCAGTAGTCTGCTGTCATCGCGTGTGAGTCCATTTGCGTTTTCTCCTCCTCCATGTAGCAACTGCTCGTGCGGCCGCCTCGAAAGCAACCTCCCAGCCGCATCATTTCCTCCTTCAAGCAGCAGCGACTAGCGGTCGACTCTGGCCACCGCCCAAAAGCGCCGCCTGCTTGATTGACTTCCTTCTTCTCTTAGTCGTGGTGTGGTCCTTCGAGGTGTCCAGCGGAAACGCGTCTTCATAATGGCTGAATTTTGGTCTTTTTTGTTTTATAGTTAACGATTCATTAATGTCTCATGGATGGTTGGACATGAAGCGAAAAAATTCAAAATTTAAGGGTACCATACGAAATTACCCATACCTATGGTTATTTCGTGAATTTTGCAAAAGCACAGGGTCACCAGACGAAAATTCCGTATTATTTATTTTAACACTATACTATTTTCACCCATTTGATAACTTGTACAAAAAGTTATCACAACTCAACCCTTGAACCTAAGTTCATGAAAATTTAAATCACTCCTCTAAGCGGAATAAATAAATTTTAAAATTTTTATTTTTATCCAATTAAAATTACAATTGTATCCTTCTATTTTAAGTGGGATATTACAACACCCTTTTTCCTTCTTTTGATGGCGGCGCAGAAGAACCTTCTTCAAGTTTTTCTATTTTCTAGGTTGGCTTGGATGAAGACCTCAAACGCCCCTTGAGCGGAGTAGCTTTCCCGTGGTGGAGCGGTTTGGCCTCAAAAACTCAAGAGACACCCTTGTCTTCCTGACAATCTTACACTCATCGTCGTCTTCTTCTACATCATCTCCTTCTTCACCGCGGTGGAGTAGCTTCCGAGTTGAATCCAATAATATGTCCAAAATAAGTTCATCGTCATCCAACCATATGGACGCCATCATTTTTGCCTTGACATCTTTGAAAGTCTGACAAGGGTACTTGGTCAACTCTCAGTCTAACTTCGATTTCTCGTATAGCCTACTCCTGATTGCTTCTATAGCAGTAGACATGTCACAACGTGGTATGAGCACCTTGTTTTCATTGAATCGGTTGAGGAGTTCCCTCAGAGGGGGGGGGGGACATTGTCTAACACGATATAGATCGATGGGTTGCTTTTTGATTTGTCGATTGCCTACAAATTATATCTTGAATAAGTTGAGCAATCCGACGAAAATGGATATGCTTTGAACCACTTTTACATCACCGCCTCTTTGAGGTGTTTCAGAACCACACTTTTCATCATCTTTTATTTCTACACTGAAATGAGGTCATCATGATCAGTCTTTCAATTATACGAGGTCATATCAAATATCGTGTAGTATTTTGGAATTTCAGTAAGTGTGACGGCGTTGATGAAATGAGATTAGTGTAGTAGTCGTCAGCCTCTTCTTCTATCGGTTTTGGTACACTTGGGATTTGAGCAAACCTCTCGGCTAAAGTTCTCAACTTTTTTTGTGGCACTTTATTTCTATCAAATTGTCCATTGCATCCATGGGGTGCACCTCTCACGGGTTCACCTCTCATTGGTACATATGAAGGTGTGAACTGGTTGGAAATGGAGGGTTATGTTAACCACCAATTGCATATAGGAAGGTTTGATGACGGGGGGATCGAGATCAAGACGGTTGGTGGTGTTGCCTTCGCAGACATATTGTAGTCTGGATCGTGGCGCTAGTGGGTTTGTTGACTGATTTTTAGAACAGAGCATCTCATTCTCCAGTAGCGCTAAATTGTATTTTTTGAATTTATCTATAAGTGAATTTACAAGAGGCGACACCCTCCTTATATTGATACATAGGACGTCTCCTAGTAGATAGCGGTTTCAATATTACCAAAGAGGGTTTTCCATAGGATTAGATACCTCTATTTTTGGTAACAAGATAATATAAGATAATCTCCATTGAATAGATAAAACAGAATCTTGCGAAACACGTTCTATCTTTTCAAATTTGCGTACACTCCCGTTGGCGTATCAAATAATGCCACTCGTCCCTTGCTCATGCCCCTTAGAGATCAAGTGATGTCATTTATGGCAACACTATCATTTTTACTCCCGATCTCGTTTTAGTACAAGATTTTACTAACCCAATGTGATCCTTAAAGGTCAATCGGTTTTATCATATTTCGACAACTCCTATGCCACCACGTGTCTTGCATACAACTGTCCCAACAACGAAAAGCCAACACCTATTGCAATAAGCATCTTGCTTGAACGTGGAGACAAGCCAACACCTTTTGCAAGAGATATCTTGCTTCAACGTAGCAACATGCCAACGCTTGAATAACAAAGGTAGATTAATCCAATGACAGATTAACTACATAGACACGACTACTCTCAATTATACGATGGGGTAGGAAATGGTGATGTATACATAATTCAAATATGCATCGAAAAAGACAATAATAAATGATAAATTCATTTATTATTCATTGTTCGGATGTTACATACAACGTTACATTATGAGAACTTTATAATAAGGCATATGATTGGTTTTGTTCAGCATAATACATAACTCATGGTCAAATTATCCTTTTATTTTGAGAAGCTAATGTTAAGAATAAGCAAAAAAGCAAAAGTACGTACTAAAATATTACATCTTAACCTTGCTCGTCAAAATTTACAACATAGAGTTTTCATCATCTTGACATTCTTCAACATACAACTTGCAAATTATACAAAAAACTACAGGGAAAAACTCCAACGTAATACGTGTTCATAACAATGATATCTTCGTACATTATGAGTTATAACTCATAAACGACATCTACCTACACTACGAGTTGCAACTTAACACACTATGCATGCATGAATACATATACACAAATAAACTTACCTAAATACATTCGCTAAATTATGTTACAAGTGTAAAAAGTCCTTTACAACATTTTTCCATATTAAATTCATTTGAATACAAATGAAATGCATGAAATTACTAGTACATCCACATTTGTACAATTTACGTAGAACATAGTGCACTCTAACTATTACAAATTTGATATAAAAGTATGTAATGACAAGTTGACAATATGAACACTTATGAAATACATGATTACTATTAACACCAACATAATTACGATTAATTTACAAAACAAACAGAAGTGACAAAGGTGTCGTTTGAATTCGACACTTGACAACATCTTCAGTGATTCAGAATAAATTATCACATGGCAGTTTCAAAACACTTTTCAAAAATGTATCATGGCCGCTGACGCTTCCAAAATACATTTAGGGTATTGTTAGACCTACTTTCAATCGTACACATGAAAACATTTCTACCCTTAAATAGATAAGCTTCATATCATTGTTATCAAATATTAGAGTCATTGGATGTAGCACATGTGGAAGCATGAGGAATGTCGAAATAGGATGGTATGGATCGCCCAACAGGGAACACGTTATAGCATTGGAGATAATGTCTCGAGTATTTTAGGAAGTTGAAGATATATCTCATTACCAAAAGTGATACATTGATCAAGGATCACACAGATCGATTCCAAGAAGATGCTTACCGCCGGATTGTGTAAAAATATTAAGAAAATTCTATTACCATAAATAACGTGATCATATCTTACGAAAAATTCTATCTTGTAAAATGAAAAACAAAATCTATAAGGAATCCTCTGATATGTCTATAAAAGGAGGGTATTCTTTCTTGTAAAGATGTACACAATCAATTCAATCCTAAGCTCTCGAATTTTGTTTCTCTCTTTGTCCCAATTTTCCCTGTGACAAGAATGTCCAAACCATAGTAATGTGTTATGTTAGCTTCCACATTCAACAAACAAACCAAATTGAGTTATAGTACTTTATGTGGCTAAAATAATTGGCACCCACCATGGGACTGGTAGCTAAAAATTACATTTTTTCCATTTAGACTTGACTACTACAACCAACTTTTTGTCCACGACAACAAACACAACCACGCGTGATATGACACTTCCAACGAGCTCTAACTTTGGCGATGATACGACGCCATCTATTGATGAGATCCAAGAGACTCCAACCAACCAAGACAGTGCAAGAAATCATCTCGCCGCTGACATGACGAAAATAAGAGAAAATATGCGAGCCTTGGAAGAATCTCTTATAAACTAGGAAACCCAATCAGGAGGCTCGATGACATGAGCTATGTAGGAGAATGAATCACTCCGCTCTCAGATTCA
Source organism: Rheum nobile (assembly GCA_027886185.1). Taxonomy (NCBI): domain Eukaryota; kingdom Viridiplantae; phylum Streptophyta; class Magnoliopsida; order Caryophyllales; family Polygonaceae; genus Rheum; species Rheum nobile. Next base: position 304,866 of record WOAB01000065.1, read on the forward strand.
ACCATCCCAACCACTAATAATGCGATATAGGTTGCAGTACGTTCATGACAGCAACATAGTTAGATCTGGATTCTGCCATAACGAACCATAGTTTCACGATGCCATATATAATACCATCTGTAGGGTTCGAGGAATAATATAACCCACTATTTCAGGCAGATTCTGTGTCGTGACACTATCCACTTTGATTATAGCTAGAAAAGAACGAGTTATTTGAGTGAAAATAAACGGCGTGTTTAATGTAAGCTTGTGTGAGAATATGATTGTAATAGCTTGAATGACAATATGTTACAAGGTCTTGGCCACCCACTTATATAGAGGTCCAAAGGTAGTCCTACAATAAATAGGATATTACCATAAAAATAAGATAATATCTTGGATTGGAGCCTAAGATGAAATAAACAAACATGGTATATAATATGTACTTATAAGTTATATCAGATAAGGAAAATATATCCATAATGCATTAAATCTTCCTTCGTGTGGGCCTTGCCAGCTGTCATTGTCTTTCAGGATTGGGGGCGTCATATAAGGAAATAAGATCTTGCTTAACATGTTGCTTAACACTCAATCTTCGCATCTCCCTGTGACGGTCATCTCTATGCCTTCTCCCTTTCACAGAGCTAGCCACAATCCATGTCTTCACATCTCGATGCCTCTGGCTTTACACATGGACATGATCCAAGGGCCCTAACAATACCCCTAAGCGTTTGGCAGGTGAATTGTCTTGAGCATGGGAAACGTCTTCATTACACGGCCTCGGAAATTAGAGTCATCTACATCAAATCTTTTCAAATTTCAAATGCAGACTTTTTCCCATTTAAGGGAACGCAATCCCAATCTTTTCCTTCACACTTCCCTGCTAAAGTGCATGTTCGAATACCCATTCCAAATTGGTCAGCGTCTTCCCTTATCGCCTCTTGTGCGATCTTTTCTTACGGCCTTGCAGATCGGAATCGACCAGGTGCTTCCTTAGGTGTGTAGGATTTTGCTCACTTTGGACCGGATAATCTTAGCCCATGACATCCCTTTTTTGATCTAAGACCTTCTCTACTCCTAGTCCACCACTCTTTGCGGCCAAAGTAGCGTCATTGTGAAATCTATATCTGGGAAACCGACTCCGGTGATTAACGCAACGAAGAACGATCACGGATGGTCCGATCGCTTTTTCTTTGTCAAGCTTAACACTTTAGGAGAGGAATGTAGTTTCTTGCACCAAGCATGGCGCAAAGTGGGAAATTTTGTTCCATTTATGTCTTATTTCTTCGATGTCGATTAACTTTGTTCCTTACTCCTTCTTGTTTGACAGTGGATCGAGAAAGTATCCATCCTAGAGTGGAGTTATAGTAGATTACAAAGAGGATCCTTGCACTGCCGGCATTGGAGAAAACACCCCAGAGCCGTGCTTCGGATTGGGTCTTTTGGGCGGTCAGCGACTCTTCCAAAGCTTTCATCTTTTCGCGGATTTCCTCCATGTCGGTGGTGTGTTGATCCCATGGAACGCTAGGACCGGCCTAATCGGAAGGATTCTGAGGAAGATTTGTCGTGGTTGTGATGGTGACGTCTTCGGACGTGATGACGTCGTTGATGGTTGGTCCATCATTGTACATGGTGATGTGGTTTGTAGTGTTTGTGGTTTGTTAAAAGGTATAATATTTTTGACTCCCAGCGCCATGGAGGACGCCAATTGTTTTGGGAAGATTTCATATCGTGACACTACCCACTTTGATTGTGGAGTATGTGGTCAAGGATTACAAGTTAACTAGAAAAAAGAACAAGTTATTTTAGAGAAGGCAATGCTTGATGTAAGCTCACGTGAGAATATGATTGTAATAGTTGGAATGCCGATATGTTACAAGGTATTAGCACCCCCCGTATATAGAGGTCCAAGGTAGTCCTATAAGGAATAGAAATTTACCATAAAAATAAGATAATACCTTGGATTGGAGCCTAATATATAACAAACAAACATTGTAGAGAATATTACCTCATATCCGATATAGAAATTATATCCACATCGCGTTAAATCTTCCATCACGTGGGCCTTGTCAACTTTCATTATGTTCCTGGATTGGCGCACACCATATAAGGAAATAAGATATTGTTCAACGTGTATCTTAACACTCAATCTTCGTATCTACCTGTCTATGTCGTCTCCCTTTAATAACGCTAGCCATAATCCATGTCTTCACGTCTCGACGCCTTAAGGCTTTACACATGGACACGATTCAAGGTCCCTAACACCCACTACAACCAATTTCCTTTCATCCTCAAGCGGATCATCATGAGGTAAACCCGCATGACATACAACATGTCGAATTTGTTGACGACCTAATAGAAAGAAAATGGCTGGAAAAGTGGAAAACTTTGGATGAAAGGTTCACCCAAATCCCATTGATGGATCTCTCCACAATAATACTCAATATCTAGGTAAATTTGGCTTTTGAATCGTTCTCCAAAAGGCTATTCCGATTGAGTTTAAATTATGTTTTTTCGGTTGATTCGCAAGACTTGTTTTTTTTAAGGATCTTACATCCGAGTTTTGGAATGTAATTTTGGAAATTGTAAAGGATTAAGTGGAAATATTTTTGTGGATATAACTCTCCACTCGAGCCTTGTACAAGGTCAAGAAAATAAGAGATGTAACACACTCAAACTCTCAATCGAAGACTCGGTATAACTAATAACAAAAGATGAAATTTTATGGGAATTCTTGAGATAAAAAAATAAATAACACTGGTTTTTTATAATGTTTGACCTCCTAACAAGTGACAAAAGAAGCTAACTAAATAGCAAAACAAAACTGATCAAGAATCGCATGGAGTGCATTGAAGTCGGCGGTCTCCCGGTGTGGATGGATTTATGGTCAAGAAAAACTTCAAAAAATTACCATATGATGTGTATAAAATACACATAAGTCCATGAATAATATTATGCTTCATTCTTAGGGGAAACGCATGAGGCAATTGTGGGAGTGGGTGGCGACCACGGGCTCGGTTGCACCTTGAGCAAAGTCAGTGAGCCAAGTTGTGAATCCCTGGGCGCACATGTGACTAAATGGCCTTATGTGAGGCTATCTTGAAGATTCTCATCTTGGGATTGAGTGATGGATCCGAGAGGTGGGTCAACACCGAGAGGTGAGGATGAAACCCTATCAACAACGCACACTCGAGAATGAGTGAGGCGTGGTGTGGGTGCAAAGGCGGGTTTGGGCTCGACCTTGGATGGAGGCATGTCCAAGGGCTAATGCATGACTTTAGGAACCAGTGTGGGCGAACTCAATGGAGGAGGGGCCGGTGGCTCCATAGAGGAGCATGGAATAGGCGTTGACATGGGCCTTGCAAAGATAAGGGAGCGCTTGGGGACGTCTTGGGCGAGCTTGACGAGGCCATGGTCGAGTCTTATTGATTGAGTAGGGTATGGTGAAATTTTCCTTCCTCTCTTGAAAGGGATTCGACTTTGAATCTAGATCACTGCCCGAGTCATCTTCATCTGCAACAAAAGGAACTAAATCGGTGACAGTGAACACATCATGCACGCCATAATCACTGGGCATTTCAAGCTTGTAGGCATTATAGTTGATGCGTTCTAGCACTTGGACAGGTCCATCTCCTTGTGGATTCAACTTGGAGTCTCATAGGGTAGGAAAATGATCCTTCCTAAGGTGAACCCGTACAAGATTTTCGGGCTAAAAAATGACTTCATTGTAGCCCTTGGTGGCTTGTTTGACATATTGAGCCATTCTCTTCTCAAGTTGGCATCGTGTGGACTCGTGAAGGCGTTTGATGTACATAGCTTGACCAACGCCTTCTTCACTCTCTTGGTCTCTCGTGGAGTAGGGAACCAAATCAAGGGGATTGGTTGAATTCCTCCCATACCAATTTCAAATGTTGTCCGTTTTGTGGAAGAATGGACGAACCTATTGTAAGAAAATTTAACGAAGACAAGGCACTCTTCCATGTGCAAGTTAGTCCTCAACAAAGAATGAAGCAAAGCACCAAGAGTTCGGCTTGCTACCTTGGTTTTCCCATCAGTTTGAGGAGGACAAGAAGTGGATAAAAACAACTTGGTACCTAGCTTAGACTAAAGAGTTTTCCAAAAGTAACTAAGGAATTTTACATCAATGATGATACTATGGTCTTAGTTACAACATGAAGTCTCACAATCTCATTGAAAAACAAGTTATCCACATGGGAAGCATTATCGATTTTATGACTTATAAATGTGCCATTTTAAAAAATCGTTCAACCACCACAATTATAGGGTATCTCCCTCTCTTGAAATGAGACACTACTAACACAAAGTCAATAGAAATGTATTCTCAAGGAGCATGGAAATGCGGAGACAAGTGTACAAACCATGAGGATTCAACTTGAACTTAGCACGTAAGACACAAGAGGCACAAAATTTCTCTACTACTCCCTATGCATGTGTGGCCAATAGAAGATTTCTACAAGTGTGTTTAAACAATTAGACACACTAGAATGTTCCATTAAACCTCCACCATGAGCTTCATCCACAAGTAGTCTACGAATGGACCTACTAGTAACACAAAGCTTAGTTGCCCTAAAACTATAGCCATCGTGAACAAAGAGTTGTTCTTGCTACCGTTAGAGATACATGAATGATATGTACCACAAAAATTAGAATTTTAATTATACAAGTAACCATGAAAGCAAACCCTAGAAGTTTATCATCAAGAGTAGAGGATAGGATGTACCTTCGTGAAAGAGCATCGGCCACAATGGTGTCCTATCCATTTTTGTTATTGATCCCATAAGGAAATGTTTCATTGAGCTCCACCCACTTATCATGTCACTTGTTGAGCTTCTTTGTTCCTTAAGGAACTTTAGAAACTCGTGATCCAAATGAATGACAAACTCTTTTGTCAAGAGATAGTGTTGCAATGTCCTAACCACTCTCATAAGGGCCATCGACTCCTTGTCGTAGGCGGGATAGTTAAGCTTGGATCCACTCAACGTTTCTCTAAATAAGGCAATGGGGTGGCCTTCTTACATCAAAACTCCACCAAGACCAATGTTGTATGTATCACATTCTATTTCAAATGTGTTGGCAAAGTCGGGCAACACCAACAATGGAGCATTGATGAGCTTGTCCTTGAGTGTGCAAAAAGCTTCTTATTATGGTGCACACCAAATTAAGGGCACACTCTTCTTTGTGAGCTCATTAAGAGGGGTAACGAAGGTGTTGATGTCCCTCACAAACTGACGGTAACAATCAACCAAGCCTAAGAAGCTTCACATTTGAGTTATGTTGTGGGCGTGGGCCACTCTCTGATGGCTTTCACTTTGTCCGCATCCACCTTCAAACCTTCCTTACACACCACAAAACCAAGAAATACGACATGATCGAAAAAAGTGACATTTCTCATAATTATCATAAAGCATTTGTCCCAAAGAACTTCAAGCACATGATTAAGATGCCTAAGATGCTCATGCAAGTTTTGGGCATAAACTAGAATGTCATCCTAATATACAACCACATGCTTGCCAACAAATGCTGGTAAGACATGCTTCATGAGATGCATGAAAGTGCTAGGAGTGTTGGTCAATCCGAAGGGCATGACCAACCACTCATACGAACCATACTTGGTCTTGAAAGCGGCATTCTATTCATCACCTTCCTTCATGTGAATTTGGTGACATCCATTCTTCAAGTCGATCTTCGAAAAGACACTTGATCCATGGATCTCATCAAGCATGTCATCTAAGCATGGGATTGGATGCCTATACTTGATAGTGATGTTGTTGATGAGTCGACAATCAACACACAAGCGCAATGTTCTGTCATTATTTGGTACAACTATGATTGGCACCGCACATGGGCTTAAGCTCTGACACACATACCCCTTATCCATCAAGTCTTGGATTTTCCTTTGTAGTTCCTTTGTCTCAGTGGGGTTGGCACGGTAGGCGGGATAATATTGCAAGGTTGCGCCTGGGATGAAGTTAATTTGATGCTCGAAGCCCCTAAATTATGCAAGGTCAATAGGGATGTCTTCGTGAAACAAATCATCAAATTCTTGCAACAAATTAGAGACAAAAGGGAGTAGATCATCTAGGTCTTATGAAGAAAACAAATTATCTTTGAAAAGCAAGAGAAAACATATTTTCCTTCCATGAATGACTAGGTCAACATCCTTATAGCTTGGCTAAGAGAATGCGAGTGGATACAATCGAGTTAGAGCCTATGGTCATCTTATTTTTGTTGGCTCCCTTCTCACTTTCTCTAAGACCACTTCTTTGTTCATCGGCTATTTGGTCACCATGATCTCATGAGGAGCTAAGGGGTGAAGTGATAGGCGTTGTCGAGTAGCCTAAACAAAATAATCCTAAACAAACCTAAACTAGTAGAATAGGCAAGTAAGGGTCAAATCCCACAGGGAGGAAGTAATCTTTCTAAGTGCACAATTGTATGTCAAAGGTAACAAGGGGGGGGGGGGGGGGGGAGGGGGGGTTGGTTGGTTGGTTTGATTCAAAGTAAATAACAAAGTAAAGTAAAATAAAGCAAAGATGTAATCAATTTGGGAAAAGTACTTAGCCAGACAAATATCCACCATTCATGAGATTGGTTGATCCTAGATTCTCTCTAATTCCTTCCTATGAATGTTGCTATTCCTTTTCATAAGTTATAAACATGACAAACAGACCCTGAGAATACTAACTATTAAATAACTATGAAAACCTCATGCGTCAATTCAATAGCAGCAATGAGCACATGAATTTCGATAGATACATGCAAGAGTAGCAAACAGTCATACTATTGCATGCAATTAATTCTCCCTACAATAAACTAGTCCCAAACAGTTCTTAGAATATTGCAGTTGCTACACATGAATTAGGTAACTCAAACAGTAATTACAAAACCCTAGCAATAGACAATTACCAATACCAACTAGTTGCGTCCAACAAGTGAAATCAATAATAATCAATGGGATGAAGCTCAAGAGAATCAATACATTCAAAGGAAAAGAAATAGAATTAGAATCTCACAACCATATATCAATTGAAGGCTTCAATCGTCGGACTAAGCAAAGGGTGCTTAGCTCCTCATAGTTCTTGGAAACAAATAATCTTCAAAGGGAAAACTGCTGAATGCTAAAACGTGATCAATCCTGAATGAATCCTCAACAATGAAAAGGGAAACTAGGTTAATAACCTAACCCTAAAACTAAAGGGAAAAGATAACGAAACAAATCCTAGAAAGGAAAATAAACAAATAGATTCGGAATAAAGAAAAGAAAAGAAAAAGGAAAATAATAAAAATGACTTCGGAAGAAATTCGCCCCGTGGGTCGCGGCCGTGCCATTCCGCGATCGCGGATGAGAATCCGCGGTCGCAGAAAATTCATCCTTGCTCTCGACTTGTCTTCGAATTCGCGCGTCGCTGGTGGGTTTTTCCACGGTCGCGGAAAAAGCATTCTTCTGGATCTTGGCTACGACTTTTCCGCGGGTGTCGTCCGCGGGCTTCTCTGGTCGCGGCTGCTCCTTATTTGCTCCATATGGCTTCTTTTCTTCGTTCTTCCTTTGGTCTTCACTTGTGGTCTCTCTTCCATCTTCCATAGCTCTTCGTTTACATACGTAAGATCACCAATTTGTAACACCCCCAAATCTGAACCCATTTGGAAAGGTATTACCGCCAGTGACCTCGGTTTTCCTCACCGAATCCATCCAAGGCTTTACCGTTTAAATACAATCCATGAAACACTTATGATAAAAAATCATCATAATATTCGATTAAAGCATGAGTCCCGAAATTACATCTCAATTCCGAATAGGACTAAATACAGAGTTTAAACAAAATACAGCAGAAGTCTTTCTTAAAATACAAAAAAAAGGGGTGTGATCGCCATGATCACCTGCCCAAGGTTCTCAACCTGATTAAAACATAAAAACATCCAAAAACCACCGTCGTCTTCATAGTCATTCTAGTCTCCTCATCTGCACTCTATCTGATGTGTCGAATCGAACGGATGACACCAGCCAACCATGCAGAGAATAATTTCGGTTGGTTAGTCTAATGAAAGACCATGCAAGGGCACAAAGCAGAAGGTTCTAAGTAGTCGTATTAGGTTAGACTCATCGTCTCTCGAATAACAGTCGAGTACGCTAGTCAACCACCATACTTTACTTGAATACAACAAAAGGCATGCACAAGAGAAGATTTTGGAAGACCGAGTCTTCCCAAAAATCAACTCGAAAGAAGACTCCAACGAAATGAGTCTTATAGGAAGATATGACAAAGTCTGGAACAACACAGAAACACATAATTACAGTATCACATTCGAGCGACTAAAAGTTAAGACGAGCTTTCCTAGCTGCACTAGCGCCTAGCTGCACTACTCGCCCAAGATATATTAATTATGTGCGACAACGGCACTTATCTTATGATATTCTCAAACGCATAACACGTTATAAGCTTTTAAATGTATATATCCCATGGATCCTATACATATAGTATTAGGTGGGGTCTAGCCACCTCTCTACTATTTCCGAGATTTGTGCCACCAGCTAAGTGCACCACCTCTATACTCGTGTATCAGAGGTTGGGTCATGACCGTCCATATGGTATTAGGTGGGGTCTACCCACCTCTCTACCAAATTATAAAGAAACGACTGGATCCCAACGAATCCAACGTTCCTAACTACTAGTGCTAACTAAACAGTCCAAGCACAACAATAGTCCACAAACATTGACATAACCGCCCTCAAGGCTATCAACATAAATATATATTCATAATAGCGTTATTCTAATAGATATACAACTTATTATAATATCATATTTTAGTTCTCCAAAGCAATTAACAAAACTGTTCCCAGACGAACACATTATTCATTCCAAATTAACACTACTACAATATTGAACAAATGAAATGGTCACTTGCAGCGGTTTAGGATTAGGCAGCGGTTGCGGGAAGCGGTTTTCCTATTGAAGCAGTAGTTTGTAGCGGTTGTGAGTATTTCAGCGGTTGAGTGTAGCGGTTTTTACTCAATTGCAGCGTTTGTGGCAACGGTTTTATTAATAAAATCTAATGAAATGGTTTACGTATCTATTGCAGCGGTATATAAAATAGAAAAATACGCAGCTAGTGGCGATGAAGTTTCTTCCTAAAAACTAGGTTTTTGCTCTGAAATACGAAGGGATTTCTATCGATCTATTTTTTGTTTATCAAATTCGAAGAAGAAGGCTATTTGGAATGTCTGGTTAGAAAGGGTGTTGCTCGTCTTGTGCTACTTTAATTCGAAGGAAAATCCCCAATTTGGTACTCAAGTCGACTAGAATCGGTACCTTACAAGGTATTTTTGCCATCAATTTTGCTTTTTTTTTTTCCTCCTTCTCAACTTCACTTTCAATTTCCCTTTGTTGGCGTCCTTCCTTTCCCTCTAGATCGTGGTCTCTTGCGGCGGCGACCTCTCGGTGGTGTCTCTGGCGGCCATAATCACCTAGTTGCTCCTTCCATTAGTCCATCGTCGTTGTCTTTGGTTTGTCCTCGCCTTTTATCTCTTGTATGCAGGTAGTGTTCTAGGGTTTTGGTTTATATTGTTGCGGTTGAATTGTTAGGTTTTGCTTTGCCTAAACCTAGGTGTTTGATCTGTATTACTATGTCTAGCTCTTCAATTTGTTGAATTTCATTCTACAGTTGTCTAATTGCAAGTAGATCGTACTAAGGCTAGTTGCAGTGGTTCTTCTAATTCTTCTTCGTGTGAACAATTATAAGGAGAATTCAACTGTACCAAATTCAACAATCCATGACCAAAGGGATCCAAGTGTAACTGGGGACAAAAAGGAAACTTGGGTGTTGAATGGAACTGCTGTGATGTCCAAAGAGATAGCCAACCCTATACCTGGAAGAAATAATATAAGGTATTCTCTATCTACCATTTGCTGTGTTTTTACTTATGAATTAATAAAGTATAGCTTACAACATCTGAATACTTGCTTGCTTTATGGTGGCATTAGTATTACTTGGACTGTCGTATTGGACCGTCCAAAGGCTGGCTTAGTTATATCATAGGAACAACAATCTTTTCCATTCATATCTTCTTATTTGTTAAATAATATGTTCTTCTGCTTATCTTTATAGAAACTACCAGACATAAGTTCATTCACTTATCCTATACCATACAGTTTCTCCTAGTTGATAATTTTTGTCTTTTGTAGGTTTGTGTAGGGATAAAGACACATCTCTCGATTATTCAGCTGGATCTGGTTATGGAAGAGACTCGAATCCGAAGGTTGATTGCATGCTACCTACCTAAATTCCTCGTATCATCAACTCAGTTTTTGTTGTAACATCTTTTTGTTTACTTTAGAGTTTAGACAAGTGAAATGGAGTATTAAGATAAAGTTGAACGCCTCAAAAATATATTGTTAAAAATTTTAATTTTCTATTGAAATTTTATACACTGGTTTACCTACATTATAATTTTGAATATATTTGTAGCAATAAAAGGTGCTTGAATTGTGTCAGGTAAGGGAGCTTTTTGAGAAGGAAAAGGTACATTTTAGTTTGGTTGAATGTCATGGAATATTTTCATTGGTAAAGGTCATGAGATGATTGTCTTTGTAATCATTTTGTTTTTCTATCATCTGATGAATTGACTGTTGCTTTTGTTCTATCTTTTGATCTCTGATTCCCCTACCCAACAAATAGTTGTCTTAATGAACTATGTTGATGTAATAATCGTCATTTTAAATCCTTAGTTCTGTGCTTGGTAATGTTAGTAATTTTGTAGTGCATAATTATGAAATTCCTTAAGTTTGACGTTGTTTGATCGTCCAAACTCCCATTAGCTTATGAGCCACTAAGCCAGCATGGCTTTGTATAAGACCAAAGGCATGTATGCTTCTGTTTTATGATTATGGATATGCTTGGAGTTTGAGTTCATCTTTCATTGTTTAGGGTGGCTGAAGCTGAAAAGTATTATATCCTTCTCTCCCCTCGCAACACTGTTCTCAGACAAGGTTATCTCCCTCATCTTCCTCCTTTTGGTGATTGAGAAGTAACCATATCATATATTATGTTGTTTTGATTGTTCTTTCTTAAATTTATTGGCTTGAATGCATGATTGCTCACTGATTTTAGTCAAGTAATTGAAATTGACAGATAGGGAATGTGAATGTTGGTCAATAACAGTATGTATAATCACAAAATTTTAGTCAAGTAATTTTACAAACAAATGATAGATAGAGAATGTGAATGTAGAATCAATGATTGAAAGTGAAGTGCATTTTGCTGATTATACCTTAAGTATTTGTACCAAGTTTTGATTTTTTGAATGTGTTCTTCGGCAAAGAGAAAAAATGGTGCATGTGGATTCTTATTTTTTTCCTAACAGTTTAAAGAAGTGCAAGGTCAAGAGAAAAAATGGTGTATGGCTAATTCCATTGTAGCCTCTCAAACTTTGTCAAGTGAATAGGGTGCAAGGTTAATATTGCGTTGATTTTGAGGCTTTTGATCGTCTTTACCATCTCAAACATTTCTAATTTCCCTCTTACGGTAGTATATTTTATTGTATTGTGCTTGTGAGTCACGATTCATTAGCTTGTCTGAGAGTGTGAAATTGGTTTAAGTGTGCTCACTTTAGGGTTGTGCTTCTGCTTTTGAAAAATGATACTTTTTCCATTGTAGCCTACTTATATCTGCATATTACAATACTACAATTCATACTCTTGTACTCTGAAATTCGAAGGAGACCTCAATCGATTTGGTTTATTGTTTCTCAAATTTGAATAAGAAGGTTATTTGGAATGGCCAGTTAGGGCTGCTGCTCGTCTGGTGTTGCTGTAATTCGAAGGAGAATCCCCGATTTGGTGTTCAAGTCGACTTGAATGGGTAGCTTACAAGGTATTTTTTGCCATCAACTTTGTTTTTGTTGCCTCCTTCGCGTTTGTTATTTGTTTTCTCTTTCACTCCTCCATGCTTTCAGCTTCTAGCACAACAAGGGACAAATTAGATTTTGTTTAACAAAATTTTAGGTTAAGAAGGGACAAATTACATATTCTTATTATTGACAAATTTCTGTTTACATTTATATGTTCATTTGTAAATTGGCCAAATAAGGGTTGCAGCCTTCTTCTTTTTTTCCTAGTCATCTTGAGTGAAATTAGAGACTGTCATAATTGCTGACTTGAAGGTTTACTTGTGCAGAATGTGAGATCAAAATATCATGCTTATGCAGCAACACAAAACCAAGTAAATAGAGCATCTGTTGGCTGATTCTCATGTGTCATGCTGGTCCTAGAAGCACAGATATGGTTTGCTGGATTAAGGTTTACTTCGCTTCTTATGTTACCCTTGGGAGGAGTAAGAATCAATCTCATATCCTTCTATGTTTCCCTTTCTCAAATTATAATGGGAAAATATTATCTATATATAGAACTTGTTTAGCTGCGAATATCGGTGGATCTAATGCTTTATGTGCCTTGGCTTGCCCGAGTCTAGTCAGGGAGTTTGCATGTAGCCCTGACCAATTGATATGTCCATTTGGCATAGATATCCCCTTTTTCCTTGTCTTTGTCAAGTCAATGTCCAAGGATTATGTAAAAAACATTCTGTGTCATTTTAAGAAGGGATTTGAAGGTTTCAGTGCTTACACATGAAAAGATAACTTACATGTTTCCTTGATATCTATTTTTCTGTGATTCAATTGATAAATTATTGTGACTTCTTCAGTTTAGTTTGTGAGACATTTTTCTGTGCAAACTGCAAATACAAGGAGTCATGATTATTGAGTTTGGGATATTCATTAATGACTGGCTGTTCTGTTTCATGTAATTCTAGACAATCAGCAAGTTTATATAGGTATATTATGTGTTTTACCATGATTTTCTACATAACTGCATACAACCCTACATAACTTGCTAGCTGTGCTTTTCGTGAACGGATTTCATGAAATGCATCTGCAACAAATTCTTATTGGATTAATGGTGCCTCAGATTGCCAACTGGCAGTTGGCAGGGTTCTTTAGTAAGTGTATATGATGTGTCTATCGTGTTAAGACGCACATGAGTGACCACATTGTGTATTGTAGCATTTATTGTCTGTGTCTTTGGAATTAGATCATCCGTTTTGTCACAGACGAAGAGTACGTGAGCTAGAGAGTTAAAATATCCAGATGAGAGCTTGGTTAGGCTTCAGGTACTGGGATGAGTGGTAAACTATACATGGGTTTGTGTGAGTTTGATTATTTATACATCTGTACAATTTTACCTCAAGTTGAGTGGGAAAGATAAGAGAGTTGGCACTAATACATTTCCTTAAAATAGACATTTAGTTAGATTTCTCCCACAAATAGAAAAAATGTTGTAACTTTCTTAATTTTTTTTGTTCATCACAAAACAGATATATTTCCTTAAAATAAAGTTTATGGATGAAACCATGGTGAAGGCATTTCATGTTACTTCTCTTTTTCTTGTTTATATTTGTTACTTTGTGATTGTATCATGAGTTGTGATATCATAACTATTCTATCTTAACTTGGACAGTCAGGTGTTTCTGTGATTAAATATCTGGCATCTAACTTGTTTGAATATTTGGTGATTATGATATTTTTATGTATAGGTGATAACAATAATTTTCTTTTTATTTTAGAAATTCTTATTATGAGAAGCAGCAACATCAAGAACAACCGCAGATAGAGCAACAACATCATAAAATAGGGGAAATGTCTGCATCTGGTTTGGAGGAAATCATAATGGGTTGCACTTTATCATCATCAACTGATATCAAAGAGGTAACTTGTATTTAATCAAGTTTTAATTCATCCTCTCAAAATTAACACCAGACCTTTTTTACCCTGAAATTTATGATGCTTTGGTAGGCCATTTTTCACATGAAACATCTAATCATATATCAGAGATAATAATTATATATAAAGAGAAAAGTAACAAGAACGGATTAAAAGTAGCAAAAGATGTATATAGCCATGCAACTTTCTTCTTTTTCTCTTTATTCCTTTTTACTTTTGATTTTTCATGCTGTGTAAATGTATGCAAGTAGTAGTTTCGGGCAAAATAAGCTGATGAAGTTGGTTGACAAGATAAATTCTTGTGAAATTATCAGCTTCTACTGTAAATAAATTATGTTTGAGGGGGGCTTGACCCTTGTTTGGTATTCAAAATTCTGGGGTTTTGTTTGGTGCTCTTGAATGAGTAAAGTGTATAAAAGTTTATTCTAATCCGTCTTTGTAGTTTGTAGTAGGACTAGCTTGCTCTTTGTCACTTGTAAATGTATCGAGTATCCTTAACGGGCTTATTTTCAGCACCGAGAATTCTATGTTGCTCTTATGTGTTTGCTTGAGGGATTGTTGGTGTTATTGTTGAGCGAAATCTAGTTTCATGTAGAGCTAGATGTCAAGATGTATTAGTGACTAAGAATATGTAATGATTCATTCATATGTTGGTGTTATTAAGTGAAATATATATGTTTGTAGATTCATTCATATAGTTATTATATTGTTGTTGAGTAGAATTAATTTACCTTAGGAGGGATTAATCTTATATTGGTTATTTTACCTTTTTTTGCAGGTTTTTGATTTTATTGGACAAGCAAGAAAACATGGATATTAGCGGTATAGGATTAACATGTCTACTTTTTAGAATAATGATACTTTGATTATGGTCCATAATTTTGGTATATTAGCACCTCTAGCTAACTTACATTTGGTGTGTTAATTAGTACAAGCCAACTCTATATGTTTATTGACTTGGTTTTTTGTATAGTAAGTATACTTGGACAAGCTATGTATTTATATATTGTAACCAACAGGTTTCTTATATAATGAATGAAATTTGTATAAAATTGCATTTTTGTAAGTAGGGAATATATATATATAGCAGCAAAAATTATTATGGATATATATATAATTAATGCACAAATACCGTCGCGGCAAAAAAATTGAAAAGTGCTTCATTAGATCAACAACCGCTGCAAAAGAGAATTACAACCGCTGCATTAAGTAACCATACCGCTGCAATAGGTAACCACAACGCTTACACTAGGTAATCATATCGCTCATTAAGTCATAACAACCGCTGCAATAGATATATATAACCGCTGCAATAAGCTTTATAATCGCTGCATTTGGTGATCCAGCCGCTGCATTAGGCAACCAAACCGCTACATTAGGTAGTCTAACCGCTACATTTGATAAATGCAACCGCTGCAATTGGTGTTGCTATAACCGATGCATTAGATAAATACTAGCGGTTGTATTAATAAATGAAGCGGTTGTTGTACTGTTATCAAAATCATTGCACTAGCTTAAAAAACCGCTTCATTAGATCTAATGCAGCGCGAGCAGATGAAGCGGTTAGCAACCGCTACATTAGACGTAAAGCATCATTTTTTATACTTATTGTAGCGGTTATTGACCGCTTCCTTAGGTCAATATTGTAGTAGTGTAATTACTCAATTAAACAACTGATAATTAATGGAAACATGGAATGATGAGCAAGAGCGAACCACCACTTGCCTTAAATCCGCAGAAGCTTAAACGAAGCTAAGTACGACGACAACTGGTTTTCGGGCTCCAAGCAGGGACAGATCTGGCAACACAGATTCCTTAGGATCGACCCATAAAGAAACCCTAAGTTAGGTTCGACAACAACGAGTACGAACCTAAAGAATAACGGAAGAAATCGAAAGGGACGAAGCCCGATCGAAAGCCACAGAAGCCAAGGCCGAAACAAGCCAAAAGTTTCTGGGCGGCGGTCGCCGCCTACCTTACGGCGGGCGCCGCTACGAACACCGGAAAAAAATTACGAGAAGCACAAAACTCACCGACGACGATCGTTTTGCCTCTCCTGCCTTGCTTTGGATTCTAAGCTTCCAATGGCCTCCAAAGCTTCACTTTGCAACTGGAATAACACCAAATGGAGCTCCGGCGATCGATTGCGAATTATCCGGCGAAAGCTTGTATTTCCGGCTAGTGAATTATGGGGAGATTGAGCTTCAGAATTGTGCTCAATTCAGCTCCCAAATCCTCCTTTAAATAGCCAAAACTCCAGGGGACAACCAAGGGAACGTGGAGAGCTAAGACCGGAGGTCCTCCGATTCGCCGACCAACACGGAGTCAAGCCGGCGAGGCAGAGCTAGGCCTACACCTAGGCGGCGGTCGCTACCCAATTTGGCCGGCGGCGGTCGCTGCTTTTTGGCGCCACTTGCCAACTTGCCTCTGAAGAGGATGACGTTGTCAGAGCCTGCCTTACGGCGGTCGTCGCCAAGCCCATTTTTCGTCCATTAAGCTTGGAACAACAAGGTCTATATCCGAGATAAATAATAATCGTACACGAACGAGTATTAAGTCCCAAAATACGTCGACTGTATATTATTTCACTTAGAAAAATATTACAGAGATTAAGAACATTATAGAATGTCTTTCTATCTCTAAAATTAAATTGACGTACACAATAGTCGTTCGGGTAATTTCCAAAATACCCTTACAGAAATACGGGATATCACACAATTCGCCATATCTTCAATTCACTCCAATCTTCTAACGTATCCTCTAATTTAATCCAAATGGCACCCAAAGTAACGGTAACAACCCCTAGTTACGCACTACAAAGTAGAGCGTATCAAATTCCTCCATGCTTAGACCTTGCTCGTCCTCGAGTAAGCTAAAAGAAACCTACTCCTCCAAATGAAATACCCAAGGCCTCAGGAAGCACAACAAAACTCTCTCAACTAAGAATTGTACCTAAACAATGAACTACCAGGTACCAACACAATAAGCACAACATACAACCAAGCTTTGAGGGAAGCAGGGAACTTCCCCCAAGCTTATCCCGAACACCATAGAGTGAATAAAATCTAATCCTAGCCTCCCATCTATCTTCTTATGCCTCCCAAAGTGACCTACCCGAATCCTCCTTATATCTCCTCTTCTTATGTCACCACGCCAGGTAAAATGATGATTCCTAGAAATCACTCTTCTTCTATTCACTCATTTTGCCAAGGCGCCCTTTCGGGTTTTCACCAAGCCACTCATTTCATTTTTCAATAGATAGGCTCACATATAACTCACATCACTCTTGACCAAATATTACCCCAACCTAATGCTGGTCCAAGCCACCTGCTTATTACCTAAGCCGCCCTTTCGGGTTTTCGACTTATCCTAGGATTTTTCTTTTGCCTTTTATTAATTTTTTGGCTTTTTTCATTTTCTTTATTTTTCTCCTCAACGACATAGCAAGTATAGAATCCTCCCCCGTGCTTAAACATTGCATTGTCCTCAATGTAATGAAAGACAAAAAGAATAGAAGTACAAGGAAGGGAAAAAAATAACTCACAAATGTCGTCGAGCTGGCTTGGACACGTACGTTGTTGCTGGCGGTATAACTCAATAAAGCTCATGTCTCTGGTGTTGGCGGGCGTCTTCAACTCAACTATACCGTGCAACCAAAGTGAACCACTATGGTGAGTAGTGGGATAGCAAGGATGTCGGGGCTGCACGGCCTTCAATGAACACAAAAATGGGCCCAGATGTAATCGTTGTGTGGGCCCTCGTGTTCCTCCTCCTCAACTGTCGAATGTAGGGCCATCATCGTTGCCAAAAAAGGTGTTGGGCTAATGTCTCCTCCGTGGAAACATGATGTGCACCATCTCTCCATGGGGAACTTGGACAGTTGGCCTTCGGTAGAACTTTTTTTTTTCGTTTTTTTTTTGGTGCAGGGCAATAGGAGGACTTACATTGGTGCGGTTAACACCGTCTTCAATATGATTCGGGCCTCCTCCATGCAGGTTAGTTTACAAACAAAACAAAAGCAAAAGCACACTAACACAAATGCAAATAAAAACATGAATTGAAAAGACAAGGAAAGAAATACATACCTCGGGTTGCCTCCCGGACAGCGCCTTAGTTATTGTCGTGGCTCGACATACTACTCCTCCACCTCAACTTGGTTCGCTCACCTCCCTTGAGCACTTGGGGTTCCTATCTAGAGGGTGTCTCTTGGAATCATCAATGTTGAATCCGACCCTCTCCCCGTCGAATTCCATTGTGAGCGAACCGCTGCTCACGTCGATCTTTGCCCCGGCCGTGTTCATAAATGGCCTCCCTAACATCACAGGCGCTGCATCCTTATCCTGCCCTGTGTCCATCACGACGAAGTCTGCAGGGAACACCAACTTGTCCACCTTGACTAGCACGTCCTGCACCACTCCTTTGGGGTAGACGTAGGAGTTATCCGCCAGCTGGATGACGATCCCTGTCTTCTCTAATGGCACCACCTCCAGAGACTCGTATAGTGAGAGGGGCAACACATTTATAGAGGCACCTAAATCAAGTAATGCCTTGTCGAACAAGGTGCCCCAATCTTGCATGGAATCGTGAACATCCCTGGATCATTTGCCTTCTTAGGTATCCGCTTTTGCAGCATAGCGGACACATTCTCACTAACCAACACCTTTTTATTCTCTTTTACAACTTTCTTGCTCTTTAGTTTGCACACCTCCTTCAAGAATTTGGCATAGCGAGGGATGCTCTTAACACGTTTCAGCAAGGGGATATTTACCTCGCAGTTGCTGAAGGTTTCGAATAATTCCTTATCATTGGCTGGCCTCCTCGTGTCCGTCAGAGCCTCTGGAAAGGGTGTGAGAGGCTTTACTGATCCGAGTGGAGGAAAATGGGGGTGCACGTAGTCGTCGTAGGGATCGTCGGAGTGAAGAGGCGCTTCTGGGGCATTTCCACGATCGCGGAATTTGTTCGAACAGGTCGCCTTCTTCAATTCTTTTTCCGCGGTCGCGGATTTCATGCCGCGGTTGCGGAAAATGCTCGACCTATTGCTCCTCTTCGTTGGTGCTTTTTCCGCGGTCGCGGATTTCCTGCCGCAGTCGCGGATTAGCGCCGATTTCGTCCTTCTCCTCGCCAGTTTACCCGTGGTCGCGGACATCGTCTCTGCGGTCGCGGATTTCTCTCTGTCGTGCTCGACTGGCCTCCAGTTCTGCTCCGCTTCTTAGCATCATGGCACATATGCTCTCCGTCTGGTGTACTACTGTTTGAGACGGTAGCTTCCCCGACTCCCGGGTGTCCAGCTTGCTCACTGTGCTGGAGATCTGCCCCACTGTCTTCTCCAAGTGTTGAATGTTAGATCTCGTCTCTTGCTAATGTTGGACCATAGTGTTGGCCAACGCTTGAATTTGTGACCCCATCTCTTTATTTGATTGGACCATAGTGTTGGCCAACGCTTGAATTTATGACCCCATCTCTTTTTTTTATTGGACCATAGTGCTAGCCAATGTCGACATGCTTTGGGTGAGAGATTTGATCTGGTCATCGACGGACGTAGATGAATTTGCGCCTTGGCCTTGAGGTCTTGGGTCATATTGCTCTCTAAATTGGTATTGTTGACCCCCAGGCTGCGGATGTTGTTGTGGACGCAGTGGGAACTGTGATGGCCTCTGTTGAAACTCCTGATCATCACAACCTTGAGGATGATTCTGCTGATTCCCGTATCTCAGATTGGGGTGATCTCTCCACCATGGATTGTAATTGTTGGAGTACGGGTCATATCTTGGCCTTTGAGGGCCATATCCTCCAATTGCATTCACCTCAACAGTGGGCTCCTGTAGCGTGGGACATGCGTCTGTTGGATGCATCGTGTCTTGGCATATCCCACATGATTTGACCTATTGTTGGCCACCCTTCATCATGCACCGCCTCATCATCTCTTTCATCTCAGCCATCTCAGCAAGTAGAGTGGAGTTAGGCTGAGATTCTACAACTCTCATGGATTGGGCGTCTGCCCTCTTGCTGAACTGTCTTGAGCCCTCAGATAGCTCAAAGAAGACTTCATAGGCCTGGTCTGGAGTCTTATTCAGGATGTTCCCTCCACAGGTAGCGTTCATAATCCGATGCTCGTCATCAAGTAAACCTCCGTACAAATAAAGTACGAGGTCCTGGTCGGAGTAGCCATGATAGAGGCAACTGGAAATCAGCTTCTTGAAGCGCTCGCAGTACTCGTATAGTGACTCATTAGCCTGCTGCTCGATGTTGCTAATACTCCTTGACGTGGCCGAAGTATGCAATGCAAATATCGTTGAATGGCCTAGTCAAAGTAAAAGTCCTAACAACCTACTAAACAGATGTATAGTAAGCAAGTAAGGGTCGAACCCACAAGGAAGATCTGATGAAGTATGCAATTATGATTAACAAGTAACAAGGAAGGGGGGTTTTGGTTATCAAGCAGAGCAAAGTAAACAGGTTTAGTTGATTTGAGAATATGATTGGGGAAGTAGTTCCACTAGAACGAGATCCACAATACAAAGATGTAATTTGATCACTGAAATCTATTAAATCCAAGTTCTTTCACTATTCTTATGGTTATTCCCACCCTGATCTTGATTAACTACCAATTCAGACAGTTGTTGATAGTACTTACTACAATATCAATGGAAGAAAACCTTACCACTAATAAAGCAATAGCAATGCACACAAGGATATAGAATACATGCAAATAGAAGAAAACCTTACTACTTAACATGCAAATGATTCTCACTCACAATTGCGCACTCGTATTCCACTATATGCTACAATCGTGTATGCTACTAGATATGCACTCGTATTCCACTATATGCAAACCCTAGCAATTGATAAATATTACTCAACCTAGTTGATCAGGCTATGAAGAATAACAATGAATCAATATACAATATAACCAAGAGAATCAAACCAACACATATAAGAATAGGAACAAGGAATAGAAATCTCACAAATACATCAACTGTATTGCTTTAAACGTCTAATAGAACAAAGGGGAATTAGTGCTCCATTCAGATGTAAATGAAACCCTAATGAGAAAGAAAACAACGAAGCTAAAAAGTCTGATGATAAAGTAGTCTCTAAAGTGTCCCTCCTCTTAACCTAGAAAAAGGTCTTAAATAGGCTTAGGAAATAAGTTTAACCTAACGAAAATAGTAAAGGAAATAAAATAATAAAAATAAGAAAGTCCGAAAATGCATAAAAGGAAATAATGTATTCTGGCCGCGAGGCGTTACGTGTGCCCACCGCGGAACGGTGAGATCCACCGCGGGGCGTCAGCTTCCACCGCGGGGTGGTGGCTTCTTTTGGCGCGGCCAGCATCCTTCTCTAAGACCCACCACCGGGTCGCGGTGGCTCTGGCGCGGGGCGGTGACAATTCGCCCACTCCTTTCTTCAGCTCTTCTTCTTCTCTTCCGCTCTTCTATACTACCAAGTGTTGGTAGCCTTCTCCAATTAGTCTTCAAGCGGATCCTCATCCATCTTTATCATCTCCATCTAAGCTGTAAATTCCTGGATATCTTCAATTCTCTCCACATCTTCTGGATTACAGACTTAGCCTCAAATCTAGTCATAAACTCCTCTAAATAATGTTAATAATTGCTAGTAAAGGTGCATGAAATGACACCTATCAAATTCCCCCATACTTAGACCTTTACTCGTCCCGAGTAAGCTAATGATAAACATACTCCCTCAATCAAACACCAAGGCCTCAGGAAGTACAAGAAAATATGACACCAACAACTACAACATCTCAACCATCAGCTCCAGACAATCAAAACAAGTGATGCAAAGATTATTCTAATCCTAACTCTAATCTAGCTCCTTATCGCTCCAGAGTGACCTACCCGAACTCCTTATAACACCTCTTCTTATGACGCCAACCTCCAGAATGATCCTAAACTCACTCTTTTTTCTTTACGCTCATCTTGCCTAGGCGCCCTCTCGGGTTTTCACCTAGCCACTCATTTCATTTTACTAGATATCTCACAAATACTCGCATCACTCCAGTCCATTTTTACACCGGTCTATACCAGTCGGACTACCTGCTTCTTACCTGAACCGTCCTTTTGGGTTTTCAGCTCATCCTAGGATTTTGATTGCCTTTTTCACATCTTTTTGGCTTTTTCGATTTTTTTTTATATTTATTTATTTAAAATACTTGAATGAAAATTATAGAAAACAAAGCTATGTACACTAGCTAGATAGACAGTACAGTCTAAATCCCTCCCCCATACTTAAACCGAACATTGTCCTCAATGTAGAAAAGAGAACAACAAATGAAATAGGGGAAGGAGAAGTAAACTCACTGTGGGCCGGATGGTGGTGGTGGTGGGAACCTCCCAAAGTAGTCCCTCATATGAGTGTCCATAGTGTTCAGACGCTCATCTACATCAGCACGGAACTGGGTCTGCCAAGTCTGCAGACCGGTCTCTACTCGGGTGTTCCAGTGAGTCTGCTGCACCGAGAATGCATCAAATCTTGCGTACAACTCATGCCAAGGTGTGGCAGGACCATAAGAAGACGAAGGCGCATCAAACTGGGTAGGCAGAGGAGCATCCTCACCCATAGAGTCAGCAACAGCAGCACGAGCACTAGGGCCCTCTCCAAACGGATCCGAAGGAGCAGCAGCAGGGGTAGCATCAGCCATAACTCTGCTATCACTGGGAATCCACCATCCCGCAAATGAAGGGGAATAAGTGAAAACCCGAGGAAGAATCAGAATATGACCATCATATGAAGACCAAACTAAATCACCATCCCTGCCTAATGGCTTCAGCATCGAGCACACTCTCATGTGCGCCATGTCATACACCGCATGAGCAATAGGCCGAGGAATACGATCGGTGGCAATAATCTTAGCACAAAGAAGGGTGATTAAACCACCCCCACAGATATCACGTGGCTCACCATCTCGAATCCTCTTCAAGGAATTCAGAAAGAGACTAGCCCAACACGGGGTGTACGTAACAATGGACAAGATGCTCAAAAACCATTGGAAGTCCTTTAACGGGACCTTACCATCATCAGCATGGCCAAAGAAATCTCTCATCAACACCTTGTGGATCAACCTTAGGCAAGGGTTCACCAACTTCGAATTCACCTCCTGGCCCTTCTTGAACTTCCTATGCGTGGCAGCCTCCCAAAACTCTATCATATCCGTCTCAATCAGACCACCAGACCACCCATCAGATGGTTCCTTTGTAATGCCCAGGGCATCACGAATCTCACCAGCAGACAAAGCATACTCACGACCATTATACGTGAACGTGATCTTCGTCAACCTCTTGTCGGCGAAACCATCAGAATACCTCTTACAAGAGGCAATGAACTGGTAGCACAGCTTGGGGTAAGCATCAGCGGACTTGTTCAGGAAGGTCCCCAGGCCACACTCTGCTAAACAAATAGATACACACTCCAACATACCAAACTCAATCAACGTCGGCTTGTCAAAGAATTTAGTAGCCAACACCTTCATCTCCTTCACAACGTTATACACCTCATTCTCATCCCTCGTAGAGACCTGCTTCCTACCTCTAGGTGCCATAAGTAATGAATTGAGATGTTCAAAACAAAGGGCGACCAAAGAGGACTTACAAACGAGCGAAAAACACACAGCCTGGTAGTCTCACCGTGGGGTGGTGGACGAGTCGTCGGGTCATGGTGGGATAACTGGGACTTCACGCCGGGTCACGGTAGGGGTCGCCGCGGGGCAGTGGCAGGCGACGCAGTGGTGGGCGATGCGAGGCGACGGGGTTTGTGTTTGGCTCTTTTGTGAGGCTAAACTCCAAATTGGGCAAATAAATCAAGGTTAATGTAATTGGAGGTTAGATTCGGACCAAGAACAAGAGGGATTGGTAAGAAAATGGGGGAATGGCTTGGAAAAGCTTGAGAGGGGTGTTGGGTATGGAGGGTTTGTGAGAGTGGAGGCTGGGTTAGGGAAGGGAAAAGGAAGAAGGGTTGATGGGCTGGTTATGTACATTGGCCCAAAGAGAAAACTCGGCCCAAAAGGGGCCCATACCGTCCACTCCTTCTTTTTTTTTTCTCCGTTTAAGGTTTTTTGGGGGAGTTTTTTTTTTCGGAGTGGAGAAAATATATCAGACATCCACCGCGGGGCGGCAGACTTGTCATCGGGTCGCGGTGAGGTAATTGGGGGCACCGTCTCCTATCCATTTTCTTTCGTACCTGAAATGTTAGTGACAGACGAACGAAACAAAGCAAACGAAACTACGAAATTAATCTGAGAGAAATGAAAAATTAAGGAAAACTACCCCGGGTTGCCTCCCGGACAGCGCCTTAGTTAACGTCGTTGGCTCGACGTATTTCAAATCAATCACCGCCTAGAATAGGATCCCCTCGGAATCCTCCTAACTGTCTCCTCCTGCTGGAACCGTCCATGGAAAGGCTTGAACCTTAGACCATGCTCCCTCTTGGCCAATGATTCCATAATTGCTTTATTTGGAGCATCTCCCCCATACTTAGAGCGATGTGGGGGCCGATATGGCTCAACCTGATCATGCTGCACGACACTAGATGAAGGCTTACAGCCTTGTATGGTTAGTACAGGGGGGCCAGTGCCCAAAACAGAGGGAATAGACTCTCCTATGTCATCAAGTAAGACATCATGCTCATGCAAATCAAAAGGTTCAGCAATAGGAGAAAATTCAACTATGGTCTCTACTGTACTAGTCTTAACATTTTCTTGAGTAGGATTATCAATATCACTGAGGCAGCAAAGGGAAGGCAATTCAATGGGGTTGACCTTATGAATATCATGCTAAAAAATTATTCCATCGAATTCCATAGTCAAAGTTCCACTATCCACATCAATCTTCGTCATGGATGTTTTCATAAAAGGTCGACCTAACATAATAGGAGCAACCTGCTCATCATAGTCCATATCCATTACGAAGAAATCAGCAGGGAAAATTAAAGGACCTATCTTAACAAGAATATCCTCCACAATACCCTTAGGAGGCACACAAGAGCCATCAGCAAGTTGAATCACAATATTCGTATCATGCAAAGGTCCTACTCCTAAATCTTCAAGCAATGAGTAAGGCAAAACATTAATAGAGGCACCCAAGTCTAACAAGGCTTTCTCAAATCGATGCTCACCTATAGCAATAGGGATAGTGAACGTACCTGGATCCTTGCACTTCTCAGGCATACGCCTTTGAAATACCGCCGATACATGTTCACCAACCGGAACCTTCTTCTGGACCTTCAGCTTTTGTGTCCTCTTGACGGTGCACAACTCCTTCAAAAACTTGGCATATCGAGGAAGAACCTTAATAAGCTTGAGAAGAGGGATGTTCACCTCACAGTTTTGGAATGTCTCGAAAAGATCATTGTTGTCGGCGACCCTTCTAGCCTTTAGCGCCTCGGGAAAAGGTGCTGGTGGCTTCTCGGAACCAAGAGGGGGAAAAACCGGACGAACATAATTATCAACACAGACCTCTTCCGTAGAGCTGGGATTTTGGAGGCTGGGTCGCGGTAGTCTTACCGCGGGGCGGTGGTCATTGCCGCAGGGTGGTGAGGTCGCGGTGGAATTACTGAGGCTCGCCGCCGGGTCGCGGTCAGTGTCGCCGCGGGGCGGTGACATGCTTGCTTCTTCACTGGCCTCAGATCCGACTCGCCGTCGGGTCGCGGTGGAGTTCACCGCTGGGCGGTGACCAATATTCTCCATCTCAAATTCGCCCTCCTTTACAGCAATAGGAGGAACGACCAGTTGCTTACCACTTCTGAGGGTGATGGCACTCACATTTTCCCTTCGATTCACTGTGGTCTGAGATGGCAAGGAGTTTGATGTCCTCTGGTCAATCTTTGTCACAACATCAGCCAGTTGGCCAATCTGCCTCTCTATATTCTTTATGCTTGACTCAGTAGTCTGCACATGAGTGGTGAAGTGTTGAGTCAGGGTCTTTAGCAACTCTTCAGTAGTAGCACCAGAGTTTTGGCCCTGAGGCCTCTGTTGGTATGGGACTCTCTGCCGGTATTGTTGTTGTACTGGCTGTTGACCACCTTGTGGGTCATTCCATCTAAAATCCGGGTGGTCTCGCCCTCTCGGATTGTAATTGGGTTGTCCACCAAATTGTGGTCTAGGGGGTCCGTAACCTCCTACAACATTCACTTCAACAGTACCTTCCTCTTGCAGCTGAGGACAAGTATCAGTAGGGTGGAATTGATCACAGCAAATCCCACATGCGTTGACTTGTTGAGGAGTGTTTTGGTTCGCCATTCTCTTCACCATCTCCTTTAACTCAGCTAACTTATTCAGCACATGGTTAGATCCTGCAGGAGTCACAACATTGACGGCATTTCTCTGATACGTCTTACCAAAGCTCCTGGTACTCTCACTCATCTCCTGAAATCTTTCCATGGCTGCGTCCGGTGTCAGATTGAGTATGCTCTCACCGCATGCAGCGTCAACCATTCTTCTCTCTTGATCGAGCAGACCATTGTGTAAGTAGAGAACAAGATCCTGCTTGGCGTATCCGTAGAATGGGCAGCTAGAGCAAAGCCTCTTGTACCGCTCAAGATAGTCATATAGCGTCTCATCAGCACCCTGCTCAATGTTAGCAATTGCCTTTTTCAAAGCATTCGCCTTCTTTGTTGGGAAGTACTTGTCAAGAAACGCCTTGTGCAGTTTAGTCCATGTATCTATGGTTCCTGGCGGCAAGTGATAATACCAATCGCTAGCAGAGTCTAGCAAAGAAAAACCAAAGGCTCTCATCTTGATTTGATTCTCCGTCACATTCCTTGGCTTCATAGTCATGCAGACATTGTGGAATTTACCCAGATGAGATATCGGGTCCTCTCCACTCAAACCATGGAATTTCGGGAGATAAGTAACAACTCCAGTTTTCAGCTCAAAGTTCACCCCTTCGTCAAGTGCAGGGATGACGAAAGCCAAGGGGGGTTGTGCCCCAATGTTCGGTTCAGTCAGCTCTCTCAGAGTTTCGGCCATTGCAACAGGAGGAATGTCAACTGTCTCAACGGTCTCAACTGTCTCAACCTCGGCTTCTTCTTCTCCTTGATCGCGTAGGTTCGCATGGAAAGATCTGTCGATTTCTGGATCAAAAGCAGCTAGAGGAGAGTCAGTACTATGAGTGTCGACCATAAGATAGGTCTCCACCAAAATCAATCACAAAAACACACAACAAAACAGAAAACTTTCCCGGCAACGGTGCCAAATTTGACGTGGCCGAAGTATGCAATGCAAATATCGTTGAATGGCCTAGTCAAAGCAAAAGTCCTAACAACCTACTAAACAGATGTATAGTAAGCAAGTAAGGGTCGAACCCACATGGAAGATCTGATGAAGTATGCAATTATGATTAACAAGTAACAAGGAAGGGGGGTTTTGGTTATCAAGAAGAGCAAAGTAAACAAGTTCAGTTGATTTGAGAATATGATTGGGGAAGTAGTTCCACTAGAACGAGATCCACAATACAGAGATGTAATTTGATCACTGAAATTATTAAATCCAAGTTCTTTCACTATTCTTATGGTTGTTCCCACCCTGATCTTGATTAACTACCAATTTAGACAGTTGTTGATAGTACTTACTACAATATCAATGGAAGAAAACCTTACCACTAATAAAGCAATAGCAATTCACACAAGGATATAGGATACATGCAAATAGAAGAAAACCTTACTACTTAACATGCAAATGATTCCCACTCACAATTGCGCACTCGTATTCCACTATATGCAACAATCGTGTATGCTACTAGATATGCACTCCTATTCCACTATATGCAAACCCTAGCAATTGATAAATATTACTCAACCTAGTTGATCAGGCTATGAAGAATAACAATGAATCAATATACAATATAACCAAGAGAATCAAACCAACACATATAAGAATAGGAACAAGGAATAGAAATCGCACAAACACATCAACTGTATTGCTTCAAACGTCTAATAGAACAAAGGGGAATTAGTGCTCCATTCAGATGTAAATGAAACCCTAATGAGAAAGAAAACAACGAAGCTAAAAAGTCTGATGATAAAGTAGTATCTAAAGTGTCCCTCCTCTTAACCTAGAAAAAGGTCTTAAATAGGCTTAGGAAATAAGTTTAACCTAACGAAAATAGTAAAGGAAATAAAATAATAAAAATAAGAAAGTCTGAAAATGCATAAAAGGAAATAATGTCTTCTGGCCGCGAGGCGTTACGTGTGCCCACCGCGGGACGGTGAGATCCACCGCGGGGCGGTGGCTTCTTTTGGCGCGGCCAGCATCCTTCTCTGAGACCCACCACCGGGTCGCGGTGGCTCTGGCGCGGGGCGGTGACAGTTCGCCCACTCCTTTCTTCAGCTCTTCTTCTTCTCTTTCGCTCTTCTATACTACCAAGTGTTGGTAGCATTCTCCAATTAGTCTTCAAGCGGATCCTCATCCATCTTCATCATCTCCATCTAAGCTGTAAATTCCTGGATATCTTCAATTCTCTTCACATCTTCTGGATTACAGACTTAGCCTCAAATCTAGTCATAAACTCCTCTAAATAATGCTAATAATTGCTAGTAAAGGTGCATGAAATGACACCTATCACTCCTCTTCAGGCTGTTCAGCTTTGTCACTAGGAAGTACTTCTTCAGGAATGCCTTTTTCATCTTGGCCCATGTATCTATGCTCCCTGGAGTCGGGTAATAGAACCAGTCATTGGCCGAATCCTTCAAAGAGAAGGGAAAGGCCCTCAGCTTGATTTGGTCCTCAGTCACTCCCTTAGGCTTCATGCTCGTGCAGACTGCATGGAATTCCGACAAATGGTTGTTAGGGTCTTCACCACTCATCCCATGGAAGTGGGGGAGTAAGTGGATCAACCCCGACTTGAGCTCAAAATTGACTCCATCAGCAAGCTCAAGAAAATGCACAGCCAACGATTGCTGTTGCAGGTTGGGGGCAGTCAGCTGCCTCAACGTCTGTTGCTCGTCAGCCATCTCAAAGGTTGGGTTGCCAAAGACTAAAGATCTGTTTACTCTGCGGCTCTGGGAGAGTGTTCTCTCAATTTCTTAATTCAAAGCCAAAAGTGGGGAGTCAGTAGCATGGGTGTGAACCATAAGATAGGTCCACACAATAGTAACAAGCACACAAACGCACACAAAGAAAAATCAAAACTTGCCTCCCCGGCAACGGCGCCAATTTGATAGGCGTTGTCGAGGCGCCTAAACAAAATAATCCTAAACAAACCTAAACTAGTAGAATAGGCAAGTAAGGGTCGAATCCCACAGGGAGGAAGTAATCTTGCTAAGTGCACAATTGTATGTCAAAGGTAAAGGCGGGGGGGGGGGGGGGGGGGAGGGGGGGGGGGGGGGGGAGGGGGGGGGGAGGGGGGGGGGGAGGGGGGGGGGGGGGGGGGTTGGTTGGTTTGATTCAAAGTAAATAACAAAGTAAAGTAAAACAAAACAAAGATGTAATCAATTTGGGAAAAGTACTTAGCCAGACAAATATCCACCATTCATGAGATTGGTTGATCCTAGATTCTCTCTAATCCCTTCCTATGAATGTTCCTATTCCTTTTCATAAGTTATAAACAAGACAAACAAACCCTGAGAATACTAACCATTAAATAACTATGAAAACCTCATGCGTCAATTCAATAGCAGCAATTGTAACACCCCCAAATATATAACCTTGAAAGTATTACCGCCAGTGACCTCAGATTCCACATCCGAAGTCACCCAAGGCTTAGCCAATTTATACAAATCATAAAACAACATTTAATACGAAATATCATAACATTTGATTAAATCAAAGTCTCGGAATTTCATCCACAATTCCAAATACAACCAAAATACATATGATTCAATACAATGGAAGTCTTTTAAATAAATAACAAAAATGTCTTGATCGGAGCGATCACCCGCCTAGGATCTCAACCTTGATAAAACTCTTAAAAACTCCATCTGCCTTCATCGTCGTTTCTAGCCTTCACGTAACAGGAGTTTACCTGATGTGCCGTATCAGACGGATGACACCAGCCAACCATGCAAGGAATAAAACCCGGTTGGTTAGTCTAATGAAAGACTATGCAAGGGTAAACCAAAAAGGTTCTAAGATAGGCGTATTAGGTTAGACCCATCGCTTCTCGAATGAAAGCCGATGACGATAGTAAACCTCAATACCTCTACAGAATGATTCAAAGTAGAATGATCAAGAGAAGACTCCTAAAGATCGAGTCTAAAGGAAACATATGAAGAGAAGACTCCAAGAGATTGAGTCTTATCGGAAAGTATGACAAGTGTTCGGGAACATTAAAGTTTCACACAAGCGTTTAAAAAGACTTGCCCATTTGGGTCCACGACCAACCTCACCGCGTAATGCGAATTCAGATTTGGAAGGAGGACTTACTTTAGTCGAAGTCCAGACGAGTTTCCAAGTTGTACTTCTCGCCCAAGGTTCATTAGTTATGTGCATAGCGGCACTTATCTTATTTTAGTGACAAAGCGTACATTCACGTTATAAGCTTTTATATATCATCTCATCGCGAGAGATATTGAAGGGAATAAATCCCGAGAATCGGCACCAGCTGTGTGCACCTACCCTGAATAAGGGCACGGTCATGACCAGAGAGTACTAGGGAAAAATCATCCTAGCACCAGTTATAAAGAAACAACTAGACCTCGCAAGGTACATAGCGTTCCTACGAATACTCGTTCTAACTAAACAGTTAAAACCACATAATAATCCATATCAATGCCATCATGGCAACAATATATATATATATATATCTATAATAGCGTTGTTTCTAGCAGTATATACAACCTATTATAATATCTCTTTTAATCGTATCAAATACGTTTATGAAAACTGTTCCCAACAAAAACAATATTCATCCCATTTAATTAACAATTAAAATAATTGATAATTAATAGAAATATGGAATGATAAGCAAGAGCGAACCACCACTTGCCTTAGATTAGACGAACGATTGACGAAGATGGGTTTCTGGGTCCGGAACGGGAACAGAACTCGGATTACAGATTCCTACGGAATGACCCATTATGAAACCCTAGGTTAGATTCGACATTTAAAATGATACGAATCGAAGAAGGAACGAACCAAATCGAAGGAACGAAGGCCACGACCGAGACCGACAAGTACAAAGCCACGATCGCGATTGCCCAGGCAATCCGCGATCGCGGTGGGCTCTCCAGCGGTCGTCGAGGACGAGTGTCCGCGAGCACAGATGAAAGTGGCCGCCAACGCGGTCGCCTATGTCACGGTCGCGGTCGCGGTAGTTCATGTCCGCGATTGCAGACATGAACTCCGACGACTCGAAAGGGAGAAATCTCACCGGGGGCGACGGGACGGGGCTCGATTCGGATGGGGCTCGACCACCTCCAACAAGAGCTTCGGTGACAACTTGAAGATTTCCGACGAGAGCTTCGACCTCCGGCGAGCACGAAAACGAGAGAGAATATGAGAGGGAGAGAGTGATTTCGGTGTGCCCTTCAACCCTCAATCTGACCCCCTTTTATAGCCAAAGGAAGGAGCTCTCCCAGCCCAAATCAACGGCGAGCCAAAAGATCAACGGTGGCACGAACGATGAGGCTCTGAGCGATACGACATTGGCGTGTTGGAGTTTTTCGCGGTCGCGGAACTTTATCCGCGGTCACAGAACTTTATCCACGGTCGCGGAAAATTCCTGTGCCCAGCCCTTCTGAAGCCCATATTTCCGCGGTCGCGAAAATGCCGCCGCGGTCGCGGAAATACCTTTTCCGCGTCTGTTTGCCCGGGGAAAGGTTTGGCGTGGGTTTTAAACCCCGGATTAAATATATTTGTACCCAAACAAATATTCTAAACCCCGAAAAATACGTCGAATGTATTTTATATCACTCAGGGGATTTTACAGAGATCAATATCGATACAGAAATCCGAACCTCTCCAAAAACGATACGATCACAGAACGAGGGTTGAGTAAATTACCAAAATACCCTTACTAAAAATGAGGGATATTACAGCAATGAGCACATGAATTTCGATAGATACATGCAAGAGTAGCAAACAGTCATACTATTGCATGCAATTAATTCTCCCTATAATAAACTAGTCCCAAACAGTTCTTAGAATATTGCAGTTGCTACACATGAATTAGGTAACTCAAACAGTAATTACCAAACCCTAGCCATAGACAATTACCAATAACAACTAGTTGCGTCCAACAAGTGAAATCAATAATAATCAATGGGATGAAGCACAAGAGAATCAATACATTTAAAGGAAAATAAATAGAATTAGAATCTCACAACCGTATATCAATTGAAGGCTTCAATCGTCGGACTAAGCAAAGGGTGCTTAGCTCCTCATAGTTCTTGGAAACAAATAATCTTCAAAGGGAAAACTGCTGAATGCTAAAACGTGATCAATCCTAAAAGAATCCTCAATAATGAAAAGGGAAACTAGGTTAAATAACCTAACCCTAAAACTAAAGGGAAAAGATAACGAAACAAATCCTAGAA
This sequence comes from Rheum nobile, assembly GCA_027886185.1. Classification (NCBI taxonomy): domain Eukaryota; kingdom Viridiplantae; phylum Streptophyta; class Magnoliopsida; order Caryophyllales; family Polygonaceae; genus Rheum; species Rheum nobile. Next base: position 337,123 of record WOAB01000065.1, read on the forward strand.
AGGAAGATAAACAAATAGATTCGGAATAAAGAAAAGAAAAGAAAAAGGAAAATAATAAAAACGACTTCGGAAGAAATTCTCCGCGTGGGTCGCGGCCGTGCCATTCCGCGATCGCGGATGAGAATCCGCGGTCGCGGAAAATTCATCCTTGCTCTCGACTTGTCTTCGAATTCGCGCGTCGCTGGTGGGTTTTTCCGCGGTCGCGGAATGATTTACGCGATCGCGGAAAAAGCATTCTTCTGGATCTTGGCTATGACTTTTCCGCGGGTGTCGTCCGCGGGCTTCTCCGGTCGCGGCTGCTCCTTATTTGCTCCATATGGCTTCTTTTCTTCATTCTTCCTTTGGTCTTCACTTGTGGTCTCTCTTCCATCTTCCATAGCTCTTCGTTTACATACGTAAGACCACCAATTCGCCATATCTTCAATTCACTCCAATCTTCTAACGTATCCTCTAATTTAATCCAAATGGCACCCAAAATAATGATAACAACCCCTAGTTACGCACTACAAAGTAGAGCGTATCATGAAGTGTGTTATTTTACCTTTCATGTGAAAAGAGTACTGATTGGACTTGTGGATCACACCTCTATCATATTGCCACGGCCTTCCAAGAAGGATGTGGCACACCGTCGTGGGAAGAATGTCACAAAGCACCTCATCTTCGTATCATCTATAGCAAACTTGACCAATACTAGGTGTTTCACCTTAAGAGGAGTGTTAGAGTTCAACCAACTCAAAGTGTATGGTTGGTAGTGGGGCATGGTTTGGAGGTTAAATCTTGACACAACCTCTTGATCCACTATGTTGACACAAGAGCATCCATCAATAATCACATTGCACACCTTGCCTTGGATAAGGCACCTAGTATGAAAAATGGTCTCTCGCTATAAAGGCATTGGAGTGTGTTAGGCAAAAATTGTTAAAAGAAAACAACAATGCACGAACACATCTTATTTGATTTTTTTTAAGTTTGACCCTTATCTGTATCTCCTTACAATTCTGATAATATAGACACGTTGGAGATTTTTAGGTTTGTTTTATGATTTGGGCTGCATCCGAATTTTAACGGGGTGCCTATATACCTTCTTAGGAAGGGTCAACCCTTATGTAGTTCAGAGTTTTAAACTTGGATTTAGTTTTAAGAATTTGGGGTTTGATTTACATGCATCAGAGGTCAACGTCTAAACCCACATTCTAGGAAGGGTTGTCTAAACTTCGAACCAACTATCATATGCATGTGTTTTAGTTATTTCCATGCATCACCAAAATAACTTAAACCCACCTTCTAGGAAGGGTTGCTCAAATCACTTCGACTATCATTTGCATGTAAGATATTTGTATCTTGATTTTGTTTCGTTTTGAGATTGTGATTGAACTCGACGAGCGTTTGCTTTGTATCGAGTTTCCTACATACCTTTTTAAAAGGGATCAAATCATATGTAGTTCTAAGAAAGAACCATTTTTAGTTGGTTTGATTTAGTTTGAGATTTGCGACTGTACTCGATATATATTTCATTTTGATATCGAGTTCCTATGTAGCTCTTAGAGGCGTCAAGTCTTCACGTAGTTCTTCAGACATTTATTTTAGGGTCAATTACCGGAAACCACCCGTTCAATAGGCCATATAGCCCAAAACCACCCCTTTAATTCGATATTACCGAAAACCACCCGTGTATCACATGTCGTTAAACACTCGCCACCCACCCTTGACTTCCGTTTAAAATCCGTTAAATTCCGGACCCACATCGTTATTTCTGAATTTTTTTTAAATAAAATAGAAAAACTTTAAAAGAAAAAAAAGAAAATTAAACCCAAAGAGAGAAGGCACTATTCATCTTCTTCCCTAAAATAAATGAAATCAATTTGTGTTGTGGAAGGGAGATCTGGGATTGAGCTTGAGCTTGGGATGTTCTGACAACACTAATAATGGTAACAACAGCTTAAATCAGACTCTTCATCTTCATCATCCTCGTCCTCTTCAGTGGAATCTCATGTCTTCTCGCATCTCTTCTTCGTCCACGTCCTCTTCTGCCTCTCCGTCTCTGCCGAATCTTCCCTTCGCCTCTTTCGTTCCGCCAAGGAGCCCCTGGAACGATTCCTTTGGTGCAACTGGTAAGCTTCTCAAGCATTTGATATTTTCCATCCCAAATCGCTTTTATCTTCTCAGATCTGATTAAACTTTCAAGGAAAAAGCAATAGAGATTAATTTGTCTCTTTTGTTTTTTTCAACCTTTGAATCGATTTGTTTCAACTCTTTCCGTCAAAAAGGGATAATTCTTTCGTTTTGTTTTCAAAAGGAGTCGATACTTTCAAGATCTGATTTGTGTCTTGGAAAAATTGATCCAGTCGCTCTGCGTCTGAAATTTCCGTTTCCAGTCCTCTTCTCTGACTGTTCCATTGCGTAGCAGATCGGTCTTCAGACGCATCGTGCAGATCAATAGGAGGAGGAGCTGCCGCCGCATTAGCCTCCATGGCTACCAGAGAGCCGAGATTGTTGCTGAAAGGAATCGTTAACCTTGGGTTTAATTGTTTTTTAAAGTTTTTCTATTTTATTTAAAAAAAAACCAGAAATAAAGATGTTGGTCCGAGATTTAACGGATTTTAAACGGAAGTCAAGGGTGGGTGGCGAGTGTTTAACGGCATGTGATACACGGGTGGTTTTCGGTAATATCAAATTAAAGGGGTGGTTTTGGGCAATATGGACTATTGAACGGGTGGTTTTCGGTAATTGACCCTTTATTTTAAGGTTTGGTTGAAATTTAAGTTGTGACAGAATCCGATATATGTTTGAATTTGATATCGAATTTCATACGTATCCGTTTAGTACGGAATCAAGTCATATGTAGTTCTTTGTAGAACATTTGGATTAAGTGTTTGACTTTATCTTTTGTTTGAAAGCCAATTTTAGTATTGAGATTGAACTCGATAATATTTGTATCAAGTTTCCTACGTAACTCGTCAAAGAGCATCAAATCAGACGTAGTTCTTAAAAAGAACAATTTTAGTTTTAATTTCAAGTTTTGTTGAAATTTAACATGAATTTTGGTTTGACTGAATCCGATATATATTTGAATTTGAATTTTATATTGAATTTCATACGTATCCGTTCAATACGGAATCAAGTCTACGTAGTTCTAGGCTATTTGGCTTTAAAATATCCTCTATTCGTTTTTTAAAGAAGATTTTAAATCACACGATTGGATATTTCTTGTTAGCTTATATGTAAGCTTGTGCAAGACTCAATTCAAATTGCTCTAGCAAATTCCATATTTCTTCAAGCAAAGCAATCTCATACAAGACCAAGGTATGCACCTCTAATCTTTTCCATTTCTCTTAATCAATGAATTCACGTATTATCAGAGTACTTGATTTAGCCAAATTTTTCAATCAAGCAATATGTGTCTTGACTCTTGATCCATGAATTACCTTAGCCAATTTCTTCAGCTTGTGATTTGAAAGGATTTAAATCCTTTTGCTTTTGTTAAGCATACAACAAACACATGTAAGCTTCCTCTTTTTTCATGAAGCTTCATATGGCATACGAATATACATATATGATGAACGTATATGTTGCCTTTTTTTGTTTATAATTTAGTGTTTAAGAACACCAATTATATATATGCTGCTTTATGATGATTTTTTTTAGTTGCTTAGCCAATTTACACTTTTTGACCTATATAGTGAATTGCATAATTTCACCATATATAAGAAGCACATAATTTAAATTTTATATGTACATCTTCAACTTAATTTTGGTTTGAAACGTATAGTTTTGATGAGAAACATATAGTTTCAATGATAAACATATAGTTTCAATTTGAAATATATAGTTTTTTTAATAATGATCTTGAGACATACGGAGTATAGTCTAGATGATTTTTTTAAGACATAGTTTCAAAAAAACATATAATCTAGATGATTTAGGGATTTGAGACATATAGTTTCAAAGAAACACATAGTCTAGATCTTGATTTTGGATCCGTTAGAACCCTCCCAACTACAAGCTTTTATATAGTGTTTGGATTCGTTTGAATTCTCACAACTACGAGATTTTATGTAGTGTTTGGATCCGTTTGAATCCTCCCAACTATGAAATTTTATGTAGTGTATGGATCCGTTTGAATCCTCCCAATTACGAGTTTTGGTGTAGTGTTCGGATCCTTTTGAATCGTTACAACTACGAGATTTTATGTGTAATTTTGGATTCGTTTAAATCCTCCCAACTACAAGTTTGGTATAGCGGTGAAACGGTGTGTTTCAATCCAACTATGGGTCTTCATACATAGTGATTTGAATCGTATAGTTTCATATAAAACTTATAAACTCATAACCAACCGTGGGTCTTCATTTTCTTGCTTGATTTAAGACAAACACAGATTTGTTAGCATATAAGAGAAAATTTACAAAGTAAAGAAAGTATACCAAAAACAAGTTGGATACTTGTAAATCTTTTACTTCTTTGTCTTGGCTTCTTTCTTATATATGGCTGCCTCTCTATTTTTTTCCACCGCTTACTCTCTCACAAGAGTACGTACTTGCCTTCTTTTATATATATATATATATATATATATATATATATATATATATATATATATATATGATTTTGTGAGCTTCTTTTTGAAGAAGGAGCACTCCACACCAAAGACCTCCGTATCCTCCTTTACCTATTGCCATTTTAAGCTACTTAAAGAGGATGTTAATTCCTCTTGTGAAATTTTAATATTTGCTCATTAATAGAGCAATTGATGTGGCTCTTAAATCGGCCGTTTCAACACCAAATATATGGCCAATATAGAGTGAATTTGAAACTTGCCGATCAAGCCAACTTAATGGCATTAACTTTGGGTATTTAGGGTCATTTTAATCACCACTAATAATTTTTATATTGCATATATATATATTTATACAAGTGAGGGCATATAAATTTTCGTGGACTTGTCACACATGTTAGGTGAATGGCATATAGAGTAACAATAGTATGGCATAAGACGCTTAATATGTAAATCTTGTGATTTTTTTAACATTACTTTTCCATGATTAATCTTGAAATCATGATTGTTTAGAATTCATGAAATTTTACCCCTCAACAGAGTGGATTCATTAGCAAGAAGTGTCCTCTTAACCACAAAACACTCTCATATGGCAGCCGTGACATGCACTTTTTCTTCCTCTTCTTGGAGGGGCTATCGATCTTCTTGTTGTTCATCATCATATTCATACTCTCCTTGGTCAATAAGGAGCACTTGCTTCCGAGTAGGGAAATCCTTAGCAAAATGAACCCTTCCAGAAGAACTTGAGGTCTCTTGAGCGGTTGTTGGCGTCACCTCTTGTATTTTAGTTTGGTGGTAGTGCATCATGTAACACTCCCGACTTTTATTGGTAGTGCCACAAGCCAGTGACCTCAGACTAAAAATTCCAAAGTCACCCTAATCTTTAATTGGAACAATTATGCTTAAATCAATAAATAAATGTTAAATAATGACAGAGTAGCGGAAAACTTTTGTAGTTAACACTCAATAATTTTAATTAAAATCTCCTCTCGTAAATTGAGAAGAACAGAAATACAGACAAAGTGAAATTACAGCGAAAGACTTTTTAAATTACAACGGAAGACTTTATAAAGAAACCCTAATTACATAACTAGTCCATATATGTATTACATTTACTTAAAAACATACTCAGAAATATTACTTTAGCACACAACCTTCAACTGCAAGCCTTCTTCTTTGATTGGTTACTTCAAATCGTCGGAGACCAACCTCTGATGTGCCGTATAGGACGGATGACACTAGCCAACCATGCAAGGAATAGAAAGGTTGATTAGTCTGATGAAAGACTACGCAAGGGTTAAAACAGATTGGTTCTTGTAGTCGTAAATAATCACTACCCTTGTTTCCCGAATAAAACTCGGTAAACCGAATATGACTATAGACTTCTATTGAAAAGAATGAAGATGTGTGCTTAAAGAGAAGACTCCAGTGAATTGAGTCTTTTGGGAAATTATATGAATTTGTTTGGGAACATTATCACACAAAGTTTTGAAAACGCCTTGTTGAATATTTTGGTCATCGACCAACCTCACTACATAATGCGAATCCAGATTGGAAAGGGGACTTACTTTAGACAAGAGATCGGGTGGGTTTCACGTTGTACTTCTCGCCTGAGGGCATATTAATTACGTGAAAAACGGCACTTAGCTTATTTAATTCCAAAACTTGCATTAACGTTAAGACTTTTATTATAATCCACAACCGGTCTCGCAATGAGATTTAGAATGAGACGAATCCTGAATTTCGGCACTAGCTAAGTGCACCACCACTTATATAAAATAAGGGTAGGTCATGACCAAAAGTATTAGAACAATTATCCTCCTAATACCAAGTTATAAAGAAACAACTAAACCTCGCAAGGTAAATAGCGCTCCTATGAATACTCGTGCTAACTAGCAATTATATCCACACCTGTAACACCCCCAAATATTCCCTTGGAAAGGCATTACCGCCAGTGACCTCAGACGTTCTGTCCGATGTCAACCAAGGCTTTACCAGTTGATATAAATCATCAAACAATAATTATGATAAAAAATATCATAACTTTCATTTAAACCAAAGTCTCGGAATTACAACATAATTCCGAATACATCAAAAATACAGCGGAAGTCTTTACACAAAACATATTTAACACAACAGAAGTCTTTAAATAACCAACAAAAGGGTCTTGATCGCAATGATCACCCGCCAAGGATCTCAACCTGGATAAACTTATCAAAAACATCGTTTGCCTTCATAGTCGTTCTAGCCTTCACAGGACGGCAACTTATCTGATGTGCCGAATCGAACGGATGACACCAGCCAACCATGCAGAGAACAATTACGGTTGGTTAGTCTAATGAAAGATTAAGCAAGGGTACAAAGCAGAGTGGTTCGAATAGTCGTATTAGGTTAGACTCATCGCCTCTCGAATAACAACCGATCACGATAGTCAACCACCATACTTCTACTGAAATCTATGAAAAGACATGATCACGAGAAGATTCTGGAGACCGAGTCTCACAACAATCAATCCCAAAAGAAGACTCCAACGAGTTGAGTCTTATCGGAAACATGACAAATGTTGGGGAACATTAATAATTACACACAAACGTTTAAAAATCAAGACGAGCTTTCCAAGCTGCACTATAGCCTAGCTGCACTGCTCGTCTGAAGGGTATATTAATCATGTGCACCACGGCACTTATCTTATTAAATTCCAAAACGCACACCACGTTATAAGCTTTTAGATTCTCTCATCCCTCAGGATAAAGAGATACAGTCGGGAACTAAATCCCTTAGAAGGAGTTGACTTGGGAACTAAATCCCTAAAGTCGATTCGGGAACTAAATCCCTAGGGAACTAAATCCCTATAACAGAGTCGAGTCGGGAACTAAATCCCACGGGAACTAAATCCCTACAAACGGCATTAGAGAAGGATGGTAGGAACTAAATCCTAACCACCAGGTTATCAAGAAACGACTAGCACTCGCAATGAGATACACAGTAGCGTTCCTACGAATACTCGTGCTAACTAAACAGTTCAACACAGTAATAATCCACATCAAAGCCATCGCGGCCAATAACAGATATAATAGCATTGTTCTAACAATATACAACCTATCGTAATATCTCCTTTTTTAAATCACAAACAGTTATCAAAACTGTTCCCAACGAAAACAGTAAATCATCCCAAATTAATTAACAACTAAACAATTGATAATTAATTGAAATATGGAATGATGAACAAGAGCGAACCGCCACTTGCCTGGAGTAGATTCGGCGATGAATCTAGACGAGACGACTACTGATGATATCCTTTCCGAGGATATGGCCTAAGCGCTCGATCGATCTCGGGTTAAAATTGGACTGGATGGCTATTTGGGCTAATCGGCCCATAACAAAACAATTTCAACAAGGGGGGGCCCACTCCACTATTCACTTCCTTCAACCTTTCAACCTCATGAATTGCAATAGCAACAACAACACAACACCAGCAACACAGCACGAGCTGCAACCACCACCACGACGCACCAGCAGCCACCAGCACAACCGCCACCAACACTCGCCCAACAACAACTCGTGTAGAGGAAAAACAGAGGAAGAGGGGACCAGGTTGGGCTCGCCGAAGGCGCGACTGGCTGGGCAGAGGGGGCTCACCGAGAGAGAAGACGATGGATCTGGGGAGAGAGATGCCTATCAACCTTCATCCCCATCACCTTATATATAGTCCAAGGAGGTAGCCCAAGGAGGGGGCATGCTCCGACAAACCCATCTGCAGGAGACCGGCCAATTCACAAGTGGAGAGCCAAGTGGGTAACGGGATAAGATTTGTACGTGGAGAAAAAGTTTGCTTGGTGGATAAGATTTGGTATGGGTTTTAAACCCCGGAAATTATATGTTTGTATCCAAACAAATATTTTAAGTCCCGAAAATACATCGAATGTATTTTATACCGCTCAAGGAATTATTACGGAGATCATGGATATTACAGAAAATCCAAAATCCACTGAAAGCGAAAAAAATAAATAAAAAATTAATCGAACGAAGGATGGGAAAATTACTCAAATATCCTTACTAAAAATTAAGGGATATTAAGTAGTGCAGCTAGGCGATAGTGCAGCTAGGAAAACTCGTCTTAACTTTTAAATCGCTCGTATGCGATACTGTGATTCTGTAATCATTAATTTTGTAACATCCCAGGCCAAGCTACCCCAGCCACCAAGCCACCCAGCCACCCAACTGTGTCGGCGCCGGTATTGGTGCCGCCTGGTTGTCCAAGGGCATGCAGCCCACACACCCAACCCTTCCCCCATTTAAATGGGTAGGTTGTTGCCGCGGAGGTTCGAACTCCCGAGCTTTAGATATAAGGGCATTACCTTGCCACTTATATCACCAATTGCGCTGCAGCACAATTGGTGATATAAGTGGCAAGGTAATGCCCTTATCACTGGGTAGGTTGTTGGTGAGAGTCGAACACGCGACCTCTCCATCCTTTATCAAGCCTCCGAAGAGCGCCTTGATACCAATTGTGCTGCAGCGCAATTGGTATCAAGGCGCTCTTCGGAGGCTTGATAAAGGGTGGAGAGGTCGCGTGTTCGACTCTCACCAACAACCTACCCAGTGATGGGGGAAGGGTTGGGGTACATAGGCTGCGGCTCATGGAGTGTCTCATGTGGGGCTAGGCCTGTGGCTTGAGCACTCACATAAAAGTGTACTTTTTTGTAACATCCCAGGCCCAGCCACCCAACGGTGCCGGCGCCGGTACTGGTGCCGCCTGGTTGTCCAAGGGCATGCAGCCCACACACCCAACCCTTCCCCCATTTAAATGGGTAGGTTATTGCCGTGGAGGTTCGAACTCCCGACCTTTAGATATAAGGGCATTACCTTGCCACTTATATCACCAATTGTGCTGCAAATGGGGGAAGGGTTGGGTGTGTGGACTGCATGCCCTTGGACAACCAGGCGGCACCAGTACCGGCGCCGACACCGTTGGGTGGTTGGGCGGCTTGGTGGCTGGGGTAGCTTGGCCTGGGATGTTACAACACCAATGCACAACAACCCACACCAATTATTATCTAGAACCCTATAATAATAATGTATACATAAGGGTTATAGCTCACATATATACAACCTAATAAAAATGTTCATTTTACACAACATTTTACACACACAAGTTTCCAAATGACAAATTATAGATTATTATCCCAACTTAATTAAGACAATAGATTAATTGTCAATTAAGAAAAATATTGAATAACATAGCAAGAGTGAACCACCACTTGCCTTGAATCACGACGAAGGTTGAACGATATTTCAGAGATGGTTGCTTTTGAAAAGCAAATTGGCTCCCTTCTTTATTCCCGTTCCAAACACAATTCCGAGACGTACCAAAATCATACACAATGAATAAATCATATTAGAAAATTTATTCAATATCCAAATATGAAGGATACAATGTCTCGGTTTCTAATTGATTTTATTTATCTCTTAAATACATCAATTTCAAGGCTTTTTGATAAAATGATTATTTATACGATAAAAAATTAACCAGTCACATAATCTTATTAATCATAACATAAATAAATTAATAAAATAATTGATTTATAATCTTGAAATTTTCTAAGTTAAAAGTATTATCTAAATGAATAGTCATAATTTACCCATTCATAAAATAAGATAATATTATGACAATTGTAATTAATTTAATTTTTAATTTTCATAAAATCAAATTAATCCTAATATTTTTTTCCTTAATCCAGATTAATTTAATTAATCAAGATTAGATCTAAATAAATTAAAATAAAATCAGCAAACTCGCAAATCGGATAAATCGAGCTTCACTGGATTCGTTCAAACGCCACCGGCCGGAAAATGGCAAAATTGGGCCTCGTTGGAGCACCACCGGAGCTGGAACCAAAGGTCTTTTGAAGAGGCTAGGGCTTAAGGACGAAGCTAAGGGTTCCAACAATTGCAAGAACAAAGCTTCAACGAGCAAGGTCTAAGCATGGGGGAATTTGATATGCTCTACTTTGTAGTGCGTAACTAGGGGTTGTTACCATTATTTTGGGTGCCATTTGGATTAAATTAGAGGATATGTTAGAAGGTTGGAGTGATTTGAAGATATGGCGAATTGGTGGTCTTACGTACGTAAACGAAGAGCTATGGAAGATGGAAGAGAGACCACAAGTGAAGACCAAAGGAAGAATGAAGAAAAGAAGCCATATGGAGCAAATAAGGAGCAGCCGCGACCGGAGAAGCCCGCAGACGACACCCGCGGAAAAATCGTAGCCAAGATCCAGAAGAATGCTTTTTCCGCGACCGCGGAAATCATTCCGCGACCGCGGAAAAACCCACCAGCGACGCGCGAATTCGAAGACAAGTCGAGAGCAAGGATGAATTTTCCGCAACCGCGGATTCTCATCCGCGATCGCGGAATGGCACGGTCGCGACCCACGCGGCGAATTTCTTCCGAAGTCGTTTTTATTATTTTCCTTTTTCTTTTCTTTTCTTTATTCTGAATCTATTTGTTTATTTTCCTTTCTAGGATTTGTTTCGTTATCTTTTCCCTTTAGTTTTAGGGTTAGGTTATTTAACCTAGTTTCCCTTTTCATTGTTGAGGAGTCATTCAATATTAATCACGTTTTAACATTCAGATTCAGTTTTCATTGTTGTTTTTCGCAGCTTTTGCTCAGGCAGAAAAATTGAAGCCTTTGGTTGATTTGATTGTGAGGTTATTCCTTTACTATTTCAATGATTGTTTTAATTCTCTCTCGTGCTTAATCTCATTGATCGTATATCGATTCCCCTTGATTTGTTGATTAGGATATCAAATAGATTGATAATAGTAGTTTCCTCTAGCCTGACAATCTAGAGAAGATTAGTATTACGCTATTGGTTCCCCTTTTCTATACAACCTGTTGAGATTGTTATTGATCATACTATTAAGGATTGGAGGAGACTATTTGAGAATCTTGATCCCTTAGTTTGTGTAGAGAATTAATTGCAGGCAATTGTATGACTGTTTGCTACACTTGCATGTACCTATCTATTCCTGAATTCATTACTGCTATTAGATTTAATCTAGAAGGTCTTCTAGGTTATTTGATAGTTAGGGTTATCAGGACTGGTTGGACTGATAACTATATCAGAATAGGGATTAGGACATTCATGAGTACTGAGGACTAGGAATAATCAATGATCGATCTATCAATCTGAAGTGTGGATATTTGTTTGGCTGAACTATTTTCCCGATTTGATTTCAAGTCGTTGCTTTTATTTATTTTGTTTGTTTTTAAACCGAAACCCCCTTGGTTACTTGTTGGTATACAATTACATCGTTGGAATAGTATTTGATTCTTTGTGGGATTCGACCCTTACTTGCCTATTCTACTAGTTTAGGTTTGTTCGGATTATTTTGATCAGGCGATACGACTTTAGCCTCGACCAAATTGGCGCCGTTGTCGGGGAATCTAAATTACTAGTCTGATTGTGTGTTTGTTTACCATTATTTGATTCTCTGTGGGATTCAACCCTTACTTGCCTATCTTACGGTCCACACTTGTGTTACTGATTCTTTTCATTGAGATCTTAATCCAGAAAGATGGCAGCGTTTGAGAATTTTTATTATCAGCAGCAAGGCTGGCCCCATTACTGTCTCGAACCTCAAGAGCAAAGTATTGAGGATTTGATGAAATCTCTCGCCCAAGGTCAGATGCAATTGCAGCAAAGCATGATGGTGCAACCTACAAAAGTGCAACAAGAGATGTTCAAGTTGGCTCCTCAAGAGACGAGCCAAAGTTCATATATGTCAATGGAGGACATCATCAAGTCACGTGTGCAGAGCATGATGACTATTCATCAGGAGACGCACTCCAACATCCAACTTTTAACAACTCAAGTTGAAAATTTGGCAACTCAGCTTGGAAGGTTGACTCAAGTTGTGGCAAATAAGAAGGAGGGTTTTAATAGGCCACCACCCCATTCGAAACCGACTCTAGTGGCTAATGTGAATGTCATATCACCGCTGGAAGGAGGAAAGACAGAGGAGCCCTTTTGCTCAAGAACCGTGACCACGAATGAGCGAAAATGGAAAGTCGAGAACCAGCGTCCGCAGGTTTGGACAAAATTTTGCGGGTCAGTTTTTGGTGAATATCCTTTGGAAGTGATCCCTGTTGATTACACTCCTCCACCTCGTGATCCAAAGAAGCCACCTCCTCACTTTCCTAAGAAGCTAAAAGTGAAGAAGAAGCCGGAGCCCGATATGGAGCCGCGCAACTCCATAGGTGAGCATAAGGTAAATCTCTCTTTACTTAATCTGATGCATGTTGTGCCTAAATTTGCTAAATATATGAGATGTTTATGCTGGCCTAGGAAGAGGAAGAAATTGACAGGAGTAATTAATTTGAATGAACATGTGTCTGTTGTATTCGGAAGGCGTTTGCTTGAAAATTGTAGTGACCCTGACATGTTTAGTATTCCTTGTGATATAGGTTACTCTAGGTTTGATCACTGCATGATAGACTTAGGCTCATCTATTAATGTGTTACCCACTCTGTGTATCAATTGCTAGATCTTGGACCTATGCTTGAAACTGATTTAGTTATTCAATTTGCGAATGGATCCAAAGCTTATCCGAAAGGAATAGTTGAGGATGTTCTTGTGAAGGTTAATAAGATGATTTTTCCTGTTGATTTTGTGGTGTAAGACATTGGTTATGACATGCATGAGCCCCCTATACTGTTAGGTAGGCCTTTTCTTAAGACTGCTAACATCCGAATCATTATGAGTAGAGGTATTGTGTCTGTGAAGTATGGGGGTGATAGGGTGATATTTATGATGATTGATCATAAGAAACACCCTCCTAATAGTAAGTCTGTGATGTGTTCTGGATTAAGTGGTATTACATGACTATAGTAGCACATTGTCGAGCCAACGACATTAACCAAGGCGTTGCTCGGGAGGCAACCCGAGGTAAGTAATTTCTTTCCATGTCCTTTAAATTCTAGTTTTATTTATGTTGTTTCGCTTTGTTTTTAGATTAACTTGCACGTAGGAGACCCGAACAAAAATTGAAGACGGTGTAATCTTGCACCAGAAACATTTCCGCGGGCGCGAAAAATTTTCTGCGGTCGCGGAAATATCGCTGTAAGTCTCCTCGACCTAAAAAAAGAAAAAAAAGAAAAATCGAAAAAAAAAGAAAAAAAAAAGTTCTACCGAAGGCCAGCTGTCCGAGTTTTACATGGAGAGAAGGTGCACATCGTGTTGTCCAGGAGGAAACATTAGCCCCACATATTTTTTGGCAATGATGATGGCACTACAATTGACAACTGAGGGGGAGGAACACTAGAGCCCCCACCACGATTACATCTGAGCTCCACTATGTGTTCGTTGAAGGTCGTGCAACCCCGACATCTTTGCTATTCCACTACTCCTCACAATGGTCCCCGTTGGTTGCACGGTATGAGTTGATTTTGAAGACGCCCCCGCAACACCAGAGACATGGGCTTATATGGTTTTACCGCCAGCAACAACTTCCAAGTCCAAGCCAACTCAGTGGCGTTTGTGAGTTATTTTATTTCCTTCCCTGTGCTTTATTCTTTTTTGTCTTTCATTACATTGAGGACAATGCAATGTTTAAGCATGGGAGAGGGTTCTTTACTTGCCATGTCGCTGAGGAGAAAGAAAAAAATGAAAAAAGCCAAAAATTTGAAAAAGGCAAAAATAGAAATCCTGGGATAAGTCGAAAACCCGAAAGGGCGGCTTAGGTAATAAGCAGGTGGCTTGGACCAGCATTAGGCTGGGGTAATAATTGGTCAAGAGTGATGTGAGTATATTGAAAAATGAAATGAGTGGCTTGGTGAAAACTCGAAAGGGCACCTTGGCAAAATGAGTGAAAAGAAGAAGAGTGATTATTAGGAATCTTCATTTTTCATGGCGCGGTGACATAAGAAGAGGTGATATAAGGAGGATTCGGGTAGGTCACTTTGGGAGGCATAAGAAGATAGATGGAGGCTAGGATTAGATTTTTTTTCACTCTATGGTGTTCGGGATAAGCTTGGGGGAAGTACTCTGCTTTCCTTTAAGCTTGGTTGGTGTTGAGTTATGTGTTGTATGTTGTGTTGAGCTTATTGTGTAGTGCCTTGGAATTTCATGTTTAGGTGCAATTCTTAGTGGAGATGGTTTTTCTATGCTTCCTGAGACCTTGGGATTTGATTGGAGGAGTAGGTTTATTTTAGCTTACTCGAGGACGAGCAAGGTTTAAGCATGGGGGAGTTTGATCAGCTCTACTTTGTAGAGTTTAACTAGGAGTTGTTATCGGTATTTGTATGGGTTTAGAGCACAACTGTGGAGTATGGAGTTGAGGAGAAGAAGTGTGGATATGGTGGTTTGGAGGAGCTTAAATGAAGATATCCAGAAGACGAGGAGTAGACCACTCGAGGAATAGAAGGAAGAAGCCACACGAAGGAGAAGAAGGGTGGAACCACGAGCAAGCAATTGTATGACTGTTTGCTACACTTGCATGTACATATCTATTCCTGAATTACTGCTGTTAGATTGAATCTAGAAGGTCTTCTAGGTTATTTGATAGTTAGGGTTATCAGGACTGGTTGGACTGATAACTATATTAGAACAGGGATTAGGACATTCATGAGTATTGAGGACTAGGAATAATCAATGATCGATCTATCAATCTGAAGTGTGGATATTTGTTTGGCTGAACTATTTTCCCGATTTGATTTCAAGTCTTTGCTTTTATTTATTTTGTTTGTTTTTAAACCGAAACCCCCTTGGTTACTTGTTGGTATACAATTACATCGTTGGAATAGTATTTGATTCTCTGTGGGATTCGACCCTTACTTGCCTATTCTACTAGTTTAGGTTTGTTAGGATTATTTTGATCAGGCGATACGACTTTAGCCTCGACCAGGTGTCAACCTGCAAGTGATGTTCATAATCATGGATTGCACGTCATTCAGCGTGATCCTAGGCAGACCATGGATACATGAGATAAACTTCGTTCCATCGACTTACCATCGGACTATCAAGTTCCCTACTAAGTGGGGTGTAGGAAATAAATGGCAAATAGAAAATGACAATATAGTTCTACCAAATCTCCTTGAATGCAACAACATTAGGAATGCAACATAAAGGACAATTCGCATAGAAAATAATGGATTGTAAGCCATTGACTCAATATACACACCCGAAAAGTCCAGAGCTTGATGAGCTAATCCTGGATTCTACAATGCCAAATCGTGTAATAAAAATTGGCTCTGACATCTCGCCGAGATACGAAACCAGCTATTCAACTTCTTATGATCCAACTCCGATTGTTTTGCGTGGATTCACGAGAATAGGACTAGAATCAACCTAAATGTGGTTGTGTACAAACGGAATGTAGACCCACATCATCAAGCAATTAAGCATAACAGGCGTAAGTTCACACCAGAGAGAAATAAAGTTATAGACGAGGAGGTTCCAGACCTATTAGAAATCGGAAAGATCAAAGAAGCCAAATATCTCGACTGGCTAGGCAACATGGTAGTAGTAAAAAATAAATGTGGCAAGTGAAGGGTGTGTAGACTTCGCTGAATTGAACAAAGCTTGTCCCAAAGATTTGTTTCCACTTCCCCATATCGACACCATGGCCGATGCCACTACTGGACACGAAACACTTTTATGGATGTATTAAGTGAATATTAAGGCAACATACCAGTGACTTTTCAATAAGATGTTCGAAAACAAAATCAGCGACAACATGGAAGTTTACATCAAGAGCGTGTTACTAAAGTAAAAAAGGCGAAAGATCATATAGACCACTTGAAGTTAGATTTTGATATTCTTAAGAAATACGACATGAAACTTAATCCCAACAAGTTCCCCTTCAACGTATCATCTGACAACTTCCTCGAATACATGTTGATACAAAATGGAATCAAAACAAGCCCATAATAGATTAAATACATCCTTGTTCACCATGTGCATAAAAAAAGTTTAGAAACTGAATGGAAGTATAACCACCTTACACAAATTCTTAACTAAAGGGTTAGAAAAAAAGAGGATGTTTTACGCCATCTTGAAAAAGAACAAGTTGTTTGAATGGACCATCGAACACGAGGAAGCCTTCCATGATCTAATAAAATATTAACCTATACATTTTTGCTCTCAAAACCCATGGAAAGCGAGGCTCTATACTTATACCTAGCAGTAAGTGTAACACCCCCTAAATCTCCTCGAAAGGTATTACTGCCAGTGACCTCGGATTCCACATCCGAAGTCACCCCAGGCTTTTGCAGTTGATATAAATCATCAAAACAAAAGTTATAATACGACATATCATAACTTTCATTAAAACCAAAGTCTCGGAATTACAACATAATCCCAAATACATCAGAAATACAGCGGAAGTCTAAATACAAAACATGTTTAACACAGCGGAAGTCTTTTTAAATAACTAACAAAAGGGTCTTGATCGTAATGATCATCCACCAAGGATCTTAACTTGAATAAACTTGTCAAAAAACACCGTCCGCCTTCATAGACGTTCTAACCTTCACGGAACTACAACTTATCTGATGTGCCGAATCGAACGGATGACACCAGCCAACCATGCAGAGAACAATTACGGTTGGTTAGTCTAATGAAAGACTAAGCAAGGGGTACAAACAAAGTGGTTCGAAGTAGTCATATTAGGTTAGACTCATCGCCTCTCGAATAAAAGTCGATAACGATAGTCAACCACCATACTCCTACTAGAATATGTGAAAAGACATGATCAAGAGAAGATTCTGGAAGACCGAGTCTTCACAGCAATCAACCCAAAAGAAGACTCCAACGAATTGAGTCTTATCGGAAACGTGACAAATGTTGGGAAACACAAGCGTTCAAAAGGACTTGATGTTTCGGTTCACAACCAACCTCACCGCATAATGCGAATCCAGATTGGAAAGAGAAATTTACTCTGATCAAAGTCAAGACGAGTTTTCCTAGCTGCACTATTCCTAGCTGCACTACTCGCCTGAGGGTATATTAATTATGTGCGACCACGGCACTTATCTTATTTAATTCCAAAACACGCATCACGTTATAAGCTTTTAAATATATGTTTCATCATGAGGGACATATATCGAAGGGAATCATTCTCAAGGTTTGTGACACTAGCTAAGTGCACCACCTCTATACTCGGATAGAGGACGATCATGATCCACAAGATGGTGTTCGGGATCAGCACCCTCTCCACCAGATTATAAAGAAACGACTGGACCTCGCAGAGTCCAAGCATTCCTACGAATACTCGTGCTAACTAAACAGTTCAAGCACACAATAGTCCACATCCATGCCCTTAAGGCAATCAACAAAAACATTTATCTATAATAGCGTCGTTCTAGCAGATATACAACCTATTATAATATCATGTTTTAATTATATCATTTAATAAAACTGTTCCCAACGAAAACAGTAAATCATCCCAAATTAATTAACAACTAAACAGTTGATAATTAATGGAAATATGGAATGATAAGAAAGAGCGAACCGCCACTTGCCTTAGATTAGTCAAGCTTTGAACAAAGCTTAGAAACGACGGGTTCCTGGGTCAGAAGCAGGGACAGATCTCGGATAATAAATCCCTATGAAACGACCCATAACGAGACCCTAAGTTAGATTCAATATCACATAAATGAATCTAAAAGAATACGAAAAGAATCGAAGGAGTCAAGCCTCGCCCAAGACCACAACACCCAAGAACACACATCACGGACCCAGCTCACCGCGGGTGCGGTGGTGGTCTGCCGCGGGTGCGGTCAGGAGATAGAGGCGGGGGGCTTGATAGCGAAACTTCAGAAAACTCACCAAATCCTCTTCGTTTGGCCTTGGTTCGCTTGGGGTTTGATCTCAACACTCCTTACACCTTCAAACACCACTTGGGAGGACCTTTTTCACTCAAAGGGAACTCCGGCGACACTCCGGCGAGAGCTTGGAAAATCCGGCAACAATGGAGGAAGAAATTTCAGAGGAGGAAGATGAAGTTTCAGCTGTGCATCTTCCTCTACAATTCTCTCCCTTTTATAGGCCAACTAAGGAGCGGAACAAGCAGGTGATAAGCCCTCGACCAGATGGGAAGGCTAGGCGAAGCTAGGCCTGCAACTCCGGCGAAGTCAGAAGCCTTATCGCGATGACGACAGTGCTGACGGCCACCGCGGGGTGCGGCAGGGTGCGGTGAGCCCCCCCCCCCCCCCCCCCCTTGGCCGACTCTGATTTTGGCTTGCACCGCGGGTGCGGCCACTTGACCGCGGGGTGCGGTCAAGGCCATTTTCACCTCCTTTTGTCCGATTACTTTTGGTTTAATTTCTTAACCCCGGGTTAACTATATTCGTACACGAACGACAATTTAACCCCGAAAATACGTCAACTGTATTTTATATTACTCAGGAAATATATTACAGAGATCAAACATGTTACAGAATGTCCAAACTTCTCTGAATTTAATCCGACCTGTAATACGGGAGTTGGAAAAATTCCAAAATATCCTTATAAAAAAGAGGGATATTACATTACCTCCCCGTTAAAAGAAGTTTCGACCCCGAAACTTAGGCCGAAAACAACTCGGGAAAGCGTCTAAGCATATCCTCTTCAGTCTCCCAAGTTTCCCAAGTAACTTCTTCAGCTCCTGACTTGGACCACCGAATTCGTACCAACGGTACTACCTTGCTGCGTAGTTACTTCTCATGGCGCTCGAGAATACGTACATGTCTTTCCTTGTAGGTACCATTTGCCTGGATCTCGATGTCTTCTTAACTCAGCACATGAGATTCATTTGGCACATACTTCCTCAACAAGGATACGTGGAACACGTTGTGCACTGGATGTGCCGATGGCGGCAATGCCAAACGGTAGGCTAGAGATCCCACCCTATCAAGGATCTCAAATGGCCCTACGTAGCGAGGGTTGAGCTTCCCACGCTTACCAAATCTGAATACACCTTTGGACGGCGATACTTTGACAAACACTTTATCACCAACCTTAAACTCAACATTTCTACGCTTCGGATCAGCGTAAGACTTTTGTCGACTCTGAGCTGTCAACATCCTTTGTCTTATCAAGGCAATGTCTGGGGCAGTCCTTTTGACTAGCTCTGGTCCGAGCAGAATCTTGTCGGCATTCTCATCCCAACAAATCGGAGATCTGCACCTTCTACCATACAAAGCCTCGAATGGAGCCATCTTGATAGTAGCATGCCAGCTATTGTTGTATGTGAACTCAATCAGACTCAGGCTGTCCTCCCAGCTAGTTGGACGATCGAGTACACAATCTCTCAACATATCCTCCAAGGTCTGGATGGTCCTCTCAGATTGTCCATCCGTTTGAGGATGAAACGCAATACTGAACCTCAACTCGGTTCCCATGGCCTTGTGCAATTCTTTCCAGAATCTTGACATGAATCAGCCATCACGATCTGATACAATGGTCTTCGGAGTACCATGCAAACGAATAATCTCGTGTAGAAATACTTCTGATAATTTCTGGGTTCCCCATATCGTCTTGATAGCCACGAAGTGAGCACTCTTTGTGAGCCTGTCAATGATAACCCATATAGCATCTTTTTGACTACGAGTCTTGGGCAACCCTGTGACGAAATCCATAGCAATATCCTCCCATTTCCATTCTGGTACTGGAAGAGGTAGCAACTCACCATCGGGTCTTCGGTGTTCTATCTTGACCTTCTGACAAGTCAAGCATTTCGCCACAAACTCTGCCACATCCCACTTCATGTTGGGCCACCAGAACTTCATTCTGAGGTCCTTGTACATCTTGCTAGAGCCTGGATGCACAGAATAGGCTGACGAATGGGCTTCCCTCATCACCAACTGGCGAAGACCATCAACGGCAGGCATATAAATCCGGTCCTGAAACCAGAGTGATCCATCTTCCTGAATCACAAAACCGGGAGCTTTCCCGTCCATCACCTCCCTGCTTAGCTTCACCAAGATCATATCATCGACCTGCTTCTCTCTAATCTGATCAAGAAGTGTAGCTTGAATCTCAAGCATACTCAGGTATCTTCGACGTTGATCGTACAAGACTTCAATCTCGCATAATTCTTGGTTCAGCTTGGTCTGAGCAACAAGCAAAGCCACTACAGTCTCGTGCGGCATCTTCCGGCTCAGTGCATCGGCTACCACATTAGCCTTGCCCGGATGATACAGCAATTCAAGATCGTAGTCCTTGAGTAGCTCTAACCAGCGTCGTTGTCTCATATTCAGCTCCTTCTGAGTGAATATATATTTGAGACTCTTGTGATCAGTGAAGACTTGGCACCTCACACCATAGAGATAGTGCCTCCAAATCTTCAGTGCAAACACTACCGCTGCCAACTCTAGATCATGCGTCGGATAGTTTTCTTCATAGGTTTTTAGTTGTCTTGATGCGTAAGCAATAACCTTGCCTCTTTGCATCAACACACATCCCAACCCACACTTTGAAGCATCACTATAGACCACATAATCATCATGTCCTTCTGGTAGTGCTAACACTGGTGCGGAGGTCAGACATTGCTTCAGCTTCTGAAAATTGGCCTCGCACTTGTCATTCCAGACAAACTTCTTGTGGATCTTGCGGAGTAGACCGGTCATAGGTAGAGCGATCTTAGAAAATCCCTCCACGAACCTTCTGTAGTATCCAGCAAGTCCTAGGCAACTGCGCACCTCCTTCACATTCTGAGGCCGCTTCCAATTGGCTACAACTTCAATCTTCTGGGGATCAACCATCACCCCATTCTCACTGATCACATGGCCTAAGAAAGCCACTTCCTTGATCCAAAAGTCACATTTAGACAACTTTGCATATAGTTGATTTTGTCTAAGGACTGATAAAATTATCCGAAGATGCTCCTCATGAGCTTCCACGCTCGGAGAATAGATCAAAATGTCGTCGATGAAGACCACCACGAACTTATCCAAGTACCGGTGAAAACATCGATTCATCAGATCCATGAAAACTGTTGGAGCATTGGTAAGTCCAAATGGCATGACTACGAACTCGTAGTGACCATACCTCGTCCGGAATGCAGTCCTCAAAATATCTTCCTCACGAATCCTGAGTTGATAGTAACCAGATCTCAGATCGATCTTGGAAAAGACTTTTGCTCCTTGTAATTGATCCAACAGATCATCAACCCTTGGCAAAGGATATTTGTTCTTGATCGTGACTTTATTCAACTCACGATAGTCGATACAAAATCGAAATGATCCATCTTTCTTTTTGACAAATAAAACCGGAGCACCCCAAGGCGATGCACTCGGCCTTATATAACCCTTGTCGAGAAGATCCTCGAGTTGCTTCTTCAACTCTTTCATCTCCGCAGGAGCCATCCGGTACGGTGCTTTAGAAATCGGCGCGGTACCAGGCTCGAGATCAATAGAAAATTCCACGTCACGTTTCGGGGGTAATCCAGGAATCTCTTCCGGAAAAACATCAGGAAATTCATTAATCACAGGAATATCAAGAATTGTTGGCTCATCTTTCATGGGCGAATCCAGGTAGCAAAGGTACCCGACACAACCTTGTCGAAGTAGCTTAAACGCAGCCATCACATTGATAAGCCTGCCGTTATCAGCGTCATTCCGACCCTTGAATTTGCACACACACTAACCCCCAGATGACACCGTTACAGTTCTTGAACTAAAGTCGATCATCGCCCCATGACGCGTCAGTCAATCCATACCGAGAATAATGTCGTATGGAGCCATGGCAATACAGATCAAATCTGCCTCGGACTTCTTACCCTGAATGGTAATCGGAAATTCTGACAGACGCTTGGTGCCCACTAAATGGTCACCATTAGGAAGATTCACAACGAAAGGTTAACAAACCTCGTTGCAGACTAAACCTAACTTACTAACACAATTCTCCGAAATAAAGGAATGGGTAGTTGATAAGGCGTTGTCGTAACACCTAAAAAAAAATCCTAAACAAACCTAACTAATGTAGTCTATAAGTAAGGGTCGAATCCCACAGAGAATCAAGTTATATTTCCTGTTTGCAAAATCATTCACCAATTGATAACAAAGACAAAGGGGGGGTTTTGAATGAAACTAATTAAGAAAACGATAAATAAAATATAGAAAGCTTGGCTAGACAAATATCCACCTTTAGTTTGGTTGATCGATCATTGATTACTCCTAGTCCTCAATACTCATGAATGTCCTAATCCCTGTTCTGAATTAGTTACCAGTCCAACCAGTCCTGATAACCCTAACTATCAAATAACCTAGAAGACCTTCTAGATTGAATCTAATAGCAGCAATGAATTCAGGAATAGATAGGTACATGCAAGTGTAGCAACCAATCATACAATTGCATGCAATTAATTCTCTACACAAACTAAGGGATTTAGATTCTCAACCAGTATCCTCTAATCCTTAGTAGTATGATCAATAACAATCTCAACAGGTTGTATAGAAAAGGGGAACCAATAGCATAATACTAATTTCTCTAGGTTGTCAGACTAGAGGGAACTACTATTAACAATCTAATTGATGTCCTAATCAACAAATCAAGGGGAATCGATATATGATCAATGAGATTAAGCACGTGAGAGAATTAATACAATCATAGAAAGAGTAAATGAATAATCTCAATATCAAATTCAAACCAAGGCTTCAATTGTCTAGCCAAAAACACCAAACAAAACAAAGAACTAAACTAAGAAAGGGAAAAACAATACTGAATGGAAAACTAGGTCTAACGTGATCCGAAGATGATGAATGGAGGCTGTGGGAATTAGGTTAAATAAAGTTAACCTAAAGCCCAAGATCACAAACCTCATCTACAAGGAAATAAAATATAATATTCGAATTAAATAAAATAAAGAAAAAAAGGAAAGGAAAAAGAAAACAAAAGTTCGGAAATCTCCACGGGCTGTCTCCCGTGTGTGGCCGCGATCGCGGCCTTCTCTCTTCAGCATCGCGACACTTCCGTAAAAATGTCATAACTTTTTATTCCCAATTTGGATCGCGCTCATATTTGGAGGACTTGTAGTAGACTTCAAGATCTAACTCCTCGAATTGGAATCACTACATTTGGACATCTGAGTAAGGAGAACGAATCAATTGAATTCAGAACCTTGTTCTTCTACTGTCGTGTGGACTCTCTCCTTGGTTCTTCTTCGTCTCCTCAGTGGTCAACTCCTCTTCCTCTGGATATCTTCAATTTGCTTCTCCAGACCACCAAATCCACACTTCTTCTCTCCAACTCCCTATTCCACAATTGTGCTCTAAATCCATCCAAATGGCGCCTCAAACCTGGTAACAACCCTTAGAAATGCACTACAAAATAGTGTCGATCAAATCCCCCATGCTTAAACCTTGCTCGTCCTCGAGTAAGCTAAAGTCAACCTACTCCTCCAATCAATCCCCAAGGTCTCAGGAAGCATAGAAAAATCAATGTCCAAGAATCACACCTAACAATAAACTGTAGGCAACCATACAATAAACCCAGCACAAAAGACTACAACATCAAATCAAGTAATCTCAACACCCCACACAGTCAAGCCAAAAGGAAAGCAGAGTACTTCCCCCAAGCTTATCCCAAACACCATAGAGTGAATAAAAATCTAATCCTATCTCCCATCTATCTTCTTATACCTCCAAGAGTGACCTACCCGAATCCTCCTTATATCACCTCTTTTTATGTCACCAAGCCAAGTAAAATGAGGATGCCTAAAAATCACTCTTCTTTTTTTCACTCATTTTGCCAAGGCGTCCTTTCGGGTTTTCACCAAGCCACTCATTTCATTTTTCAATAGATGGGCTCACAATATACTCACATCACTCTTGACCACTTATTACCCCAGCCTAATGCTGGTCCAAGCCACCTGCTTATTACCTAGGCCGTCCTTTCGGGTTTTCGACCTATCCCAGGATTTTCATGTATGCCTTTTTTTTCAATTTTTTTGGCTTTTTCTCTTTTTATTCATTTTTCTCCTCAACGACATAGCAAGTATAGAACCCTCCCCCATGCTTAAACATTGCATTGTCCTCAATGTAATGAAAGACAAAAAGAATGGAAGCACAGGGAAAAGCAAAAAATAACTCACAAACGTCGCTGAGTTGGCTTGGACACTTCGTTGTTGCTGGCGGTAGACACTATATGCACATGTCTCTGGTGTTGGGCGGGTGTCTTCATCAACTCCAAAACCTTCTCCTACCGTGCAACCAAAAGGAAACCACTTTGGTGAGTAGTGGTATAGCAAGTAAGTCGGGGTTGCACGGCCTTCAATGAACACAAAAAATGGGTCCAGATGTGATCATGGTGTGGGCCCTAGTGTTCCTCCTCCTCAGCGGTCAATTGTAGGGCCATCATCGTTGTCAAATCAAGTGTAGGGCAGTGTATCCTCCGTGACAACATGATGCGCACCATCTCCATGGGAAACTCTGGACAGCTGGCCTTCGGTAGAACTTTTTTTTTTTTAAATTCCGTTTAAGGTTTTTTCGGATTTTTTAAAAAAAAATTTACTAAACCCTAATTCGCCGCGGCGGCCGCGATCGCGGTTTCCAGGCCGCGGTTGCTTCTCGAATTGTTTGCCGCAACTGCGGTGGCCAAGCCGCGGTCGCGGTTTTCCTTCTGCTCTTCCTGCGGGTTAGTCGAAAACGAAAACACAGACAAAGAAAGAAAACTAAAAGAAAAGGATAGTGTCTTGTTATCAAATCGGTAAACAAACAAACAAGAAAATACAAACCTTAGATTCCCCGGCAACGGCGCCAATTTGATAAGGCGTTGTCATAACACCTAAACAAAATAATCCTAAACAAACCTAACTAATGTAGTCTGGTAAGTAAGGGTCGAATCCCACAGAGAATCAAGTTATATTTCATGTTTGCAAAATCATTCACCAATTGATAACAAAGACAAAGGGCGGGTTTTGAATGAAACTAACTAAGAAAACGATAAATAAAATATAGAAAGCTTGGCTAGACAAATATCCACCTTTTAGTTTGGTTGATCGATCATTGATTACTCATAGTCCTCAATACTCATGAATGTCCTAATCCCTGTTCTGAATTAGTTACCAATCCAACTAGTCCTGATAACCCTAACTATCAAATAACCTAGAAGACCTTCTAGATTGAATCTAACAGCAGCAATGAATTCAGGAATAGATAGGTACATGCAAGTGTAGCAACCAGTCATACAATTGCATGCAATTAATTCTCTACACAAACTAAGGGATTTAGATTCTCAACCAGTATCCTCTAATCCTTAGTAGTATGATCAATAACAATCTCAACAGGTTGTATAGAAAAGGGGAACCAATAGCATAATACTAATTTCTCTAGGTTGTCAGACTAGAGGGAACTACTATTAACAATCTAATTGATGTTCTAATCAACAAATCAAGGGGAATCGATATACGATCAATGAGATTAAGCACGAGAGAGAATTAATACAATCATAGAAAGAGTAAAGGAATAATCTCAATATCAAATTCAAACCAAGGCTTCAATTGTCTAGCCAAAAACACCAAACAAAACAAAGAACTAAACTAAGAAAGGGAAAAACAATACTGAATGGAAAACTAGGTCTAACGTGATCTGAAGATGATGAATGGAGGCTGTGGGAATTAGGTTAAATAAAGTTAACCTAAAGCTCAAGATCACAAACCTCATCTACAAGGAAATAAAATATAATATTCAAATTAAATAAAATAAAGAAAAAAAGGAAAGGAAAAAGAAAACAAAAGTTCGGAAATCTCCACGGGCTGTCTCCCGTGTGTGGCCGCGATCGCGGCCTTCTCTCTTCAAAATCGCGACACTTCCGTAAAAATGTCATAACTTTTGATTCCCATTTCGGATCGCGCTCATATTTTGAGGACTTGCAGTAGACTTCAAGATCTAACTCCTCGAATTGGAATCACTCCATTTGGACATCTAAGTAAAGAGAACGAATCAATTGAATTCAAAACCTTGTTCTTCTACTCTCATGTGGACTCTCTCCTTGGTTCTTCTTCGTCTCCTCAGTGGTCAACTCCTCTTCCTCTGGATATCTTCAATTTGCTTCTCTAGACCACCAAATCCACACTTCTTCTCTCCAACTCCCTATTTCACAATTGTGCTCTAAATCCATCCAAATGGCGCCTCAAACCTGGTAACAACCCCTAGAAATGCACTACAAAATAGTATCGATCAGTAGCACCCGAATCAAACAGCATACACACTGAAGTAGAATGAAGGTATAGAGTACCTTGAGTAACTGGAGCGTTAGGTCCATCAGCCTCACGCATCTCGTACAGGCGTTGACCTTGACCTCCCGAAGTAGCTGGGGCTTTGCCCTTGTTCTGTGCAGTTGTCTGCATCGAAGGACTAGGAGTCTCCGCCGGTTTGAACCTGGGTCGGTTGTTCTGATTAACAGACCCTTGCTGTGACTCTGCTCATTTCTGCTTTTCCTGCCGACAGAACCTCTGCATATGCCCTTCCTTCCCACAGCCAAAACATGTATTCCTTTCCTTCTGACACGTAAAGTGTTTGTGCCCAGCTGTACTACAATTGTGACATTGGATCAGACTATTTCCCTGATCCGACTGCTGTGTTGACCCTCCTTGAGTCATATCCGTCTTTGCTTTGCTAGACTTGTTAAAGTTAGACGGTGGCGTAGGACGTTTAAAGCCACTCGCCTGAGGTTGATTTTGCATTGACCTCTGGCGATTCCGTCTCTTGGTTGACTCCTATAGGATCACCTCCAACTTATAGGTTGCATCCATGTATTTCTCCAAGGTAGAGCATCCGTGATGCACCATCCATGGTTTAATGTCTGGGCTCATCCATTCATGGAAGTACCAGATCTTCTACTCCTCGCTGGACACATCCGACCCAGCGTATTGCAATAAATGATTGAACTTGGCCACCAACTCGGTCACTTTCAATCCATCAGTCTTTGGGTACAGGAACTCCTTGTGCTTCTCTTCCCTCATAGACCGGGAAAAGAAACGATCCATCATCTTAGCCTTGAACATGCCCCAGTTCAAATCAGCATGATCAGCTAAGCCAGCACTTTCCCACCATTCACTAGCGTCTCTCTTCAACTGAAGAGAAGCTATATCCACCTTCTCAGCCTCGGTGCATTCAACATTGCAAAATAACCGCTCCATATGGGAGAACCAATGAGCCACTTTGACTGGATCTCCTTTTCCATCATAGTTGTCAGGCCTCATAGAGTTAATGGTCTTTAGTGCTCGACCATAATCACCTCTATTCCTGACCACTTCTTCTCGGTGTACATGGACATTTGGCTCCTCAACTCTAGGAACCACTGGGGGAACTGGCGCAGCTTGTGCCTGAGGCGCGTTTGGTCGCATAATATCAG
The DNA here is from genome assembly GCA_027886185.1 of Rheum nobile. Classification (NCBI taxonomy): domain Eukaryota; kingdom Viridiplantae; phylum Streptophyta; class Magnoliopsida; order Caryophyllales; family Polygonaceae; genus Rheum; species Rheum nobile. The sequence continues at coordinate 365,012 of WOAB01000065.1, forward strand.
TGAATGCTTGTATTACGATTCCCCGTATTGCTTCCACTGCTGCTGCATCAAATATGAATGGAGCGTTGGCCTGAGCTTGGTCATTGCCTCCTGGATTATTGTTGGAAACAGACTCATGTTCCTCTACAGGGTCCGGAACATTCCTCATATTTGGTCTGGGGTCATTACTTGGCCCAGCACCAGCACGGATAGTGTTTCTTGTGTTCACCATCTGTTTACCGATCAAATTCCAAGTATTTTATACATTAATATCATTCCAACATACTTAATGTAATAAAATCAACTCAGAATAGATCAACTTGGTAATTTATATAGATGAACTTCCAACTGAGTCATAAGGTTTAACAAAAGGAATCTTCCGAGCTTTTGGACAAAATTGTTCGAAGATTTTGTATTTCACCGTATATACATCGGAATACTAGCAAAAGAAACACTACTACATTAACGTTGACCCATATCTAGGTGCCCTAAAAACGTTTCATGTATGGCAAACTCCTCACACAAGCTTTCTTTGAGCGGAGTTTATCGTCGGAATCCGATGACGAACTCCTTACCCTACTCGGCCCGGGAACACATGGTTCGTCCCTTGGCTCTGGTGTTCTTGGACTTGCCCACCTTTGAGCACGATCAGCCATCTTGTCCATCAGACGTTGCTCTTCAAAAGAGATCTCCTGAATTTGGCGAAGGATCTCTTGTAATTCAGAACTCGACCTCTGTCCCCTTTGAACAGGATTAGGCTCAGAGTTCTCAGATACCTCTTGTGGTCCACTTCTTCTAATGCCATACTCGACATAGAGTGCTTCCCAATCAGCATCAGTCAATGGCGAGTATACTTGTCCGGGTGGCGGACTTGGGTAGAGGAATTGCATCCCCGTGTCCTCATGGTCCACCAACAAGTGCCTTAAACCATCGGGCTCTTGTCCCTGCTCTTCATGGTTCTCTTTAGGATTTTCCTCTTCTTCAGGATCTTCTTCTGGATCTTCCTCTTCCGGGTCCTCCTCGGGAACCGTCTCAATTTCGAGGTTGTCGTCAAGGTATCTTCCTGAATACTCTGACGTCTCCTCTTCCTCTTCTTCAGAAATCGTCCCTATTGTGAAGTCGTTGTTGTAATATCCTTGAGCGTACCTTGATAGCTCAACAAGTTCTACTACCCGAGTCACAACATCGTTGGATCTAAGTACCACCGACTCAGGAAGTACATGCTTCACTTCTTCGGGAGGATTGCTAGGTCCTCCGATCTCAAAGCATTGCAGGGGAATTGGGAAGTTAGGCCTTACTGGAGATGGTGGAGCCATCTCGGCATCTTCCAAATCCCTCTTGAGAGAAAGGCATGCACCCATTTCCTACGGGGCAACAAGAAGAGAGTTAGTCTTTCTGAATATAGAAGTGAACTTCCATATCAGACTAAAGAAGGCACGACTATGAACGGCTTTTTATTCGAAAATCCAGAGCCTTCGAAAACATTTGTCAGTTCAAAACGAGTAAATGGTTTATAAAATCTAAAACCCGTTTAAAAAAAATTTAGGCTCTGATACCATCTCTGTAACACCCCTCAAATCTCCTCAAAAGGTATTACTGCCAGTGACCTCGGATTCCATATCTGAAGTCACCTCAGGCTTTTCCAGTTGATATAAATCATCAAAACAACAGTTATAATACGACATATCATAACTTTCATTAAAACCAAAGTCTCGGAATTACAACATAATCCCAAATACATCAGAAATACAGCGGAAGTCTTAATACAAAACATGTTTAACACAGCGGAAGTCTTTTTAAATAACTAACAAAAGGGTCTTGATCGTAATGATCATCCACCAAGGATCTTAACTTTAATAAACTTGTCAAAAAACACCGTTCGCCTTCATAGTCGTTCTAACATTCACAGAACTGCAACTTATCTGATGTGCCGAATCGAACGGATGACACCAGCCAACCATGCAGAGAACAATTACGGTTGGTTAGTCTAATGAAAGACTAAGCAAGGGGTACAAACAAAGTGGTTCGAAGTAGTCGTATTAGGTTAGACTCATCGCCTCTCGAATAAAAGTCGATAACGATAGTCAACCACCATACTCCTACTAGAATATGTGAAAAGACATGATCAAGAGAAGATTCTGGAAGACCGAGTCTTCACAGCAATCAACCCAAAAGAAGACTCCAACGAATTGAGTCTTATCGGAAACATGACAAATGTTGGGAAACATTACAATTATACACAAGCGTTCAAAACAACTTGATGTTTCGGTTCACGACCAACCTCACCGCATAATGCGAATCCAGATTGGAAAGAGAACTTTACTCTGATCAAAGTCAAGACGAGTTTTCCTAGCTGCACTATTCCTAGCTGCACTACTCGCCTGATGGTATATTAATTATGTGCGACCACGGCACTTATCTTATTTAATTCCAAAACACGCATCACGTTATAAGCTTTTAAATATATGTTTCGTCATGAGGGACATATATCAAAGGGAATCATTCCCAAGGTTTGTGACACTAGCTAAGTGCACCACCTCTATACTCGGATAGAGGACGATCATGATCCACAAGATGGTGTTCGGGATCAGCACCATCTCCACCAGATTATAAAGAAACGACTGGACGTCGCAGAGTCCAAGCATTCCTACGAATACTCGTGCTAACTAAACAGTTCAAGCATACAATAGTCCACATCCATGCCCTTATGGCAACCAACAAAAACATATATCTATAATAGCGTCGTTCTAGCAGATATACAACCTATTATAATATCATGTTTTAATTATATCATTTAACAAAACTGTTCCCAACGAAAATAGTAAATCATCCCAAATTAATTAACAACTAAACAATTGATAATTAATGGAAATATGGAATGATAAGCAAGAGCGAACCGCCACTTGCCTTAGATTAGTCGAGCTTTGAACAAAGCTTAGAAACGACGGGTTCCTGGGTCAGAAGCAGGGACAGATCTCGGATAATAAATCCCTATGAAATGACCCATAACGAGACCCTAAGTTAGATTCAATATCACATAAATGAATCTAAAAGAATACGAAAAGAATCGAAGGAGCCAAGCCTCGCCCAAGACCACAACACCCAAGAACACACATCACGGACCCAGCTCACCGCGGGTGCGGTGGTGGTCTGCCGCGGGTGCGGTCAGGAGACAGAGGCGAGGGGCTTGACAGCGAAACTTCAGAAAACTCACCAAATCCGCTTCGTTTGGCCTTGGTTCACTTGGGGTTTGATCTCAACACTCCTTACACCTTCAAACACCACTTGGGAGGACCTTTGTCACTCAAAGAGAACTCCGGCGACACTCCGGTGAGAGCTTGGAAAATCCGGCAACAATGGAGGAAGAAATTTCAGAGGAGGAAGATGAAGTTTCAGCTGTGCATCTTCCTCTACAATTCTCTCCCTTTTATAGGCCAACTAAGGAGGGGAACAAGCAGGTGACAAGCCCTCGACCAGATGGGAAGGCTAGGCGAAACTAGGCCTACAACTCCGGCAAAGTCAGAAGCCTTATCGCGATGACGACAGTGCTGACGGCCACCGCGGGGTGCGGCAGGGTGCGGTGAGCCCCCCCCTGGCCGACTCTGATTTTGGCTTGCACCGCGGGTGCGGCCACTTGACCGCGGGGTGCAGTCAAGGCCATTTTCACCTCCTTTTGTCTGATTACTTTTGGGTTAATTTCTTAACCTCGGGTTAAATATATTTGTACACGAACGACAATTTAACCCCGAAAATACATCAACTGTATTTTATATTACTCAAAAAAATATTACAGAGATCAAACATGTTACAGAATGTCCGAACTTCTCTGAATTTAATCCGACCTGTAATACGGAAGTTGGAAAAATTCCAAAATATCCTTAAAAAATGAGGGATATTACAGTAAGAAACAATAGTCAGTGTCATTTTCGTACGAGAAATAAATGGAGCACAAATTCCAATATACTATGTGAGAAAGACAGTCCTTGTTGCAGAAACAAGGTACTTCCCTATGGAAAAACCCGCACTTTCCCTAGTTACAACATACATCAAGTTACAACCTTATTTCGAGGGGCACTCTATTCGGGTTCCCACCAATTTCCCAATTAGAAACACGATGAGCAAGCCGGAGATGTCAAGAAGGATTACTAAGTGGGCAATCCATCTCAGTAGGTATGACATATAGTACAAGACACATATAAGTCGCAAGCTTTAGCCAATTTTTTGTCGATTTTAGCTCAATATATGATGAGCAAGTCGCTGGAAAACTACTACAAGTAGAGGAAATGAAACTAGCATGGTGGGTCTTACACACTGATGGAGCCTCAAACCAAAACGACATAGGACTAGGGGTTATCACCATAAGGGAATATGATAGCCTAGGGGTGTTCATTATTTGGTCAGATAGGGATAAATGGACTGAACTGACATAACTAAAACCGAAGCGAGCTTATTTGGTTTGGTTTTCGGTTAATAATTTTATGATTTTTTATTTCAATTTGGTTTTTATCCGGTTCGATTCAATTTAAACCAAACTTTTAAATATTAATATAAAAAGCCTAATTTTATTTCTCAGCCCTCGTTGGCATCCGCACACCCAGATAAGTGTTTATCTCCCCAACCCTCATCTTATCAGATCTGAGTATCTTTTTCCCTAACACCACATGAAAAGGAAGACCTCTTGTTGACATGGTTAACACTTTAATCCTTATAAAGTATTACAAATCCGGGGTATTACAATCACCCCCACTTAAACACTTGACGACCTCGTCAAGCCCAAAGACCACCCTCTGGGTCGAGTGACCGCCACCCAGGCCAAGTCCACTCGTAACCCAGAGTCGGCTCTGATACCATTTGTAAGACCTGATGCCTTGTAGGCTGAGCACCCCTTTCAAGAAAATATAGAATAGTAGGAACATTTAAATAAGTTTGATTCTTTATCGGATCATAAAAACCAACTTTCTGAAGATCTCTTCCTTCTCTTCAGTAGAAGCGCCAACCCATGTCAACCCGAGAACTTCAGAGTTATTTGTCCTCACTTGAACCATGAATAGGAACAACTCTTGTTGAGATGGATAACATTATAATCATTATAAAGGATTACAAATCCGGTATATTACACCATCCAGGAATAATAAGTTTCTGCCTTATCTAGCTCGGTGATGACTTTCTCCTAGTCTTCCTTCATAGACGAAAACTTCTATGATTCCGGTCCTTGTTGTGCTTTGACATTTTGGCTCAACTTGAAGTTTTCCTAAGAAAGGGCCTCCACCATTTCCTTGTTCGACTTCACCTTGCTCTCAAAGTTTTCCATTCGCAGCGAAATCTCCTTGACCATCTCCCAACCGCATAAGGTGAATTTAAGACCCTTAAGCAATATAATATTAGTAATATGCTTCAACACATTCGTAAAAGTGAATTCCATATTTTGTATCATTTCTTGCAATTACATCGTTAGATATTCCTGAACATATCTAATGTTTTGTTCTAGCATATAATTTCTTCGATTGAGAAGACCACAAAGTGCGAACAACGTGAAGAGCTTGCTCTAGGGTCATGGCAGTGGAAACAAGATTTCTCGATAAATTAGATAAAGTAATTGAGGACAAAAATGATGGATTTGAAGTAGGAGTACGGGCGTAGTTGTTTGAAGCCGATAATTCCTTCAAAACCTTCGAAACATCTTTGAAGATGGGAGCAAAGACATTCTTAGAATATGGTTCACGCAACACCTTTCTCTTCTTGGTATCAACTTTGTCAATAGTTGATACAGAGGAAGATGATCGTCTAGATCCGCTAGTTGAAAGAAGATCGGGTAACACGTTACAACCAAAACGTGAAACAAGAAAACCGTATTGAAGGAACATGAATGAAATACATACACATTTTAGTGAAGTCTGGTTGTTCAACGATTTCCACCAACGAATCTCCAGAAAACACTTCAATGAAAGTCCTCTCTCAAGCGACAATAGCGAGGATCCTCTTGGTGATTTCTTCTGGCTCATTTCTGGTATTGATTGCTTCTTGGTTTGTTGTCAACACAATACAATGAGAAAAAAGTTAAAATAGCAACAAGTAAACACGAAAGTTAACACGAAACTATAACTTCTTTTCCCTAGGAAGGGCTTAGACCACCCTCGATCTTGTTTAGTGGTGCCAACAACTAAACACAACTCTCGATCCTTTAGTTGCAATTTACTCTCCCTAGGCCGCAAGTCGAGAGCTTGTAGGTAAAAGTAAGTCCTCGATAGCAAAGGGAATGTCATGTACTTGGCTGACGCAATTGATGGTGAGCAATAATCTGCACGTTTGAGGAAGAACTTGTCCAATAGAGATTTCTAGCAAGGAAAGGTGTTGGAAAATTAGTAGTGAGAAAGGAAGCTGGTGACCTATCTTGAATGGATAGTCATACATGACAATCCATCCTTTACAGTGGTAGTCGGTGAAAACACATTTGTCATGAACCCGAATCTTCGTCTATCGAGGTAAACCCACATATCTAAAGAAAGGACGAGGGTCTAGCACATACTTAAATTTCCTATAAAGATATGCAATAATATGGGTGGGCAAGAAGAGTAACTCCTCCTCATCATCATAAGACGGGTTATTTCCGGAGGGGTTATTGGAAGGATTGGCCATGGAAGTGGAAGAAATCATAGAGTAAAAGTGAAGAGATAAAAGGAATAAAGAGAAGAGTTTTTACTTGTGGAAAGATGGAGATGCGAATGAAGAATGGTGAAGCAACAAAAGTGTGCTTTAAATAAAAGTTGCATGTTTTGACAGTTGGGAAAAGATTCGATGCGACATTTGTTCTGATTTCTTAGGGATTGATCAAACCGTTCCGAAAAAAGCACATCTCTTCCATGAACAGTTTAGGGGTATTGTGAAGTAGTTAAATGTAGCACATGTGATGGCGTGAGGTGTAATATCCCACTTAATAGTATGTCAATTTTAATTTGATAAAAGTAAAAGTTATGAAATTTATTTATTTCTTTGAGATGGGTAATTTGAATTTTCATTAACATAACTTCAAAGGTAGGGTTATGAAAATTTATGGGTACAAATCATCAAATGGGTTATAATAGTTTGGTATAGAAATATATAAATAAGTATATCAATAAATGTAGTTTTTAAATTTTAAATATAATAATAAAGGTTATATGATTTATAATGTTTATCCATGAAAGGATATAATAATAAATACCCTAAGTATGTAATCTCTTTAAGATATGAATGGTCTAAATTATGATTAACTTTATGCTAATTATAATTTAAATAAACTTATTAATCTTAACCTAGATTATTTGAGTTAATATTAACAAAGTGTTAATCAAGATTTAAATATGGTTAATTTTATAAAGAGATGTGACTTAAGTTTAATTTTCACTTAGGATAATTTTCTACATTTTAATTTTGGGTTAAAATGATATTATAAACTTCGTATATTAAAAAAATAAGTTTGGGTAATTTGGGTAAAAATGTGCAAATAGGCTCAACGTTGGGGTGTGTAATTTCTGGAAAGTTGCTTCTTCAACCTCCAATCCCTCCATTAAAACGCAGCAGCTCAAGCCACTTCAATTGCGGATTTTGGGAACGATTTGAGCTCGATTTGTATAATTGATCACTGGGAAATTAAGAGAAAGATATCACGCATCTAATTCATCGTTCAATTCGGATTAAAAGCAGCGAGATTGACAGGATTTTGCCGAGCATTCAAACACGTCGTCATCCATACCGAATTGAAGATTGGCAAAATTCGATCATATCAGCATCAATTGGAGGGAGGAGATTTCGGGATCTTGTTGAGGGAATTGAAGGCTTCAAAAGCGCTATATAAACCCCTCTGATTGATCTCCCAATTCATTCAATTTCATCAATCTTCCTCACGAACCCTAAAAGTTCAAAACCTCTGTTCTTGGGTAAAATTCGAGCAAGTTAGAGCTTAAGCCTTGCAATTGCCTACACCGTTAGGTTCGTCCATTAGTCCCCTTCAAAACCGCTCTCACACCGACGTCGGAGGTGCCCCGACGAGCCCTAACTTGGAGCTTTTCCGACGTGTGCGAAGCCGTGATTCTGTGGAAGAATTGGCTAATCCAATTTGCGATTTGGGACGTTAATTGCTAGTCAAGTAATCGCTTCCGTCACGCCGTTCAATTTTCTCTGCGCTTCAGGGCAAGTGGTGGTTTGTTCTTGCTATTTTATTCCATATTTTCATTAATTGACAATTAATCTATTGTATTAATTAAGTTGGGACAAAAAATCTTAATTGTCGTTTGAGAACTTGTGTGCTAAATTGGTGTGAATAATAAATATTATTATTAGGTTTTATAATTGCTAGCAACGACCCTTATATATATAATACTATAGGGTGCTAGATGCACTTTGGTGTGGATTAGTTGTGCATTTGGTGTGGACGTAATTGCTAGTTAGCACGAGTATTCGTAGAAACGTTATTTACCTTATGAGGTTTAGCTGTTTCTTTATAACTTGGTATTAGGATGATTATTCCCCTAATAATTTTGGTCATGACCTACCCTTATTTGAATATAAGTGGTGGTGCACTTAGCTAGTGCTGAAACTCGGGATTCGTGTCATTCTATATCTTATTGCGAGTTCGGTTGTGGATTTAAAAGCTTTAACGTTAATGCACGTTTTGATATTAAATAAGATAAGTGTCGTGTGACACATAATTAATATACCCTCGGACTAGAAATACAACGTGGAACCCGCCAGGTCTCTTGTCTAAAGTAAGTCCCCTTTCCAATATGGATTCGCATTATGCGGTGAGGTTGGTCGGGGATCCAAATATTCAACGAGGCGTTTTTAAAATTTTGTGTGATAATATAATGTTCCCAAACAAATTCATTTAATTCCCATAAGACTCATTTTCGTTGGAGTCTTCTCTTGAATTATTTTTTTTCTATCATTTCAGTGAGAGTATCCGAGTTATGTATTGTCTACCGACTATTATTCAAGAGACGATGATAATAAATGGATACAATCACAAGAACCACTTTGTTTGAGCCATTGTTTAGTCTTTCGTTAGACTAACCAACCTTTCATTTTCCTTGCATGGTTGGTTGGTGCCATTTGTCCTATACGGCACACCAGTGGTTGGTTTCAGACAACCTTGAAGTAACAAATCAAAGATGAATGCTTGTTGTTGAAGATTTAAAGTGATATTATTTTTAAGGTTGTCTAGTATTAATTTAATTTTCTAAATAAATACAATACTTAAATAAATTAGTCATGTATTTTGGGTTTATTCAAAAGTCTTCCGCTGTAATTTCTCATTGTTTGTAATATCGTCCTTCTCAATTTACGAGAGGAACTTTTTCAATAAAAGAATTGAGCACCAAAAAAGGTAATGTCGCGGGGTGTTGCATGAGTAACGACGAAACAGGATAGCGCAGATCGCCCAATGGGGAACGTGTTAGAGCACCGGAGGTAATGTCGCACGTATTTTTGGAAGTTGAGGATATATCTTGTTACGAAAAGTGTGGTCGCCATACCTCTAGCGTGAATAAACATTTAACATCAAGTAAAGGGCATGTCACAGTATTTATTACATTGATGGAGGATCACATGGATCTCTTCCAAGAAGATCATCATTATCAGATTATGGAAAATCTATTAGGAAGATTATATTAGCATAAATAAGGTGATCTTATCTTATGAAAAAAAAACTCTATCTTGTATCATGGAAACCGATATCATTAAGAAATCCTTAAATGTGCCTATTAAATGAGGGTATCTCCTCTTGTAAAGACATACACAATCAATACAATCATAAGCTCTCGAATTATCTTACTCTTTCTTTCCCAGTTTTCCCTCTAAGAAAAATGTCAAAACCCCATTAACGTGTTACGTTAGCTTTCATACTCCACAAACAAAGAAAATCGGATTCTAGTACCTTATTTGTCCAAAACATTAACCCAATTTTAAAAGCAATCCAAGAGATTTAATGGGATAAAAACAAAGATTACGGTGCATTACTAAAAGAGAACATCACGTGGAATAATGTAATAAGGATCTATGCGAGGAGAAAATCAAGGTAGGCGTTACACGACGGTTTGTAATTGACGCGTCAATACGTCAATGTATCAGCAAAAATCATGGAGACGTCAACGGAAGCATTAAATGTAGAGCGGGATTTAAGAGATATCATTGTCAATTGTTACAAATCCAAAACAATTGTTGAAAAGACATAAGGTGAGATCAAGAAGCTATTAAAGAAGGGTTTAACTCCATAGCTAGATTTTAGGGATAACACGTTTATTACATTCTCTTGTATAAAAGGGGCACGGATATTCATGTACTGGGAAATTACGCACGAACTTACAATTGTATACAAACATACACTTACACTCTTTATATTCTCTCGTTTTCTTGTTATTTTAATCATTTTCACTGTGCGGTTTTCCAAATTATTATTCTAGGAATTAAGCTAGTGTTGTGTCAAGCACATGGCTAATGCTAATACATAACTGCTTATAATGATGTCGCGTGTCAAGCACACGACTCCTTTTAATAAAAAGAAATTTTAATAAAATTTTTATCTGAACCCTTGATTTCCATATCAACTAGCAGTTAAAAAGAGTCGGTTCTCATATCATTTGCTTGGGGCGTGTTTTTATGAACTCTTCACACACACATATAGGAATCAAATAAGATGGATCGGGTGAGAACAGTCTATTCCATAAAAAGTGAGAATCCATATGAATCGTCTAGATTTGCAAAATGGAAAAACACAAATTATCCTTTTATTAAAAGTTCAGTAAAAACAACACGATTTTATATAATCTCAAAAAATGTGCATAAAATAAAAAACAAAATTTTCCATACATCGGTTTATACATATGCATCACAATGTACAAAACAATATAACTTCTGATAATAGAGGAGGACTTTGGTTGCTTCTAAATGATCCACCTATTACTAGAAATATGTCCATTATATTCAATGACTTTAATATTATTTTACTACATTTAATCTATAACAATTTCAATTTCATCCTTTTTTTTCCTATACGCCCCAATCGAGAAGATCAGAAAACTAATTACTGGAACAAAGTTGGTAATTTAATTGTTTTTAATAACAATGTTCCCATTATGATTATTGGTGACCTTAATGATATTCTAATTCCAGCATACAAGTTAGGTGGAAATGAACCTTCTTACGCTCGATTTACTCGTCTTAACAACTTTCTCACAGACTTTGGTTTAATTTCCACAAACTTTTCGGGATTCACATTCACATGGAGAAAATCTACAGTTCTGACTAACACTAATTATGAGAGATTACATCATTCCCTCATCCAACCCTCCATTATTCATACATTTTAATCAATTAATGTTCATCTTTATCCCTTTACCACTTCGGATCATTGTCTGCTAACCCTTTCCTTAGGCAACAAAGAACCCTTTAGAAAATACCCTTTTTCGTTTTGAACCTGCATGGACAAATGGTCCTTCTTACAAAGCGTTCGTTCATAAATTAAGTTTGGCAATATAAACATAACGGTTCCTTTATGTTTAAATTCTACAGGAAACGAAAACTGTTAAAATCTTACTCTATATCTTGGTACAAATGTAAGAATCAAAACAATTACGAGCAACTTAAAAATTCTAAAATCAAACGTTTGCAACTCCAACAAATCTCCTCTAGTGTAACAACTCTCCTCAACTTTTCCTGACATATAAACGACATCTTCTAAAATATAATAAGCTTCTTGAGTACCAACATTTATTTTGGAAACAACGTGCAAAAACCATTCATTTGAATAATATGGATAGAAACATAAAATATTTCCAATCCGTAGCAAAAATCCACACGCAGAGACAACAAATTAATTCTTTCCAAGCTAGAGATGGCTACACCTTTCTTGATCATCATACTATTCAAACTATGATCATGTTAGAACTCTAATCACGTTTTATTCCATCATCGGTTCAACAACGAACTATTGAGGACCTAAATATTATCCATCTATTCTTACTCCCAGTGACAATTCATTCCTTATTGTCATACCCAGTACTACATAAATTAAAAATGTCGTCTTCAACTTACCTTGTAATAAAACTCCGGGTCCTGATGGGTTTCCACAAAACTTTACCAAACATATTGGCAGTATATCGGCAAATCTTTGACCTCAGCGATCCAGGCTTTCTTTCACTCTGGTCAACTTCTCAAAGAATGTGCACACTACTTCATTACACTTATCCCTAAACAAGATAATTCGCTAACAATAAATCACTACCGACCGATTAGCCTATGCAATACTATTTACAAAATCATTACAAAAATTATGGCTAATAGATTAAAGATTCTTCTTCCGAAACTAATCAGTGCTCAACAAGGATCCTTTGTTGCAAATCGTTGTATTCAAGACAACATTTTAATTGCACATGAAATATTTCATTCTTTCCACTAAAAAGAAAGGTAAAAAAGGATGGATGTCTATTAAATTAGATATGAAAAAGGCATATGACAAGCTAAATTGGAAATTTATTCAGTAAATTCTTATTAAATTTGGATTCTCACAAACCTAGGTTCACCTCCTAATGACTTGTATTACATCCACTTCCTTCTCGGTCCTTGGCAACAACGAACCAAGACCTCTTTATTTGCATAAATGCTATGGAATTCCTTTCTAGATATTTGACAATTGAATCTCAACGCCAAAATCGCAAAGTTGGGATACAACTTACACGGAACGGTACTTGTATTACCTTCCTTACCTTTGTTGATGACACTCTCATATTTGCTAATGCCACTCCAACTAATATGTTCTACATCAAAATCTCCTTCACAAATTCAACCTTACTTCAGGCCTTTCTATTAATTTTCACAAGAGCTTATTTCAAACTTCAGCTAATGTTACTTCTACCCAAACTTCATCGCTTGCTACTATTCTTAATATTCAAGTTACTACATCTTTAGAAAATTACATGGGTATTCCTATTGTCTGAGGAAGAGTTAAAAATGAATTTTTTTTACACATACCTTCTAAAAATGAAAAAAACAATTATGCAAATGGAAGGCCAATGCACTATCTCAGGCTGGTCGACTAGTTCTGCTTCAATCAAATCTTTTTTCCACCGTTAATTATCTAATGCAAAGCTTAGTTCCTATTACCTATTTGAATTTGCAATGACATTGACAAAATTCTCAAGAATTTTTTTTGGAATTAAACTAATCCAAAATATCGCCCTTTGATTAGCTGGGAGTCTATTCGAAAACCTAAATCTTCTAGTGGTCTTGGACTCCATAAGGCTGTTGATATGTATAAAGCTTTACAAATGAAACTATTGTGGAAATTACTCACTAACTAGACAATTTATGGAGTAAAGTAATTTTTGAAATATATCTTTGTTCTTCAGACTTATTCTCCTATAAGAAAAAACAAAAAAGTCATGGCAATTTTCAAAACTGTTACATCTCCGGTCTGACTTCCGAAAGGGCCTGGGTTGGGAAATCGGAAACGGACAAACGACTAAAATTTTGGTCCGACACATGGATTCTCGATTGTGAGTTATTTCTTTATTATACTAATAGCAATGATCCACTTATCAAAGTTTCATCCTTCGTTACTCCTAACTTTCAATGGGATGTATCTAAGCTACAATCCATCTTACCTTCTCACATTTTAAGTAAAATTTTGGCAGTCCACATTCCATCAACACCTACAGAGGATAAAGTCATCTGGAAACCAAGCTCCGATGGTAATTTTTTGGTCAAATCATCTCGTAAAATCACCCAAAATATCATGACACTTCCTCAATCAAATTCACTCGTTTGGCTTTGGAAATTGAAAATAGCGCCTAAAATTCAAAACTTCATTTGGAAGTGTATGATGGATGATCTTCCAACCACTGAAAGGCTAAATCGTCACTTTTCAACGATTCCATCCACTTGTACCATCTATGATTCATATGATGAGGACCGTAACCACTTCTTCTTTATCTGTCCATTTACAATTTCTATGATTAAAAAGTTTGAATCTAAATGACATTGCACCTTCTCTCTTCAATCTACTGATGATTTTATTCATAACTTTGAATTCTTTAGACACTCTAATAAGGATCATACCACTCTCCTTTTTCTATGGTGCTCAATTTGGAATCATCATAACTACACTATTTTTCAAGCACAATCTTCTACATCCCACACTTGTTCAACAACACAGGCTTTTTACTACTTTCAAGAATGTCTGACACTTACATCTTCTTCAAGAATGGCTGACAATTACGTTCTTTTTGAATCTCAGATTTTTTGTTGGAGCTAGATGATGTTGAATTAACGAGTATATATAAGTAATGATTTGAGCGGTTGCGCCTTAGATGATGTTTATTTTATTTTATTTTACGAGTATATATAAGACATAGTGGATTCCACAGTTACACCTTAAACTACACGTGTAATGATTTGAACGGTTGCGAACACAATGATTAGCTCGTATAGTTATAAACGATCGAATTGTTGATTGGCCATGCATATACTTCCAATTCCATAAAGATGCACCTCATTTCTTGATAAATATACAGGCATAATGATAGGATATATAGCCTTATGCGCCTAACTTCGTAAGACTCGTATTAATCAATTCAAAGGCACGCATGAGAAAATGACGTTGGTACATTTGCAACATATATAATTTTAAACTTCAGTTCATTTCAATGTTTTGAGATAAAGCTAGAGCATTAACATTAGGATGATCTTATTGAGATCTTTATCTTCATGCAAATGGAGATGCCTTTAAGATTGATAAATGTATTTAAGTTGTCTGTGTCACTGCCGTCCAATGATTTTTGGGGCTCTGTGTTGATTTTGAAATTTTAAGCATTTAAAATTTATTTTTTATAATACTTTAAGATTTATAACTTGGATATTGTTTGTATAATTTATCAAAGTAATAAGACAAAATAAAAGTTAAAATTTAAAATTTAAATGTTTAAAAACCATCAATCATAATTTTATTTACGGTTGTTAATTTTTTTAATATATTGGAATTTTCTTTTTTTCAAAATGTCTATTTTAGATATTATTATATGTAGTTTTTTATTTAGAAAAAATAAAATAAAAACATGGGATATGTGGAATCAAACACGGGTGGCTTGCATACAATACACCTCCAAAACCATTAGACCAACTTTTAAATTATGTTTATTTAAGATAATATATTATAATAATGAACTCTATTTAATTGGAGGGCCGTGTTCAATTAGGCCGAATAGAATACCCCTTAGACGGGCTCTATGTCTCCTATTCTAATTAGTACTTCAATTATATATATTTGGATTGATGGAGTTAAAGGGTCAATCAAACATATTTAGAACGGTAAGGCTATTTGCGCCATGACACTGACACGGTGCTATTTGTACCGTGTCAATGGAGCACGACACTCACTGCCGCGGAGGGGGCGGAATCCGCCGTGGCCGGCGACGGGTGCCCTGGGCGCCGCGTGAAGGGAGTTCGATCTGGCGCCGCCGCGCGGTGGTATCGGCAGTTCGATCTCGTCGGTGATGGACGATCTAGCCGTTAATGGACGTCGGTGATGGGTTTAGGGTAGAATATTCGGTGGATTTCAATCAGAATTATTGCCGCGTCCGTGAACGAATTACTTTCGGTGAATTTCAATCACAATTTTTTCGGTGAATTATAAGAACCCGACTCGACCCGAACCTGACTCGATATTTTTTAAGACTCGATATAATTTTAAAATTCAGTATTTTTTAAATATTGAAGAAGAACCCGACTCGACCTAAACCCGACCAAAACCCAACCCGAAAATTTGTACGACTCGATCGATCCAAACCCGATCTGCCGGACTCAATTTACGTATAATTTAACGGACATCAAACTCATTTTTTCACTGATCGGACCGCGCGCGGGGCCCACTGCCGCGCGCCACTACAAGGCCCAAATAGCACCCTGCATTGGTGCAAATAGGTTCTGCCTTTAGAACTAATTAAAGCCAGTTGGTATGCCGGCCATCCCAAAATGTGTAACTATATATAGGTATATCTCTAATTAACAATATGGAACATTAATTACAAAGTTCTTGTTTTGTACCGCTTCGCGTTTCTAGGTTTTTATATTTTAAAACTAATTAAATACATGTTTTTTAGAGATTCATCATTTGGTTTTCAAAATCGACAATTTTGAGAAGTAAATTGACTAATACGGTCAGCTGTAAGGAGCTATCGGTTGATAGAAGGAGTCCTTGGCCTGGGTGACCCTTCAAATAGTGCAGAACACGAAGAGCGGCATGTCAATGAGCTAGCTTGGGAGACTGCATAAACTGTGCAAGAGTATGCACGACATAGGACAACTCAGGGCGAGTAATAGTGAGATAATTGAGACGACCCATAAGACGACGATACTGCACATGCTACTCAAATAAAGGACTATCCAAAGTGGCAAGCTGATGATGTTGCTCCATGGGAAACGAGGAAGGTTTGGCTGCAAGCAAACCAGCTTCAGACAAAATATCGAGCGCGTACTTGTGCTGAGAAAGAAATAAACCCGAAGAGTTGCGAGCTATCTCAATGTCAAGAAAATACTTCAAAGGGCCTAGATCCTTCATGTGAAAATACGAACACGAATACCCTTTGAAGCAAGCTATATATATTGGAAGAGTCATTGCCTGCTATAATCAGATCACCCACATAAACAAGAACCTGCACAGTCGTAGCACCCTAAGCATAAGAGAAGAGTGAGTAATCAACATAGCTCTGAGTGAAACCAAAAGCACGCAGAGCTGCGAAAAGCTTTGCGAACCAATTACGGGGAGCATGTCTAAGCCCGTAAAGGGACTTCTGCAAGCGACAAACATGACCTTGAGGCACCCTGAGTAGTCCAGGAGACGGCTGCATGTATACCTCCTCATCAAGATCACCATGAAGAAAGGCGTTATAAACTTCCATCTGATACAACTCCCACCCTCGAATAGAAGCAACAGACAGGAAAACACGGACCGAGGCCATCTTCGCAACATGAGCGAATGTCTCAGTGAAATCAATGCCCTCAACCTGACGGTTGCCAAGAACCACCAGACGGGATTTATGACGCTAAATAGACCCGTCAAACTTGTACTTGATGCGATATACCCATTTATAACCGATGGGTTTCTTCCCATAAGGCAGGATAGAGAACTTCCAAGTACCATTACGAGCTAGGGCATCCAACTCAGAAGTCATGGTGTTACGCCACTCAGGATAACGAACGGCCTCGTGAAAGGTCGAAGGCTCAGTTTCGGCAGTAACCGCTGCAAGAAATCTAGTGTGGGATGCAGAGAAGTTAGAACAGCACACATAAGCTACTATAGGGAAGAGAGTACCTGAGGACGATGATCGTGACGTGAGTGTCGTGGGTATAGTAGGGGGTCGACATGAAGAACAGTGCAACAAACATAATCATGTAAGCGAACAGAAGGTTGACGAGTACGTACACTGTGTCTAATAGGCGTCGGAGCAGATGCCTGAATATCCTGGATGGGAGATTCCGAAGAGTCGGAGCTCCCCCTGTCATCTGAGGGGACAGCCGGCTCCACTGTGCCAGAAGAAACGTCAAGTGTGGAGTCCGTAAGAGGCGCACTCCCCCTGGCCGACAAGGGTGACTCAAGTGAGTCATAAAAAACAGCAGGTGAAGAAGTACTAGTAAGAGATGTCGTAGAAGCAGATGACGGCGAATCATAGGGAAAAACCATCTCAAAGAAGATAACATCCCGACTCAGAAATATTTGACGGGATTCATCATAAAGGCGCCATCCACTCTTGCCTAACGGATAGCCAATGAAGATACATTTCCGGCTGCATGAGGCAAATTTATCTGTGTTCCGAGGCAATTGAGATGCAAAACACAAACATCCAAACACACGAAACGATGTATAGGGAGGCTTACAGCCATACATGTGCTCATAAGGAGAACGGCAACCAAGAGTCAGAGATGGCAACCGATTTATAAGAAAAGTGACTGTTGCTACACAATCGGCCCAGAACCGAAGAGGCAAGTGCGCTTGAAAACGCAAAGCACAG
Source organism: Rheum nobile (assembly GCA_027886185.1). Lineage (NCBI taxonomy): Eukaryota > Viridiplantae > Streptophyta > Magnoliopsida > Caryophyllales > Polygonaceae > Rheum > Rheum nobile. Next base: position 383,026 of record WOAB01000065.1, read on the forward strand.
GGAACATTGAGGAGATGGCGATGCTTGTGTTCTACTCGACCATTTTGTTGAGGAGTGTATGTGCAGGAAGTTTCAAAGTGAATTCCCTGCTCCTCAAAGTAATGTCGCAATGGAAGAAACGCGGTGCCATTGTCAACATGAACACGTCTGACTTGCTTGCGGAACTGACGGTCGACCATGGCACAGAAGTTGCGAAAGAGACTTGCAACCTCTGCTTTAGAGTTGAAAAAATAGACCCAAACAGCACAAGAGTAATCATCAACTATTGTCAGGAAATAGGATGCACCACTAAAAGAAGGAGTGCTATATATATCGAGTTTGTTTAGAACGGAAACAAATATCACAAGGTTTAATGGGATCTAAACAATTCTTATTCAAACTAAGATCTGAAATACTAGCGAGAACACTAGACGATGGATGTTCAAATCTGTTATGCCACAAAGATGTCGAACTCACTGGCGACTGAGCAGATGCAACCACACCACATGAACCGAGCATATGCAGCCAGTAGACCCCACCACTCTACTTACCCACGCCAATCACCATCCTCGAACTAATGTCCTGAAGCACACATAATTTGTTTGTTAAAAGAACAAGCAGATTGAGAGCGTCAGACAATTGAGAAAACGAGAGCAAATTGCAGGTTAAATTTGGCACAAATAAGACATGTTGCAAATGGAAATCTCCAATAGAAAGACTGCCTTCGACCAAAGAAGTTGAATAATTGCCATCAGGCAATTTTATAGATATCGGTGTAACTCTTGTAAGGTCCTGAAGAAGGCCTTGGGCACCTGTCATATGAAAGAAAGTCCTTGTGTCTAAGATCCAGTTAGACGACATACCAGACTTATCTGATGCGGGTTTCAAAGCATTGAACATGTTCATTACGATCGTCCACTGGTCTTGTGATAGAGACGTCCCGAAGGCTAGACGATCGGTGTTACTTAATGAAGACGAAGCAGGGGCGGTGCCATTCTGAACTGAAATTGCAGTACTTGTGACACTGCAATTGTTGGATGAAGAGGACGAACCACGACCACTGCCGGCTTGTGCAGAGTTACGTGCATCAATTTTCTCTTTGAGCCAATCTGGCATGCCATGAATACCATAACACGTGGTCTTGTCATGTCCTTTCTTCCCGCAATGAACACAAACCATGCTCTTACGATTGACAAGCTGATCTGAAGACACCGGTTGGGCAGAAGAGTTGGTGGCGGAAGATGGGGGCGTTGACTGCCGAGCCGCAAAAGCCACGCTGTCACCCGTTGAATCCCTTGTCTGAACAACCATGCGAAGACGTTCTTCTTGAACTACAAGAGCATAGACTCGATTCAGCCCGGGAAGGGATTCTTGCGCCATAATATTAGAGCAGAGGGTTTCGAAAGATGTGTCATCGAGTCCCATCAGGAATGAGTTAAGGTTGCACTCGCTTTTTCCGCAGGAGCAGCACCGAGGTGGGGTGTATTGCCCAATCTCGTCCCATAACTTCTTCAACACCGAGTAGTAGGCAGCCACGTTGAGTCTAGTTTGCCGGCAACGAGCAATCTCCGAGCGTAATTGAAGCTTGCGCGGCCCGTTGCCGACGGATAACAATTGTCGGAGATCTTCCCATAACTCCTTGGCGGTGTCGAAGTATGTGATCGACGAACAGAGAGATGAATCGATTGAGTGGACAATCCATCCCACCAACATCGAATTTACCATCGACCAATCATCTAGAGTAGGGTGGTCAGTGGCGTCGGACTTTGGCGGACGAACAGTACCATCGATGAACCCTACTTTTCTCTTCGCACGAAGAGAGTTACGCATATCGATCATCCACTCCTCGTAGTTGTCGCCTTTCAAGACCACCGGACATATGGAAAGACTCGGATGATCCGATGGATGTAGGTAGTACGGAGAGTAGAAATCGATGATTGATTTCTTGTTTGCGTCGTCGCCTGTTGCACTGCAGAGAATAAGGCAAAGCAACGACAGACAATGGCAGCAGAAGCTTGTTGATGAAGAATGGCGGCAACAAGGCACTAGCGGTGGCCGTAAGGGGCAATTTGAGGAAATCTTTCTTGGCTGCTTTCATTAATCACACGAGAGTATATGATTATAAATGAAAGCATATAATAACATAAAATTATCTTCTCTAATTCTTATTATGGTATAGAGCCAAGAAAGATTTCCTCAAATAATATATGAACTCCAATAATAACATAATCTGAAGCAATTATATTAATAATCATAGAAAATTATAAATATATAAAAACTACAAATTGGAAACTCACGAGTGATCAAAAAACCCCTTATGTACGAGACTATACATTACTTGAGAAGAATCTCAGTATATCAAATCAAATATTAGAAGAGGAACTATCTTTCATGGATTAGTAGAATTGGAGCTTGGAATTGTAGAAACTAAAATTTGTTATTAGCCAAATAACTCACCGGCTTACATCACATCACCTTATATACGATGAAGAACCTAAACTAATACACATGACAACAAAGTCTAAGAAATACAAAATATCTTGCTAACGTCAGCTAGATATTATACAAGTGTAATATGATCCAAAGTCCCCCACTCAAGTTGGGATTGGTGGCATGGATAACATGCTGAGCTTTGAGACAATAAACTTGTGTTTCACTTCACTCAAGGGCTTTGTGAAAATGTCAACAACTTGGAGATAAGATTTGACATGAAGAGGATGCACAAAACCCACTTGTAGCTTGTCTCTGACACAGTGACAGTAAAGGCGGAGATGCTTTACTCGTTCATGGAAAATAGGATTATGAGCAATATGCATGGCAACTTTGTTTTCATTTTAAAGAGGAATGGCCATAGTAATGGTAAGATGACAGTCACTGAGTAGGTTTTCAAGCAAAACTAATTCACTTGTAGTCTTGGACATTACTCTATCTCAGCTGAAGATTTAGAAATTATGTTTTGTTTCTTAGTTTTACGAGACACCAGAGAGTGATCAAACAATGCACACAAACCTTTCAATGATCAACCATTGTAGAGACAACTACCCCAGTCTTTATCACAAAAGGTTTTCAAGGAAGAAACATCAGTAGTAGAAAAGAAAAGACCTAGGTAAGTGTGCCTTTGAGGTATTTGACTATGTCAATGACATCGTTATATTGTGGTTCTATGGGTTGGCTCTTGAATTGATTGAGATGTTGAACAAAATATGAAATGTAAGGTCTAGTCATATTGAGATAAAGAAGGCATACCACAATCCTTCTATATTGCTCAGGGTCAATCATGATGTCTCCTTAATCAATGGACAAGTTGAGGCCTCATGGTAAAGGAAATGGAGTTGTTATACATTTAGGAAGTTTGGTGTCTTCAATCAGATCATGAATGTACATCTTTTGATTGTATATGTACCTCGAGCAATTATGGACACCTCTAAGCCTAAGAAGTGTCGAACTAAGCTAAGGTCTTTGATGGGGGAAAGCCTTGTGCAATTTTGTCTTGACATAGGTAATAAGCTTAATGCTAGCACCAGAAATAAGAAGATCATCTACATATACAATTTCACGATCAAACCTTGTGGAGAATCCCAAAGAAACAAGGAATGATCAAATTTGGACTACCAAAAAGCCAAACTGTGCAAGAACTTGGTGTGATATCCCGTATTTCTGTAAGGATATTTTGGAGTGTTGGGATTATTCCCGAAAGCCTGTTTTGCACGTCGGATTTATTTCAAAAAGTTTAAGACATTCTGTAATGTTCTCAATCTCTGTAATATTTTTCTCAGTGAAATAATATACAGTCGACGTACTTTGGGACTTAATACTCGTTCGTGTACGATTATTTTTATCCCGGGTTAAGCCGAAATTATCCAAAAGCTAATCGGATAAGGCTGACCTGGCGGCGCCCGCCGTGGGTATGGCGGCGAAAACCGCAGGAAGCTTCGCGGCAGCTTCCTCTCGCCTTCTAGCTGGACAAGTGGCCTAGGATGCGGCGATCGCCGCACAGTGGCGGCGACCGCCGCCATTAGCCCGCCGTCGCTGTGTCTTCGAAGCGGCGACCTGGAGAGGAACGCGGCGCCCGCCGCCGAGTAGCAGGGGGCTAGGCCTGTGATCGCCGGCGAGCTCTAATAGCGCCATTAATGGCCCTCCATGTCTCATTCTTATCCTCTCGAGCTGGGGCTATAAATAGAGAAGGTGTGGGATCAGATTGGAGCACAGATCAAAGCTCAAAATCTTCTCGCCGGAAAAACAGAGTTCTCGCCGGAGTTTTGAAGCGATCGTTGGAGTTCCATTTGGTGTCGTTCCAGTTGCAAAGAGAAGCTTTGGAGGCCCTTAGAAGCTTAGAATCCAAAGCAAGGAAGAGACGAACCAAATCGATCGACGTTGGTAAGATTTCAGTTCTCGTAAAAATTCCCGATGTTCGTAGCGGCGCCCGCCGTAAGGCCGGCGGCGACCGCCGCCACGAACACCGGCGACCACCGTGGTGCTGGCGGCGCCCGCCGTAAGGCAGGCGGCGACCGCCGCCCTTCAACTTTTGCCTTGTGGTGGCTTTGGCGTCTGTAGCCTTCGTTCGGACGTCGTTCCTTTCGATTTCTTTCGGTTCGTAATCGTCTTTGTCGAATCTAACTCAGGGTTTCTTTATGGGTCGATCCGAAGGAATCTGTGCTGCCAGAGTTGTCCCTGTGTCGAGCCCGGAAACTCTTCGTCTACCTTGTTCCAGTTCTACGGACTAAGGCAAGTGGCGGTTCGCTCTTGCTCATCGTTCCATATTTACATTAATTATCAGTAGTTTATCTGAGTAATTAATTTGGAATGATTATTATGTTTGTCTGGAATGGTTTTGTAAACTGTTTTAGAAAAATAAAAGATGATATTATAATAGGTTGTATATCTGTTAGAACAATGCTATTATTTATGTTCGCCTTGAGAGCATTTATGTGGATTTATCCCGAACTATTGTTGTGCTAGAACTGTTTAGTTAGCACTAGTGGTTAGGAACGCTATGTACCTTGTGGGGGTTTAGCTGTTTCTTTATAACTGGTACTTGGTGGATTTTCCCCAGTACTTTCTCTTTGGTCATGACCATACCCTTACTCGGGGTTGGCTCACTTCGCTAGTGCCAAATCTTCTAAGGTTCATCCCTTCTATATCTCTTGTGGGGAGGTCTGATATCTCTTACGGGGAGATCCGATATCTCTCGGGTGGAGATTTAAAAGCTTATAACGTAATGCTCGTTTTAGAATTTAATAAGATAAAGTGCCCGAGTGCACATAATTAATATACCTTTGGCGAGTAGTGCAGCTAAGTAAATAGTGCAACTAGGAAAGCTCGTCTCGACTTTTGATCAGAGTACGTTCTCTTTCCAATCTGGATTCGCTGTAAGCGGTGAGGTTGGTCGTGAACCGAAACATCTAAGTCAGCTTTTAAATCATTGATGTCTAATTCTTTAAACGTTCCAGATTTGTCATATTTCCTTAAGACTCACTTCCGTTGGAGTCTTCTTTCGGGTCGGTTTCTGTGAAGATTCAGTCTTCCAGAATCTTCTCTTGTGCATTCGAGAAACGATGAAGGTTGATTATCGTTATCGGTTATTATTATTCAGTAGAAGTATGAAGGTTGATTATCGTTATCGGTTATTATTCGAGAAACGATGAGTCTAACCTAATACAACTACTTCGAACCTTCTGCTTTGTACCCTTGCATGGTCTATTCATTTAGACTAACCAACCGTAATTGTTATCTGCATTGTTGGCTGGTGTCATCCGTTCGATTCGGCACATCAGATAGAGCGAAGATATGAGGAGACTAGAATGACTATGAAGACGACGGTGATTTTTGGATGTTTTAATAATTATCTTTTAATCAGGTTGAGATCCTTGGGCAGTTGATCATTACGATCACAACCCTTTTTGTAATATTTCAAGAAAGACTTCCGCTGTAACTTATTTACTTTGTTATATATTTAAAAGACTTCCGTTGTACTTTGTTTAAATTCTGTATTTGTCCTATTCGGGATTGGGATGTAATCCCGGGACTCATGTTTTATATGAATAAAGTTATCATTTTGTATCATTGTATTTCATGATTTGTTTTCAAACGGTAAAGCCTGGGGTGACTTCGGTGAGGAATATCGGAGTCACTGGCGGTAATACCTTTCCAAGTGGGTTAAGATTTGGGGGTGTTACACTTGGTCAATTCAAGATTCCAATGTCTTACAACATGCTTAAGACCATAAAGTGACCGATAGGGTATACAAACCTTATCAGTTTCACCTTTTCTGTATCCGTCTGGAATCGACATGTATACATCTTCATCAATAAAGCCATGAAGAAAATCATTATTGACATCTAACTGGTGAAGTGACCAGTTGTTCATTGTAGCAATAACAAAGATGAAACGTACAATTGTAAACTTGGCCATTGGTGAAAAGCTATGTTTATAATCCTCCCCTTTGATCTGGTTGTACCCCTTGGTCACCAACCTTGCTTTGTAACATTCCACATTTCCATATGCTCTTAATTTAATCTCGAATATCCATTTGCAACTAATTGTTTTATGGCCCTTGGGAGTAGTTAAGGTCAAGGTTTTGTTGGCTTCAAGAGCAGTAAGCTCTTTATTCATGGCATCAATCCACAAAGGATACTTCCAAGCTTCTTTGTAAGTACGTGGTTCTTTGATGGTCATGATATTAGCTAAGGATGTTACATATCAGGACTATAGTAGCTGGAATCAGTAATGTTTGTAGCTAGAAAGCATGATGAATTGTGGGATCGTAATGTAGGGCATATATAATTTTGGAGATGTGATGGTGTAATAATAGTCCTAGTGGAACTTCTAAGAATAAGAGAAGAGGTAACATTTGGATTGGCAGAAGCATGGATGATGGTAGGTATAGATGAAGGTGAGGGTGTTGAAAGAGAAGTGGAATGATCCAAGTAGGATATGTCAGGAATAAAGGATGAAGTATTTATGAGTTGATGAGGTAGTATAATTGGAGGGTTAGGAAGGAAATACATAAAAGGATGGTGAGCAGGATTGACCATAGGTGATAAAGAAAGAGGTGTATGAGTTTTTTCATAAACTTGCTTGAAGGGAAATAAAGTATCTTGGAAAATTACATCTCGACTCATAAATACTTTACTAGTGTCCCACAAAAGGAGTTTGTATGCATTTTGTCCATGAAGGTAGCCAAGAAACACACATCTTCTAGCTTTAGTGGCAAACTTGACTCAAGTTGTACCTTTGGTCAGAGCAAAGCATTGGCATCAAATGACTTTGTGTTATACATAAGATGGAGAATGACCATGTAACCTTGCATAAGGAGTCTCCCACTTTAAACAACATAGGGAAGAAAGTTGATGACGTATTTAATTGCTGATACACATCAAACCCAGAATCTAATTGGCAAGTCTACACGTAATCTCAAAGCTCTTGTAGTCTTAACCAGATATCTATGTTTTTTTTTTAATTCAGCCAGTTTGTTGAGGAACATAAGGCACTGATCCTTGATGAATTATCCATTTAGCAATAAATAAATGAGTACACATTCTCTGAACAAACTCTATTCCACTATTAGTTCTAATCTTCTTAATCTTGGATCCAAAATAATTTTCTACAAGAGCCATGAAGGACGGGATAATCCTTCTATTCTAATCCTTGCTTTGCACTAAGTGAGTCAACGTTTCTCTACTATAGTCATCAAGGATTGTTAGAAAAATAGTTGGCACCAGAATAAAGGGATGATTTGTAAGGACCCCATAGATCAAGATGAACTAATTCAAACAGAGAACAAACAATGGATCCATTTCTTATATAAGACAAAACATGAAATTTTTCCATGATGCATATATCACGGTGATCCTAGTAGAAACAAAATTGGAAAATTGAGATGTATTTCACTTTAGAACTTGAAACATGACCTAGTCCAACATGAACTATGGAAAAACTAGTCCTAGGTGTTTTTGGAGTTCTTATAAAGATTTCTGAAAATTGGAGATTGTTTCCGGGATTTGATCAAGTATTTCTGTTATTCTAATCTAGTTGAATGATTTCCTTTGTTCATATGATGTTTTTGATTGTTTCTCCAAGCATGTCTGACGAATTACATAATTCTAGGGTTGAGATGATTCCAACAATAAATTGGAAGACTTGTGCATGATATGTGTTGGGCCCAACATTCTCCAAGAGGATCAAACAAGTAAGTTGGGCCAAGATCCAATCAGAGTCGGAAGCCAAGAGAAACCAGAAGGAGGCGTCGGACATCTCTCAGACGCGTAGGATCCGACCAATTCCGAAGATCTCGCCCAGGGCATTAAATGCCTGATCGGTGGCAACGGCTATGGCATTAAACACAGACATAAAGCTGGCAATCAAGGGCATATCCCTAAGATCTCGCTCGAATTTAATAAGAGGTATTGTGAGACGAGAGTAACGGTCGAAAGGGAGCAATTGCCATATATAGATCACGACAAGGCATGGAAGAACACACACGTCTACATCCTGCATTCGCTCGCTTCCTCTGAAAAGAACTTGAGAGTACACCCACTCTGGCTCAGTCTCCCCGAAATCTTGCTCAATCGCTGCCGGTCGTGTCACGAAAAAAAATGTCGAGCAGGACCCGACCTTTTGTCCTACAAGGATAAGTTGTACTCCGATCTGATTCAATCATCAATAGATCAATAAAATTATCTTGCTATTTCATATCTATTCTTTATTTGTTGATTGTCTGTTTGGTTTGGATTGATTTCTATTACCCGATCGACTCGTTACCCCCATCTAAGGCGATTTAGGTCGTCCGATCTTTTCTCCCCAAAACAATTTGGCGCCCACCGTGGGGCAACTTGCCGATCATCATCTCAAAACCTTCCAACCATGACTATCAACCCACCTACCGGTACCGAGGAGCCACGCCTCGAAGACGACACCCAAGCTCAAGGAAACACGACCGAAAATCCTACCCCAACCCAATTCCAAGAGCTTGCCCAAAAAATGACTGCCCTACAAGAGGAACTTGCCCAGCAATGCCAAAAGACCGAAGCCTTGGCTACCTTATCCACCCAATCCGAGGCCGAAATTGCACAACTAACCCGTGAAAATGAGTCTCTTAAGTCGCAGGTACAATCAATGGCTTCTGGATCCAGGCGGATGCCCATCCATAGCAGCGTCCAGACGCGCCTTAACATGAATGGCGTCGAACTGACCCCTCCGAGCGTACGGCGTCCCGGACATACTGAGGGTACATCTCGAACTCCTTTGGTTAATCCATTTTCGACTAACAATGTTACTTTCTCCACACCGATCGGGTCAGCAGGGACCCGAATCGATGAACCACAGGTTACCAATCCTCCCGACATCCTAGCTCTCGTCCAGCAGACGCTAAGTCAACATATGAAGACACTTGGCGATCGTATCGCTAGGATTCCCAGAGTTCCACAGTCGATCGAGAAGGAGGCGTCGGGCGGATTCGAAGAATCTCCGTTCATCGAAGATATCACCAGGGTCGAAATCCCAAAAAAGTTCCATCTCCCCAGCATGGCGACATTCGACGGCACCAATGACCCAGATGATCACATTTCTCTCTATAAACAAAAATTAATGACTGTGTCCGTTCCAAGGGAGAGCCGCGAGGCTGTCATGTGCAAAAGCTTTGGCACGACTCTCGCGGGTCCCGCACTGACCTGGTTTATGCGTTTGCCTCAGGGAGTGATCGCATCGTTTGCGGACTTGGTCAATTCCTTCAAGATCCAATTCACTAGCAGTCGGAGGCTCGAAAGACAATTGAGTGACCTCTATCGAATCACCCAAAGGTATAATGAACCCCTCTGATGCTATCTTAACAGGTACAATAAGGAAAAAGTCATGATTCCCCACTGCGACGTCACCACTTCCATCGAAGCCTTCCGCCATGGTTTGATCAAAGACAGCAACCTCTACAACGAGATCACCAAGTACCCGTGCAAAAGCTTCGAAGATGTCCAACCCAAAACCATGGCCGAGGTACGACTGGAAGAAGATTGTGAGTCTAGGAAAGCATGCCTTGGGCCCGACCAATCCGATCACAAATCCTCCTCCGACATCCGTCGGGACAGACGCCATCACCCCTATCCTCGTAATCGAAACAAACAAAATTAGGTAAACTCTTTCCAAGACAGGTCTCAAGACTGGAGAGATGGTCCGACGTTGCCTCCCAGGGTTCAATCTTACAACTTCAATGTTTCTGTGTCAGAGCTCGTCAAGAGTTTCGACAAATATGGAAAAGAGGTAAGATGGCCCCGAAAGAGCGACCGACCAGACGTCAAAAAGGACATGAGCCGATGGTGCGAATTCCACGGTGACCACGGTCACTCGACGGATGAGTGCATCGCCTTGCGTAAAAAGGTCGCTAGGTTGCTCGCGCAGGGGCTCCTACGTGACGTAATCTCGGAACGAGCCAAAGCCACCATGGAGCGACGAGATCAGGTAAAACAAGACAAACCTCCATCTCCTGTCCATACAAAAATCGTCAATACTATTTCAGGTGGTTCGGACGTATGTGGAAACACATACTCCGCGGCCAAACGACATGCAAAGGAGAGCAAAGGCAGTAAGCCCGAAGCGCCAGAGTTCAAGCCAAACAAAGTCCCCGACCTTCCAACGGTCACGTTCGACAAGTCCGATGTCGACGGGTCGAAAAGCCATCACGACGGTCTGGTAATCTCTTTATCTATCGGGAACTGTTTGATACGTAGAGTACTAATTGATACAGGAAGTTCGACCAATCTCTTGACCTTTGACGCCCTCAAAGGGATGGGTCTGGGTGAAGACGACCTGATCAAGAAATCGACTCCACTAGTCGGATTCAATGGCGAAGTTAAACACACTATCGGCGAAATCATTCTCACAACGTACGCCGGAGGAGTCAACCAACACGCTATGAAGGCGGGCCATGGATACACGCTATGAAGGCGGTACCCTAGATTGCCCGTCTCCCTATAATTGCATTCTTGGCAGGCCATGGATACACGCTATGAAGGCGGTACCCTCGACGTACCACCAAATCATCAAGTTCCCTACCAAGTGGGGAGTCCAAGAAATCAAGGGAGACTAGAGGGCGGCCAAGGAATGCTACGTCTCCTCCATGGAAAGCGTCGTCGAGCATAGGGTCGTATAGCAATCATAGAGCGGCGAAGGACCTAATCGATACGTCAAACCGGAAATGGAAAAACTCGACGAGATCATACTAGATCCTTCAAAGCCAAACCAAACGGTAAGGGTCGGGTCGGACCTGGACGACTCGACCAGACAACAAATTCTTGATTTTCTCAGATCCAATACTGATTGTTTTGCGTGGTCACATGAAGACATGGTCGGTATATCTCCAAACATTATTACTCATAAGTTGAACGTAGATCCATCTCACCCCCTTGTAAAGCAAAAGCGCAGGAAATTCGCCCCAGAGCGAAACAAGATCGTCGACGACGAAGTCAAGAGCTTGTTAGAAACAGGAAAAATAAGGGAAGTCAACTACCCCGAGTGGCTGGCCAACGTGGTCGTAGTCCAAAAGAAGAATGGAAAATGGAGAGTCTGCATCGACTTCGCCAGTCCCATGTTGCTAACCAAACCCAAGGACGACGAGCCACTATTGCTATATCTAGCAGTGTCGGAGTCCGCCGTGAGCGTCGTACTGGTCAGAGATGAGGACGGCAAACAATCGCTGATATACTATGTCAGTCGAACGTTACTGCTAGCAGAAACAAGGTACTCGTCGCTAGAAAAACTTGTACTATCACTGGTAATGGCATCGAACAAACTCAAACCATATTTTGAATCCCATACTGTAATTGTCCACACTAATCATCCCATGAGAGCAATCATGAGGAAACCTGAGTTCACAGGACGAATGGCCAAGTGGGCCATACACCTCAGCGGCTATGACATCGAGTACGAGCCCAGAACAACGATCAAGTCACAAGCCATGGCTGACTTTGTGGCAGACTTCAGCCCGACCCTAGAGCAAGAAGCCACCAAGGAAGAAACACAGTTACTCGCGATGGAAGAAACAGGTAAATGGGAGCTCCATACAGATGGTGCGTCGAATGCCAGAGGATCGGGGCTAGGAGTCGTGCTGAAATCGCCATAAGGGGAGAAGATAGCCCAGGCCGTGAGATGCGAATGGGACGCGACCAACAACGAAGCTGAATACGAAGCACTTATATTTGGGCTCATCCTGGCCCGTGACCTAGGAGTCCAGGAAATCAAAGTCATTTACGACTCCCTCTTAGTCGTGAATCAAATGCAAGGGTCGTACAGTGCAAAGGACGTCAGGATGATAGCTTACCTGGGAGTGGCCAAGAAGCTGATCGACCAATTCCAAACGTTCGACATCAGACAGGTACCCAGAGATCTTAACTCTCAAGTTGACGCACTAGCCAATCTAGGGTCCGTCCTAGATCCAAAGGAATTTCCGAACATCCCATTGGCACACGTCATGACACCAGCTGTCCCGGAAACACCCAAGGAGTCGATCACACCATTGGAGGAACTTGTCACGATGGAGATAAGAGACCGACCAGAAGAAGACATCGTCAGCGCTCATGACGACTGGACACTACCTTACGTCAAATGGCTAAGAGACGGTGTCCTGCCCAACGACAAAACAGAGGCAAAAAGACTAAAGGTGCAAGCACTTTCTTTCGACATTATAAATAACATCTTGTACAAACGATATGTCACATGGATACTCCTACGATGCCTCAGGACTCCAGAAGTCGGACGTATCCTACAATCGTTACATGAAGGAGAATGTGGGAACCACACGGGCAGACGAAGCCTCTCGGGAAAAGCCTTGCGAAATGGATATTACTGGCCCACAATGAATAGAGACGCGATGGAGTACACCAAGAAGTGTGATGCCTGTCAACGACACGCACCCGTTCCTCACCAACCCTCAGAACTTCTCCATCCGACTCTGGCGTCGTGGCCCTTCATGAGATGGGGGATGGATATCGTCGAAAAACTCCCACCTGCATCGGGTCAACGGGTCTCCTTCCTTGCCATGACAGACTACTTCTCTAAATGGATCAAAGCTGAAGCCTACCGAGAGGTAAAAGATCAACACGTCATTTCATTTATAAAACGCAATATCTTGTGCAAATTTGGCGTCCCATCAGAAATCATATGCGACAATGGCTCCCAGTTCATCAGTCATAAGACTAGAGACTTTTGCGACCAATGGAACATCAAATTGGTCACCTCCACCCCTCGGTATCCACAATCCAACGGACAAGCCGAGTCTAGCAACAAAATCATCATCAACAACCTCAAAAAATGCCTCACAAGGGCTAAAGGCAAATGGGCAGACGAACTCCCATTCATTCTCTGGTCCGACAGGACCAATCCAAAGAACGCGACCGGACAATCACCATTCTCACTCGTCTACGGAAGAGAAGCAGTCATCCCCGCCGAACTATTGGTTCCAACAGCTCGTTATAGCCTTCAGACGAACGAACAGAATGACGTCGAACTAGCACACAACTTGGACACAACGGATAAGGCTAGAGAAAGAGCCAGAATTAGAATGGTCAAGTTCCAACAACAGGTTGGAGATTGGGTCCTCAGAAAGACATTACAGAACACCAAGAACCCGACCGACGGAAAGCTCGCACCTCAGTGGGAAGGACCCTATCTAATCAAAGAAGTAGTCGGACAAGGAGCATACAAACTAGAAGACAAAGACGGACGACCAATCCCGAGAAGTTGGAACGCGACACACCTAAAGTTATACCACTTCTAAACTAGTAAGGTAAGGCACTAACGCCCTTTTACCTATCATGCATTACTTGTTGTCGCAAGCATAACTCTATTTCTTGAAACTGAGAATTTACATCGAGTAAGGACATTCTCCTTGCAAACCTAAGTACAAGACGACATCAACATACACACTGGATCCAGTCACAAACAAAAGCGCTTACACTACATTTACACGATCGATCGAAACACGGGGAGATGAACAACACAGGCACGTCGGCACACCGCCTGCCTTACACAATACATATGGTTAAGACACCTTATTACGTTTACGCAATAGAAACATATTGATTTTTCCTCCTCGGCTTAAAGTCATGACTAAACATAAAACACATACATTTGTAGGCCTCCTTCTTCACATACATACGGCAAGCCCTACTCGACGGAGCATACGGGTGAACCCGACATACAAAACAAAGGCGTCAACAACAAACTTCTCTAGAAAGTCTGACGAAGCATACGAACACACAAATGTACGATCCTTTGTAAAAACATATTGCATCAAATAAAAGTCTAAACATTTTTTACAAACATACGACCCGCGATGGTGGACGGGTCGCCAAAACACATTGTTCGCCTACACACATGTAGGACTTCAAGTCATCCGCTAAAAACATTCTGCGACCCGCGATGGTGGACGGGTTGCCAAAACAGAGAATATCCTACCCACACACAGGTGGGGCCACAAGTCAGATTAAAAAAAAAAACAATCAAGGATCGGGGTCTATAACATTACCTTTAGCAGGGGTCGGGTCAGGAGAAGGTTGGGGCTCAATCAGCTCGGTGTCGCCAGAGTGGGCCTCGTCCTCACCGGCGCTTTCATCCAGAGATTCCTCTCCGACACCGGCCAAGTGGAAAAGCTCTGAGCCCGGATTCCCCTTCGGAAATAGGGTCTCCATGGTCTCCTTCTCCGCCTTCAAATCCCAGGTCCCCTACTTGCCCTCTTCAAACTCCTTCATCATCTCGACACGCGACTTCAACGCGTAAAAAGAGCCTACGTCGCCTGCGAGCCGACCAGCCTCGATCCTAGCTTGCTTCACCTTCTCTTCGACACTCGATTGGCTCTCGCTAAGCTCCTTCCGACACGCGTCTAAGTCATCTTGGCAACTCTTCAACTCCCTGACAAAGCGGCGTTCAGCCTCCTTACAACGGCTCTCAGCCCCCTCCAACCTGGTCTTCAAAGATGCAAGGTCGGACTCTGACCTAGCATCCCTATCCTCGGCCTTAGCGACCATTACTTTGACACCAGAATACGCCCACAGGAGGTACTGAAAAGTCTGGAAGAAAACAAAGCCAATCAAAGTTTCATCCGACTGTGAGAAAGAAAAACAAAAGTTAAGATATGACAAGACGACTTACCTTCCACGTGGAGCACCCCGCTTCGCCAATACAATCCAAGGGAGAGACGTCATCGACTTCGGACTTCAGAGTCGGGTCCTGAGCATGAAAGAGATCGGCAATCGATTGACCAACCGCGTCGATCTTCTCGACTCCACGAGCAGCCGTCCCCTTCTTCTTGGGAGTCTCCACCACCTTCACATCACCGGAAGAAGCGCATGCCTTCCTTTTTGAGCAAACTTTGGCCGGGAGCGACGATTCCGCCGGCGTCGATTTACTCGACGAGGCTTTGGCCGCCGCCATCTTCTGCTCTATCAAGCCTTTCCCGGACACTCCCTTCAAGCGGGCACTCGACCGACCAGCCGGAGACGCTGACACGACAAACAATACATGAATCGCAAGCAGACGATAAAATCAAAAAGATATACAAGCGTCAAACTCAAAACTCACACTTAACCCGAGATGATGAAACAGTCGACATGACGTCCCGAGTAGTGGGGGAGGTCGATAACAAATTGACGTTCACAAACTTCTGCTCCGATGCAGGGATGCTAAGGATGATCTTCGTCATGCCTTCTGACTGAGTATCTACTTCCAACTCTTCAGCCTCAGGAACTACAAAAAAGAAAAGTTAAGCAAGGGGTTAAAACACATAAAATAGGCAAAGAGAGGTCGAACACATACTCTCGACTCGCCACTCTGACAACAAGAACGAACAGTCACCCCCCTTCTCCAGAGATGAACGCCGGTCGTTCACGTCCAAATTGAACATCAGAGGCTTCCGACCCGGACGGATGCGCAGCTGGACGTGGGAAGAACTCTTTGACCCTAGCGAGTAGTTATACCACAAGGCGTCAAAATTAAAACCAGCCCCAGATTGGACATTCAACAGGTCCAGAACCCTGAGGATTCGCCACGCCTGCGGCATGACTTGACACAGCACAAGCGCCAGAGTCGCTAAGAAGTCCCTGCCAAGGGGGAGAAAGGAAACTTATGTCCAACCCTAAACGGGTAAGCATAGAAACAAACCCATCCCTCATAGCGAGCGTCGGCCCTCTCGTCCGGATGCGGCAGCCTCGCAACCGTCTCAGGAGGAAAGCCTCTGACTTGGAGGATCTGTTCCAACTCTGTCTCCGACAAAGTCCCCGTCAAAGCGTCTGCCTCCTTCAGAATGAAAAGGGGGGGGGCCTCGTTCTTGCTCGAGTTCGAGCGAGTAGCGGACGATTCAGAAGACTCGCTGGAGACCATTTCCAAAACGGAAAGAGGAGGAAATCGGAGAGCAACTTTTTGAGACCTAAAGAAACCTACCAGATGAAGAAGCAAAGGAGGAATATGAAGCCAAATCGTCAGAAGGCTGATTCGAATTTATGGAGGGAGTCGGTAGGTTGCAGAAATGTCCCATCATGCCGCAGGATTACCGCCATATAGCCCTCGTCTGACGCACCAAAATCGGAAGGTGGAGATCGTGTGAAAGGGAAGTTGTTTGGACTCCACCCTATAGCAGCCTTGAGCCCAAAACAACTTGGGGCTATTATTGGGCCCAACATTCTCCAAGAGGATCAAACAAGTAAGTTGGGCCGAGATCCAAGCAGAGTCGAAAGCCAAGAGAAACCAGAAGGAGGCGTTGGACATCTCTCAGACGCGTAGGATCCGACCAATTCTGAAGATCTCGCCCAGGGCATTAAATGCCTGATCGGTGGCAACGGCTATGGCATTAAACGCAGACATAAATCTGGCAATCAAAGGCATATCCCTAAGATCTCGCTCGAATTTAATAAGAGGTATTGCGAGACGAGAGTAACGGTCGAAAGGGAGCAATTGCCATATATAGATCACGACAAGGCATGGAAGAACACACACGTCTACATCCTGCATTCGCTCGCTTGCTCTGAAAAGAACTTGAGAGTACACCCACTCTGGCTCAGTCTCCCCAAAATCTTGCTCAATCGATGCCGGTCGTGTCACGAAAACACATGTCGAGCAGGACCCGACCTTTTGTCCTACAAGGATAAGTTGTACTCCGATCTGATTCAATCATCAATAGATCAATAAAATTACCTTGCTATTTTGTATCTATTCTTTTATTATTGATTGTCTGTTTGGTTTGGATTGATTTCTATTACCTGATCGACTCGTTACCCCGTCTAAGGCGATTTAGGTCGTCTGATCTTTTTGCCCCAAAACAATATGTATGAATTGAAATATGAAACTTTGTTTGATTCAATCCTAGAGCTCTTAATACAAGTGATAAAAGTTGATTAGATTTCTTTTAGGTTTGAGTTTGAGATGATATAACCTTAATAGATAACTTAGATAGAGTATGAATCTGAAAGGAAATTACTTTATTAGATCGCTAGAAATTGAACCTGAGTATTATATGTGCGACAACAACCTATACACTCTTATGGATTCCTAAACTATCATAGAAACCCTAGGCTTTCCCGGACTTAGCGGAGCATGACAGCGAATGTTAACCCAGTTATATCCTAGATTTTAAGTGCCCAAATGGTCTAGATTTGATTAGCTTTGTGTGACAACGATTGTTAGTTGGAATTCAGGCACATCTATTAACGTCTAAAAGGAGTTAATAGAGACTTTAGATAGCTTATCTTCAAACAAGTTCAGACAATTTTCAGATAGATATCTAGTAAGTTTACCAAGACATTGTTGTGGGGATCCCTAGTCCTAGAATCTTCTCCCCAACTGTAACTATCCTTTGCAATTATTGTTTCTTTGTTGTTAATCAAACAAATCTCCTTTTTTTACGGCTTAGCTTACCAGTTTAAGTTAAAATTGGTACTACATAGTCCTCGTGGGAACGATAATTGAAAAGCTACAACTGATCTCATAGGCTTATGGGTAGGTTTTTGTCCTATCAAGTTTTGGGCGCCGTTGTCGTTGAGTATTGTTAGTATCAGTTGTTTTCCTACAAGTGGTTCGACTAAGTCTTTGTTTTATTTTTTATCTCATTTTTGCTTCTTTGCTTTCAGGCTTGTTTTCTTCAGATGTGAAGAGTCCTAAGCGCTGGTAATCTAAATGACTATGATCCCAAACCTGAGCATACATTTCGTTTAAGAAGAAGGCAACAACACGAAGCCCGAGAACAAGCAATGGTTGACGACGTACATGCGAACGATCCTAATCTACAAATCTAGGATGCATGCATGACACTTGGTGATTATGTGATGCCAAATCACCTTGGTCCTATTTTTGGTGTGGTCCGACCTCTAGTACAAGCCCAAAATTTTGAGCTAAAACCTTCTCTGATCAATATGATTCGGCAAAATCAGTTTGGAGGTCTACCATATTAGAATCCACACTAGCATCTGAATACTTTTCAAGAGTTGATGGACATCGTGAAGATTTATGAGGTATCCCAAGATGCTCTTCTGCTACATGCTTTCTCATTCTCTCTACGAGAGAGGGCCAAGGCTTGGTTCAAGGCCATGCCTCAAGGTTCCATAACGACTTGAGATGAATTAACCAAGGCCTTCATAAAGAGGTATTTCCCACCAAAGAAGAATGCAGAGATGACAAATCAGATTACCACCTTCCAGATGAAAGATGGAGAGTCTCTATATGAAGGATGTGAGGGATTCAAAGAGATGTTGATGATGTGCTTCCATCATAGGCACCCTAAATGGAGTCTCCTTCATGTCTTCTACAATGTTATTGATATTTCTACCAGATTAATCATTGATGCTGATAGTATTATGAACATGGAGATTGATGATTCCTGGAACTTGATTGAGAGTACTACTCAACACTCGATTATTATGATGATTCTCACTCTACTTCAAGTTCCAAGAGGTATGTAGGCATGTATGAGGTCAGTTTAGATACACACCACCAAGATCAAATGGATGATATGGCTCAAGAAATCTAGAGATTAAGTTTGTTGGTGCAGACGTCTCAAGCCAAAGGTGCATGACAATCCACACAAGTTGTTTCTGGCATAGACTGTCAATTTTGTGGAGAAGGTGATCACACTATATCTTCATGTCATATTTTTACTTCCTAGAATGAGTCTCAAAGAGAAGTGAACTACACGAATAACTTCAATGGGGGTCCCAGGGATGATCCATACTGTAACACTTATAACCCTGGTTGTATTAATCATCCTAACTTCTCCTACAAGAACGATCAGGCTGCGCAAAGACCACCTCCTGGGTTTCAGCCAAGAGCTTCTCAACTGCAGAACCAGGTCCATGCTTAATCATCTATAGATTAAAAGCTTGATACTATCATGAAGGGGATGACAACTCTTTCTTAGACCTTTACTAAGAGGTTGGACAATCATGAGAGTCAAATAACACAACTTGCTTTGAGAATTTCAAGGCCGACTAGTCAACTTCCTAGTCAACCCTAAGGTGCGTTGTTGGGTTGTCACTTTGAGAGATGAAAAACAATTGGAGGAACATCGTCCAAGAGAAAAAGAAGTGACTAAGGAACCCAAGTATGTTGCTCCCCCACCATATAAGCCACCTCCGCCTTTTCCTCAAAGAAGGATTCAGATTCAACAAGAGCAACAATTTGTGAAGTTTAAGGGGATTATGAAGAATTTGTATATTGACATACCTTTCATAGAAGTCCTTACTCAAATGCTCGTATATGCTAAGTTTCTAAAAGAGATTATGAACAAGAAGAGAAGGCTAGAGGACTATGAGACAATGGCCCTAACAATGGATTATGTTGAGAAGATGCCAAAGAAATTACAAGATCCGGGTGAATTATTTATCCTTGCATATTTTGGCTATCTCACTTATAATTGTCTTTTTGATCTTGGGTCTAGTGTCAATGTTATGCCTTTGTCAATTTGCAGAGAACTGAAATTTTTTGATCTTGTTCCATCCAAGATTCGTCTCCTTATGGATGATAGGTCTGTTACTCATCATGTGGGCATAATAGAAAATGTTCATGTGATAGTGGGAAAGTTTTTCATACCATGATATTTTGTGATACTTGACATGGAGGTTAGTGATAAAACTCTCATCATCCTTGAGAGACCATTTTTAGCCACCGTTGAGGGTAATATTGATGTGAAGAATGGGAAACTCTTATTCATAATAGGAGAAGAGAAGATAAAGTATAAATATTTCAAGGACTACTTCCTTACGATATACAAAGACATTCCCCCGTCTCCTACTAAGGGTACCTGTTGTAAGATTGAGGTTGATCTTTAACATGATGAGATCATATCCGACAATGCTAGGTTGCTTGATATATCTTTGGGAGATCCTGACCAGAATGATGGTGAAACTGGTAAAGCAATGAAAAGGAAATCTCCCAAGAAAAGGAAGAAGAATGAAGCAAAAATTGAGTTTAAGAGTAGAAAGAGGGTGTTGTTACTCCATGAGAAATCTGACATGTTTCCGGGAACTAAAGGAACAAGATGGTCATGACCATATCGAGTGACTCGAACTCAACCAGGTGGGACGGTTGAGTTATGGCATAAAAATTCCGAAAAGTTCAAACTGCAGAGTCATCGTCTGAATCATGTTGTCACTCCTGATCCGATCAAGCAGGGTACCACCGACCCTCCCGATCTGATTACTTGAAAGTGGTGGAAGGTCAAGCTATTGACCCAAAACAAGCGCTGTTTGGGAGGCAACCCAAGACTCTTGATGTTATATTCCTCCTCTTTCGTTATTTTTCTACACTGGGACAATGTAGGGTTTAGCATGGGGGATGCAATTCACATGTAGACTTGCATTATCATATTAGTTCATCATAGATTTAGGTGCATTTTCTTTTGTTGTTTTTGCATTCTGCATCTTTATGAATTTGTTTCCATGCATTGTATACTTGCATTTGGGATGTTGGATTTGACCTCCTTTTTTTATTCTTTTTGCATCTTTTCCTTGTAATGTGTGATTTATGAATACTCTCCAAATGCTTTGGTTGTTGATGTTGCAATTGCATTATGTGTGTGATTATGAGCGCTTGAACGTTTGACATATGGCTTGAGCATGTGACCTTTGATTGAGATATGTTAGGACCGAAACTCTAGACAAAATGCTTGTGAGCTTTTGGCCCTTTTAGGACTGTACAAGTCCTCAATTTCTAATGTGTGTGAATCTCTCTTTGCTTGCTAACTCTATAACTTGTATTAGAACTTTTTTGCAAGGTTGTGCTTATGGCTTATGTATATGACATTAATATGATTGAGACATTATTTTATATTAGCCTATTATCACTGACCACCCTATATATGTCTTCCTCTTCTTAAAGCCCTGTGTTCCTTAATTGTCGTTTCTTTGGAAGCGCCACAAAAGCATATCGAGCCTATTTATTCATCCTACCTTTCCGGGGATCAAGATAGTTGATTTGTTTTGCAAGAGTGGATTTGAGTCAAGCTTGGGGGAGGTTACATATATTAGTGGTTGGATGAATATTGTTTTGCTATTTGTCCTTTCTTCTTCTTCTATACTTCTAAACAAATGAAATTTGGAAAAAAAAAATGAAAAAAGAGAGAAAATAAAATAAAAGAAAGGAAGAGAAAGGACAAGTAAGGGTTATGTTGTATGGGTGTGAAGGATGAATTTTTAGAATGTAGCACCCTTTTAAGCTTGGTGTCGTCTAGGCAAATTCACTTTCCCGTGATTTAGCACCACATGGCCTAAATATATCCTTACCTTACTCTTATATCTTGGCCCCATTACAACCTCGTAAAGACCTCATGATTTTTGTTATGTACATGGTCTCTAGTAGTGGAGATTTAGGACACTATTGCAAGCCTATGGTAGTTTAGCATTCAAAGTAGAAAATTGAGCGAAACACAGACCTAAACACATGAGTGCAGTGACATTATTTATGTTTCATGGTGAGGTTCAGAGTAGAAGAACTAACTACATTTATGTCATTGGTTGCGGAGCATGCTATGATTGCACTTGTCTTATGTTTGGACTCTAATGATCATTGCTCACTTGTCTCTTGGATAGAAACAACCTTAGCATATTTTGTGGATTTATTGGTTATGTATTTGCTTGAGGACAAGCAAGGGTTAAGCATGGGGAAATTGATAACATCCATTTCATACATGTTTAGGACATGCATTTAGGCTTTACCTTAGGCTTTTTCATGTTATTATATTGCATTTTTAGTTAGCTGCATTATTTTCTTTAGTTTGGATGTCTACACTAGTTTTTGCGTGTTTTCAGGTAGTTTGGTGGACAATGGAGGTGTGCTACGAGGCATGGATATCATTGGGGGAAGCTAACGAGCAAAAGAAAGCCAAGAAGATGGACTACGCATGCCAACAAGGAAGATTATGGAGCAAAGAAGAGGGGCGCAACCATTTACACAAGGTGCACAGCCAGCAACGAAGACGCAAACCCGTGCAGAGTGCTCAAGAAAAGTGCACGGTTAATGATGGATCGTGCACAATCAGTGACAACCCGTGTTGTTGCTCTCAATTGAAGTGCACTGTCTGTGACAAACTGTGCACGGTTTATAACCAATAGTGCAATATTGTCCGTAACCCGGATTCGTTATATTTTGCCCCTTTTTATTTTTGGATGATATAAATACTTTTTCTAGGTTATTTTGAGGGGTCTCTAGCTTCTTCCGCTTTTTGCCACTTTTCAAACTCTCTCTAGCCCTAGGTTTTTTGGATTTTTTTAAAGATTCTTGAAGATTGGAGATTGTTTCCCTTGATTTGATCAAGTATTTCTCTTCTTCTAATCTAGTTGAATGATTTTCTTTGTTCATATGGTGTTTTTGATTGTTTCTCCAAGAATGTTTGGCTAATTCCATAATTCTAGAGTTGGGGTGATCATAATAATAAATTTGTAGACTTGTGCATGATATTTGTCTGAATTTAAATTTGAAACCTTGTTTGATTCAATCCTAGAGTCCTTAATGCAATTGATGAAAGTTGATTAGATTTCTATTAGGTTAACCTTTATAGATAACTCAGATAGAGTATGAGTTTGAAATGAGATTACTTTATCAAATCACTAGGAATTAAACTTGAGTATTATTTGTCCGACAACAACCTAATCACTCTTGTGGAATCCTAAGCTATCATAGATACCCTAGGCTTTTCCGGACTTAGTGGAGCGCGACAGCGAATGTTTTAGCCGATTTTGATCCTAGATTCTAAGTGCCAAAAGGTCTTGATTTGATCCGCTCTACGCGATAGCGATTGTTAGTTGGAATTTAGGCACGTCTATTATCGTCTGAAAAGAGTTAGTAGAGACTTTAGATAGCTTATCTTCAAACAAGGTCAGACCATTTTCCAAATAGATATCTAGTAAGTTTACCAAGAATTTGATGTGGTGATCCCTAGTCCTAGAATCTTCTCCCCAACTGTTTACAACCATCCTTTGCAATTCTTGTTTCTTAGTTTCATAGTTTTTAATCAGACAAATATCTCATTTTACGGCTTAGCTTACAAGTTTAAGTTAAAACTGGTATTACATAGTCCTCGTGGGAACGATACTTGAAAGGCTACAACTGATCTCATACGCTTGTGGATAGGTTTTTGTCTCATTTCAACATAGTTTTATAAACATTAATGGATTTGAGAGGACATAATAAAATAATGATATGGATTAGACATCAAATTTTAATCCTTCTAAACCTCGCCTAAGCACTAGGCCCCCTTTCACCGCACAGTTTCCGCCTAGCGATTTTTACAACATGATCGATAAATTTGAATTGTTCATGAGTAACTAAACCTTTACGTCCTTAGTTCGAAAAGTAGTTACTAAAATACTTCAATATCGGCAGAGTTTGTAATACACGAAACCGTCCTAAGATAATATTTTTGAAACATAATTTTGTTGTTGAGTCACAGTTAGGTTATTATTAAATTTCAAATCAGAATTTAACATCCCATTAGTAGTGACTAGTGAAATACAAAATACATTAATTTGCAATTTGTTATTACATTTTCAACAAACTGTAATTATAATAAAATTTTCAAGAATTAGATGTTGACGTACTCGAATCCTAAGTTATAAATGTTTGTGCTAAAACACGAGGACTAAGGAGATCATTGTTACAATTTACAACGTACACATGTCTTCGATCTTAATTAAGTTAGTGTTTGCACAATCGAAAATGACATAACAAAGTGAAAGAATGAGTGGCATTGTTTCATTGACGGATGCGATCTAATATAAATGACCAAAAAGCATGTCATATGACATAATTTGCAAATAATACATACAGATCCAATTTTACATGTGCAATACGTACTATGATAATGATATGGATAATTTTTTTTTGATTCAAAATGATATGGATAATTAATGATGATATTTTCTTATTGCAATTCAAAATCATTTAACATAGGTACAAGAGACATCGATCGACGGGTTGAGCTACATTGACCACAACTATCGTCCGATGTTTGGATTTTGATGATGATAAGACTACCAATCTACCATGTGTTTGGAGCACGTAACATGAACATTTATGAATTTGTAAGGTTTTGAGATGGATCAAAGGTGATCGGTCACGTGTAAAGGTCCGTGGGGGTGTGAATGAGATTTGCTGTACGTTGAATTTCCACCGTTCGATTGATTTCACTCAACATATGTATGGCTCAGATTCGTGATCCAATCCTGCAAATTAAAGTGCTCATGTACCTTCAAACTGTTTTTCTACATATATGCAAGAAAATATATGTGAACCATAAGATTTCAAATTGATATGAGCACATATAATTGTGATTTGTACGTATGCACTCGATCTACGTACAATGGTTACCTTTGTAAAATAAAATTCAAAATTGACTATAAAATCAAGGTAACGAGCGGAGAGAAGTATAATATAAATGATATCCACCATAAGAAATCAAATGACACAAAGTTATCTTTATGTATTATACAATTTCTTACATCATATAATACAAAGTAATGATAATTGTCTTCTTCCTTCTTATAAAAAAAATTACATTAAAAGTAAAGAAAAATGATAAAAATAATTATAGGCACATAAAAAAAAAGTAGATCAAAAAATAAAAAAAGATAATCTAACAAATATCATTAATGTAATATAATGTATTATAAAATGAGATGAAAGAGAGAGAAAATTAAAAAATACCGAGTATAAAATAATATTTGGGTACATCATTGAAGATGGTATTTCTCTTAATTATATTGTTCTTTTAGATTGATTTTTTTGACAGATGATTTTTTATTAGAATTCGCTCACTAGCAATTTTGGATGCTTTAGGTTAGCGCTTCAGTTGTTATTGAGGTCTTCCTAATTTCTTTCTTTATAAAAATATTAGTTGGCCTGGAGTGATTAATAAAATAATTTGAAAAAAATACATTTTCTAAGATAACATTAATCTAATTTAAAATAAATTCTTAAAATTGTGTTCAACTAGTGGAGTAATTATTTACCTTTTATGAATTTATTTGGAGTGACTGTCATTATTTAACGATTTAAATTTACAATTTTTGTAGTGTGTACCCATAAACATATGCTAACAAGTTAAAATAGAAAATTATCTTTAAAATATTCTTCAAAAGAGAATGGGTAACCCTTAGCAAAAAAAATTAAACTAATAATTAAAAAAATTATTGTTAAAAATGGTGTTTTTAGAGTATCTCCATGGACATCAAAAACCTTAAACTTAAACATGAAGGTGAGACGGATCATATAAGCATGTAAATTTCTACCAAAAAAAAATATAAGCATGTAAATTACCTGAATCTAAATTCCTAAAATGAATTTCAACAAGAATGGCCCACATACAACATACTTGACCAACCTAGCTAATTAATAGTCACCTATAAGTAGATTTTGTCCTAACTTAGTTATGTAAAATAATGATGGAAATATTAGCCAATCTGGGTTGTTCACGATTTCTTATTTGTGTGCAAGTTACAAGTTAATGCATTATGCTTTAAATTTTGAAAGAGCAAGATATATATGGACGGTTTTTCTAAATTTTGTCCTAAAGACATAGGTTAAGATATCTTTTTAAAAAAAAAAACTAACGCACAGAAATTGACAATAAATCAAACCATTAGAAAACCAATATAAAATACAATTTTAAACTCTTAGACAAAAATTTAAAAATTTCTAAATAAAACATATTTACTCAAATATTTTCCAAATTAAGTTTTTAGCCTATAAACTCTGTGCATAGGCTAGAAAAACTGATATAAGAATTCCTAAGCCAATTACTTGCTCCGAAAAGCAATAATTGATTCAAGTACTTAATTAGCTTAATGACAAGAACTTTAGTGGTGTTGGTGAAGACGTTGTATGTTCTAAATAGGGATTAAGATGTGAAGATGGAATCACTCTAAAGACTCAAAAATTGAAAAATTGAATGTGGGATCCCTTAGCTTATTGGAATTTCACTTTTACTATTTCCTACAGGAGTAATTACCGGCCAGTTTTATTTGAGAAAATTAGTATAACCACTTCATTAAATTAATAGCATCATATATAGGTGTCACCTGAGTCCTGAGTCAACTAATGGAGTTTTTAATGAACCTATAGTACGTAGTGTTTAGATTTGTTAAACTGAAGCAAGCAAGATGTATTTCAGATGTTATATGTTGAAGTACATTGTATCCATTACAAATTTACAGGGATAGGGTGAGTTCACAATCTCACGTTCAAACCCATAAAATGGAAATGTTTTTTATAATTTATGATGGACACGCTATTTGTTCTCTATTTAAACCTATTCGATCGGTGTGAAATATATCATCACTAATTTCGACAAGAAAACATAAAATGTAATGGGATAATAAGTGTTGTACGTATCCGAATAGTAAAATGTTTTAAAATCACGGGAGTCCAATTATTATGGGGTATTATTGGCATGCTAGCAATTTTATTTTTTTGAAAAAGGTAAATTCTATGGAACGGACAAACGCCATATACAAAAATCATCCAGCTAAAAACCGGGAAATTTTGTAACACTTAGAATCATGCTGACAATATTGTTCAGTGGTTTGATATTCTTAACAGGCTGGGAAATTTTGTAACAAGTTTTGCAACTGATCCTTAACTGGAGTCTGGTTGGGCACCTCTTCAAATGCTACTAATATTGTTCAGTGGTTTGATATTCTTGGCTTGTGTCGCCGCAAGACTAACTTCCTTTATCAAGCTATACTTACACAAACTTTATTTACTACACTTGGCAGTTAAGGAATAGGGGAATATATTTTTGACATGAAGCAAGCAATTGTGGCGGAGTGTGCCCGGCCAACAGATTATCTCCGTGACCAAGCTAGCTAGATGTGTCCCTCCGCTAATACTGCTAAAGCTTGGCTTACAGCCCTGCACATTGATGGCACTTAGGCCTTTTGTACCTTGCTTGCATTTTGGCATTTTGAATTACTCATGTATAGCTTTTAACGCTGATATCTACATCCTCCCCCTCTTTATCTAATATATTTAACCCTTAAATTCAAATAAAAAATATCAGATGACAATTAGACTTGTTAATTGGGTCGGATCGGGTCGGGTCGTTCACATCGGATTCGGTCATTTCGAATTCATGTTGAAAACGGATCGGGTCAATTCTGAATAATAGGTCAACTCGGATCGGGTCAATTCTGAATAATAGGTCAACTCGGATCGAGTTATTACAGGTCAGCAGACGGTTCAGGTTGACTAACATGTGAAGAGCATCATTTTTGAAATATTTCATTCACTCTTAAAATATTAATATATATTTAAAAAGTAACTTAAATATATCAAAATAAATTAAAAATAATCTCAAGAACTAATTATTTTATATGTAATTGAGATTAGTACATCAAAAATATTTTTTATTTATTGTTTTTTATTTTTATTATATTAATTTATACATTTTTTAATTTACAAAAATTGTATAAGTGTATAGCCATTCTCTTTCTTAAGATACTTGAGAATATTAACATTATTTATATGTCATTTATCGATACATTTTATGTTATATTATATTAATACTTCACATTTATTCCTTAATTGGGTCGGGTTCAGATTGGTCAGATTCGATCATACATTTTCGTGTTAGATTCGGATCGGTAACTTTGGATTATGAAAAAATTTGATCAGATCGGGTCGGGTCCAAGTCCGTGTCGGACAGGACGGTAAAATGGATTTTGTCATGTTTTGACAGCGCTACTAGCAATTAATACATAGTTTTTTTATTAATTTATTTTGAAATGAACTGCATGTTATCTTTTAATATGTTTTATGCGATTTTTAGTTAAAAAAAATCGATCATGTTTTGACAACTTTACTAATGATTAATACGTATATATATTTTATTAATTTATTTTAAATGATATACGGGTTATCTTTTAATATGCTTTATGCGATTTTTAGTTAAAAATACAAAGCGGATTCGGTCATGTTTTAACAATTCTATTAGCAATTATCACATATTTTTTATTAATTTATTTTAAAATGAACTGCGGGTTATGTTTTATATATGTTTTATACGATTTTTAGTTTAAAAATACAAAATGTAATTCAACACTAACTCAAGTCTTCACAAGTCTTGTAAGTATATTTTTTGGTGCGATATCAGAGACCATATTATTAATTTCCTTCAATCCATATAATTATTGTTAACTAAGAAACATTTGTTTGGGTACAAATTAACTAAGAAAATTTTGTACATATTGGAAATCGACCTTACACCTCTTTGTCGATCTGTATTTGGCTGTACACTAGTGTAGTATTCGTGCCTTGCACGTGATTTGTTTATTTTTTCTTATATTTAAAAAAAATAGTATATAAAAAATATTTAATTGATATATAAATATATAGGTAGTAATTTTTATAGAAGTAGATGAATGCTAATATAAAAAAGGAATAATTGATTATAAAATATTGAAGAGATTAACAAAATACATTATCGAAAGAGAGACAGAACTCTCCATAACTTTATTAATAGTAAAAATTGGCTAAGTAGTTTTGAAACGGAGATAGCAACATCTGTAACGTCAATACTACTAAAATGATAAAGCATAATCAAAATGTTCATCTAATACATGAAAATGAAACACTAAAAATAAAAATCTCGTAAGTTGTTCAAAATTGCTACAAATTATGAAAAATTTCTTTGTATACTACATTGGTTGTAGCATTAGATTTTTTTTTTTTTTTATCGCATATCAAAATCTTCAAACCTTTCTTGCTAGTAACTCTTGATGATGCAACATAAAACAGGCCATGAGTGAAAATAGGACGTGAAAGATACAAACCGACATTTGTAAGAGATTGGCCCTGACTCTTATTTATCGTCATAGAAAAACAATCACTCAAGGGAAGTTGTCTTCATTGAAACTTGAACGGATATGAAGTGTTTGATGGTGACATGAGCATGCGAGGAATCAAAACTATATGTCCAATATTGTTGAATGAAATAATTCTTCCTTATATGAGCTGCGTGGTTATCAATCTTGTCCCATTGCATAAACCTAAAGACATATTAATATTTCGAAGCAACATAATAGGGACCTCAACCTTAAGATTCAGTACATGATTTGGGACACCAGAACATCTAATATTGTTCAAGTAGTCAGTCATATAAACACTTGCATCGATGTCTGCAATAAAACTTGCCTTGCTAAGGTTATCCGAACTGAGATAGACTTTCTCATCACCAGGTAACAAAGATAATTTATTGTCATTAACTCTATCTATCTTTTCATGTGTTGGTGCAAGAATTTCTCTTTCTTCAAAGTATTTCGAAGACAATTTATTGTCCAAAAGAGGGGATATTCATACTTAACAATTGCTGGAATTGGATCTAAGTCATAATCCTTCACCAATAGTTCATCATCAATTTGCATTTGTGCTTCTCCATCATTGTCATCACCTACAATACCATCTCTGATGCTTAATACCCATTCAAAAAATTCCTTTGCTTATTGTATATCATAATCAGATATACCTTATTGAATCCTCATGTTACTTGTCAAATTAAGAACTTTGCAATATTCCCACAAATAAAATTAACATCAGAAATTTACAGATTTTCAGCAAAATAATGATATCCTTTAACAATCTAAGTTAATCTAATAACGTGAACAACATAAATGAACAAAGAGCAAAAAACAAATCGAAATCGAAAATGAATATCTATTTGGTATGAAGTTCCACAAAGGCCTGACCCATGAGCATAGTCCTTAAGGTGACTGAACACTGGCTCCCCGAAACCGTAATTACAAACTAACATTAGTAATTTATAGATTTTTAGCAAAATAATGATATCCTTTAACAATCTAAGTTCATCTAATAATGTGAACAACATAATTGAGCAAAGAGCAAAAATAAATCACAATTGAAAATACAGATTTTGTTTAGTTTCTGGAATTAAAAACCAACAATCAATCGAAATTTAGTAATTATAGATTTCCAGCATAGATAATTATATTATTTTAACAATCAAAGTTCATCTAATAATGTGAACACCATAAATGCACAAAGAGAAAAAATAAATGGTACAAAGAGGTAAATACCTTATCAATCACTCAAATGGTGTTTCTCTAAGAAATAATTCTATGCACAGTTAGTTGAACTTCGATTGTGGGATGGGTCTAGATTTATAGCCATAAAATAGTAAGGATGAACTTCGATTGTGGGAGGGGTCTTGATATGGCTAAATATTTTTGTTTCCTAATTGCACAAATCTACATGTTAATTATCGTGGATTGTGCATCTTTTGGTTTCTAAAATCCGAGGCATGGATTGATTTTATGCCAAGAAATAAGGGTTCAAGAGCTGAAAGTTTTAGTAGATTCTTGTTTCCTAATATTCTGCTGAATTGACTTATTTAGTTTGGGCATAGAAAGCTTGAGGAAAAATCAATCAAAGGGAAGAGAAAAAGAAATGTGATTGAGCTCTCTACACAAGGGAATATCAGCAATAGGAAATGAGTGCGGAAGAGGGAACACTTACCCTTAATCAAGGGGGTATTTACAAATGCTCAAGAAATGGTCAACGTAAATATGAAGGTTGATGACTATCTAAAAAACGAATGTTTGTTGCTTTTGATTTACTAGAGAGAGAGTTTTGGAAATAGGATAATTTTATTTGTAATTATCATATTGAATTTTGGAAAGAAGGATCATTGCATATCGTGGTTAGAATTTGATTTCTGCCTTTATTCTTTTGTGTTTAATATTGAAAACAAGGGTCATTGTAGATCGTGCTTAGAATTTGACTTTTGTCTTTGTTCTTTTGATTTTAATTATGGAAATAGGATAATATATATAAGCTATATGCTTTTGATTGACATGTTTAGTTTTGAAAATAGAATAATCTTATATATAATTATTATATTAAGTTCTTTAAAAAAAGATTTTTGCAGATTGTTCTTGTGATTGACATGTTTAGGTTAGGAAATAGGAGAATCAGATAAACATTTATTATATTGCATTTAATTTTTTTTTTATAAAATGCCATGTGATAGAAAAAATAGGAGGATGCCATGTGATATAAGAAATGAGTGGGTTTAATAAGGGAATGTCATGAGGCTTAGAGGGATTGTGATTTAGTAGATATATAGTAGATTGAGAATTTAGGTATAGCAAGATCTAAAACCCAACCGTATGTAAGCTTTATTTAGCAAAAAGAGTTTATTGTATATAAACAATTTTTCACAAAAATCTATTTTTATAAGTTTCAATAAACATGTAATGAATTTATTTTTATTTTTTTCTACTATTCATGTTTTTTAACAAAATACACACATTTCTATAAAAATTATTTTTTAACACAACCATACTTTTCAACTACTTTTCAACAAAAAACACTTTATAAACTCTATCCATAAACAAACCCTTAATGTATGTCTGTATAATTGACTTATTTAGGCATTTAATTACGAGTATTATGGTGCATTAATTAATTAGTAGTATTCCATCGATATCTTTTTCTTCATCCGATCAAAATTAATTTGTAATAGTATAAGTAAGTATCTATTTATACGTTAGGATTGGAATCTTCATATCATATTCACATGTGACACTCCATTTTCTCCTTATTTGTGAATCTATTACAATCTCGGGCTACTACCACCGAAACCATTAAGAGTCAACTTTTAACTTGCACATCTAACCACGTGCTCACTCTTATAACTGAGACCACCACACAAGGTGTCAAAGACTAGCCCAAGAAGCACCGTGATGTTTCTCTTTACTATGGTGCAACTGGACAACGCCAAATAGTCGGCTCCGATACCACTTGTTGGAAGGAGAGATGTTGTTGGGCCACATGAGAAGCCATGAATTTGTTGAAGGGGGTGGGTTTTTAGTTCGATCTTTTCCAAATTAAGTCATTGACATTCTTATTCATATTTTTATACTAATGAGAAGCGCATGAAGACCCACCACTAGAGATGAGCAGAAACCGGTCCAGACCGAATTTTTGGACCGGACCGAATGAAAACTGGTCTAGTCTTCGGTCCAAGATTTTGAAGTATTTGGTTCCGGTCCGGTCCAAAAATTGGTCCGGTCCGGACCAGACTGAATGTAATTCACATATTTCTGTATTACTATATACCATAAATCAAATTTTTAAATATAAATATTTATCAATTTTTTATTTATTTTTTAAAAACAATGTGAAATCGGTCTAAAACTAGTTTATAGATGGACCGAACCGATGTTTTCCGGTCCGGTCTTCGGTTCACATTTTTCTCGAATTCGGTTTTCGATCTGGTCAGATCTGGTTCAATTTTGGACCGGTGCTCATCCTTACCCACCACTTGAAATTTGACCAATCTATACCAACGTATTTTGTATATTTTCCAAAAAAATATTTAAATGATATAAAACTTGAATTTCCTTTTAATAAAAAAATAGAACAATATAGAAACAAGAATAAAATAGAAGAGTTGATAGGAATTGAACTCAAGACATATTGATACTTTTTTACACAAGTTTTAACACAGAAATCGTTGGATAGAATATCAGAATAATCTTAATTGTAGATTTATTATTTATTTCTTGCTGAATCCATATGCACTTGGTGTTAGCTTTAATTATTTTCTGCAACTCTAGCTCTGTTAGTTGTTAGTTTATATTTCCAATGTTCCTTTTCCTTTAAGGGTTTCTTTTTCCTCTTGTATTTATTCTCAACTTCTTCTACATTTTCAACATACAAAATTATATTTTCTCTCTCAAAGTTGCTCTCATGGTATCAGAGCTTTGAGTTTCTTCCAGATCTAAAAAACCTTTTTATGGGTTATTTCATTTTGCAACCTTCATTATTGCCTTACAATCTGCATCCTTCATTGCTACATAATTGCTTTCCCTTTGTTGCCTTGCAATCTGCAGCCTTCACTGCTATAGATTTGTTTTCCCCGTTTTGTGTTGGTTTACCTTTTCTGCTCTAACATGTCTCAAACCCCATCTGCTCAAAAGACTGAACTTGTTAATATTTAGTCGGCTTACAAATTCAATGGCAAGAACTATCTTGCATGGTCTTAGGTTGTCAAAACCTATCTCAAGGGCAAAGAGAAGTACAAACATTTCATCGAGTCTCCTCCAACAGCCATTGATGCTCAATTTTCTTCATGGGAAGCAGCGGACTCCATGATTATGTCGTGGCTGTGGGAGTCAATGGATCCCACTATTAGCCTTACATGCATGTTCCTTAGCACAACAAATGAGATTTGAGAGTTCATACATCAATCTTATTCCAAAGCCAAAGATGAAGCCCTTGCCTTTGACCTCACAGTTAAGGCATACTCCACAAAGCAAGGTGATAAGTCCATTATGGAATTTGCTACAACCTTGCAAAATTTATGGCAAGAGCTAGATCAATACTAGATGTTGGGGATGAAATGTACTCTTGATGCTGCTGCCTTGAAGAAATCAGTTGAGAAACATAGATCTTATGTCTTCTTGGCTGGGCTGAATTCTAAATATGACCCTATTCAAGTTCAAGTGTTGGGTAAGAGTGAAATTCCTTCTCTTGAAGATATTATCTCTATGATGAGGGCTAAATAAAGTCACAGAGATATCATGCTAAGTTCAAAGTCAAATGAAAGCATTGCTCTTGCTGCCACCACTAGTAGAAAAAGGAGCTTTGGCTACGGACACATTTACTACGGTTCCGTGTTTTTTCATAGTAATTTTACATAATTAGTCAAAATACAACGGTTGTCCTAACAACCGAGGTAAATGTGTGCTACTTTTACAACGGTTGTTCTAACAACCGAGATAAATGTGTGGTAGTTTTACCACGGCTCCGTATTTTTTAGTGGTAATTTTACATCATTGGTCGAAATACCATGGTTCTTCTAAAAACCGAGGTAATTGTGTGGTACTTTTACCACGGTTCTTCTAACAACCGAGGTAAATGTGTGGTAGTTTTACCACGGCTCCGTGTTTTTTCGTGGTAATTTTACATCATTGGTCGAAATACCACGGTTCTTCTAAAAACCGAGGTAAATGTGTGGTACTTTTACCACGGTTGTTCTAACAACCGAGGTAAATGTGTGGTAGTTTTACCACGGCTTCGTGTTTTTTCGTGGTAATTTTACATCATTGGTCGAAATACCACGGTTCTTCTAACAACCGAGGTAAATGTGTGGTACTTTTACCACGGTTGGGTTTATAACCGGTGTATTTTTTCATACTAATTTACTACGATAAAGCAACCTCGATCAGAACCCTAAGTCCCGCCGCGCAAGTACTGCTTTGGTTTTTTTGCTTCAACTTCATCGTTCGTGCTTTGTTTCCCTTCGTCTACTTTGGCTTACTGATTTGGGTTGCCTTCCTTGTTCTGCTCATAGGTTTGGATTCCCCTCCGCCTGCTTATCTTTATCAATCGCTTGTGTTTTGGTGATGATTGTTTCAAGTTCTTTACTTCTTCTTGTATGCTAGATGTTTATATTCTACTCTATTTTTATGAATTGCTGATAAAACTGCTTGATTCTAGGTGATGTGCCTACAATTATTCAAGGTGTAATGTATTGAGTTAAAAAATTCAGGTTCTTTGATTTCTACACATTTCATCTTCTTCTATGTGACTTTTGGTCAGCTTCAAAACCTAAAAACGTTGCTTGCTTGTATTTTAGATGATTATATTCTTCTCTCTCTAATTTCTTCACCTTCTTATCCCCTTCTTCGGACTTCTAATCAGTTTCAACACATAAAAAGGTGCACTTCTCTTTCAAGCCTCTGCTATTGATTCGCTGCTATGTTTGCGATTTTCCTTTTCTCTTTCATAATGAGTTAATTTGTTGTTTTAATTATGTGGGTTTAATGGAAAATTCTGGGGTTTTGATTAAACAACAACAAGCATAGTCATGTGCAATGTCCTATTTCTTGATTTGAAATAAAATTGTATCTTTGTATCAATATCATAATATTTGGAGCTGCAACATCTTAACTGTTACTCCGAGGTGTTAGTCACATACAACTAGAGCGTACAAGAAAATAATTACAAGATCTTACCCACTTTGCTGTGTTCATTTGTTAAAAATTTTACTCCTGAATCTGTACGAATGCTTTAAACATCACAAGTAGATAATATCTTACATTTTGCATGAGGATTATATAATACTAAAGTCAAGATTGCCCGTTTTGCGAACATGAGCCATATCAATTTAGGTTAAAGTTGCTCTCTTGTGGGTGATGTGCTTACAATTGTTCAAGGTGTTATGTACTATAGTTATGGAAATTCGGGTTCTTTACCATATAAGTATTCTTTACCCTAACACATTTGAAATGGTTAAATCATCTGAAACTTCTCATTCACTTTTTATAGTATAATATGGTTCTCTCATTTGTACTTTGTGGCTCTCTTCGTGTCAACACCAATTTCTTTTGTGAGCTGATCACTTCAATTTGTTTGTTCTATGTTTATAAGTTGGATATTCTCAACGTGTCGGTACCCATCGTTGTCATTGTTTCTTAACTTTCAGGGTTTTAGCTGATCTGGATGGGCTTGGCTTTTTTTGGGTTTGTTCAGCATCATGTTAAGCAATTGGTTTGTTCAGAATTGTTTTATATATCTAATAAAGCATATATGATCTAATCCTATAGATATCCTTTGCACTAGATTACTACTTTCAAGACAATTTCATTTTTTTTTTGTTTTACTAGTGTTAATTTTGAAAGGTTAGAAACAAGTTTGTGTCAGCTCCAAGTTGAGCTGCTCACTTCAGTCTTTATTTTGATGTACCGTGTAGTCACTTTGTTTGTGATTTTTGTATATATTTGTATTGACATCTATTGTCACTTCATGCTATTATATTTACAGTATTTTATGTTTATGTTTTATAGGGATGGATTGTTTGTTTTATAGTGCCCTAAACATATGAATAATATAAATTGTGGATATTATGTTCTCCGATTTATACATGAGATCATCAGTAAAGGACAAGACTATTATGAAAAGGTATATTTGTTTTGAATTATTAATTTTATATTAATATTTTAAGTCATTTCTAATCTAACTTTATATTATGACAGTACTATCAAGAATTGGGTGGGTTCTTACCATATTCAGAGGACAAGATATATGAGATTCGAGATCAATGGACAACATTTGTGTAGAGCTTCATAGATTAGTTAGTATGTAGACATTTGTTCAATGTTTCATACTTTAGCAAGTTAAACAATTTTTTTGCAACATTTTTCACTTTACTTGGTAGAATAACTAGGCTTCCCAAATTATGCTAGTGAAGCATCAACTATTTGAATATGACAATACATTGATGTATGATCTTTCGACTTTATTTAATCTATTTTGATAATTGACGTCTTTTGAATTCATATCAAATGTTTTTTAATGATTACGATTTTATGTATGATATTATATATATCATAAATTATGTATTAAAAAAATGTGCACAATTACATCGGCTCATTTAGTAACCGATGTAAATGTGATAAAAAATTAATCATTGGTAAACATGTTTTACTACCACGTTACATGTTTACCATGATTATAACGTTTTACCACAATTCGATCAAATTTATAGCAATGCAAGTTTACTACGGGTAAAATAAATTTACCACGGTTCAAACATATTTACTATGATTCAATTTTACTGCGGTTTAATCAATTTTACTACGGTTTATTCTACTATTCAAATCATTGCATTTTTACCACGGTTGTCAAAATTACTACGGTTCAATAACCGTGATAAATATGCAACCTTGGTAAACATGTTTACCACGGCCAAGTTTACCACGGTTCATAACCGTGGTAATCTTTACAAAATAACCGTGGTAAAATGCCTTTTTTCCACTAGTGCACCTTTGGGAAATGAGATAACAAACCAAATCTTTGGTGTAATTACTGCAAGAAGCCAAGGCACACCATAGAGAAATGCTTGAAATTGCATGGGAGGCCTCCTAATCGTGAGTAGGGAAACAAGGAGCAGCCTAAGTGATGTGTCCCTGAGTCGGAACGAATCTTCTACGCCGGATCTAGATCGAGATGTTCACCTGGACGTCACGGATAAGCACGAACAAGTCGTGGGGTTGTGTTTGGGATAGGGTGCAGTAGCGTCTACAGCGGAGGAAGGGAGATGAGAGGGATATGTTTGGAGTTTAACGCAACTACCAAAACGGATTCAAAATCAAGGGTGACGTCGAAGCAAAGGAAGAAGGATAACCACTCGACTTAAGCTTTGCTATTCAATTCAACGTAATTAAAACGAAGTACAAAGAAGAGTATTTAAAGGGAGTGGGCATGGCTAAGAACCCTAATGGGCTTGGGCCATGACACACCTATGGGCTAGCCCACTATGCAATAGTGGAGCAACGCCCGAAATAGAAAGTGCATAAAATAGAAACTACTTAAAAGGGAAACATACTAAAACAGGAAATCAATAAAAATAGGGAAATATATAATAAACTAGACTAAGTCTTGAACCAAGGTGGACGCCATGGTCTCGGGCGCCTCGGGCTCGTCGGGGGCCGCTTTGGTTCGGGGTCGGGACGCATCATCCTCCTCCCCTTAGTTTCGAAGCGTCCTCGCTTCGAGCTTGGTGGGGCCAGGGAGAAGGGACGATCGATCAATAGCAGGAAGAAGCCGTCGGAGACAAAAGAGTTGGCTGTAAATGTCTCGCTCACAGAAGAACGCGGTATGACGGAGACAGTAGCAGGAGAGCGCGCTGGGGGTGTGGCAAACACCGCGATGAATATCGGTTTGAGGGGCGCCGCGTTGATTTCCGGTGCGGTAGGCGCCGTGATGATTGTCAGCTTTGGAGGTGCCGCGATGACATCTTGCTCGGGGGGTACCGCGATGAATGCTGGCTCTGTAGGCGCCGCGATGAATTCTTGCTCGGGCGGCACCGCGATGAATGCTGGCTCTACAGGCGCCGCGATGAATTCTTGCGCGGGCGGCACCGCGATGACTGCTGGTTCGGTGGGCGGGGGCAACACGCCAAACGCAGCTTTGAGGCAGGCATGCTCACGTCGTAGCTCCCAGAGTTCGCGTTGCACAGGTGTGAGCTCGTCGACGGACGCAGCGGGTAAGGGATCCGGGGCACGCGCTGGGGCGTGCTCAGGAGGACGCGCTAGGGCGGTGACGCTCGCAGGAGACCGCGCTGGGAGTGTGGGTTTCGCAGGAGAGAGTGCTGGAATTGTGGCACTTGCAGGAGAGCGCGCTGGACTGGTTCGTCGGCGACAACGGGCGGCATAGGCTACCAGGTCCATCCGGGGAGCAAAACGCCGAGTCATCACGCAGACAAGTTGCTCCCATGTCTCTACGGGAACTAGACCGCGGCGCCATCGGTCGTCATCGACGCGGCACCACCAGTCCCACGCGTAGTCTGCGAGGCAACCGATGGCGATGTCGCCTTGCTGAAACTCATTGTAGTCCCTTTGGCGGAAGTAGTAGGACATGTGTCGGGACCAGTCCAAGAACTCTTCGGGATCGTCATATCCGGCAAAGCGACGACGGCACAATCGGGTCGTCATATCCAGTTGTGGCGCGCATCCAGTGAAGATCGTGTGGCGCGTGAGGGGAAGACGCGGCAGGTTGATGTGCGAATTAGGGTTTTGGCGCGCCGCGGCAGAATTAGGATTTCTGCAGCACAGCCTTCGTATTTGGCCCTTTTGAAGGGGAAAATGAACTCCGATTTGGACGAATTTTATATGGCTGAACTCGTCTTTCGAAGCTCTACAGGAATCTGAAAAAAATCTCAGAAAAGAGAAAAAATTTCTGGGCGGAATCAGGGCAGAAGTCGACGACGTTCTGGCGTTGGTTGCGACGTCTTGGTGGCTCGATCAACTGGCACTCTGATACCAGTTCATCTGTCCCTGAGTCGAAATGAATCTTCTACGCCGGATCTAGATCGAGATGTTCACCTGGACGTCAGGGATAAGCACGAACAAGTCGTGGGGTTGTGTTTGGGATAGGGTGCAGTAGCGTCTGCAGCGGAGGAAGGGAGATGAGAGGGATATGTTTCGAGTTTAACGCAAATACCAAAACGGATTCAAAATCAAGGGTGACGTCGAAGCAAAGGAAGGAGGATAACCACTTGACTTAAGCTTTGCTATTCAATTCAACGTAATTAAAACGAAGTACAAAGAAGAGTATTTAAAGGGAGTGGGCACGGCTAAGAACCCTAATGGGCTTGGGCCGTGACACACCTATGGGCTAGCCCACTATGCAAGAGTGGAGCAACACCCGAAATAGAAAGTGCATAAAATAGAAACTACTTAAAAGGGAAACATACTAAAACATGAAAACAATAAAAATAGGGAAATATATAATAAACTAGACTAAGTCTTGAACCAAGGTGGACGCCATGGTCTCGGGCGCCTCGGGCTCGTCTGGGGTCGGCTTGGTTCGGGGTCGGGATGCATCACTAAGCCCCAAGCTCATCTCGCAGAGCACAACACCAACACTCTTGACTCAAAAGTGGTGCCTTCCAATCTCAGCAATGCTGATATTACTAAGATGCAACAACTCCTGCAGAACCTCGTGTCTTCTTCTACAACTGCTGGTAACAATTCCTCTCAAACATTAAGCCTCTCAGGTAATCCTACATGTCTTCAATCATCATCTCAGCCTCCCAACTCTTGTTCGATCCTTGATTCGGGTGCCACAAATCACATGATTTCATCTTGCTCTGTTTTTGATGCCTACATTCCTTTCAATTCCACTAATAAAATTACCACTGCTAATGGATCCTTAGCTAATATTTTAGGACATGAAAACATCTCATTGACCTCTAAATTGAGACTTACTAATGTTCTTCATGTTCCTACACTATCTGCTGATCTTATTTCTGTCAAAAAATTGATTCATGACCTAAATTGCCTTGTCCTTTTCTGTCCTACTGGCTGTATTACCTTGGAACATGATTCAAGGAAGATGATTGGACTTGCTAAAGAATGGGATGGCCTTTACTACATGGATGCACCAAGAAAAGTCTTACCTACCACCTTTTTTAGCACCACAAACAAGGCTACCATCTGGTTACATCATTATCGATTAGGACATCCATCTTTTCTTATTCTCAAGCATTTGTATCCAGCCCTTTTTGATGGCTTAGCTACCACGGATTTTCATTGTAAAATATATGAAAAAGCTAAGCACACTCGTGTCTCCTTTCCTATGAGTGATACAAGGTGTCAGTTTCCTTTTCAATTGATGCATAGTGATATTTGGGGGGCCTCTTCCATTGCCAATATTAATGGGGCACATTGGTTCCTGGCCATTATTGATGATTGTACTCGAGTGACATGGGT
Organism: Rheum nobile; assembly: GCA_027886185.1. Classification (NCBI taxonomy): domain Eukaryota; kingdom Viridiplantae; phylum Streptophyta; class Magnoliopsida; order Caryophyllales; family Polygonaceae; genus Rheum; species Rheum nobile. The sequence goes on from WOAB01000065.1 coordinate 423,762, forward strand.
TTTTCTCTTAAAACACAAAAGTGAAGTGAGTACTATTATTCCCTCATTTGTCTCCATGATCCAAACACAATTTGACACCACCATAAAACATTTTAGATCTGATAATGCCAAAGACTTTTTTAATCAGTCCTTGGGATTATTTTTCTCTTCCAAAGGCATTATACATGAATCTTCGTGCATTTATACCCCTCAACAAAATAGTCTTGCTGAAAGGAAAAATGGTCATTTGTTGAATATCACTCGTTCCTTGCTTCTCCATCATAAAGTCCCTCAACAGTTATGGGGAGAGGATATTCTTGTTGCAACCTACCTTGCTAATCATTTGCCCTCCAAAGTCCTGAACTTTAACAGTCCTATTGCATTCCTTAACACCTTTTTCCCTCACCTCAACCTTACTCGTGGTGTTGTACCTAAGGTATTTGGTTGTACTACCTTTGTCCATATTCATGACCATTTAATAGGTAAATTTGATCCCCGGGCCCTCAAAAGCATTTTCATTGGCTACTCCATCACACAAAAGGGTTATAAATGCTACTATCTAGCCTCCCGGAAGACCTACATCACTGCAAATGTGAATTTTCTGGAAAACTCACCTTTCTTTTTAGAAAATTCCAACTTGGAGCCAAAAGAAGCCCATTCACCAGAAATAGCACCGTTTCCTGCCTTGGACCTTCCTATTTCTGAACTATTTACACCACCATAAACCAATACCATTCCACCAACCACTTCCGCATCTGTCCCTAATCGCTTTTCTCAAGTGTATGCTAGAAGGAATGTCGTCCCCAACATTGATGATGTGACCCTGCCCTTCATGTCAGCTACAGAGGAGGAAGACACCATGAGACATCCGCCTTGAGACTCCTCTACAGCTACATCCATTCCGAGTTAGATTTAGGAGACTGTCTAGTCTTGCTATTTCCAGACATTACTACCTTAGTACTTTCTATTTACAGTATTTCTATTTTTAATAGCTACTAGTTCTGGGTGGTTTCCATTTATGTTAAATGGGCCGGCAGAGTTAGTAACTAGAGAGTCTAGCCCATTAGGTCAACTCTAGTATATATAGGAACTCTTGTCTTCCTTTTCAGTTTACGTCAATTCAAGCCTAAGTTCAAGTCGAGTAAACTCCTTAAACCCCGGGCCCCGACGTCAACAATCCTTGCGTTTCCTAGTCGAACTATCCTGGCACATCGATTCAGTTAACGCGTTGAATTATCCTGGCGCGTTAACTCGGTTACCCACATCTATCCATCACTATCCGCAACCAACACTCCACAAACCCTAACCCTAGTTCTCACGACTGCCTCTATCCACCTTCACCCTCTCGGCCGCCGCCCTCTCACAACCACTTCCGCCTCCGCTCACTGCACTTCCGCCGCCGCTTCTCCACCATCACCACCCGTCTTCCGCCGCATCTCCGATCACCACCGTCTTCCGCCTCCAGTCCACAGTGTTTTCCGAACACCCCTAGTCCACCGAACACCTCCATTCCCTTTTCCGAAGAGTTGCTTCACCCTACTACGCATTCAACGGATCCTTGACAATGAATTGTGGTATTTCCATCGGACAAGGTCACATCAACTGGCATCAGAGCCTTCGAATCGCGTAAGTCGTTCCCACTCTTCGTTCAATCACTCCTTCGCTTCCGCAAATCACTTCCACATATCAAAAAAAAAAACCCTAGATCTTGTTCTAGGAACAAAAAAAAATCTTGTAATTCGAATGTGAAAAAAACAGAAACAACCCTAGGTTTGGTGTTGAGCAATTCGGCCTTCATCAAAACACACAATTTTTTTTTCTACAGATCTGAAGCCTATTCACGAACTTTCTGCAATTTCTGGGTGTTTGCTTGGGTTTTGATTGTGTTTGAAGTAGATCTGCTGGCATATAGGCTTAGATAGTTCGTTTGCGACTTCGTTTGCCTTGTTTGCGCCAAAAAATCTACATCTTCTCAATCTCTTTCTCTTCAAACTTGAATCACTGCATTTTTTTTTGTGTTGCGTTTCTGCGCGTTTTCTGCATTTCTGTGCATAGTTTGCTGAAATTCTGTGCATTTTTGTGCATTTTCTGCATTTCTGTGCATTTGTGTGCACAGTTTGCTCAATTTATGTGTGTTTCTGTGCGTTTGCTGCATATTTCTGTGCGTTTGTTGAACTTTTTGGGCATTCGCAGAACTTTCTGTGAAGTTCTATGCGTTACTGTAGCTGTACATAGATTTGAAAAATAAATAAATTAAAGTAGCTGTTCGCTGTATACAAAAAAAAAATCGAGACCACAGAAGCCAAAATAAGGCAAGTGCGTCTCTATGCAGCACGAAGGGAGAACCCGGTCTTGATTCCGACACCCTCAATTTCCAACGACGCAAGTGATTCATTTACTGTCTTCTCTATCTTTCACCGTCTGGGTTGCATATCTTGGTTGACTGTGTTGTGATTACTTCTGTGCTTATATCCTTGCATATCTACTTTCGACATTTTATTTGCTGAACATTGCCTTGATTTTGTTGATTGTTGTGTGAGTTGCCTTAAGCCTGCTCGTAACCGCCCACACGGCCAGCCAGATTAGATTCCCGAGTGATTGCTTGTTGAGTTCGGTTCTGCTTACCTATTTATTGATTCTCTGTTGCTGTTGTTGTTCGCTTTGATTCTGTGGTTTGCCATTTCTTGCTGTTAGGTACCATGTCAGAAGGTGATACAACCCGTGAGACAGGCACAGAGACTGCTACCCAAAAGATGATCCGAGAGCTGCTTGCTAGAGACAAAGCAAGAAACGCGCAGATAGCCGAACTACAGCGTAAGATTGCAGTATAGACGATGATACAAGAGCTGCTTGCTGAACAAAAATTAAAAGGCCGCGCGGTTCGCTGAACTCCAGCGTAAATATGACGAGCTCTTAGCCCTGGACAAGGCGAAGGGTAAAGCCCCGATGCTTCCCTCAACATCGACTCCAGGCCAATTGAAATGCCTCGAGTCATAGGATGTGATCCAGGAGGAAGACCCTGCAGTTGTAGAGGCAGATGACGACGACGTCGAGGTTGACCCTGCCGGCGTCTTTACAACCAATGCTGATGGCGATGTGGTCGGTACTTCCGATCACCATGATGACCAGGCATACCACTCTGCCTTGGTTATGAGATGCGTGCTGAGCGTCAAGGAGGAAGCCCTTAACGAGCACCGGGAGAACTTGTTTCATGCTCGGTGCAGCCTTCCGGATGCATCGCTGAGTGTGATCATTGACGGGGGTTCTTGCTGTAACATTATCCATGAGGAGGTTGTGCGCTATTTCAACCTTCCGACTACTCCACAACCCACTCCCTCCGACCTCCAGCGGTTCTCTGAAGGGTCAGGTAACACACTTTCTCGCCCGAGTCTTATTTCATTTTCTGTTAGTCCTTACAACGACATTGTGCAATGTGATGTTACCGCTATGGACACAACCCATCTGCTTTTGGGTCTTCCATGGCAATATGATCGTCGTGTGCTTCACGACGCGTATTTGAACAATTACATGTTCAAATACCACGGGAGGCACGTGACTCTCTTACCCATGATTTCGCAGAAAATTTTACAGGACCAAGTCCAGCGCCAACGCCAGAAGGCACTGGAGGCCGCCGGAGTTTCGCCAGCAACGGCATCCACCGTGGAGACCTCCAGACGACAACTCAGTCGAGCTCCAGAACGAGTCTTGTAGCCAGACAAGAACTCGGCCAACAACTCGGCCGAGTTCTGGACCGAGTAATGGCGCTAGACAACAACTCGGCCAACAACTCGGGCGAGTTCTGGCCCGAGTCAGGACTGCAGCCAACCACTTGGTCAACAACTCGACCGAGTTGTGGACCGAGTCAGGAGTCTAGATGACAACTCGGCTGAGTCAGTATCCTCCCCTTCTCTTCCTGCGTCTTCGCCTTCTGCAGCTTCTGCACCCTCATGTACGCGTTCTCTTCCTGCGTCTTCACCTTTTGGCATCCGTGGTGTCTTGCTCCAGAAGAGGCGTCCGACATATGACAAGGAGTTGTACGCGTTGATCCGGGCTCTAAAGACTTGGCAGCCCTATCTCTGGCCAAGTGAGTTCGTGATACCCTCAGACCATGCTGCCCTGGCCTATTTGACGTGCCAGACGACCCTCACCCGCAGGCATGCTAGGTGGGTCGAGTTCATCGAGACCTTTCCGTACCTGCTCATGCACAAGAAAGGTAAGGAGAATGTGGTTGCCGACGCCCTTTCTCGCAGGTACGTGCTCATCACTCATCTCCAGTCTCACTTATTGGGTTTTGCATTGCTCATGGATTTGTACGCTATTGATGTTTTCTTTAAGGACATCTTTGAGAAATGTACAATCAACAGAGAGCATGACACGTATTTCCTAGATGATGGGTATCTGTACAAGGCTGGGAAACAATGTATTCCTACGTCTTTTGTCAGGCACTTGTTTCTCCAGGAAGCACATGACAGTCGTGACCTTTTTGGGGTGTCTACGACCCTTACAGCACTTCGAGAACACTTTCTCTAGCCAATGATGGCCCAATGTGTTACCAGGTATTGCAAGAGTTGTGTGACATGCCACAAGGCTGGGGTACGCTCGAGTCGACATGGTCTCTACACGCCCCTCCCCATTCCTGCAGCCCCATGGGAAGATCTATCCATGGATTTTATCACAGGGTTGGCTATGTCTTGGCGTGGTAGAGATTGAATTTTTGTAATGGTCGACATGTTCTCTAAGGTGGCACACATTATTGCCTGCAAGAACACCAACCATGCTGCGGACATCGCTGGTTTGTTTTTTGAGCATGTGGTGCGCTTGCATGGTATCCCTAAAACTATTGTTAGTGATAGAGATACCAATTTTGTGGTCCATTTGTGGGGAACCTTGTGGAGTAAGCTAGGCACCAAGCTTCTATTTTCTACTAGCTATCACCCACAGTGTAACACCCCTAAAACTTAACCCTTTTGGAAAGGTATTACCGCCAGTGACCCCAGTGTTCCTTACCGAGATCACCCAAGGCTTTACCATTTAAATACAATTTATGAAATACAAATGATACATAATGATCAAAGCATTCAATTCCAAAACATAACATTGTCAAAGAAACAAGAGTTACGGGATTACAAGCCAATCCCGAATAGGCTAACACAGAGTTTAAACCAAATACAGCGGAAGTCTTATAAAGTAGGATACAAAGGAAGTCTTACAAAACACATTACAACCAAAGTCATTGCCCAAAAGATCTCAACCTGATTAACGAATTAACTCAAACATTCGAAAACCACCGTCGACTCCAGAGTCCTTCTATTCTTCTGAGCTACTTTCTATCTGATGTGCCGAATCGAACGGATGACACCAGCCCACATGCGGAGAACAAAGTTTGTGGGTTAGTCTAATTGAATAGACTAGCAAGGGTACAAAGCAGAAGGTTCGATGTAGTTGTATTAGGTTAGACTTATCGTTTCTCGAATGATAACCGATAACGATAATCAACCTTCATACTTCTACGGAAAAATAACAAGAGGTATGCACAAGAGAAGACTCTAGAAGACTGAATCATTACAGAAATCAACTCAAAGGAAGACTCCAACGGAAGTGAGTCTTTAAGGAATTATGACAAATCTGGAAAGTTTAAAGAATCATACAACAATGATTTAAAAGCTGACTGAGATGCTTCGGTTCACGACCAACCTCACCGCATACAGCGGATCCAGATTGGAAAGAGAACGTACTATGATCAAAGTCGAGACAAGTTTTCCTAGCTGCACTAAAACTTAGCTGCACTACTCGCCGAAGGTTTATTTATTATGTGCGTCGAGTAGCACTTATCTGATTTATATTTCAAACACACATCACGTTATTAGACTTTTTAATGTGTACCCCCACCATTGGGACGACACATCTTAGTATACGTTTCGTCGAGAGTGACGCACACTGGAAGGTTTGTGACACCAGCTAAGTGTCCTGCCTCTACACACTTGTGAAAGAGACCGATCATGATCTTAGAATAGTACCAAGTGGAGACGAGCCACCCCGATACCAGATTATAAAGAAACGACCGGACAAAGTCCGAGTACATTCCTAACTAACAGTGCTAACCACACAGATACAGCACAATCACAGTTACAGAATAAATCCATATAAAGGCCCGAAAGGCGATCACAGATAATAGCGCTGTTCTAACAGATATACAACCTATTATATGATTTTCAAAACAGTTTATAAATCACTTCCAGAAGAACACAGTAATAATCGTTCCAAATTAATTAATCAATTGAAATAACTGATAATCAATGTAAATATGGAAACGATGAGCAAGAGCGAACCGCCACTTGCCTTAATCCGCAGAATAGAAACAAGCCTAACGACAACGACGGGATTCCGGGCTCGACACGGGTATAGCTCCGACAGCACAACGACCTTCGAATCGACCCATAAAAGGAACCCTAAGTTAGATCCGACATAACCACAGTACGAATCTAAAAACGACGAAAGAAAACGAAAGGAACGACGCCACAACGACGACCACCAAAGCCAAAATCCCAAAAAGGCATTCTGGACACTGGCGGCGGTCACCGTTCTTGGCGGCGGTCGCCACAGTTCATCACGGCGGGCGCCGTGAAGAACATGGCGGTCGCCGTGAAGAACTCAGACGACAGAAGCGGCGAGAAAACTCACCCAAAACACGAGCGACTCGGCCTCCTTTGACTTGCTTTGGTTTCTAACCTCCAAGGCTACCAAAAGGTTCACAAAGACACTCTGGAAACACCACCAAACGACCTCCGGCAAAAGCTTCAGAAATCCGGCGAGGCACAACTCCGATGAGGCAAGAATTTGGGAGAGCTTGGGCTGTGGATTGAGCTAAAAAACCCCTCCCAAACACCTCCTTTTATAGCCAAATGCCAGGAAACACAATGATGGCTCTACGACGAGCTACTCCGGCGCTGCCAGAGCCACGCCGGCGACCTTCGGGCAAGGACCTCTGGACAACGACGGCGGGCGCCGCGGAGAGCAAGGGTCGCCGCCTCACAAATTGCCTACGGCGGGCGAATTACGGCGGGCGCCGTACTGCACGGAGGTCGCCGCCACTAGGCCTGGCGCCCAGCTAGGAAGACGACTACGCCAGTCCTCGAGCCTGGTGACGGCGGGCGCCGCCATAAATGCGGCGGTCGCCGCCCCTGTGGCTTCGCTCCCATTCTGGTTTTGGACGACAACAACTTTAACCCGGGATAAAAATTATCGTACACGAACGAGTATTAAAATCCAAAGCACGTCGTCTGTATTTTATTTCACTGAGAAAAATATTAAAGATACAGAGAGCATTACCGAACGTCTTAAACTCTCTGAATTAAATGCGACGTATATAACGGGTACTCGGGAAAAATCCCGAAACTCCAGAAATAGCTTAAAAATACGGGGTATCACATCTCCTCTCCCTTAAAAGAAGTTTCGACCCCGAAACTTAGGTCGAGAATAACTCGGGAAAACGCCTAAGCATATCTGACTTGGTTTCCCACGTCTCCCAAGTAACTTCTTCTGATCCGGACTTGGACCAGAGAATCCGCACCAACGGTACGATCTTGCTACGCAGCTGCTTCTCACGACGCTCCAAAATACGCACGGGCATCTCCTCATAAGTACCATTAGATTGAATCTCGATGTCCTCATAACTCAGCACATGAGACTCATCTGGCACATACTTCTTGAGCAAAGAGACGTGGAACACATTATGCACTGGATGAGCCGATGGCGGCAACGCCAAGCGGTACGCTAGAGATCCCACTCTATCCAGAATCTAGAACGGTCCCACATAGCGAGGGTTAAGCTTCCCACGCTTACCAAACCTGAAAACTCCATTCGAGGGCGACACATTGACAAACACCTTGTCACCGACCTCGAACTCGACATTCCTACGCTTCTTGTCTGCATACGACTTCTGTCGACTCTGAGCGGTCAACATCCTTTGTCGAATCAAGGCAATGTCAGAAGCTATCCTCTCGACTAACTCTGGCCCAAGCAGAATCTTGTCGGCGTTATCGTCCCAACAAATCGAAGATCTGCATTGGCGACCATACAAAGCTTCGAACGGAGCCATCTTGATCGTAGCATGCCAGCTGTTGTTGTAGGTGAACTCAATCAGACTCAAGCTGTCCTCCCAGCTAGTCGGACGATCGAGTACACAAGCTCTGAGCATATCCTCTAGAGTCTGGATGGTCCTTTCAGACTGGCCATCTATCTGAGGATGAAACGCTGTGCTAAACCTTAACTCGGTCTCCATAGCCTTATGAAGTTCTTGCCAGAACCTTGACATGAAACGGCCATCTCGATCCGATACGATGGTTTTAGGGATACCATGTAAACGGACAATCTCTTTCTGGTAGACCTCTGCTAATTTATGGGCTTCCCAAGTGGTCTTAATGGCTAGGAAATGAGCACTCTTCGTAAGCCGATCCACAATTACCTAGATAGCATCTTTCTAACTTCGAGTCTTCGGTAGCCCCGTGACGAAGTCAATGGCAATATCTTCCCATTTCCATTCTGGCACAGGGAGAGGTAGTAACTCACCACCTGGCCTGCGGTGTTCAATCTTGACCTTCTGGCAAGTCAAGCACTTTGCCACGAACTCTGCCACGTCCCACTTCATGTTTGGCCACCAAAACTTCTTCCTGAGATCCTTGTACATCTTGCTAGAGCCAGGATGCACAGAATAAGCAGATGAATGAGCTTCTCTCATCACCAACTGACGAAGACTCTCTGTGTCTAGCACACAGATCCGATCCTGAAACCAAAGCGATCCATCATCCTGAACCACAAAACTGGGAGCTTTCCCATCCATCACTTCACTGCTTAGCTTCACCAAGACGATGTCATCAACTTTCTTTTCCTTGATCTGATCCAGCAGTGTAGCCTGAATTTCCAGCATACTCAGGAAACATCTACGCTGATCATACAGAACTTCAATATCGCACGATTCTTGGTTCAGCTTGGTCTGAGCAGTAAGTAAAGCAACTACCCTCTCGTGCGTTGTCTTCCGGCTCAATGCATCAACTACCACATTAGCCTTGCCCGGATGGTACAACAACTCGATGTCGTAGTCCTTGAGCAACTCTAGCCAACGGCATTGTCTCATATTCAGCTCCTTTTGAGTAAATATATACTTGAGACTTTTGTGGTCAGTGAAGACTTGGCATCTTATACCGTAGAGGTAATGCCTCCAAATCTTCAGCGCAAAGACAATCGCTGCTAGCTCAAGATCATGTGTCGGATAGTTTTCTTCGTACGTCTTGAGTTGCCTGGATGCATAAGCAATGACTATGCCCCTCTGCATCAAAACACAACCAAGACCACACTTTGAAGCATCACTATAGACCACATAATCGTCGTTCCCCTCTAGGAGTGCTAACACGGGTGCTGAGGTTAGCTATTGCTTCAACTCCTGGAAACTGGCCTCGCACTTGTCATTCCAGACAAACTTCTTGTGAACCTTGCGGAGTAGATTGGTCATAGGTAGAGCGGTCTTCGAAAACCCCTCCACGAACCGTCTGTAATATCTGGCAAGCCCAAGAAAGCTGCGCACCTCCTTCACGTTCTGGGGCTGTGTCCAATTTGCCACAGTTTCGATCTTCTGGGGGATCAACCATAACCCCATTCTCATTGATCACGTGGCCTAAGAAAGCCACCTCCTTCAACCAGAATTCACACTTGGACAGTTTAGCATAAAGCTGTTGTTGTCTAAGGACTGACAAAGCAATCTGCATATGTTCTTCGTGGACTTCTTCACTCGGAGAGTAGATCAGAATGTCGTCTATGAAGACCACTACGAACTTGTCCAAGTACTGGTGAAAACATCGATTCATCAGATCCATAAAGACAGCTGGAGCATTCGTAAGCCCAAAAGGCATCACTACGAACTCGTAATGACCATATTTGGTCCTAAACGCAGTTCTAGGAATGTCCTGCTCACGAATTCTGAGTTGATGATATCCAGATCTCAGGTCGATCTTGGAGAAAACCTTTGCTTCCTGCAACTGGTCCAACATGTCGTCAATCCTCGACAATAGGTATTTGTTCTTGATCGTCACTTTGTTCAACTCTCGATAGTCGATGCAAAGTCGAAACAATCCGTCCTTCTTTTTGACAAACAAAACTGAAGCACCCCACGGCGATGCACTCGGCCTGATATAACCCTTGTCGAGAAGATCTTCAAGTTGACTCTTCAACTCTTGCATCTCTGCAGGAGCCATCCGATACGGTGCCTTAGAGATTGGCGCAGTACCAGGGTCAAGATCAATGGAAAACTCCACATCACGGTTCGGAGGTAATCCAGGGACCTCCTCTGGAAAGACATCCGAGAACTCTCTGACCACTGGAATATCAAGAATCGCAGGTCCATCTTTTGCGGGTGAATCCAAGTAGTAGAGATACCCGACACAACCTTATCGTAGTAGCTTAAACGCAGCCATCGCATTGATCAGCTTGTCGTTATCAGCGTCATTCCGGCCCTTGAACTTGCACACGAACTGGCCCTTAGATGTCACCGTCACTGTTCTTGAACTGAAGTCGATCACCGCCTTGTGACGCGTCAGCCAATCCATACCAAGAATGATGTTGTATGGTGCCATGGCTATACAGATCAGATCTGCCTCAAACTCCTTACCCTGAATGGTAATCGGAAAGTCGGACAGATGTTTGGTTCCCACCAAACGTTCTCCATTAGGAAGACTAACGACGAAAGGGTCGCATGAATCGTTGAACACTAAGTCTAACTTGCTAACACAGCTATTCGAAATAAAGGAATGCGTAGCACCAGAATCAAACAGAATACATACGGAAGTAGAGTGAAGGTATAAAGTACCTTGAGCAGTCGGAGTGTTGGGTCCATCTGCTTCACGCATCTCGTACAAGCGTTGACCCTGACTTCCAGAAACAGTTGGGGCCTTTCCCCTGTTCTGAGCAGTCGTCTGAACTGACGGGCTAGGAGTCTCGGTAGGCTTGAACCTAGGTCGGTTGCTCTGAAAAACTGACCCTTGCTGCGACTCTACTCCCTTCTGCTTCTCCTGCTTGCAGAACTTCTGCAGATGACCATCACGTCCATACCCAAAGCACGATCTCTTCTCCTTCTACCACTCATTGCTCTTGTGCCCAGCAACACCACAGTTATAACACTAAACTGAACTTCTGCTCTGACTGGACTGCTGCGTTGACCCACCGTGAGTCATGTCTGTCTTTGCTCGGCCAGACTTGGCAAAGCTAGACGGTGGCACAGGTCGCTTGAATCCACCACCCTGATTCTGATTCTACATCGACCTATGTCGGATGCGTCTCTTCTTTGACTCCTCCAGAGTCACTTCCAGCTTGTAAGCAACATCCACATACTGCTCCAGAGTAGAGCATGTGTGGTGCACCATTAACGGCTTGATATCTGGACTCATCCACTCATGGAAGTACCAGATCTTTTGTGCCTCGCTGGTTATCTCAGCTAGGGCGTACTACAGAAGATGATTGAACTTGGTTGCCAGCTCAGCTACCTTCAATCCATCGGTCTTGGGGTATAGAAACTCCTTGTGTTTCTCCTCTCTCATAGCACGAGAGAAGAAACGGTCAATCATTTTGGTCTTAAACATCGACCAGGTCAATACAGGGCTATCAGCTAAGCCTGTACCCTCCCACCATTCACTAGCATCCTCTTTCAGCTGCAGAGAAGCTATGTGAACCTTTTCAGCCTCAGTACAGTCCACATTACGGAACAGCCGTTCCATGTGAGAGAACCAATGGGTCACCTTGACTGGCTCCCCTTTTCCGTTGAAGCTGTCAGGCCTCATAGAACTGATGGTCTTCAGAGCACAACCATAGTTGTCCCTAGTCCTGACTGCATTCTCCTGGACATCATGGTTTCTTGGCTCCTCAAATCTAGGAACCGGTGGGGGAATCGGCATGCCTTGTGCCTGTGGCACATTTGGTCGCATAGCATCAGCGATATCTTGCATGACAATTCCTCGAATTGTCTCCACTGTTGCAGCATCAAACACCACTGGTGCATTACTCTGATCCTGATCATTGCCCCTGGATTGATTATGGGATTCAGATACATGCTCACCTTGGCCAACATCTCTTATGATTGGTCTGGGACCCTGACTAGTCCCAACACCAGCTCGAACCGTGTTCCTTGTGTTCACCATCTGTTTACCGATCAAATTCCAAGTTATTTATACATTAATATCATTCAAACATGCTTAATGTAGTAAAATTACTCAGAATAGATCAACTAGGTATTTGATAGATGAACTGGAACTGTTACACAAGCTACACATAAGTCTATCATCCGAGCGTTAGGACAAACATTGCTCGAAGATAAAAGTGTTTCACAGAGTACTTGCCGCAATACTGAAATATTACACAAAGTACATACTGAAATACTAAGAAAGGAAACTACTACGATAGGCAACGCCAATCCTCATCAAGGCATTCCAAAACGTCTCCTATAAGACTGGCTACTCGTGCAAGGTCTCTTCGGACTAGGCTCACCATCGAGCTCTGGCGATGGGTTTCGCACCCTGCTCGGTCCTGGGTCACATGGCTCTGGTGACTCAGACCCAACCTCAGTCGTGGAAAAGAAAGGATCGTCCGTAAGAGGTCCTCCTATCCCAGCCCTCCTCTGAGCGCTAGCGATCGCCTGATCCATCTGCTGCTGCTCCATATGAGAGCTCATTTCGCTTTGGCGAAGGATCTCTCTCAACTCAGCCTCTGATCTCCTCCTTCTCCAAGGCGGAGTAGGCGGATAGTCCTCGTAGATCATGGTCGGGCCACTCCTCCCAATACCGTGCTCAGTGTACAGTGCCTCCCAACCAACATCAGTCATGAGTGCATAAGCCAGCACTGGTGATAGTTCTGGACTGGGGGGAATAAACTGCACCCCCGGCTCCTGACTGTCCACCAGCAAGTGCCTCAAGTTGTCTGGCTCCTGGCTCTGCTCTTCCAGGTCCATCTCGGGGTCCTCCTCAGGATCATCTTCGATGGGATCCTCATCCTCGGGATCAATCTCGATCCGGTAATCGTCATCGTAATGCCCTAAGGCGTATCTAGACGACTCACCCACTTCCTGCACTGCTTCCTCCCTGAGTGGCTCTACAGGTGCGCTATAGTGACCACTGCATCCCTAGGTGTAAGGACAACAGACTCGGGAATCACATACTTGATGTCCTCTAGCGGGCTACTCGGGCATCCAACCTCGAAACATCGCTGAGGGATCGGAAAATCTAGCCTGCCTGGAGACCGCGGGTCCGTCTTGGCGTCCTCCGACCCCCTATCAAGAGAAAAACACTCACCCATCCTACAGGATAACGAGGAAGGAGTTAGTCTTTCTAGACATAGAAGCAAGCTTACTACATCAGACTATATAGAAGACACCACTATGAACGGTGTTTTGAAATTCTTTTTACTTTGAAAATTTTGAGCCCTTTTAACGTATTTTCAAAAACGGATAAATGATATAAAAATCCCAAACCCGTTTTAAAACCTTTGGCTCTGATACCACAACTGTAACACCCCCAAAACTAAACCCTTTGGAAAGGTATTACCGCCAGTGACCCTAGTGTTCCTTACCGAGATCACCCAAGGCTTTACCATTTAAATACAATTTATGAAATACAAATGATACATAATGATCAAAGCATTCAATTCCAAAACATAACATTGTCAAAGAAACAAGAGTTACGGGATTATAACCCAATCCCGAATAGGCTAACACAGAGTTTAAAAAGCAAGCGGAAGTCTTATAAAGTAGGGTACATTGGAAGTCTTACAAAACACATTACAACCAAAGTCATTGCCCAAAAGATCTCAACCTGATTAAAGAAATAACTCAAACACTCGAAAACCACCGTCGACTCCATAGTCCTTCTATTCTTCTGAGCTATTTTCTATCTGATGTGCCGAATCGAACGGATGACACCAGCCCACATGCGGAGAACAAAGTTCGTGGGTTAGTCTACTTGAATAGACTAGCAAGGGTACAAAGCAGAAAGTTCGATGTAGTTGTATTAGGTTAGACTTATCGTTTCTCGAATGATAACCGATAACGATAATCAACCTTCATACTTCTACAGAATAATAACAAGAGGTATGCACAAGAGAAGACTTTGGAAGACTGAATCATTTCAGAAATCAACTCAAAGGAAGACTCCAACGGAAGTGAGTCTTTAAGGAATTATGACAAATATGGAAAGTTTAAAGAATCATACAACAATGATTTAAAAGCTGACTGAGATGCTTCGGTTCACGATCAACCTCACCGCATACAGCGGATCCAGATTGGAAAGAGAACGTACTATGATCAAAGTCGAGACGAGTTTTCCTAGCTGCACTATAACTTAGCTGCACTACTCGCCGAAGGTTTATTTATTATGTGCGTCGCGTACCACTTATCTGATTTATATTTCAAACACACATCACGTTATTAGACTTTTACATGTGTACCCCACCATTGGGACGACACATCTTAGTATACGTTTCGTCGAGAGTGACGCACACCGGAAGGTTTGTGACACCAGCTAAGTGTCCTGCCTCTACACACTTGAGAAAGAGACCGATCATGATCTTAGAATAGTACCAGGTGGAGACGAGCCACCCCGATACCAGATTACAAAGAAATGACCGGACGAAGTCCGAGTACATTCCTAACTAACAGTGCTAACCACACAGATACAACACAATCATAGTTACAGAATAAATCCACATAAAGGCCCGAAAGGATATCACAGATAATAGCGCTGTTCTAACAGATATTCAACCTATTATATGATTTTCAAAACAGTTTATAAATCACTTCCAGAAGAACACAGTAATAATCGTTCCAAATTAATTAATCAATTGAAATAACTGATAATCAATGTAAATATGAAAACAATGAGCAAGAGCGAACCGCCACTTGTCTTAATCCGCAGAATAGAAACAAGCCTAACGACAACGATGGGATTCCGGGCTCGACACGGGTATAGCTCCGACAGCACAACGACCTTCGAATCGACCCATAAAAGGAACCCTAAGTTAGATCCGACATAACCACAGTACGAATCTAAAAACGACGAAAGAAAACGAAAGGAACAACGCCACAATGACGACCACCAAAGCCAAAAGCCCAAAAAGGCATTCTGGACACTGGCGGCGGTCGCCGTTCTTGGCGGCGGTCGCCGCAGTTCATCACGACGGGCGCGGTGAAGAACACGGCGGTCGCCGTGAAGAACTCAAAAGACAGAAGCGGCGAGAAAACTCACCCAAAACACGAGCGACTCGGCCTCCTTCGACTTCCTTTGGTTTCTAACCTCCAAGGCTAACAAAAGCTTCACAAAGGCACTCTGGAAACACCACCAAACGACCTCCGACGAAAGCTTCAGAAATCCGGCGAGGCACAACTACGATGAGGCAAGAATTTGGGAGAGCTTGGGCTGTGGATTGAGCTCAAAAACCCCTCCCAAACACCTCCTTTTATAGCCAAATGCCAGGAAACACAATGATGGCTCTACGACGAGCTACTCCGACGCTGCCAGAGCCACGCCGGCGACCTTCGGGCAAGGACCTCCGGACAACGACGGCGGGCGCCGCAAAGAGCAAGGGTCGCCGCCTCACAAATTGCCTATGGCGGGCGAATTACGGCGGGTGCCGTACTGCACGGAGGTCGCCGCCACTAGGCCTAGCGCCTAGCTAGAAAGACGACTACGCCAGTCCTCGAGCCTGGCGACGGCGGGCGCCGCTATAAATGCGGCGGTCGCCGCCCCTGTGGCTTCGCGCCCATTCTGGTTTTGGACGACAACAACTTTAACCCGGGATAAAAATTATCGTACGCGAACGAGTATTAAAATCCAAAGCACGTCGTCTGTATTTTATTTCACTGAGAAAAATATTAAAGATACAGAGAGCATTATCGAACGTCTTAAACTCTCTGAATTAAATCCGACGTACATAACGGGTACTCGGGAAAAATCCCGAAACTCCAGAAATAGCTTTAAAATACGGGGTATCACATCTCCTCCCCCTTAAAAGAAGTTTCGACCCCGAAACTTAGGTCGAGAATAACTCGGGAAAACGCTTGAGCATATCTGACTCGGTTTCCCACGTCTCCCAAGTAACTTCTTCTGATCCGGACTTGGAGCACAGAATCCGCACCAACGGTACGATCTTGCTATGCAGCTGCTTCTCACGACACTCCAAAATGCACACGGGCATCTCCTCATAAGTACCATTAGCTTGAATCTCGATGTCCTCATAACTCAGCACATGAGACTCATCTGGCATATACTTCCTGAGCAAAGAGACATGAAATACATTATGCACTGGATGAGCCGATGGCGGCAATGCCAAGCGGTACGCTAGAGATCCCACTCTATCCAGAATCTAGAACGGTCCCACGTAGCGAGGGTTAAGCTTCCTACACTTACCAAACCTGGAAACTCCCTTCGAGGGCGACATATTGTAAAACACCTGGTCACCGACCTCGAACTCGACATTCCTATACTTCTTGTCTGCATACGACTTCTGTCGACTCTGAGCGGTCAACATCCTTTGTCGAATCAAGGCAATGTCAGAAGCTGTCCTCTCGACTAACTCTTGCCCAAGCAGAATCTTGTCGGCGTTATCGTCCCAACAAATCGGAGATCTGCATCGGCGACCATACAAAGCTTCGAACGGAGCCATCTTGATCATAGCATGCCAGCTGTTGTTGTAGGTGAACTCAATCAGACTCAAGCTGTCCTCCCAGCTAGTCGAACGATCGAGTACACAAGCTCCGAGCATATCCTCCAGAGTCTGGATGGTCCTTTCAGACTGGCCATCTGTCTGAGGATGAAACGTTGTGCTGAACCTTCACTCGGTCCCCATAGCCTTATGAAGTTCTTGCCAGAACCTTGACATGAAATGGCCATCTCGATCCGATACGATGGTTTTAGGGATACCATGTAAACGGACAATCTCTTTCTGGTAGACCTCTGCTAATTTCTGGGCTTCCCAAGTGGTCTTAATGGCTAGGAAATGAGCACTCTTCGTAAGCCGATCCACAATTACCTAGATAGCATCTTTCTGACTTCGAGTCTTCGATAGCCCCGTGACGAAGTCCATGGAAATATCTTCCCATTTCTATTCTGGCACAGGGAGAGGTAGCAACTCACCACCTGGCCTGCGGTGTTCAATCTTGACCTTCTGGCAAGTCAAGCACTTTGCCACGAAGTATGCCACGTCCCACTTCATGTTTGGCCACCAAAACTTCTTCCTGAGATCCTTGTACATCTTGCTAGAGCCAGGATGCACAGAATAAGCAGATGAATGAGCTTCTCTCATCACCAACTGACGAAGACTCTCTGTGTCTGGCACACAGATCCGATCCTAAAACCAAAGCGATCCATCATCCTGAACCACAAAACTGGGAGCTTTCCCATCCATCACTTCACTGCTTAGCTTCACCAAGACGATGTCATCAACTTGCTTTTCCTTGATCTGATCCAGCAGTGTAGCCTGAATTTCCAGCATACTCAGGAAACATCTACGCTGATCATACAGAACTTCAATGTCGCACGATTCTCGGTTCAGCTTGGTCTGAGCAGTAAGTAAAGCAACTACCCTCTCGTGCGTTGTCTTCCGGCTCAATGCATCAGCTACCACATTAGCCTTGCCCGGATGGTACAACAACTCGATGTCGTAGTCCTTGAGCAACTCTAGCCAGCGGCGTTGTCTCATATTCAGCTCCTTTTGAGTAAATATATACTTGAGACTTTTGTGGTCAGTGAAGACTTGGTATCTTATACCGTAGAGGTAATGCCTCCAAATCTTCAGCGCAAAGACAATCGCTGCTAGCTCAAGATCATGTGTCGGATAGTTTTCTTCGTACGTCTTGAGTTGCCTGGATGCATAAGCAATGACTATGCCCCTCTGCATCAAAACACAACCAAGACCACACTTTGAAGCATCACTATAGACCACATAATCGTCGTTCCCCTCTGGGAGTGCTAACACGGGTGCCGAGGTCAGCTGTTGCTTCAACTCCTGGAAACTGGCCTCGTACTTGTCATTCCAGACAAAGTTCTTGTGAACCTTGTGGAGTAGATTGGTCATAGGTAGAGCGGTCTTCGAAAACCCCTCCACGAACCGTCTGTAATATCTGGCAAGCCCAAGAAAGCTGCGCACCTCCTTCACGTTCTGGGGCTGTGTCCAATTTGCCACAGTTTCGATCTTCTGGGGATCAACCATAACCCCATTCTCATTGATCACGTGGCCTAAGAAAGCCACCTCCTTCAACCAGAATTCACACTTGGACAGTTTAGCATAAAGCTGTTGTTGTCTAAGGACTGACAAAGCAATCTGCATATGTTCTTCGTGGACTTCTTCACTCGGAGAGTAGATCAGAATGTCGTCTATGAAGACCACTACGAACTTGTCCAAGTACTGGTGAAAACATCGATTCATCAGATCCATAAAGACAACTGGAGCATTCGTAAGCCCAAAAGGCATCACTACGAACTCGTAATGACCATATTTGGTCCTAAACGCAGTTCTAGGAATGTCCTGCTCACGAATTCTGAGTTGATGATATCCAGATCTCAGGTCGATCTTGGAGAAAACCTTTGCTCCCTACAACTGGTCCAACAGGTCGTCAATCCTCGACAATGGGTATTTGTTCTTGATCGTCACTTTGTTCAACTCTCGATAGTCGATGCAAAGTCGAAACGATCCGTCCTTATTTTTGACAAACAAAATCGGAGCACCCACGGCGATGCACTCGGCCTGATATAACCCTTGTCGAGAAGATCTTCAAGTTGACTCTTCAACTCTTGCATCTCTGCAGGAGCCATCCGATACGGTGCCTTAGAGATTGGCGCAGTACCAGGCTCCAGATCAATGGAAAACTCCACATCACGGTTCGTCGGTAATCCAGGGACCTCCTCTGGAAAGACATCCGAGAACTCTCTGACCACTGGAATATCAAGAATCACAGGTCCATCTTTTGCGGGTGAATCCAAGTAGCAGAGGTACCCGACACAATCTTATCGTAGTAGCTTAAACGCAGCCATCGCATTGATCAGCTTGCCGTTATCAGCGTCATTCCGGCCCTTGAACTTGCACACGAACTGGCCCTTAGATGTCACCGTCACTGTTCTTGAACTGAAGTCGATCACCGCCTTGTGACGCGTCAGCCAATCCATACCAAGAATGATGTTGTATGGTGCCATGGCTATACAGATCAGATCTGCCTCAAACTCCTTACCCTGAATGGTAATGGGAAAGTCGGACAGATGTTTGGTTCCCACCAAACGTTTTCCATTAGGAAGACTAACGACGAAAGGGTCGCACGAATTGTTGCACACTAAGTCTAACTTGCTAACACAGCTATTCGAAATAAAGGAATGCGTAGCACCAGAATCAAACAGAATGCATACGGAAGTAGAGTGAAGGTATAACGTACCTTGAGCAGTCGGAGCGTTGGGTCCAACTGCTTCACGCATCTCGTACAAGCATTGACCCTGACTTCCAGAAACAGTTGGGGCCTTTCCCCTGTTCTGAGCAGTCGTCTGAACTGACGGGCTAGGAGTCTCGGCAGGCTTGAACCTAGGTCGGTTGCTCTGATGAACTGACCCTTGTTGCGACTCTACTCCCTTATGCTTCTCCTGCTTGCAGAGCTTCTGCAGATGACCATCACGTCCACACCCAAAGCACGATCTCTTCTCCTTCTGACACTCATTGCTCTTGTGCCCAACAACACCACAGTTATAACACTGAACTAAACTTCTTCTCTGACTGGACTGCTGCATTGACCCTCCGTGAGTCATGTTCGTCTTTGCTCGGCCAGACTTGGCAAAGCTAGACGGTGGCGCAGGTCGCTTGAATCCACCACCCTGATTCTGATTCTGATTCTGCATCGACCTTTGTCGGATGCGTCTCTTCGTTGACTCCTCCAGAGTCACTTCCAGCTTGTAGGCAACATCCACATACTGCTCCAGAGTAGAGCATGTGTGGTGCACCATTAACGGCTTGATATCTGGACTCATCCACTCGTGGAAGTACCAGATCTTTTGTGCCTCGCTAGTTATCTCAGCTAGGGCGTACTGCAGAAGATGATTGAACTTGGTTGCCAACTCAGCTACCTTCAATCCATCGGTCTTGGGGTACAAAAAC
The DNA here is from genome assembly GCA_027886185.1 of Rheum nobile. Lineage (NCBI taxonomy): Eukaryota > Viridiplantae > Streptophyta > Magnoliopsida > Caryophyllales > Polygonaceae > Rheum > Rheum nobile. The sequence goes on from WOAB01000065.1 coordinate 443,901, forward strand.
TCCTTGTGTTTCTCCTCTCTCATAGCACGAGAGAAGAAACGGTCAATCATTTTGGTCTTAAACATCGACCAGGTCAATACAGGGCTATCAGCTAAGCCTGTACCCTCCCACCATTCACTAGCATCCTCTTTCAGCTGCAGAGAAGCTATGTGGACCTTTTCAGCCTCAGTACAGTCCACATTACGGAACAGCCGTTCCATGTGAGAGAACCAATGGGTCACCTTCACTGGCTCCCCTTTTCCGTTGAAGTTGTCAGGCCTCATAGAACTGATGGTCTTCAGAGCACGACCATAGTTGTCCCTAGTCCTGACTGCATTCTCCTGGACATCATGGTTTCTTGGCTCCTCAAATCTAGGAACCGGTGGGGGAATCGGCACGCCTTGTGCCTGTGGCACATTTGGTCGCATAGCATCAACGATATCTTGCATGACAATTCCTCGAATTGTCTCCACTGCTGCAGCATCAAACACCACTGGTGCATTACTCTGATCCTGATCATTGCCCCTGGATTGATTATGGGATTCAGATACATGCTCTCCTTGGCCAACATCTCTTATGATTGGTCTGGGACCCTGACTAGTCCTAACACCAGCTCGAACCGTGTTCCTTGTGTTCACCATCTGTTTACCGATCAAATTCCAAGTTATTTATACATTAATATCATTCAAACATGGTTAATGTAGTAAAATTACTCAGAATATAACAACTAGGTATTTGATAGATGAACTGGAACTGTTACACAAGCTACACATAAGTCTATCATCCGAGCGTTATGACAAAAATTGCTCGAAGATAAAAGTGTTTCACAGAGTACTTGCCGCAATACTGAAATATTACACAAAGTACATACTGAAATACTAAGAAAGGAAACTACTACGATAGACAATGTCAATCCTCATCAAGGCGTTCCAAAACGTCTCCTATAAGACTGGCTACTCATGCAAGGTCTCTTCAGACTAGGCTCACCATCGAGCTCTGGCGATGGGTTTTGCACCCTGCTCGGTCTTGGGTCACATGGATCTGGTGACTCAGACCCAACCTCAGTCGTGGAAAAGAAAGGATCGTTCGTAAGAGGTCCTCCTATCCCAGCCCTCCTCTGAGCGCTAGCGATCGCCTGATCCATCTGCTGCTGCTGCTCCATATGAGAGCTCATTTCGCTTTGGCGAAGGATCTCTCTCAACTCAGCCTCTGATCTCCTCCTCCTCCGAGGCGGAGTAGGCGGATAGTCCTTGTAGATCATGGTCGGGCCACTCCTCCCAATACCGTGCTCAATGTACAGTGCCTCCCAACCAGCATCATTCATGAGTGCATAAGCCGGCATTGGTGATAGTTCTGGACTGGGGGGAATAAACTGCACCCCCGGCTCCTGACTGTCCACCAGCAAGTGCCTCAAGTTGTCTGGCTCCTGGCTCTGCTCTTCCAGGTCCATCTCGGGGTCCTCCTCAAGATCATCTTCGATGGGATCCTCATCCTCGGGATCAATCTCGATCTGGTAATCGTCATCGTAATGCCCTAAGGCATATCTAGATGACTCACCCACTTCCTGCACTGCTTCCTCCCTGAGTGCACTAGTGGAAAAAACCCTTTTAGAGGCGGGCCTTTTGACACTTATTGCGGCGAACACCGATCGCCGCAACTGAGGGGGCTGCAACAAGTAGGGAAGCTTTTTGAGGTGGGCTATATACGCCTCTAAAAGTGCTCGGCCGTAGTGCACTTGTTGAGGCGGGCCTCCATAGGCCCGCCTCTAAAAGCCTCGACAATTCAAACCTGACTCGGCCGAGTCATGGGCCGAGTCAGGCTCGGTTTATTGTATTTCAACAATTCGAGCCTAAATCGACCCAGAACTCGGCCGAGTGCTCAGCCGAGTCAGGCTCGAATTGTTGAAATACCATACACACAGATTTGCAGAATAATATACATCAACACAACAGATCGATTTCATTCACAGAATAATATAACAGATTTCACCAGAGTACAGTCAGATTCTCAACAACAGTATACAGGACAAGTACAAACAAGTTCAATCCGATAATAAATACTTCGATGTAAAATACTGTGCCCATTGCTCACGAACAACGTCTAGTGGCAACAGGTAGCCCCAATGTTACCGGAAATGCCTCGGAGCTTTCCTGTCATAATAAGTAGAGATAGGCATGTCATTGCCTTCTGGTAAAAATTCACCTAACCATTCCAATAAGGTGTTGAAACTTCCATCAGTCCAACCAGAAGCACATTTCAAGTTGTAAAGTATTGACACAGCCTCTAACTTGCTAAATTTTGTACACCCGGGATACAAGGGAGTCTCTGCAGCCTTTGATACCTATTCGAACATCTGAGCTCGTTCGTTCAAGTGATCTCTCACCCCATCCATCATCCCATTTATTTCATCATCTTCTTGGTCATCATCATCATCCATCTCATTATTCTCAGCAATATCATCATCACTATCATCAGTGTCTACCCGAACATCAAACTCATTGACACTAGAACTTGGACGATCAAGTATTTTCTCACCATGCCAAAACCAAATATGGTAATCTTGTTTGAAACCACGACGAAATAAATGATCCTCAATCTCATCAATACCATCTAACCGCCTTATATTCTTACAATCACGGCATGGACAATAGATTTTTTCGGCTTTCGTACTCCGTTGGTGTGCTAAAGCACATCTAATGAACTCCTCAACCCCACTCGAGTATTCTGTCGTAGTATGGTCACCGTACATCCAAGGATGACTCATTTCTAGTAATAAATGCAAAACAAGGAAGATTTAATAGCATTTCTAATAACTATCCCGCCAAGGGCCTAAATTATGAATTCTATCCCGCCAAGGGCCTAAATAGATAATAATAAGCAACTAAGCAAGAAAAAATACAAACTCAACTATCCCGCCAAGGGCCTAGATTATGAATTCTATCCCGCCAAGGGCCTAAGGAATTAGGGTAGAAGTATTACCTTGACCCAATATCGCGCCTTCAAGACAATGCCTTTATCAACCTGCAGAATGTAATTTCCCTAATTAAATAAACCGTAAAAATGTGATCCTCTAGTATATTACATCTTCAATACAATATAATACATAGATTATGAGACAGAAAATATAGAGAAACGCATATTAGAAAAACGCATATTCATAGGGGCATTTCATCAAACACCTTCAATGCACGAGCAAGTTGACCAAAATACACAAATTCGTACAAGCTTTAAACACAAAATACACAAATTAGAAATCAGTACATTAGGATTTGCATATTCGTAGGGGCATTTCATCAAAAAATCTGCTTAGACAAACGCATATTCATAGGGGCATTTCATCAAACACCTTCAATGCACGACCTTTAAACACAAAAATAAACAAATTCGTACAAGCTTTAAACACAATACAAAGAAACGCATATTAGAGAAACGCTTACCCACTAGAGGAATCGGGTGAGGAAGTCGGAGTTCTGGTGAAACCGAGTGCTCGGCGAGAGGAGAGGAGACGAAGTCTGAACGAAGCGAAGAAGTGAATGTTCTGGTGAACGAAGCGCGCGCGGAGAAGCTGAATGTTTTAATTAAGTATATTAGGGTAGACTTCTAGAGGCGGGCCTATTTATGCCCGCCTCTATAAGTCCAACGTTATGGTCGAGAAAGAGGCAATAGAGGCGGGCCTCCTAATGCCCGCCTCTATTGCATACGTTTGTTGAGGCGGGCTTATGGAGGCCCGCCTCAACAAAACTTAATAGAGGCGGGCATTTTCGCCCGCCTAAATTACTTACCATTAGAGGCGGGCCTTTAATCGGCCCATCTCTAATACTTTAGCGGGAATAATTTTTCGGAAACTTTTTGAGGCGTATAAATTTGTGCCCGCCTCAATAGAATTTTTTGAGGCGTATAAAATAATTATCCGCCTCAAAAACCTGAAAAACTGATTGCGTAGGACATTGTTGAGGCATTTTGTTATAGGCCCGCCTCTAAAAGGGCGCCTCAACAAGTGTTTTTTCCACTAGTGGTGGCTCTACAGGTGCAGCTATAGTGACCACTACATCCCTAGGTGTAAGGACAACAGACTCGGGAATCACATACTTGATGTCCTCGGGCGGGCTACTCGGGCCTCCAACCTCGAAACATAACTGGGGGATCGGAAAATCTAGCCTGCCTGGAGACGGCGGGTCCGTCTTGGCGTCCTCCGACCCCCTATCAAGAGAAAAACACTCACCCATCCTACAGGATAACGAGGAAGGAGTTAGTATTTCTAGACATAGAAGCAAGCTTACTACATCAGACTATATAGAAGACACGACTATGAACGATGTTTTGAAATTCTTTTTACTTTGAAAATTTTGAGCCCTTTTAACGTATTTTCAAAAACGGATAAATGATATAAAAATCCCAAACCCGTTTTAAAACCTTTGGCTCTGATACCACAACTGTAACACCCCCAAAACTTAACCCTTTTGGAAAGGTATTACCGCCAGTGACCCTAGTGTTCCTTACCGATCACCCAAGGCTTTACCATTTAAATACAATTTATGAAATACAAATGATACATAATGATCAAAGCATTCAATTCCAAAACATAACATTGTCAAAGAAACAAGAGTTATGGGATTATAACCCAATCCCGAATAGACTAACACAGAGTTTAAACCAAATACAGCGGAAGTCTTATAAAGTAGGGTACAGCGGAAGTCTTACAAAACACATTACAACCAAAGTCATTGCCCAAAAGATCTCAACCTGATTAACGAAATAACTCAAGCATTCGAAAACCACCGTCGACTCCATAGTCCTTCTATTCTTCTGAGCTACTTTCTATCTGATGTTCTGAATCGAACGGATGACACCAGCCCACATGCGGAGAACAAAGTTCATGGGTTAGTCTACTTGAATAGACTAGCAAGGGTACAAAGAAGAAGGTTCGATGTAGTTGTATTAGGTTAGACTTATCGTTTCTCGAATGATAACCGATAACGATAATCAACCTTCATACTTCTACGGAATAATAACAAGAGGTATGCACAAGAGAAGACTCTGGAAGACTGAATCATTACAGAAATCAACTCAAAGGAAGACTCCAACGGAAGTGAGTCTTTAAGGAATTATGACAAATCTGGAAAGTTTAAAGAATCATACAACAATGATTTAAAAGATGACTGAGATGCTTCGGTTCACGACCAACCTCACCGCATACATCGGATCCAGATTGGAAAGAGAACGTACTATGATCAAAGTCGAGACGAGTTTTCCTAGCTGCACTATAACTTAGCTGCACTACTCGCCGAAGGATTATTTATTATGTGCGTCGAGTACCACTTATCTGATTTATATTTCAAACACATATCACATTATTAGACTTTTACATGTGTACCCCACCATTGGGACGACACATCTTAGTATACGTTTCGTCGAGAGTGATGCACACCGGAAGGTTTGTGACACCAGCTAAGTGTCCTGCCTCTACACACTTGTGAAAGAGACCGATCATGATCTTAGAATAGTACCAGGTGGAGACGAGCCACCCCGATACCAGATTATAAAGAAACGACCGGACGAAGTCCGAGTACATTCCTAACTAACAGTGCTAACCACACAGATATAGCACACTCACAGTTACAGAATAAATCCACATAAAGGCCCGAAAGGCGATCACAGATAATAGCGTTGTTCTAACAGATATACAACCTATTATATGATTTTCAAAATAGTTTATAAATCACTTCTAGAAGAACACAGTAATAATCGTTCCAAATTAATTAATCAATTGAAATAACTGATAATCAATGTAAATATGGAAACGATGAGCAAGAGCGAACCGCCACTTGCCTTAATCCGCAGAATAGAAACAAGCCTAACGACAATGACGGGATTCCAGGCTCGACACGGGTATAGCTCCGACAGCACAACGACCTTCGAATCGACCCATAAAATGAACCCTAAGTTAGATCCGACATAACCACAGTACAAATCTAAAAACGACGAAAGAAAACGAAAGGAACGACGCCACAACGACGACCACCAAAGCCAAAATCCCAAAAAGGCATTCTGGACACTGGCGGCGGTCGCCGTTCTTGGCGGCAGTCGCCGTAGTTCATCACGGCGGTCGCCGTGAAGAACTCAGATGACAGAAGCGGCGAGAAAACTCACCCAAAACACGAGCGACTCGGCCTCCTTCGACTTGCTTTGGTTTCTAACCTCCAAGGCTACCAAAAGCTTCACAAAGGCACTCTAGAAACACCACCAAATGACCTCCGGCAAAAGCTTCAGAAATCCGGCGAGGCACAACTCCGATGAGGCAAGAATTTGGGAGAGCTTGGGCTGTGGATTGAGCTCAAAAACCCCTCCCAAACACCTCCTTTTATAGCCAAATGCCAGGAAACACAATGATGGCTCTACGACGAGCTACTCCGGCGCTACCAGAGCCACGCCGGTGACCTTCGGGCAAGGACATCCGGACAACGATGACGGGCGCCGCGGAGAGCAAGGGTCGCCGCCTCACAAATTGCCTACGGCGGGCGAATTACGTTGGGCGCCGTACTGCACGACGGTCGCCGCCACTAGGCCTGGCGCCCAGCTAGGAAGACGACTACGCCAGTCCTCGAGCCTGGCGACGGCGGGCGCCGCCATAAATGCGGCGGTCGCCGCCCCTGTGGCTTCGCGCCCATTATGGTTTTGGACGACAACAACTTTAACCCGGGATAAAAATTATCGTACGCGAACGAGTATTAAAATCCAAAGCACGTCGTCTGTAATTTATTTCACTGAGAAAAATATTACAGATACAGAGAGCATTACCGAACATCTTAAACTCTCTGAATTAAATCCGACATACATAACGGGTACTCGGGAAAAATCGCGGAACTCCAGAAATAGCTTAAAAATACGGGGTATCACACACAGACGGTTGGACAGACGGAGGTGACCAACTGTACCTTAGGAGCCCTCCTTCGGACGGTTTTCAAGGCGAACCCACGAAGGTGGGAGGACTTACTTGCTACTGTTGAGTTTTCCTATAATAGGTCCAGGCACTCTGCGATGAAGCTGACTCCTTTCGAGGTCGTATACGGAAGGAACCCGCTGACGCCGTTGGACATGACACCGTACCCGCTGTAGGATCAGGAGAACTTTGCTGCTGGCAAGTTGGCTGAGCACATTCAGGAGCTACACAGGAGGACACGCACTCGGCTGGAGCGGCGTGCGTTGCAGTACTCAGCCCAGAAGAACAAGAGCAGGCGACGCTTGATCTTCGCCCCATGCAACTTGGTTTGGCTTCATTTGTGGAAGGAGCGATTCCCTTCCGACCGCAAGTCTAAGCTCGACCAACGAGGTGATGGTCCCTTCCGAGTCGTCAAAGCAATTGGAGACAAAACCTACCAGCTCGAACTCTCGGACAAGTATGGGGTGCATCCGACGTTCATTGTCGCTAACTTAGCACCATATGTTGAACCCGAGCCTAGTGAGCATGAAGCGGGGACGCTTCACAACCAAGTGGGGGAGGGTGATATGACCATGCCCTCCATGTCAGCTACAAAGGAGGAAGACACCATGAGACATCCGCCTTGAGACTCCTCTACAGCTACATCCATTCCGAGTTAGATTTAGGAGACTGTCTAGTCTTGCTATTTCCAGACATTACTACCTTAGTACTTTCTATTTACAGTATTTCTATTTTTAGTAGTTACTAGTTATGGGTGGTTTCCATTTATGTTAAATGGGCCGGCAGAGTTAGTAACTAGAGAGTCTGGCCCATTAGGTCAACTCTAGTATATATAGGAACTCTTGTCTTCCTTTTCAGTTTACGTCAATTCAAGCCTAAGTTCAAGTCGAGTAAACTCCTTAAACCCCGGGCCCCGACGTCAACAATCCTTGTGTTTCCTAGTCGAACTATCCTGACGCATCGATTCAGGTAACGCGTTGAATTATCCTAGCGCGTTAACTCGGTTACCCACATCTATCCATCACTATCCGCAACCAACACTCCACAAACCCTAACCCTAGTTCTCACGGCTGCCTCCATCCACCTTCACCCTCTCGGCCGCCGCCCTCTCACCACCACTTCCGCCTCCGCTCGCTGCACTTCCGTCGCCGCTTCTCCACCATCACCACCCGTCTTCCGCCGCATCTCCGATCACCACCGTCTTCCGCCTCCAGTCCACAGTGTTTTCCGAACACCCCTGGTCCACCGAACATCTCCATTCCCTTTTCCGAAGAGTTGCTTCGCCCTACTACGCATTCAACGGATCCTTGACAACGAATTGTGGTCTTTCCATCGAACAAGGTCACATCAATTGAGCAAGCTCAAGCATCTGATCTGAGGACTGTTTCGGATGATACAACAACTCCAACATAAGACCTTGATCAACCAATTGCCACAAAAAAGGTACTTGAGAATGCAGATCTCGACCTTTTTACCCTCTTTCCAATTTTGTGTCCTTGGATCGTTTTCAACTACACACCAACAATTTGTGGCTAACCTTCAGCAAGTATCTATCCCTAAGAATGTTATGGAGGTCCTTAAATTACCGAAATGGAGGGAGGCAATGAAGGAAGAGATGGATGCTCTTAAGAGGAATGAAACTTGGATCCTTGTGGATCGCCCTGAGAGAACAAACATTGTTGATTGTAAATGGGTGTTTACCATCAAATACAATGCTGATGGGTCCCTTGAAAGGCATAAAACCCCGGTCGATAGCAAAAGGGTTCACTCAGACCTACGAGATTGACTATCAGGAGACTTTTGCCCCGATTGCTAAGATGAACACTATAAGAATTTTGCTCTCTTTGGCTGGAATTTACTGCAGTATGATGTAAAAATGCATTCCTCAACGGCTACCTCAATGAGGACATCTATATGCATTTACCTCTTGGTTTTTCAGCCTCTTCACCAAACAAAGTTTGCAAACTGAAGAAAGCTCTTTATCGACATAAACAATCCCCTAGGGCCTGGTTCGACAAGCTGACGAATGCCATGAAATGTGTTGGTTATTTTCAGAGTCAAGGAGACCACACATTGTTTATTCACCACTCTAATTCAGGAGGAGTTACCATGATGCTTGTGTATGTTGATGACATAATTGTTTCAGGCAATGACATCCAAGAACAAAGTAGATTGAAGGAGAATCTTGTTCATGAGTTTGAATCAAAGAGCTTGGAAGGTTGAAATACTTTTTAGGGATTGAAGTTGCACATTCCAAAGAAGGCATGTTTATATCTCAGCAAAAGTACATCGCAGATCTGCTTAAAGAAAGTGAAAAAAGTGGATGTAAGCCTGCTACTACTCCAATGGATCCCAATTGTAAAATGGATGAGGCGAGAGATGCTAACCCAGTTGACAAAGCCATGTATCAACGCTTATGTGGGAGGTTAATATATCTTGCCCACACTAGGCTTGACCCGGTTGACAAAGCCATATATCTTCAGCGAACCCCTTGAATTCGATGGAATTCAAGGGGTTCGCTGAAGGAGAGCGGAGACTACAACCCCTATTGACTTTGCCTATGACCACAACCACCAAATCCGACCAATACATATACTAATTAATTTTAAAATAAAATTTTATTAATTTTATGTGTTAGACTTGATAGTTATGACCCAACAAAGATATAGGCTTAATGTAATTAACCCTTACCATGAAACCACTCTCAAGAAACCCTACCAGTCCATGCCGCCACAAAGCCAACCCCAAAATACTTCCTCTATTCCCTCTTCCACACACAAATTTCCATAGACTTGTGCTTGCTCACCGATCATCAACCTTGAAAAACTCATCTCCTTTACTTGTGAGTAATTTTATACCGGTGAATCTATTGCATCCACAAAAGAACCCCTAAGCCAAAAAGCTCAGAAAAATGGCCGATGTCTGTCACTATATCTCAACTCAATATCAAGGAATGACACCTTTAGTTATCCGAATCTGGTTCGTGGGCTGGTGGAGACCAAATCTTCCTTGTTTCCTCCACCCTTCCTACAAGATCGAAACCCTAAATCGTGGTACGTAGGAGCTGTGTGGGAAATGTTGGTGGCCATTATGGTGGGGTTTGCGGTGAAGTGCGTGTTGTGGCGGGTCCCCTTCTCTCTTCGTGGTCATGAGCATGGCTTCCTTGCATAAGTTGGTTGCGAGCCACACGGAAGAGGTTCGAATTAATTGTTTCTTATCCTTTTGATACCACAAGTAGAAATTCTGACCTTCTCTGGACTTTTAACTAGACTACCTTTTGTTTGGAACTCTTGTAATGTGTTTGTTTACTTGGTGTGACCAACTATATTAATCCATACTACTATACTCTCCTTTATCCTAATCTTTGATCTTGTATCACTATGTTTTCTTTTGATCTTTTCTTTTATGGAATAATAACTAATAAGAAGCCTTTGAAAAGAGATCTTCCTTTATTATGAAAAAACTAACAAACAGTTGTGACCCCATCTTTACGGATTTCTCATAATCCTTTGTTGAATCCTCTTTTCGGTGTTGTCCTTCCATGTACTTTCTAATTCAACTATTTTATGCGTACATGGCTTAGTCTCTACTCTCTATATTTTGAACTTTGATGTACGTTGTGTTGATCTAGTATGTGTAACAAATTCTGTTGGTCGAACTCCAAACAATAAGAACAAGTGGACCACATTAAAACATTTGAACCCTACTTCGTTACGGTTGAGGAAACCATAAGTAATGAAATAACTGAATTTGGATCATCCATTCATCTTAGATTTCCATGAAACTCAAAACCCATATCATTTTGTCATTGAAAATTGATCAAAGGTTCTGCTACAAACTTAACATGAACATGAACAAATGAAAAAAAAAAAAAGGAAAAGCTTCCTCTTCAAGCTTAACATTGAAAAGTAAAAAGGAAAAAGCTTCTGCTACAAGCTTAACATTGAATGGTAAACGAGGAAAAGAAAATGAGGTCCAACAAGTTGATACCATATATGAATTATAAAAGAGCAGGTTTTGGTCCATGAACAACATACCTCATTTGGATGATATTGAATCAACATCTTTGAACAATTTAGCTAAGACGGAATATTTTGAACATCTGAACTTTATGTTCTTGAACAAATGTGCAAGACATGATACACTGCACCGTTGGAATACACTACTCGACACCAGATATATCCAAAAAAAATTAACGAACCTTAACGATTAAACGACAACAAATACCCTATACAATTGGTTGTTCTTCTTATATGAAACCCGAAAATAAGAACAATGTTGCTATGCTTGTACTACCGGATCTAATTTAGACATGAAACGAACTTACCTAAAAACAAATACTAATGATCCTATTTTCAGATACCTTCATCTTATGATGGATTTGTTTTCAATGAAAATTTTATATCATATGAAAATCAAAGAACATCTTGAAGACTAAGTCGAGAAATGAAAATCAAAGAACATACTGAGATACATTCATATGTTGATGTTAAGCTACTTGTATGTTTGGTTCGAGGTTGTTTTTTCGAGTAAGAGATCGATGACGTGGTCGTGTGATTCATGTTGGCTTCTAGAGACGAAGCGTCGCCCAAGTGTTAAGTTACACCTCCCCTTATTGTCTTGTTGGTCTGCTTCCCGGTTGTTGCAACACCGCGTTGGTGTTTTCCAACCCGTGTTTGCGCCTTTCTTGCCTTTTGTCTATTCCTCTAGCTTTCCTTTTTATTTTGTTTGTTTCTCATTGACTACTTGTTGTAATTCTGTTTTTTTTTCTTGTCGGTTATCTGATAGTCGATTCTTTCAGCCTCTCGAAAATCTAGGTCAGGTTTGACGTGGATCTTCAAGTTCTTACTATATAAAAAAAGAGGATGAGATATAGGCTTAACACTTAGCATTATTTCCACTTTGGTCTCTGTGGTGGCATAAATCTGTACCACAATAATAGTTGTTGACGACGATGAGAATTCGTAATTCCGACGCTCCTGAACCCCTTCCCATCATCCTTCTGGTGCCCTGCGAACATAGAGAAAGGCCAAAGGGCGGGACTTTCTCCCCCGGAAGACCCTCCGACGCTCAAGTCAGATCTCCTTTCGGAGAGATAGAGGCTAGGGTTTTCTTAGAATGAGAAATTCAATAATCAGGTTAGGGTTATGAATACCTCTTTTATCGCGGAAGCACATTAAATGAGCCTCCCTTATCTTTAATAGGCCTTTTAATTAATCTATTTCTCTAACACCATTAATTAAATAATAATGATAAAAATAAATAACGTATTTTATACCTTCACAAATGCCCCTCGGATCCTTTAAACTGAAAAAATGTTAGAGGATTCGAAAAATAGCTTGCTGAGAGCCAACATGGCTTACACGGTCTATGACTTGATCTGTGCGTCTTTTTTTTGAAGGGTGCATTCTTGCACAATATCCGTATGCAATTTTGGGGTGTGTTCTTGCAAAATGCCCGTAGATTCTGGGGTGCGTTCTTGCACAATGCCCGTAGGCTATTCTTAGGTGCGTTCTTGCACAATGCTCGTAGGCTATTCTTAGGTGCGTTCTTGCACGATGTCCGTAGGCTATTCTTAGGTGCATTCTTGCACAATGCCCATAGGCTATTCTTAGGTGCGTTCTTGCACAATGCCCGTAGGCTATTCTTAGGTGCGTTCTTGCACAATGCCCGTAAGCCTGATGACAGCTCGTGCCCGGCCTGCAGCATGAAGGTTAATAGAATAAAACTGATGGCAACTCATGCCCATGCGGCCCAAAGGCTAACAGAATAAGATGGCATCTCGTGCCTTGCGGCCCCGTAGGCTAATAGGATAAGATGAAAGCTCGTGCCCCTGTGGCCCATAGGGTTGTTGTTTGAAACAATTTTAATTCAATGTTGTGATTATCGGTCTTTCATAACTAGTGCTTGACTGCTTCTCCCCCGAAAGACCAGGATCTAGTAGATCGTCGTCGTCATCTGTGCGTTTCAGCATCTTCTGTGCGTTTGGTTTTTGCAAACCGCTCCCCTGTTCTTAGTAGTGAGGATAAAGAGAAAGAAGAAGAAGGCAGAGGGAAAAAGATGATCACGGCATTGTTAATGATGTTGGAAAATGTACTCGGACGAAACACATTGGTGATGTGATGATGATAATGAAGAAGAAAATCACTATCTTTGATGATGATGGTGTAAATGAAAAAAATGATTAGTGATAACAGAAGATGGTCATACTTGCTAGTGGGCATTTGAAAGGAAAAGGTATGATTTTGAGGGAGGTTCACACTTCAATTTAATCGGTAATATTCGTTATCACTTATTATTCTATTTAGGTTAAATGGTTCATTTTTTTTGAAAATTTTGTTTAGATTAATTCTATTTGTTATTATGTGTTTATCATATGTCTGAACAAACTCGGGAGCAAACGCTATCTAAAGTGAGATATGGATTTCATCGACAAAGATGGTCAATTTCTTAGAAGAAGCATCCAAGCACTAGTTTTGAAAGACCGATAATCGCAGCATTGAATTAAGATTGTTTCAAACAACAACCCTATGGGCCACAGGGGCACGAGATTTCATCTTATTCTGTTAGCCTTTGGGCCGCATGGGCATGAGTTGCCATGAATTTTATTCTATTAACCTTCATGCTGCATGCCGGGGCACGAGCTGTCATCGGGCTTATTTTTAATAGCCTAAGAACATTGTGCAAGAACGCACAGACATTGTGCAAGAATGCACCCCAGAATAGCCTATGGCCATTGTGCAAGAACACACATGGTGCAAGAACGCACCTAAGACTAGCCTATGTGCATTGTGCAAGAACGCACCTAAGAATAGCCTACGGACATTGTGCAAGAACGCACATGGTGCAAGAACGCACCTAAGAATAGCCTACGGACATTGTGCAAGAACGCACATGGTGCAAGAACGCACCTAAGAATAGCCTACGAGCATTGTACAAGAACGCACCTAAGAATAGCATATTGGCATTGTGCAAGAACGCACCCCAGAATCTACGGGCATTTTGCAAGAACGCACCCCAGAATTGCATACGGATATTGTGCAAGAATGCACCCTTCAAAAAAAAGACGCACATATCAAGTCATAGACCGTGTAAGCCATTTTGGCTCTCAACAAGCTATTTTTCGAATCCTCTAACCTTTACTTAGCTTAAAGGATCCGAGGGGCATTTGTGGAGGTATAAAATACGTTTTTTTTTTCATTATCTGTATATATTTACAAGTTAGCATTCTAGGTCATTGAATGCTAACTTTTAAAGATAATTTTTTTTTTCATTTCATGCTTTATTTATTTATCCCAAAATTTATTTAATTTCTCAAATCCAAAAAGTACTAAAGTGACAATTTCATATATTAACAATTATATTAATAATCTATAATCTTCTATATAATATACAAAGTTTTTGATTCACAATTATATACAATTACTATATATTAATCAATTAAAAGGTCCTCATTTTCATATCGTTGTATGACTCTTATATCTTCACGTTAAGTTTTCAACATAGTTCAATTTATATTTCTAATAAGCATGTAAAATAACCATCTATATATATTTTAAAGTTATCATTCTAGGTCATTGAATGCTAACTTTTAAAGATGAATTAGTTTTTTTTTCATTTCATGCCTTATTTATTTAGCATAAAATTTAAACAATTTCTCAAATCCAAAAAATACTAAAGTGACAATTTCATATATTAACAATTATATTAATAATCTATAATCGTCTATATAATATACAAAGTTTTTGATTCACAATTATATACAATTACTACATATTAATCAATTAAAAAGTCATCATCATTTTCATATCGTTGTATAACTCTTATATCTTCACGTTAAATTTTCAACATAGTTCAATTTATATTTCTATTAAGCATGAAAAACAACCATCTATATCTATATATATTTAAAAGTTAGCATTCTAGGTCATTGAATGCTAACTTTTAAAGATAAAATCAAAGTCTTAAATAGGCCTAAAGGTATAGTTTGCATGTAGGGTTAGTTTATCACCCTTAGTATATAATATGTATAAAATATGTTAGATTTTCCGATCGGTTTTTAATATAGGGTTTATAAAACAATATAAAATACATAAGTATAATTATAGGCTACTTTGTAATTTAAGTAGTTAATTTTTCTTTGTTTATTTTAATATACCATAGCATAATTATGTGTATATATAAAAATGAGCACTATTTGTAAGTAATTATTCCCTCCCCATACACACTTTTTCAATTAAATCTTGCCTCGACGTACGGACTACTCTTTAGGTTATGACTCATTTTTTAACCTAAATCTCAATTAGTGATAGTTACTACATACTGTATACGTTATATTTTCCTCTCATTTACTTCTATTTTAATATTATCCAATTACTACACGTAACTCCCGTGTTTAGTACACAGTGAATGGTTGAAAACAAATTATAGTCAAGATGTCTAAACGGTTATATGTCAAAATGGCTTCATTTTCCAAGTAACATTTTCATCTATAAAAGGGCAAAAACGGTGGTATTCCGTTCATTTGCTCTGGGCATCCATAATCTCATTCTTCTACATGAAAATTAGCTTTAGAAAGCCATATAGTGAAGCTTGGGAGATAGTGAGCAACACCTTAAAAAGACATGGTCACTGAAGTAAGCATAATTATTAAGTTAAAGATGTGAATGAGGACGATTGTCGATGATGCAAGTATATATCCACCTCACGGTAAACTATGCTTGATTATATGTATTTGGATCTCTTTTTTAGTCTACAATACTTACATATATCGGTTTAAATTTATTGATATATTTGTCTTTTGATCGAGATAGGTTAATTTTATGTGAAGATGTCATAGAATTGGATAATCTAATAGCACTATTGAGGCATCGATTGTTTACATCATGCACCGGTAGCTTTCACTAGAAGGAGGACAAAGACAATCGATTTAGAACGACTGATTGTTAGTAACGAATAAAGCAAACTATTTTATGGACGATGTAAACCCTTCAACTATTGGTAGCATAAATTCAATTAGGTTTGTATTTTTAGTTCCTTTTTGTACTAAATCGTTTTAGGTAGGTGTGTTGTTATTTTGGTTAAGGATGATTTTTATTGTTTTATTTTATACATATTCATTTTACACTCATCATTTATATATACTAAATTTGGCCTCATTTGTGTTGGTCTAGAGGAATTAATCAAGGATGGAAGCCGAAATAATAGACATGTACTCACTCTCACATATGAAATATACAAGGAAGAAGTTATGAATTATAATTTCGCTAAGAAGAGTAAGCATGTACCGATAAAATAACTAATTTACTTTTATATAAAATTTAACAAGGTTTAAGAATATGCAGAGTCACCAATTATTTATATTACTCCGTATTTAATAAGAATATGAAGTAATGACTAATATATTTTAATTAAAATGATATTAATGTCTAGGAATATGTAAAGTCAACGTGACTAATAAAACGATATATAATCTAGACCAAATAAATAAAACGATAAGTTAATGAATATTAATAACTAAAGCATAACAAAAAAAGACATTATTAAAAGACAATAAATTTGTAAGATAAAGGCAAAAAATTAGAAATGTGGAGGGTAGTGGAGCATGTAAGAAATGCGAGTTGTTGTAGCAAGTTTCTTATAAATACTCGAGTTTAAGCACAAGTGCACAACATATAATTAGATAGGCATTTCTAAAATATTCACCAAATATTTTCAAAGGAAAAAAGGCATCCCTATAAACAACAACTACCACCTTAATTCAAAATTTAAATTGAACTTTTGACCAAAATAAATAAATAAAATTGTACTTCGTACAATTATAGCATTTTATACCTAAAATACTTAGATATTACATTTTTTTGTCAAGACTTAGATATTACATTTAAATACATATCAAACAATATATCGTCTAAGATAAAACATGAAACAACAATCCATATATTAGTAACTCAAATTTAAACCGTGACACTACATATACAAAAAAAGGCTCGTGCGAAGCACGGGCTTCGATTTCTAGTTATTTAAATAATGGTGTTACAGAAAGAGATTAATTGAGAGGCCCATTAAAGAGAAGGGAGACTCATTTATTGTGCTTCCACGATAAAAGAGGTATTCCTAACCCTAGCCTGATTATTGAATTTCTCATTCTAAGAAAATCCTAGCCTCTATCTCTACGAAAGGAGATCTGACTTGAGCGTCGGATGGTCTTCTGGGGGAGAAAGTCCCACCCTTTGGCCTTTCTCTATGTTCGCAGGGCACCAGAAGGATGATCAAAAAGGATTCAGGAGCGTCGGAATTGCGGATTTTTCGTCGTCGTCAACAACTATTATTGTGGTACAGATTTATGCCACCATAGTCTCTCATGTAAAGTACAAAGAAAAAAATATACTCCGTATTAGATTATCTGTAGATTTTTCTTTCCTATATTCAATTTGCTTTGGCTTTGTTTAATTTAATTTCCCCGGCCACTATATAAACAACCCAGCTCTCCACTCTTTGCAATTACAACTCGTGGAAAGCCTTCCGCTTATTACTTTTACAAACAGAGTGGAGAGAAATTAAAGAGAGAAGTCCTCTCAAATTAATAAGTTAATTAGCGATTAGTTACATTAATTATTAGGTTGTGAAAATCACAAACCAAAGAAGAGAGATATGTCACCATTGATGAACTTCTTTCATCACCTTCAATGGGCTACAATCTTTGGCCTTCTAGGTACGGACTATGTAATGTTTTCTCTTAATTTCTCTTATTGATCTCTCTTTCGTCTTTTACTTCATCCCTCAAAGATTACTCTTCCCAAAGTAATGTTTTTAAAATTTCCCATGAGCTTACTAATCTCATCATAATACTTTTTTACTCTTCTTACTACAGAAATTTCGTTCAAAATCATTCAGCTTCAACCCACAAAAAATGTTTATACATGGAACTCTACCAAGTATCCTAGACACAATCAAAACTAGAATGAACTGAATTTTAGTGTCAGAACCGTCTGATTTGTAAAACAATTTTGGTATTCTAGAATATATACTTAGCTTAATTATAACCCCAAACTAGTACATATACCCATATGTATACTACTACGTACTTGATTCAACTTAACAATTATACGGACTTGCTCAAGCTACTCCATTATCAAGTCTAGAAATGAAGTACATAATTAATCATATGCTGTATACTGTATATTCTTACGTGTCGTATGTATCTACAGTTGTACGTGTTTCTACGTGGTCTATTTTAAGTGCATGAGACACATATAGTGCGCATGCTTTATTTAATCTATTTCACTTTCAATACTTTATTTGCTAGCTATTTACGTACATGATCGAGACACTAATCAATTATAGAGTACCATTTTCGTCTTCATATAGTACTATCATTCTTTTTTTCTAACATGCTTCTTATTGTTTCTTTTGATTAACCATATATACATGGATGACCATGTTCATTTATGAAAAGCAGTGAATAATTAATTTACATGAATTTCTGTCTTTCCCTTGTAGGCAACGCTATTTCCTTCATGGTGTTCCTTTCATCCATGTAAGTTAATGACTTTCACCTTTAAAACTACTCCCTTCGTATAAAAAAGGTTGTCATTTTAACTCATAATTTTTATAAAGAAAATTATTGTTATTTTAGGTGTTTAGGTAATAATTTATTGATGAGTTACGAGATTTGAGATCAGAAATTGTATTTTTTGACTCTTTTTATACAAATTCTCAATGTTTATTGGTTACAATTGAGATGAGTTATTAAATAATTGTAAATTTTAAGAAAAAATTATGAAAATATAGAGTAATCATTGTATTTCTTAATAAGTGTGTAAAACTCTAGAATGACCATTTTTTTTTATAGAGAGGGAGTACTAATTTTCTGCATGTTTAGAGTTTAATTCCAATTAATTAGTAAGAAGGTTCACTCATAAATTAAGCATAAATCCTCATCTTGTAAAATTAATATTTATAATTGCAGCCCAACATTCTACCGAATTTACAAGAAGAAATCGACAGAAGGGTACCAATGTGTTCCGTATGTGGTTGCGTTGTTCAGTTCAATGCTTTGGATCCTCCTCACTCCCGATTCGACTTTCCTCAAGACCATCAACTCCTTCGGATGCTTCGTCGAGACCATCTTCATTGCGCTCTTCCTCTTCTACGCAACCAGGGAAGCCAAGGTTTGTACTATATATCAATCCAGAATTTACTATATATTTATTGGCAAATTGATTGACTTGTTGTGCAGATCGCAACGGCAAAGCTTATATTTGTGATGAATGTTGCTGGATTTGGCGCCATTGTGTTCATCACCTTCGTCGTAGCAAAGACAACGAGCGATCGCGTCAAAATTCTCGGGTGGATGTGTCTTGTATTCTCTCTTTGCGTCTTTGTGGCTCCTCTTGGTGTCATGGTGAGCTAGTTTATCAAGTAGTTAGCATTATTCTTCATCAACAATTAAATATATATATAAATGTATTAATTTTAAACTTAATTGTAACTACAGAGACAAGTGATTCGAACAAAGAGCGTCAAGTACATGCCATTCCTCTTATCCTTCTTCCTCACCATAAGCGCCGTCGTGTGGTTTTTCTATGGCTTCGTAAGGAAGGATTACTATGTTGCGGTATGAAATTAAGATCACGTTACATTGTAATTAGCTACTAGCTTGAATGCTTGATGACCATAAACGTACCTAATGTACATTGTTGTGTGATTGTGAAAATTACTCCTATATATACTTGTATTGATTCTTATGTCTCATGGTACATGATTTGGAACAGATTCCGAACGTGCTCAGATTCAGCTTTGGGATAATGCAAATGATTCTATACGCAATCTATAGGAACGCGAAGAAGCCCATCGAGGATCTCACGGAGGAGAAGGAGACAATCCCTTCGGAGGTGGGCAGTACAAACGTGGATCACAAGATTATCGAGGTCGTGAAGCTTGGCCCACAAGAAACTCTTGGTCCTGTCGAGGGTTCACAGTTGAGTGTGAAAGCTGATCACAACAACCACATTAATGCTAATGAAGAAGGAGTTTACGCTATTGAAATCCACAACGTGCACCGGGAGAGGATGCAAAAGATAGAAGCGGTGGAGGGGCCACCTCCGCCCACATTGGTTGTATATTAGTGGCTGCAGCCTAAGACTAAGCTGGGATTAATGTATGTATGTGGTCGATGTAACCTAACTTAGCTTTCTCGTTAAGGGTTTTTTATGGATGTAACCTAACTTTGTAGACCCTTTTTCTTTAAATTATGGTGTGATTTTTTTATTTTTGTGCATGACTTTTTTATATCATATTGTCGATATTAATCAGCAACTTTGATCTTACACCATATTAATCAGCACAAAATATACTATGTTTTGATAAATTGATACTCATTTTTGGGTGGAAAATAATTTGATAACCTTGTTATTGGAAAGATGATGTTTTCTCTAGTTTTGATGATGATAAATTCCATTACACTTGATGGTTTTATTGTGACTATGTGCTTCAGGAAAAAATTGAAAGACAAGGAACCATGAAAATCATGAGAATCAAAACAGAATATGCAAAGAACATCGAAGTCAATAATGAAACAACGCGCATGCGCAAACTAAGAAGTTGAGACGCGCGTTGATGAGAAGGAATAAACAAGGGAACAACGCCAAAGAACGATAAGACGCACGCGCTGTTAGCCTTGCCAAATCTTCTAATTTTGGAAAGAGATCTTTGAAGACGTCTTGACCCGCAAGGAACAAGTTTGTTGAAGATTTGATTGTGAGAAAAGATTATGAAAAGATTGTTTAGGAATATTTTATTTGATTTCCTTCAGTGAAACTAGGATAAATCAATAGAGTATTTTGGAGACTATATATATACGGGAAGAAGTGACCATCGTTGTCACACAATGTAGCCACGAGCATTTCCAGAGAAAGAAGCATTCAAAGAAGAAGAAGAAGAAACACTTGCAAGTATGAATCTTTGATAAGTTGAGTACTTGATAGGATTTTGGGTGTATAAGGTGTTGTTAGGAACGTTACACGTAGAAGTCTAGAAATCTAGAAGTAAACTAGATTAAGATAAGACTTGCTCGATTGTAATTCCAGTATTAATAACACAAGTAGACATTTGAAATTCTACTAAGATAAAACCTAGGGGTAGATGTTTTTCTCAGTCAACTAGTTGGTTGATTGAGTTTTCCTCTCTAAGGAACGTTGCTATTTGTTTTGGGCGAAAAAGATCGAACCGACCTGAATCACTTCAAGAAGGGCAACTAGACAATAATAATATCGGTAATATCTAAATAATCCAAATCAACTAGCAGTAAGACGAATAAAATTAAACGGACTTATGGATTAGCTTATCTCCTCCAACTGGGAGACTAATTGAATCGAAAGATTTAGCCGTCGGTCGCTTCAATGTTTGAACCAGAGAATAATTTTTCATTGTGAACATAGTAATAACATAATATTGTTTGTATTGAGTAAAATTCATAATGTGTGTCGAGACTTGATAATTTTCTTCATATTTATACTACTTCTACACCTAAGTCGGTTAAAATTGTCCGAGATTTTCGAGAATCGGTTAAAATCATTCGAGATCTACGGGAGTCGTCAAGTTGCATACTGGTCACTCCGAGATCTGCAGAGGTCGTCACTCTGCACAATGGTCGCCCCAAGATTCACGGAGGTCGTACTCTGCATACTGACCGGACCGAGATTCACGGAGGTCGCCACTTTGCAAATTGACCGGACCGAGATCCTCTCCAATGTCCTTCTCTGTTTACCTTGTCCAGACCTTCTAGAAGGCAACTTAGTTCAAGCTATTGAGCTGATCCAATGGGCTGAAAAAATGAGGCCCAATAATTGCCCCAGAATTAAACTAGGCCAGCGCGTCAGTTGATGGGGCGGTTTGGTTTTATAATTTTTCTCTCCCTTGGCGCAATCTGCATCCCGGTTTTACTGCAGTCGTTCTAGTGATGGGGCCGACATGCATTTTGCTTAAGCTGAGAATCAACTTAAAGCACCCAATAATCGTGTGAAGACGACTTAGGGTGTCTCCTGTAATGGAAAAGGGCCAAGAGACCGCTCCTTGTTTGTCGTTTGCTTTCTTTTGCATGTGGACTCGTCAGTCGCTTCCTAGTTATGTCGTGTGATGTTGGTTGAGTAGACTTGTAATTGTAGTCGTTAGTGAGTGTGACATGTCGTGTAGGTCCAAGGAAGAAAATTGTAGTATTTGTATAAGATGTGTACCTCAATTGGGACATGTCTTGTAAAAATGTGTCTTGTTTTTGTTCCTCTATTCCTTGTGTATCGATCGATCGTGTAATGTGTAAGCGCTTTATTGTATGATAATGTTTGTTGATCAAATTTGACTTTGTCTTGAGGCCTCTTTTCATGTTCCTGTTCAAGACACTTGAAAAGTATAGAAAAGGTCAAGGGGCGACCGCCGACCGTTGGGTGTGAGCCCAACGGCCCTCTGATGCTTAAGTCAATAAAGGGTTGGATAAGTATAATCGACTGAATCTAAATGAAGTGCAAAGTATAAGTTTTAAAAAGTGATACGACTTCCAATGGGTCGCGTTCCAGCTTCGCGGGAGTGGTTGGTCGTCTTTTGTGGGCTCTTCGTCTTCTTCTAGTCTAACCCGGGCCATGGCTTTGGCTTGTACATCTTCGAAGCTTCGACACGGGTATTTGGTCAGCTCGCGATAGAGTACACTGCCCCTGACCAACCCTCGGTGAAAGGCTTCGATGGACGTTGGGATGTCGCAATGCGGAATTGCGACCTTCTCTTTGTTGTACCTATTAAGATAATCTCTTAGGGGTTCAACGTACCTTTGCACGATCTTGTGTAGGTCGCTTGATTGCTTTTCCAGTCTCCGACTGCTGGCAAACTGAATTTTGAATGAATTGACTAGATCGGCAAATGAAGCGATCGAACCCTGTGACAGATGCATGAACCCAGTTAGTGTGGGTCCTGTAAGGGTCGTGCTAAAGCTTTTGCACATGACCGCTTCACGATTACCTCTGGGAATAGAGATAGTCATTAGTTTCTGTTTGTAAATAGAGATATGATCGTCGGGATCCCCGGTCCCATCGTAGTTGGGCATGTTAGGGACGTGGAACTTCTTTGGGATCTCGATGCGTGAGATTGTTTCCACGAAGGGTGAGTCTTCGTATCCATTGATCGCTTCTTTTTCGATTAGGGTGGGACTCCTGGAATCCGAGCGATGAAATCGTCCAAAGCTTTCATATGCTCGTTGATGGCTTATTGTATGAAGGTTTGGAGATCCATCGGTGTGGCAACTTGTGAAAGGGCTACTCGAGTCTCGGTGGGCTTGGTCGCGGAAACTGGAACGTTAGTCAAGAAACTACTGGCTGGAGGAGTTTGAAACATAGCAATGGGTTGAATGACGCTCTGAGTGACCTGAGCCATGGGCGTCGAGATTGCCCCATCCATGTTGAGACGTGTTTGGAGGCCTTCAGTGTTGACTATGCACCTTGATCCTCTTGGGACCGATGCAGCCGAATTCACATGCGATTTCAAAAGTTCATTTTCACGGATTAGTCGTGCAATTTCAACTTTAGATTGGGTACTTAGGGTTTCGGTTCTTAGGCGCTGCTAAGCCAGTTCATCTTGGAGGACGCTCATGCTCTTTGCTAATTCTTGGATTTGGGTATCCAAGATGAGCGGATTGACGACATATTCGGCTTGATTTTCGACCAGGGTGTCGGCCTGGACTTGGTCTCCAGCGACGATCATGGGGTCCACAGAATCGGCCATGATCAGATGAAGATTGGATCGTTGGTGGGCGCCAAATTGTTTTGGGCAAAAAAGATCGAACCGACCTGAATCGCTTAAAGAATGACAACTAGACAACAATAAGATCGATAATATCTAAATAATCCAAATCAACTAGCAGTAAGACGAATAAAACTAAACGGACGTAAGTATTATCTTATCTCATCCAAGTGGGAGACTAATTGAATCGAAAGATTTAGCCGTCGGTCGCTTCAATGTTTGAACCAGAGAATAATTCTTCATAGTGAACATAGTAATAACAATGTACTGCTTGTATTGAGTAAAATTGATAATGTGTGTCGTTACATGATAATTCTCTTCATATTTATACAACTTCTACACCTAAGTCGGTTAAAATCGTTCGAGATCTTTGGTAGTTGGTTAAAATCGTCCGAGATCTATGGGAGTCATCAAGCTATATACTAGTCACCCCGAGATCCGTGGATGTCGCCACTCTGTACACTGGTCGCTCCGAGATTCGCGGAGGTCGTCACTCTGCATACTGACTGGAGCGAGATTCGCAGACGTCGTCATTCTGCATACTGACCGGACCGAGATCCTCTCTAACATCCTTCTTTGTTTACTTTGTCCAAACCTTCTAGAAGGCAGCCTAGGTGAAGCTATTCGGCCAATCCAATGGGCCGAAAAAAACGAGGCCCAACACTATTGTTACTCTATTATTTGTTACTATATTCCGCTGCCGAAGGAATAGTTCTACCATTCCTTGTACTAACACACTCGATTCTAGAATTGGTATCAGAGCATGTTTGTTCTAGATTATGTGTTACTTACAGATTTTCAGGTAAAATGACGAACATTGTTGAAGTTGGGTTGAACTCCTCTAGGCCTAGTTTGCTGCTTGTTGGTCAATACCAACATTGGAAAACTCTATTCATCTAGTGGGTCCAAAGTAATGACTATCAATGCTAGTTGATCATCTCTCTTGGAGATTTTGAGATTGCTGATCTTGAGAAAGAGAAGAAACTGAAAAAATGGGATCAAGAATGTTGGAACCTTGACGTTCCCTCTGGTTTTGATGATGATAAACACCATTATGTTTTATGTTTTCTTGTTGTTCCTATGAGTTTCAGGTCTTATGAAAGAATTAGGGAACAATGGAAAACGCATGAAGAAGAGAAAGCAGAGGAATGCAATGGAACGTGTGGAAACACGGAACAGTTACGCGAGAAGCAAATTGGAAATATGAAGCGCGCATGGTTTCTATACAAGGAAAATTCTATATATGGAAACAACATCTGTGGAACGCAAAGAATTGCCAGCTATTCCCATATTGACTCCATTATACAAGGAAACGAGATTTTGAGTTTTACTTGGAAAAGAAGAGAAAGATAATGAGTCTTAGGAAAGTTTATAGATGGAAACTATGTGTTTATGAGCTGAATTGTTTAGTTGGAAAGAAAATCTTTCACCGTTACCTTATATAGCGGGGTTGCTAACTATTTGATAATTTGGTAAGAGATCTTTTCTACCACTATATATAGATGAGTTTACCTTAGGGAAAGGTATCTCAGCTATCACATTGAAGACTACAAGGAGCTTATTACAAAGTTGAGATCGGAGATCCAAGACAAGGTACGGGTTTGTACTTGATTGCTTAGGGTTTTCTTTATGTTCTTGTGTCATTGAGAGTTGATTGCACTCAAAGTCTTGTAACCTAGGGTATATGTTGGAACCTTGACATTCCCTCTGGTTTTGATGATGATAAGCACCATTAGGTTTTATGTTTTCTTGTTGTTCCTATGCGTTTCAGGTCTTATGAAAGAATTAGGGAACAATGGAAACCGTATGACGAAGAGAAAGCAGAGGAATGCAAAGGAACATTGTGGAAACAAGAAACTGTTACGCAGAAGCAAATTGAAGGATGAAGCGCGCGTATAGTTCATACAAGGAAACTTTTATATATGGAAACAACGTTTATGGAACGATGCAAACGCAAAGATGTGCCAACTGTTCCCAGATTGACTCCATTATACAAGGAAACGAGATTTTGAGTTTTACTTGGAAAAGAAGAGAAAAGATAATGAGTCTTAGGAAAGTTTATAGATGGAAACTATGTGTTTATGAGCTGAATTGTTTAGTTGGAAAGAAAATCTTTCACCGTTACCTTATATAGCGGGGTTGCTAACTATTTGGTAATTTGGTAAGAGATCTTTTCTACCACTATATATAGATGAGTTTACCTTGGGGAAAGGTATCTCAGCTATCCCATTGAAGACTACAAGGAGCTTATTGCAAAGTTGAGATCGGAGATCCAAGGCAAGGTACGGGTATGTACTTGATTGCTTAGGGTTTTCTTATGTTCTTGTGTTGTTACTAGTTGATTGCACTCAAAGTCTAGAAGCCTAGGAACTGTGTGTGAGTAGGTGGAGATAAGACTTGTGAGATTGTACAACTTAGGGTCTTGTTGTGTTCTTGTGTCATTGAGAGTTGATTGCACTCAAAGTCTTGTAACCTAGGGTATAGGTGGAGAGAAGACTTGTGAGATTGTACAATTCTTAATAATACAAGTATACGTTTGAGAACTTTGTTGTTACTTTGAATCTTTGGTTATTTTCGCTGCCCAGGGAACAGTCACACACCGTTCCCTGTCTAACACACTACGATTCAACAATTGGTATCAGAGCAAGTTTGCTCTAGATTGTGTGTTCTTTTCAGATTCACGGGTAACAATGTCTTCGACTCATGAAGTTGGGCTTGGGAACAACAAACCACCGTTCATGCCTATCGGTGGAAAGTTCTAACACTGGAAATACCTCTTCACGGACTGGATGAAGAGTAATGACTACCAATGCTGGAGAGTCATTGAGGTTGGTGAAGAAAAAGTTGCTGAAGATGTAATCAAAGGAACAACACCTTGGAGCCAGGATGATTTCAGAATCATGGAGAAAAATTCTAAGGCTCGTATGTTTATCAACAACGCTATCAGCATTGAAGATGCATCCAAGTTACACTATTGTGCAACTGCCAAAGATATATGGGCAGCCTTGGAACAAATGTACATGGGAAGTTCTGATCTTAGAGAGCTTGATCGTTTCCAACCAAAGAAAGATTTCTACAACTTCACCATGATCGATGGTGAGACTGTTTCCTCCTATCAATCCAGATTTGAGCAAATTACCACTAGACTTGCTGCTCATTATGTAGATGAAAAGGAAATTCTTCCCAAGGAGAAGATTTTCATCATTATTGATGGACTTCCTCCAAGGCACAAGATGACTAAAGCAATTCTCAAGGAGAATCCCAATACTCTCAAACTCACACTTTATGAGGTATTTGGGAAAATTAAAAAGTATGATGAAGAAGACAAATATATTAAACCTAAAGGCATTGCCTTGATGGTTGAAAAAGTTGTCCAGATGATAGAAGACAACAAAGATGAAAACTTGGATGATATGGATCCAGAAACTACCATTCTCACCAAGGCCATGCGTTCCCTCTATCGAAAGGGCATATCATTCAGGAATGATGGGAACAATGGTGAGAAACATGATCTCAAAGATGTTACATGCTACAACTGCAAGGACAAAGGTCACTATGCTAACAAGTGTCCCAAAGGGAACAACTCAGACAACACCAACGGTGACAATACTGGGAACAACAAGAAGAAAGCTTTCGTTGTTGTCTGGGGTATTGAGTGTACCAACTCTGATGATGATGAGCCAGAATCATGGGGGAACAACAGAATGTGTGCAATGACTCTGAAGTCATCAATTGAAGAACAAGAGGTAGATCCTGAAACCTTTTTTGAATCTCTTGTTAATTTTGATAAAAAGTCCTTGATTTCTCTTATCAAAAGCATGTATAATGAGAATCTTAAAACCCAAAATGATTTGACTAATACTGAGGATAAATGCATTGAATTGAATGAATCTTTATCTAGAATTACTAGTTCCTCTACTATTCCTTGTGTTAAAAGTAATGCTACTCACAGTGAACCTAGTTCCTTTAGCACTGTTAGGGAATTGTCTCAGATGAAAGCTCAGATTGATAAAATTCACTCTATCTTAGTTGAGCAAAAGCTTAAGGAAGAAGAAACTACCTTTGTTGTGCCCAAGTATGGTCTGGGATACAAAGGAGAAAAACAAGAGAGTGAGGAACATGAGTTAACCATACCTGAGCTTAGAGAGTTAAAAGATAGGAAACTTCAGAGTACTAAGGATAGGAACTCTTACCTAGAAGAGCGTGTGAAGACTCTGGAGAGTGGGTTGAGTGAAAGCCAATCATGGTACAAAGGTCAACCTGCCCATAAGATGTACCTTATCCAATCCCAAGGTAATTTGCCTAGTACACCTGACCCAATTAGAGCCAAGCAACGTAGAATGCATGTCCCAAACTGTAAGTACACCTTGGGGGACTATTATAAGATTTGCTGGCATTGTGGGAACAACGACCATGTTGTGAAAAACTGTGGTAAGAAACAAAAGTTCACTGAAGAGCACACTCAGCAAAGGAACAATAGAAGTAACAATGTTGATTTGAATGATTATGATGCATCTCCTGATATGTTCCATGCTAAGCCTAGAGAATATCACTTTGTCTCTAAGCGACCAAGTAAAGCCAAGCTTGCCTGGGTCGCGAAACATTAACTTTCTAAATGCAGGATGAAGTGAGGGGGAACAACAGGTGGTTCATTAATAGTGCATGCTCATGCCATATGACGGGAACTAGAGATCACCTCACCTCACTTCAACAACAATCTAAGGGAACCGTTTCCCTTGGAGACAAGAGATGCTGAGAAATAGTAGGAACATGAGAAATGATTGGGTCATTACCTTATCTAACGACAAGTAGGCTAGATATTATATTTAGTGTGGGTCTTTATGCTAGATTTCAGGCAAATCCTAAGGAGTCACACCTAATTGAAGTCAAACGGATCCTACGGTACTTGAAAGGGAACGATCATCTCTGTCTTTGGTATCCAAGGAACAGTGGGTCTGAACTCGTGGGCTTCACTGATGCTGATTTTGCCGGCCACCTAGTGGATCGCAAAAGCACTTCAGGGACGGCACAGTTCCTTGGCCCATGTCTTGTCTCTTGGGCATCAAAGAAGCAAAATTCTGTTGCTCTTTCCACCACCGAAGCTGAGTACGTAGCCGCTGCATCGTGTTGTGCCCAGGTATTTTGGCTCAAACAACAATTGGAGGATTTTGGTATGTCTCTTGGCACCGTTTCCATTATGTGTGATAATACTAGTGCTATCAACATTTCCAAAAATCATGTTCATCACTCACGTACTAAGCATATTGATATTCGTCACCATTTTCTTCGTGATAATGTTGAGAAATTTTTTATTAGAATGGATCATTGCAAGACAGAGGAACAAGTTGCAGATATCTTCACCAAAGCACTGGATAGAAAACCCTTTGAGTATTTGCGAATGCGCCTTGGGATGATCTCACTAAATTGAGGAACTCCACTTCCACTATTCCCTCAGTGATTGGCTAGATCGATCAATTATAAACTAGGGAACCTCTTCTATGTGGCATGTTATTTGCAAATGACTTGTTTATTAATCTTGCTATGTGCTTTGTGTTACATTATATCAAAAACTTCTTGCAACTTCTATTCTTGATCATATGTGCTTTACTATTTACATGATAACATCTTCTTTCAAGCCCAAAGCAACCGATTTGATTATCTTCTCCCTCATTACAAACCAAAATGATAATTGGTTGCATTGCCTTCTGTAGGATCGTGATTGTTAGATAAAACTTAAGGAACTCAGAATATCAATTCTCAGTTCCTTTCGCAGCGGAAATAAACAATCAAACAAATGACCAGTTCCTTATAGTGGAAACCTTTGATTGCCAACTAGCAATCCAGGATAAAAACCACTACCTTTCTTTCGAAAGGATTTCAAAGTCTACTTCTTGATTTCTTATCTCTTTTGGTTACAGCTTATCCTAGGAACGAACACACAGTTCCTTTGCCTTACACACAGTTAGACAATCCTAGATAACTTAACACAATCAATAATCAATCCAAGAAACAGACTTTCGCACCTAGGAACTATTACTTACAGTCACAGGAACTTAGAACTCAACTCTTCTTCCTTGACTGGTTCCTCTTGATCTCAGTTTGCTTTGATGATCTTGTTTGGAGGTTCACACTAGATATTTGCTAATGAGTGTGAGTCGTGTTTCAGTGCTTGAAGATAACCCTTGAGTTAATCTTCCTTTTATAGAGGATTCTTCACAGCTTAATCTTCTCTGGGTTCCCACAGATTGAGCTTGCCCTAGGATGTGTGGTTCTCCTTGGTCCACGTTGTTCTTGGCATGTGCAAACAACCTAGGCAGCTCAGAATTCTTCTAGGTTAGTCAACCTCTTCAGCCAAGTCGTTCTCCAGCTTCCTTCTTTCGAGGTTCTATAATCTGGGCGCTTGGGAACTGACTTCTGGACAGCGACAGGTTCCATGTCCTGTCGCTTTCACCTTTCTCTGTCTGAGGTTCATCGTTCTAGGCATCTTGGAGTCTTGCTCTTGGATGGTGGCAGGCTTTTGGAAGCTTCTCTCAAGTCTCTTTCACCTCCTTTTGTCCGAGGTTTGGTGTTCCCAGATTTCTCGGGAATCGCAACCTCGCATGCTACGTTTCTGGGCACACCTAGGTTCCTCTGGGTTCCTTTCTTTGTCTTGCTCCTTTGGTTCTCTTGTCCTGTTTGACTTTCTTGCCTTCGGTATATTCCTGTGGTTCCTTAAAGCACATCTTTGAGATAAAACATTAGTATCATAATATTTGTCATCTTCAAAAGTAGAGAAACTGAGGAAAGGAACTCTCAGGGGAACTGAAGTTCCAGAGTTCCGTTTCCTAACAATTTCCCCCTTTTTGATGATGACAAATATAAGGAACCTGGCAGTATAATAAGGACATGAAATTCATGAGAACAGTTGAGCTAAGAGATTTACAACTTTATAAAATAATGATAGAACATTCAATAGTTGCAAATTCCCCTAAGCAGATGAACTAAGTTATTCAATTTCCCCCTCAGAAAAAGAACAGGTTCAGATTTCCTATAGGTCCAGTAGTTCCAACAGTTCAAGGTTCCTATCCATTCTTCCCCCTTTTGACATCATCGAAAAGATCAAGTTACTTATCAAGTATAGGATATCAATGTGAAATAAACAATGGCGTCAAACCCATAACAGAAACCATAATAGAAACTTGAGGCAAAGACAAATGATGCATTAGAAACATTACCATAAGAGTTCATTAATCATTAAAGTCAAGTACATTGCCCAGAGATGCATAGTGGAAAGAGAAACAAAAGAGCACAACCAACTTGACATTAGACAAAATAAGGATAGAAGAGGGGAGTAGGACCCTAGGGAACTACTAGCACACTGTGATGTTATAACACTAGGAACTAGGAGAGACGTTCTTATGGCAGAGTAGTGGCCTCCTCTTCAGTTTCCTTCTTTTATACAGTTCCTTCATCTTGGCCTGTTGTCATCTTATCGGCCTAATTACCTCCAATTGAGCAAGGTTAAGATTGAGGTTTTTTTTTTGGCCATTTGAGGAGCTTTGTGTTTTGAGAGAGACAGGTGAACATGAGATTGAGAGAAGGCGTGAGAGAAAAGAGTGCTCGGCTCAATCAAACAGGAAACCTTAAATAACCCTTGAGCAATTTTGGAGCCGTTGAGAATCAAGCCATTGGAGATATTTCTGGGAACTCTGAAGAGTTGAAACGGCTAATTTTCTTGAAGCTTTTGCGCCTTTGCAACGGTCACAAATTCAAATGTTAGATGCTAAAAAATGGCAACTGTTCAAGGCTGAGAAGACGTCTCTGAC
The DNA here is from genome assembly GCA_027886185.1 of Rheum nobile. Lineage (NCBI taxonomy): Eukaryota > Viridiplantae > Streptophyta > Magnoliopsida > Caryophyllales > Polygonaceae > Rheum > Rheum nobile. The sequence goes on from WOAB01000065.1 coordinate 475,410, forward strand.
GCTGTGAGATTTGCCATAAATACTGTCTTCGGAGGAGCAATTCTCTTACTAGCCGTTTAAGGGGTAGCCCATCCTAGTTCCTTTCTGGCGATATTTTCAGTGTGCTAGAGGGATATATGAGAACCTTTGATGTGGGTTTTAAAACATAGGACCTAAAAGTACGTTCCCATAAAAGAAATCGGGGAAGGCCATTTATCGCATTACACACTAGTTCCCAGAGAGGGTTAAGAAGAGGATCATAGGGAAATAGATTGTGTAATGAGGCAAGGGAGGGTCATAGTACACAATCATCATTTCGGCTTGTATTGTTGGGTTAGAAAGATGATCAGATTGTGACTTTTGGGCCAACAAAGAGACTTGGACAATGATTGAATTTTAATAAGAGATGAACAACCAAGGAGAAGAACTAAAAAAATTTGTCAAAGCCTTTTGAGAAACCATTATGAATATGAGGGTCTAACGCAAGAGAAATGACACAAAGATTCCAAGATAAAGACAAGTAATGAGTTCTGAACTAGTCAATCAAAGGAACTGGAAAGAAACTTTAAACTAAAGGAACTGCTAGTTTATAGGAATCATTCCCAGTTCTAATCTAAGGTTCTCGAAGGGAACTCTATTCAAGGCTTTGGTGAATATATCTGCAATTTGATCTTCAGTTCTACAAAATTTCATAATGATGTTTCCCTTCTCAATATGATCTCTAAGAAAATGATGTCTTATGTCTATATGCTTGGTCCTAGTGTGATGCACATGATTCTTAGAAATGTTTATGGCACTAGTGTTATCACAAAGAATAGTAAGAGGGCCATAAGACATACCAAAGTCTGCGAGTTGTTGCTTTAGCCAGAGAAGTTGGAAACAACAGGAGGCAGTCGCAATGTACTCGGATTCTGTGGTGGAGAGGGAGACTGAGACTTGTTTCTTTGATCCCCATGACACAAGGCAAGGGCCTAGGAACTGTGCCATTCCAGAGGTGCTCTTTCTATCCACCAAGTATCCAGCATAATCAGCATCAGTGAAACCCATGAGCTCAAAGGGACATTCTTTGGGGTACCAAATGCAGAGATCATCAGTTCCCTTGAGATATCGAAGTATTCTCTTCACAGCAGCCAAGTGGGTTTCTCTCGGACAAGATTGGAACCTAGCACACAAGCCAACAGCAAAGACAATGTCTGGTCGACTAGCGGTTAGGTACATGAGTGAGCCTATCATACCTCTATAGAGCTTCTCCTCCACTAGAGGACTCGAGTAGTCCTTATCCAGATGGGCAATGGTGGATATGGGAGTGGAGAGAGGCTTGCATGAATCCATTTTGAACTTCTTCAGTAGTTCACTGACATACTTCTGTTGGTGGATTTGAATACCATCTTCCTTTTGAGTGATTTGTAATCCGAGGAAGAATGTGAGTTCCCCAATTAAACTCATTTCAAATTCACTGCTCATCAAGTCTTTGAACTTGTCTACAAGGGACAGGTTAGTGGAACCAAAAATGATATCATCAACATAGATTTGAACCACTAAGATGTTACCTTCTTCTTCTAGGATGAAGAGAGTCTTATCAATAACTCCACGCCTATAGCCATTTGAGAGTAGGAACTGGGCAAGATGATCATACCAAGCTCTGGGAGCTTGCTTGAGGCCATAGAGTGCCTTGTCTAGAAAGTAGACATGATCTGGATGATCATCGTCTTCAAAACCTGGAGGTTGCTTCACATAGACTTCTTCTTGAAGAATTCCATTGAGGAAGGCCGTCTTTACATCCATTTGGAACAACTTGAACCCTTTGTGTGATGCGAAGGCAATCAACAGTCTTATTGCCTCAATCCTTGCCACTGGAGCATAGGTTTCATCATAGTCGATTCCTTCTTGTTGATTGTATCCTTGAGCTACAAGTCTCGCTTTGTTCCTTATCACAACTCCTGTATCATCCAACTTGTTTATGAAAACCCATATGGTTCCTATGATGTGTTTATCCTTGGGATGAGGAACTAGATGCCATACTTTGTTCCTTTCAAACTGATGAAGCTCTTCTTGCATAGCTTGGATCCAGTCCGCGTCCTTCAGTGCCTCATCTATGTTCTTTGGTTCCACAATAGACAGAAAGGCATTGAAGGCAAAGAAGGTTAGATGTTTGTACCTGACTGGAGGCTTGATGACTCTTCTTTCTCTGTTGGGGGCTAGAGCATTTGATGTGGAGACATTCTGAGTTGAGCATTCAGCTTCCTGGTTGGGATCACCTTCTCCATTGAAGATCATGTGGGAAGATGAGTCATTGAGGTCTCCATAGATATTGTCGTCATGCTCATGATTCCCAGAAATGGATTGTTGTTCATTGTTCATGGGAACTGGTGGAGGAGCCATTGGAAGGTTCCGAGCAGCAGTGCAGGAATTGGGTGGAGTGACATCTTCATCTGGATTTTCTTGATATGACTTGGGAAACGGGTCTTCAAAGGAATTGGTGGTGTTCTGCACAATCTTTCCAAGTGATTTTTCATTAAAAATAACATGAACACTTTCTTCTACCTTTTTAGTCCTTTTGTTGAAGACTTTGTACGCCTTGCTACCCAAGGCGTATCCAATGAAGATTCCTTCATTACTTCTTGGGTCGAATTTGCCAAGATTGTCCTCCCCATTGTTGTGCACAAAGCATTTGCATCCGAACACTCTCAAATGTGAAATGTTGGGAACTCTTCCTCTTAGGAGTTCATAGGGAGTCTTCTCTGTGATTGGCCGAAGCATGGCTCGATTGATGATGTAGCAAGCTGTGTTGATTGCCTCAGCCCAGAATGATTGAGAGAGTCCAGTTGAGATGAGCATAGTTCGAGCCATGTCCTCTAAGGTTCTATTCTTCCTTTCCATGAACCTGAGTTCCCTGCTCAACTACACATGTGGAATTATTAGTAGCAAAGTGTTTGTCATCGTCAAAACTAGGAAAACTGAGGAAGAGAACCAGGTAGGGAACTAGAGTTCCCAAAAGTTCAATTCCTAACAATTTCCCCATTTTTGATGATGACAAACATGTAGAACCTGGCATATCTAAAATAGGCATGAATGATATATGAGGAAAAGCAGAACATAACTAGATGTAGAATAATCATTAGTGAATTGCATATTCCCCCTTAACATCAAACCGGGTTCCTTAATTCCCCTTTTACCACCGAGATGATTCCAACAATAGGACTTGGGAACTATAAGCAGTTGAGGTGACAAATTTCCTTATTTACCTCAGTTCCCCTTGAATCATTGACTTCTGATACTTGTAGTTCCATTGATATTATCATTGGGAACTAACGTCAATACCATGTGATCCTCCATAATTTTCATTAGCATTTGTAGTTCCCTTTATTGTTTTCTGCTTCTTCATACAAATCTTTCTTTAACAAAGGACATATTTCCCTTGTTATTCATTTGAAGTGAGATGAGCTAGATCAAAACTTCAATTCTGCGTCCCAATCATCAATTTGCATCTTGTAGGGAACTAGGCATCTCACTTCAACCTGCAATACAATTAAGACTTATGCACCCAGACACGCTTGGCTTTTCTGGGTTTATGGTAATGAGAGTTCCTTTGCACCTGCAAGTTAGTTGAGTAATAAACATGACCACTAATCTCAACATCCAAGTTCCTTTTCCTATGACTTTCTTCAATTTGCCTTTTCTTATGAATACAATCATGAATATAATGATCATTTTTACCACAATGCCAGCAAACACGATTATACTTAACATGACCATATTTTCCTTTACCGGGACAAAAAGGTTTGTCATATTTCCTCTGCTGGAAGTCAATTCCCTTACCTCTAGTTCCCTGAGCTTGATTGACGTATATTTTATGAGCGTTGTGTCCATCAAACCAGGTTTGTTTACCTTTAGGATTCTTCTCAAGAACCTTTACCTTCTCTTCCAGGAACTGATTTTTATCACGAGAAGTTTGAAGAGCGAAATTGAGAGTTTTATTTTTCTCAACCAGTTCCCTTCTTAGCTTCTCATTTTCAGCAGAGCATGAATCCTCAGAATCTTCCTTTCCCGGATAACCAATACCATATCTTTTCTTAACAAACACAGTTTGATTGACAGTTTTTTCATTGATAGAAGTAATCAACACATCAAGCTTATCTATGATCTCAACAAGCAAATCATTTTCTGGAGTAAGGGAACTCTGACAATTCTTAGCATGCTTAAGTTCCGTTTCAAGAGCAGTACAATTATCACATGAAGCATGGGAAGCGTTAGACATGCTTGTCGAATCTTTAAGTTGTGATAGTTCATTTTCAAGAGCAGTACAATTATCACATGAAATATGGGAAACGCTAGACATGCTTGCAAAATCTTTAAGATGTGCTAGTTCATTTTCAAGAGCAGTACAATTATCACATGAAACATGGGAAACGCTAGACATGCTTGCAAAATCTTTAAGATGTGCTAGTTCATTTTCAAGAGCAGTACATGAATCACACTTTCTAGAGGAACTAGCAAGTATTTTTTCAGTTTCATCAAGTTTCTTGCTCCAAACAGAATTTTCAGTAGATAAGCATGAAATGTCTTCTTCACATTCATCTAGTATTTCCTGAAGGGAACTGTTCTCTTTTCCAAGTTTCCTAATAATTTCAATCAATTGCTTCTTATCACATTCAAGAAGAGATTTAGTAAAGTCAGAAGAGAATACCTCGGAGTCATCTGATTTCGTTGAGTCCTCCTTAACCGTTAAACACCTTTCTCCTTTCTTCCGAATGTGAGGTTTGTTGATGGAAATTCCCAGCTCAAACTTGCTTGGTTGAGACATGATCTGCAAACTTTAAACAAAGATCTAGAGCTTTTCCTGCTCTGATACCAATTATAGGATCGTGATTGTTAGATAAAACTTAAGGAACTCAGAATATCAATTCTCAGTTCCTTTCGCAGCGGAAATAAACAATCAAACAAATGACCAGTTCCTTATAGTGGAAACCTTTGATTGCCAACTAGCAATCCAGGACAAAAACCACTACCTTTCTTTCGAAAGGATTTCAAAGTCTACTTCTTGATTTCTTATCTCTTTTGGTTACAGCTTATCCTAGGAACGAACACACAGTTCCTTTGCCTTACACACAGTTAGACAATCCTAGATAACTTAACACAATCAATAATCAATCCAAGAAACAGACTTTCGCACCTAGGAACTATCACTTACAGTCACATGAACTTAGCACTCAGCTCTTCTTCCTTGACTGGTTCCTCTTGATCTCGGTTTGCTTTGATGATCTTGTTTGGAGGTTCACACTAGATATTTGCTAATGAGTGTGAGTCGTGTTTCAGTGCTTGAAGATAACCCTTGAGTTAATCTTCCTTTTATAGAGGATTCTTCACAGCTTAATCTTCTCTGGGTTCCCACAGATTGAGCTTGCCCTAGGATGTGTGGTTCTCCTTGGTCCACGTTGTTCCTGGCATGTGCAAACAACCTAGGCAGCTCAGAATCCTTCTAGGTTAGTCAACCTCTTCAGCCAAGTCATTCTCCAGCTTCCTTCTTCCGAGGTTCTACAATCTGGGCGCTTGGGAACTAACTTCTGGACAGCGACAGGTTCCATGTCCTGTCGCTTTCACCTTTCTCTGTCCGAGGTTCATCATTCTAGGCATCTTGGAGTCTTGCTCTTGGATGGTGGCAGGCTTTTGGAAGCTTCTCTCAAGTCGCTTTCACCTCCTTTTGTCCGAGGTTTGGTGTTCCCAGATTTCTCGGGAATCGCAACCTCGCATGCTACGTTTCTGGGCACACCTGGGTTCCTCTGGGTTCCTTCCTTTGTCTTGTTCCTTTGGTTCTCTTGTCCTGTTTGGCTTTCTTGCCTTCGGTATATTTCTGTGGTTCCTTAAAGCACATCTTTGAGATAAAACATTAGTATCATAATATTTGTCATCTTCAAAAGTAGAGAAACTGAGGAAAGGAACTCTCAGGGGAACTGAAGTTCCAGAGTTCCGTTTCCTAACACCGTCCCTAGGTTGGATCCAGGTAAACGTTCCCTATGCACCTCTCTTTGTTTACCAACTTACTGGGAATCATTATATGGCACGTCATTGTTCCCTACCTGTATTTCTGTTTGGATATATCTTTGCAATTTTGTGTGAACCCATTAAAATATCCAAACTAGCCTTTCTATCCACTCAAGCAACTCAGAGTCATCTGTATGGCGCTCTACCTAAGGGGGAACTGCGACAGGAACGTCAGTGCTGGGAACGTTAAGAGGAACGTTGAGAATTGTAGAAGAACGTTGCTTCGCTGAGAAGGAGAAATTAAATTTTGATCTGATGGAACTACAGAGAGGAACAACTACTTTGCTACAAAAAGAGTTAAAAAAAAGGAGGAATATAAGAAGGAAAGAAAGAAAAGAAAAGAAAAGAAAAAGAAGGTCTACAGAGAAGAAGACGAGGTTCCCATGGTCACTGAGCTCGACATGGTGAACATCAGCAAAATGAAGTATCAAGGGGATGATAAGGGAACGTTGCCCCCTTTCGAAGCGCTGAAACGCGAGCCTCACGAGGGAACTTCAAGGAACAGCTCTATGCAAGGCCAAATGATTGCTGAGCTGCGCGAAATTAAGAATATTATGTCGCTGCTTCTTCAACACTTCCTCAGCAAGGACAAGGAACGGAAGGAAGACTCTGAGTCTTGAGTGGACACCTTTTCTTATCCAGCCCGTCTTACCCTCTTCTCTTGGCTTTCTAATATGTTATCTTGTTTAAGTGTTTGCATTTTGATCCTTTTGTGCTTGTTTGTCAAGTTGTTTTTTGATTTTTGTAATCAATTCCCTGCAAGTTAAATGAACTTTTTTTTTCTTTGCTAGTAACTGTTGCTTCGATATGTCGTTCCACTGTTTGTTTTTGATCTTTTGATGATGCCAAAAAGGGGAAGTGTGGAAATTGTGCGATAACTCAGTTAAAGGAGGTAACAGTTTACATCGTTCCTAACACTTTATGAATTTCTGGGCGATGCTAGTGCTGAGGGGGAACGATGATGTAACTTGAAGGTTTGAATTGCAATTATTCATTTGACATAAACTTTTGCTTATACATTTAAACTGAGATACATGTTGATTAATATTGCCTTGCTTATTACTCTCTTTTGATCGAACAATTTTTGAATGGGTTTGTCATCACCAAAAAGGGGGAAATTGTTGGAACCTTGACGTTCCCTCTGGTTTTGATGATGATAAACACCATTAGGTTTTATCTTTTCTTAATGTTCCTATGAGTTTCAGGTCTTATGAAAGAATTAGGGAACAATGGAAAACGCATGAAGAAGAGAAAGCAGAGGAATGCAATGGAACGTGTGGAAACACGGAACAATTACGTGAGAAGCAAATTGGAAATATGAAGCGCGCGTGGTTTCTATACAAGGAAAATTGTATATATGGAAACAACGTCTGTGGAACGCAGAGAATTGCCAGTTGTTCCCAGATTGACTCCATTATACAAGGAAATGAGATTTTGAGTTTTACTTGGAAAAGAAGAGAAAGATAATGAGTCTTAGGAAAGTTTTTAGATGGAAACTATGTGTTTATGAGCTGAATTGTTTAGTTGGAAAGAAAATCTTTCACCGTTACCTTATATAGCGGGGTTGCTAACTATTTGATAATTTGATAAGAGATCTTTTCTACCACTATATATAGATGAGTTTACCTTGGGAAAAGGTATCTCAGCTATCACATTGAAGACTACAAGGAGCTTATTGCAAAGTTGAGATCAGAGATCCAAGGCAAGGTACGGGTTTGTACTTGATTGCTTAGGGTTTTCTTTATGTTCTTGTGTCATTGAGAGTTGATTGCACTCAAAGTCTTGTAACCTAGGGTATAGGTGGAAAGAAGACTTGTGAGATTGTACAATTCTTAATAATACAAGTATACGTTTGGGAACTTTGTTGTTACTTTGAATCTTTGTTTATTTCCGCTGCCCAGGGAACAGTCACACCGTTCCCTATCTAACACACTACAATTCAACAAAGAAGATCTTCAAATCATGGAAAACAATTACAAGACGGCTATGCTCATCAACAATGCTCTCAATCAACAGGATGTTCAAAAGCTTCAATCTTGCGAGACCGCCAATGCTAAGTGACTTGCTCTGGAACAGATGTACATGGGGAGCAAGGACCTTCGTGAAATTGATCGTTTTCGAGCAAAGAAGGACTTCTACAACTTCAGGATGGAAGACAATGAAGATGTGAGCTCCTACCAAGCTAGATTTGAAAAGATCACTACTCGCTTGATTACTCATACAATCAAAGATACTGAGATTCTTCCTGATGAAAGGAAGAAACATGAACGGAGGGAACAACGGTGAAAAACGTGATATCAAAGACATCACCAACGAAAAGGGTCACTATGCTAGCTCATGCTCCAAAGAGAAGAAGCATGGAAACAATTCTAGGAACAATGACAAAAAGGCTTTCGTTGTTGTCTAGGGCGATGAGAATGAATCCGATTGAGAAGACCCTGAAGCTTGGGGTGGTGATATGTGTGTCATGGCTCTTGGTGACTCAACTATTCCTTTTGAGGAACGAGAGGTAGATCTCGAAACTTTTCTCAATTCTCTTGTGAACTATGATAAGAAATCTTTCATAAATCTCATAAAAGAAATGTTTGCTGAGAATTTGAAAACTCAAGAGGAACTAGCTAATTCAGAAGAAAACATGTCTAAAACTGTTAATAGCTCAACTGTTCCTTGTTCTTCATGTGATGCTAATCATGATGAACTTGAAAAATTAAGAAACGAAAAGGTCTCTATATTAATGGATGATGTCTCTAACAATGCTAATGCAAGTGCTTTAGTTGGTCCAACTAAGCTTGAAGTGCAGATGTCCGAAGTGAAAGCCTATGTTCACAAAATACACTCCATGATGGTGGACAAAAAGCTCAAGAAAAGGACATAGAGTTTGTCAATCCTAAGTATGGAATTGGGTACAATAGATCTAAGGATAAGGAAGATGAGCCATCGATTCCTGAACTGCGTGAAGCTAGAGATATAGAACTTCATGATGCTAGGGAGAAGAATCGCAATCTTGAGGACCGTTTGAAAGTACTTGAGAGTGGGTTGAATGAGAGTCAAGCCTGGTACACTGGACAACTTGCTCACAAAATCTTCCTCAAGCAATCCCAGGGAAAGCAATCCAATGATCCTTGTCCCAAGCTAGCTAAACAACGCAATAGTTTCGTGCCCAACAAGAAGTATGTCCAGTTGGATCAATTTAAGTTGTGTTGATTTTGTGGGGACAATAGACATTTACAGAGAGATTGTAAAAAGAAAAGAAAGCTCTCCGAAGAGCACACAAAGAGAAGGAACAATAGGAGTAATTAACAATGTTAACCTGAAAGACTTCTATGATGAATCATATGTGCATAATTATAATCATGTTAGATCTAGGAATAAAAATATTGTCACTGATCATGTCATTCCTGTAAGAACAATGTATGCTGAATAAGGGAACAATGTATGCTGAGGCGACTGTTCCCTGCAAGTCTTGATCTTCTCTTGATGTTGACTTCAGCTTCAATAGGGAATGATCAATGAACGCTGTAACTCGGATAAGATTTGAATCGTGAGAACACTTTCCGAAATCAGAATTTTGCCCTTTACTAAGCCTTAGGGAATCCGCAAAATCTGAAGTGAGATAAGACAAATCCTCTAGTTCCCTTCAAGGCTTCCGATGGGAACCAAACTATGTTCATGTATTTGTGGAGTATGACTTCAACTCGGATAGAGAACTCGTGCGTTTTTTCTGATCACCCAACACTATCACCGAAATGCCTTTATATAGGCTTTCAGGCGGTTACAGGGAACGGTTACAGCAGTTACAAGCGGTTACTAACGGTTACCAACCGTTCCAACTGCCACCAACCGTTTTCAAGGATATCCAACTACTTCTATCAGTTATCAACTAATTTAAGGTAGTTAAGAGGTGGTTATTCCGACGGTTAACAAGGCGGTTACAACACATTAATCACGTGTTGAAACTTTAACCATGCCTCAGGGAACTTGACGTTCCCACCTAGGGAACGACTGATCCCTCTAGGGAACCGCTGATCCCTCTAGGGAACGACCACTCGTTCAACCTTAAGTAACGTCGATATGTCTTAAAGACACAATTAACCTCTCTGATGCACTGTTCCCATATGGGTAACATCACATATCCTTAATGTCTCCCTCAGAATCTCAAGTATGCTTACACGAGTGTGTACTCCACACCTCCAAACCCGTGATGTAGCTAAGTGAGATCTTATATTGTCGTATGAATCCCGATCACACTAAATGGCATCGTTCCCTATATGGGAACGGTCTCTTGATGACACTAAAATCACCAACAATCCTCCCCCATTTTAGTGTAATCCTTGATTCACAAAATAAGCAAGTCTTCATCCCAAACTCATGCATAAACACAAATATCGAAACGATTGAATTTATGTCTTAGTGTAATTACACATTTCAAAAAACCGGGAATCATGGTGTCCTAAGGATTGAACCAATCAACCTCTTTGGATGCATGAAGATAACACACACATGAATTACTATACAATTCCATAGTCTAACTTGACTCTCTTAATAGCCTTGAGTCCTTATCCATTCGTGAGTGTTTTAAAGTCAACCCAAACTTCATGAAGCGGCCAAACTTCACGCCCATATAGGTAGATCCTTTTAAGGAACGTGTCCTCAATCGTGCACCTACAATCTGCACTTTTTCAAAGGAACTATTAAGAAATTGCTTTCAACCTCTATACTTGTAGCAATAGAGCACATACTTGGGGACTGTTCCTTTGTGCTCTCAGTTTCTAGGTGTAGGCTTTCCACATTGAATTCGTTCTCAACGTTAATTGGAAAGGAATTGGGTATCCCACCGCTAGAAAGCTTATATGGGTCTTAATCCCATCCCCTTAGCCGACTTGGAAACCAAGTCCCTAGCCAACCCCTTCGTCAAGTGGTCAGCCAAGTTTTGTTGTGATCTAACAAAATCCACCGAAATCACCCCATGCGTAATGAGCTCTCTTATCGCACTATGTCTCACACCCAAGTGGCGTGATTTCCCATTGTATACATGGCTATATGCCTTAGCCAAAGTTGCAGCGCTATCACAATGGATTGATATAGGTGAAATTGGCTTTTCCCATAATGGAATTTCATATATCAAGTTCCTTAGCCATTCCGCTTCTTTCCCAGCAACGACTAAGGCAACAAACTCTAATTCCATGGTGGAACTTGTGATGCAAGTTTGTTTCTTGGAAGCCCATGAGATGGCACCCTCACCAACAAGGAACACCCACCCACTAGTGGAAGAATGATCCTCTTCATTTGTGATCCAACTTGTATCTGAATATCCCTCTAACACCGAGGGTGATCCACTATAAGTAAGACAAAAGTCCACTATTTCCCTAAGGTACTGAAGTACCCGTCGAACCGCTTGCCAATGATATGCACTAGGATTACTAGTATAGTGACTAAGCTTCCCTACTGCAAAAGCAATATCCGGCCTAGTACTTGTCATGACATACATCAAGCACCCAATAACCCTTGAGTACTCAAGTTGCATAACTATTTTTCCCTTGTTAGGGAACAGTTTAACACTCGGATCACATGGTGTCAATCGGGCCTTAAACTTATCTATGGCTCCATCAACTTTCATCTTCTTCTTGAAGATCCACTTACTTTCCAATTGCTTACAGCCAGGGGGAAGATCAGCTAAAACCCATGTAATGTTCCCCATGATGGAATCCATCTCATCATTTATGGCCTCTTTCCAAAAGGAAACGTCTTGAAACTTCATTGCCTCAATAAACGTCTTTGGGTCATCCTCAATATTGTAACAATAGAAGTATTGGGATCCAACTTCATCCCTTGTTCCCTCTACCAAGTAAACATGGAAGTCAGGGCCAAATGACGTTCCCTTCCTTACTCTTTTACTCTTTCGGATCTCTGGTTCACTGTTCCCAGGTTGGACATCCATATCAATGTTGCCACTTGTACTGGGAACACTATCATTGTCTCCATTATTACTAGGAACAATGACTTTTTGTAAAGGTGTCAATGAAAATCGTTTTTCATCAAAGATAGCATCTCTTGACTCTATAACGGAGTGAACCGAAATAGGCTTGTTAGGTTCAATAACATAGAACCTATATGCCTTGGAATGCTCATCATATCCAATAAAGATACATTCAACACCTCTTTCACCCAAAGTCTTTCGCTTGGGTTCGGGTAGTCTTACAACCGCCCTACATCCCCAAACCCGAAGATAATTCAAATTTGGCTTCCTTTGGAACCAAAGCTCATATAGGGTAGTCTTGTTCCTTTTGTTAGGAATCTTATTCAATAGGTAACAAGCCGTCAACATGACTTCACCCCAAAATCCGTCATTCAAACCTGAGTAGGAAAGCATGGAATTGACCATTTCCTTAAGAACTCGATTCTTCCTCTCCGACACACCATTTTGTTGTGGTGTATAGGGAGCCGTGGTTTAATGAATGATTCCTACGGATTGGAAGTATTCTGGGTCAAAATACTCACCACCTCTATCGGTGTGCAATCTTTTGATCACTTTTCCCAACTGAAGTTCCACTTCAGTTTTATAAATTTTGAATTTATCTAGGGCCTTGTCCTTAGCATGCAATAGAAATACATAACAATAACGGGAATAATCATCTATGTAAGTAACAACATATTTCTTATTTCCCAAGGACGGAGAATCATGAAAATCACATAAGTCACTATGTATCAAATCAAGCACTACACTATTTATCTGGACATTAGGGAACGATTGTCTTGTTATCTTTGTAAGCATGCAAGTTCTACACCTCTCTATACTCATATCAAATGGAGGAATTAAACCATTTTTAGACATATCAAGCATGCGTTTATAATGAACATGTCCTATTCGAGCATGCCATAGAGAGGAAACATTTTCCTCTGAGGGAACAACACCCTTTGAAGGGGTTGTTCCCACTGAGGGAACAACACCCTTTGAAGGGGTTGTTCCCACTGAGGGAACAACATGTTCAAAAGAAATAGAACCCTAACCACAAGTCATGTATGCTGAATTCATAACTTTATTAATACTTAGCTTAAACATACCATTACATAGGTAACCACGTCCTACAAATACACCGCCCTTAGATAATATATATTTATCGGCTTCAAACACTTGTCGAAGCCTAACTTGGTAAGGATAGCACTAGAGACTAAATTTTTCCTTATTCTGGGTACATACAACACATTTTTCAGAATTAAAGTCTTCCCAGAAGAGAACTCTAACTCCACTTGGCCTTTGCCTAAGACGGGGGCAGTTGACTCGTTTCCCATACGAAGGACACGTCCATCATCCAAGGGAACAAAGATCTTGAACATTGACTTGTCCCTACACACATGTGTGGTCACACCCGAGTCAACCCACCATGCTATCTCATCATCCTGCACAAAGAAGGCCTCAGAAATATTAGGAACAAAGTCCAAATCAGGAAATGTTACTAAAGAGGGAACAGTTCCGTTCGAGGGAACCGTTCCGTTCTGACCTTGATGAGATTTCCGCCCTTGGCCCTTAGAACCTTGAGCAGACTGGTTGAGAACGTTGCCCTTCTTGCCCTTTCTAGCCCAACAATCCTTCTTAAGATGTCCAGGCTTCCCACAGTTCCAACACCCCTTTTGAGAGGGTTTCTTGTTGGGACCGGTGTTTGTGTTATTGTGCGGCCTTTTCTTGCCCTTCTTGTTGTTACCCTTATGGGAACCTTCTTCCATCATGTTGATGGTGGAAGAATTGGGAGTCTCTTTCTCCTTTCCTTTCTCTTGCGAACGAAGGCCCTCTTCAATACGCAAGTGGCTGTCAAGTTCCACAAGGGAAATACCTTCCTTCTTGTGCTTCAACATGTGCTTGAAGTCTTTCCATGATGGAGGTAATTTGTCAATAATGTTTGACACAAAAATGGACTCGTCCATATTCAATTTATGTTGAGCAAATTGCCCCAAGATACGGAGTATCTCATGATATTGCTCCATCACCGGTCTTGAGTCAACCATTTTATATGTATTGAAGTTTCTCACAAGGAACTTTACGCTTGAAGCGTCTTCATCCATGTACTTCAACTCTAGAGAGTCCCAAAGTTCCTTGGCGGATTCAACATTTTGTTACACATCAAAGAGGGAGTCAGACATACCGTTTAATATATGGCCTCGGCAAATGTAGTCATCGTTCTCCCATTTGCTCCTTTTCCTCATGGCCTGAAGTGGTTCATCATCGACTAACTCTGGCATGGGAGTGGATAGGACGTATACCACCTTGAGGGTGGTCAAGAGGAAATGCATCTTCTTTTGCCAACGGCGGAAGTCCATCCCTTCGAATTTTTCCAATTTCTGGAACTTCGTCGTCATCTCATGAACAGTCGTCATTGATCCGAAAATTCTGATTTCGATTGTAAGAACAATGTATGCTGAATAAGAGAATAGTGTATGTTGAGGCGACTGTTCCCTGCAAGTCTTGATCTTCTCTTGATGTTGACTTCGGCTTCAATAGGGAACAATCAATGAACGTTATAACTCAGATAAGATTTGAATCGTGAAAACACTTTCCGAAATCGGAATTTTGCCCCTTACTAAGCCTTAGGGAATCCGCAAAATCTGAAGTGAGATAAGACAAACCCTCTAGTTCCCTTCAAGGCTTCCGATGGGAACTAAACTATGTTCATGTATTTGTGGAGTATGACTTCAACTCAGATAGAGAACTCGTGCGTTTTTTTCTGATCACCCAACACTATCACCGAAATGCCTTTATATAGGCTTTCGGGCGGTTACAGGAAACGGTTACGACAGTTACAAGCGGTTACTAACGGTTACCAACCGTTCCAACTGCCACCAACCATTTCCAAGGATATCCAACTACTTCTATCAGTTATCAACTAATTTAAGGTAGTTAAGAGGTGGTTATTCCGACGGTTACCAAGGCGATTACAACACATTAATCACGTGCTGAAACTTTAACCATGCCTCAGGGAACTTGACGTTCCCACCTAGGGAACGGCTGATCCCTCCAGGGAACGACCACTCGTTCAACCTTAAGTAACGTCGATATGTCTTAAAGACACAATTAACCTCTCTGATGCACTGTTCCCATATGGGTAACGTCACATATCCTTAATGTCTCCCTCAGAATCTCAAGTATGCTTACACGAGTGTGTACTCCACACCTCCAAACCCGTGATGTAGCTAAGTGAGATCTTATAGTGTCGTATGAATCCCGATCACACTAAATGGCATCGTTCCCTATATGGGAACGGTCTCTTGATGACACTAAAATCACCAACAATTCGTAGGGAACAATTGCACTTTGTATCTCGACCAGGTAAATCTAAGTTTGCCTAGGTCGCCAAATCTTAACCTTTTCTGTGCAGGATGAAGTGAGGGGGAACGAGAAGTGGTACATTGATAGTGCTTGTTCGTGCCACATTACTGCAAATCAAGATCAACTCACCTCACTTCACAAACACTCTAAAGAGGGAGTGTAGCCGTTGGAGACGAGAGATGTAGAGAAATTATAGGAACATGAAACACAAAACTAAACTCAAGCATAACGGTAAGGGAGGCAAGTTTAGTTCATGAACGTGGTTTTAGTTTGTTGAGTGTTGCACAACTATGTGATTAAGGGAACAACAAAATTGTCTTTACTTCCAAAGACTATTATATCAAGGATCGTGAAACCAAGAATATCATTCTCAGAGGAGTCATGTTCAAAGATGTATACATTGTTGACAAGAATTTCAAGACAAAGGAAGTTCCAAGCTTTGCGTCTATAGCTGTCGAAACGGAACTGTGGCATAGAAGGCTTGGACATGCAAATCTTCGACTGATTCACAAGCTTCATGCAAAGGAACTAGTTCGTGGACTCTCAAGCGTAGATCTGAGTTCAATGGAGTTTGCAATGCATGTGTGAGAGGGAAACAGACCGGTTCCTCGTTCAAGCTCAAACCTGATGCTATTACTTCTCATCCTCTAGAACTAATTCATATGGATCTCTGTGGTCCCATTAGGATAAGAAGTCATGAAGGGAACAAGTATGTTTTCGTGATTGTCAATGATTATTCTAGATTTACTTGGACAATTTTTCTCTCTTCAAAGGATTAAGTCTTCACTATATTCGAGACGTTCATCAAGAGGATAGCTAGAAACCTGTTTGGGTAAGAAGCTGAAAGCAATAAGGTTCGACCATGGAACGGAGTTTGAGAACTTCATGTTTCTCAATTTTTGCGAGGAACGTGGAATTTCGCTTGATTTCTTCGCGCCTAAGACACCACAACAGAATGGAGTTGTAGAACAGAATAATCAAATCTTAGAAGACATGGTTATGACTCTCCTCATTGCAAACAATCTTCCACGAATCTTCTGGGCTAAAGATATTAACACTGCATTCTATATCCTCAATCGTGCTATGTTGCGTCCTTTGTTGAATAAAACTGCTTATGAACTAATAAGGGATCCCAAGCCCAATATTTCCCACTTGCATGCTTTTGGATGTAGGTGTTACATTCACAATAGTGGGAAGGATAACTTGGGAAAATTTAACCCACGAAGTGATGAAGGAATCTTTTTGGGCTATGCAAAAGCAAGTAAGGCTTGCATGGTTTACAACAAGAACACTCATAGAATTGAGGAAAGCATCCATGTTGTCTTCGATGAGAACTCTAAAGGTACAAGTAGCGAGTTGGAGACATCGTTCCCGGTTGACAGTTACCCAAGAATGCAAAGAGAGGATTCGGATGATGATGGAGATGGCTCTCTCCCCTGAAGAAATCCAAGTGGTGGGAACGATGGTGCTAATGCAGGTATCCACCATTTCACTCCTCAAAGGACTTTCAGTCCGGACGTTCCCACTCATGAAACTGATGATACCAATAGCTCAACATAAGATGTGGACGTTCCCTCAACATCTACTGATGAATCAACTGTTACGGATCTCAATAATACCGAGACAGTTACCACTGTTCCTCCTGGAACTTCAGGTGGTGACAACGTTGATGATTCCCTAAGTAATGTTGAATGAACTATCCCAAATGAAGATGCTCCTTTGCCTTCATCTTCAGCGAATGCTTTTAAGACTCAACCTGTTAATTCCTCCGTTGTTGTGTCAAAGAGTGTTCGAGTGCAACAGGATCACCCCATCGACAACCTTATCACTCCCTTTGGTGAAAAAGGTTTACGGTCCAAACTCAATTTGTTTTGTGCCTTCCATGAATTTATTTCTCTTGTAGAGCCCAAGTCAATCAAGCAAGCGTTGAAGGAACCTGACTGGATTGTGACAATGCAAGAAGAGCTACATCAGTTTGAAAGGAACCAAGTATGGAGCCTTGTTTCTCTACCCCACAACAAACATGCTATTGGAACTCGCTGGGTGTTTAGGAACAAGT
Organism: Rheum nobile; assembly: GCA_027886185.1. Lineage (NCBI taxonomy): Eukaryota > Viridiplantae > Streptophyta > Magnoliopsida > Caryophyllales > Polygonaceae > Rheum > Rheum nobile. The sequence goes on from WOAB01000065.1 coordinate 492,809, forward strand.
TGGATGATTCAGGTGTGATCATAAGGAACAAGGCAAGGTTGGTTGCTCAAGGGTAAAATCAACAAGAGGGGATAGACTATGATGAGACTTATGCTCTAGTGGCTCGCATTGAAGCTATTCGTCTTCTCATTGCCTATGCTGCACACAAAGGATTCACATTATACCAAATGGACGGATATCTTCAGGAAGAAATATATGTGAAGCAGCCCCCAGGTTTTGAAGACGTCATTTGTCCCTCTTATGTGTATGCATTGGATAAGGCTCTGTATGGTCTTAAGCAAGCTCCCCACGCTTAGTATGATAGTTTTGCACAGTTCATTCTCTCCAACGGATACAAGCGAGCAATTGACAAGACACTGTTCCATTTTGAACAAAATGGTGAGACTCTGGTTGTTCAAGTTTATGTTGATGATATTATTTTTTATTCCACTAACCCTGCTCTTGTAGACAAGATCAAAAATCATATGAGTAGTGAGTTTGAGATGAGTATGATTGGGGAATTATCCTTTTTTCTCGGATTACAAGTCACACAAACAAAGGAAGGAACGCAGATCCATCAACAAAAGTATTTGATAAGCACTACTTTGTAGGGCTTAACTAAGAGTTATTAGAGGGTTTTATTGGTGTCATTCGGATAGATTTAGACACATTCATGTGTATGACATTTGGGGGCGAAGTTTGGTGTTTTTGGAAGTGTTTTAGCTATCTTGGATATCATAGGAGACACTGAGGAAGGAAGCCACCAAGAGAAGACGCCAAGGAAGTGAAGAGGAGAGGTTAGGAGGCGAAGCCAAGGAGTAAAGGCCAAGCATTAACCGCGACCGCGGGCAAGGGTGCCGCGATCGCGGTTCCTTGGGGCAAGTCGAGAATTATCTGCAGGCGCGGAGAAGTGTGAAGAGCGCGGAGCCACCAGGGGCCGCGATCGCGGTCCATGGGCCGCGATCGCGGGTCATCAACGCAGGAAGTTCGGACTTTTCCCGAATCTATCTTTTCTGTTTTCTTTTCTTATTTTCTCATTTTATTCCGTTTCTTTTCTTATTGGGCTAGGTCATTTGTTAGAAGCCCTATATATACTCTCTTTAGCATTAGGTTTGAGAGTTGGCCATTCTAGAGTTTCATTTCATCGTTGCCACTTTTCATACTTTTGAAGTTCATCATGTTTATGAGGAGCTAAGCCTCTTTTGCTTAGTCCGGTAATGGAAGCATAAGTTTATTCATCTGGTTGTGAGATTTTGTTCCTATCTATCTTATCCTATTGAGTTATATCTTTTCTCTTGCGCAAATTCTTATTTGGATGTTTGTTGGTTTATCTAGATTGATCACCTAGGTTTATTGCTTTCATTCATATTGCTAATACTAGAGAACTGTTGGGCTAACGCTCTAGTTCGAGTAGCGAGCATAGATTATATATGCCACTGTGGAATTTGTCTATGTAGAGAATTGATTACATGTTGAATGCTTCTGGTTGAGGTGTTATGTGTATCCTGGTTAATTCTTATATGCATTGCTGCCTTTGGATTGAATCACTAGTGGTGCTAGGGGTATTCATTGGTAAGGGTTCTTAGGTTTGGTTGATCTTTGAATCTACCCAAGATCAGGACAGGAATAACCGAATAGGAAGATAGGACATAATCAAGGAATAACCGTTGGATGACTTATGTGGACATTACTTGGCTAAGTGTTTTCTCTCTTTGATATTTCATTCATCTACTTTGTTGTGTTTGATTTGATTGTGACCAACCAACTTACAAACCCCCCATTTTAGTGACTTGCATGCAACCACCATTAGTTTCGCTCTTTCCCTGTGGGATCGACCCTTACTTATTGACTATACTAGTTTATTTGTGAGGTTTTATATTTGACAGCTACGAACGACATCACGTCAAATTTGGCACTATTGCCGGGGAAGGCAAGTTTTGAGCTTTTGGTGTTTTTGTGTGCTTTGTGTGTGTTTCGAAATTTTTGTGTGTTTGCTTATGTGTGTGGACCTATCTTGTGGTCCACACCCGTACTGCCGACTCTCCACCTTTAGCTATTGATTCAGAGATTGAGCGAACATTGAGGGAGAATCGAAGGGCAGCAGCGATTTTGGCCGATCCACCTAGAGCGATACTGCAAGAAGGGATCGACGAAGAAGAAGTGATGGCTGACAACCCACCCACGTTGAGGCAGCTGATTGCTCCTAACTTGAAGCAGCAGCCACTGGCCGTAGAGTTCCCTGAGCTCCCAGCGGGAGTGAACTTTGAGCTCAAGTCTGGGCTTATCCATCTTTTGCCCCAGTTCCATGGGCTAAGTGGAGAGGACCCAAACAAGCATCTCTCGGAGTTTCACGCCGTGTGTACCTCCATGAAGCCACTCAACGTAACGGAGGACCAAATCAAGTTGAGGGCTTTTCCTTTCTCGCTTAAGGATTCAGCCAACGAATGGTTTTACTACCTCACCCCAGGTAGCATCAATACTTGGGGAAAGATGAAGAAGGCATTTCTGGAGAAGTACTTTCCAGCAACAAAGCTGAACAGTCTCAAGCGCAACCTGAGCAACATAGAGTAGCATGGGACGGAGACGCTCTACGAGTACTATGAGCGTTTCAAGAGGTTGTGCTCCAGCTGTCCTTACCATGGGTATTCAGACCAAGATTTGGTCTTATACCTATATGGGGGATTGCTGGATGAAGAGCGACGAATGGTGAATGCAGCATGTGGAGGCAACATACTGAACAAGACACATGCCGAAGCATTTGAGATATTCAGCGAGTTATCGGAAGGCTCAAGGCAATTCAGTAAGAGGGCGAGCGCCCAGGCAGTGAAAGCCACTACAAGTGATCATGCTCCCCCATCTATGGTGAAAGACATGAGCGAAATGAAGGAGATGATCAAGGTTTTGATGAGAAAGGAGGGACCACAGAGGGTCAAGGAGTGCGAATTTTGCTATGCTACTTCGCATGCAACTGACGCATGTCCTACACTCCACGAGGAGTCCACTGAGCAAGTCAACGTTGTTGGGGGGTACCAACAAATGGCGCTGCTCGGGAGGCAACCCGAGGTATGAGTTGCTGAACTCATCTTTGTCTTTTGTTTTCGTTAGGATTTGTTACTGTTTTTAATTTTGTTGCATTAGCTGTTATTTTCTTTTTCTTTCTTCTGTGGGCCACTAGAACTAACTTTGCAGCGGAGCCCCGACCCCAGCAACCCGCGATCGCGGTTCCACCAAAGTGTTCCACGAAGTTTAGTTCTACAAAAAAAAATTAATAAAATTGGCCCATAGAATTTATTTCCGACGCATTTTCCGAGGCAGTCAAACCCTCGTAACTCGCGCTGACTGTTACGCTGCAGGGCATTAACCCCGCGATCGCGGTATCTCGTCGCCGAGCCTATAATAGTGAGGCGTGGCGGAGGCATTTTACAACACCTCCACCGCATGCTCTCACTCTCCAAACACTCGGATCTCCGACTCCGACCACCGCGATGACACCCTACAGCCCCGCGACCATCGTCCCGCCACCGCAACGTCGTTTGGGTGAGATCTCCATTTTTCCCTCGGATTTCTCATTGCCTCACGAGCCGCAATCGCCGGACCATCGCCTGCAGCCACGCGACCACCGTAGCGCCAATGAGGACCACCGGAGCCATTTTTATTTGAAGTTTTCTATAGCCCAGAAACTGCGATCGCCGCTGTCAAGCACCGCGATCGCGGCCCTTCTTCTCCAGAGGACTTCATTCGAGCATAAACCGCGACCGTGGCCCACACCCCGCGATCGCGGGCCCCTCCGGTATTCCTTTCGTGCTTCTAGCTCTTTATTCCCACCATGTCTGCTTTCGTAGCCAACATGAGGAGCCTGAGGCATCGACGCTATTTCGAGACGTTCAGCCAGCGGAAGATCGTCCAGACAAAATTCTACGATCGACCGACGCTGACACAACTCGGTTTGGAGGACTGCACTCATCAGTTGCTGAGCCACGGAGGGCTCGGTAACTTCATTGACTTGTCTGCCCCGACATCCGACGAACTGACCCTGGAGTTCCTGGCCACGCTGGAACGCCACGACGACGGGATCACGTTCAACCTATTAGGGTGGCAAAGAAGGATGTCCTACCAAGGTCTGCGGGACCTTTTTGGCGTTACTGAGGAGCCCACCGAGGATTGGGAAGCTGTAGGCGCCTTGCCAGAGTTCTTCTGGCAAGGTGCGACCCGAGATGGGATCAACCCCAGCGCCGGCGAGTACAACTACAAGCTGACGCACCCCTGTTTGAGGCTGGTGCACAAGGTGCTAGCCATGACCTTCCTGGGACAGGGGGAGGTGAACAAGGTCTCCAGGCAGGACCTTACAGTGCTCTAGTGTTTGACACCAGAGAGACACACCATCCCCGACTGGGTCGAGCTGTTTCTCTCCAGCTGCCTACGACTGAGAGAGAAGAAGGGCGGCAAGATCTCCATGGGAGGCATGGTGACGCTTATCGCCCGATAGTACGAGATCCTCGCGGATCATTGGGAATTCCCCGACGAGAGCTACACATACAATATCAGGCTCATGCGGAGGTCCCATCTACTGGAGGCCCGCGATGGAGAGTACATCTGGCTCTCCCTGGCCGGCAACATACACCGCATGAGGTTGCCTCGTCCGATGCCTTTTGGGCCCCGGGTGAGGGATTTCTACCTTTATACCGACGGGGAGCAGGGATCGTCGTATAATGAGGAAGGGGATGACGACGACGACGACGACGAGGAAGAGACTGCGGCGAAGGACATGGAGAGAGATGTGCCATCACCGCCGGGTTCCAAGGGCCCTCCTGTATATCCTGACTACACTCACTAGGCATCTAGATCTGGTAGTGCTTCTGGAGGGGCTCCCTAGGACCAGCTCCTGGACAGAATGACGAACCTGCAGCTGAGGCAGGATGAGCAGATACGGAGAAGCCCCGAGTGGGAACGCGGCATATCCCAGAGGCTAGAGGAGCATGAGAGGAGAAGCGCTGAGTAGGAGCGCCAAATCTCCACCCGTCTGGAGGAGCACGAGAGGCGGAGCGTTGAGTGGCAGCGCAACATGGAGGTCAACCTTGCCTACCACGCCAACCGCCTGGACAACCACCTCACTACCGTTGAGGACCAGGTGGTTCATCTGCAGAGGAGAGCTGTGGCTTTCTTCAACGCCTATGGATATTGGCCTCCACCCTAGTGAGTACTTCTATTTTTCCCCTTATCTTTTTATTTGTCCTTCATACATTGAGGAAATGCATGATTTAAGCATGGGGGAGTAGAAGTATTCACTATCTATCTTGTACATATTTCTCTTCCAGCATTGTACTTTGAATTTCAGCATTTTCAATTTCAAAATAAAAAAAAAAAAAAATCTTGGGACAAGTGGAAAACCCGAAAGGGCGGCTTGGGTAAAAATCAGGTGGCCCGGAGCAGCGCTAGGCTGGGGTAAGAAGGTGTCTGAGTGACGTAAGCTTATGTGAGCACATCTATGAAAAAAAATATGAGTGGCTAGGATGAAAACCTGAAAGGGCTCCTAGGCAAAATGAGTGAAAAGAAGAGGAGAGTTTTCTAGGATCTCATTTTACCGACGGGGCGGCATAAGAAGAGGAGTCGAAGAATGATTGTCGGGTAGGTCACTCTAGGAGGCATAAGGAGGCATAGATGGAGGCTAGGATTAGAGGTTACTCAAACCATTGGACGTCCGGGTTAAGCTTAGGGGAAGTACTCTGCTTGCCCTTTAAGCTGGTTGAGTTGTGGATGTGTTGTGAATGAGATTGGTGCCAGGAGCTTGGCATGGGTTAGGTGACTCTTAGTTGGAAGACATGCTTCCTGAGACCTTGGGTGCTGCATTGGAGGAGTAGACTATTTATTAGTTTACTCAAGGACGAGCAAAGGTCTAAGCATGGGGGAGTTTGATAAGCACTACTTTGTAGGGCTTAACTAAGAGTTATTAGAGGGTTTTATTGGTGTCATTCAGGTAGATTTAGACACATTCATGTGTATGGCGTTTGGGGGCGAAGTTTGGTGTTTTTGGAAGTGTTTGAGCTATCTTGGATATCATAGGAGACACTGAGGAAGGAAGCCACCAAGAGAAGACACCAAGGAAGTGAAGAGGAGAGGTTAGGAGGCGAAGCCAAGGAGTAAAGGCCGAGCATTAACCGCGGGCAAGGGTGCCGCGATCGCGGTTCCTCGGGGCAAGTCGAGAATTATCTGCAGGCGCGGAGAAGTGTGAAGAGCGCGGAGCCACAAGGGGCCGCGATCGCGGTCCATGGGCCGCGATCGCGGGTCATCAACGCAGGAAGTTCGGACTTTTCCCGAATCTATCTTTTCTATTTTCTTTTCTTATTTTCTCATTTTATTCCGTTTCTTTTCTTATTGGGCTAGGTCATTTGTTAGAAGCCCTATATATACTCTCTTTAGCATTAGGTTTGAGAGTTGGCCATTCTAGAGTTTCATTTCATCGTTGCCACTTTTCATACTTTTGAAGTTCATCATGTTTATGAGGAGCTAAGCCTCTTTTGCTTAGTCCGGTAATGGAAGCATAAGTTTATTCATCTGGTTGTGAGGTTTTGTTCCTATCTATCTTATCCTATTGAGTTATATCTTTTCTCTTGCGCAAATTCTTATTTGGATGTTTGTTGGTTTATCTAGATTGATCACCTAGGTTTATTGCTTTCATTCATATTGCTAATACTAGGGAACTGTTGGGCTAATGCTCTAGTTCGAGTAGCGAGCATAGATTATATCTGCCACTGTGGAATTTATCTATGTAGAGAATTGATTACATGTTGAATGCTTCTGGTTGAGGTGTTATGTGTATCCTGGTTAATTCTTATATGCATTGCTGCCTTTGGATTGAATCACTAGTGGTGCTAGGGTTATTCATTGGTAAGGGTTCTTAGGTTTGGTTGATCTTTGAATCTACCCAAGATCAGGACAGGAATAACCAAATAGGAAGATAGGACATAATCAAGGAACAGCCGTTGGATGACTTATGTGGACATTACTTGGCTAAGTGTTTTCTCTCTTTGATATTTCATTCATCTACTTTGCTGTGTTTGATTTGATTGTGACCAACCAACTTACAAACCCCCCCTTTTAGTGACTTGCATGCAACCACCATTAGTTTCGCTCCTTTCCTATAGGATCGACCCTTACTTATTGACTATACTAGTTTATTTGTGAGGTTTTATATTTGACAGCTACGAACGACAGCACGTCAGTATTTTAAGGAGTTGTTGAAGAAATAAGGTATGGATTCTGCAAAACCCATTGTCACTCCTATTTCTCCTAACACTCGTTTAGATGCAGACTTGAATGGAACATCATTTGATCCTATAGGGTATAGAGGAATGATCGACTCCCTCCTCTATCTCACGACAAGCATGCCAGAAATACTTTTTAGTGTTTGTCTTTGTGCTAGATTTCAATCCAACCCTAAAGACTCTCACTTCAAGAAAGTGAAGCAAATCTTTCGATACCTCAAAGGAATGGATCATCTATGTCTATGGTATCCCAAGAACTGTGACTTCAACCTAGTTGGATTCACCGACGCTGACTTTGATGGGCACGCAGTCAGTCGAAAGAGCACCTCTGGAACGACATAGTTCTTTGATCCCTGTCTTGTCTCATAGGGTTCCAAGAAGCAAAACTTTGTGGCCCTTTCTACTGTAGAAGTTGAGTATGTTACCATAGCAAGTTGTTGTGCTCAAGTATTGTGGTTAAAGCAACAACAAGAGGACTTTGGTATGTCTTTTGGCGTTGTTCCTATCATGTGTGATAATACTAGTGTTATTAACATTTCGAAAAATCCAGTTCATCATTCACGTACTAATCACATTGACATTCGTCATCATATTCTTCGTGATAATGTATTGGTCTCCTTAGAATGGAACATTGCATGACTGGAAATCAAGTGGCTGATATTTTCACCAAGGCACTAGACAAAGGCTCATTCGAGCATCTTCGGCTGCTCCTTGGCATGATCTCTCTAAATTGAGGAATTTTCTATCCATTATTCCATCAATGCTTGGCTAAATTGATCACAATCTTCATGAAGTTTCATGCTTAACTGCCTTTCCTTGATCTTGCTCTTTCATGATTTTTGCGTATGTTAGGATTACTTAGTCTTATGGATCTTACAACTTTTTCTTTTAATTTTGTTGGAATTCTTAATTTCTTGATGACATTTTACTTGAGACCCAAAACGATCGATTTGTTGATTGATCCCTCATTACAAGAAATGATGATCGAACCGTAAAGCTTACCTTAGCCTTGATTCAGGTAAACGTTCCTTATGATTCTTCTTTGTTAAAAATTTTACTGGGAATAATTATTTGAGTTGTTTTGTTCCTTACCAAATGTTTGGATATACTATATTTTGTGTGAACCCAACTTGAAATATCTAGAGAAGCCTCACTACGTTCATGGTCTTAGGGGAACGAAGATTGTTGCTCATATTAAGGGGGAACGTTGGCGCTTGAATCAATGGTTGGAATTTATGTGGTTGCAGGCGAACGTTGGAAATGGCTAGTTTTGGGATTTGACTGCTCTGTGTGCACGAACGGCCGACGCGTCAAGCGAAGTAAAAAGTAAAATGTGCCGTTGTCAGAGGAGAGAGAGAGAGAGAGAGAGAGAGAGAGAGAGAGAGAGAGAGAGAGAGAGAGAGAGAGAGAGAGAGAAAAGATTACGTTGGATTGCTTTTGGTAAGTCGGTTGAGATTTCTTGGAAATATATTATTTGGTGAAGATATTTTAATTTCCTATATATACCTCACCTTAATCCCTCAATCCTTTACCATCATATTACTTTCTCAATCTCTCCTCCTCTCAATATCTCTCGAAGCTCTCACCCTATGTTGTTACCCTAATTCCCTCACCTCACCTCCAAAGTCTCCAAAACATCAATGGCCTTCCCCGATGAACAATCCTCCAAGCCCACCGCTCAATTGTCCAATAATGAGATTAATAACATGATGGAAGCCCTCAAAAAAAAAAAGAGGCACGTAACACCCCTACCATATCCGTCGTGCCAGCCTCTGTATTAGAGATTGCTCAAGCTTCGGTGGAACATGTTGTCGATCCCTCTGCTTCGACATCCACTTCGGCGGTGAAAACTTCATTGCCTCTGAAAGCTCAGTATCTTGCGCCCTCCCTTGAGCTTGTTCCTGTGGAGGAAATAGTGACGAGTGCCTCGGCTAATGAGGAAGAAGAAGTTTCCCCTCCCTCCAAGGATAGACTTGAGGAGGATGTATGGTCTATGAAGTCCGTGGAAGACCAATTGGGCGTCAAGTCACAACCTTTGGTGACACCTCAACCAAAGAGCAGAAAACGCAAAGCCGATTATCTCACTCTCGTTGCTAAGGAAGAAGAGGGTGATGATGACAACGATTTTCGTTGTTTAGGAACCCGGAGAGCCTCTACTGAGCATTCGACTCCAACCAAGTCAGGTGGTGACGAGACCGTTCCAAGGCCTCTCAAAGGTCGTATGCGCTCCGCCACGAAGTCAAAGAAGAAGAAATCCAAGTTGCAAATTTCGCTCTCTAAGACTGTTCCCGACTTCTCTGATGGTAAACGCATCCTCCCTCATATTCTCATTAAAGAAAGCTTCTTTATTGAGCTCAAGGTGGAAGAGATTCTAGATCTTCTCTGTTTCCAAGGATGGGAACGGATATGCTTTTCAAGGGCGCATGTGAACGAAGTTCAAGTGCGCGAATTCTCCCACTACTACCATCTCTCCAAGGCATATGCTAATTCAGGATCCTCAAAGATCGATGGGGACAATATTTCCTCCACTCCTAAGGTAATTGCCACTATGTTGTCTATTTGGGTGGGTTCTATGAAGTACAGTTTGAGAAGAACTCTAGTGAGTACAATGATGAGAAGCTTGCCTGTATACAACAGCTATTTGGTTCCACTGCTGGGGAACTGCATACTAATAGGTCGACTCTTGTTTAGAGGGTGGAATTTCACATCATCTCTAGGGTTGTTGTGCCTCGTCAAAAAAAATGGACTACCATCACACTCTGTGATCTATGCCCGCTTGATCGCTTCATGAGAAGGGAGAAAATTGATCTTCCCAGGGTGATTATGTGTCACATGGATAGGTGCAAAGACAAGTCTTATGCCTTTGCCTATCCTGGACTGGTGAAGAAGATGTTGCTTCACAATGAGCTTTATAGAGAAGAGAATGAAGTATCACTGGGTAATGAGTTGGATGCCTCTTGTGTGGAGAAGATGAAATTCAAGGGTGACTCCAAGGGAACGGGGACTGGTACTGTGAAAAAGTCTGTTGGCGAAGGAACGTCCAGGGAAAGCTCAGTGCAACAAAGGTCCATGTGAATGAGTTCAAGAGGCCTTGAGGAACTTACCATATTCTTGGATTTAAAGGAACTCCGAGCTTGTTTCCCTCTTACACAGTCTGAGCATGGTTCCTCAGATTTGTCACTTATCTTTGGGAGGCCTCTGACTAGCTCCTTTGAGTGTAGTTTTTGGATTAATTTGGTACTAGCATGACCAAGACGTTGATGCCACAAGTTCGTCTGATCATTCACAGTTGAGAGACAAAGCTTCTTCTTGGGAACGAAGGATGGGTCAACAGCATATACATTGTTGAACCTGTTACCTTTTAAGATGATTTGTCTCAAGGAGTCAAGGACAGTGCATTCATTTGATTTGAATCTAACTTCATTGTCTCCTTGATCACACAGATGTGACACACTAATTAGATCAAAATCAAGATTATCAACAAGGTGAACTTTGTTTAACTTAATGTGGTCATTGAGATTCACAGTTCCTATCCCATAAATTTTCCCTTTGCAGAGAGGTTGAAGAGAGGTCATTTGATTTCTTCTTCCGGTCATATGACACGAGTAACCGCTGTCAATGTACCATAGTTGAGGTTGTCTCTCTTCTTTCTGCACACAAGGAAACTAAGATTTCTGAACCCAGTGAAACTTGGCTTTACTGGGGGGATTAGCATGTGATTTATCATTGTGAGTCTGTGAATGACAAGGGAACTGATTCCTTTCACAGTAATATGCACTTTTCTCATTATCATAGTTCCTTTTCTTAGGACACTCAGTGTTATAATGACCATTCTTCCCACAATAGAAACACAGACGATTGTACACAACATGTCCATATTTTCCCTTTCCTGGCCTAAAAGGTTTTTCATTTTTTCTTTTATTGAAATCAACATTATTTCTAACTTTACCATGAGCTATGTCCACATACCTTTTGTGAGCGAAGGAATTAATGAACCACTTATCTTTAGGAGATACTTTCTCATTTCCCTTAGGTTCCCTTTCAAAGGCCTTAGGGTCCCTCTTTGGACTTTTAGAATTTTCTACGAGAAGCTTGGCAACCTCAGCCTTGTTCTCAAGAACCATGATCTTCTCTAATAGGAATTGATTCCTATCTCGAGAAGTTGCAAGAGAAGTACTGAGGTTCTCATTCATCTCAACAAGTTCACGTCTAACCTTTTCATTTTCAGCATCATCATTGATCTTGTTGTCAATGTATCCAACTCCATGACGTTGTTTCACAAAGACAGTTTGATTGATCATTTTTTCATTTATAGAATCAGTGAGAGTATCTAACCTATCAATTATAGATTGAAGAAAAACATTTCCAGATAGATTATCATGCATAGGAACTGTAACAGATTCTATCTTAGACTCACTACAACATTGACAAATTTTAAGGGAACTATCATGCACATTCCTAAGTTCCATGAGTTTGGAGTGAGTTTCAGTGAGATCTTTCTCAGTTTCTTCAAGTTTCTTACTCCACACAGAGTTCTTAACAGTTAAGCAAGCAATCTCATCTTCACAATCATCAAGTTTGTTAGGAAACGGAACTCTGGAACCTCGGTTCCCCTGAGAGTTCATTTTCTCAGTTTCTCTACTTTTGAAGATGATAAATATTATGATACTAATGTTTTATCTCAAAGATGTGTTTTAAGGAACCACAGGAATATACCAAAGGCAAGAAAACCAAACAGGACAAAGAGAACCAAAGGAACAAGACAGAAGAAGGAACCCAGAGGAACCCAGGTATACCCAGAAAGGTAGCATGCCAGGCTGCGATTTCCAAGAAATCTGGGAACACACAACCTAGGACAAAAGTTGTTGAAAACGACTTGTCCGAAGTTTCCAAAGGTCTGCCAATGTCCAGAACAAAACAACAAGATACCCAGAAACGCTGAACCTCGGACAGAAAAGATGAAAGCGACAGGACATAGAGATGTCACTATCCAGAAGACAGTTCCCAAGCGCCCAGCTTGCTCAACCTCATACGAAAGCACTTGAACAACGACATAGCAAGACTCGTCTGAGGTAGTTGACCAACCAAGAGAGATTCTGAGCTGCCTAGGTTGTTTGTACATGCCAAGAACAACGTGGACCAAGGAGAACCACTGATCCTAGGGCAAGCTCAATCTGTGGGAACCCAGAGAGGATTAAGTTGCGAAGAATCCTCTATAAAAGGAAGACTAACTCAAGAGAGTTATTCTCATGCACTGAAATATGAGTCACACTCATTAGCAAATATCAAGTGTGAACCTTTAAACAAGATCATCAAAGCAAACCGAGATCAAGAGGAACCAGTCAAGGAAGAGAAGAGCTGGGTGCTAAGTTCTTGTGACTATAAGTAATAGTTCCTAGGTGCGAAGGTCTGTTTCTTGGATTAATTATTGATTGTGTTAAGTTATCTAGGATTGCCTAACTGTGTGTAAGGCAAAGAAACTGTGTGTTTGTTCCTAGGATAAGCTGTAACCAAAAGAGATAAGAAATCAAGAAGTAGACCTTGAAATCCTTTCGAAAGAAAGATAGTGGTTTTTATCCGGGATTGCTAGTTGGCAATCAAAGGTTTCCACTATAAGGAACTTGTTATTTGTTTGATTGTTTATTTCCGCTGCGAACGGAACTTAGAATTCATATTCTGAGTTCCTTAGATTATTTTCTAACAATCACGATCCTACAATTGGTATCAGAGCAGGAAAAGCTCTAGATCTTTGTTAAGTTTGCAGATCATGTCTCAACCAAGCAAGTTTGAGCTCAGAATCTCCACCAACAAGCCACATCTCCAAAAAAAAGGAGAAGAAACATGGTGGGAAAAGTGCATGGAAAGCCACATCAAGACCAACGACTACCAATGCTGAAGGATAGTCGAAAATGGAGATGACTATGTCAACCTCACCATGAAGGAAGAAGATTGGAAACCAGAACACTATGTTATCATGGAGAAGAATGCCAAGGCCAGGCAGTTCATCCTCAATGGATTGGACAGAGAGGACATGGATAAGGTCATAGGAATCAAGACGGCCAAAGAGATGTGGAAAGCTCTCAAGGAGATGCATGAAGGAAGTGAGGAACTAAAGCAAAGCAGAAAGTTCGCTTTGGAAGGAGAATACCACACTTTCAAAATGATGGAAACTGAGACCATCTCAGAGTACTACTCCCGCTTCAACAGATTGATTGGAAAGTTAACAGCGGCGGGAGGCGATCTTGATGAAGTCTCCAAGTCCCTAGTGGTCATCAATGGACTCAACTCCAAATTCGCCCTTCTGAAGGGAATCATGAAGAACACTCCAGGCATCCAATCGCTTCCCTTGACACAAATCATAGGGAAACTGGAGGTTGAAGAAGGAGAGCACACCAAAGCCAATACCGACAAGAAACTGGAGAAAGGAATTGCCCTCAAGATCTCCAAAGCCTTCTCTAGGCTCAAGATGGAGGAAGAGAACTCAGACCTTGAAGAAGAGGAGGACGAACTAACAACCTTCTTCACAAAGAACATCAAAAAATTCTTTGTGAAGGGAAGGTTCCAAAAGGGCAGTTCCTCTCACAATGGACCAAGAAGAGACCTCAAGGAAGTCTCCTGTTACGAGTGCAAGGAGAAGGAACACTACGCTAAGAACTGTCCCAACAAAGAAGAGTCCAAGGAAGAGGAAAGACCTCAAAGAAAGAAGGCTCTCGTAGCATCATGGGGAGAAGACTCAGATGAGGAACTGGATCTGAGTGGCTTCTCTGGAGGAAGATGTCTCATGGCAAAAGGAGACTCAAGTGACTCAGAAGACTTCGAGGTAACTTCTGACGATCTCTTAAAATCCCTAGTTGATTGTGATAAGAAACAACTTCTTAAGATCATAAAGAAACTCGGAAAGGAAACCAGTTCCCTTCAACAGAAACTAGATGATTGTGAAGATGAAATTGCTTGCTTGACTGTCGAGAATTCTGTTTGGAGTAAGAAACTTGATGAAACTGAGAAAGACCTAGCTGAAACTCACTCCAAACTCATTGATATTAGAAATGTGCATGCTAGTCACCTTAAAATTTGCAAATCTTGTGATGAAACTAGCATAGACTCTGTCAAAGTTTCCTTGCATGCTAACCCACCTGGAAATGACATGCTTCAATCCATAATTGATAGGTTAGACAGTCTCACTGATTCCATTAATGAAAAAATGATAAATCAAACTATTTTTGTGAGACAACATGGAATAGGATATGTCAATAATAAAGGGAACAATGATGCTGAAGAAGAAAAGGCTAGGCGAGAACTTGTTGAGATGAATGAGAATCTCAGTATTGCTCTTGCCACTTCTCATGATAGGAATCAATTCCTATCAGAGAAGATCATGGTCCTTGAGAACAAGGCTGAGGTTGCCAAACGTCTCAATGAAGGCTCTCAAAGTCCTAAGAAGGAACCAAAGGGAAAAGAAAAGATGGTTCATGAAAACCAATGGTTCACCAATTCCTTTTCTCACAAAAGATATATTGACATGGCCCATAGAAAGGTTAGGAACAATGTTGATTTTAACGAAAAGAAAACTGAAAAACCTTTTAGGCCAGGAAAAGGAAAATATGGACATGTTGTTTACAATCGTTTGTGTACCTACTGTGGTAAGAATGGTCATTACAACACTGATTGTGCTAAGAAAAGGAACTTTGAAAAGGAGAAAAGTACTCATTACCATGAAAGGAACCAGTTCCCTGGTTATTCACAGACTCGCAATGCTAATCCCCCCAGTAAAGCCAAGCTTCGCTGGGTTCAGAAATCTTAGTTCCCTTATATGCAGAAAGATGAGAGGCAACCTCAACTATGGTACATCGACAGTGGTTGCTCATGCCATATGACTGGAAGAAGAAATCAAATGACCTATCTTCAACCTCTCCAAGGAGGGAACATATCCTTTGGAGACAAAAGTAAAGGGAAAATTTATGGAATAGGAACTGTGAAACTCAACGATCACATTCAGGTAAACAAAGTTCACCTTGTTGATAATCTTGGTTTTGACCTAATAAGTGTGTCACAGCTGTGTGATCAAGGAGACAATGAAGTTAGATTCAGATCAAACGAATGTTCAGTCCTTGACTCCTCGGGACAAATCATCCTAAAAGGAAAAAGATTCAACAATGTCTACATAATTGATCCATCCTTTATTCCCAAGGAGAAACTTTGTCTCTCAACTGTGAATGACCAAGCTGACTTGTGGCATCAACGCCTCGGTCATGCAAGCACCAAGCTGATTCAAAAGCTACACTCAAAGGAGCTAGTCAGAGGGCTGCCAAAGCTAAGTGGCACATCTAAGAAACTGTGCTCTGACTGTGTAAAAGGGAAACGGGCTCGTAGTTCCTTCAAGTCCAAAATCATGGTAAGCACCTCAAGGCCTCTTGAACTCATCCACATGGATCTGTGTGGACCCATGAGAGTTCAGAGCCTAGGAGGGAACAGGTATATCTTTGTTCTTGTCGATGACTTCTCTCGCTTTACTTGGACCATCTTTATTAAATCTAAGAGTGAAGTTATTGACCGCTTTAAAGATCTGGTTCCCTTGTTAGAAAAATCTCTTGATTGCTCACTCAATGCTATTCGGTCTGACCATGGTACCGAATTCAAAAATAGAGAATTTCTAACCTTTTGCAGTGAACATGGAATTGATCACAACTTCTCTGCACCATACACTCCTCAACAGAATGGAGTAGTGGAGAGGAAGAACAGAACTTTGGAAGACATGGCCCGGACTATGCTGATCTCAAGTGGACTCTCTCAATCATTTTGGGCTGAGGCGATCAACACAGCTTGCTACATCATCAATCGAGCAATGCTTCGCCCAATCACAGAAAAGACACCCTATGAGCTCCTAAGAGGAAGAGTTCCCAACATCTCACATTTGAGGGTGTTCGGATGCAAGTGCTTTGTGCACAACAATGGGAAGGACAATCTTGGCAAATTCGACCCAAGAAGTGATGAAGGAATCTTCATTGGATACGCCTCGGGTAGCAAGGCATACAAAGTCTTCAACAAAAGGACTAAAAAGGTAGAAGAAAGTGTTCATGTTATTTTTAATGAAAAATCACTTGGAAAGATTGTGCAGAACACCACCAATTCCTTTGAAGACCCGTTTCCCAAGTCATATCAAGAAGATCCAGATGAAGATGTCACTACACCCAGTTCCTGTCCTGCTGCTCGGAACCCTCCAATGGCTCCTCCACCAGTTCCCATGGATAATGAACAATAATCCATCTCTGGGAACCAGGAGCATGACGACAACATCTGTGGAGACTTCAATGATTCAACTTCCCACATGATCTTCAATGGAGAAGGTGATCCCAACCAGGAAGCTGAATGCTCAACTCAGAATGTCTCCACATCAAATGCTCTAGCTCCTAACAGAGAAAGAAGAGTCATCAAGCCTCCAGTCAGGTTCGAACATCCTTCTTTGCCTTCAATGCCTTTCTATCTATTGTGGAACCAAAGAACATAGGTGAGGCACTGAAGGATGCAAACTGGATCCAAGCTATGCAAGAAGAGCTTCATCAGTTTGAAAGAAACAAAGTATGGCATCTAGTTCCCCGCCCCAAGGATAAACATATCATAGGAACTAGATGGGTTTTCAGAAACAAGCTAGATGATACAGGAGCTGTGATAAGGAACAAAGCTAGACTTGTTGCTCAAGGATACAATCAACAAGAAGGCATCGACTATGATGAAACTTATGCTCCAGTGGCAAGGATCGAAGCAATAAGATTGTTGATTGCCTTCGCATCTCACAAAGGGTTCATGTTGTTCCAAATGGATGTAAAGACGGCCTTCCTCAATGGAATTCTTCAAGAAGAAGTCTATGTCAAGCAACCACCTGGTTTTGAAGACGACGATCATCCAGATCATGTCTACTTTCTAGACAAGGCACTCTATGGCCTCAAGCAAGCTCCCAGAGCTTGGTATGATCATCTTGCCCAGTTCCTACTCTCAAATGGCTATAGGAGTGGAGTCATTGATAAGACTCTCTTCATCCTAGAAGAAGAAGGTAACATCTTAGTGGTTCAAATTTATGTTGATGATATCATTTTTGATTCCACTAACCTGTCCCTTGTAGATAAGTTCAAAGACTTGATGAGCAGTGAATTTGAAATGAGCCTAACAGGGGAACTCACTTTCTTCCTCAGATTACAAATCACTCAAAAGAAAGATGGCATACAAATTCACCAACAGAAGTATGTCAGGGAACTACTGAAGAAGTTCAAAATGGATTCATGCAAGCCTCTCTCCACTCTCATATCCACCATTGCCCACTTAGATAAGGACCATTCGAGTCCTCTAGTGGAGGAGAAGCTCTATAGAGGTATGATAGGCTCACTCATGTACCTAACTGCTAGTCGACCAGACATTGTTTTTGTTGTTGGCTTGTGTGCTAGGTTCTAATCTTGTCCAAGAGAAACTCACTTGGCTGCTGTGAAGAGAATACTTAGATATCTCAAGGAAACTGACTCTCTCTGCATTTGGTACCCCAAAGAGTGTCCCTTTGAGCTGATGGGTTTCACTGATGCTGATTATGCTGGATACTTGGTGGATAGGAAGAGCACTTCTGGAATGACACAGTTCCTAGGCCCTTGCCTTGTGTCATGGGGATCAAAGAAACAAGTCTCAGTCTCCCTCTCCACCACAGAATCCGAGTACATTGCGGCTGCCTCCTGTTGTTCCCAACTTCTCTGGCTAAAGCAACAACTCGCGGATTTTGGTATGTCTTATGGCCCTCTTACAATTCTTTGTGATAACACTAGTGCCATAAACATTTCAAAGAATCTTGTGCATCATACTAGGACCAAACATATCGACATAAGACATCATTTTCTTAGAGATCATGTTGAGAAGGGAAACATCATTATGAAGTTTTGTAGAACTGAAGATCAGGTTGCAGATATATTCACTAAAGCATTGAATAGAGTTCCTTTCGAGAACCTTAGATTGGAACTAGGAATGATTCCTATAACCTAGTAGTGACTTTAGTATAAAGGTTCATTTCCAGTTCCCCTGATCGTCTAGTTTAAGATTGTCAACTTGTTAAGTCTTGATATCTTTGTGTTATATTTGTTGCTTCAAACCCTACTTTTCATAATGGTCTCTTTAAAAAGGGTTTAGATAAATTTTTCTGGTTCGTGTCCTTCTAGTCCTCATTATTCTTTCCACTTCTTCATTGTTCAAGTTTCTTTGAATGGCCCAAAAGTCACAATCTGATCATATTTCTAACACAACACTACAAGCCGAAATGATGATTGTGTACTAAGACCTTCCCCTGACTCATTGCTCACTTTAATTCTCTATGATCAATCCCTAAACCCTCTCTGAGAATTATTGTGCAATGCGATAAATGGCCTACCTTGATTTCTTGTATGGGAACGTATTTTTTTGGTTCCATTGTTTAAACCCACATCAAAGGTTCCCACTTTTCCTTCTAGCACGTTGAATATATCGCCAGAAAGGAACCCACATCAAAGACTGAGACTTGTTTCTTTGATCTCCCTCGCATTGTATTGGCTCATATGCAGTTCTGTTCATCCCATGCCTCCCATGACCTACCCTTCCCTCATATCATCAAGTCTATTCTCTCTAACCTTCACCAATACCCAGATGATTTGCCTGAGACAGTCTATAGCAAGTGCCTTACCATGGCCACTGTCCGGAAGTTGAAGACAAAGGAACAACAGCCCAACCCTTCTGACGCTCAAGCCAATCCGCCTAAGGAAAAGGCGAGTTCCCAGGCCCCTTCTAGCTCCCGACCACAGCTCAACCCCTCTTTAGACTCCTTTGCGATCCTCTTTGCTTTGGATCGTATTGAAAAATCAATCATGGAAGGCTCGACTGCCATTCCGGTCGCCCTCCGTGATCAAGTACAAAAGTTGGGAAAAATGAGCTCAGCTGTGATAAGTCTGGTGAAAGTCCTTCAGATGAATTGGGATGATGCAATCGGTGCTCATCAGGCCACAGGCCAAAATGTAGGAACTGACAACACAGTTGATGAAGAGGAGGCCGATGCTCTGCCATAGGAACGCTTGTTCTGGTTCCCAGTGATGTAACATCACAGCGTGCTAGTAGTTTCCCCTAGGATCCTACTTCCCTTTTCCTTCCCCATGTCGTATTTCCTAACGATTGCTTTTGTTGTTGCCCTCGTCGTTTGTTATTTTGTTGTTGGTTCTTGTCGGTGGTTGTTAAGTTATTAGTTTGTGTTGTTTTGTGGCTTATCTTATCATTTCTATGAACAATGATCAGTGTTAAGTTTTAATGACTATCTTTTGGTTTCGTTCCAATGATCAATTTGTCTTTGCCCTAAGTTTCCATTATGCTTCTGTTATAGGATTGATGCATTTGCATATTCACTTGGATATCCTGTTCTTAACTAGCATTTAATCTTTTCGATGATGTCAAAAGGGGGAATAAAAGGATAGGAACCTTGAACTTTGGAAACCACTTGACTAATAGGAACTCTGAACTAGTTCTACTTCTAAGGGGGAATTTGAAATAAACTCGTTCACTTGCTTAGGGGGAATTTGCAACCATTGAATGTTCCTCATTACTCTGTAATATTAAAAATCCCTTAAAACTCAATATGGTCTCATGAAATTCAAGTCCTATTATGTTGCCAGGTTCCTTGTATTTGTCATCATCAAAAAGGGGAAATTGTTAGGAAACGGAACTCTGGAACCTCGGTTCCCCTGAGAGTTCATTTCCTCAGTTTCTCTACTTTTGAAGATGACAAATATTATGATACTAATGTTTTATCTCAAAGATGTGTTTTAAGGAACCACAGGAATATACCAAAGGCAAGAAAACCAAACAGGACAAAGATAACCAAAGGAACAAGACAGAAGAAGGAACCCAGAGGAACCCAGGTGTACCCAGAAAGGTAGCATGCAAGGCTGCGATTTCCGAGAAATCTGGGAACACACAACCTAGGACAAAAGTTGTTGAAAACGACTTGTCCGAAGTTTCCAAAGGTCTGCCAATGTCCAGAACAAAACAACAAGATACCCAGAAACGCTGAACCTCGAACAGAAAAGATGAAAGCGACAGGACATAGAGATGTCATTATCCAGAAGACAGTTCCCAAGCATCCAGCATGCTCAACCTCAGACGAAAGCACTTGAACAACGACATAGCAAGACTCGTCTGAGGTAGTTGACCAACCAAGAGAGATTCTGAGCTGCCTAGGTTGTTTGCACATGCCAAGAACAACGTGGACCAAGGAGAACCACTGATTCTAGGGCAAGCTCAATCTGTGGGAACCCAGAGAGGATTAAGCTGCGAAGAATCCTCTATAAAAGGAAGACTAACTCAAGAGAGTTATTCTCATGCACTGAAATACGAGTCACACTCATTAGCAAATATCAAGTGTGAACCTTCAAACAAGATCATCAAAGCAAACCGAGATTAAGAGGAACCAGTCAAGGAAGAGAAGAGATGAGTGCTAAGTTCCTGTGACTGTAAGTAATAGTTCCTAGGTGCGAAGGTCTGTTTCTTGGATTAATTATTGATTGTGTTAAGTTATCTAGGATTGCCTAACTGTGTGTAAGGCAAAGAAACTGTGTGTTTGTTCCTAGGATAAGCTGTAACCAAAAGAGATAAGAAATCAAGAAGTAGACCTTGAAATCCTTTCGAAAGAAAGGTAGTGGTTTTTATCCTGGATTGCTAGTTGGCAATCAAAGGTTTCCACTATAAGGAACTTGTTATTTGTTTGATTATTTATTTCCGCTGCGAAGGGAACTTAGAATTCATATTCTGAGTTCCTTAGATTATTTTCTAACAATCACGATCCTACAAAGTTTTTGTTGAAGATCACTAGTTTCCTTCCCTAGATTTTTTATGATCTTTAGAAGTTGTTTCTTGTCAAAATCAACTAGAGTTCTTAAGAAGTCATCAGAAGTTACCTTAAGGTCTTCTGAGTCGCTTGGATCTCCTTTTGCCATGAGACATTTTCCTCTAGAGAATCCACTCAGATCTAGTTCCTCATTTGAGTCTTCTCCCCATGAGGCCACAAGAGCCTTCTTCCTTTGAGGTCTTTCATCTTCTTTGGAGTCTTCTTTGTTGGGACATCTCTTAGCGTAGTGCCCATTTTTCTTTGCACTCATAGCAAGAGACATCTTTGAGATCTCTCATCGGTCCATTGTGAGAGGAACTGCCTTTTTGGAACTTTTCATTCACAAAGAATTTTTTGATGTTCTTTGTGAAAAGTGCTGTAAGTTCGTCCTCCTCATCTTCTAGGTTTGAGTTCTCCTGCTCCATCTCAAGCCTTGTGAAGGCTTTGGAGATTTTGAGGGAAATTCCTTTCTCCAGTTTCTTGTCAGCATTGAATTTGGTGTGTTATCCTTCTTCAACCTCCAGTTTCCCTATTATTTGAGTTAAGGGAAGAGATTGGATGCCTGTGGTGTTCTTCATGATTCCTTTGATGAGGGTGAACTTAGAGTTAAGTCCATTGATGACTGATAAGCACTACTTTGTAGGGCTTAACTAAGAGTCATTAGAGGGTTTATTGGTGTCATTCGGGTAGATTTAGACACATTCATGTGTATGGCGTTTGGGGGCGAAGTTGGTGTTTTTGGAGGTGTTTGAGTTGTTTTGGAGATCATAGGAAACACTGAGGATGAAGCCACCAGTAGAAGATGCCAAGGAGTTATGAAGTATTGGCGAGGAGGTGCTGAAGACACACTTTTGGAGGCCTTGGGAGCATTCGGAGCTGAAGAGACGAAGACACTGAAGGAGTGGCTTCACGGCAGCCGCCGTTCACATCGCGGCGACCGCCGCCAAAGGATTCCCTGCGACCATGGCTACGACTTAAGAACGGTGACCGCCGTTTAAAGCCGACGACCGCCGCGATTACGGCGCCCGCCGCCACTGTCAGAAGCCCACCGAGCCCGTTTCCAGATCTATTTTATTTTGGATTATTTTATTACGGTTTTAGTATTTTCGTTTTAGGTTAATTTAGACTGATTTACTTTTAGTATTTTAAGGGTAGAGAAATGGCTTGTTTCATATATCTCTCGAACCCTAATTTCACTTTTCATTCTACGTACTTTGCTATGAAGAACTAAGCCACTCTTGCTTAGTCAGACGCTGAAGCTTTCGTTTTGATTCAGTTGTGAGATTCTCGTTCTTAATCTATTGCATGGATTTTATCTATTCTCTTGCTTGATTGCTTACGATTGATATTGATAATTTCTAGTCTGATCAACTAGGGTTTGTTGTTATTGATCTATTGCTAGATTTAGATTGTCACTGGTTGAGCATATCTATTTCAGAGTAGCAACTGCATCGTGCTAGTATCTGGTTGTGCTAGTCTTATGCAGAAGAGAATTGATTTACATTCTAGGATAAAAGCTGGTTGTTTTATGCTAGAATTGTATCCAACTATATTCCTATCCGTAAAGCTCCTGTTAAACTGAATCTTGATAGTTTCAGGGTTGTTTAATTAGTTAGTGCTAATAGTATCTGGTTGTGCTATTAGTTATATCTGAAAAGGAATTGGAATTTCCATTGCATGAGATTTTGAATGAGTATCTAGGATCAACTTGTCATACGAATAGTGGATGTTTGTTTGACTAAGTGTTTTTCCCATCACTGAATTCATCAACTTTTAGTTTGTTTACTTTTGCATGCTTAGATTCATTAAAACATACAAAACCCCCCTTTGGTTACTTTGGATTGACATACAAATTTCATATTAAGATAGACTCTGTCTCCCTATGGACTCGACCTTTACTTACCTAGGACTACGGTTTAAGGTTTGTTTGGATATTTTGCATAGTAGGAATTAGCACAACAAATTCCTGTTATCAAATTGGCGCCGTTGCTAGGGAGGCAATAATCTATTTTGTGTGTGTGATTTGTGTGCCAATCTTGGTGTGACTCTATCTTATGGTTCACACCCGTGTTACTAATAATCTACCTCTAGTTTTTTATCCAGAAATGGAGAGAACTTTTCTTCAAGCTCGCAGGGCTGCGAATATACTACTTCAGGAAGCTGAAAGAATGGCAGCTCGTGTTACTCTTGAGTCCTTGACAGCTCCTAACTTGGAGTAACCAACTCGTGCTATACAATTCCCTGCCCTTGGTGATGGGGTTAAATTTGAGCTCAAGACAGGAGTAGTCCATCTACTCCCGAAATTCAGTGGAACCCCGCTTGAGGATCCTATTCAGCACTTGGATGAATTCCTTGAGGTTTGCACCAACATGCGGCCATCTGAAATTACTGAAGATCATATGAGGTTGAGAGTCTTTTCCTTTTCTCTAAAGGACTCTGTTAAGGACTGGTATCATTCTTTACCCCAAGGAAGCATCACTACTTGGGTGAATTTGAAGAAGGTGTTTCTTGATAAATGCTTTCCGGCAATCAAGTCCAATCAGCTCAAGAAGAAGATCTGCAACGTAGAGCAATTGTCTAATGAGTCTCTCTATGAATACTATGAACGCTTCAAGAAACTGGTGAAGAGTTGCCCCTACCATGGTTATGCTAATCATGATCTGATTCTTTATCTGCATAGAGGACTCCGTGAAGATGATCGTCGGATGGTAAATTCTGCATCTGGTGGGAATATTCTGAAGAGGGCTTATGAAGAGGCTCAAGAGATATTTGCTACTCTGGCTGATGATTCTAGACAGTACAGTGGGAGAGGCTCCCAAAGCTTGGTAGTTGCTACTTCTCAATCAAAGATTGATCAGGCTGATTTTGATGTGCTGAGAGAGGAGGTGAGGCGTCTGAAACTGAAAGGTACACCTCAGCAGGCTAAGGCCTATGAGATTTGTCATGACGACTTGCATCCTACTAATTCGTGTCCTACTCTACAAGAGGAAGTGAATGCAGTAGGAGGATATCAGCAGAGACCCAGGCATGATCCTTACTCTAATACATATAATCCTGGTTGGAGGGATCATCCCAATTTCAGATGGAGAGACCCAGACCCAAATCAACAACAGGGTAATCCTCAACAACCTAGGCAGCCATTTGTGCCAAATCCTCAAGGGCAGAGCTCGAATCCTTCACTGTCTATGGATGACATGATGAAGATGCTGATGTAGAGCAACGTAAACCTCAATGAGAATGTTGCTAAGTTGACTAAGAACCAATTGCAATTCCAAGAGACTACACAAGCCAGCATTCAGAACTTGGAAAGGCAGGTTGGTCAGATCTCTCAAGTGGTGAGTAAGCTTGACGCCAAGGTTTCTGGTAAACTTCCATCTCAGACAGAAGCGAACCCGAACATTCGGAATGTCAGTGTTGTGACTCTGAGAAGTGGGAAGAAGCTTGAAGAGGATAATTCTGAGGTCAACAAGGAAGAAAGTCCGGATTTGGAGCAGAATGTAAACGGCGACTGCCGCCCTACTTACGGCGACCGCCGCCCAGAAAACGGCGACCGACGTGAAGACAACGGCGCCCGCCGTGACGGTGATCAAAATCTCAGTTTTTCTGACGATGTCAGCAGCGACCGCCGCCCTTCTTACGGCGACCGCCGCCTCCCTATAGTCGATGCTGAGGCTGAGAAGGAGTCTGAAACTCCGATTTTTCCTGATTGGAAGCCTGTTCCGCCATTCCCATCTGCTTTGAAGCGTACCAAGCCACTTGCGCAGGACAAGGACATATTTGAGATGTTCAGAAACGTTGAGGTCAACATTCCTCTCCTAAATTTGATCAAGTATGTCCCTCATTATGCCAAGTTCTTGAAGCAGATGTGCACCACAAAGAGGAATCAGGATAGGAACAGCAAGAAGAAGGTAAAGGTAAGCGAACATATTTCTGCTGTGTTTCAAAAGCGCTTACCTAAGAAGTGTGACGACCCAGGTATGTTCATCATTCCCATCACTATTGGAGATACCAAGTTCAATAAAGCTATGTTAGATTTGGGTGCTTTCATTAATGTTCTACCTTCATCTCTTTGTGAATCCTTACGATTAGGACCCATGCATGCGACCAATATTTGCATTCAGTTAGCTGATCGATCTAGTGTGCGTCCTATAGGGATAGTGGAGGATGTTTTGGTTAGGGTTGGTGATCTTACTTTTCCTGCTGACTTCTATGTGCTCAATATGTAACATGATAAGCATGCAGCCCCTATTCTGCTAGGGAGACCTTTCCTGAAAACTGCCAATACTAAGATTAATGTGAGTACTGGTGCTTTAACCATGGAATTTGATGGCCAAACTATTAACTACAATATCTATGAAGCCATGAAATATCCTTCTGATGATCACTCTTTGTGTGCAATTGATGTACTTGAGCCTGTGGTACAAGACGTTTTTGATGAGGACCACCTAGATGACAAGAAATCTATCATTGTTGATTCTAGCTTGGATTTTGCTTCATCTACTAACTCGCAGGAAGTCGTCACTGAGTTGGACGCTTACTATAAGCTTCCTCTGGAGCTACCAGGCAAATCGCCTTTACCGCTAACTCCGAGCGAGAAGCTCGTTCCCTCTTTGGTGCAGGTCCCTGAAGTTGAGGCTAAACACCCCCCTGATCGATCTAAGTATGGGAGAGACGCGACTAAAAAGGTCAAGGTGGAGGAGCCGCTGAAGAAGAAGAATGGTCTAAGGTTCAAACATTTCCATGAGTGGTTCAGGAAGGAGGTAATGAATGAGAAGGTTCCTAAGGAACCTGATGATATGGATTGAGGTTGTTCGAGTAGTATGTCGAGCCAATGACATTAACTAAGGCGTTGCTCGGGAGGCAACCCGATGTTAGGTAGTTTATTTCCTTTCCCTTAGTCATTTTCTTTTGTTTTTCCTTTTAGTTTTTGCTTTTTGTGTCAAACTAACCTGCAGGAAGCGTATCCAAGTGAAGAAGGAGAAGCAGCGACCGCCGCCCCCCTTACGGCGACCGCCGCCAACCCCCTCCTCCGACACTTTGCTTGCGGCAAATGACGGCGACCGCCGTTTAATTACGGCGATCGCCGCCATTCTCAGGTTCGTTTTCTTTTTTTTATTTAAAAAAAAAATGGGCCCCGAAAAAACCTTAAACGGGGAGCAAAAGACGAAAATAAAATACTCCGAAAAGACCTTAAACGGGGAGAAAAAGTTAAAAAAAAAAAAGGTTCTACCGAAGGCCAGTTGCCCAGCGTTTCCTATGGAGAGATGGTGCGCATCATGTTGTCAAGGAGGAGACATTAGCCCCACTTTGTATTTGACAATGATAATGGCCCTATAATTGGCAGCTGAGGAGGAGGAACACTAGGGCCCACACCACGATTACATATGGGCCCCATTTTTGTGTTCGTTGAAGGCCGTGCAACCCCGCCATACCTGCCATACCACTATTCACCACAGTGGTTCCCTATGGTTGCACGGTAGATGAAGATTATGGCATTGATGCCGACACCCGAGACATGGACGTTTATTGAGAAGACCGCCAGCAACAAAGGAAGTGTCCAAGCCAGCTCGGCGACGTTGTGAGTTAATTTTTTTTGCTTTTCCCTGTGCTTCTATTTTTTGTCTTTCATTACATTGAGGACAATGCAATGTTTAAGCATGGGGGAGAGTTCTATTCTTGCTACGTCGTTGAGGAGAAAAATGAATAAAGAGAAAAAGCCAAAAATTTGAAAAAAAGGCTATCATTGAAATCCTGGGATAGGTCGAAAACCCGAAAGGGCAGCCTAGGTAATAAGCAGGTGGCTTGGACCAGCTTTAGGCTGGGGTAATATATGGTCAAGAGTGACGTGAGCTTATGTGAGTACATCTATTGGAAAATGAAATGAGTGGCTTGGTGAAAATCCGAAAGGGCGCCTTGGCAGAACGAGCGAAAAAGAAGAAGAGTGATTTTAGGATTTCTCATTATTCTTGGCGAGGCGTCATAAGAAGAGGAGTCAAAGAAGGATTGTCGGGTAGGTCACTCTGGGATACATAAGGAGCAATAGATGGAGGCTATGATTAGAGGTTACTCACACTATTGGATGTCCGGGTTTAGCTTGGGGAAAGTACTTTGCTTGCCCCTTAAGCTTGTTGAGTGTTGATGTGTTGTGAATGAGATTGGTGCCAGGAGCTTGGCATGGGTTAGGTGACTCTTAGTTGGAGGATATGCTTCCTGAGACCTTGGATGCTGCATTGGAGGAGTAGGCTCTTTATTAGTTTACTCGCGGACGAGCAAAGGTCTAAGCATGGGGGAGTTTGATAAGCACTACTTTGTAGGGCTTAACTAAGAGTCATTAGAGGGTTTATTGGTGCCATTCGGGTAGATTTAGACACATTCATGTGTATGGCATTTGGGGGTGAAGTTGGTGTTTTTGGAGGTGTTTGAGCTGTTTTGGAGATCATAGGAAACACTGAGGATGAAGCCACCAGTAGAAGACGCCAAGGAGTTATGAAGTATTGGCGAGGAGGTGCTGAAGACACACTTTTGGAGGCCTTGGGAGCATTCAGAGCTGAAGAGACGAAGACACTGAAGGAGTGGCTTCACGGCAGCCGCCGTTCACATCGCGGCGACCGCCGCCAAAGGATTCCCTGCGACCATGGCTACGACTTAAGAACGGCGACCGCCGTTTAAAGCCGGCGACCGCCGCGATTACGGCGCCCGCCGCCCTCTCTACGGCGCCCGCCGCCACTGTCAGAAGCCCACCGAGCCCGTTTCCAGATCTGTTTTATTTTGGATTATTTTATTACGGTTTTAGTATTTTCGTTTTAGGTTAATTTAGACTGATTTACTTTTAGTATTTTAAGGGTAGAGAAAAGGCTTGTTTCATATATCTCTCGAACCCTAATTTCACTTTTCATTCTACGTACTTTGCTATGAAGAACTAAGCCACTCTTGCTTAGTCAGACGCTGAAGCTTTCGTTTTGATTCAGTTGTGAGATTCTCGTTCTTAATCTATTGCATGGATTTTATCTATTCTCTTGCTTGATTGCTTATGATTGATATTGATAATTTCTAGTCTGATCAACTAGGGTTTGTTGTTATTGATCTATTGCTAGATTTAGATTGTTACTGGTTGAGCATATCCATTTCAGAGTAGCAACTGCATCGTGCTAGTATCTGGTTGTGCTAGTCTTATGCAGAAAAGAACTGATTTACATTCTAGGATAAAAGATGGTTGTTTTATGCTAGAATTGTATCCAACTATATTCTTATCCTTAAAGCTCCTGTTAAACTGAATCTTGATAGTTTCAGGGTTGTTTAATTAGTTAGTGCTAATAGTACCTGGTTTTGCTATTAGTTATATCTGAAAAGGAATTGGAATTTCCATTGCATGAGATTTTGAATGAGTATCTAGGATCAACTTGTCATACGAATAGTGGATGTTTGTTTGACTAAGTGCTTTTCCCATCACTGAATTCATCAACTTTTAGTTTGTTTACTTGTGCATGCTTAGATTCATTAAAACATACAAAACCCCCCTTTGGTTACTTTGGATTGACATACAAATTGCATATTAAGATAGACTCTGTCTCCCTGTGGACTCGACCTTTACTTACCTAGGACTACGGTTTAAGGTTTTTTTGGATATTTTGCATAGTAGGAATTAGCACGATAAATTCTTGTTATCAATGACCACCAGTGATTTGGAGACTTCATCAAGGGTGACCTCAGCCGCTGTTAACTTTCCAATGAGCATGTTGAAGCGAGAGTAATACTCAGAGATGGTTTCAGTTTCCATCATTTTGAATGTGTGGTATTCTCCTTCTAAAGCAAACTTTCGGGTTTGCTTTAGTTCCTCACTTCCTTCATGCATGTCCTTGAGTGCTTGCCACATCTCTTTCGCCGTCTTGATTCCTATGACTTTGTCCATATCTTCTCTATCAAGTCCATTGAGAATGAACTGTCTAGCCTTGGCGTTCTTTTCCATGATGACATAATGCTCAGGTTTCCAATCTTCTTCCTTTTGGTTGAGATCGACATAGCCATCTTCATTCTTGACTATCCTCCAACATTGGTAGTCATTGGTCTTTATGTGGCTTTCCATGCACTTGGCCCACCATGTTTCTTCTCCCTTCTTTCGGAGATGTGGTTTGTTGGTGGAGATTTCGAGCTCAAACTTGCTTGACTGAGACATCTTAGATCTGCAAACTTAAACAAAGATCTAGAGCTTTTTCCACTCTGATACCAATTGTAGGATCGTGATTGTTAGATTAAGAACAAGGGAACTGAAAATACAGATTACAGTTCCCTTCGCAGCGGAAATAAACAATCAAATATAAATGAACAAGTTCCTTATAGTGGAAACCTTCGATTGCCAACTAGCAATCTAGGATAAAAACCACTACCTTTCTTTCGAAAGGATTTCAAGGTCTACTTCTTAATTTCTTATCACTTCGGTTACAGATTACTCTAGGAACAAACACACAGTTTCTTTGTCTTACACACAGTTAGACAATCCTAGATAAACTTAACTGAAAGTATAATCAATCCAAGAAGCAGTCCTAAGCACTAAGGAACTAACTCACTTACAGTCACAGGAACTAGCACACAGCTCTCAGGTTCCTTAACTGGTTCCTCTTGATCTTGGTTTGAGTTGACGATCTGTTTAACGGCTCACACTATGATGTTTGCTATGAAGTGTGATTCTTGTTATAGTGCTTGAGAATAACACTGAAGCTTGTCTTCCTTATATAGTGCATTCTCGAGGTTGAGTCTTCTCTCGGTTCCCACAGAGCAAGCTTGACCTAGGCTGTGTGGTTATCCTTAATTCACGCTGACTTAAACATGTACCAACAACCTAGGCAAGCTCAGAATACATCTTGGTTGGTCAAAGGCTTGATACGAATCTGTCATGTCGTTGTCCAACGCCTTTCGTCTGAGGTTCAGCTACCTAGACACTTTGGAACTTTCCTCTGGATGGTGACAGTCCTTTGACATGTCGCTTTCACCGACCTTTGTCCGAGGTTCATCGTTCTAGACAGCTTGGAGCTTTCCTTTGGATGGTCACAGGCTTTAGAAACTTTGCTCATGTCGCTTTCACCATCTTTTGTCCGAGGTTCAGCATTCCTAGCTTTATCGGGAAAAGCAAAGTCACGTGTTGTACTTCTGGGTTCCTTTGGCTTGCTTGTTTGGTTTCTTTGTCTTGTTTGGCTTCCATGGTTTCAATAACTGTCATATGGTTCCTTTAAACACATCTTTGAGATAAAACATTAGTATCAAAGTATTTGTCATCTTCAAAAGTAGAGAAACTGAGGAAAGGAACTCTCATAGGAACTGAGATTCCTGAGTTTCGTTTCCTAACAATTTCCCCCTTTTTGATGATGACAAATATAAGGAACTTGGCAACATAATAAGGACATGAAATGCATGAGAACAGTTAAGCTAAGAGATTTACAACTTTATAAAATAATGAGAGAATATTCAATAGTTGCAAATTCCCCCAAAGCAAATGAACTAAGTTATTCGAGTTCCCCCTCAGAAAGAGAACGGGTTCAGATTTCCTATAAGTACTGTAGTTCCAAGAGTTCAAGGTTCCTATCCATTCTTCCCCCTTTTGGCATCATCGAAAAGATCAATTAACTTGTCAAGTGTAGGATATCAATGTGAAATAAACAATTGCTTTAAACCCATGACAGTCACCATAATAGAAACTTAAGGCAAAGACAAATGATGCAGTAGAAACATACCCAGAAAAGTTCATTAAACATTAAAGCCAATACATTATTCATGATGCATAGTGGAAAGAAAAAACAAAAGATCACAAATAACTTGAAACACATAAGAGAGGGAGAGGGGAGGCAGGTAGGATCCTAAGGAACTACTAGCACAATGTGGCGTTATAGCACTGGGAACTAGGAGAGACGTTCTTATGGCTTCGTAGTGTCCTCCTCCTCTCCAGCAGCCTTTTGTTCCTCTATTTCCTCTTCTTTTCCTGCTTGAGCTCCTCCAATTGTAGCCTCCAAGGTTTGCTGAATCGCGCTCACTAGACCGGATATTGCATTCCTGGTCTTTCCCAGTTCTGTCACTTGATCACGGATGGTAAGAGAGATAGCAGTGGTTCCATCCGTGATAGCTTTTTCAATACGATCCAGTGAAGCTAGGATCGCAGAGGAGTCTTGGACAGGGTAAAGTGGAGGCAGAGAGCTTGGAGTGGCTTGGGAACTTGCCTTTTCCTTAGGCAAGTCCGCTTGTACTTCAGAGGGAGCATCCAGGTGGTCTTTGGTTTTGATCTTTTTCACAGTGGCCATGGTGAGGAACTTGTTGTAGGCGGTTTCATTAAGGTCCTCTGGATACAGGTTGAGCATTGAGAGAAGGTTTTTTATGAGGTGAGGAAAGGGCAAGGCATGGGATTGGCAGAATTGCATGTGGGCTAGCACCAGCTTAGGCAGATCAACTTGTTCCCCAGATAGAATTTTCTCCATAAGGATGGAATCTGTGATGAGAACTGTGGCTCTGTGCTCTTTCCTGGGAACCAGATTCCGAATAATCCAGAAGTACAATAGCTTGTTTGACAGAGAGAGCCCCTTGGTCAGCAAACTTCTTGGATTGTCGCCATCATAGAGCATACTTACCACCTCAGACTTGGTTTTGTACCCTTTTCCTTTTGGCCATGTCTTCTTTTGATGCAAAATGCTAAAGCCAGGCATGTGCTCAATCCCTAAGGCAGAGGCGATGATGTTTGGGGACAAAGGAAACATGGTTCGCTTCCATTGAACGATGGCATCGTTGCAGGGAGAGTCCGCCTTGGCTGGCACGAAGGTCATGGATTGGTAGAAGAGTCGAACTACTTCATCTGAGACAGAGAAGGGTTCCACCAATATCTGGTCCCATCCTTGGAACTGAAGCAGGGAGTGGAATTCGCTGAGGGCGTCGTTGAATTGAGCAGCATCTTCCTTCTCAAGGTGTTGGGTCCAGAACTCCTCACCAATGATGAGAGGCTTCAGAATCTTCCTTTTGGCAAAAGAGGAAGACACTTTCCCCAGGGAGGAGGTGGAGGTGATTACTTTGGTGGACAAAGAAGAGAGGGCTGATGATTTGGGATTTTTGGAGGGGGTCGGCTCTTCTGAAGCGGGGTTGAAGGGAACCAGGGCCTGGGAGCTCCGCTTGCGAAGCTTGAGACTGGTTGCAACAGAGGGAGCAGGCTTGGATTTGAGGCTGACAAGCGAGGGATCGGAGCTGTGAACCTCCAGGGTCTCCTTGTCGGGAGATGAATCATGGGAACCGCCTTCAGAGATAGTACGAGTAGCTGATTCAGATACATGATGGAGTTCCTTTTCCAACTCTTCTGTTTGCCTGGGTATGGGTTTTTTTATGGGGGTGATATCAAGGGATTTGGAGGATGAGGCGGCTTTCTTTTCTCTGAAGGCTCTGAGGAGAGCAGCTTCTTCTTCATCTTGAGCAAGGTGAGGGTTGAGGTCTTTGTTGGCCATTTGAGGAGTTTTGTGTTTTGAGAAAAAGGGGTGAGTAAGAGAATGAGAGAAAGCAAGAGAGCAATGAAAGTAGAGTGCTCGGCTCAATCAAACAGGAGTCCCTAAATAATCCTTGAGCAGCGTTTGGAGCCGTTGAAAATCAAGCCATTGGGGAGAGAGATTTCTGGGAACTCTGATATTTGGAAACGGCTCTTTTTCTTGTAGCTTTTTCGGCTTTGCAACGGTCACAATTTCAAAAAGCAGATGATCAAAAATGGCAACAATGCAGGGCTGATCAAAGTCTCTGACGCTGGTGATTTGCAATAAATGTCGTCTTGGGAAGAGCGAGTTTCTACTAGCCGTTTGGAGAACTGCCTTACCTAGTTCCTTTCTGGCGATTTTTTCATTGTGCTAGAGGGATATATGGGAACCTTTGATGTGGGGATTTAAGATATAGAACATGAAAGTACGTTCCCATAAAAGAAATCGAGGAAGGCCATTTATCGCATCACACACTAATTCCCAGAGAGGGTTAAGAGATGGGTCATAGGGAATTAGATTGTGCAATGAGGCAAGGGAGAGTCATAGTACACAATCATCATTTAGGCTTGTATTATTGGGTTAGAATATGATCAGATTGTGACTTTTGGGCCAACAAAGAAACCTGGACAATGCTTGAGTTATAATGAAAAATGAACATTCAAGGAGAAGAACTAGAAAAATTTATCAAATCCTTTTGAGTAACTATTATAGATATGAGGGTCTACTGCAAAAGAGACAACACAAAGATTCCAAGACAAAAATAAGTAAAAGGATCTGAACTAGTCAATCAAGGGAACTGGAGAGTAACTTTAAACTAAAGGAACTGCTAGTTTATAGGAATCATTCCCAGTTCTAATCTAAGGTTCTCAAAGGAAACTCTATTCAGAGCTTTGGTGAATATATTTGCAACCTGATCTTTAGTTCTACAAAATTTCATAATGATGTTCCCTTTTTCAACATGATCTCGAAGGAAGTGATGCCTTATATCTATATGTTTGGTCCTAGTATGATGCACATGATTCTTAGAAATGTTTATAGCACTAGTATTATCACAAAGAATAGTGAGAGGACCATAAGACATACCAAAATCCGCGAGTTGTTGCTTTAGCCATAAGAGTTGGGAACAGCAAGAGGCAGCTGCAATGTACTCAGATTTTGTGGTGGAGAGAGAGACTGAGATTTGTTTCTTTGAGCCCCATGACACAAGACAAGGGCCTAGGAACTGTGCCATTCCAGAAGTACTCTTCATATCCACCAAGTATCCAGTATAATCAGCATCAGTGAAACCTATCAGCTCAAAGGGACACTCTTTGGGGTACCACATGCAGAGTGAGTCAATTCCCTTGAGATATCGGAATATCCTTTTCACAGCAGCTAAGTGTGTTTCTCTTGGACATGATTGAAACCTAGCACACAAGCAAACAGCAAACACAATGTCTGGACGACTAGCTGTTAGATACATGAGAGAACCTATCATACCTCGATAGAGCTTTTCTTCCACAAGAGGACTTTAGTGATCTTTGTCCAAGTGGGCGATTGTAGAGATAGGAGTTGAGAGAGGCTTGCATGACTCCATTTTGAACTTTTTCAACAGTTCCCTGACATACTTTTGTTGGTGAATTTGTATGTCATCTTTCTTTTGGGATATTTGAAATCCGAGGAAGAAAGTGAGTTCCCCTATTAGACTCATTTCAAATTCACTGCTCATCAAGTCTTTGAACTTATCTACAAGGGACAGGTTAATGGAACCAAAAATGATATCATCAATATAAATTTGAACCACTAAGATGTTACCTTCTTCCTCTAGAATGAAGAGAGTCTTGTCAATGATTCCACGCCTGTAACCATTGGAGAGTAGGAACTGGGCAAGACGATCATACCAAGCTCTAGGAGCTTGCTTGAGACCATACAAGGCTTTGTCTAGGAAATAGACATGGTCTGGATGATCAATGTCTTCAAAACCGGGTGGTTGCTTGACATAGACTTCCTCTTGAAGAATTCCATTGAGGAAGGCGGTCTTTACATCCATTTGGAATAGCTTGAACCCCTTGTGTGATGCGAAGGCAATCAATAACCTTATTGCTTCAATCCTTGCCACTGGAGCATAGGTTTCATCATAGTCGATTCCTTCTTGTTGATTGTATCCCTGAGCAACAAGCCTTGCTTTGTTCCTAATTACAGCTCCTGAGTCATCGAGCTTGTTTCTGAAAACCCATATGGTTCCTATGATATGCTTATCTTTGGGGCGGGGAACTAGATGCCACACTTTGTTTCTTTCAAACTAATGAAGTTCTTCTTGCATGGCTTTGATCCAGTCTACATCCTTCAGTGCTTCACCTATGTTCTTTGGTTCCACAATAGATAAGAAAGCATTGAAAGCAAAGAAGATTAGATGTTCGAACCTGACTGGAGGCTTGATGGTTCTTCTTTCTCTGTTGGGAGCTAGAGCATTTGATGTGGAGGCATTTTGATTTGAACATTCAGCTTCAACTTCTATGTTGGGATCACCTTCTCCATTTAAGAACATGTGAGATGATGAATCATTGATGTCTCCACAGGTATTATCTTCATGTTCATGGTTCCCAGAAATGGATTGTTGTTGATTGTCCATGGGACCTGGTGGAGGAACTGGCGGAACAATTTGTGCAGCTGGGTAGGAACTGGGAGGTGTGATGTCTTTATTTGGATCTTCTTGAGGTGGCTTGGGAAATGGATCTTCAAAGGGACTGGTGGTGTTCTGCATATTTCTACCAAGTGATTTCTCATTAAAAATAACATGAACACTTTCTTCTACCTTTTTAGTCCTTTTGTTGAAGACCTTGTATGCTTTGCTGCTTGAGGCATATCCAATGAAGATCCCTTCATCATTCCTTGGGTCGAATTTGACAAGATTATCTTTTCCATTGTTATGCATAAAGCATTTGCATCCGAACACCCTAAGATGTGAAATGTTGGGAACTCTTCCTCTTAGAAGTTCATAGGGTGTTTTCTCTGTGATTGGGCGAAGCATAGCTCGATTGATGATGTAGCAGGCTGTGTTGATTGCCTCAGCCCAGAATGATTGAGAGAGTCCACTTGAGATGAACATAGTTCGAGCCATGTCTTCTAAGGTTTTATTATTCCTTTCCACTACTCTATTTTGTTGAGGAGTGTATGGTGCAGAGAGGTTATGATCAATGCCATGCTCACTGCAGAAGGTTAGAAATTCTCCATTTTCGAACTCAGTACCATGGTCAGAACGAATAGAATTGATGGAACAATCGAGAGATTTTTCTAACATGGGAACTAGATCCTTAAATCGTCCAATGACTTCACTTTTAGATTTTATGAATATTGTCCAAGTAAAACGAGAGAAGTCATCGACGAGAACAAAGATATACCTGTTTCCTCCTAGGCTTTGAACTCTCATGGGTCCACAAAGGTCCATGTGAATGAGTTCAAGAGGCCTTGAGGAACTTACCATATTCTTGGATTTAAAGGAACTCCGAGCTTGTTTCCCTCTTACACAGTCTGAGCATGGTTCCTCAGATTTGTCACTTATCTTTGGAAGGCATCTAACTAGCTCCTTTGAGTGTAGCTTTTGGATTAATTTGGTACTAGCATGACCAAGACGTTGATGCCACAAGTCCGTCTGATCATTCACAGTTGAGAGACAAAGCTTCTCCTTGGGAACGAAGGATGGGTCAACAGCATACACATTGTTGAACCTTTTACCTTTTAAGATGATTTGTCCCGAGGAGTCAAGGACAGTGCATTCATTTGATTTGAATCTAACTTCAATGTCTCCTTCATCACATCAGCTGTGACACACTAATTAGATCAAAATCAAGATTATCAACAAGGTGAACTTTGTTTACCTTAATGTGGTCATTGAGATTCACAGTTCCTATCCCATAAATTTTTCCTTTGCTTTTGTCTCCAAAAGAGATGTTCCCTCCTTGGAGAGGTTGAAGAGAGGTCATTTGATTTCTTCTTCCGGTCATATGGCACGAGCAACCGCTGTCAATGTACCATAGTTGAGGTTGCCTCTCTTCTTTCTGCACACAAGGAAACTAAGATTTCTGAACCCAGTGAAACTTGGCTTTACTGGGGGGATTAGCATGTGATTTATCATTGCGAGTCTGTGAATGACAAGGGAACTGATTCCTTTCGCAGTAATATGCACTTTTCTCATTATCATAGTTCCTTTTCTTAGGACACTCAGTGTTATAATGACCATTCTTCCCACAATAGAAACACAGACGATTGTACACAACATGTCCATATTTTCCCTTTCCTGGCCTAAAAGGTTTTTCATTTTTTCTTTTATTGAAATCAACATTATTTCTAACTTTACCATGAGCCATGTCCACGTACCTTTTGTGAGGGAAGGAATTAGTGAACCACTTATCTTTAGGAGATACTTTCTCCTTTCCCTTAGGTTCCCTTTCAAAGGCCTTAGGGTCCCTCTTTGGACTTTTAGAATTTTCTACGAGAAGCTTGGCAACCTTAGCCTTGTTCTCAAGAACCATGATTTTCTCTAATAGGAATTGATTCCTATCTCAAGAAGTTGCAAGAGAAGTACTGAGGTTCTCATTCATCTCAACAAGTTCACGTCTAACCTTTTCATTTTCAGCATCATCATTGATCTTGTTGTCAATGTATCCAACTCCATGACGTTGTTTCACAAAGATAGTTTGATTGATCGTTTTTTCATTTATAGAATCAGTGAGAGTATCTAACCTATCAATTATAGATTGAAGCAAAACATTTCCAGATAGATTATCATGCATAGGAACTGTAATAGATTCTATCTTAGACTCACTACAAGATTGACAAATTTTAAGGGAACTATCATGCACATTCCTAAGTTCCATGAGTTTGGAGTGAGTTTCAGCGAGATCTTTCTCAGTTTCTTCAAGTTTCTTACTCCACACAGAGTTCTCAACAGTTAAACAAGCAATCTCATCTTCACAATCATCAAGTTTTTGTTGAAGATCACTAGTTTCCTTCCCTAGATTTTTTATGATCTTTAGAAGTTGTTTCTTGTCAAAATCAACTAGAGTTCTTAAGAAGTCATCAGAAGTTACCTCAAGCTCTTCTGAGTCGCTTGGATCTCCTTTTGCCATGAGACATTTTCCTCCAGAGAATCCACTCAGATCTAGTTCCTCATCTTAGTCTTCTCCCCATGAGTCCATAAGAGCCTTCTTCCTTTGAGGTCTTTCATCTTCTTTGGAGTCTTCTTTGTTGGGACAGCTCTTAGCGTAGTGCCCATTTTCTTTGCACTCATAGCAAGAGACATCTTTGAGATCTCTCCTCGGTCCATTGTGAGAGGAACTGCCTTTTTGGAACTTTCCCTTCACAAAGAATTTTTTGATGTTCTTTGTGAAGAGAGTTGTAAGTTCGTCCTCCTCATCTTCTAGGTCTGAGTTCTCATGCTCCATCTCAAGCCTTGTGAAGGCTTTGGACATTTTGAGGGCAATTTGTTGGATCGTTAGAGTTACGTCTGAGGGAACAAAAGCTTTGTTCCCACGGAAGGCACAGCGGATTAAAATAGCAAGAAAGATAATAGAACGAACTCACGATATATAGTGGAAACCCTGATTAGCAAAACTAGCTTCTCAAGGAAAAACCACTACCTTCAAACTTCCGCTTGAGAGGATTTTGAAGTGTGTACTTGTCTTATTGATTTCTTGTTCGATTACACTTGTAGCATGGACTCCAAAACACTAGACTTCCCACCTAGATTCGAAGATCACTCCTACAACGATGAATCCAAACTCAACCCTCAAAGACTCACAAACACTTCACTCTCTTTTTCTTCTCAACTGAACGCTCTTCGTTCTACTTTTTCTTCTGCGTCGTTACATAGAAAAGAATCCATGCTTCTCTTAAATACAACTCCGCTAAAACCCTAATTAACACAAAATTAGGAAATACTAGAATCGGATTACAAAGATATGATTTTGTTTTGAAGATAAGATATCACAACCGGTTATATTAGTTAAGGAAGGAGTTCCTTAATTAATCCAACCGATTGGATAACGTTCTTCTCTCTCCAATCGCCTTATCTTAGGAAAGATTCCTAGGATCAACACGATCAGGTTTTCTCTCTCCATATCTTCGCGTAATCCGGCTTGATCCTTGGAGCCGAAGTCTTCATCCTCTACCGCGTGGCTTCTTGGTTTGTTTCCTTAACTCAGTACGCTGGATGACTTCTTTCCTTTTGCAGCCTTGATCTAGTCCGTCACTTCAGTTCCTTGAGAGGTAACAAAGCGCTAAGCAAGCCTTTGTTCCCTCTGAGATCTTGTGCTGCAAAGCTCCCTGGGATAACTCTTCTTGTCCCTAAAACACTTGGTACACATATTAGTTGAGTATTTGTAACCATCAAAACCTAAGGAATTCAACACAATTCCTTTCTCCAGTTTCTTGTCAGCATTGACTTTGGTGTGTTCTCCTTCTTCAACCTCCAGTTTCCCTATGATTTGAGTTAAGGGAAGAGATTGGATGCCTGGGGTGTTCTTCATGATTCCTTTGATGAGGGTGAACTTAGAGTTAAGTCCATTGATGACCACCGGTGATTTGGAGACTTCATCAAGGGTGACCTCAGCCGCTGTTAACTTTTCAATGAGCCTGTTGAAGCGAGAGTAATACTCAGAGATGGTTTCAGTTTCCATCATTTTGAATGTGTGGTATTCTCCTTCTAAAACAAACTTTCGGCTTTGCTTTAGTTCCTCACTTCCTTCATGCATGTCCTTGAGTGCTTGCCACATCTCTTTCGCCGTCTTGATTCCTATGACTTTGTCCATATCTTCTCTATCCAGTCCATTGAGAATGAACTATCTAGCCTTGGCGTTCTTTTCCATGATGACATAATGCTCAGGTTTCCAATCTTCTTCCTTTTGGTTGAGATCGATATAGCCATCTCCATTCTCGACTATCCTCCAGCATTGGTAGTCATTGGTCTTTACGTGGCTTTCCATGCACTTGGCCCACCATGTTTCTTCTGCCTTCTTTCGGAGATGTGGTTTATTGGTGGAGATTTTGAGCTCAAACTTGCTTGACTGAGACATCTTAGATCTGCAAACTTAAACAAAGATCTAGAGCTTTTCCCGCTCTGATACCAATTGTAGGATCGTGATTGTTAGATTAAGAACAAGGGAACTGAAAATACAGATTACAGTTCCCTTCGCAGCGGAAATAAACAATCAAATATAAATGAACAAGTTCCTTATAGTGGAAACCTTCGATTGCCAACTAGCAATCTAGGATAAAAACCACTACCTTTCTTTCGAAAGGATTTCAAGGTCTAGTTCTTGATTTCTTATCACTTCGGTTACAGATTACTCTAGGAACAAACACACAATTTCTTTGTCTTACACACAGTTAGAAAATCCTAGATAAACTTAACAGAAAGTATAATCAATCCAAGAAGCAGTCCTAAGCACTAAGGAACTAACTCACTTACAGTCACAGGAACTAGCACACAGCTCTCAGGTTCCTTGACTGGTTCCTCTTGATCTTGGTTTGAGTTGACGATCTGTTTGAGAGCTCATACTATGATGTTTGCTATGAAGTGTGATTCTTGTTATAGTGCTTGAGAATAACACTGAAGCTTGTCTTCCTTATATAGTGCATTCTCGAGGTTGAGTCTTCTCTCGGTTCCCACAGAGCAAGCTTGACCTAGGCTGTGTGGTTATCCTTAATTCACGCTGACTTAAACATGTACCAACAACCTAGGCAAGCTCAGAATACATCTTGGTTGGTCAAAGGCTTGATACAAATTTGTCATGTCGTTGTCCAACGCCTTTCGTCCGAGGTTCAGCTACCTAGACACTTTGGAACTTTCCTCTGGATGGTGACAGGCCTTTGACATGTCGCTTTCACCGACCTTTGTCTGAGGTTCATCGTTCTAGACAGCTTAGAGCTTTCCTTTGGATGGTGGCAGGCTTTAGAAACTTTGCTCATGTCGCTTTCACCATCTTTTGTCTGAGGTTCAGCGTTCCCAGCTTTATCGGGAAAAGCAAAGTCATGTGTTGCACTTCTGGGTTCCTTTGGCTTGCTTGTTTGGTTTCTTTGTCTTGTTTGGCTTCCATGGTTTCAATAACTTTCATGTGGTTCCTTTAAACACATCTGTAAGATAAAACATTAGTATCAAAGTATTTGTCATCTTCAAAAGTAGAGAAACTGAGAAAAGGAACTCTCATAGGAACTGAGGTTCCTGAGTTCCGTTTCCTAACACTTTATCATGATCGACGACTTAGTCTTGAGCTATATGCTTGTACTGTGATCTTTTGATGATGCCAAAAGGGGGAAGTGTGGAAAATGTGAGATGAACTCAATGAAGAGTTGATAACTGAAGCTAGTTCTAAGGAGAATCTTGATGCAACTTGAAAGGTAAATCCCAATATGTACTTTCTGAAGGGGAACTTTGTTAATGGTTACAACATAGAATATGCTTGACTACATGTGATTGACTTATTACTTGATTGTTTTGAACTTAGATGTTTTAAAATTAAAAAGTGCTCATTTTGTATGGCTTTGTCATCACCAAAAAGGGGGAAATTGTTAAAACGATGATGTTCCCTCTAGTTTTGATGATGATAAATCCCATTATACTTGATGGTTTTATTGTGACTATGAGTTTCAGGAATAATTCAAAAGACAAGGAACGATGAAAACCATGTGGAGAATCAAAACAGAATATGCAAGGAACATCGAAATCAACAATGGAACAATGCGCCAAGGAACGATGAGACGCGTGCTGTTAGCCTTGCCGAATCTTCTAATTTTGGAAAGAGGTCTTTGAAAATGTTTTGGGCCGCAGGGAACAAGTTTGTTGAATGTTTGGTTGTTAGAAAAGATTATGAAAAGATTGTTTAGGAATATTTTATTTGATTTCCTTAAGTGAAACTAGGATGCGGATCTGGTGAGAAAGGGAGCTAGGGTGAGAAATGAGAATGAACATGGGCCATTTGATCTAAGAAAACTAAAGGCCCAGATTAAAAAAGGCAAAAGACGCAATAATTCGGCACGACCGAATTTTATTTGACAAAAACGTGTATTTTGGGGGGAAATACGGGCGGGTGCATGTGTTTGCGTTTTTTTTTTATTCGTTAGCACATACATCACAAAACTCATACACATAGAGACTTATTTTCATGCACATACATGCAAAATCTGTGTATTTTTTAACTCATCCACATAAAGTCAAATGAAACACAAACTTGTGCACATTTCAAGAAGTACATAAGTTTTTGCTTATATGTGCGTGAATTTTGACTAAACAAAGACAAGAAAATGTTCATGCACATACAAGCCAACTCGTGCACATTCTAAAAAGTGCATCAATTTTTACTTGTATATGCATGTGTTTCCACTTACACAAATCCACACATACAGTCAAAATTTATGCACATACAAGCACAAAATTGTGCACGTTCCAGGAAGTGCATATGTTTTGCATATATGTGCATGAGTTTTCACTTAAACAAAGTCACACATAGAATCAAAATGTATGCACAAACAGGCACAGACTTGTGCATATTCTAGGAAGTGCATAAGTTTTTGTCTGTATGTGCATGAATTTTCACTTATATAAAGTCATATACATATTATTTCTAGAAAATATGTAAGTGGAAACTCATTGCACACCTAGTACAAATTTCATACACATACAAGTAGAAAGGCATGAAATTCAAAAGGATTACATATACAATTCAAAACTCATGTACATTTTGACCCCAAAAAATGATACACACAAGTAGAATTTAGATGCACATAAAGGTTCAAATTCATGTACACACAAGCTACAACATATGCACACCCCATATCATATTCGCGTGCGCGTCCTTTTGTTTTTTCAAAAATACGTCTTTTGTTTCAAAAATACACGCTTTTTTTCAAACATACGCGTTTTTTTTTTCAAAAATATGCGCTTTTTTCAAAAAACAATCGTGCCATTTTTTCCCTTCATTTCTCACTATATTAAGTTTTCTCACTTGAACATTTCCCATAAAGATAATCATAAGAAATCGATTGAACAATCTCATACATATTCCAACAATTTTAGTTAACATTCTTTTTTTTTATTTTTCGTCAATAATTTTGCCTAATCTCTACATTTGTTCATATATTTTGATGACAAATAACTAATGTAGAATCAATAGCATCACATTACTTTCGTTTGAAAAATATTGGTTGTCATATTTTATGGATTCTATCTATTAAATAATTAAATTTTAATATTACATTTGACAATAATAATTTAGTTATAATTGATTTATTATAAGTTGTTAGACACTAATCAAACCAGATTTTAATTGTTAGATCTTTATATTTTATATTTAATAGTAAATATAAAATTCAATTTTCAATAAATTATAACAAATCAAAACAGTGAAAATTACTTGATTTGATCTAATAATTTGCTATTAAAAATTTCGATCAATTTTACATTTGTTTATCTTTAGTTATCCTCACAAATTAAAATCTGGATGAGTTTTGACAAATGATCGTAAAGGGACTCCACTAGTGTTGATGATCCTGACGCCATTGACTCCTTTTCTCTAGACTATGATGATTATTGCAATATTACTTTCTCAATTATGGATGTTCGTGTATAAGCTTCGTCGAGCGAGTTTGGATTATTTCTTTGTTGTTTTGAAGGTGGATGGGCAGTGTCATCAACTATATGTTGTAAGGAGGTTGAAGGCAAGTGATGATCCAGTGTGCCTTTCTCCCTGGGGTTGGTTTTACTCTACTTACACTTTGAACTTCGGTGGGTAGTAGTTCCCTCGAGACTTGATTTTTTGTGTGTTTCTTTTAGACTTGTGGTACTTCAATGATTGCAGTAGTTTTACTATAAACTACTATACTTTCACTTTGTGTTTCTTCTTCTTCTTCTCCACAAATAGCGCCAATGAAGATTCCAAAGATAGTGGAGGGATGATTTGGAGGGGGATGACTACAATCCACCAACGCTCTCTCAGTTTCCTTAATGGTCCATGACAACATCATTGATTGTTCTCGTGTTTGATTGACTTCCAATAGCGTCGGTGGTGACGATGGTAACTTCCCTACAACTTGAAACCTGCGTTCCAAGGACCTCAGGCCTCATCGACAACAATGTTAACGCCTCGTCACACATTTTCCCTTGTGCTCCATCATCCTTTATATACGTGGATGACAATATGGCGTATATGATGTACATTTTGCATCTACTCGTCCATATGCTCTAGTGTCTGTAGGGCTCATTGATGGCGATGATGGCCTCCAAGTTGTACCCTAATTCACTCCTTCACTTCTACACTCCAATGTTCATCTGGTTCATCGATGGCGATGATGACCTCCTTAGTTTACACCCATTCACTCCTTTGCTATTATGCTCCAGCGTTCCTCGATGACGGTGATGGACTCTATGATTTACACTCATTCATTCCATGTCGTATTAGAAAAATCCCAAAGGGTGGATCCTTGGGAGATACCTCAACGAAAGCAATGGCAGTTGGGGCCTTCAACATGATGAAAATATATGTAGAAGAAGAGTTTGTAGAAATGAAGTGTTTGAAGATATGCTTAAGATGATGAATATGAGAAACTTGAGGTAATGTTCGGCAGATGATGAACTTGAAATACTCAAATGGTGCTTAAGGGATGAAGAACATGAAGATCTTGAAAACATGCTAGAAAAGTGATAAACTTGAGGAATTTGAAGTGAACTTGATAAATGAAGACCTTTTAAGAACACGAAA
This sequence comes from Rheum nobile, assembly GCA_027886185.1. Taxonomy (NCBI): domain Eukaryota; kingdom Viridiplantae; phylum Streptophyta; class Magnoliopsida; order Caryophyllales; family Polygonaceae; genus Rheum; species Rheum nobile. The sequence goes on from WOAB01000065.1 coordinate 537,144, forward strand.
TGGTGTTCTTGATGGATGCTTGAAGAATCCATTGAGAAATGAAGAACTTGAAGCATAAATCATCCCTTTGATCTTTGAAATCTCCTACAAAACCCTGTTTAACTCCTCAAATTCGGGAAGAAAATCCCCTTTTCTCATGCTCATGTGTGATTTTTATAGGCGAAGTGCAACTATTGTCCACGTGGTCGCAATGATGGCCCTAGGTGGAGAGGTGTGTGGGCTGTCACATTTGCTCCGAGATTTCCGGGATCAAGTCATTGTGCACTCGTACTTGATGAGCTTTCAGCCACATCACCATCATGCACAATGGTACGGACGCGGAGCAGAAGATTGTATATGTACGACCGCTGAATTTCACTCATGTCTTGACACGTTGCTTATTTCATTTATTACGGCCTCATAAGCTTTTCGGTTTTTTCTCCTGGTAACCTGATGCGTCCTTGACTCAGAATGCCGGCCAAAGTGCCTTGGCGGCGAGGATCTAGACCTTGATGTGAGTCGCTCGTCTCGGCCTTAAGGTTTGAGGTTCACGTAGCGAAAGATGGGATGCGAGGGAAGTGTCGCGACACGGCGAAGGTGACGCGATGAATGGAGTCACGACACACGAACGGTTGAGCGCGATGAATATCACGAAACGTTAGCGGTGGTGAGCGGTGGCGAGCGGTGGCGGATCTGGATCACGGTCTCAGGACTAGGCGTGATGAAGGATACGGCTCGACGAATCAAGCGTGGCCGTAGCGTCGGCGGCGGAGTGAAGGAGGTGAGAAGATAGATTTAGGGTTTTGACGTCCGATCAAAGGAAGGAGGCAATGGCACTCAAACTTAAGCTTTGATTAAAGATAGACGTAACCTTTTACACGAGGCTGAGATGGTCTTATATAGAGGTCGCGGGACTCAGATGGGCCGAGTCTCGCCTAATGGGCTAGCCCACTCAACATGAGTGGAGCACACGCCCGAAATAGAAAACTACTAAAAATAGTAACTTCTAAAAATAGATAGTGCCAAAACTAGAAAAGTCTAAAAATAGTAAAAGAAACTCTAAATGATAATAATAGGCGTCGTTGATGCGGTGCCGATGGTTGCGAGGAGCTTGAGAGAGAGCGCAATCTCGACGCGCCTTGGCTAGCGACGACGTGCATGATCAATGATTGTGTGGCGTTGGCGATGGCCTTGGCACGCGATCTTGTCATGGGCCCTTGTGAGCGGATGCTCATGGCTTCCTCCTCCTCAGCTGCAGTCATGGTCGGCAGGGGCGCATCACCCTCCCTCACTTGGCTGTGAAGCGTCCCCGCTTCACCATCATCGAACTCGGGCTCCACATAAGGCTGTAAATCGGCGATGTTGAAGGTCGCGTGGACACCGTAGTTGTCTGGCAGCGCGAGCTCGTAAGCGTTTTCTCCAATTGCCTTCACAACGCGAAAGGGACCATTGCCGCGAGGCGCTAATTTGGATTTGCGCTTGGCTGGGAAGCGTTCTTTGCGGAGATGCACCCACACCATGTCTCCAGGTGCGAAGATGATGTGGTGCCGACCGCGGTTGTGCTGCGACGCGTATTGAGTAGCGCGGCATTCCAACTGCTCGCGCGTTCTACGATGGAGTCCCTGGATCTGCGCGGCGCGGTTGGCCGCGGTAGTGTGCTCATTGTCCTTGATGGTTTGCGGAAGCATGTCTAGCGGTGTCAAGGGGTTTCTGCCGTAGACGACCTCGAATGGGGTGAGCCTTGTCGCGGAGTGCCTGGACCTGTTGTAAGAAAACTCAACAATAGCAAGTAAGTCTTCCCAACGCCTGGGGTTGGCTTTGAGCATGGTCCGGAGGTGGGCGCCTAGGGTTCGGTTGGTCACCTCGGTTTGGCCATCGGTTTAGGGGTGGTAGCTAGTGGAAAAGAGTAGTTTTGTACCTAGCTTTCCCCAAAGAGTTCTCCAAAAATGCCCCACAAATTTAGTGTCCCTATCACTCACAATAGTTCTGGGAATTCCATGCAATCGCACCACATTCTCAAAGAACAACCCAGCAATGTCACTAGCATTATGAGTGGTCTTACATGCCATGAAATGGGCCATTTTGGAAAACCTGTCCACAATAACAAATATGGAGTCCCTACCCCTACGAGAGAGAGGAAAACCTGTAATGAAGTCCATGGACAAATCTTCCCAAGGGCCGAGAGGTATTGGCAAAGGCGTGTAGAGGCCGTAGGGACTTGGTGGGTCATGCACGGCCAAAAGAAATGCTCGCGAAGGGCGGCCAAAGTTTTTGTAACCCCAAAGTGGCCTCGACCTTCATGTGCCTCCTGAATAAGTAGGTTCCTAATGGATGAGCTAGGGATGCATAGGCGGCCAGCCTTGTATAGGTAACCCTCGTGTAGAAAATATGTCTCAAACTCACGGTCTCTAAGGCAGTGCTCAAAAATAGGCTTAAAGAAGGAATCAGTCAAGTATAAGCCAATAACCTTAGTTTGAAGATGAGTAAGGAGGTTATACCTGCGAGAAAGGGCGTCGGCGACCACATTCTCCTTACCTTTCTTGTGCACAATGACGTAGGGGAACGTCTCCATGAACTCCACCCAACGGGCATGGCGGCGGCTTAGGTGGGCCTAGCTCTTCAAGTAGCTAAGGGATGCGTGGTTCGAGTGGATGACGAATTCGCGCGGCCATAGGTAGTGCTGCCAGGTCTTGAGCACGCGGACGAGGGCGTAGAGCTCCTTGTCATACGTGGGGTAGTTCAAGGTGGCCCCGGTGAGCTTCTCACTGAAGAACGCGATGGGCCGCTTTCCCTGGTGCAGGACTCCACCAATGCCGACATTTGACGCGTCACATTCAATCTCAAAGTGTTTGTTGAAGTTCGGAAGTTGTAGAAGGGGCGCGTTGCACATGGCCTCCTTCAACGCGACGAAGGCCTTCTCGTGGTGCCCCAACCAATCCACCGCGGCGCCCTTCTATGTGAGCTCATGCAGCGGCACGGCGATGGAGTTGAAGTCGTGGACAAACCGCCGGTAAAAACCTGTCAAGCCAAGGAAGTTGCGCACCATGGTTGGAGTCGTAGGTGCCCCAACCAATCCACCGCGCCGCGGAGCTTATCTAGCATGTCGTCGAGCCGCGGGATGGGGTGCCGGTATTTCACCATAATTTGATTGATGGCGCGGCAGTCAACACACATTTGCCACGACCCGTCTTTCTTGGGCACTAGGATCACCAGCACGGCGCAAGGGCTCAAGGATTCCCTCACGTAACCGTGATCCAGAAGTTCATGCACTTGGCGTTGCAACTCCTTGGTCTCCTCAAGGTCGGCGCGGTACGCGGCGCGATTGGGCAATGAGGCACCGGGCACCAAGTCGATTTGGTGTTCAATGCCGCGCAAGGGTGGAAGGCCTTGCGGAAACTCCGCTGGCAACACCGCGGCGAACTCGTCGAGTAATGCGGCGACAACCGGAGGCAAAGGATCGGTGATGGAAGCGTTAGGCATGTTGGGGGTTCGTACCAACAGGAAATAGGGTGCCTTGCCGTTCAAAGTGGCAGTGAGGTCGTTGGGCCGCGCGAGAAGCAAACACTGCTCACAACTGCCCTGCAACGCGGGGCTCATTGGCACGGTACTCCCAATGTCCATGCAACGCGTTTTGTCATTGGACGCGGTGTTGTTGGCTACGCGGTCAGTATTTAGAGAAGCATTGTGGTGGCTTGAGGGAGTACGCGACTTCCTGTTGCCAGTGTTTGGGATCGTTGAAGAATCGCTAGAATTGGGGTTGGATCGCGGCGGCGTGGCCTCGGTCGCGGCTGATTCGATAGCCTTCTGACGATCTCGCTCTACCTGATCCTGTAAAATCTCATGGGGATACATGGGTAAAAGGGTGACACGCTTCCCGTGGTAAGTAAACACGTAAGTGTTTAAATAGCCATCGTGAAGAACGCGCGTGTCGAATTGCCATGGGCGCCCCAACAAGAGATGTGTGGCGTCCATCGCAATGACATCACATAGGAACGAGTCCGAATACTGACCAATGGAAAAAGAGATAAGACATTGACGAGTTACAGTGTTACCAGAACTCGAAGAAATCCACTGGAGGTGATGAGGCTAAAGTCGTGATGCCTATCAAAGTAAACCTCAAAAACCTAACTAATGTAGTAGGGTAAAATAAGGATCGATCCCACAGGGAGGTAAGCAATCTTCCTAAGTGCAAAGGTTGTATGCCAATAGTAACAAAAGGGGGATTTTGGTTTGTATCAAGTAACAAAGTAAATTAATGCAAAAAATGTAATCAATGGGTGAGAAGTAACTTAGCCAGACAAATATCCACACTTTAGTTTGATTGGTTGATCCTAGATTATCTCCAATTCCTACCAATGAATATTCATGTCCCGATCTTATGTATATAGAGAGGTCAACTAGCCCTGAAAATACTTATCATTAAACAATCAAGAAACTATCAAGATTCAATCTAACGGCAACAGTAAGCATAGGAATTAACCAGGATAAATGCATTATACTTAACAACCCGTCAGTACTCGACATGTAATCAATTCTCTCACTACTACAAAAATGCCCAAATAACCCGGGCGTTGAAGGGCAAATAACCCGGACCTGGTCTGGGTTAAAGATCAGCGCTATATTTGCCCTGCACCAAATAACCCGGACCTAAATCCGGGTTATTTGCCCCCCACAATTTTTCCACCTCGTATTGATATCCGGGTTATGTGGGTACTATATAACCCGGATATATGTACATCCGGGTTATATGAATCCCATGTAAATCCGGGTTATTTGATATGAAAATACAGCGGTTTTTTAGATCCGGGTTATTTGCCTAAGCAAATACACCAGCTAACCCGAAACCATATCCGGGTTATTTGTGGCGCAAATACGCCGGGCTTAACACGTCCGGGTTATTTTCCTCAAAAAATACATTAGTTATATGAAAATCAAATCCGGGTTATTTGAGATATCATACGTTTTGCACATGTCACATTAACACCATTATCAAATTCAACGTCAAAATACCAAAATGAACAATTTACAGCCGGTGAGATATCAACAAATAAAAACTGTATTAACTGCTCATTACAATCTATGGCAAACTAACCATATATAATATTTAGATAACTTTGTATTATATTAACATCAGTAAAGATGTCTACCTTATATACTATATAAATATCAGTAGACCCATTTACAACTACGAGATGGCTAACTCAAGAAAAGTCACTAAGATACTTATTTTTCATCTTATTTTATACTGCTAAAAGCTAATCAGCCAAGCTGAGAATAATAAACCAGGTGCCACTGTACCAGATACTTATACTAATCATTTGGATCTTTTAATTTGCTCTCAATCAGTAGTTCCCTTAGCAGTTATGCCATTAGCCGAGGCATATCCATATGGATTCTTGCTTGCCCAGTTCCATTGATCCCGACACATCTCTTCGATCCCATACTTAGCTCTACACATCAAAGCAATTTTTGTGAGAATCTTAAGCCCATAAATGATAAATCTAATATTAACAATCTAATTCTCGTAGAAAGCTTTTCAAATCCAGTAGTAATCATTGATTGTCTGGGTCATTAGCATTGAATTATTGTAGCTTATATTGTGTTTCCAGTGAAAACATGGTGAGTGATACTGAAAGTTAAACCCGGCGTGTGAGGAAGTTATTTTCATTATTACAGCATGAAATTACTTTCATTATTACAGCATGAAATTACTTTCATTGAAGAAATAAAAGCACATTCCCTCCATGTCTATGACAAAACAAGTGTAAGGTAAAGGTTCTTACTTTTGAAGTTCATTAAGCCACCTTCCAATGCTATCAAAGGTTTGCCGCCTGCTGACATCATATATGAGTAGAGCTCCAACTGCACCTCTATAGTATGCAAACGTGACAGCTCTGAACCGCTCTTGACCCGCTGTATCCCAAATCTGTGCTTTAATTTCTTTTCCATCAATTTTCAATTTTTGTGTCTGAAACTCTACTCCAATAGTTGACTTTGAGTTAAGGTAAAACTCATCTCTAGCAAACCTTGCAAGCAAGTTTGATTTTCCAACAGCAGAATCACCAACAAGAACAATCTTAAAGAGATAATCATCGGTTTGCCCTTCTGAACTAAATGCCATCTTCCACCTCCACAATTATGTCAAGTATATAGGATCATTATAGCAGGAAAAAAACAGCCTCCAAGAAAGTGTACTTTCAATCAGTGATTAAAAAGGCCCTAGGCGCACCTAGGCGCAGAGGACCCTGGAGCCTAGGCGCGCCTGAGAGGCTCAAGGCGCGCGCCTAGCCACAAACATCCTCAAAAACGTGTAATTCATTATCAAAATGTTATAAAACCAATTTATAATGAAATAAAACTAAGTTAAAGCACCATAATGTCATAAAATCAAGTCTAAACTAGTAAACAAGTAGGAAAATCAAGTCTAAATCATAAAAAAAAATCATTTTTAAAGGATAGAAAGTAGTGAAGTGGGTCAGTCAAGGTCTAAATCATCCTCTTCCTCTTCATCTTGGTTGAGACAAACATCCTCATCATCTCCAATAACAGAGTTGTAGTCTTCATCATCATCTTCATCCTCTTCCTCTTCTAGTTGTGACATCAATGCTTGTGTTCCCGAGCTAGTGCCTTGTCCTCCACTCCTACTCCTACTCCCTCTTGATCTGAGGTTAAACCTTTCTTCATCAGCACCTGCAGCCCTACCAACTTGCCCCCATGTAAGACTCTCGTCTTCTTCAAACACCAAGTCATTTTCAGCATCATCTTGGTGTTTTCCTGTCAGCCATTCATTGGATTCATCAATACCATCCAAGCTGATTGGGTCAATTATGTCACGCATCTCATATCTCTTTGAGCAACGTTCGGTTGTATTTCACATACACCAAATTATTCAAACGTTGTTGATCAAGCCTATTTCTCTTTTTGGAATGAATCTGCAATGATATATATCAATATATTAGATTGGCTCATTGACATCAATACATCATCATATATTAAAATGATATTAAAGAAACATATTTACATACTTACATGCTCAAAAGTGCTCCAATTTCTTTCACATCCAGATACACTACATGTAAGACTAAGAACTTTGATCGCGAATTGTTGCAAGGAAGGTGTTGATGAACCATAGCAACTCCACCAATCAGCTAATTAATAGAAACAAAGTGCACTTTAATACTCTTAATTTCAAGAATTATAATCATAAATAATCTAAGTTTGCACAAATAAAAGAAGTTTGTACCTGGCACTTTAGTCTTCCTATGTCTAATTGCCATTTGATTTCCAAACAACCCTTCTGCTCGTTTGTAAGTAGAGAGCTCATCCATAATCTTGTCTTGTGTGCTTCTGTCCCTAATCAATCTGTTAATAACCTTATACAAGCCATCTACCACTTCTTCACACTGCGCAGCATCAGGTTTATCATAGTAGAACTCGGGATTGAGGAAATATCCAGCTGCATGTAAAGGATGGTGAAGCTGACATTCCCATCTCTTATCAATTATTTCAAAAATGTGCATGTACTTGCTCTCGTTTCCATTGAATGCCGCAACTATGGCTTCTTTTGCTCGATCGATGGCCTCATAAATATAACCCATGGCGGGTTTCTTCTCCGAATCAACCAATCTCAACAATTTTACCAATGGAGCACTCACTTTAAGAGTGTAAAGCATAGTATTCCAAAAACTAACCATCATTACAGTGCTTGCAGCCTTTTGCCCTCCAGCTTCTTTGGCATATTTGCTTGTTATCCAATCCGTAGACTGAAATAGCTTCCTCAAATTATCTTGTTGTTGGTGTATTGACGACAATGTGATGAATGACGTCGCAAACCTTGTTTTCCCTGGCCTTAATAAGTTCTTCTGCAGGGTGAACCTTCTCATCATATTCAACAAGCCTGGCCTTTGATATATGTAGCTGCACATGTGAATTGCTCTCTTAAGAGTCCGATCAATTGTAGCTACACGACTAATATCTTCAAGCATCAAATCAATGCAATGAGCTGCACACGGTGTCCAATACAGATGGGGATATGTTCCTTGTAGAAGTTTACCTGTAAGACATAAATTTTAAGTGTCATATGTTAGCTCTCAAAAGTGAAAAGTCTATAGTCAGTAATTAAAAAAATATTAATAAATAAAGAATAAGAGCTTTTACCTGCGCTCACGAAGTTTGCCCCGTTATCTGATATGACTTGAACAACATTTCTTTCACCAACTTTTTCAATAACTTTACACAACAACTCGAAAATCTTGAATCCGGTCTTCGAGTAGTTGGATGCATCAACTGACTCGAGGAACATACTTCCTCTTGAACTATTAACTAAGAAGTTAATAAGTGAACTTTGACATCGATCTGTCCACCCATCTGACATGATAGAGCATCCCGTCTTAGCACATTCCTCTCTATGAACTTTCAGCTGGTCATCAGTCCTTTGAACTTCTTTTTTCAATAAAGGAACCCTTACTTCATAAGGAGTTGGCGGCTTTGCTCCGATTCCCGCCCTTGTAATCGAATCACAAGCCTTTTTAAAATCATCATCAGCCAATACCTGAAAGGGAATTCCTGTTTTGTAGACAAATCGAGCAATATCTTCACACATCTTTGCTCTTGCCTCCTTTTTATAGGCTTCATTCAGTGTAGATTGCCTCCCTGTAGGCTGCGTTGGTGCTGATCTCGGCTTTATAAATGCATCTAGAGACCCAACTTGTCTTTTTCTAGTTTGACTTGCAAGCGTGGACATTGGCCTTTTACCCTTTCGATCAGACACGGGAGGTTGATCTTCAATATCATCCTCATCAAGGTTAATTGATCTTTGATCATACTCAGACAGCAAATTTAACTGCTCACGTTGAGTCTTCTTCTTAGCCATGAACTCTCCAATTTCTGCTCTAACATGATCTGGACACCTAGGGCAGGTTGTGGTGTTTCGAAACCCATCAACAATATGTTGTTTCAGCCGATAAATGCCTCATGCGCAAAGCTTTTTGCAGAAAGTACATGTCACATTGTTCTTGTTTTTCTCATCAGCAAAAAACCCGTATTTCCAACCCGGATCAGCTCAGTTACTTGGTTGTTTATCTCCCTCAGCAGCCATAATATAGACTGAAGTAATTTAGCATCTGAAACAATAAGTTAAGAACATAACTCACATACTGAACACAGCAGAATGTCAGTAAAAAAAAACACAGCAGAATTATTCATAATATAGCAGAATATTAAACATCACAACATCAAGAGGAAATACACAAGCAGAAACAACACAGCAGAATGCCAGAATCTCATCCAAAAATAAGGTACATTAGAATATCAAATATCTAGCAGTCTAGCACACTTAATATATAGTGAAACAAAAGAAAACACAGCAGAAAGCCAGATATACACAAGCAGAAACACAGCAGCAGAAACACAGCAGCAGAAACACAGTAGCAGAAACAAAAAAGAAAAAAGAGAAGCAGTGAAGCACTTACCTGGAGGAGGAACCAGGGAACCAGCCGAACTTGAGGAGGTGGAGGATGAACCAGCCGAACTTGAGGAGTTGGGGCCCTTGGGGGAGGATCCAGCCGAACTTGAAGAGGAGGAAGTGGAACAAAGAACTTGAAGAGAGGAGAAGTAGGAACCAAGGAAGAGGAAGAGTCTTTGCTTGGGAAATTATAACGTTTTTTTCTTGGAAGTGAATATTATAAAGATATAGGGTAAAAGATATACTTTTAACAAAAAAGGAAATCAAATCTTCTTTAAAGAATTTTACAAAACCAAAAAAAGATAACAGAAATATACTCAATGATCTACAGAACAGTCAGGCGCGCGCTTGGACCAAAGGCGCGCCTAGGCGCGCCTCCTGAGCCTAGGGGGAGCCTAGCCATTTGAGGCACGCCTAGGGCGAGGCGGGCACCAGGCCTTCCCAGGCGCGCCTAGGCGCGCCTGAGCTGTGCCTTTTTAATCACTGCTTTCAATGTTACAAGTTCCCAAAGTAAAGAAATGTTCTGCAGATGCAAATATAAAGCGTGTGGAATTAGTAAGCTGCAAGGTATGCACACAGCATGAACAATTGAAGGACAAGGAAGAATACTATTTATAGAAAAAGTCTCTCGCTTTTTACGAATATGAAGCTGAAAAGGTCTGATAACATCTAATTCTGACAAATTTGAAACATGAGAAGAAAATGATATAGGTAAAGACTAAAGACATACCTAATAAACATCGGAATAAGTGAATCTTTCAATTGCAATGAATGAGTATCACAAAGTAATCGCATCCCAAAGAAGAGAAGAGTGGCAGGAAACTAAAATAAGAGATACAGTCAAAAACTGTGTCCTATATGAGAATGTACTGCATCTCTCAACAAAATTTCTAGTTGCTACCATTCCCAACAAGAAAGCATCAGAATTTGGAGAGAAAATGAAGCTTTTTACTCATTTCATGGGCCATATTATATTGTGACAGTACTGCAAGTACTATAACCATAGTAGCAATGCTGCAATGTGTCCATCAGCCAAGTCAACCACATGAATGTAGTCTCTGACCTGAAAAGTAAATCCTCATTAGCACCAAAATAGTGAAGACAATAATGTCTTTCGAGAGTTTTCACACGAATATTGGCATATTAACAAGCAGCATGATTTAGAAACTCATACCCCAGTGCCATCCTTGGTATTATAATCGGTTCCATATACTGTTAAAGCAGGACGTCTACCCACAGCTACCTGAATTAACAAGACATATATTGAATTATTTCACCATCAAAGGGCCCATTAACATGATAAAATAACAGCTTAGGAGAGTCAAAAGGTGTCAAATCAAATCCCAAATCAACTTACTGGTTGTTCTGTGTCACAAACTTCACATATGACCTGAGATCAAGCACAAATCAGACTTTAAACAAGTTCTAATATTCAAAGCCAGTTAGAAAATATTAACTAAGGATTTTCACCATCATTAGCAATTTCATGTCTAAAAGTAACTGAAGACATAGCAATTACCAAAGCATGACAGCACCAACAAGAACAACAATCAATTCTATATATAATGATAAATATTGCAAATCTTGACACTATAGAAGTCCATTTCAAGAGAGAGGGGAAAAACTCCGTACTCTCAGCTCAGATGGGAATGAAAGGGGAATCACTTGAGTATTAAGCGCTGAGAAGAAATTCCAGATCTTCCAGATAGTGAGAAGCTAATTTATCGAATCCCTAGTCAGAATCCGCCAATGAATCCAGCAAAGCTTCTCAAATTGGTCTTTAACTTCGTGCAGAGCAAATTTGGTGGAGACTTCCAATCTGAAACCAGAGAGAGGCGAGAAAAGTTAGGCATGCTACAAATCTAAAGACTTCTCAAATTGGTCTCTAATTTCGCCAAAAAAGTTAGGCAAAGAATCGAATACTTACCAGAAGCGGAAGAGCAGAGTGAAGTTTAGTGGAGACTTCCAATCCGAAACCAGAGAGAAGCAAGAACACGATGAAGGATTGAGGGAGGCTACAAATCTGCTTGGAGTTTGACTGACAACGGAGAAGGGCGCAGAATGCTGAGAAGCGAGCCTGGAGAGGAGATGAGGTGGGCGGCGTGGTGGTGCAGATCGAGTAAGAACAGTTGGGCAACGTGGGGTGCAGATCGAGTCCAGGAGGTGGACGGCATGGGCAGAGAAGATGTCGATCAATTTGGGGCTAGGGCTTGGTTACGTAGAAGGGAGAAGATGAGGTTTCTATAGAATCCGACTTTCATTTAGACCCATAAATAACCCGGATCCAAAATATATAGAAAATTAGACTGTATAAATAACCCGGATCTTGACGCATCCGGATTATTTAAGTGCTCATTTGTTGTATTTAACTAGGATCATGACACGCCCGGGTTATAAAATATAATACCCATTTTTCAAAGTTTTATAACCCGTCATTTGCACGCCCGGGTTATTTTTGTACGGGTTATTAGGACATTTTTATAGTAGTGTCTTCACAATAAACATTCACAACTAGTTCCTTTAATCGTAGTTGCTACACAAGATAAGGGATTTCAACTAGAAATATCCAAACTCTAGCAATAGATAATCACTAATATCAACTAGATGATCAGACTAGTCAAATCAGCAAGAATCAATGGGATGAAGCTCAAAGAGAATCAATATAATCAAAGAAAAGAAAATAGAGTTATAATCTCACAACAAAATACAAACGAAGGCTTCAATCGTCGGACTAAGCAAAAGTTGTTTAGTTTTTCATAGTCTTCAAAGCATAAAAACTCTAAGGGAAAAATTGAACGATTATGTGATTGTTTGAATGTGATAATGAAAAAGGCTGCTAACTAATGAAAGGTATAACCTAGCAAAACCTAATTCCTAAGATAAGAAATAATATCTTTCTAAAAGGAAATTAACGAAATAAAAGAAATAAAATAAAAAGGAATAAAGTAAAACAAAACATCGGACGAAATAAATTCTCGGCTCCGCGCATGAACAGTAACCGCGACCGCGGAAAGAATTATGCGCCTGCGAATTGGTCTCTGTGGTATTCTCCGCTTCTGGCGTGTTTCTGCAACCGCGGCGGAGCTTCCGCGGCAAAGCTTACGCGACAGAGCTTCCGCGCCCGCGGATTTGCTCGCTTCTTCTCGCTCTCACCTCATTCCGCGCCCGCGGCATCTCTTTCGCGCCCGCGGTTTTGCTTCTGTTAAGATCTTCAGCTTCTCGTTTGCGGTCTTCTCTTATGGCTTCGCCTTCATCTCCTTAAGTCTTCATTTAAGCACTCAAAACCATCAAATCAACACTTCTTCTACAAAACTCCATTCTCCTATATTGTGTCCTAAACACACATAAATGGCACCCCAAATACTAGTAACAGCTCCTAGTTACGCACTACAAAGTAGCGCTTATCAAATTCCTCCATGCTTAAACCTTGCTCGTCCTCGAGTAAGCTAATAGAAACCTACTCCTCCAATGAAATACCCAAGGTATCAGGAAGCACATAAAAACAATCTCCACTAAGAACTGCACCTAAACATGAATCTCCAAGGCACCAACACATCAACACAACACACAAGCTTAAAGGAAAGCAGAGTACTTCCCCCAAGCTTAACCCGAACACCATAGAGTGAAAGTGACCATCTAATCCTAGTTCTGGTCTATCTTCTTATACCTCCCAAAGTGACCTACCCGAATCCTCCTTATATCACATCTTCTTATGTCACCACGCCAGGAAAAATGAGGAATCCTAATAATCACTCTTCTTCTTTTCACTCATTTTGCCAAGGCGCCCTTTCGGGTTTTCACCAAGCCACTCATTTCATTTTTCTATAGATGGGCTCACAAAAACTCACATCACTCTTGACCTCTTATTACCCCAGCCTAATACCGGTCCATGCCACCTGCTTATTGCCTAAGCTGCCCTTTTGGGTTTTAGACTTAGCCCAGGATTTCTTCTTTTGTCTTTTTTTTCATATTTTTGACTTTTTCAAAAAAAAAATATTCACACGACTAGCAAGTATAGATCACTCCCCCATGCTTAAATATTGCATTGTCCTCAATGTAATGAAAGACTAAAAGATGAAGCACAGGGGAAGACATAAAAGTACTCACGAACGTCGCCGAGGTGGCCTGGATGTGGATCTTGGGGCTGGCGGTAAATCCGTGAAAACACATGTCTCTGGTGTTACGGCGGTCCTACTCAAACAAAATCCACGTGCAACCATATAAATCCATTGTAAGGGAAGTGGTACATAAAAGGAACGGGGTTGCACGGGCCTTCAACGAACACAGAATTGGAACCCTAGTGTAGTCGTGTAGCGGGCTCCATCGCTCCATATCAATAATCATATATGCAGTTGGCTCTGGAGCTCCTCCTCATCAGTTATCGAATGTCGGGCCATCATCGGTTCCAAATAAAAATGTCGGGCTAATGTCTCAGCAGCATGATTCGCACCATATCTCAAAGTAAAACTCAGATAGTTGGGCCGCGATCGCGGATTTAAGGCCGCGGTCGCGGAAAATCTTCGGAATTTTTTTTTATTTTTGGATTTTTTTTTCAGGGTAGGGGGACTTACAGTGGGGAAACCGCGGTCGCGGAAATATTTCCGCGGTCGCGGTTTCGTGTCTGGTGCGAATTGAACACCGTCTTCGAATTTTGGTTTCGAGTCGCCTACCTGCAGGTTGGTCTAAACACGAAACAACACAAATAAAAACTTGAAACGAAAGGACATGAAAAGAATTACATACCTCGGGTTGCCTCTTGAGCAGCGCCTTGGTTAGTGTCGTGGCTCGACATAGTGCCCTTCAAATCAGCTTGGGTTGCTTACATCAACTGAACACTTGGGATCACAATCAGGAGGGTGTCTCTTTGCATCATCAATGTTGTGTTCGACCCTCACCCCATCAAACTCCATTGTGAGTGAACCACTACTCACATCAATCTTTGTATTCGCCGTTTTCATAAACGGCCTATCCAACATCACAGGGGTTGCATGCTTGTCTTGCCCCGTATCCATCACAAAGAAATCCGTGGGGAAAATCAGCTTATCGACTTCTACCAAAACATCCTGCACGACTCCTTTGGGATACACATAGGACATATTCGCCAATTGAATCATTGTCTCTGTCCCATGCAATGGTCCAAGCCCCAAAGATTCATACAGCGAGAGAGGCAGTACATTTATAGATGCACCCAAATCCAGCATGGCTTTATCGAACGTGGTACCACCTATCTTGCAAGGAATACTGAACATGCCTGGGTCACTGCACTTCTTGGGCATCCGTTTTTGCAGCATAGCGGAGACATTCTCATTCACCTGGACTTTCTTCTTCGTTTTCTCTTTTGTCTTCCTCTTGATCTTACATAATTCCTTCAAAAAATATCGAGGAATGCTCTTAACCAGCTTGATCAAATGAATATTTACCTCGCAATTCCTGAAGGTCTCAAAGAGTTCCTTGTCGTTTTCCGGCCTTCTGGTGTCATTCAATGCCTCAGGGAAGGGTGCGGGTGGCTTCAGGGAACTGAGCGGAGGAAAATATGGACGAACGTAATCGTCTTCGACGTCTGAGGCACAACCGCGGCCGCGGTTTGGGACCCGCGGTCGCGGTTCAGCATCAGGAGTTACGGGGGCGCCAGCGACGAATCCGCGGTCGCGGATGTCATTCCGCGGTCGCGGATTGTCTTCAGAGTGTTTTGTCGTTTCTAGGGGAATTCTGCGGTCGCGGAAATCTGGCCGCGGTCGAGGAATTTTTTCGGAAATTGTTCTGTCTTTAGGGACGTTTCCGTGGTCGCGGCTTTGCATTCCGCGATCGCGATTTTCGTTCTGTTGCCCAATAACTTCCTCGTCAGTAAACAATCCGCGGTCGCATAAAATGTTCCGCGGTCGCGGATTCTCTTCTGTAGCCTCCGTCACTTCCTTCATTTGCGTTCCACTCCTTAGCGTCATCGCACAGACATTCTCCCTTGGGTTTGCTACCGTTTGAGATGGTAGTTTACCCGAATCCCGGGACTCCAGTTTGCTCACTGCTAGAGAAATCTGCCCCACCTGCTTATCCAGGTTCTGAATACTAGACTTCATCTCTTGATTTTGGTGGACCATAGTGTTTGCCAACTTCGATACACTCTGAGCGAGAGATTTGATCATGTCATCATTGGACATAGATGAACTTGCGCTTTGGCCTTGAGGTCTAGGGTCATATTGTGTTCTAAATTGTTGTTGTTGACCTCTAGGCCGCTGAAATTGTTGTTGCTGTTGTAGGAACTGTGGCGGCCTCTGGTGGAACTCCTGATCATCACGACCCTGAGGAGGATTCTGTTGGTTCCCGTACCTCAAATTAGGGTGATCTCTCCACCCTGGATTGTAAGTGTTGGAGTACGGGTCATATCTCGACCTTGGAGGGCCGAAACCTCCAATGGCATTCACTTCAGCAGTGGGCTCCTATAGCGTTGGACATGCATCTGTGGGGTGCATCGTGTCATAGCATATTCCGCAGGACTTGACTTACTGCTAGTTGACCTTCATCATAAACCTCCTCATCATCTCCTTCATCTCAGCCATCTCAGAAAGTAGTGAGGACGATGGCTGGGAATTTGCGGCCTTGACTGCTTGAGCGCTCGCTCTCTTGCTGAATTGCCTTGAGCCCTCAGATAGCTCAAAGAATATCTCAAATGCTGCAGTTGGCGTCTTGTTCATAATATTACCGTCACAAGTTGCGTTTACCATTCTTCGCTCATCATCAAGAAGTCCACCATACAAATATAGCACGAGGTCTTGGTCAGAATAACCATGGTATGGACATCTTGAAATCAACCTCTTGAACCTCTCATAGTACTCATACAACGTCTCAGTAGCATGTTGCTCGATATTGCTGATGTTCCTCTTCAAGCTATTGAGCTTCGTTGCAGGGAAGTACTTCTCCAAGAAGGCTTTCTTAATCTTTGTCCATGTGTCTATGCTTCCTGGGGCCAAATAGTAGAACCAATCATTCGCTGAATCCTTCAGAGAGAAAGGAAATGCCCTCATCTTGATCTGGTCCTCAGTAATGTTCCTTGGCTTCATACTGCTGCAGACAGCATGGAATTCATAAATATGTTTGTTGGGGTCTTCTTCACTCATCCCATGGAAGTGGGGTAGTAAGTGAATCAACCCAGATTTGAGCTCAAAATTCACGCCATCTGCCAACTCTGGAAACTGCACAGCAAGCGGCTGCTGCTCTAGATTTGGCGCAGTCAACTGCCTCAAAGTCTGTTCCGCAGCCATCTCGAGTTGCTCACGAAGTTCTCTGCGGTTCCTGGAAAGTGTCCTCTCGATTTCTGGATCAAGATCTAAAGTAGGGGAGTCAGTAGCACGGGTGTGGACCATAAGATAGGTCCACACAATAGTTGGCACACAAACAAACACAAAGAAAAATTGAAACTTGCTTCCCTGGCAACGACGCCAAATTTGATGAGGCTAAAGTCGTGATGCCTATCAAAGTAAACCTCAAAAACCTAACTAATTAAGTAGGGTAAATAAGGATCGATCCCACGGGGAGGTAAGCAATCTTCCTAAGTGCAAAGGTTGTATGCCAATAGTAACAAAAGGGGGATTTTGGTTTGTATCCAGTAACAAAGTAAATTAATGCAAAAAATGTAATCAATGGGTGAGAAGTAACTTAGCCAGACAAATATCCACACTTCAGTTTGATTGGTTGATCCTAGATTATCTCCAATTCCTACCAATGAATATTCATGTCCCGGTCTTATATATATAGACAGGTCAACTAGCCCTGAAAATACTTACCATTAAACAATCAAGAAACTATCAAGATTCAATCTAACGGCAGCAGTAAGCATAAGAATTAACCAGGATAAATGCAATACTTAACAACCCGTCAATACTCGACATGTAATCAATTATCTTCACAATAAACATTCACAACTAGTTCCTGTAAATCGTGGTTGCTACACAAGATAAGGGATTTCAACTAGAAATATCCAAACCCTAGCAATAGATAATCACTAATATCAACTAGATGATCAAACTAGTCAAATCAGCAAGAATCAATGGGATGAAGCTCAAAGAGAATCAATATAATCAAAGAAAACGAAATAGAGTTATAATCTCACAACCAAATACAAACGAAAGCTTCAATCGTCGGACTAAGCAAAAGTTGCTTAGTTCTTCATAATCTTCAAAGCATAAAAACTCTAAGGGAAAAATTGAACGATGATGTGATTGTTTGAATGTGATAATGAAAAAGGTTGCTAACTAATGAAAGGTATAACCTAGCAAAACCTAATTCCTAAGATAAGGAATAATATCTTTCTAAAAAGAAATTAACGAAATAAAAGAAATAAAATAAAAAGGAATAAAGTAAAACAAAACATCGGACGAAATAAATTCTCAGCTCTGCGCATGAACAGTAACTGCGACCGCGGAAAGAATTTTGCGCCCGCGGATTGGTCTTTGTGGTGTTCTCCGCTTCTGGCGTGTTTCCGCGACCGCAGCGGAGCTTCCGCGCCCGCGGATTTGCTCATTGTTGCTCTTCTCGCTCTCGCCTCGTTCCGTGCCCGCGGCATCTCTTCCGCGCTTGAGGTTTTGCTTCTGTTGCGATCTTCAGCTTCTCGCTTGCGGTCTTCTCTTGTGGCTTTGCCTTCATCTCCTTAAGTCTTCATTTAAGCACTCAAAACCACAAAATCAACACTTCTTCTTCAAAACTCCATTCTCCTATATTGTGTCCTAAACACACATAAATGGCACCCCAAATACTAGTAACAGCTCCTAGTTACGCACTACAAAGTAGCGCTTATCAAGAGGCCATAGGGTTGTGGGTAAAGCGTGGTCGGTAGGATGAAATGGTTGACCACCTTCTCATTGATGATGTTGCAGCAGCTGCCCCCATCGATGATGACACTCAGGGACGCCGTCTTTACTAGGCAACGCGTGTGGAATAGGTTCTCGCATTGGTCGACCAAAGTGGCCTCCTTGACGGTGAGAATGCGGCACGTGACAAGGCTGAGAGGCGTCCCGTCATGGAGCGCGGCAGCTTCACACGTGTAGGCCTCCTCGGTGTCATCCTCGAATCCTTCTTCGATGGTCTCAAGCTGGGTCTCCTCCTCCTCGTAAGATTCATAGCTCGCGGCAATGTGGAGAAGAGGACCTTCTTGTTGTTCGGACAATCCCTTTTGTAGTGGCCTCGCTCTCCACACTTGAAGCATTCAATGTCACGCGCGCGGTCATTGCCTGGTGAGGGGGCCTTTGGCGCGGTCATGCGAGAGGCAGGTGAGTTTGGCATCACGGTCTTGGCGTTTCGGCCTTGGCTGGACGCGGTGGACCCTGAGGGTGGATCGCACACATTAGTAGTAAGGGATTGACTAGGGTTAGAATCATACCTTCGTTGGCCTTGATTTTGCCAAGATGATTGCCGGCGATGCGAGAGTTGATTGTGGATTTGCATCACGGTGTGAGTCAAGGTGTTGAGATCCTTGATTGACAAAATCTCAAGCTAGTCACGGATTGGCACATTCAAGCCACTAAGAAACTTCGTCGGAAGGGTGGACGGGGTGACACTTATGCTTGCCTTGTAGTACATGTCCTCCAAGTGAGAGAAGAACTCAAGAGGCGTTTTGGTGCCTTGGCGTGCCATGGCAATTTCCATCCGCATCTGGTTTCTATAGTCGGTGGGCACATACTTCTGGGTCATGATGTAGACAAGCTGGTGCCACTCGGTGATTGGCACAAGATGGCGGCGAACGCGGTCATCAACGAACCTGTGCCACCAAACGCGCGTGGCACCTCGGAAGTGAAGCGTGGCAGCGTTAACATGCTCATCCATGGGAATGTGGCAATATCTCAATGTGTACTTTGTAGCCTGCACCCACTCAAGAAAGACAGCCGGATCATATTCACCAAAGAAATGCTCGATTTTGACCTTTACCTCATGGCGGCTTAACCGTGGCACTGCCTGAGCGGGCTGGGGCGCATAAGTGCGTTGTGCAGGGGCTTGGTCACGACGAAGTTGTCGGCGAGTGCGGCCATACTGGCCATCGTCAACGGAGAAAAACACGGGTGGCGCGGTGTGCTCGGCGCGTCTCTGTCATCGCGTAGAGGCATAGCCATTGTCGCGGCGACGAAAGTCACGCGGCATTTCCTCGTGAGGCTGGCCACGAAATTCACACGTAGTGTCCGTTTGGACATGATGTTGTTGGCCGGCTTGCTACCGTGGTGGCGGAATCCAATCTGCGGGCCTATCCTAGAGCTCAATGGGATCACCAAGGGGAGGGTGGTAGGAGCCTGGGTTGATCATGCCGGAGTCTTCCATCTCCTCATCATCAAACTCATCGAAGTCATCCTATATAGTCGGCGTAGTCAAACCATAGCCATCGGAGCCGTAGCACGGTGTGCGCGTGCTTTGGTGGCCAAGATGGTCGTTTACGTCGAAGGGGACTGGAGTGGGAGCATGTCGACGCTGACGCGGCTCAACACATGTGACGTGGATGGGTCGACGCGGGTGACCGGAGTCGCGTTCATCGCAGCGTGCGCGGCTATCATGAGGCATTGAGGCAGTCGCGCGGCGGCATCGAGTTCCTCTGGTTGCATACTTGTCATGAAAGTCAAAGGGTTCAGAATACTCACCTTGAGAATCATTGTCACGGTCGGAGCCGCTGTCGTAGCCGGCAGGGGTTGCTCGTGGTGCGTAACGGTCACGTTGTGAAACGTATCCTTGGCGGCTTTCTATCACCTATTGTATTTGTTGTAGACATGGCTGCGGGTTTAAGGTTGAGGGCATCAACCCTTTGCCTTTATCCATGCGTGGTTGGCTTTGGCCAGCTTCAGTGGGGCGAGGCCATCCCGCGGCATCCATCGGAATCATTGTTGTCGGCGTGGGCAGTACGAGTGCAGCGTGCTGCGCGGCTTGGAGTTGAGTAACTTGGCGTCGTAGCTCTTGTATCTCACGTTGCTCGGCTGAGAGCTCTAAGATGGGGTCTTCATTAGGCGGGTCAAGATGTGGAACCAATGAAGGGTTCGTAGGATTGTTGTTGTGGGTGTCTCCTTCGGTATTACCACTTGTCGGAGCCGGCATGCTGCCAATGACAATATGACCAGACATTGAAGTAAAACGAACAAGAGACAAGAGAAACCAAAAATCAATCAAGCACTAAACAAGTGACAAATGTTCACGTAGGTAGGCAAGGATGGATGGTCGTGAGGGCGAGTAAGTCTAACACAAGAATGGTGTGAGAAGCAAGCACGAAAACAAACAAGACCAAGAAATCAAGTCCTAACCCTTACGCAAACAATCACGCACAAACAAGATGATGTAACCTTGCCCGACGGAAGACCACAAGTTGTTGTCTAAGGATCCGATGAACGCGTAGTAGGGCGAAGCAACTCTTCGGAAGTGAAAAGAGGTGGTGGCGGGCTGTAGGAAGTCGGAAGCACTGTGGTGGTCGGTGGACTGGTGGAGGCACGGCGGCGATGGGGAAAGACGCGGCGGAAGTAGGGGCGGCGGCCGTAAGGGAAGGTGATTAGGGTTAGGGTTTGCGGAGTTTGTATTGGATAACCGAATTAACGCGCCAGGATAATTCAACTAGAAACTCGTCAATTGTTGACATCGGGGCCCAGGATTTAAGGAGTTTACTCAACTTGAAACTTAGGCTTAATTTGATGTAACTGAAAATAATTACAAGAGTTCCTATTTATACTAGAGAGTTGACCTAATGGGTCAGACTCTCTAGTTACTAAATCTGATGGCCCATTTAACACAAATGGAATCCACTCCAGAACTAGCAGCTACTAAAAATAGAAATACTGTAAATAGAAAGTACTAAAGAAGTAATGTCTAAAAATAGTAAGAACTAGAAATAGAAAGTCTCCTAAATCTAGCTCGAGATAGATGTAGTTGTAGAGGAGTCTCAAGGCGGATGTCTCATGGCGTCTACCTCCTCTCTAGCTGACATGGCGGACAGGGTCACATCACCCTCCCCCACTTGGTTGTGAAGCGTCCCCGCTTTACCCTCATCAGGCTCGTGCTCCAGCTGATATGTGTTGTCCTCCGTGCAGAAAACCAATCGACGCCTGTCCCCGGTCGGCTGAGGGCGCTGCTCAAGCTGAGTGCTCCTCCATCCTTGCAGCTCTTGAGGATGCCTGGCCACCCACAAGTCCTGCAAAAAAAGACAAAAAAACTCGGCGAGAGGGCAGGCTCTGACATAGTAGTAGGAGAAGGAATAGAACTATCAAGGACACAAGGAAACTTGCCTGGAGGAGGTACGCAAAGTAGCGATTTGCGCTCACATGTTCCACGCAGAGGCGAAGCAGGAGGCACAATGCCGCCTGGACCGGGAGCTCGCTTTCCTGTCGTGTTCGTTGTAGACCTCACAGGGGTAGGAAAACAGGTGGTGGAGGAGCTGCCCGTCGGGTCTAGCGCGTCAGGAGGCTTTCGTCCTGAGGCCTCTCACCTTCTGGCGCTGTCGGTCAGACATATCCTGCAAAATCTCATGTCGAGTCATAGGTGAGAGTGTCACACGCTTCCCGTGGTAAGTGAACATGCAAGTGTTCAAATACCCGTCGTGAAGCACGCGACGATCATATTGCCACGGACGTCCCAAAAGCAAAGGGGTAGCATCCATGGCGGTAACATCACAAAGCACAGTGTCGTTATATGGACCAATGGAAAAAAAAAATAAGACACTGTTGCGATACTTTGTTACCTGATCTGTCTGAGATCCATTAAAGGCCATATGGAGCGGGGTGCGGTGTAGTCGGAAGGTTAAAATGTTGCACAACCTTCTCATTGATGATGTTGCAGCACGACCCCCCATCAATGATCACACTCAGCGATGCATCCTGAAGTCTGCACCGAGCATGAAACAAGTTCTCCCTCTGCTCAGCTAGGTCGCCCTCCTTGACGCTCAGCACGCGTCTAGTAACCAAGGCAAAGTGGTATGCCTGGTCATCATGGTGATCGGAAGTACCGACCACACAGCCATCAGCATCGGCTGTATAGACAGTTGCAGGGTCTGTCTCGACGTCGGTATCGGCGTCGTCATAACTCTCATATCCGGCAGACTGGGTGGAACTCTCGTAGACAGCTGACAGGGCTAGGGCTCGGGCGCTCAACTCATCTGCATGTAACCGCGCCTGATCAGACACCACTGCAGTTGTAGAAGATGGCCGTTGTCGAGCTAAAAACTCTGCATTCTGACGCAGAAGCTCGGCCAGCTGCGCATCTCGTACTTTGTTGGCAGCAAGCAACTCTCGTAGCATCATCTGTTCAAAAGTCTTGGACCCGGTGTCGCGGCCAATCTCACTATCGGACATGGTACTTGACAACAAAATGTAGCAAACAACAGGATCAAAGCGAACAACAACAGCAAAAGAGAAACAACGAACAGTGAAGCAGAACCGAACTCAACAAGCAATCACTCAGGAAACTAATCTGGCTGGCCGTGTGGGCGGTTACGAGCTGGCTCAAGCAAGTCACACAACAATCAACAAAATTAAGGCAATGCTCAGCAAAGAAAATGTCAAAAGTAGATATGCAAGGATATAAGCACAGAAGTAAGCACAACACAGTCAACCAAGATATGCAGCCCAGACAGTGAAAGAGATAGAAGACGGTAAATGAATCACTTGCGAAGACGGTTAATTGAAGGTGCCGGATTCAAGACCGGGATCTCCCTTCTTGCACTGCAAAGAAACGCACTTGCCTTATTTTGGCTTGTGTGGTTCAAAAAAAAAAATGAATTGAATTGAAGGTGCCGGATGCAAGACCGGGATCTCCCTTCTTTTACTGCGAAGAGACGCACTTGCCTTATTTTGGCTTGTGCGGTCTCGAAAAAAAAATTGTTTGGGTGTAATCTGCGAACAGCTGCAGTGCTGTAACACAGAAACGAACAAATACAGCAATTTGCGCAACACAGAAACGAACCGAAGACAGCAAAAATCAACAGCAGAATAGAAATCAGCAGCATAGACGCAACAATGCAGCAGAACGCAATGCAGAAAGTTCAGCAAACACGCACAGCAGAACAAGAATTTACAGCAGCCAGAGTTCAGAAATGCAGTGATTCAAGTGGGAAAAGAAGGAGATTGAGAAGATGTAGATTGTTGGCGCAAACAAGGCAAACACAGTTGTAAGCAAACTATCTAAGCCTATATGCAAGTGGATCTACAATAAACACAATCAACAACCAAGCAAAAACACCAGAAATTGCTGAAATTTTGCGTGAATGGTGCGGCTGTGCAGAAAAGAAATTTTTTGTTGGTTTTTGATGATGGTCGGAATTCTCAACCACCACACCTAGGGTTTTGTTGCGTTTTTCGAATTCAGATTGCAAGGAAATTTTTATTTTTTGGTTCCTAGAGCAAGATCTAGGTTTTTTTTTATGTAGGAATTGATTTAAGGAAGCGAATGAGTGATTGAACGAAGAATTGGAACGACTTATGCGATTCGTAGGCTCTGATGCCAGTTGATGTGACCTTGCCCGACGGAAGACCACAAGTTGTTGTCTAAGGATCCGATGAACGCGTAGTAGGGCGAAGCAACTCTTCGGAAATGAAAAGAGGTGGCGGCGGGCTGTAGAAAGTCGGAAGCACTGTGGTGGTCGGCGGACTGGTGGAGGCGCGGCGGCGATGGGGAAAGACGCGGCGGAAGTAGGGGCGGAGGCCGTGAGGAAAGGTGATTAAGGTTAGGGTTTGCGGAGTTTGTAATGGGTAACTGAATTAACACGCCAGGATAATTCAACTAGAAACGTGTTAATTGTTGACGTCGGGGCCCGGGGTTTAAGGAGTTTACTCAACTTGAAACTTAGGCTTAATTTGACATAACTAAAAATAATTACAAGAGTTCCTATTTATACTAGAGAGTTGACCTAATGGCCAGACTCTCTAGTTACTAAATCTGGCGGCCCATTTAACACAAATGGAATCCACTCCAGAACTAACAGCTACTAAAAATAGAAATATTGTAAACAGAAAGTACTAAAGAAGTAATGTCTAAAAACAATAAGAAATAGAAATAGAAAGTCTCCTAAATCTAGCTCGGGATAGATGTAGTTGTAGAGGAGTCTCAAAGCGGATGTCTCATGGCGTCTACCTCCTCTCTAGCTGACATGGCGGACAGGGTCACATCACAAGACTTACCTTCTAGGTGTCGACCTAGACGGTGAAGAGATAGAGGAATGAGCCTAAGCCGAGGTGGAAAGGGTTGCCTTATTTTGGCTTTCCCTTGAATTCAAGTCGGGTCTCTATTTTTTTTTTTTGAATTTCCGACTTTGACTTTTTTTTAATTAAGTAATTATCCAAGAATCTTTGACTTTTTGACTTTTGAGATCTTGGATAACCAAAAATAAAAAGAAGATCGGCTTAAGTAACAAGAAATATCACACGAGATCTTGAGATTTGGAGAGAGAAGAATCTTTGAAAAATTCGGCTAACAACCTACAAGATAAGGCAAGTAAGATATGCAATTATCACGCAAGAAATCGGGGAATTAACTACCGAATCTCGAAGATCTTGGGGCTAACAAATCACACCAAACTTGTAAGGGAAGAAAGAAAAAAAAATCGGCCAAGGCTTGCCTTGAGAAACCGACTAGGACTAGCAAGTTTGACAATGAGAGAAAGAAAAAAAAACGCGACAACGGAAGCGGAAGCAAGGGAATGGACTAGAAAAATTTATGTGAACAATTGAAACTTAGAACAGTGACTTACAAGACCATTGGCTCTGATGCCAGTTGATGCGTCCTTGACTCGGAATGTCGGCCAAAGTGCCTTGGCGGCGAGGATCTAGACCTTGATGTGAGTCGTTCGTCTCGGCCTTAAGGCTTGAGGTTCACGTAGCGAAAGATGGGACGTGAGGGAAGTGTCGCAACACGGCGAAGGTGACGCGATGAATGGAGTCACGACATGCGAACGGTTGAGCGCGATGAATATCACGAAACGTTAGCGGTGGCGGATCTGGATCACGGCCTCAGGACTAGGCGTGATGAAAGATAGGGCTCGACGGATCGAGCGTGGCCGTAGTGTCGGCGGCGGAGTGAAGGAGGTGAGAAGATAGATTTTGGGTTTTGACGTCCAATCAAAGGAAGGAGGCAATGGCATTCAAACCTAAGCTTTGATTAAAATTAGACGTAACCTTTTACACGAGGTTGAGATAGCCTTATATAGAGGTCGCGAGACTCAGATGGGCCGAGTCTCGCCTAATGGGCTAGCTCACTCAAAATGAGTGGAGAACACGCCCGAAATAGAAAACTACTAAAAATAGTAACTTCTAAAAACAGATAGTGCAAAAACTAGAAAAGTCTAAAAATAGTAAAAGAAACTCTAAATGATAATAATGGGTGTCGTTGACGCGATGCCGATGGTTGCGAGGAGCTTGAGAGAGAGCGCGATCTCGGGCGCGCCTTGGCTAGCGACGACGCGCATGATCAATGATTGTGTGGCGTTGGCGATGGCCTTGGCACACGATCTTGTCATGGGCCCTTGTGAGCGGATGCTCATGGCTTCCTCCTCCTCAGATGCAGTCATGGTGGGCAGGGGCGCATCATAACCTCGGGTATCGCTTAAATCGCGTGGTACACCAAAGTTTAGCATATTTTGCATGGTAACCCTAACGTTTTCATTTTTTAGCGAAATACCCAAATCGTCGAATAAAAACGTTTTCCGTTTATTTTTTAAAAATAAAATAAAAATTGTTATTACGGATACGGGAAAACGAACAAAAAACGAGAAGAACAAGAACACGAATTTACGTGGTTCACCAACGTTGTGTTGGCTACGTCCACAGGCAGAAAGAGAACCGATTTTATTAGGAGGCAGACAATTCAGATTTCATATTACATCGAGAGATAGGGAGAAAGAGAGTATATACGTAACCCTAAATCAACCCTAAACTGACTTGGCCCACAAGTCTAATCCCAAGTAGAAAACCTAAGCCCAAACTAAAAACCAAATAGGAATTACCCTATACCATCGGGAGGCAGACAACGGTGTGTTGGCTACGTCCACGGACAGCGAGACCCCCGTACTACCACAAGCAACGTGAGATCAGATTCAAGGCATATCAACAAAAATAAACCCTAAACCTAAACTCTAAAAAAGTGTTTAGGGTTAATGGTTTAGGGTTTAAGGGTTTAGGGTTTATGTGTAGGGTTTACGGTTTGGGGTTTTAGGGGTTTAGGTTTAGGGTTTATGGTTTAGGATTTTGGGGTTTAAGGGTTTTGGGGTTTAGGAGTAGGGTTTATTTTTTTAAAAATAAACGGAAACAGTTTGTATTTCACGATTTGGATATTTCGCGAAAAAAAATGAAAACCCCAGGGCTATCGCGCGAAATATGCCATATTTTGGTGTACCGCGTGAACTAAGCGATATCTCAGGGTTATCAGGCGAAAAAACCATAAGCTTTTTTTCGATTTTCTTGAGCGACATTCTTTCAAGTTCATCATTAAGGCTTGGTGGTGTGTTCACCGAAAGCATCGATGTCACAATGCGATCGTGTTACACGATGAACCTAGTTGTTGAGATTACAATTTTTAGTAGGTCATAGTCGGTGGCTTGTAATATCACATATGAGCATTATGTTCATTGGTGTCTTTGATGTTTTGTTATTCGTTTAGGCGGGTGTTGCCATGATCATGATGTTAGTGATGATTGTGGTCATTGATGTCCATGATCTCTGGTCATTTAATTTGCTTGGATAGTTGTTGTCCTGACCATGATGTTAGTGATTATTATGATCATTGATGTCTGGATTTCTCTTGTGGTGTTTGTATTCAAAGCCACCATGGAGATTGTCATTATTCATTATGGTTTCCTTTGTTGGGAGTGCAAAATTTTCAAAAGTAAACTTCCCATATTGGAAATTTGGCCGAGGGGGATTGAAGAGTACTATATATATATATGGGCTTTTACTTGGGACCATTACTTGTGTTAAGAAAGGTCTCTCCCACGCGCGTGCCGCCGTTACCGTACGTCCGATTGGGCTTGAGGCACGTGTGCGATGGGGTGTGGCCACATTTTACAACTTAATTAATATTTTGGGGTTTTAAGATTTCGAATTTGTAACTTTATTTCTAATCAGTAACTTCCGATTTATATCTCTTTGTTATCTTTTTAGATTTGATTTTGGAAAATCTTATCTTTATCACTGCTTGAGCCCAAGTTTTGCCTCTTAAACTGATTTTGGTTATGAGCATATTCGGTGATTCCAACTCTCCTTTGGCGAGTACACACAATGTTTAGGTGTTGTATGATCTTTGGGAGACAACGCAACATCATACCACGTCACAACAACGTTTTCAGAGTTGCTCTACAACAGTTTCCTAGTAAGGTTTCGATTCGGTCTCGATCTAGTTTCTACTAACAACCTTATATTAATTAGGTGGCAGCAGATGACCGACCAAGAGTTTTTCGCGTGGCATACTCGACAATGACCACATGTGAGACCCCAATGTTAACGCGGTCAAATCCAAAAGCTTTGTGTTCTATTCGTGAATGTAAAGTGCAAGTAATTTGTACGTGAATGTAAAGTGCAAGTAATTTGCTAGGAACTTGTTGGTATTAGTGCTAAATGTATTCTCTATTTTGGATGTTAAAGATTGAATTTGCAGTGATACAAGCTTTGTAACAATACATATCCAATTCAATTAATGAGCTTAATTCCTTTTTTTCTGTCAATCATTTCAATCTCTTGTTTCAAGTCTTTTGAGAGAGGCACAGCTTTCTGAGCCCCATCTTTGCTAGTGCAATCGCCTTCCGTAGATGAATTGTGTGGCAATGTTATCCTTTGGGGGATAAAGCAAGGCAACCCAATTAATTCACACAATTAATTACTTTATTTCAAGATATGCACACATGTATTCATGTAAATCACAACTTTGTTATCAAGATAAAAAAGAGGTCCCTAAGAGTGCTGGAGGTGATTTTCTGGGGGCATGTACGATCAATGACAGTATACATCAAGAATAAATCAGCGCTTTCGAAACATAACATTACTTACACGTACCTACACTTGCTCGATTACCACCAGCATTTACGTGTGGACTTAGTTTTTCCCAATGAGAAGGACATACTTGAGCATTCAGATGGCTTTACCAGTTCTTAAATAATATCAAGGCCAATAATGTTACTGATATCATCCCATGTGTTTGACACAGTTAATTAGATGACTTTTTGTCCAGAGCTACCAATATATAGATCGAGTTTACTGATTCTATGAAATTAACCAAATAATCCATCTCAGAGGAATAGGGTGACAAACTATTGGGTTTTGGGGTTCTTTTGGCGTTGGTGTTGTGAAAGGAGCATGGAAAATCAGGAAAAAAAAAATCTTGTTTTGAAGAAGCCAAATGTAGAATTTAGATCCTCCTTATCCTTGGCACTCAAAATTGCAAGGATTTGTCACTTATAATATGTGCTAAATTTGCAGTTGCAGTCACTAATAATCTAATTTCCATAGCTAAAAAACTTAGCAAAAGCAAAAAGAGAATGAATTGATCAATAAAGAGTTGCCCACTCCGTTAGTTTCATTCATGTGAAGAAAGGATAAAAAGTGATTTGATATTTGGGGAGGAAATGGAGTGGGTGATAGATGGGTCATGTTATTATCCGACCTGTAAACTTAAATCATCCACCCGACTCACTTGTTACCCCCAAATTTTTTCACTCGCATCCGTTTATTTATCATCCGCAACTGATTTGGGTGGGTCAGGTCATTTACATAATATTTCTATTAATATTTTTTAATTATTTAAATGTAATAAAATACATCATTAAATATAAATAATAATTAATTTTCATCAATATATGAAAATAATTGCTCTAAATATAGGATTTGATGGATGTTAATAAAAATATTTAATTTTTAAACATAAATAAACAAAAATTGAAGTCACATAGGTAGAATTAGTGCTCGTTTGGTTGGGAAGTAAATTCCCATGATTTTAAATTACCTAGGAAGTGATATCAAATAAATGTGTTTGGTTGTCTTTTTGTTTTTAAAAAATGCAGATATCTCATTCCTGGGATTTTCAATTTCTACAAATTAAAACATAGGAAGTGCACACCTAGGGAGGGGTGGGTAAGATTTGATTCCCTCATATTTTCCATGATTTAGATTTTAACCAAACATAATTTATCAATTCTCATGTTTTGATTTCACATGAAGTAACTTCCTAGGAATTACATTTCTCAAATTCAACCAAACAAGCACTAAGTACCATTGTCGACGGGTAAACAGATTGATGGTGGAGTGCGGGTGATGGGTGAGATTTACATCCCCAACACTCACCCGTCATCTGTTTCACCCAACCACCAATCATTTGTCACTCAGTTTACTTCGGGTAATCATCTATATATTTGGGTCGGATTTTTCAGGTGGATCGGTCACCCACGGTAATCTTCGGTCCTATATGAGAATGTCCAGGCATGCCCATATAACACGCCTATGCACTCAAAATCTGTTGTGTTTCCCTCCTATATTTGGAGGAAGAAGCCATTACTTTTTAATGGGCTTTTAATGCCATTTGGAAGGCCCAAATGATGCCCCACTTGTGGGAAGTCTTACCCTAATTGACTCTCATATTTAAGGAAAAGAAAGTGACTTTTAGAAGAAGAAAAAAGAGAAACCAAAAAGAGACACAAAAGAGAGCTAGAAAGCAGATGAGAAAAGAGTGGGTTTGGAACTCGTAGGTGTTGTTGTACCCAAATCTGATCTGCCCCGATCGACGTCAAGATCATCTCCGATTGGGACGAAAATTCATAGTGTTGTTCCTGCCATCAAGACCTTCACATCCAACGGTTGGATTGTGTTTTGGTGCCCTCTAAGCCAGGATCTTAAGAAGTTGTCTCCTTGTTGTTTTTCTTGTTGTTCCACCTTGTTGGGTGAAGATTGAACCAAGATTGTAGCCTTGATGGTTGTGTATTCCTCTAGTGTTATCTAGAGAGATTGTACCCACTTGTAATATAGTGGAAGTTTGGTACCCAAAGGGTCCCGTGGTTTTTCCCCTAGTTTGGGGTTTCCACGTAAAATTCTGATGTTCGGTTCTCGTTGCTTTTATTTCCTGGAGTTTGCATATTTATCCTGAAATATCTCACTACTTCCCGAGAAACTGTTGGTAGCCGATTCGATCCTGTCAGGGTTGTTTGTTGATTCTGTCGAGGCTGTTTGTAGACAGCTATTTATTTGTCTGTATTTGGCTTCCGCACTTCAAAATTAAGAATCTGGTACCCGTAAGTCTTATTACTTGGCTTGCACTTGAGTGTAAGAACATTTGTAATGTACTTATGTGTGTTTCTTTAATCAAAATGGGTTACAAAACACCTCATACAATAAGAAATGAATGATTCTGTTCTGTTTCATTCTCTAGCTGGTCTGTAATCCACATGAGGTGTCCAATTTAACAATCAAGCCATAAGCAAAGACTACGATTAAGAAGCTGTACTCCAAAATTAATAGCAAATCTGATCTCAGCCAAAATGAAGGGAAACATGGCCAATCAAACATTATACATGAAAGCCAGCGGAGCGGAATGCACGAGATTTACTGATCCTTGACAAACCTATATCACAGAAAATAGCATGTACTCCTATCCAGTCAATGACTCATTTAATGGTCCAAATCTTAAGACAACCGTGATTTCAATGTTATTGGAGGCAGTATTGGTGCCAAAGAGTTGATCGAGATCATGTTTCTATCTTTCTGGATTCCTCAATTTATTGCTCGTCACTCATAATTTAATTATCAATCCTTGAAATTTGTTGGCATAGCAACACTAACGAAATCGGAAGTCATTGTATGAACATTAATTAACCGACTAAAACACTCAACAAAAACAACAACTCCTTGATGAGAACAGAAACTAATCAATACAATCTTCCCACGCAAAAATTAAGCGTGTTAGAGTTACTCAGAATCTGACCAAGAAAACAGTAGCAGAAGGAGAGGTGGAGCAGGTAAAGATTGACATGGCAGAGGTTAATTTGATGCTAAATTTGAGCATGTAACTGAATTTTGTGAATACATAAACAGATAATACAGAGGTTAAGTTTCAAAATTTACATACGTACTTTCCAACTATAATGTTTTTATAAGTGAATTATTCATTAAGGCAAAACCATAATAACGAATTGTTTATTTGATATCCTCTCAAAAAAAAGTGTTTATTTGATAATTACTAGCCTAAAGCAACATAAAATTGTTAAATTAACACAGGTTCGGATAAATATAACATGTATATTTAGTGTGAACAAATTTTACTATGAACAAATTTTATTTTATAACATATTATTGATTAATGTGAATACAATATTGTAAGAATTGAGTTGATTTAGGATCTAAAAAAATATAAGAATGATTAGGCTGCTTAAGTATAAAAAAATATGTTATTAAAGTGAGGATTAGATTGTTACCAAAAAAATATTAAGTTTATTTAGTAGTAGAATTCCCTAAATAATTCAACAAAATAAATATGAATTCTCGTATTAGGTAAAATACACCAATACGATAATTATCCATAATATTTAGGTTATGTAATTGCACAAGATAAACTTGGATTGTTATTTTATCATATCAACAAATTATATTATTTACCTATATTTTTACATGGTTGCTAAATAACGCCCGGGTGCTTTTACTTTTTAGCACCCGGGTGTGGTCCGTGACGGACGGAACGTCTCCATTCGTGACGGACCAAACCTTCGAACTATAATTACATTAAATGCTACACATCCCCACCTAACAGAATTTAATTACCGAAATATCTTCTCATACTACCGCCTCATACCTCAAACAAAAACCTAAATCACTCTTTTACACTCAAACAAAACTCTCATATATCATGGCAAATCATAAGGAAGGTTTGCACTAGGGGTGAGCAAATATATCCGATCCGGCTAATCCGATCCGAAAATCCGCCGATCCGTATCTTAAAAATCCGTATCCGAAAATATCCTTTAAGTTTTTATCCGTATCCGATCCGATCCGGGTGATTTTGCCGGATACTTGAACCGGATACGGATCGAGATATTTAGCTTATCGGATATCCGAAAATATCCGGTACTATTCATATAATATTTATAATCATAAATTTGTTTATTATAACTAATATATTGAGTAATATATTAATAAATTTTACATCCTTAATCACATATTTATATTGTTGTCCAAGTAAAATATTGTAAATACATTTTCATATGAAAAAATAAGTGTGTATATAATTTAAATCGTACGAACAAATTAAGAAACAACCTACAAATTTTATTTCTTAATTTACAAATTTATTACTTTTGAATTTAAAAAATGAATATATTGATTTATTTTTAATAGATTTGTAGTAACCGGATAATTCGGATATCCGGCTCAGATATCCGATCCGATCCGATCCGGGTCTTTTTTACCGGATATCCGTTTCAAAACGGACCGGATACGGATCGGGATTTTGTAAATTTTTTGAACCGGATATCCGGTATAACGGATCGGATCGGATCGGATCGATCCGTTTGCTCACCCCTAGTTTGCACCCGGGCGCTAGAGGGGATGATTCAACGATGTTTAGTCACAATGAGGTATGTTTTTAAGTTTTTATTTCAAACTTTGAGTTTATATGAAATTGCTAATACATGTAGATGAAAGTTGTGATATTTACTCTATTTACAAGTTAAAAAACATAATTTTCATGTTAGTTTGAGTTTTTTTTTAGATCTAGAAGGATGTTTGATAAGATATGTAGGTAAAGTTAGTGTTTATAACTTGAAAAATTGTAAGTGTACTTTTTTTTTACTTCTCTCGAATTTTGTAGAAGAACAATGTCGACAACTATGAAAATCACATCTATTAGACTGATCTTCGTCCATCACGGACCAAGGCTATCTGTCCGTGACGGACGGAGTATCACCGTCTTTTACGAATGGTAGTGCTCCGTCTGTAATCAATGGTGGTGCACCGTCCGTAACTGACGGTGGTGGTTCGTTCGTGACGGATGGTGGTGCTCCATCCGTCCACCACCATCCGTCACAGACAAATGGTTTATCTCTTTTGATTTTTGTCTTGTTTACTTGTTTACTTACCTTATTTAAACATTTTGAACAAGAGGATAACGAGGTTTATCTTGGTCTTAACGACCTAAATCATTATGACTGGCCTGTAGAAAATGAGACGCCTTCTTCAAACATTGTACATTCAGTGTTTGGTCCAGAATATGTACCTTTTGAAGCAATCCGTAGTCTAGCTACATTACTCAGTAGGAGTGCATTACCACATGTACGACGACAATTTATGTCGGTGCAGTTTGGATTTCCGTCGTTGCATACACAGCCGCAATTTAATTACACAATTTTGAATGACTATGTGTCAGCTGATTATTCTGAGTTGTTTACCACGGATATTGTGTTATGCACAAGGGAAGATGCAATTAAGTGGGTGAAAGACATTGGGTTCCAAAATAACATATGCATCAAAATTAACCGAGATAGAAAATCAGATGATCATCAACTTGGGAAGACTACGCTGCTTTGTGAAAGAGAAGGAATGTACACCCCATCAAAAGGAGGAGAAAACAAAGTCCGAAAAAAACACAAAAACAAAGAAATGTGGGTGTCCCTTCAAATTGATGTGTCATGAACGCCCAAGAGGATCATGGGAGATCATTGTAGAACATGGTACTCACAACCATGAAATTGGGTCCAAGTTATATGGGCATGCATATATTGGAAGGCTCACAGTTGATCAAAAGAGATTGGTGGAGTCGATGACCAAGACACATTGTATGTCTACCCAGATTGCAACTACACTGAACCAGTTCCCAGATAACTACTGCACTAGCAAGAAGCAAGTGTAAAATGAGATGTATGAGGTACGAAGGGCTGGGATGGAAGGAACACTACTACAAAATAGGGAAAATAACTCGGGCGTTTAAGGGTATATAACCCGAATCAGGTCCGGGTTAAAGAACTATGTCGTATTTGCTCGGGGTCAAATAACCCGGACCTAAAATTAGCACGCCCGGGTTATTTGCCTCCCAAAATTTTCCTACATTCTTTTAAGGTCCGGGTTATTTGGACATCAAATAACTCAGATATTAGCACATTCAGGTTATATAAAAAACCTATATCTCTGGGTTATTTGAGTTGCCAAATACACCGGTTATGTATATATCTAAGTTATTTGATCAAACCAAAAATACACCGAAATTTCCATGCCCGGGTTATTTGACTTCAAATATAACTCGTCTTTGTAGGTTCGGGTTATTTATGTGTTGTTAAATAAACCGATTATGATATCCAAGTTATTTAGTAAAGACACCATAGCCTCTATAAATGACATTTTAGGCACTGTCCTGATTACACATAATAATTAGCAACATTCTCAAACTCAACGTCAAAATACCATACATTTTTTACATTACCCAACTACGTCACTAACCAAACCAAACAAGTCATTGACAAAATCATTGTCAGAACTACAAATAAGAAATCCAGATACGTTGCACCGTGACTATAGAAGCTTGGCTAAATGCTCCCTCACAAGTTTTGAAGATGCTTCATATCCTTGAGACCTCCTTAAGGTTTAGGGAGAAAAAAACCTCACCATCTAAATCCATCCCATATTGATACACCATAACTAACCTCACCATCTAATACATTCCCTCCTACAAACTCTTCATTGTTGTATACATTAACAATCTCGCTAGCTAAGCCAGCTGCAAAAACATTCCCAACTGGTGAAGCGCAAAGAGTTGTTCCATTGATACTACCTTCATTAACGCCCTTGTCATTGCATGTTCTCGTCCTCAAATCCCAACGGTAGACAATGCCCATCACCACTAGAGCTCAGCAGTTGTTGCTCATCTGCTCCTTAGACTTGGGGCTTGCGTTCCCATCATTCCCATTTAGTTGCAGATTCTATAAACGTCTTATGATCAGCCATAACATGCAACATAAATTCTGAATGCAAGAGAATATAAAACTTCATCTATGAGGTCATACCTCTACTTTTTCGAGCTCTTTGACTTGTTTCTCGAGAGTCAGTCCCATCCGGACCTGGTTATCCTCTGACATATTGAGCCTCCTATTACGTACTTGAGACTGCACACGGACCAGACTTTGCATGGACTTGAGAGTATTGGTAGTTCTGTGCTTGATACACTGCACTTGCATCACAATTTTCAGAGTAGTCAGGCCTCGTAAGGCACAAAATGCCCTCCTTAGCTGTGGGAAAGTAAAATTTCATGAGATTTGTTTCATTTCAGTTGCAATGAATATGCAGCAGCAATATGCAAAATATGTGGAACATTGTGTAAGTATGCAAAATGAAAAAGAGAAAGAATAGCTAAAATGAAAACCATCTATGTGAAGAAATAAACAACACAATCAACTAATCTTTCTAATGACATACTCATCTAAGAAAGAAACTATGAGAAAATGCCATCATCCGTTTCCACAAGTAACTATCCTTTTCATCATCCACATTTTAAGACACTTAACCTCACTCAATTGGTAAGATACTATAATTAGGGTTGTTCATCGATCGGCTTTAAATCGGTTTTGAGCCGAACCGAACCGACCTGACCGAAGATCGGTTCGGTTTTCGGTTCCTATAAAAACAATATTCGGTTCGGTCAAAACTGATTATTTTTAAAAATAAAAATAAAATCCTAGATTTCTAGATAAACTAGTACAACCTTATTGGGTTTGGTTTAGTTCGGTCCAAGTTCGGTCTGATTCGGTTTTCTGTACTAAAACCCACGTCAATAACCTAAATTAACCCAATTTCAAAATGTTTGGTTATTTAGGTCCAAAACCGAACCGAATAAAACCGAGCCGAACCCGAACCGAATTGAGTATGTTCGGTTCGGTTTTCGGTCCACGAAATTCTGAAATTCGGATTCGGTTCAGTTCGGTTTTGGACCGATGAACATCCCTAACTATAATTTTGATGTTCAATTTTACAGATGTGGTAAAGAATATAAACCAAGTTTCAGTTGCTAGCTAAAACTTTTATAAGTTCACCTGCAGACTT
Organism: Rheum nobile; assembly: GCA_027886185.1. Taxonomy (NCBI): domain Eukaryota; kingdom Viridiplantae; phylum Streptophyta; class Magnoliopsida; order Caryophyllales; family Polygonaceae; genus Rheum; species Rheum nobile. Next base: position 573,579 of record WOAB01000065.1, read on the forward strand.
AATATCATTAAATATATACAAGAAATGAATGAAGAAACCCAAAATATATAAAGTTAAGCTACACAATGCAGGAAATCAGATGGATAAAAAACACAAGTTTATCTAAAAAACACAAGCTACACAATGCACGAAATCATACATGTCATTGATGTGATCTCGTTGCGAAAATCATGCACACAAGCCAATGAGGTTCTATCTATGTCCCAAACCTAAGCCGTACATTAGAAAAAACATTTGCAGTAGTAGGTCTAGATATTGGAAGACCTTAAGTTGTGTTACTAATTTGCTCTCCGAGAAATTCTACCTCAATTTGGTTTTTGACCGTCACATTTTAGAAGAACTCCTTGGTTGAGAACAAACTGTATAATTAAAGAACAAAAATGGTTCCATGTCAAGTAGGAATATGCGATCCAAATAGTTATATAAAGATTGATGCATGGAATTTGTAGTCATTTGAAAGGAGAATTCACATGAGAACCTGCAAAAACTTGATGGGGAGCACCTCCTTAGACTCTAGCAAACACAACATTCTGCAGAAGAGGAAGTATAAGTTCAATTAGTTTCACTTCATTCTGCAGAAGAATGTTGTGTTTTTTCTTTTAATTTTCCATTTGTCAAGCACAGTTTCATATCTAAGGTCAACATAAAGGAAAATAAAAATATGCAAATGTCTTCTAAACTCAGATTCGGGATAAGGAGATTAATATGCTAGTACAAATTACACTTAGGACCAAGAAACCCAAGTCAGCATAACAAACCTCCAATTTCAAATTCATTGGGACCATAGACTGAGGCTCATGTAAACTCTGCACCAACTGTTTCCGTATTCTTCCATATTTGCACACAGAAACTATTAGCAGAAAAAACAAACCAGATAAAACCTTCCGTACGCGCTGCAATTTTGGAGCAGTTGCTTGGCTTTCCCGATGAAACCTTGTAGAAGGCATAGAGCTTGCATTCTAGATGAGCATCCGGGTCGAGCTACTTCTATATCTAGAGATATCCTCAAGATTCCATCAATCAATGTTCTAAGTGTACACTCACCTGAAATCATGCATTAGAAAGGAATTAATCCGTCAATTCGAGGATAGAAGTGATGCAATCCGCCTCTTTGGTTCCTGATACTAACTAAATAGAAGCAAATTACAGGTATATGAAAGTAGTTGGATAAACCAATTTTATAAGCTATTATCACAATGACAATAGATCAACCAATGCTCTGAAGTTTTACCCTCATCTCTTTCCGAATGTCATTGGCAAGACTACTGTTGTCACCTCGCCAAAATGTAATGAACTGTGGCAAAAAGATTGTAAGTGTAGAGCCAATGTCAATGCTAAACATATTACCTGTCTGTAACATCAGTTTTGGATTCATTACAAAAATAGATGAAATCATCACAGGGGTCGAATTTCTAACTGCAGCCGTCAAACTGTTCATGCTATAAGCTTTTACTACGTGAAAAGATTAATGGCTTCAAGTTTCAGAATATTGTGAAAGCTGATTTTCATAATGAAAATCAAACTACATTTTATTCATCCAATGCAAACAAAGGGAAACAAATATAGCATGCCCAACCTTGAAATAGATAGAGAAAATGAGGTAGAAAAAAGTGGACAACTAGAATTTCAAAAGTACTATAGAAATGAAGGCCACAAAGTTCTTCAAATCTAGTTATTTGCTGATATGACAGATCCAATGATCATGAATCGATCATGACAAGAAAGTGGCCAATTTAGCATGAGTCCACAAGCACCAGTTTAAAAACTACTACATTTATTTATCTAACCTCTCGATTCTAAGATACATAGATGTAGCATGTCATAACATTCACATATAGTGAGTTAATCGATCTTCTATCTTCTATTTGGTCTTTACCATGTCACATCTTGGAGTTTGGAAATTGTTATTTCCATACTATAAACGAGACAAACATGAACTAATCCAACAAAACCATACACTAACTATACTCATTGCAACAGGATTTAATCAAAATCATTATTGTTTAGAATTTCTGCTAGCACTTATCAAAGGGTTTTGTCAACAGTCCGAGTCACAAATTTAAGATTGTCCTTGTAAATATAAACAAGGTGCTCAATAATCCGGATTAAGTCGACTGAGTTACCAGCTCTTTCTGTTTTTTCTCCTTCTGATCTGTAATATTACGAAAACAAATCTAAACCTATCCACATATTGCTTCAAAGGACTAGGGTTAAAAGTTCGAGTCACGAAGCTTTCATTTATGGATCAAAAATAAATTACTACACTCTGAAATGAAAAAAACTCACAGGAATCAAGTAATGAGCACTACATGCAGTCCATTTACCGCATTCACAAAGTTCAAAACTTCTGGTCACATAGACCTCACATGATTAAAGCATGGCATAACGACTCTCCAAACAAATTTCAAAACAAGAAACCCTAGAAAAAGGGGGAAATCGAAATTGGCGTGAGAGGGAAACCTGAATTTTAGCTTCGGGATCAGAAAGGGGTTTGAGATCCTCGGAAGCAATGTATTCGAACTCGATCGTGGTCTCATGATTTGGCTGCGGTGAAGGAGCTTGGTTCTCGTCGTTCTTCATGGTCGCCGCCGACAGACAAGATCGCTTGTTCTTCTGGATCAAAGTCGGAGGAATCGAGAGCTTGGGCTGCTTTCTCGGGCGATCGAACTCGGAGGTGGGGGTGGGAGCGTTGTTGATCGGTCTTAGGGCCATCCTTATCCTTCATCGTTCATTGAATGCTGATTTTATGGATTAGGGCAGTGTGTGGTGCTCGAAGAGGACGATAACAGATATGGAATATAGTAGGAAATAATTCGGGCGTGTAAGTTTGGTAAATAGAAACTAGGTTCAAATAATTTGGACGTGTGGGACTTGTATAATCCCTTTATATACCCCGGATTAGTAGATATCCGGGTTATATTTAACGGCACTTTTTTTAGAATACATATATATCTCGCCAATTGAACACTCGGGTTATTTTCTATGATATATTAGGTCATCTTTGTATTAGTTGAAGAACAGTTGTTCAACACTTCTTCATGAAATCTAAAGAATACAAGTATTACATGGAGCATAGGTCGGACCCTATAACCAACAAGGTCACCGACGTATTCTTTGCCAGCCCGGACTCTATATCACTCCTCAATGCATTTCCATATGTATTATTGTTGGACTCCACCTACAATACAAATAGGTAACATTCACACATCTATATATTATATAGTTATTTGATATGTTATTTTATTATGTTATAACATGTTAATTTATATGCAGGTATGAGATGCCTTTCTTGGAATTGTAGGGTTCATTTCTACATGGAAGAATTACTACGTAACGGGAGAATTTCTTGCCCATGAGAAGGAAGACAACTACTTGTGGGCTATAAAGCAGCTTGCCAAACTTTGTGGGCTTGTGCAGAAAATACCTACATGCATAGTGACGGATCGAGAGCTTGCCTTGATGAATGCGGTGGATGAAATGTTCCCAAAGGCGAAGTACATTTTATGTAGGTGTCATGTATACAAGAACATCGAAGCCAAAGCTAAGAAAATCATCAAGCATGCTGACACTGCAACAAGGTTTGCAAATGCTTACATGGAATTGTTTAAGGAAACAACTGTAAAGGCGTACGAGCAAAGGTTGCGCAAGATTGAGGTTGAATGGAGCACCAGGAAAAGCCTACTTCTGTATGTCAGAAATTAGTGGCTTGAACCGTATAGGGAAATAATTGTGTCAACTTGGACGGACACGGTTTTGACACTTGCAACTAGCACGACAAACAGGTTTGTGCAATATAATATATTTAATGCAATACTTCCATACCTATACATGGATATAATGTGATTGTATCTCATTTCTGTTATTTCAACTATAGGGTTGAAGGAGAACACTCATCATTGAAAAACTTTTTGACTACTCCACATGGTAGGTTAGACACAGTGTTAGCTCAATATGATTCATTGATGAACATCCAAGTAAATGAGATCAAGGCAACCTTGAACATGAGTCACCAGAAGATGATGTGTATTGTGTCAATATCAGATGTTTTCAAGGAGTTGAAGTACAAGGTCTCTGATGAAGCCATGAAGCGCTTGATAAATGAATACAAACGTGGGGAAAATCCATTTTTAGACCCCACTTGTAGATGTCAGATGTTTGTGAGAGATGGATTGCCTTGTGTCCATAAAATTGAACGTTATGTGCGGTGTCAAATACATATCCCACCTAAAGTTGTGCATAGGTTTTGGAGACAATTGGACATGGAAGATGTGCAAAATGAAGAAGTTGAAGGGTGGAAGGACAAAGTCACCAGATCGCTAATGGATGATTTCGTTCGTAATGACTTCCCCAATGTGTCAGCTGATCAACAACATAAATGTGTGAGTGCAATGATTGAGTTAGCTCATCCCAAGAGGACTAGTCTGCAGGAACCAACAGTTGTGAAGACTAAGGGATGGCCAAAGGGAGCTCTAAACAAAAGACTTCCTTCTTCATGGGAGCTCACTCAGCAAGAGTTGTACCAAACACCTCCCAAGAAGCAACGAGGTAGGCTCCCAAACCACCCAGATTCCCCATGTATGCCATCTCAGATTAGACCTCCCACTCTTCCGGTATCTCAGGTTAGAGTTCCAGCACATCCAACCTCTCATATTAGACCTCCCATGCTTCCGGTGTCTCAGGTTAGAGTTCATGCACCTTCAACCTCTCAGATTAGAGATCACACGCCTCTGGTTCCAGTGAATGAACCTATTCACTTTCCATTCTTGGATGTCATTCCGTTGTGTATTCGCCCACACCTGACCAATTACCATTCCATTCGACCTGATGGAAACTGTGGATACAGAGCAGTTGTAGAATCTCTAGGCCTTCGGCAGGACCAATGGCCATACGTCAGACAAACTATGATTGCGAAAGTGAAAGAATACCCATTTATGTTTCAAAAAACTTCCAGTTTTCATACGGTTGAAACCATGCGAGATGCGCTTGATCACTTTGGGACCAGATTTGCCTCTACGGATACTTGGTTACTACTTCCAGACATGGGTAGCAAGGTCGCTACTGCATTCAATTGTGCATTTGTCGTGTTCGGTGGAGCAAACCAAACTTTCCTTCCTTTGAATGTCCCGATGGGTGAATACCCCTCCGCCATGAAGATCCAGATGATCAGCATCTGCCTTTTGACAGAGGAGGATCATTTCATTTCGGTATACTACTAACCTTTTAAATTTTTGGAGTTTATATTGTATTTTTTAAAATACAATTACATGTTCTATAATTGTGTAGGTGTCCATGTCCAATGATTCTCCATTGCCGAGTATATATACTTTGTGGACTCGTCATCATCACAAATCTGCTTCTCATTTGATCGATCCATTTCTTTCCCGTTTGCTCGAGTACAAGCCTACCTCCAAAGTCAAAGTTTGACGTGGTCCCAAGTCAATTGTGAATGTGTCTGATGATTAGTGCATTGTCATGCTTTGATGGTTGGGATATTTCGTACTAACAGTCTCATAATACGATTGTACTTTTGGTCATGCTTTACTGTTCTTTTTGGATATTTTGATTTGTATGTCACCTATCAAAACAATTAACCTAACTTATAGACATGTTTTGCATTTCATAGTGCACGATACAAAATGGTAAGAATTGGCTTGTGACGATACAGAATGGTAAGAATTGGTCGGTTTCAAATAAACATAAACATCCAACAAAGAGTTAACGTCAGTTTCAAATAAACATAAACATCCAACAAAGAGTTCATGTCAGTTCCAAATAAACATAAACATCCAACAAAGAGTTTACGTCAGTTCCAAATAAACATAAACATCTAACAAAGAGTTCACGTCAGTTCCAAATTAACATAAACATCCAACAAAGTTCAAAGTTCTAGTATTGACGACTACTAGAATAGGCCTGAAAAGTGGATCCAGTGTTACCACCTCTTAGCTCACGTAAGGATATCCTGATGGCCTCACGCATATCATCAGGACATGTATCAGCATCTTCAAATGGGGAGAGCCAATCCACGACACGGCCAATGCTCTACACATATTTCAAATGATAAATATAGGTATGAATTGTATTTGTTATTTTAAAAGAAGTGTAAAACACATATAGTATCACCTCAGAACAGACATCCCTTTGGTGATGATGTGTCTACGAGGGGGGCAAGACATACATGTGTGTGCGAGGCTCATATCACCCCATGTAACCCTCACTGCACTCATACCCATGTACCGCAGGAGGCCCATCATCTCGAGGCTAATAGAGTGTAAGTTTCTTGCGTCTCAAATCCATTGAGACATATCGTACTCCACTATGTAACTCTTCGTCTCGCTGGGTCTGATTGCTTTCAGCAGTTCGATCACTTTTCCAAGCCTCCCCTACTCACAACCAAACTGCCTCGCGACACGATCCGACATGTAAGGCTCTGATCTCCCCAAGAATGATATTAACCCGTGAAAACGGGAAGCGGCTAGGTCTGAACTGAAATCAATCTGTCCATACGGTGCCCAATCAACCTAAACAAAAACATGTGAAATTATCAAATTTAACTACGCTTGTGTTTGAACATAAGTGTGAAATTTAATCCAATGAGGTACTTACAGCTGTCACATTCATTACATCTATCTTTCTTCTATAATTTCTTCTTTATGCGTCAGAATTAATTAGTCTAGTTATACTACTACATCACACAACATATGGCACTCTACCATCCCAAGACTCATTCTCTGCATGACGAAAATCGGGAAAGTACTGATAGATCCATGCATGTACATATATACGTGTATAGTTACAAGTCATTCAATAATTATCTCAAAATAATTGATATGCAATCAATAAGAAACTATGCATAATTATTACCTGTAATAATGTGGTACATGTAGACATCTGATGACAACCGAAGCACGAGCACTAGCCCAGCGACTGGTACAGATATGCAAGAGCAGCTGACCCCCAAGAACTAGTCTGAACACTGTTGAGGTCACTTACGCAACTCAGATACGACACAGGCAACCAATGCTGAGACTTGTCTGAAAATAGCGTGGACCCGATCAGGTATAACAGATAACCTGAAGCGACGACCGCTGGATCCATCTCTGGCCTCATGCAATGCTGGTGTAAAGACTAGTGTGTGAGTCCATTTCGGGACAACATTTGTGGTGTCATCCCAAAGAATTCGATTGCCCTTTGTACTTGGGCCTCGAACAAACGCATCTTGCCTAGTTGACGGTCAGATAGAGGCAGTACCAAACTGCCTCCATCTATGTTGATACCCAGATTGAGATGTACACTATGAGGAGTAACTGTCATCTCTCCCCATGGCATATGAAAATTGTTAGTCTCTAGTTGTCTTCTCTTTACAAAGGCGGATATCAACGTCACGTTGATATGACTGGACATCATGTCCTGCAGGTGTGTTAGCCCGCTGTTTTGGGCAAGCATACTCCATGGAGCTACATCATCTAGCTTCCATTTTTTCAACTGTTGAGCCCTTAGTTGAATCGTCAATGTTTCCCGCGCCTATAATTCAAATTATTAGTTATATAATCAATAAAATTAAATAAATTGCGATGAAAACAATTATAGATATATCAATTTACTTACCGTGTCATTGTAAACAAAGTATGCTGTATGAGCTTCGAAGCTAAGGAGAAGCTCTGGGTTCCGGGGACCTTCGGCAACACCTACTTCCAAAAACGGCTCGATCACCCCCCCATCTTCTGCGTGATGCACGGCTTTGTGTACCTCTTATGCGAGCCGAAGGAGCCGGTTCCTCTTCTGGGATAGGAACCTCGTCTATAACAAGATGAGCATGATCGTAGAAAGTGGGCTCCCCCTGTGATATGAAACTCATCTGTCTGAGATGGCTCGTACATAGCCGGCTCGTATGTCTTAGACAGGCCGTATGTCCCAGATGGACCATATGTACTAGATGGAGCATATGTCACATACGGAGCATATGTCACATACGGACCGTATGTCTGAGATGGACCATATGTCTCGGGCGGGCCATATGTCCCAGACGACTCGTATGTCCCAGATGGGCCATACGGGTCATATGTCATCGCCCCCCCCTCCAACTACATTCGACGGTGTTGCATCCTCGGGATTTGTTTGCTTGTCTTTTGACTTACCCTTACACCGTGTGTAAGTGCGTGCAACATCTCTCCTACATACACGGCCGAACCTAGTGTTATCATCCATCTGCAACATGAATAACAAAATACATAAGTTCGTTTCGTACATCGATTGACCACATATAGAAGAGGGACAAAAAAAAACCACTTTCATATGTGACGGACGAACATAGTTCGTCCGTGTAACACCCTCAAATCTTAACCCATTTGGAAAGGTATTATCGCCAGTGACCTCGGTTTTCCTCACCAAATCCACCCAAGGCTTTACCGTTTAAATACAATCCATGAAACACTTATGATACAAAATCATCATAATATTCGATTAAAGCATGAGTCCCGGAATTACATCCCAATTCCGAATAGGACTAAATACAGAGTTAAACAAAATACAGCGGAAGTCTTTCTTAAAATATACAAAAAGGGGTTGTGATCGCCATGATCACCTGCCCAAGGTTCTCAACCTGATTAAAACATTAAAAACATCCAAAAATCACCGTCGTCTTCATAGTCATTCTAGTCTCCTCATATCTGCGCTCTATCTGATGTGCCGAATCGAACGGATGACACCAGCCAACCATGCAGAGAACAATTTTGGTTGGTTAGTCTAATGAAAGATCATGCAAGGGAACAAAGCAGAAGGTTCGAAGTAGTCGTATTAGGTTAGACTCATCGTCCCTCGAATAACAGTCGAGTACGATAGTCAACCACCATGCTGCTACTGGAATACAGCAAAAGGCATGCACGAGAGAAGATTCTGGAAGACCGAGTCTTCCCAGAAATCAACTCGAAAGAAGACTCCAACGAAATGAGTCTTATAGGAAGATATGACAAAGTCTGGAACAACACAGAATTACAGTATCGCATTCGAGCGACTAAAAGTTAAGACGAGCTTTCGTAGCTGCACTAGCGCCTAGCTGCACTACTCGCCCAAGGTATATTAATTATGTGCGACAACGGCACTTATCTTATGATATTCTCAAACGCACAACACGTTATAAGCTTTTAGATGTATATATCCCATGGATCCTATACATATAGTATTAGGTGGGGTCTAGCCACCTCTCTACTATTTCGAGATTTGTGCCACCAGCTAAATGCACCACCTCTATACTCATGTATCAGAGGTTGGGTCATGACCATCCATATGGTATCAGATGGGGTCTAGCCACCTCTCTACCAAATTATAAAGAAACGACTGGATCCCAACGAATCCAACGTTCCTGACTACTAGTGCTAACTAAACAGTCCAAGTACAACAATAGTCCACAAACATCAACATAACTGCCATCAAGGCTATCAACATAAATATATATTCATAATAGCGTTGTTCTAACAGATATACAACCTATTATAATATCATATTTTAGTTCTCCAAAACAATTAACAAAACTGTTCACAGACGAACACAGTATTCATTCCAAATTAATTACTCAATTAAACAACTGATAATTAATGGAAACATGGAATGATGAGCAAGAGCGAACCGCCACTTGCCTTAAATCCGCAGAAGCTTAATGAAGCTAGGTACGACGACAACTGGTTTCCGGGCTCGAAGCAGGGACAGATCTGACAACACAGATTCCTTCGGATCGACCCATAAAGAAACCCTAAGTTAGATTCGACAACAAAAAGTACGAACCTAAAGAATAACGGAAGAAATCGAAAGTAACGAAGCCCGATCGAAAGCCACAGAAGCCAAGGCCGAAACAAGCCAAGAGCTTCTGGGCGGCGGTCGCCGCCTACCTTATGGCGGGCACCGCTGTTCATGGCGGCGGTCGCCGCCTGCCTTACGACGGGCGCCGCTACGAACACCAGAAAATATACACGAGAGGCAAAAACTCACCGACTTCGATTGTTTTGCTTCTCCTTTCCTTTGCTTTGGATTCTATGCTTCTAAGGGCCTCCAAAGCTTCACTTTGCAACTGGAATAACACCAAATGGAACTCCGGCGATCGATTGTGAATTATCCGGCGAAAGCTTAAATTTCCGGCGAGATGATTGTGAGGGAGATTGAGCTTCGGATTTGTGCTCAATTCAGCTCCCAAATCCTCCTTTAAATAGCCAAAACTCCAGGGGACAACCAAGGGCACGTGGAGGGCTAAGATCGGAGGTCATCCGATTCACCGACCATCACGGAGTCAAGCCGGCGAGGCAGGGCTAGGCCTGCATCTAGGCGGCGGTCGCTGCCCATTTTGGCCGGCGGCGGTCGCTGCTTTTTGTCACCACTTGCCAACTTGTCGGGAAGAGGATGACGATGTCAGAGCCTGTCAGGCGGCGGTCGCCGCCAAGCCCATTTTTCGTCCGTTTAAGCTTGGAATAACAAGGTCTTAATCCGGGATAAATAATAATCGTACACGAACGGGTATTAAGTCCCAAAATACGTCGACTGTATATTATTTCACTTAGAAAAATATTACAGAGATTAAGAACATTACAGAATGTCTTTCTGTCTCCGAAATTAAATCGACGTATACAACAGACGTTCAGGTAATTTCCAAAATACCCTTACAGAAATACGGGGTATAACATCACCTCCCCCTTAAAAGAAGTTTCGACCCCGAAACTTAGGTCACAAATAACTCGGGAAAACGTCTGAGCATATCTGCTTCAGTTTTCCATGTTTCCCAAGTAACTTCTTCAGTCCCTGACTTGGGCTACAGAATTCGTACCAACGGTACGATCTTGTTGCGCAATTGCTTCTCACGACGCTCGAGAATGTGCACATGCATCTCTTCGTAGGTACCATTTGCCTGAATCTCGATGTCCTCGTAGCTCAGCACATGAGACTCATCTGGTACGTATTTCCTTAGCAAGGATACGTGTAACACATTATGCACTGGGTGTGCCGATGGCGGCAATGCCAAGCGGTACGCTAGAGATCTCACTCTATCAAGAATCTCGAATGGTCCCACGTAGCGAGGGTTAAGCTTTCCACGCTTACCAAATCTGAACACACCCTTGGATGGGGATACTTTGACAAATACTTTGTCACCAACCTCGAACTCGACAGTCCTATGCTTCTGATCTGCATAAGACTTCTGTCGACTTTGGGCGGTCAACATTCTTTGTCTAATCAAAACAATGTCCGAAGCTGTTCTCTCGACCAACTCTGGTCCGAGCAGAATCTTGTCGGCATTCTCATCCCAACAAATCGGAGATCTGCATCTGCGACCATACAAAGCTTCGAACGGAGCCATCTTAATAGTAGCATGCCAGCTATTATTGTATGTGAACTCAATCAGACTCATGCTGTCTTCCCATCTAGTCGGACGATCGAGTACACATGCTCTTAGTATATCTTCCAAGGTCTGGATGGTCCTTTCAGACTGTCCATCCGTCCGAGGATAAAACGTTGTACATAATCTCAATTCAGTTCCCATGGCCTTGTGAAGTTCTTGCCAAAATCTTGACATGAATCGGCCATCTCGATCCGATATAATGGTCTTGGGGATACCATGCAAACGGATAATCTCCTTGTGGTAAACTTCTGCTAACTTCTGGGTTTCCCATGTGGTCTTGATGGCTATGAAATGAGCATTTTTCGTAAGTCGTTCCACAATTATCCATATAGCATCTTTCTGACTTCGAGTCTTTGGTAGCCCAGTGATGAAGTCCATGGCGATGTCCTCCCATTTCCATTCTAGCACGGGGAGAGGTAGCAACTCACCACCTGGTCTGCGGTGTTCGATCTTGACCTTCTGGCAAGTTAAGCATTTTGCCACGAAGTCTGCTACATCCCACTTCATGTTTGGCCACCAAAACTTCTTCCGAAGATCCTTGTACATCTTGCTAGAGCCAGGATGTACAGAATAAGCTGAAGAATGAGCTTCTCTCATTACTAACTGGCAAATACCTTCTGTGTCAGGCACACAGATCCAGTCTTGAAACCAGAGTGATCCATCATCCTGAATCACAAAACTGGGAGCCTTCCCGTCCATTACTTCACTGCTTAGCTTCACCAAGATTATGTCATCGACTTGCCTTTCTTTGATTTGATCTAGTAGCGTAGCCTGAATTTCCAACATAGTCAGGTACCCTCTACGTTGATCATACAAGACTTCAGCTTCGCATGACATTTGATTTAGTTTAGTCTGAGCAGTAAGTAGAGCAACTATTGTCTCGTGCGTTGTCTTCCGGCTCAGTGCATCGGCTACCACGTTAGCCTTGCCCGGATGATACAACAACTCGATGTCGTAGTCCTTAAGCAACTCTAGCCAGCGGCGTTGTCTCATATTCAACTCTTTCTGAGTAAATATATATTTGAGACTCTTGTGATCCGTGAAGACTTGGCATTTCACCCCATAGAGATAATGCCTCCAAATCTTCAGTGCAAAAACTACCGCTGCTAACTCAAGATCGTGTGTCGGATAGTTTTCTTTATAAGTCTTGAGTTGTCTGGATGCGTAAGCAATCACCTTGACTCTCTGCATCAATACACAACCCAAACCACATTTTAAAGCATCACTATAGACCACATAATCGTCGTTCCCTTCTAGAAGTGCTAACACTGGTGCCGAGGTCAGACGTCGTTTCAATTCCTGAAAACTGGCCTCGCACTTGTCATTCCAGACAAATTTCTTGTGGACCTTGCGGAGCAGACTAGTCATAGGTAGAGCGATCTTCGAAAATCCCTCTACGAATCGTCTATAATATCCGGCAAGTCCAAGAAAATTGCGCACCTCCTTCACGTTTTGAGGCCGCTTCCAATTAGCCACAGCTTCAATTTTCTGGGGATCAACCATAACCCCATTTTCATTGATCACATGGCCTAGGAAAGCCACTTCTCTCATCCAGAAGTCACACTTAGACAATTTAGCATACAGCTCATTTTGTCTAAGGACTAATAAGGCAATCCGCAGATGTTCCTCGTGAACCTCTTCATTCGGAGAATAAATCAGAATGTCGTCGATGAAGACCACCACGAACTTGTCCAAGTATTGGTGAAAGCATCGATTCATCATATCCATGAAGACTGCTGGAGCATTCGTAAGTCCAAAAGGCATTACTACAAACTCGTAGTGACCATATCTGGTCCGAAACACAGTTCCAGGAATGTCTTCCTTACGAATTCTCAGTTGATGATAACCCGATCTCAGGTCGATCTTGGAGAAAACTTTTGCTCCTTGTAACTGATCCAACAGATCATCAATCCTTGGCAAAGGATATTTATTCTTGATCGTGACTTTATTCAACTCGCGATAGTCGATACAAAGTCGAAACGATCCATCTTTCTTCTTGACAAATAAAACCGGAGCACCCCAAGGCGATGCGCTCGGCCTTATATAACCCTTGTCGAGAAGATCCTCGAGTTGCTTCTTCAACTCTTTCATCTCTGCAGGAGCCATCCAATACGATGATTTAGAAATCGGCGCCGTACCAGGCTCAAGATCAATAGAAAATTCCACACCACGATTTGGGGGTAATCCAGGAATTTCTTCGAGAAAGACATCCGAAAAATCCCTAACCATAGGAATATCAAGAACTGAAGGTTCATCTTTCGCGGGCGGATCCAGGTAGCAAAGGTACCCGACACAACCTTGTCGTAGTAGCTTAAACGCAGTCATCGCATTGATAAGCCTGCCGTTATCAGCGTCATTCCGACCCTTAAACTTGCACACGAACTGGCCCCCAGATGACACTGTCACCGTCCTTGAACTAAAGTTGATCACCGCCCCATGACGCGTCAGCCAATCCATACCGAGAATAATATCGTATGGAGCCATGGCTATACAAATCAAATTTGCCTCGAATTTCTTACCCTGAATGGTAATCGGAAATTCAGACAACCGCTTCGTCCCAACCAGACGATCACCATTAGGAAGACTTACAACGAAAGACTCACAAGCTTCGTCGCACACTAATCCTAACTTACTAACACAACTATCCGAAATAAAGGAATGGGTAGCACCTGAATCAAAAAGAATGCATACTGAAGTAGAATAAAGGTATAAAGTATCTTGTGCAATTGGAGCGTTAGGTCCATCCGCCTCATGCATCTCGTACATGCGTTGACCGTGACCTCCAGAAGCAGCTGGGGCTTTCCCCTTATTCTGAGCAGTTGTTTGCATTGACGGACTAGGAGTCTCAGCTGGCTTGAACCTGGGCCGGTTATTCTAATTAACTGACCCATATTGTGACTCCATTCCCTTCTGTTTTCCCTACTGACAGAATTTCTGCATATGGCATCTATGACCACATTCAAAGCATAACTTCTTCTCCTTTGGGCACACAATGCTCTTGTGTCCCGCAGCACCACAATTATAGCACTGGACTGGATTCTTGCTCTGGCCCGTCTGCTGTGTTGACCCTCCTTGAGTCGTGTCCGTCTTTGCTCGACCAGACTTAGCAAAGTTAGACGGTGGCGCAGGTCGCTTGAATCCACTCCCTTGATTCTGCATCGATCTTTGCCGATTGCGTCTTTTGGTTGACTCATCCAGAGTCACCTCCAATTTGTAGGCTGCATTCACATACTGCTCCAGAGTAGAGCATGTGTGGTGCACCATCATTGGCTTGATATCTAGGCTCATCCACTCATGGAAATACCAGATTTTCTGTGCCTCGCTGGATATCTCAGGTCCAGCGTACTGTAATAGGTGATTGAACTTGGTCGCAAGCTCGGTTACCTTCAATCCATCCATTTTAGGGTACAAAAACTCCTTGTGTTTCTCCTCCCTCATAGCACGAGAGAAGAAACGGTCTGTCATCTTTGTCTTGAACATCTCCCAGTTCAAAACAGGACTTTCAGCTAAGCCGGTACTCTCCCACCACTCGCTAGCCTCTTCCTTCAACTGAAGAGAAGCTATATGTACTTTCTCAGCTTCAGTACAATTCATATTGCGGAACAGCCGCTCCATGTGGGAAAACCAATGGGTCACCCTGACCGGTTCTCCTTTTCTGTTGTAGCTGTCAGGCCTCATGGAATTAATGGTCTTCAGCGCACGACCATAATTGTCCTGAGTCCTGACTGCATTCTCTTGGAATACACGGTTCACTGGCTCCTCAAATCTGGGAACCGGTGGAGGTATTGGCACACCTTGTGCCTGCGGCACACCTGGTCGTAGTATATCAGTTACTGCCCGCATAATCATTCCTCGAAATGCTTCCATTGCAGCAACATCTAATACTATTGGAGCATTGGTCTGACCTTGACCATTTCCCTCAGGATGATTGTTGGAACCTGACTCCTGCCCGTCTTGTCCAACATTTCCTATAGTTGGTCTGGGGTCATTGTTTGTCCCAGCACCAGCTCGAATTGTGTTCCTCGTGTTCACCATCTGTTTACCGATCCAGTTCCAAGTATTTTATACATTAATATTATTCAATATACTTAATGTAGCAAAATCACTCAGAGTAGATCAACTTGGTATTTTTATAGATGAACTTAAACTATTTTACAAACTGCACATTAGCCGATCTCCCGAGCGTCAGGTCAAAATTGCTCGGAGATTGTAGTATTTCACAAAGTACATGCCGCAATACTAGAATATTTACACGGTACATGCTGAAATACTAAGAAAAGGAAACTACTGCTACAGGCAACGTCGGTCCTTATCACGGTGCTCCGAAACATTTCCTATACGGTAGACTTCCCATGCAAGGCTTCTTCGAACGGGGTTCTCCATCGGATTCTGACGATGGACTACGCACCCTGCTTGGCCCTGGAACACATGATTCTGGTGTCCCTGGCCTTATCTCAGTCATGGTGAAGTATGGATCATCCAAGTTTGGCTTTCCTAGCCCAGCTCTTCTCTGAGCACTGGCAATCATTTTATCCATCTGGTATTGTTGTTCAGAAGAGATCATCTCGCTTTGGCGAAGGATCTCTCGTAGTTCAGATTATGTCCTCCTTCTCCTTTGAGTAGGGATAGTCTGAGATTCTCTGTCACTTCTTCCAATACCGTACTCGGTATAAAGTATTTCTCAGCCAGCATCAGACATGAGTGCGTACTTTGGCACTGGTGGCAACTCTTGCACAGGTGGTAACTCTGAACTGGGGTGAATAAATTGCATCCCCGGTTCCTGACTATCCACCAGCAAGTGCCTCAAGTCATCGGACTCATGGTTCTGCCCGTTGAGGTCCATCTCGGTATCCTCCTCGGGATCATCCTCAATGGGGTCCTCTTCCTCATCGGGGTCATCCTCTATGGGGTCCTCTTCTTCATCTTCCTCCTCGCTCCCTTCAGGAATCATTTCTATCTGGTTATCGTCATTGTAGTACCCTCTCGCGTACCTAGACGATTCATCTTCTTGCATTGCTTCCTCCCTTGGTGGCTCAATTGGTGCTGCCACAGGAACTACAACATTCCTTGACACCAGGACTACCAACTCAGGAAGCACATGCTTGATCTCCTCAGGTGGGATGCTTGGTTCTCCAACCTCGAAGCACCCCTGTGGTATTGGGAAGTCGAGCCTTCCTGGAGATGGTGAATCCATCTCGGCATCTATCGAGTCCCTCTTATGAGAAAGACACGTACCCATATCCTACAGGATAACGAGGAAGGATTTAGTCTTTCTAGACATAGAAGCAAGCTTACTATATCAGACTATAGATAGAAGACATGACTATGAACGGTGTTTTATTTTCAAATTCTTTCATTTTGAAAATTCAGAGCCCTTTTGAAAATACTTTTCAATTGAAAACGAGTAATTGGTTTTCAAATACCCAACCCGTTTTAAAACTTAGGCTCTGATACCACAACTATAACACCCCCAAATCTTAACCCATTTGGAAATGTATTACCGCCAGTGACCTCAGTTTTCCTCACCAAAGCCACCCAAGGCTTTACCGTTTAAATACAATCCATGAAACACTTATGATACAAAATCATCATAATATTCGATTAAAGCATGAGTCCCGGAATTACATCCCAATTCCGAATAGGACTAAATACAGAGTTAAACAAAATACAGCGGAAGTCTTTCTTAAAATATACAAAAAGGGGTTGTGATCGCCATGATCACCTGCCCAAGGTTCTCAACCTGATTAAAACATTAAAAACATCCAAAAACCACCGTTGTCTTCATAGTCATTCTAGTCTCCTCATATTTGCGCTCTATCTGATGTGCCGAATCGAGCGGATGACACTAGCCAACCATGCAGAGAACAATTTTGATTGGTTAGTCTAATGAAAGACCATGCAAGGGCACAAAGCAGAAGGTTCGAAGTAGTCGTATTAGGTTAGACTCATCGTCCCTCGAATAACAGTCGAGTACGATAGTCAACCACCATACTGCTATTGGAATACAGCAAAAGGCATGCACGAGAGAAGATTCTGGAAGACCGAGTCTTCCCAGAAATCAACTCGAAAGAAGACTCCAACGAAATGAGTCTTATAGGAAGATATGACAAAGTCTGGAACAACACAGAATCACAGAATTACAGTATCGCATTCGAGCGACTAAAAGTTAAGACGAGCTTTCCTAGCTGCACTAGCGCCTAGCTGCACTACTGGCCCAAGGTATATTAATTATGTGCGACAACGGCACTTATCTTATGATATTCTCAAACGCACAACACGTTATAAGCTTTTAGATGTATATATCCCATGGATCCTATACATATAGTATTAGGTGGGGTCTAGCCACCTCTCTACTATTTCGAGATTTGTGCCACCAACTAAGTGCACCACCTCTATACTCGTGTATCATAGGTTGGGTCATGACCATCCATATGGTATCAGGTGGGGTCTAGCCACCTCTCTACCAAATTATAAAGAAACAACTGGATCCCAACGAATCCAACGTTCCTGACTACTAGTGCTAACTAAACAGTCCAAGCACAACAATAGTCCACAAACATCAACATAACCGCCCTCAAGGCTATCAACATAAATATATATTCATAATAGCATTGTTCTAACAGATATACAACCTATTATAATATCATATTTTAGTTCTCCAAAACAATTAACAAAACTGTTCACAGACGAACACAATATTCATTCCAAATTAATTACTCAATTAAACAACTGATAATTAATGGAAACATGGAATGATGAGCAAGAGCGAACCGTCACTTGCCTTTAATCCGCAGAAGCTTAACGAAGCTAGGTACGGCGACAACTGGTTTCCGGGGTCGAAGCAGGGACAGATCTGACAACACAGATTCCTTCGGATCGACCCATAAAGAAACCCTAAGTTAGATTCGACAACAACGAGTACGAACCTAAAGAATAACGGAAGAAATCGAAAGGAACGAAGCCCGATCGAAAGCCACAGAAGCTAAGGCCGAAACAAGCCAAGAGCTTCTGGACGGCGGTCGCCGCCTACCTTACGGCGGGCGCTGCTGTTCGTGGCGGCGGTCGTCGCCTGCCTTACGACGGGCGCCGCTATGAACACCAGAAAATATACACGAGAGGCAAAAACTCACCGACTTCGATTGTTTTGCTTCTCCTTTCCTTTGCTTTGGATTCTAAGCTTCTAAGGGCCTCCAAAGCTTCACTTTGCAACTGGAATAACACCAAATGGAACTCCGGCGATCGATTGTGAATTATCCGGCGAAAGCTTAAATTTCCGGCGAGATGATTGTGAGGGAGATTGAGCTTCGGATTTGTGCTCAATTCAGCTCCCAAATCCTCCTTTAAATAGCCAAAACTCCAGGGGACAACCAAGGGCACGTGGAGGGCTAAGATCGGAGGTCATCCGATTCGCCGACCATCACGGAGTCAAGCCGACGAGGCAGGGCTAGGCCTGCATCTAGGCGGCGGTTGCTGCCCATTTTCGCCGGCGGTGGTCGCTGCTTTTTGGCACCACTTGCCAATTTGCCGGGAAGAGGATGACGATGTCAGAGCCTGTCAGGCGGCGGTCGCCGCCAAGCCCATTTTTCGTCCGTTTAAGCTTGGAACAACAAGGTCTTAATCCGGGATAAATAATAATCGTACACGAACGAGTATTAAGTTCCAAAATACGTTGACTGTATATTATTTCACTTAGAAAAATATTACAGGGATTAAGAACATTACAGAATGTCTTTATGTCTCCGAAATTAAATCGACGTACACAACAGACGTTCAGGTAATTTCCAAAATACCCTTACAGAAATACGGGGTATCACAGTCTATCACGGACAAATGAATTCCATCTGTGACGGATCGAACGTGTTCGTCCGTCACGGATGGCGATGGTCCGTCTGTGATGGGCCGACCTGTTTTGTCCGTGACGGACGGATATGTTATGTTTGTCACAGACGAAAGTGGTCCATCCGTGACGAATGGACTTCATCTTCTTCGCAAGTTCGCAGACCTCCGACGATAACAATGGTGAACCCAAAACACGATTAAACAAGAAAGCAACGACCTGAAAATGATATCCATACACATTTTATTGATCTATAAACTTAAAAATTCGGATCTATAACACATATTTGATACTATAATATCCAAAATTAAAGTTTGCAAACTCACCCAAACCCTAAACATAAATCCTTACAACTATATATGAAATTTGCAAAAATAAACAATAAAACTTACATGTTTAAGGGGATAATTGATCCAAATTGATGGAAAAGTGACACAAGATGATCCGAATTATGGTTGATTTTGCACAAATGTGAGATGGAAGTGAATAAAGAAAAAGAGAGTTGGGGTGTTTATTCAGAAAATGAGGATGGCATGTGTTGTAAAAATTAAGAAGTGTGTGTATATATATGTATAAGGTGGGCTTTGTTTAGAAAAATAGGGGGTGCTCTATTTAGCAACCCCTATTTTTATAATATTCTATTAAATAAATTCTTAATTTTATATATGATAAGTTATGTTTGGTAAATAAAGAAAGTGGACCTTATGCTATTAAATAAATTCTTAATTTTATGTATGGTAAATTATGTTTGGTAAATAAGGAAAATATTATTGGTAGAAGATAATGGAAATTTCTAACAAAATGAAGGGTAAGTTGTAAAAGGTCATTAAGAGTAGTGTACGTAACATAGCTCTCAGATGGACACATATGAGTGAGAATAATGGCATTAGTATAGTATATAAATAGTAGATTATTACGTTTTTTCTAATATTAATTAGGTCTTGCAAATTGTTCAATCTTATAAAATGCACTACAGATATAGTATATAGATGAAATATTATCCAACTTTATTTTATTTTGGTAAGTATGTAGTCATTATATTGTATATCTTGTTTGATGACTAAGGAAATTTGTGTAGATAAAGATAAGGTAGTTTGTAAAAAATTAGAAGGGCGGAGAGGTAAATGAATATTCAAATTTGGTGATGTGGCATATCTAGAAGGATGACACATATGAGAGACAATAAGGGGGCTTTAGTATTAGTATATAGAAGATATAGATATAGAGATATAACTTCATGTGAGAAGTACCCTTACGGTGAAACGTGATGAGCATTCTAGGTCATTTATTTCAATATTATCATACACCATACCACACTCAATCCTGGTCAACAGTTAGCGCATCAACAGTCAAAGTTGACCGGTCAACGCCCAATTTATTTTTCTTCTTCGACTTTTTTATTCTTGTTTCCTACACGTTTTCATTATAAACTTTTTATGAAAAAAAATAAACAATTAGTTCTTAAAGTTGAAAAATTGTATGTCAAAAGTTGAACAATTAAAATTTGAACGACATTAAAGTTGAACAATTGTATATGTAAAGTTGAACTATTGTATCTTAAAGTTGAACTATTTCATTTTTATAGTTAGACAACTGTGTTCGTTATGTATATAAATTTGAACATTTGTATCTTAATGTTGAACAATTTCAATTTTTTTTATAATTTTTTAGGGTTTGTCGTTTTTACTATCTTTATTTTCCTACACATTTAGGATTTAGGGTTTGTGTTTTGAACATTTTGAGTTGTATTAAGTTTATATTACATTATAAACAAAATTTCGTGTTTATTGGACAATTGTTCAAATTTTAATGAGGTATTGGACAATTGTTCAATTTTGATGAAATATTGTTCAATCTATATTTTGTGAAAAAAATTGGCCAAAAGTCAGTTTGATCGATCAATGGTCAGACTTTGACCATGGGGTGTGATTGAGCGTGGGAGGGTGTATGTTTGCTATAATGAATGTTCCATCATAACTTTTCATTGTCCCAAAATGATTGGTTCTCATTTATCCTCATGTTTTACCGTAAACATCTGTTTTATCGGAGTCTGACTCTAGATATAGATATATAGATTCTGATATAAATGATACGTATAAATTAAAAGATGAAGCACCACATGAACAATTTGTAAAAATAAGTTCGTATCACTTCAATTAAAAATACCTCAACTACTTAATTAATAGAAAAAACTATTATCAGTTAGAATTTCCTTGAAACTTTCATCTTGGAAATAAATCAAAAACGGTTATGGAATTTAACTTTTTTTCCATTGATGAGAATATAATTTCAAAATTAATTTTTATTTATTTATGACTTTTTATATAAACAAGAAAGTAAAATTTCATCCCAACATACTTTTGTTTTTAATTTTTTTATTACCACTATAACTTCAGAAAGTTCGGTTGTTATCAGTGTAATTTAGATTATGTACATTTCATATATATTTGTAAGTATTATATGTCATTTTAGCTTTTTTATATAACTGAAGTTATTTAAATTTGAACGGGATTGAAAATGTGAACGTGCACACAAATCTCAACAAATCAAATAAAACTGAAATTAAAGGCACATTCAAACTATCATTATTACATTCGAATAATATTCACTGGCAAAAAAACAACATTTGTGTATCAAGTTATACCAGTTTATACATTATTGAAATGTGCACTAGAATATATTGAATTGTACACTATAATTTTATTGTAATGTGCACTTATATTTTATTTAAATACAATAACAGTGCACAAACACATTAACCATTTCAATGCACAAATACATGAACTTTGGTGCACATTTATTTGTAACGTGGTGTCATTTATTAATAACATGATGCACAATTATCTTTATGAACTTTTATTTGTAAGGTGCATAATTAATTATAATATAGTGCGCAATCAATATATATTTAAAAGTTGGCTTTCTGCCCACTTTAATGTCCTCCTCTAAAACTTAAATTTAAAGCTTAAGCAGGTTGGATTTATAAATTGCATATATTGGATCAGCAAATTGTGTTTTACATGGGCCAGAGGCATAGTACCGAAGAGAACGGGGACAATAAGGGGCCAAAGGCCATCTATAATATGCTAAATAGGCCCAAAGAATTGGCCAATACGGTAGATATATTTATACAGCCAATAAGAATGATAAAACCCTATTTACCTCCATTTAAGAAAATGCAATTATGAAAATTATTAGGGGACGATGAAGAGCCAAGCAATAATCTAAACAACTGGACCTTTCACCTACACCAGCATCGATATTCGTCCTCATCCTTGCGCCTTTAAATGTTGTTGGTGATAACCACAAATTTCTTCACTTCCATTTGCCCCATCTCATGCACCATGGCTTCTTCCACAGACTCCCAAAGCAAGGCCTCCTTTGTTGTTCACTGTGATGCATCGACATCGACCACGTCCAAGATGAAAGGAAAAGGTATTAGCACCATTACTGGACCCGACCCCCCCCCCCCCCCCCCCCCCCGATTCTTTGCTTGATTGCGTTTATTTGCATTAAAAAAGGTGGATCTGTTGATTTACTGTTCCTGGAGAATAGTAGCGTCTCTTAGGGCACCGATTTCGACTTCTATCACTGCTTCTTCGGTCTTGGTGTTTCCTTGAATCAGCACATCGTGAACCCTTAGGGCGACTCCCTGCGAACTCATCCGCTGGAATAAGCTCTCGACCATCGCCTTATCAGAGCACAACTTCGACTCCGCTGCCGAATCCTTCTGGTCGGGTAAAGCGTCGTCGCCGTCGGGATAGTCCTCTTCTTCCTCATCATCATAGTCGTCGTCTTCTTCTTCAAAATCATTTTTTTCTTGTTCCGTTTCGGCGTCACCATTGTCGGATTCAGTCACATAGAGTTTTGGTTCTTCTGATTGAGCAGCCATTGGAAGGAGTAGACAACGATGATCCGAGCTTGTGCGGTGGACTGACGAATGTCGATGCAAAGTTGCGTGAGAATTTGACCCCGTCAATTACAAAACAACCAGGATAATCTGGAAATTTATGTGAGTACTTTTCAGGAATTCAGTTAATTTTTATGATCGATATACAATTGTGTTGAACTGTTAAATTAGTGGATGAAAATCTGTGTTTAGACTCTTTCATGTTTTTTTTTTGTTTCATTTTCTGAAACTCTTACTTAGATTCGATCACAAAATCCCCAGTTATATGAGTTTAGCATTTCTGTAATTGATTTGTCATCCCCACGGTAGGCAGAATGCTAACACCAACATGAGAAATGGGTAAAAGGTTACCATTGCCAACTTGGAGTTTGTCATCCCCACGGTAGGCATCCGAGATAGTCAATTTGCTGAGGTCCGGTGAGACGTGGTCAGTGGCGCCCGTATCAAAATACCACGAAGGATCTACAGCAGTCGCCGGAATTTCCTGCTGAACGAAGTGCGCCTGTTTCGATGGATTTCTCGGATTTGGCCTGCGAGAAGGAAAATCAGTCTGATTTGCACGCTGCCAGCAGTCTATTGCCTCATGGCCAGGTTTGTTGCAAAGTTGGCACTGTGGGCGACGACGACGAGAATCACCACCAAACCGGGAACCAGACGCGCCGCCTGAGTGATTGTTGCTGCTGGAAGACACCGATCGGTTGGGGTGGCGAGAGACAGCAAGCGCAGAAGCATCCGCAGGAACAGAAGGCGAGACAGGGAGGCTAGAAACAGAGGCTTGCCGTTTGAGTTCCTGCTCAAGCCTGGCCTCCTCCTGAAGAAGCATCCCAACCAAATCGTCAATCGTAGGCCAGTCAGAATGTGGCCAATTAAATCCTCGTCGGAGATGGGATGAAGATTCTCCGCTAAGGAATCAGCAATTTGACGCTTGCGCTCAATATACTCCAACATTGAGAGCGACCCCTTGGATAAGGTTTGAAGTTGCAGCTTCATGGACATACGTCGGGCCCTGGTTTGAGCCTGAAAAGTCTTCTCAAGAGCATCCCAAGCCATCTGCGCAGAGGTGGATCGCGCGACGGTAGCAAGGGCACGCTCAGAGAGGGTGGATTTGACCCATAAGAGGACAAAGCGATCACGGCGTTTCCAAGCAGTGAACTCGGGATTGGCTTCAACGGTAATTGTTCCATCCTCGGCAGCTATGGAACGGGTCTCCGGTGGTGGATTTGGAGCCAGTATATGCTGCTCGAGATCGAACGTCTCAAGCGCTGAAACAACAGTGGTTCTCCAAAGAGAATAATTTTCTCGTTCAAGAGAAATTTTGATTGTTGGAATTTGGAAATTGATTTGGTGGTTCGGATTATTGGCAAGAGCCAGGAGATTTTGAGGATTGCCAGCCATGGAATTGACAACAGATATAGAGGACCGAAAAAAAAAAATCAATCGGCTCTAGATACCATGTGAAGCTGGAATGAAATTAACAATTCCCTGATTTAGAATAAGAGAATTACATGGAGTATATATATACACAGGTGCTGCTAACGGATACAACAAGAAATCCCTAAATACATGCCACTAGATTAACTAACTGGAGCATATCTCGAACCACTCTGAAGCATATCTTGAATGAGTCAACCTGCTGAATTGTAGGGAGAGAAACTGACTGTTATCACTGCAGGTTGACAAGCTTTTTTCATTTGTGTTGGATTAAGTTCTTATCTTACTCGCTTCCTTTTTTAGTTAGCTTCAAATATTTTTAGCTTGAAGAAGATGATGTTGGTCAGAGATGGTAAGGTTTTTTCGTGTATTTACCCATGGCTTATGACACTAAATAGAAATTGCCTACCTTCGATCTTGTTTAGCTAGAACTTCAGCTATAGTTACTGGGCGTACAAAAAGGTGGAGGCTTGCCTGCAAATAGAGGGTATGTGTTTCTACCTATCATTACACATTGCAAGTAGTTTCGTGTGACATATTTCATGTCTAAATTGTGTTTACTAAAGTTGTATGGGCATCAGCAATATATTAATGGGTGCTAATTTCATATTTGGTACTCACCTAATTAGTGTAATATCAGGCTGAATTTTAGTCCCTCTTCACATAAAGATGTTACCTTTCGTATACAACTAGAGTTCTTATTGGAATTTCCTCTTCTATTAACACATTTTGTTAAAGGCAGAATCTTCCCACACTAGATAGAATTGAGTCATTGTTTTCCTGAAGGCTAGCTAATAATGTGACCATATCCTAGCCTAAGAAACTATAGCAACAAGAACAATTGTTTTTCCAACTAAGACAAGATTCAGTGAACTACAAATTCAACTGTAAATTTCAATGCTCAAAAGTAGCTATGGTCGACGTGGGTGGCGGAGACGAAAGTGACGGTTCATAGTTGTGGAGACAAGTGACTTTAGGTGCCTACATCCTAAAGGAAGTGAAGAGGGTATTTTCATTGGACTTTAATTGTGTACTCATCATATGTTGAAACAACTTGATTTCTTTCAGCCAATTTAAGTAATATTCACTGTTGTTCTGTTTGAATATTACTTTAACATATTGTTTTGCCCTAATCTAGAACTCCATATTCTTTGAAGGTGAAATTTGGTATGACTCAATATAAAGTGAAAAGCCCTGTGACACCAACTATCAAGGAAAGGCAACCATCCAAAGTGATACCAGAATGTGATTCGATTTTGGATGCCATTTTGTGACATGCCTTTTATTGATCTCTTGTAGAGTTGCAGGTGTAATTTTCTAGATTTGTCATAAATGACCTCGAACATGTATTATCAGAATGTGATTTAATTAGAAAATACTTCTCTTAAATGTGATTTCATCTTAAATAAACAGTCGGAGTTTTCGTGGTAAATTATCTCAATCAAATATTGGATATGATCAATGTCATTTCATAGCATTAAGAATCACGGATAACAGACCGTAGAATACCCTTTGCAACAAGGATGACAAGAATTTACACATGTTTGTGGTTTAATAACCAGAAGTTGCAGCCAGACAAAAGGAGGAAAACTTTTGATGAAGCTACATAATTAACGAATTAATCCCTAACATGATATATAATAAAATATATAACAATATAAAATTAATTATCATATGGATAACTTATTAGTAACGTGTAAGAAAAATGTAAGGAGATAGATATGATGCTTATTGTACAACTATGTATTTTCATGTATTTTTATAAAAATATGTATTTTCATGTATGTTTCAATGGACAAGCAAGTACTCAGAAGACAAGGAAATCATGTATGATTTCGTTCCATAGTCATCTTATTACGCAGTTATAATTACAAAACTCATTTAATATTTAATCTAAAAATACATTTTCCAATAGATGATGCTTAACATGTTAGATTGAAAAAATACTACAATGTATTTTCATGTATGTTTCAATGTTGTGTTGGCAGATACTGCCAACACAACATTTTAGCTCGACATTGGATTCGATAATCTATCGTTTACTCTTTGGGAAGGTAATTAAGTGTCAAGTCGAGTGGCAAAGTAT
Source organism: Rheum nobile (assembly GCA_027886185.1). Classification (NCBI taxonomy): domain Eukaryota; kingdom Viridiplantae; phylum Streptophyta; class Magnoliopsida; order Caryophyllales; family Polygonaceae; genus Rheum; species Rheum nobile. The sequence continues at coordinate 600,223 of WOAB01000065.1, forward strand.
ATGTGTGAATATGTGACATTGGAGCTCAATCACCATCATAATGGTAGCAAGCTATAGAATTATGTGTTCTTAAACCATTTTTTTGTTGCTCTAAAATATATGAATTCCTGATCTGGGTTGTTTCTATTTCTCATGAAGTGGATCAGTAGACATGATAAAAGATATGGGTAACCAAAATGCAGCAACAATAACAAGTATGATTCCTCTTTAATATTTTATTGTAAACATTTTCTTATGTACTTGTTTGTTGTATTAGGTGTATCCTATTAGTGGATTGTGATGAAATATGAGAGTTTGCCTGTAATTTTGTTTCATTTATCATTGTTGATTATCGATTTCTGGTGATATATAGCAGTTTGAAATGAGCATTCTGATCTGACGTATCCTTTATATTGAGAAGAGAAGGAAAATAAATGCTTCCAATGACCACATGTATCTACTGTAAACTGTTGTGTTGGCAGTATCTGCTGTGGAGCAATAAAATTATTACAAGTCATGTTCAATAACCCATTTTATGTGTTTTTATAAAGAAGAAAAATGTATTACATAATAGATTCCACAACATCAAAGCCATAAATTTTATATAGCCTTTCAAAACGTCACTTGCTACAATGGTCATCAAACTTACCCGAACTTGTTGAGCTAATGCACTCAATCCAAAATCAGAAACTTTAAGGGACTCATTTGCATCCAAAAGTTCTCTGGATGTTTAAAGGAGTAACAAAAGGATGGAATACAAATATCACTGACTTCTCTTTTACAGGGGAAAAAACTTTTTCAAAGATGAAATGGAGAAAGGTGGCAAAAAGTTATCTATATAGACCAATAGACAGAATAATTAATTCCATGTTCTGAGGCTGCTATTTGAATGCCTCTAACTAATACAGGTATTCCCAATTACTACCCACTTATACAAACCTTCTATAGAAAGATGAGATAGATACTTTCTCAGATTCTGCCAAGCTAACAATTTCATTTGTGCAGTGTCTATAAGGAAAAGTATAGGTGTGTTGACAACTAAATTACCATTCAAATGTAATCAACTTAGCATCAGCTTTTTGACCCTAGGAAGAACCGACTCTAGAAGAGTATACTGAAAACAAACTTAAGATGAAGGGGCTTACAATCTATTTTTTAGGGTATTATGTGTGTATGCTGAGCGAACCCTAGTCGCTACAAAGAGACGCCCTCGCCATTCCCCCCCCCCCCCAAGTAATATGTCTTCCATTGGATATATATTTCGCCGGTCACAACACCAAAAACATTAACCATCTACGATGTTTACAGTGTATTGAAATGTTCAAGTGCAACACTCCATTGGACGGGTTAAAAAAATGAGCAACTAGAACACAATTTAGATAATGTTATTATTTTTAATTTCATTTTAAAAATAATCCGATATATATTTTTTCTCCTTTTGGGAGTTCTTCTTTGATATCTATATCCCTTGTCTTTTCCGTTAACTGTTATATTTTTAGGGTTCGTATCATTTTCTTCGTAGATTTTTTGTTTGATAGATCGTAGAAGATCAAAAAGCTCGATGGGGAAACATTCATGGTTGCTCCACCCGCTAGATCCAGAGCCGATTTAATACTTTCAAAATTATATGGTATTGAATGAACACACTTAATGCACAAAAATGCAAACTTTATATTAGATATAAAAGATTTATAAAATATTCACAAACACTTTCATCAAAATATAAACACATCCCTACAAATACAAACTTCCACTTTAATTCAAAATTAAAATTATACTTCTAACCAAAAAAAAATAAAAAAATAACCCACTTCTTATGTACAATCATAACATTTTATACCTAACATACTTACATTTAAATAAATATCAAATAATATATGTCTAACATGAAAAAACAGAACAACGATCCATGTATTACAAACTTATTTTGTATATCGTCACACTACATATACACAAATGGCCCGTGCTTCGCACGGGCTTCGATTTCTAGTTATTTGTAATATGGTGCACATCAAAGTAGTGTACAATTATGTATAACTCTAGTGCACCGACTGATTAACGTTGATCAAGTGATGGTCAACGGTTGGTCAATGCCGATCAATGGTGGTCGACGCCAGAACTCCGGTGTATCAATGTGGAAGACCAATTGTGCACGATGTAATGCACAATTGTGCACCAAAATATATGTGGACTAGATTGCACACAATTGTGCACCTCATTCCCCCTTATGCACCATATTGTACAGACTTGTGTACCTCGTTCGCATTTTAAGGTTGTTCGCATTTTAACTCTGTTCGCACCTGACTCACTTTCTTGACACAACTATTAATAAATACAATAGTTAAACTTAAATATTACAAAGTTTTCCTAAAATTTATAATTTAATAATTATACAAATGCATTTCTAACCAATTAATAAAAAGAATTTGTATTAACACGTCAATATGTGCATTTTCCAATAATATATCTCGTAACTCATCGACAAATCATTACATAATACTCTAAAATGGAAAGCAAACACTACAATTTCAATAACACTTATTTCTCAACACATGGAGCATAAATTTGTGAGATACGTTTATATTTAGTCAAAAAGCAAACACTATAATATCAATATGATTTGTAGACAAATTAAATCATCCATTTGAATCGTCTAAGAAGTTAAAGCTTACTTGTTATCTGTCACATAATATGGGAGAAATAGATACACCCAAAAGTTGTCACAAATGCCATTGTATCCAGACTACAAATAGTTATACCTAAGCTGATTGACAGAGTACAAGGTGCATTCATCAAAGGAAGATCCATTAGGCACAATATTATTGTCTGCCAAGATCTAATCAAAGGGTACAATAGGAAATACACCAACCCTCGTAGTGTTATCAAGATTGACCTCAGAAAGCCTTATAATATTGTGGATTGGCAATTCCTTTTTCACATTCTTCAAGTATTTGGACTACATCCAAAAATGATTACCTGGATCAGGGAGTGTGTTATAAGAAGCTCTTTCACCATCAGTATTGGAGGGGAAATTGTGGAATAGGGATTTGAGACAAGGTGATCCCCTACCCCCTTACCTATTTGTCTTTATCATGGAAAATCTAACAAGACTCTTAAGTCAAGAGGCAAAGAAAGGGCCTTCAAACTTCATCTACAATGCAACAGAACTGGAATCACACATCTCTGTTTTGCAAATGACTTGTTCATATTCACTCATGGTAACATTGCTACCCTCCACATCGTAAAGAAGATGCTTCATGACTTCTGCAACCGCTCTGGACTTAGTATCAATAACAACAAATCCAAAATCTTCTTTGCTGGAATGAGAAACTATCTTAAAAGCCAAGCTCTAGCATTGTCGAACATGGATAAGGGAGCTCTACCAGTGACATATTTGGTTGTCCCTCTTTGCAATAGGAAAGCACTGGTTGAAGATTACAAGCCTCTAGTCACTATGATCACAACTAAGGTCAATTGTTGGGCATCTAGACACTTGTCATATGCAGGGAGATTACAGCTGATTAATGCAGTCCTATATGACATTATCAACTATTGGTGCAAAGTCTTCATTATTCCCAAGAAGTTCATCAAAGCAATTACTGCCACTATGAGAAACTTCGAGTGGAGTGGTTGCAGTGAAGGAAGGAAATCACGAGTCACTTGGAGTAAAGTATGTAGACCAAGAGAGGAAGGAGGATTGGGGCTAAAGGATGTAATGGAACAAAACTGCTATCACATAGCTCATTCATGATCTTCTCAATGATTCGGATTCCATCTGGTATGCATGTGGAAGGATAAACTTGATCAGAAACATGAACTATTGGGAGATCAAAAAGAAAGGAACAGACAATGCACTATGGACTGCTTTACTTAACACACATGATGATATTGTACATAAACTGAATGCAGGACATGCTCCCATCATCATGTCTAGAGGAGGAAGATATGACAGCAAAACTATGTATGATGAACTTAGGCAAATGGGTAATATAGTTGATTGTATAAGATGGATTTGGGGCAAGCTTGTTACACAAGAATGTCATTTACGTGCTAGATGGATATTCAATGAGGTGTGTACACCAAATGCAAGCTTAAGATTATGGGCATCATATAGAAGGATTTATGTTCACTATCAACCAAGAGCAAGAAACCTCACAACATATTTGGTTTCACTACAACTCAAAAGAAGTTTTGAACAGAGTTCTAACTTGGGAAAAATAGGCAGATGTCACAAAGATATCCAAGGTTGGATTGAATGCATGAGGAAACTGAAAGACAAAAAATCCATGAGATTTGCCTTTTAGATTTGCATTATAACAATCACTATGTACTACATTTGAATATGTAGAAATATCACTGTTTTCCAAGAAAAGTACATTAGTTCTAAAGAGTGCTCTTTGATGATCATCAATCATGTAAGGAATTGTGCTAGCTCTAGATGGAAAAAAAGATAATCGAGAGACTAGAATTTTGTTACAAAGAGTGGGGATTAGAAACTCTTCCTCGTAACACCTGAGATTGTCTAAGATTTTATAAAAAATCTTACCTTGAATACAATTATTACATTATAATTAAAAAAAAAAGTTCTCCACATAAATGACTAGCATCGAATAAAATGGAATAAATTATAAGACCTTGAAAGTTTATCTCTCATCCAAGTTAATTTGTAATAAATATCCAGTTAAATATCTATATCTATTTAAAAGTTTGCATTCTTGTGCATTGAATGTTAACTTTTAAGTAGATAAGCAGGACAAAACAATGGCAAAAGTCACCTTATGCTGAAATGGACCCAAATGCCTTATGTTTAAATTGGCCCAAAAGGCCTGCCAATATGACTTACATGCATCTGCTTCCATCATCAGAAAAAATTACACGCTGCTCCTATAATATGTTACACAGCATCTGCTAGCATTTAAATTAAATTAGCCCAACACGCATGTGCTAACATTCAATGGACCCAAAGGCCTTATGTTTAAATTGGCCCAAAAGGTCTGCCAATATGACGTGTACCATCTGTTAATTAGTAATCATCTGCTAACATTGAAACAACATTAAACCCTACACATGCCTCCATTTAATGACATATAATTATGAAAATTAAGCAGGGACGATGAAGAGGCATGGAAGAAAGTAAACGATCGACCTTTCACCTGCACCTACATCAATGGTCTTCATCATCCTTGCGCTTATAAATACGGTTGGTGAGAACCTCAGATTCCCTCACTTCCATTTGCTCTCATCTCATACACCATGGCTTCTTCCACGGACAAGAAGGGATTTGCTGCATCGACGACGTCCAAGATGAAAGCGAAAGATACCAGCATCATTACTGGACCCACAACCTAATGCGACCCCGGTCGAGACATTGAAAGCGGCCACCACCGAGGCGCTTCGATATTTCCTTGGCACTTCTCGTGCCATTTGAGTTGTTTTGGTATTATGAGGTTCACATGCCAATTTCGAGACATTCTGAGACACTTTCTATTTTTAGTATTTTCCTTATTTAGCAGTTTCCCTTCTTAGCAGTTTCTATTCTTAGAATGTTTCTAAGTTTGGAAAGTTACTATTTTTAGTAGTTACTATATTTGGATGTTGCCGCTTATGGCAAGTTTCTATTTCTGGATGTCGGGCTCTCTTGTGCCAAGAGAGCCGATCCACTTTTTGCTTTGAGGCCCAACTGGTATCAGAACCTTGTTTTGGCTCCTATATGAGTCATTCTTTGCCTAATTAATAAAACACGTTGAATTGAATTAACCTAGCTGCCGTCGAGTGCACTCCCGCAGCCTTGGGTTATTCGATCTCAACCACGCCACCGCCGCCATCGCCGGCCATCCGAACCCACTCGCAAGCCCACCCATCTCGTTCGCCATAGCCTTCGTGCTTCGTTCGACCTCCTTGGCTCTCGGCTCCAGCCGAGATCCCACACCAATTTGGTCATGTTCAGCCCGGTTTTGGCCTTAGTTCGTCACGGTTTGAGACGGGTAAGACTACGCGTGCCAACCTCCTACCTAGATCCGCTCGAAAAAGCATTTTGGGAGACCGGAATGCATCAACTGGTATCAGATTTAGGGGTACAAGGTTGGTCATTTCTTACTTGTTTTGTTCTCACGTTACAACTTGATTTCTTACCCTGCTTCCGCCTTTCGTTTGTGTGGCTTGCCGCCCTTGCTTCCCTTTGCATTTGTTGTCGTGTGTTGTTGTTGGTTGCCGCCAACAAGCCCTCACCTAGGTTGGATTAGTGGTTGTCCTCAGCCCTCGTTCAAGACCGAGAGAACCTACGACCTTATTCCAAAAAAAAAATCAGAGTGCAACCGTGAGAAAACCTAACCCTAGTCATGGACTTTGCTTGCTTTAAATCACCCTAAGTTCACATATTTGGCTTATTGAATTCGTTGATTATTGTCGGAATTATCCTAGGTTGTTCTCTCCTAGTTTTCATACATAAATTGCATCTTTCTAGTCTCTCATCTCTTGCATGCTCACGGCCTACGTAAAAAAAAAGCACGTGACCGTGCACTAAAGCTCTTCGTCTTCAATCAAAGCTTGTGTCAATTACAAAAAAAAAGGGTATTCGATTTTTACAAAAAAAAAACCCGAATTAGAAAAACGAAATCCTTAGGCGATCTCGGCGAAACCGATTCACTATTGACACAGGTCCATTAAGCCCACCTCCCCGTATTCTTTCTCTATGGATTCTAGGGATTGCATGCTAGATTACTTCTTACATAGTCATTGATTTTTGGCATCTGAATTGTGAGGTTAGTGTGGTTTTTGTGTTGGTTTAGTCCACGCTAAGTCAGCCTAGCCACTCCGCCCTCACGGCATTATCTAGATTAGTGACCTACGTGAGAAATTGTGGGTTTGATTTGATCTATTTTGTCCGTTGTTTTTGTTCCCTTTTGTGGTTGTTTCTGCTCTTTTTGCGTGTTTTCCATGGTGACTTTAGGTACCAAGGCGGACGCAGCGTTCACCGCTAGCCAGGCCACCGACGAGGCCCATGCCCGAGAGGTCGCCGAACTTCGAGCACAGCTCGCAGAAGCAAGAAATATCATTTCTGCACAAGTCGCGACCGCGGCCCCCACATCCGCGACCGCAGCAAAAACAGCCGCGATCGCGACCAACACTATCCCCGTCGAGACTGCAGCGGTTGATCTCCAGTTGGCGTCGGCAGCCACTACCAACACCACGCGGCGCTTGGAAAAAGGCAAGGGTCTGATGCCCTCGACCTCACAGCTCCAGCCGGGACTTTGCCGCCTGGACTCCATCATCGAGTCCCAGCAGGAGGACCATGGCTTCAACCGATACGAACCCCAACGCTCGCCAGCGAACGACTTTGCCTACGACTCAGCCGAGCACGAGTCCCCCGCCACAGAATTGGGGCTCTACCCTTACGTCGACGCCACTGACCAACGCCGGCGTTACGAGTCCATGTAGCGGGATGAGGCACGTCAGGATGCCATCGAGTGGTGCCGAGACGCAGCTCGCGGCCAAGCCAGCGGCGGGGCACCACATACGGCGCCGTCGCGACCCACAACCAGCCGCGATCCCGACACTGTTCTGCGTTCCGCACTGCATCCCAGGTATGTGACTCCCATTGTTTTTATAGAATATGATGAAGAGGGTTTTGAGGTTGCAAGTGTTCCGAATCCGGGAAACTTTCATCCACCATTGGGCGACCTAGTTGAGAGCCAGCAGTTTCCGCCAGATTACATCCCGTCGAGGACCCCGATGCCACCGCGATGACGCGTGTGCCAGCTCGCCACCCACCAGCAGCCCCGCGTCGAGGATCATGCCCGCCGTCGCCTTCGCCCCGTCTAGGATGACTTTGATGAATTTGACGACGAGCTGGAAGAGCCTTACCCTGAGCCGGATCATGTAGCTCGACGTTTCCCTGACTGCCGACACGGGCCCAACCCCTATGCCAGTCGTCGCGAGATCAAGGTAACTATAGAGCATTTTCATGGTGATTATGATCTTGTTGTGGTTTTAGAGTGGATGCAGGCTACAGAACACGCTCTGTGACACTGTCATTATGAGGAGTACGAGAAGGTAGATATTGCTACTTTGCAGTTTCGTGGCGCTGCCCGATGTTGGTGGCATCGTTTCTATATAGATAGGGAACGGAGAGGCCTTGAGGCTATTAAGCAGTGGCACCAACTGATGTTCATCATGCACCGCAAATATGTCCCGGACGACTTCTAGAACCACATGCGGATGGACATTGCGCTCGCTCGCCAGGGCACCCAGACGCCACTCGAGTTTTGCAAAAAAACTCTAGGATCTTTATTACAAGGCGGGCATGAGCATCACCCCTGCTACTATGCGGACCAAGTTTCTGAGTCGGTTGAATCCCAATATCCGAGACCAGCTGGAGATACTACTAATACGGGACCTGAACCAGCTGACTCATATGGCGATGATGATCCACCAGTAGCAGCAACGCCGGAGATAGGCCACCTGGCCCCAGAATTCATCTCGCAGGTATGACACTAGCCCTAGTCCTTCCGTTTCTATTGATATGTCCTCTCTTGTGCAGCCCCGACAGATGTAGCCCCCGGCCCGCACACATGAGGCATCGCGAGCTACGGCGCCGCCTGTCTCGATTAGGGAGCCCCTACGAAACACTGACAGGACCCGCGACCATGCCTGTATTCGTTGCGGCGGTCGTGGACACATCCAGCGCGACTGCCCCAACCCGAAGAAGATCTTGTTCACCCAGGCCGCAAGATATGAGTCATTTGATGATGAGCCAGACGAGGAGATAGCTCCCGAGCAACATGACTTTACTCCTCACGACGCTGGGTACACATGTGTGCCACATGATTTGTCTGCCGGCACCCCCCTGAGCCTCTTCGCGCAGCTTGCCCTTACTATGACGGAGGTGCCCCTGATGGACCAGAGAGAGACCCTCTTCCATACCAGATGCCTGGTCCAGACTGCCTCCCTCAGCGTGATAATATATGGTGGTTCGTGTTGCAACATTGTGAGTGAGAAGGTGGTCCATCACCTTCAGTTACCGACGCAGCCACACCCTCAACCCTATGGTCTTCAGTGGCTTGCTGAAGGTAAGGGTGATGCGGTACACATGCAATGTCGTATCCCATTTCAAATTGGTCAATACCATGATATTGTTTTATGTGATGTTGTATCTATGGATGCTACTCAACTTTTACTTGGTAGACCTTGGCAGTATGACAGGATACAGTCCATGACGGATTCCTCAACACTTATGTCTTTATGCATTGCGGTAGGCGAGTCACTCTTCTCCCTATGACGCATCAGGAGATCTTACATGACCAGGTGGAGAGGACCCACGCGAAGACCACCGAGCCCAAGCTACAGTCGGCGCCATCAACTGGACCCAGCCACAAGCGCACCCGCAGCCCCTTGATCCCGATGCCGGCACCCTGGTGCCCACACTTCAGGGCCAAGTCGAACATCGAGCATTGTGGACTCACTCACGGGCGTTTCCCCCATCTTTTCAGGGACGTTCTCCTAGTTTTCCTTCTGCGTGTCTTTCTTTGTTAGAGGTTCCCTATAAGTCACCCCCTATTGTGCCATCTATCTTGCCGGTGTTTGATGAAGTCCCTCCTGATGAGCTCCCACTGGCTCCCAGCATTCCGCAAGCACTAGCCCTGTACTCGGCTTCTTCGTGGCTACGGCACAAGGCAGTCCGTGTTGGACCTGAGAAGTGCATTGAGCCGTTGGAAAGGCACACGAGGCCGGACGCGCCGCAGACCGACAGGAACCAGCGCCGCTACATTTTAGAGCCCGAAAGCTTGTCCCCGAACGTGCCCCGGGACGACGACATTGGCGAAACGGGGACGTTTCGCGGCAAAGGGGGGAGAGTGATGCGACCCCGGTCGAGACATTGACAACGGCCACCACCGAGGCGCTTCGATATTTCCTCGGCACTTCTCGTGCCATTTGAGTTGTTTTGGTATTGTGAGGTTCACATGCCAATTTCGAGACATTCTGAGACACTTTCTATTTTTAGTATTTTCCTTATTTAGCAGTTTCCCTTCTTAGCAGTTTCTATTCTTAGAATGTTTCTAAGTTTGGAAAGTTACTGTTTTTAGTAGTTACTATATTTGGATGTTGCCGCTTATGGCAAGTTTCTATTTCTGGATGTCGGGCTCTTTTGTGCCAAGAGAGCCGATCCACTTTTTGCTTTGAGGCCCATCGGCCAAGAAACTTGTTTTGGCTACTATATGAGCCATTCTTTGCCTAATTAATAAAACACGTTGAATTGAATTAACCTAGCTACCATCGAGTGCACTCCCGCGGCCTTGGGTTGTTCGATCCCAACCACACCACTGCCGCCATCGTCGGCCATCTGAACCCACTCGCAAGCCCACCCATCTCGTTCGCCATAGCCTTCGTGCTTCGTTCGACCTCCTTGGCTCTCGGCTCCAGCCGAGATCCCATACCAATTCAGTCACGTTCAGCCCAGTTTTGGCATTAGTTCGTCACGATTTGAGACGGATAAGACTACGCGCACCAACCTCCTACCTAGATCCGCTCGGAAACTCGAGGATCTTTATTACAAGGCAGGCATGAGCATCGCCCCTGCTACTATGCGGACCAAGTTTCTGAGTCGGTTGAATCCCAATATCCGAGACCAGCTGGAGATACTACTAATACGGGACCTGAACCAGCTGACTCATATGGCGATGATGATCCACCAGCAACGCCGGAGACAGGCCACCTGGCCCCAGAATTCATCTCGTAGGTATGACACTAGCCCTAGTCCTTATGTTTCTATTGATATGTCCTCTCTTGTGCAGCCCCGACAGATGCAGCCCCCGCCCCGCGCACATGAGGCATCGCGAGCTGCGGCGCCGCCTGCCTCGATTAGGGAGCCCCTACGAAACACTGACAGGACCCGCGACCATGCCTGTATTCGTTGCGGCGGTCGTGGACACATCCAGCGCGACTGCCCCAACCCGAAGAAGATCCTGTTCACCCAGGCCGCAAGATATGAGTCATTTGATGATGAGCCAGACGAGGAGATAGCTCCCGAGCAACATGACTTTACTCCTCACGACGCTGGGTACACATGTGCGCCACATGATTTGTCTGCCGGCACCCCCCTGAGCCTCTTCGCGCAGCGTGCCTTTATTGTGATGGAGGTGCCCCTGATGGACCAGAGAGAGACCCTCTTCCATACCAGATGCCTGGTCCAGACTGCCTCCCTCGGCGTGATAATATATGGTGGTTCGTGTTGCAACATTGTGAGTGAGAAGGTGGTCCATCACCTTCAGTTACCGACGCAGCCACACCCTCAACCCTATGGTCTTCAGTGGCTTTCTGAAGGTAAGGGTGATGCGGTACACATGCAATGTCGCATCCCATTTCAAATTGGTCAATACCATGATATTGTTTTATGTGATGTTGTATCTATGGATGTTACTCAACTTTTACTTGGTAGACCTTGGCAGTATGACAGGATACAGTCCATGATGGATTCCTCAACACTTATGTCTTTATGCATTGCGGTAGGCGAGTCACTCTTCTCCCTATGACGCATCAGGAGATCTTACATGACCAGGTGGAGAGGACCCACGCGAAGACCGCCGAGCCCAAGCTACATTCGGCGCCATCAACTGGACCCAGCCACAAGCGCACCCGCAACCCCTTGATCCCGATGCCGGCACCCTAGTGCCCACACTTCAGGGCCAAGTCGAACATCGAGCATTGCGGACTCACTCACGGGCGTTTCCCCCATCTTTTCAGGGACGTTCTCCTAGTTTTCCTTCTGCGTGTCTTTCTTTGTTAGAGGTTCCCTATAAGTCACCCCCTATTGTGCCATCTATCTTGCCGGTGTTTGATGAAGTCCCTCCTGATGAGCTCCCACTGGCTCCCAGCATTCCGCAAGCACTAGCCCTGCACTCGGCTTTTTCGTGGCTACGGCACAAGGCAGTCCGTGTTGGACTTGAGAAGTGCATTGAGCCGTTGGAAAGGCACACGAGGCCGGATGCGTCGCAGACCGACAGGAACCAGCGCCGCTACATTTTAGAGCCCGAAAGCTTGTCCCCGAACGTGCCCCCGGACGACGACATTGGCGAAACGGGGACGTTTCGCGGCAAAGGGGGGAGAGTGATGCGACCCCGGTCGAGACATTGACAACGGCCACCACCGAGGCGCTTCGATATTTCCTCGGCACTTCTCGTGCCATTTGAGTTGTTTTGGTATTGTGAGGTTCACATGCCAATTTCGAGACATTCTGAGACACTTTCTATTTTTAGTATTTTCCTTATTTAGCAGTTTCCCTTCTTAGCAGTTTCTATTCTTAGAATGTTTCTAAGTTTGGAAAGTTACCGTTTTTAGTAGTTACTATATTTGGATGTTGCCGCTTATGGCAAGTTTCTATTTCTGGATGTCGTGCTCTCTTGTGCCAAGAGAGCCGATCCACTTTTTGCTTTGAGGCCCATCGGCCAAGAACCTTGTTTTGGCTACTATATGAGCCATTCTTTGCCTAATTAATAAAACACGTTGAATTGAATTAACCTAGCTACCGTCGAGTGCACTCCCGCGGCCTTGGGTTGTTCGATCCCAACCACACCACTGCCGCCATCGTCGGCCATCTGAACCCACTCGCAAGCCCACCCATCTCGTTCGCCATAGCCTTTGTGCTTCGTTCGACCTCCTTGGCTCTCGGCTCCAGCCGAGATCCCACACCAATTCAGTCACGTTCAACCCAGTTTTGGCCTTAGTTCGTCACGATTTGAGACGGATAAGACTACGCGCGCCAACCTCCTACCTAGATCCGCTCGGAAACGCGTTTTGGGAGACCAGAACGCATCACAACCCCCTCCCCCCCCCCCCCCCCCCCCCCCCCCACAAGAAGGGATTTGTTGTAGCAGTGGCACAGGCATAAGAATCCTACATTGCTCTTGGTGAGTTCACGTTCGGGACGGCCTGCACAATACGAGTAATGGGTCCAGGTTCCTTCTCGGTATGTCACCAAAACCTTTCTACCAATACACTTTTTCCTGCATCAATCCAACATAGATAATTAAGTATTGTTCCTAAAAAAAACCTTGAACTAAATAGAATAAGGAAATCAAAACTTATGTATTGGGCAGGCATTGGGTATCATCTTAGTAATCATAAACGTAGCTAATTTTCACTGCATGAACTCAAACTGTCGGTAAATTCTAGCATATTAAACTTTAAAACATATTTAACTCTTGGATATATCAAGAAACAGATAAAATGAAATTATACAATGAATCAGTTGTTCATACCCTTTATAGACATCTTTGAATGAACCTCTTCCAATCAGCTCTATGGAATCGAATCTTGACCCTGCAACCTCTAAAAAACCTCCAGCATCAGCCAATTTGCACCTAAGAAAATGACCTTACTGGAGACTTACTAAATGTCCTTACCGGAATCGAATCTTGACCCTGCAGCCTCTAAAAAACCTCCAGCATCTGCCAATTTGCACCTAAGAAAATGACCTTACTAGAATCGAATCTTCACCTGCACTGACTTTGCAGTCACCAAAACAAACAACATATAGACAAGCACAAAGGACATATTATCAGTAGTCTAAAGTTTCAGAAAGCTTGGAGTATATCATCACTTCTAAGGTAACGAATGTAGGTGAGTGAAATTGACAAGCATTAGGCAATTGCCCAGTAATAATATCTTTACAAGTCATGTGCCTCATAGATTCATACATAACATATGCAAATTATTTGGTCAAATTTTAGGGAACAAAGGTTATCCAGCTTCCACCTAAAAAGTCACTAATTCCTTTATTTGTTTCCTATACCGTATTTGAAATTTTTCTTAGAGATTTATCAGTGCATAAAATGACACGATAGACACCCTTCACTAATCCAAAATTTATATAAAAGTTTGCCTGAAAAGAGCTCTGTTATCAAAACTTCTTATAAGCTTTTCACTATTATCCCATGAAGAGACCAATATGTTGACATTCCTAAGCAAATTAACATCATCATATGAGGTCAGTTTTTATATTTAGATCCCTTAATTATTCCATATGTTTAATAATATTTGTTATTTTAGTCTAATCCAATATAGTTTCAGTTGCTCAAAGGTCAACTTTTCACTATTATCCCACTAAGAGAATAATAATCAACGATACAGCTCTTTAAAACATTGCAATGCTAGAAACACATTTATAGAAAAGTAGGACACGTGTAGAAGACATACCATCATAAGCTTTCTTGTGCATGTCAACCAATTCCCTTCTTGTAGTAGTCCCACTTTACTGGTTCAGGCTCCTGCATGTATGTACAAGATATGAAAAATTAGACGGATCAGTTGGCTAATATAACCTACATTGCGATCACAAGTTGCCCATCATTCAACTATTTGTAACAATAGCAGGAAATCAAGAGTAAAGTGAGAATCTTAGTACAATTAGCAAATGCCTTACATGAATAAAATAGCATGAATCTTGCATAAGAAACAAAATCATATGAGAACTGATAGACAAACCTTTTCCCTACTTATCCCCAAAAACTAAGAAATTTTAAATTGACAAAGGCAAGCTCACATCATTTCCGTCCATGGCTGGCACCATCAGTAGAGGTACGAAGACAAGTGAACCATCAATTGATAAATAATGTTGGATGTTGTAATAGATAAGTAGGGTTGCAAGTAGGAGAACAGAAGTGACAGGAAGCTTAAATGCTACAAGTTTAGCAAATCATTAGAGACTATAAAATCTCGCACATAAAATACTTCTTCAAAAAAATTAAACAGCCTCAGAATAAAACCACCTGTTAAGGTTATCTACCATCTCAAACCAGATATTGGTGACACAATTGTAATGAACTGGGAAGCCAAGGTGATGCAGCATATATGGCCAAACACTATTCTTGTGATAGAAAGGCCAGTGGTTTGATGTCATACATTTATTTAAATTGCATATTTGAAATTTGATATCCTGATATAGACTAAATACACCAAGTCCAGTCTACTACTAGACCTCTTTTTGTTTCTTATCTCCTACTACTCTCCTCTTCCACACCATATTTACTGACACAACTTTCTGACTTCTGCACAAAAAATTAATACTTTCAATTGAGAATCCGTCAACCTAAAACTTGCCTCAATTTAATGCAAGAATCCATTAACAATAATGACACTAAAAAGGAATTATACAACAAAGCCTCAATTTTTATTGAACAAAACTTGCAGCCTCCAAGCAAGCAAACTACACATCAGGATTTGAGTGATCGGAAAACGACTCAAAGCAAATCAAATCCAATCTTGAATCGGTCAACCTAAAAAATCTTATTCAATCAACACAACAGATCCACTAAATTCGGAAATTCCTCCACCGATAAACTCGAAAAAATCCAATTCAGTACACTTGAATATATATCAACGCACTCCATGTCGAACTGAAACACACTCATAGTCAACAGATAGAAAAGAGAGAGCGAAGAAACAGATCTCTTATTGGAAGATTCGAGCGATCACCAACCATCAAGAAAAAGATGCCAGTTAGAGAACGAAGATCACCAGAGTGAAACGAAAACCCTAGCAACAGAAAATTGAGATAGTTGGGGCAAAATTTACCATTTTCGAGGAATTCAGATAGTTTGCGGGCATGAGAGGGTTGCAATGACAACAGATCTAGCGAAGGTAGAGCAGATATGCAATGGAATGAGATGAGAAAGAAAGATCAGAGATTGTTCTCTATCGAGAGAGAAATTTCTCTTGAAAAGTGCGTGGGTTTTTAATAATTGGTTTTTAGAAGGAAAAAAACTTGTCAAAGTAGCGTAAATAATAAAAAGTAGCCCATGCTATTTTAGGTTTCGACAAAATTATTTATAAATTAATTATTATTGGTATTATACGTATAATTGAAATTTTTTAAATTTAAAATCTATTAAATATCCATTTTATTTCTAGCAAAGTAATATTTTTTCTTGCATAGAATCAACATGCTAATTTTTAATAACAAATCTCGAACTTATTAATAAATAAATATTTTTAATAAAATTTAATGGTTAAAACAATTTTTTTCAAACGAAAAGAGTAATATTTTACAAGAAAATAGTCCGATGTAATGAATGAATTTGTACAGAATTAAATTAGTATGTGAATCAACCCAAAATTATGTTAGATTAGATGTATGAAATTAAGTGATATGCACAAAAAATTGTCAATCTAATCGATCCAAAGTCCAAACATAACCTTAAACAAGATAATGGGATAAATCATAATCTGATTATTTCATGTTGCGGTGAAGTTTTAAATAAACTCTATTAGTATATTCTAAAACATATAGTAAAAAAGGAAACCCATCATTAAAAAAATTATATATAGATATAGCGAGAGAAAAAGATAATTGTAATCGTTAATTTTTTTAGAAAACGGTCAAGATCTCTTCAATTTTACATAGAGTTAGATTTTTTCAACTCCACTAAAACTAAACCCACAAAACATTAACACTAAACAAACAACTTTCGTTTACGTTATTTCTAGCGATTATTGATACACACGATTATGTTGTGTGTATAGACGGGGTTTTAGCATTGATTTAGTGGTGTTTTAGGATACTTTAGAGGAGTTGTGGAGTATTGGCGAGGAGGTGCTGAAGACACACTTTTGGAGGCTTTGGGAGCATTCGGAGCTGAAGAGACGAAGACACTGAAGGAATGGCTTCACGGCGACCGCTGCCCACATTGCGACGACCGTCGCCAAAGCCCTCCCAGCAACCTTGGCTTCGACTTGATAACGGCGACCGCCGTATAAAGACGGCGACCGCCGCAATTACGGCGACCGCCGCAGAGGAGGCAGCGACCGCCGCCGCTGTCAGAAGCCCACCGAGCCCATTTTCTTTATTTGTTTTATTTGGACTATTTTTATTACGCGTTTTAATATTTCGTTTAATGTTATTTTTGGAGATCTTATTTCCTTTTAGTATTTAAGAGTTAGAAGGGAGTTTGGCCTCCCTAAGATCTCGAACCCTAATTTCATCTTTTCCCTTTCTACGTACCTTGCTATGAAGAACTAAGCCTCCCTTGCTTAGTCAGATGCTGAAGCTTTCGTTTTGATTCAGTTGTGAGATTCTCGTTCCTTATCTATTGCATAGATTTTATCTATTCTCTTGCTTGATTGCTTATGATTAATATTGATAATCTCTAGCCTGCGCAACTAGGGTTTGTTTCTATTGATTGATTGCTAGATCTAGATTGTTACTGGTTGAGCATATCTATTTCAGAGTAGCAACTGCATCGTACTAGTATCTGGTTGTGCTAGTCTTATGCAGAAGAGAACTGATTTACATTCTAGGATAAAAGCTGGTTGTTTTATGCTAGAATTGTATCCAACTATATTCATATCCGTAACGCTGCTGTTAAACTGAATCTTGATAGTTTCAGGGTTGTTTAATTAGTTAGTGCTAATAGTATCTGGTTGTGCTATTAGTTATATCTGAAAAGGAATTGGAATTTCCATTGCATGAGATATTGAATGATTATCTAGGATCAACTTGTCATACGAATAGTGGATGTTTG
The DNA here is from genome assembly GCA_027886185.1 of Rheum nobile. Classification (NCBI taxonomy): domain Eukaryota; kingdom Viridiplantae; phylum Streptophyta; class Magnoliopsida; order Caryophyllales; family Polygonaceae; genus Rheum; species Rheum nobile. The sequence continues at coordinate 617,715 of WOAB01000065.1, forward strand.
TTTGACTAAGTGCTTTTCCCATCACTGATTTCACAACTGTTAGTTTGTTTACCTTTTGCATGCTTAGATTTACTGAAACATATAAAACCCCCCTTTTGGTTACTTTGGATTGACATATAAATTGCATATAAAGATAGAATCTGTCTCCCTGTGGATTCGACCCTTACTTACTTAAGACTACGGTTTAAGGTTTGTTTGGACTACTTGCATAGCAGTAATTAGCACGAAAAATTCCTGTTATCAATTATACAAATGGTGTTGTTATTGGTAATAACAAATTTTGAAGCTAGAATTTTGAAGTAGTTGGAATTTTGGAAGCTTGGGTGCTAGACTAGGATGGTCTTGGGGAACTCATTGTAGGAAGGTTTTGTGCTTTTTAAGTCTAACCTTTTGCTTAGCAAAGTTTTTTTTTATAAGGATTTTTAAAAGACTTATCATATTAAAAACAAAATTTTAAATTCCTTTATCATAAAACATGTCCTCACTCTATAAAATGTTTTAAACTAAGCAATGAGTGTCCTATAGAAAAATATGAAAAATATCCATAAAAATTTAAATGATCGATTGAATCCTCAATGTTATATTGATGTAAAAATTCAACTATGAAGTTTAAACATTATTGGTCATATTATGGTATTTTTTAAAGAAACTCTTTGGTAAAATTCAAAAATTATATAGCAAAAAAGTTATACGTCGATAAAAGTTAAAAGTAAAAAATATAAATAGATATATAAAAAAGATAATCATTATTAAAAAAATCTTATTTAACAATCAAGAATGATTTATTCAACTGTATCTCTCTTATTTTTTTCAATTCTATTCAAACTGAACCCTTTAACGACAAATCAATAAATATTATCAAGTTCTCTACATCGTGATCATGACAATCTAATAGGTTAGATTAGAAGGATTTGTTTGATGTGACTATTTATAAAGACTTTTATAGAAACATGTATTTTCTTATTAAAAGTTGCTTGGTTAAAATGTATTTATCAATAGAAAAATATATGTACTACAATTAAGAGAAATGTGTAGAAAATTTTACTTTTATACAACTTTTAAAACGTTGAAATATCTTTTCTTAAGAATAACTTTGTGAACTCCTCAATTTCTCAAAATAAAAAGCAACAAAATTTTGAATTCCATACTTTCTCAAATCAAAGAACAAAAAACTAGAACACAATTTAGATAATGTAAATTAAAAATAATCCGGTATAGATTTTTTCTCCTTTTGGGAGTTCTTCTTTGATATCTATATCCCCTGTCTTTTTCGTCAACTATTACCTTTTTTAGGGTTCGTATCATTTCCTTCGTAGATTTTTTGTTCAATAGATCGTAGAAGATCAAAAAGCTCGATAGGGAAACATTCATGACTGCTCCACCCGCTAGAGCCGGAGTCGATTTAATACTTTCGAAATTGTATGGTGTTGAATGAACACACTTAATGCACAAAAATGCAAACTTTATATTAGATATAGATTTCTAAAATATTCACAAAAACTTTCATCAAAATATAAACACATTCCTACAAAAAGAAACTTTCACTTTAATTCAAAATTAAAATTATACTTCTAACCAAAATTATAAAAAATAAAATAACCCGCTTCTTATGTACAATCATAACATTTTATACCTAACATACTTACATTTAAATAAATATCAAATAATATATGTCTAATATAAAAAACAGAACAACGATCCATGTATTACAAACTCATTTTTATACTGTGACACTACATATACACAAACGATTCGTACGAAGCACGGGCTTCGATTTCTAGTATTATGTATTTTGAAACGACGTAGTATAATCTGGCATTATTACCCTTGATCATTAAATTCTTCTTATAAGATCCACTAAGAGTGGAGTTAAGGCCAATTTAGTATCGAGACTCTGGATCTTATGCAGACTAGTCTATATATATATATGCGGAGTGTGCGGACCAATCTAGGGTCCTTCGTTTAAATTGATCTTGTGACCCAGATTAAACACGTGTTTAAAATAAAAGTAATACAATTTTTTAATGAAGGAGTGTGTAACCTAGTGCTAGAGACAAATGGCACTAAGAAGATACGAGTATGGTGTTATTTTGATATCTCTCACTGAATGAATATATGAAACATGACACTTATACCTAATTTCACATTTGATACCTCAACATAACTCAAACTCATATCTTAATACTCATTATACCAATATTCATATTAGATATCTTATATATTTGTGGTTCTTATACCAAACAAGTTTTAAGGGCTCGTTTGATATTGATATCAAAGATATGAGATATCGGATATGGATATCAAGATATGGATATAAGTAATTTCAATTTATCATATATGGATATGGGTATGAGTGAAACGTTTGATATACTAATTTTCTAGAATATATTAAAATAACACTTCAATATCACTCTATATTATTTTGATATCACTGATATCGATATCTACTTATATTAAATAACAGATATAAAAATATATCAAATACAAATATGAATATAACTGATATCATACATGATATCGTGATATGAATACCGGTCTTAAAAGCTCAATGTAGGAGACCGAAAAGGTTAAAATAAGAGCAATCGCACCAAAATTTTTAAATAAAAACGTAACCACTTTATCCCAACTGTCCTTTTCGTCTCTGAACAGGAGAGATAACCTCCAACTCGCGTTAAATCTCGCTTCTCTTCTCTCTGAAATATTCTCCTTTCTACCGCTTCGATCCGTACAATCACACCCAAGATTATGCAGGTCGGTCTCACAACCTGCTGGAATTTCTGGTAATCTATTTCAGTTCCCTTTTCATACAAATTCTTTCAACTTTGTGTGGTTCCAACTCCGATTCAACTTTTCTGATGTTTTTTGCTTAATTTTCGCTCTCTTAGGTTTTCATTACCGAATCTTCTTCTGCTGTAGTTTGTCGACTGGGAAGAAGAGTGAGGTCAATCAGTGAAGGGGGAGGAGAGGGAAAGGGAATTTTGTATTTTCTGGAGATCGGCGGGTAAATAAACCGAATGCCGGAGGAAGATTTGGTCGACGTCAAGTTCCGATTATACGATGGATCGGATATCGGTCCGTTCCAATACTCGTCCCTATCGACTGTGCAGATGTTGAAGGAGAGAGTTATATCCGAATGGCCTAGAGGTATGAAATTTCATATTTTAGATCCTTTATTTTCTTCTGTTGAATTTTCCATTTTTGTCATTGATAGATGGCCTGCTATGGATTGAATTGGTAGTTTGAATTTTCGTTCAAGAAAATTGCGTTTGCAGTATCGAAGGTAGGAATCTGAGAATCAGATAATTTACTGAAGTTTTTTTGTCCCTGTATAAAGAATTATAGATGGTGGTAGATTGATGTAGATGAGCTAAACTGCACTACTCTGCAGTTCAGCATACTAGCTTTTGTTGGTTTGTGGTTGGTGGCTAAAATTAGGTCAAATTGGGTTGCTTGCAATAGGAGTAAAGGATTGACTATTCCTTGTTTCTTTATGAGGAAGCTGTCATCTACTTTGCTTATACTGCTAATCCAAGTTTTTGGAAGCAATTATTAGAGGATCAACTCTTGTTTTTATTTGGGGTTTTAGTTTGGGGTTTTGGACTATTGTTGCAGGTCAGTAGGTATACGATAAGTGTTGAGAAAAGCAATATAATGTTCAATCTATGTGCTTTAGAAGATCAAAGCTCGTAGCTGTTATAAATCTATGTTTGGCTTCATGTATCAAATAAGGCAGCTCAAGAAGTAGGATTTTGATATCAATTGTAGCTTCTAGCTCTAATTTGGGTATGTGATTTGTATATGAGGGAAGCTATAATTGTTCTGACAAACAATGTTACAAATTAGTGAATTTCATACTTTTTCTTGATATGATCCTTGGTAAAGTTGTTGAATTGGAGAGACTGCCATGTCAGGAAAGATGAAGATTAAATATGAAACCACATCTAGGTCAGAGTATATTTAGGGTCCTATCTATGAGGTGGAAAGATAAAAGTTGCATGAGAAGATTTGGATTTCTGTATGCTAGACTTAGATCAATATTTATATACATTTAAAGGATAAATATAATGTATCCTCATTTAAAGATTCTATATTGACAGTATGTCCTGTTATGGGATGTTTTACAAGAGAGATTGATGTTTTGGTTTCTATATCCAATTGATTCAATGAGAAAACAAACATAACTTCATATAAAACTGGACACTTAAGCATCTGTCATATTATCTTCATTCTCCTCTTGGTGATAGCAGTTTGTGTGCAAAATGGATGTAATATTAATGAATAATGATAAAATTGATTTTTCCCTAAACACGACATACTCTCACAAGCTTTCGTTATCATTGATGGATGTGTGATCATACAATGTTTTCCCACCTATATTCTGATTCTTTGATTGCCAGTTTTTACATACTTATACTTCAGGTTTTGAATTTGTTGATTATAAAATCATGTTATGTCCTCGTTCGCTGCTGAAATTATTTGTGATCTCACTATTTCACACCAAGGTCAAAGTGTTCTGAAATAATTAGGACATGTTTCATTTTCATATATACAGTCTTCCCGCTGTTTCTCTGAAACTTTAGCCATATGTCTTTTTTTAAAAACTACCTCAGGTAAATCAGTTGCTCCAAAGTTGGCTAGTGAGATCAAGCTCATTAGTTTTGGTAAGATATTGGAAAACAACAAGACTGTTGGCCAGTGCAGAACACCTATTGGTGAGCTTGCTGGAGGAATTATGGTTATGCATGTTGTTGTACAGCTGTCTCAAGCAAAAACTAAAACAGGTACCTTCTATCTTTTTTTCTTTTCCTTGATAAATACTTTGTCTTTCTAGCAAAGACCAACCTATTTCACCCTTATGATGAAGGATAGTGATATGCAACTCTTGCTAGACCTTTTCTTCTTCTTTTTGTAAAAATATCTATAGCCTCTTTTTGTAAAAAAAACTATTGCCTTTTTTTACTATTTGTATGTACACCTTCCTTCACCACGAAGAAACCTTTCAATCACACATCTGACTTGCTTGAGAAGATGTCTTCCACAAAGGATGGATGGCTTTCTTTTTTGTTTCTTTCGCGAATTACATTTTTGTTGATAAATCAATTCATTTTATCTGTCTATTTTTTCTGTTGTGTGCCATTTACAGTTCATCCAACTGCTGATGTAAAATTGACCTCGCATGCAGTTACATGAAACTATAGAAATGCTAACTTGTATCAGCAGTTTTAACATTGCCATCATATCTCTTTCTGAAATATTATATAATACGTAGATAAAATAAGCAAGTCTATAATTTAAGATTGATTTCCCACTTTTTACAAGTCTATGACTGGAGGAACTTGGGTCAAATGGACAACTGTAAAGTTGATAAGATCACATAGTGAGAAAAAATGCAATGGTTCAATTAAAAAAAAATTGCTTGCTTTGGTAAGATAAAACACATTGTGGAGGAAAAGAGAACTTTGGAGGATCACAAATTTGCACTGGGCTATCCAATTGGGCAACCACCGTTAAAATGGTTAAGTTTCTTGACAAATTTCACTGGAAAGAACAAAGTGACTTCCTCTATACCACAGAAAACCCTATTTCTCTGATTCCAGTTCTTCAGTCTTTTCTATCATCTTATGCACTGAAAACACGTCTAAACCTGTTCACTTCCGCTACAAGTTTGGTAAAGCAAATTATGTCAGATTTGTGTCAACATACTTGGATACCTGTAAAACTTCAACTTAGAAGAGACTGAAACAAAATTAAACATGAAGCGCTTTCAAATTGCCCACTTATTTGGAGCTAAACATAAAAAAGAAAGAGAAAGAGAGAATGATACTGAATAGGCCAACTTAAAAAGAATATTGCACAAATAGGTTAATTGAGTGTGTCACATTGCAAGGGAGTTTCTTTTGTGCATTATTCTGGGGAAAAAGCTCCATTTCAAATGTCACTGTACTGCACCTTATTTTGTGACAGTTTTCGTTGGAAAAGCTCTACGGTTATCTTTGGCTCTCTGTACCAGTGACATGTTATTTTATGCTGTTTTCAGCTACATTTCAAAATAGAAAAAACAAGAGGCTGTTTGTCAGTCATTATGTAGATCATACCAGTGATATATATAGCTAACCGTGAGGGGTTTTACTATCTTGAACAGAAAAGAAGGTTGAAGATCCAAAAAAACTTGCTTGTTCATGCTGCATTATGTGAATGGGAGATGTTGGTGCTATCATATGACAGGTCGTAGCTCATAAGCTTTCTTCGTCTTTCTCTTGCTCTATGCTTGTTTCTTACATGTAGGCGGGTCGTCTACAGAATAGTCGTTTCGTTGGTGCCTGTGTGGTCTCTGTATTGTGAAACTCCAGAGATGTTGACAAGCAATATCTTATGTAGTTTCATTTCTTGTGACAAACATCTCATTCTGTATGTATGTGGGTAGCACGAAGCTATGTTTGAGGTCTTTATGTATTGAAAAAACACAATCCCCAATTTGGAAACTGTATAAATACAAGCTTTTGTGTATGAAACTTTGAATATCACTTCTGGAGAAAAAGCATCCGTTATTTTATATTAAAACAACATATAGAGGAATCTAAATTCGTAATTCAAATCATGGTGTCATAATTGTCAATTAATCTGACAAGTTTTGGTACTTTGAGAGTTTGAGGTGCGTATTTGGACGTTGTACGATTTTTTTGCCTAATTTTATCAGTTAGAGCAACAGAAACGACGTGTTTACTCATCCACAAATGACAAACTCGAATATTATGTAGATACATCATGCCTTTCCATGAAAGGCTCATGTCGTCCATCCGTGTCACCATATTTATAAAATTTGATCACTTATTCAGATGTTATATCCGCCACAATTTTATTTGATAACGCTGTTCTTGATGGGGGTTTTGGTTTTCCTATGCTGATAGCTTGTATATTCGGAATAATTGTCTCTAATCTACTTTTCCTATGCTGATAGCTTGTATATCCCAAAAAGTTTAATTTATATCAGTAATCAGTAGCACAGAGATTGTATGAGATACCCTGAAAAAAATAATCCAAAATCGACTGTTTCACCTGGTATATTTCTCCATATGCTTCAAAATTGACATTGTTAATGAAGTTCAGGGAATTTCTTTTGATGACAGAATTCATTAAGTGTTGTCATGTTAAATAAGCTAGGAATTGCTGAGCTTGGTACTTGAAGTGCACATGTATAGAGCTCCAACAAGAATTTTCCATTCTTTCTATCTGAACTTGAGAAGTACAATTCATCTCCTATGTACAGTCCAGCACATATACATGAGAGGAAAAACAGAAACTAAACTACGTTCATTGAAATCCATTTTGTCGGCTTTGCCATTTTGCAGGTGCATTCGTAGGATTTTGATTCTTCATATGAAAAAATCTGAAAGTAGACATATTCAGCTATCTCCAGATGTGTTTGCTAAGTTACTTGGGAAGCAGAGAACCTGTTCGGGAAATTAGGAATGTTTTATTGCTTATAAAATGTAGAAAAGCATGCCTTGAAGGTATGGTATGAGAATCGTACCGACATACTGTTTTCATCTCCTTGAGTTCCTAGCGTGTGATTTCATTATGGACAGTTCCATTGCAAATTTTTCGTCATTTGGGATGCCTCAAATGTGTGGGCCACTCATGCAATAGCATTTTCTCATCGGTCCCTTCCATATCAAGACCATCAACCACTTCATACGCCGTTCCCTTTCCAAATCCGTCTTTCATATGTCTCTCACCTGATGTAGTGGTCGTTTGAGTAGAATAAGGTTGTCCTCCAATCAGCTGCGTATCAGCTTCAAGCTGCTCCATCTCTGACTCGATCAATGCTTGCATGTGCACACGTTCTCTGTCTCTTGGGTAAGTGCGGTATAAGAATGTGTAGAAGAAACAGCAAAGCGCCATTGGAATTCCAATGGATGCATAAAGAGCTTTGGCCAATGAGGCAGCATTCTCCCTGTCTGTTGCAATGGCTTCTGATGCAGTGGATCCTTTGGCAACTGGCTTATAGCCATAAACGTGTTGAGCCAGTATCCCCACAACAGGTGGGGCAAATGACGATAGTATTGATTCAAACGACCTATCCAAAGCATAGATACTTGTCCTGGATTTTTCCGGAACTATTTCTGCAAAAATTGGGCTGGAAACGGCAATCAGCAAAATAAATTGAAGGAACAAGCAAACCACTCTAGAGATAAATACATTAGTACAAGCAAAGCAAAATAGCCGCCTTTGTTACAACTTACAAGCTATCTATCCGATACCCTAGTCAACACAATGTAACTAACAAATAAATGTGGCAGCATTGGTGGATTATGAACAATCAACTCACTAAACCCCCAAGGTTTAGCTTGTGACAAATATTAGCCTTTAGTTGGCACCAACTAGGAACATCGTTTGCATAAGCCATAACCTTCCAATTCGTAATTTCTAAATCAATTTTATTATAACACTCATGCAGGTATAATGTCTGATACTTGCTATAAGGTAGAAGATACCAAGAATTAAGAAAAATAAATAAAAATCATGACAGATGAGGGAATATAGCTTACTTATTGGTTGCAGGTGCATTCCAGGAAATGAAAAAGCCGGTCAAAAATAGGATGAAACCATGTGGCAAGGCAGTGGAAGGGTCATCAGGCAAACCCAGCAGAAGCAGAGCTGTCAAAGGTATAGCTGAAGCTGAGCTTATCTGAGCCAGAATAATTCTCCCCGTGTTAGGCAAGTGCTTTGAAAGCCTATCACCCATGTAACCCCCAAACAAGCCACCGATTGAACTAGCAAAGACAAAAACCCCAATGAGGAACGCCGTCTTTGCATGGGAGAATCCGATTAGCTCCAGCCACATAGCAGAAAACGATAAAGCTGACCAGGGGAATGAGCCAGTAACACCCTGGGCCACGATTATCTGAAAGGACGGAATTCTTACAACGCACTTGGCTTCCTCAACCAGTTCTCTCACTTGAGACCAAAAAGATGTTGCGCTAGCATTCCCGCTATCGACTTCATCCGAGAAATGTGGATCTTTGGCATAGAGGCGCACTAATACACCCACCAGTACACTGATTACACCAACGATGTGGAATGAAATCCTCCACCCGGAGACTCCCATAACTGTTAGTGGGGCTATCAACACTGAGCATAATCCACCAACAATGGAGCCCAGATTGCCTGTAAGCTGCAGCCAACCAAATGCCGTGCCACGGTTACTGTCGTCGGTGGAGTCAGCTATAAGGGATTGGATAGCAGGTCCAACTATTGCAAGTCCAATCCCATTCAAGGCCCTCGATGCTGCCACCTATGCACCAAATGGAGACTATCAATACTATGAAATTTGTCATCACTCCTTCAATTAGAGTCCTATACTTGATACAATCATACATTTGCACATCAATTTAGCTGTCATTCTCAAAACAATCTCTCTACACCTTGTTCAAAAACTTCATACATTTTGCAATTCTATCATACCAAATTCCAACAGAATGAAAATCAACGACGTAAAACCCTAATCCAACTTGTTCTCTTTTCTAGGGTTTGCCCGAGCATGAAGCGACCTAGAACTGAAACGCAAAGGGGGAAAGAGGGGGTTAAAACCTGGAAGAAAGTGGAGGAGATGGCGACGAGGAACGTGGCAGCGGCCCAGAGGAAAGCACCGAGAGCGATAACATGAGCTCGATTATGGCGGGAGGCAAGGTAGACGGCGAAGGGATAGCAAGCGGATTGAACGATGGATCGGAGAAGAGTGAGAGAGCCTAAGCCAGTTGGATCTGTGTGGAGTTCTGCGCCGACTTCCTTGTACACTCCTGGGAGAAGAGATTCGTCTGCTTTCTCCACTATACCCGCCAAGTTCACCAGCAGCAGTGTTAAGGTCTCTGCTTTCATCTTCGTCTTCCTCCGGATGTTGCCTCTCCTGCTGAAATTGGACTCGATATGGATCAGAATTCAGAACAACACACCGAGATTGTTGCAAGGGAGAAAGTCAAAATTGGAGGGCTCATTCCTCACAGTCAAGTCACAGGTGACAGGTGTAGTGTAGGTGTTGGCTTATATATTTGAAGGGTGCCCTATATACACACGTTTCATTGTCTAAACGCATACTATTTTGTGCGTTAAGACTAAATGTACAGCTTGATGCGTTTTGACATAATATACAGGGGCAAAACTGGCACAAATAGTGGAAAATGTCCAGACCTGGTACATATTGCCTTAACGTATGACATTGTTCATGTACGTTATGCCATAACGCACAAGATTAGCCTTTCAAACTCCACCGGATATAAACAACTCTGTTCATAGCCGTTGGAGTTTGAAAAATCCGACCGTTGGGTGCGTTAAGACATAACGCACCAAAGGGTCCGTTTTTTTAAGCCCCTATTTCAGCCTATATATACACACACTTTTATTTGCATTTCTCTTACACACCAAATCACAACATTCAACATGAACTATTCTAATCATGAAAGTGAGGAATGTAATTGGGTACAAGCACGAGAAGATGAAGAAGCAGACGAAGCGAACGACTCTTGGATGTCGGGTTCCGAAGACGAAGGAGACGATTGCGATTCGAGCGGCGATTTATTCACGGTTAGTGTTGACTTAGTTTTTATTTGAGTAATGAATCATGTTCTAGTTTTGTATGAAGTAGTTATAATGAAATATATCAATTAATTTTGACTGGCATTCGCATTTGTAAACGAAATGGATACGATAAATATCGAATATAATTAATTTTATATGAAGTAGTTATTATGAATGTTAGCCATTAATATGATATTAGGTATGAAGTAGTAGTTTCCCTAGTTGAGCATAAAATTCATGGATTAGGTTATGAATTATTAATGTCTTTGTAAATTTGTTGTATTTTTAGTTTGTTATAATTGTAGATAGTATAATAATTTGTAAATAACAATTACTTAATTATAGGGGAAAGATTATGGAGATTATTTTCGTAGTGGCCTAGTTTGGGGAGTAAGAATGAAATGATTGAGTGGGCTAGAGCTACAGCAAAAGAGTTGATGATAGTTTTGGTGAAACGTACCTCAAATCCGTACGTAGTTAGTTTGACATGCGATAGATATGGTGAGCCGAGATCTGGGAGGCCTAAAGTTAATGTAGAAAATCCAGAGTTGTCGGTTCAGAGGATTCGAAAACGTAGATCGAAGAAGTGCGATTGTAGATTCGAGCTATATGGGTGCCGTATGAAAAACGAGATAGGATCCCTTACTGAAAAATGGGAAATGGATGTTATACATGGCACCCACAACCACAAGCTTCATGCTAGCTTTCATGGGAATGCATTCATGGGTCGAATGACCCAAGAGGAGGAGGTCATGGCTAGGAGATGGGGTGATGGTCGGAAGACTCCGAAAGAGATTGTTTCGGACTTGAGGAAACACTTTCCGGGAAATGTGACATCAATGAAGCAGGTTGTAAACTTTTTGCAAAAGCTCCAGTACGAGGATCGTGGGGAATTGACGGTTACCCAGTGGTCCCTTACTTTTTTTAAAGAGAACGGGTATCTTTTTTATCCTCTTAGGAATGTGAACAAGGGCAAGAGGTGGAGATCTTGTTTTTTGCTCACCCGGAGTTGCTACGCTTGTTGAAGAAGTTCCCGCATGTGGTGATCATTGACGCCACATACAAGACAAATAAGTATGTAAAACATTTTAATAATAGTTAGTTATTTTTCTATGTGCTAGGGTTTAATTAGTTATATTGACAAGTATTGATACGTTTATTTGTTTTGTGTATGAATATGTATGATATGCCTTTGGTGGAGATTGTTGGTTTTACATGCACTCACAAGACGTTCAACATTGCGTACGCATTCACCCGAGCGGAGAAGTTTTTCCATTACCAGTGGATAGTGAGTGCCCTTCAGAACTTGTTTCAGCAGTTATGAGTTATGCCCAAGGCTATAATGACCGATTGTGAAAAGGCTCTCATCAAAGCTATTAAGGTAGTATTCAAAGACGCCCCGGTTAGGCAGCTCTTGTGTTGGGTCCATATTAGAAACAACATCAAGGCACATGCGGACAAGGTTATAAAAGATAGTGCCAAGGTCGATATGTTTACAAACCAGTGTTGGGGACTATTTTGCTCGACCACGGAGGAAAGGTACGAGGAGAGGCTCAGAGCATTGAGGAAGTCGTGGAAGAGCGGCTAATCAGCGCTACTTTGTAGGGTTTAACTATGAGTTGTTACCGGTGTTTTGGGTACCATTTGGAGATGTTTAGAGCGCATTGTAGAGATTGGAGTTGAGAAGTAGAAGTGCGGATATGGTGGTTTGGAGAAGCTTAAATGAAGATATATTGAAGAGAGAAGGAAGCCACCCAAGAAAACGAAGAATAGACCCAACTGGGTCTACGGTCCAATCCGCGATCGCGGGCGAGCAAGCGGTCTGGTCGCGGATAAGTCGAGAGCAAAGGATCAGAAAGGGAATTTTCCGCGACCGCGGAAATTCATCCGTGATCGCGGAAAGGTGCATCAGCGAACCGCGCGGGGAGTTCGTCTGAAGTTTACTTTTATTATTTCCCTTTTCTTTTATTTTCTTTATTTCGTTTACTTTAGTTTATTTCCTTTTAAGAGTATGTTTGTTATCTTTTTAGCTTTAGGTTTTGGGTTAGGTTATTTAACCTAATTTTCCCAGCCACTTTCATATTCAGTTTTTATCATTCAGGTTCAGTTTTTCCATCGTTTATTCCATTTAGTATTGTTTTCCCTTTGAGTTATGAAGAACTAAGCACCCTTTGCTTAGTCCGACAATTGAAGCCTTCATTTGATATATGATTGTGAGGTTATAATTATATTCCTATTCCTTTGGATTATATCTTTTCTCTTGAGCTTATTCATATTGATTATTATTGATTTCGCTTGTTGGACGCAACTAGTTGATATTAGTAATTGTCTATTGCTAGGGTTTGGGTATTTCGGGTTGAAATTCCTTATCTTGTGTAGCAAGCATGATATTCTAGGACTGTTTGGACTAGTTTGTTGTGTAGAGATTTGATTACGTGTTGAATGTTGCGGGTCGTGGTGTTGCATGTATCCTGGTTAATTCATATGCTTCTTGCTGCTATTGAATTAAATCTTGAAGGTTGGTAGGGATTGTTTAATAGTTAGGATTACCAGGACGGATAGGACTGATAACTAATTCAGAATAGGGACAAGAATAATCATAGGAAGGAATAGAGATAACCTAGGACCAATCAATCATATGAATGGTGGACATTTGTCTGGCTAAGTGTTTTTCCCAATTGATTACAAAACCTTTGTTTTTACTTTGCTTTGTTTACTTGCAATTGAAACAACCAACCAATTCCCCCCTTTGTTACTTTGACACACTAATTTGCATTAAGAAAGATAAATCCTCCCTGTGGGATTCGACCCTTGCTTGCCTATTCTACTAGTTTAGGTTTGTAAGGATTTTACTTTGATTGGGCACACGACTTTAGCCCCTTGTCAGCGGCCTTGTTGGATACGTCGAGAAGGAATGGCTGACTCCTTACAAGGAAAGTATAGTAAGAGCGTGGACGGATGACACCCTTCACTTCTTCATGCGAACTTCAAACATGTATCTTTTGAACATTGTGTAGTTGAAAGAGTTTACTATTGGGTATGAATGTTGTACTAAGGAAAAATGTTATTGTTTTGATAGGGTTGAGGGGATGCATCGTGTGTTGAAAGATATTATAGGGTCTAGTAGAGGCGGCTTTAACAGAGTGATCGTGAGGATCCACCATGCAATCATTCTTCAAATAGACACGATTAAAGTGACCATGAACAAGTCACTGTCTACACGACCAATGGAGTTCAACGATCCAGGGTTTTCGGAGCTTGCCCGAACAGTCTTTTCAAGGTTGTTTTACAGAGTGTCGAATAGGTGTTTTGATTTGTTGTTGGCCATGTATGATCAGCTAGTGAAGGATGAGTATTCAGAAGTATGTGATGATCATTGGGTGAGAGACTGCCTTGGGTTGCCGTGCGTCCACGATATTGCAAAAGCCATCATTACAAGGACAACTCTCACTCCAGACGACATTCACTACTTCTGGAAGGACTTGTATTGGGAAGAGGATCCAACAACATATGCGCTTGTTGACGACAGTGTTTCGATTTCCATTCAAGAGTTGAGATTGCGTGAGATGTGGTCGAGAGTGCAAAGCCGTACTTTGAACCAAGCCACGTTATGGCAACTGAGTGAGTTGTACATGGCCTTGGAGCATCCGGAACAGAGTACGTTTATGGAGCCGACGGGCATCTGTAGAAAGGGAAGGTGATAACAGGAATTTTGTCGTTCTAATTCCTACTATGCAAGAAATCCAAACAAAACCTAAAACACAGTCTTAGGCAAGTAAGGGTCGATCCACAGGGAAACACAATCTATCGCAGTATGTAAAATGTATGTCAATTGAAGTAACCAAAGAGGGGATTTTGTTTGTTTGTAGAGTAACCAAGCATGCAAAAGTAAGTAAGCAATTAAAGTGCTGAAATCAAGTATGGGGAAGGCACTTAGTCAAACAATATCCACCAATCGAATGACAAGTTGATCATAGAAACCACTCAAAATCGCATGCAATGGCAATTCCAATTCCTTTTCAAAAGTATCTAATAGCACAACCAGATACTATTAGAACTAACTAATCAAACAACCCTGAAACTATCAAGATTCAATTTAACAGCAGCTTTATGGATAGGAATATAGGTGGATACAACCTAGAATAAAACAACCAGTTTTTACCCTAAGATGCAAATCAATTCTCTTCTGCATAAGATTAGCACAACCAGTTACTAACACGATGCAGTTGCTACTAAGGAATAGATATGCTCAACCAGTAACAATCTAGACCTAGCAATAGATAAATACCAACAAACCCTAGTTGATCAGACTAGAAATTACCAATATCAATCATATGATTCAAGCAAGAGAGAAGATAAAAGCCAAAGCAATAGATTAAAAGTAAGAAACTTACAATTGATTCAAACGAAGAGCTTCAATGTCTGACTAAGCAAGAGATGCTTAGTTCTTCATAGCAAGGGAAATACGTAAGAAATAAAACTAGGGTTCCGAGCTTTTTATAAAATAAAATCGCAAACAAGCCTTTTCTCAACCCTTAAATACTAAAGGAAAATAAAGCTAAGTTAACCTAAAACGAAATAATAAAAAGTAATAAAATAATGCAAATAAAGAAACGGCGCGGCGGACTTCAGACATCGGCGGCGGTCGCCGCATCTCCCACGGCGGGCGCCGTAATCGCGGCGGGCGCCGCAATTAAACGGCGGTCGCCGTAATCACTTCGTAGCCAAGGTCGGTGGAAAGCCAATTGCGGCGGTCGCCGCATCTCTCACGGCGGGCGCCGTAATTACGGCGGTCGCCGCAATTAAACGGCGGTCGCCGTTCTTTGGTTCAGCTCCTGCGACACTTCCGTAAAAACGCCATAACTTTTGATTCCCAACTTGGATTGCACTCATATTTTGAGGACTTGCAATAGACTTCAAGATCTAACTCCTAGAATTGGAATCACTCCATTTGGACATCGGATCAGAGAGAACGAACCAATTGAATTCAGCACATTGTTCTTCTACTCTTCATTGCACTCCCTTGGCGCCTACTACTGTTGGCTTCCTCCTCAGTGTCTCATATGATCTCCAAAACCGTTCAAACACCTCCAAAAACACCAACTTCATCCCCAAATACCATACACATGAATGTGTCTAAATCTACCCGAATGATACCAATAAAACCTCTAATAACTCTTACTTAAGCCCTACAAAGTAGTGCTTATTAGAAGGCCAAGTGGTGCGAAGAACAAGGCAAAGGGGTCGCCGAGTAGGGAAAAGAGCCTGCATGAGCACGTAAGAGAAGACTTACTGAAGTATGAGAAGGCGAAGGCACATGGAAAGGCAAAGGAGAAGGTGAAAGGGCCAGGCCATCCCAGAAAGCAAGCAAGTTTCGTGGTGCTCGACGCTGAGGACATGCCATCCCAACCGCAACCAGAAGAATCACAATTTGAGGACGACCATGTGGGAGTCCGTAAGTCAGAATGGCCTGAAGAACCCATGATTCATTTTGGGGTGGACTTTGGGGTTCGGAATATCGATTACTTCTGGTTTGGGTACATTAACGGTTCTATGGATGTACGTTCAGACGGACACTGTGGCTATCGGTCTTTGGTTGTGCTTATGGGGATGAGTCAGGGTCAATATCCCTTGATCCGTAGCGCGATGGCAAATGAGTTGTGTGTCAACCGACAAATGTGGGAGCCGATACGAGCTTATGCAAGACCAGGATCATGGGACCAGCTAATGGTTCAAATTAACTATGTTAATACCCCTTGTGGCCCGGATTATTGGCTTGACATGCCATTCATGGGTTTAGTGTTTGCCACGGTGTATAACGTTGCTATCATCGTCATATCTGAGCACCCTTCATTGTGCTTACCAATACGAGCGTCTAGAACAAGCTTCGCACCTCCTATAAATTTTGTGGGGATAGCACACGTACGGGATCACAACCACTGGATACCGGTAATGTTTCGTATCTCTACTTGTACTTAGATGTTTCATTTGCAATATTGTGTATCCTAATTGCGTTTTTTTTATTCCATAGGTGACACTCATTAATGACTCTCCATTACCACCCGTTACGGATGCGTGGCGAAGACATTGTGATCCAAACATCCGCTGCTGGGAAACATTTTATGTTTTGAAATTGCAAGACTTTAGGGAATGCCGCACGGCAGTCGGCAAGAATCCAGATTATGTGGCGTATTAGATCCACATAGTGAATAGTTGATGTAAAACTCGTGTGATTTGTAATGCAATATAAAATTTGATGTACTCTTATGGTTATTTGCTCATTATTGCATTACATTGTAAATCCACACGATTACATGCCTATAAACAAAGCACAAAAAACTAACAACATCAAAATAACTACAAGATTGAGTTGGTGTCATTGCGTTGTGCAGATTATCCCGTTGACCGACTGAAGAATCCTAAAGGAGGGTGACCCTTCGATGAAAATTGAACCCGTCGAACTTTCTGATTTGTCCCTTTTGTCACAGCAGCACAGAAATACTTGGAATCCACAAACACCGGTTCGATATCATATAAGAAGCTCCTTATGATATTGAACCAGAGTTTGTGGATTCTAAGTATTTCTGTGCTGATGCGAGAAAAGGGGCAAATCGGAAAGTTATACGGGTTCGACTTTCATCGAAGGCTCACCCTCCTTTAGAATTCTTGAGGCGGTGAACGGGATAATGGCCACAAGGCAATGATTCCAACTCAATGTTGTAATAATAACATTATTCATACAATTGAAGACATATCTAATAAAAAACATGGTTATAACTTATTTTGTTATATGAATTCCTCGATAATAGCGATTTCTCTTTAACTTCCAATTTGAATCGGAAAGGGTCTCGCACAGTTTCTGAAGCTCATTTCTTTCTTTCACCAAATCTCTGATAATCTTGGCAGCATTGTCGTCATACGGTGGATCGAGCCACTTAAAGGTACGACACCCTCTCATATCTTCATACCGCTCCGTTGGGACGTAATCCTTGCATGCGAGGTACCTTCTTTTATAGTGATTGGGCATGTCGCAAGTTTACAACACGACCGGGAAATTGCATTCACACATTGTAACCGGAGGCAATGCATTGCTGGACGATGAAGCCATCCTCTGACATGAAATACGAATTATTGTATCAGAGGATATAAACTCTTGCAAAAACTAAAGCCAAAAAAAACTTGATCAAAATGTTACCAAAAAAATTAGCTTTTGTGCACGGCGGATCTGGAGCCCGTGAATGCCGAAAATGACCATTGACAATTAGCTTCTGTGTAGTTGTGAGGTGATTGTTGTGTTTGGGTGTGGAAGAGAGCGAAAATTGATATGGGTATATATAGGAGGGAAATTCGACCGTTATAACATTCGACCGTTGGTGCGTTTAGTCGTAACGCACAAACAACGGTCAGATTTTATAACGATCGAATAATGGCCGTTATGAATATGACCGTTGGTGCGTTTAGTCTAAACGCACCAATGGTTGGGCTTGAATTTTGGCCCAACACTGTCTGGGCCTCTTAGGAGCCCAATAGCTAATGTGTGCGTTAAGGGATAACGCACTATGTTGTCATATTTGTTTCATGATTTAAGGCATAAAAATCATAACTAACTATATGATAATGTTAATTGTTATTTTATGCTTTTTTATATACTTTCTAAGTATAAAGTATAAAATTCATATTGAATGAATTAACATTATCTTATCATATAGTTAAGCAATGCCTTATATAGTAATGTGATAAGACTAAGTGTTACGAAGTTATAACATGAACTTTAAGGCTTTGCTTAATATAACTAATTATATGAAGTGTTACGAAGTTATAACATGAATTTTAAGAAGTTATCACTCGAATTATAAATTAATGGGCCCAGACAAAGTTTTATGAAGTTATAATGTGATAAGACTAAGTGTTATGAAGTTATAACATGAACTTCATACTAACGATATAACTTGAAATATGAAGAAGTTGTACTTATAGGTTATAATACTATATTATTATAAGATTTTAAGAAGTTATCACTCGAATTATAAATTAATGGGCCCAGACAAAGTTTTATGAAGTTATAATGTGATAAGACTAAGTGTTATGAAGTTATAACATGAACTTCATACTAACGATATAGCATGAAGTATGAAGAAGTTGTATGATAGGTGCAATTTAGTGCACCTTAACTAGTGACTTTTGACACATATTAGATGGAGTTTAAGTGGAGAATTAGGCTAAGTCTGTTACTTAGTAGAAGAGTTGGAGTTGTACAGACTTGGAGGTTTTGTAGCCTAATGAAGGAAGTTGGAGATGTTGAAGAAGATCTGCTCAGAGCTAAGGGAGAAAACTACCTCGCTTGGTAGTACGTTGGAGCAGATGAAGGATGAAGAAGTTGCCCGCATCGCCCCGCGGCACTGTCACCGCCCCGCGGTGAAGATCCTTAGGAGAAGCGCCTCGCGCCAGAAGAAGCCACCGCATCGCGGTGGAGCATTACCGCTTCACGGTGGAATGAAGACCGCGTGGCTGACGTGTGCTGTTATTTCATATTTTCATATTTTATACTTTATGTTTTAGTTTTATATTATTTCCTTATTTCGGTTATTAGATCAACTTCGAGAAACCTATATAAGGTCTTTTCGTTAGTTTTGAGAAGGCGTGCAGATAGTTACGTTCTTCTTCCTTAATATAATTTCTAGGTTTTTCAAGTAATGGATAGCTAAACATTCTTGTTTCGCTAGACGATTGAAGCACTACAATGAATTGGTTGTGAGATTTCTATTTCCTTGTTCTATATCTTATTAAGTTGGATTGATTCTCTCGATTGAATTGATTATTGATTTATGTTGGTTTACCTAGAGTTGCTAACTAGGTCTTTCGGCATTTATCATATTGCTAGGATTGCATATAGGGGTTCCGAGTGCATATCTAGTGGCAAACACGTTTGTGCGTATAGGGGTTCCGAGCGTATATTTGTGTGTGAGAGTCAATTGCATGTTAAGTAGGGGAGTGAGTACTTGTACGTCTTTCTACTTGCATGTGTCCTATATCCTTGTGTGTATTGCTATTGCTGTGTTGGTGTTAAAGTACGCTGACAACTGTGAGAATCAGTTGTGCTTTATCATTGACATAGTAATAAGTCTATCGACAAATGTGAGAATCGATAATATTCACGATCAGGGTGGGAACAATGATAAGATAGTAAAAGAACTTGGAAAGATAGTTTTCAGTGATCAACCGATTGCATTGTGGTGTGGATATTTGTCTGGTGGAATACTTTCTCTCATCATATTTCATCTCTTGTCATTAATTGCATGTTTGTTTATGTTACGATTATTCTAGACAAAACCCCCCGTTACTTGTTGATCATACATAATTGCGTACAGATAACCGACTCCCTGTGGGATCGACCTTGACTTACTTGCTATACTCTTTAGTAGGTGAATTGAGATTATTTTGACAGGAAAACGACACCGGTTTCCGGCCTCGTCAAATTTGGCGCCGTTGTCAGGGAGTCAAATTTTCTGGTTGTGATTATTTGTGATTGACTGCCGTGTGGATCTATCTTACGATCCACACTTTTACTACTGATTCGCTACTTGTTGAAGTTCTTACAGAGACAGGTACGAATGGCGCAAACACTCCGCCAATGGACTGAACAGAATCTGGTACAGCAGCCCTTGGCTGTGACTATTCCACCCCTGGCTGACGGGGTCAAGTTTGAGCTTAAACCAGGAGCAATTCGGTTGCTACCAAAATATTATGGAAGAAGTGAAGAGGATCCCATTCTCCATCTGAACAAGTTCCACACTATTCTGATGAGCATTAAGCCCACCGATGTCACTGAGGACCAGATCAAAATGAGAGCCTTTGGGTTCACTCTAAAGGATGAGGCTGAAGATTGGTACTATCATCTACCTGGAGGGAGTGTAGACTCCTGGACTAAGATGCACAAGGTTTTCCTTGCCCGTTATTTTCCCGCTCAGATGGCAAACGCTTTGAAAAGGGAGATCACAGGCATCGAACAAGGCGAAGATGAGGTACTCTATGACTATTGTCAGCGGTTTGATCGACTCTGCACGAGTTGCCCATTCCACGGTTTTGATACGAAGTCTCTGGTACTTTATGTTTACAACGGGCTGAATGACATTGAACGAAGAATGATTGATGCCTCTTGTGGTGGTAGCATCCTCAATCTGACTCCGGATGTCGCCATGGCCACGCTTAAAGAGATGGCTGAGGGTACAAGGGAATATTCTGAACCCCCGAGAACCATGCTAGTTGGTGCCATCAGCTCCCATGACTCGCATATATCACAAGAGATTGCTTCTTTGAGGGAAGTAATTGTGGGGATGGGAAGGCAAACCACAGATACCACCATTGCTGAAGTCTGTGTTGCTGAGAGCTACGAGCCCATTGAAACACGACATCTTTGCATTGATGATCCACCAACTGCTCACAGCCCCTCTTCGACCGCAGCGATTCTCCATACCCTAACCCAACACTTTGCAACACATGTGGAGAAAACTGAGACTACTTTCCAGCGGATAGCAGAGTTCATGACCGACTTCAAGGATGTGGTCGTTGAGCTACGAAAAGAGAGAAGGCAAGATGCTGCAAACGCAGTAACCCTACGAAGTGGCAAGGAACTACATGTCGCCCATATTGCTGATCAGGACGACAGAGCTGAGATTGAGATTGCTGAAGAGTCAGTATCACCGCCCCGCGGCAGTTCTCACCGCAACGAGGTGGTAGCTCCCTGTGTTCCTACACCATTATCACCGCCTCGCGGCGACCCTCACCGCCCCGCGTTGAACTCACCGCCCCGCGGTGAAAGCCCAGAACTCGTAGATCTTCCTGACGAGGAGGTGGATACCTATGTACGGCCCAACTTTCCTCCTCTTGGATCTGAGAAACCACCTGCACCCTTTCCAGAAGCACTCAAGGAAAGGAGAGTTATTGATGACAATGATCTCTTTGATACTTTCAGTAAGTGTGAGGTGAATATCCCACTCCTCAATCTTGTCAAGAGTGTACCAAAGTACGCTAAATTCCTGAAGGAGCTATGCACAGTAAAGAGGAATCAGAAGCTGAAAGGAAAGGAGAAAGTCAAGGTCAGCGAATGCGTCTCTGCTGTATTCCAGCGCTTGCCAAAGAAATGCCGAGATCCAGGCATGTGGAGCATTCCTTGCACCATCGGGAACACCAGGTTTGAGAAAGCTATGCTTGATCTAGGCGCCTCCATCAATGTGCTGCCCTACTCTCTCTATGAATCCCTCGGACTTGGACCTCTGCAGGAAACAGGTATTGTGATTCAATTGGCTGACCGGTCTAGTGTCTATCCTAGGGGAGTCATAGAGGATGTCCTTGTTATGGTCGATAAGTTGATATTCCCTGCAGATTTTTATGTCTTAGATATGGAAACAGATGCAAAGGCAACTCCTATACTGTTAGGTAGACCATTTTTGAAAACTTCCAAGACTAAACTTGATTTGCAAAGTGGGACACTTTCCATGGAATTCGATGGGGAGAGGGTAGAATATAATATCTATGAAGCAATGAAATACCCCAAAGAAGACCATTCTCTGTGTTCCATTGATGTGATCAATTCCATTGTGCAGGAGGTCTTTGATATTTCTGGTTCTAACGAGTTGATGTCTATTGTTGAAAATAATTTGGATTCCTCCTATGAGGAATATTCTTTACCCTCTAACATGCAGGAAGCCATCGCTCATCTAGACACTCATGGTAAGTACTCTACAGATCCTTTGGGCATTGGCCCCATCTTACTAAACCCGAGTGAAAGGCTCGTTCCTTCTGTTGAACAGGCCCCAGAGATCGAATTGAAGCCGCTGCCGGACCATCTCAAGTATGCCTTTCTTGGAGCCAAAGACACTTTGCCAGTCATTGTGTCCAGCAAGCTCTCTGCAGATCAAGAGATGAAGCTTTTGGACGTGCTCAGGGAGCACAAAACCGCTATTGGATGGACCATTGCAGACATAAAAGGGATAAGTCCCTCGACTTGTATGCACCAGATTTTACTTGAGGACGGAGCTAAACCGTCTAGGCAGCCACAGAGACGGCTAAATCCTCCAATGATGAAAGTGGTGAAGAAAGAAGTGCTCAAACTCCTCAAAGCTGATATGATCTTCCCTATTTCGGATAGCCAATGGGTAAGTCCAATCCAGGTTGTCCCTAAGAAAGGAGGGATTACTATAGTGGAGAATCAAGATGGAGAACTAATCCCCACCAGGACTACCACAGGATGGAGGGTATGCATTGATTACCGTAAGCTGAATGCGGTAACTCGAAAGGATCATTTTCCCCTGCCCTTCATTGATCAAATGCTAGAACGCCTTGCTGGGCGACCCTACTATTGCTTCCTGGACGGATATTCAGGATATTTCTAGGTGGCCATTGCACCAGAGGACCAAGAGAAAACCACTTTTACATGTCCCTTTGGCACTTTTGCATACCGCAGAATGCCATTCGGATTGTGTAACGCACCCGGTACATTTCAACGATGTATGGTTAGTATCTTCTCTGACTATGTTGAGAAATTCATTGAGGTATTTATGGATGATTTCACGGTGCATGGCACTAGCTTTGATTCATGTTTAGACCATTTGGCACTTGTGCTTAAAAGATGTGTTGATACCAATTTGGTTTTAAACTTTGAAAAATGTCATTTTATGGTGGAACAAGGAATAGTCTTGGGTCATATTGTTTCTGCTAGGGGTATTGAGGTCGATAAGGCGAAGATTGATGTAATTCAGTCTTTGCCTTATCCTACTAATGTGCGTGAAGTGCGTTCCTTTTTAGGTCATACAGGTTTCTACCGCAGATTTATTAAGGACTTCTCGAAGATATCTTCACCCCTCTGCGAGCTTTTGAAGAAGGAAGTGACATACGTATTCACAGATGAGTGCAAGAAAGCGTTTGACTGCCTGAGAGAACGCCTGACAAGTGCACCCATTATTCAGGCACCTGACTGGTCTCGCCCATTTGAGATCATGTGTAACGCCAGCGACTATGCAGTCGGAGCAGTTTTAGGACAGAAAGTGGGACGGGTATCCCACGTGATTCATTACGCATCCATGACTCTGAATGGAGCCCAGAGGAACTACTCCACCACTGAGAAAGAGATGTTGGCTGTCGTTTTTGCCTTGGAAAAGTTTAGGCAATACCTCCTGGGAGTCAAGGTGATTATCTACACAGATCACGCTGCTCTTCGTTACCTAATGACGAAGAAAGAAGCAAAGCCAAGATTAATCCGATGGGTTCTCCTCCTTACTGAATTTGATGTGGAAATCCGTGACAAGAAGGGAGCAGAGAATCTCATAGCAGATCACCTAAGCAGACTCGTCCATGAGGAAGATAAACCTGGAGAACAGAGCCCCATACATGACACCTTCCCAGATGATACACTGTTCATACTCGAAGGCAGTTCAGAGAACACGCACCGCCCCGCGGTTCCCACCACCGCGACTCGGCGAGCTGTATACAGTATGCAGTTGGAGAAACTACCGCCCCGCGTTGATGACCACCGCGACGCGGCGATTAGATTACTTGAGAGCAAGGAAAGCTCACCGCGACCCCAAAGCACATCACCGCCCCGCGGTCTTATTTCTGGGATCACACTTTGCCCTGAAAATCTTGCTGACGTCCCTCTTCAGATAGCTATGGATCTCTTCGGAATCCAATCTTACAGACCATGGTATGCAGACATAGTCAATTATCTGGTTCGAGAAGAATTTCCCCCGGACTACACCAGAGCCCAAAAAGTAAAGATACGGAGAGAAGCTCGCCACTATGTCTGGGACGATCCCTATCTGTGGAAGCATTGCGTCGATCAGGTTGTGCGCCGATGTCTCCCAGACAACGAGGTACAATATGTCCTTAACTTCTGCCATTCTGAGGCATATGGAGGTCATTTTGGAGCAAACAGGACTGCTAGGAAAGTATTGGAAGCAAGATTTTATTGGCCACGCCTCTTTAGGGATGCTCATGTCTTCTGTAAAGCCTGCGACCGATGCCAACGGGTCGGCAACATCACTAGAAGGAACGAAATGCCACAGTCATCACTGATTTTCTGCGAAGTCTTTGACGTCTGGGGCATGGATTTTATGGGACCCTTTCCTAACTCTCATGGGAATCTATATATATTACTGGCAGTGGACTACGTTTCCAAGTAGGTGGAAGCAAAGGCCACCAGGACTGATGATTCCAAAGTTGTGGCAAGTTTTATCAAGGAGAACATTTTCTCAAGATTTGGAGTACCCAAAGCTTTAATCAGCGACATGGGAACCCATTTTTGCAACAAGACGGTGACTGCCCTGTTGAAGAAATATCATGTCACTCAGAGAATCTCCACGGCCTACCACCCTCAGACTAATGGGCAAGCTGAGAACTCCAACAGAGTGATCAAGACCATACTGGAGAAGACAATAGCAGCTCACCGGAGAGACTGGAGCGCCAAGCTCAATGATGCGTTGTGGGCATACCGTACAGCCTTCAAGACGCCGATAGGGATGTCCCCGTTCCGGCTGGTATATGGAAAAGCTTATCACCTACCCGTCGAACTTGAACACAAGGCGTGGTGGACAATAAAGAAGTGCAACCTGCAACTGGATGAAGCAGGTGAATTCCGTAAGCTACAAATGCAAGAACTTGAGGAATTACGCCTTGACGCTTATGAAAACTCAGTCATCTACAAGGCGAAGACCAAGCAGTGGCACGACAAGCACATTCTGCGGAAAGACTTCAAGCCAGGAGATAAAGTTCTTCTATTCTAATCCCGGCTTAAGCTCTTTACTGGAAAGCTGAAATCAAAGTGGTCAGGCCCGTATGAAATCGCTGAGGTGTACCCCCATGGGGCCGTAGAGCTGATCAACCCCAAGACCGGCACCACTTTCAAGGTGAACGGCCACAGATGCAAGCCTTACTACGAGGGGTTCGATCCAATCCAGGATGAGGCACTACTCGAGAACCCTGACGCTGAAGCAGGATGAGCCACAACCCACGTCGAGCCAACGACGTAAACCAAGGCGCTGTCCGGGAGGCAACCCGGGTTAGTTCTTTTCCTTTCTTTTTCTTAGATTAATTTCGTAGTTTATTTTGTTTTGTTTCGTTCGCCTGTTACTCACATTTCAGGTACAAAAGTAAATCCGAGATGAGACTTGGTACCCAGCGTATCCCACCGCCCCGCGTCGCCAATTTACCACTTCGCGGTGGATTCCAGGGGCGGTGGACCTCTGGTATAATTTCTCAACTCTAAAAAAAAAATGCAAGGCATAAAGGGCCCCGAAAAAACCTTAAACGGGTGAGTAATATTTTTATGCCTTGAGTTGGATACGAAGGATTTGACGGTGTCAGTTTAAAACCGCGGCTCGGTCCCACTTTCCCCATTTAACCCCTCATTACTTCTCCCGCCAAACCCTAATCCCCCTTTTATCCCTTCTTCTTCCCCGTTTCTCTCTCTTTGCCGTGCCCTAACCCCCAAAATTCTCCATCGCCTCGCTTTCACCCAATCCGCCATTTTCACCCCTACCCTAGCTCTGATCTCGGATGCTCTAAACCCAACACTATCTTCCTCTACCCATACCTCCCCCTTTGTGCTGATTTTCGGTCCCCTGTAGTGGTTCGTAGTTGAAGAAGGGTGCTCCTTGGAGTGTTGGGGTGCTCGATGCAAATTGGGTGCTTTTGCCGGTGTTTTGGAGGCATTTGGAAGGGAATAGCATAGTGACTGCTTCACGTCGCCATCTCGCCGCCTCGCGTGAGTCAAATTTTTTGAATCTGGAGAAGAAGGCGAACAGTCGCCGCCCCGCGTCCATTCCGCCGCGACCCTGCACCTATGCTCAGATATCATCACCGCCCAACGGTGCCTTCGCGGTCTGCACTTGGCCGGTTGTAAGTGCCCTTCTCCGAGCCTTTCTCTTCTAGTTCTTTCTTTCTCGCACCATGGAGAGAGCTAGGAAGGTTGGCATGTCTGAGGAGGAGTCGAATTTATATGATGCGGTGTCGACTAGGAATGTGCTGCCAACCCGCTTCTTTGATAAGGATACCTTGGCTGAATTGGGTCTGCTAGAATTGACCCAACACTGTCTGGAGAAACTAGGCTTGGGGGGCTTCCTAGACAAATCTGCCCCCACCTACCCCGACCTTTGTTACCAGTTTCTTCCCACCGTGACCAAGAGCCATAGACGTCGTGTTGTGAACGGTCGAGATGAGAGTATTCTTGTGGGTATTTCCTTCAAGTACGAGGGTCGGAGTTATGGTTTTCCTATTACTGCGCTACGAGAATTACTGGGTATATCTAGGCCGGGCACAGTTGGATGGAGGCATGGTCCCGCCAAAGAGGCCATGAAGGAGTTTTGGATGAGCGCCACGGGGATGGCTGAATTTCAGAAGGGCCGGGAGACTAGTGATAAAATCGTGCATCCCTGCCTCCGCTTGATTTACACAGTGCTGATTCGGACATTCTGTGGTATGAAGGAGAGTAGAGCATCCATGAAGCGTCTGGGTCTTTTCTCCGCGATGATCGATCCACTAGTCGAGGTGACACCCGGATGGTTCGCTATTTGGTTACATGAGCTACTGCTGGTTCGTGAGGACGCCGGGCGAGATATTGTGCAGGGAGGTTTGATTACTTTGATTGCGGCAGCCAGGATTTCTTTGGATACCATTCCGGACCCGCTTATGCCCATTCGTTATAACATCCAGTATATGCGGCGTCGCGGTATGTTGAGCGGATCTCAGGGGGAGTATATATGGTGTTCTCATGGTGGCCATCTTGTGCGTCTTCCTCGTCCCTTGGCGTATCCGGAGGATTTCATGGGTTGGTACATTCCTTCCGATGTTGAGATTGCTCCTGTGGAGGAGGAGTTAGAGCCACCGGCTGATGATGTTGCGATTGATCCTGTGGTTATTGAAATGGAACCACAGGCTGTTGTGGTTGACATCGTTCTTACGGACGGGGTGTTGGGGACACCAGCTAATGAGGAGATGGCACCGCAAGCTGAGGACGCCGAGGGCGCTGAGCTGGAGCCTGAGCCTATGGTGGATGCACCCATGATCATGGATGTTGATCCACCCATCCCCGACGTGGCTTACACGTCTGCACCACCTCCTGAGTTCTCTTGGGACGAGATGTTCGTCCGTTTTGCTGCATTTGAGCTACGTTAGGAGGCTGCGAACGAGGCGACTTTGGCTCGGTTGCAGGCTCGTCAAGCTGAGATTACACGTGACATCCAGGAGCAGCTGGACGCCGCAGAGGTTTACATCACAGAGCAGTACTTTGGGAGGCACCCACCTCCGCCGGGGTATCCTTAGTGTCCACGTTCCCAGTGAGTGTGTTTCTCTCTTCCCTATTTGCTTTGTCTTCTTTTTACATTGAGGACAATGTGTCATTCAAGTGTGGGGAGGGATTTAGACTCACTGTCTATCTTAGCTAGTGTACAGTTTTTAATTCATGCATTTTCGTACTTGCATTTATTTCAAAAAAAAAAAATCCATAAAATGTTGAAAAGGCAATCAAAAATCCTGGGATGAGTCAAAAACCCGAAAGGGCGGCTCAGGCAACAAGCAGGTAGTCCGACTGGTAATAGACCAGGGCAAGAGTGGACTGGAGTGATGTGAGTATATGTGAGACATCCAGTAAAATGAAATGAGTGGCTTGGTGAAAACCCGAAAGGGCGCCTTGGCAAGATGAGTGAAAAAGAAAAAAGAGTGAGTTTAGGATTTCTCTTACCTATTGGCGAGGCGTCATAAGAAGGGCGACATAGAAGGATTGTCGGGTAGGCCACTTTGGAGCGATAAGGAGTTGGACTGGAGCTAGGATTAGAGTTCTCTCGCATCATTCGTTTTGGTTGTTTGGAGTGTTGGTTGTTGAGTTGTTGTGGTTATTAGTGTCTTATATTGTCACACTTCCTGAGACCTTGATTTTGCTGGATTGGAGTATGATGGAGCTAATTTACTCGGGAAGAGTAAAGGTCTAAGTGTGGGGATATTTGATAGGTGCAATTTAGTGCACCTTAACTAGTGACTTTTGACACATATTAGATGGAGTTTAAGTGGAGAATTAGGCTAAGTCTGTTACTTAGGAGAAGAGTTGGAGTTGTACAGACTTGGAGGTTTTGTAGCCTAATGAAGGAAGTTGGAGATGTTGAAGAAGATCTGCTCAGAGCTAAGGGAGAAAACTACCTCGCTTGGTAGTACGTTGGAGCAGATAAAGGATGAAGAAGTTGCCCGCATCGCCCCGCGGCACTGTCACCGCCCCGCGGTGAAGGTCCTTAGGAGAAGCGCCTCGCGCCAGAAGAAGCCACCGCATCGCGGTGGAGCATTACCGCTTCGCGGTGGAATGAAGACCGCGTGGCTGACGTGTGCTGTTATTTCCTATTTTGATATTTTATACTTTATGTTTTAGTTTTATATTATTTCCTTATTTCGGTTATTAGGTCAACTTCGAGAAACCTATATAAGGTCTTTTCGTTAGTTTTGAGAAGGCGCGCAGATAGTTACGTTCTTCTTTCTTAATATAATTTCTAGGTTTTTCAAGTAATGGATAGCTAAACATTCTTGTTTCGCTAGACGATTGAAGCACTACAATGAATTGGTTGTGAGATTTCTATTTCCTTGTTCTATATCTTATTAAGTTGGATTGATTCTCTCGATTGAATTGATTATTGATTTATGTTGGTTTACCTAGAGTTGCTAACTAGGTCTTTCGGCATTTATCATATTGCTAGGATTGCATATAGGGGTTCCGAGTGCATATCTAGTGGCAAACACGTTTGTGCGTATAGGGGTTCCGAGCGTATATTTGTGTGTGAGAGTCAATTGCATGTTAAGTAGGGTAGTGAGTACTTGTACGTCTTTCTACTTGCATGTGTCCTATATCCTTGTGTGTATTGCTATTGCTGTGTTGGTGTTAAAGTACGCTGATAACTGTGAGAATCAGTTGTGCTTTATCATTGGCATAGTAATAAGTCTATCGACAACTGTGAGAATCGATAGTATTCACGATCAGGGTGGAAATAATGATAAGATAGTAAAAGAACTTGGAAAGATAGTTTTCAGTGATCAACCGATTGCATTGTGGTGTGGATATTTGTCTGGTGGAATACTTTCTCTCATCATATTTCATCTCTTGTCATTAATTGCATGTTTGTTTACGTTACGATTATTCTAGACAAAACCCCCCGTTACTTGTTGATCATACATAATTGCGTACAGATAACCGACTCCCTGTGAGATCGACCTTGACTTACTTGCTATACTCTTTAGTAGGTGAATTGAGATTATTTTGACAGGAAAACGACACCGGTTTCCGGCCTCGTCATTGTACTTATAGGTTATAATACTATATTATTGTAAGATTTTAAGAAGTTATCACTCGAATTATAAATTAATGGGCCCAGACAAAGTTTTATGAAGTTATAATGTGATAAGACTAAGTGTTATGAAGTTATAACATGAACTTCATACTAACGATATAGCATGAAGTATGAAGAAGTTGTACTTATAGGTTATAATACTATATTATTATAAGATTTTAAGAAGTTTTCACGCGAATTATAAATTAATGGGCCCAGACAAAGTTTTATGAAGTAATAATGTGATAAGACTAAGTGTTATGAAGTTATAACATGAACTTCATACTAACGATATAGCATAAAGTATGAAGAAGTTGTACTTGTAGGTTATAATACTATATTATTATAAGATTTTAAGAAGTTATCACTCGAATTATAAATTAATGGGCCTAGTTTGGGCCCATTATGCATTTCTTGGTCCTATTGGGCCTAGTTTGGGCCCATTACGTATTTCTTGGTATTATTGGGCCTAATTGGGCCCATTATGCATTCTTGGTCCTATTGGGCCTAGTTTGGGCCCATTACGCATTTCTTGGTATTATTGGGCCTCATTGGGTCCATTACGCATTCTTGGTCCTATTGGGCCTAATTTGGGTCCATTACGCATTTCTTGGTATTATTGGGCCCATTAGGCATTTCTTGGTCCTATTGGGCCTAGTTTGGGCCCATTATGCATTTCTTGGTCCTATTGGGCCTAGTTTGGGCTCATTATGCATTTCTTGGTATTATTGGGCCTAATTGGGCCCATTACGCATTCTTGGTCCTATTGGGCCCAGTTTGGGCCCATTACGCATTTCTTGGGTTTTTGGGCCTAATTGGGCCCATTATGCATTCTTGCTCCTATTGGGCCTAGTTTGGGCCCGTTATGCATTTCTTGGTATTATTGGGCCTCATTGGGCCCATTACGCATTTCTCGGGTTTTTGCCATATTTCAGGACTAATCCTTAAAAAATATTTACATAACACAAAACACAAGTCCAAAAAACTTAACAAAAAATACATACATAAGTCCTAAAAACTTTTTAAAAATCCCAAAAGTCCCTAATCTCCACCGGGATGACTCCCACTACCCTCCCCGGGCTCGTGTATAGAATCCGGAAATATCTGTGATGCACGAGGTGGAGGGGGGGCCATCGGAGGAGTCTCATCAATCAACATATGCAATAGCCGACTCATCATCTCATCAACCTCCTGAACGGGGATAAGGTCCCTACGCGTCTGCCTCTCGAAATAAGCACGAAGCTCACCAGCAACCAACTGGTTCCGTTGTATTCGTAAATACCCATTAGAATTTAAATATGACACATTAATAATCGACATTAATTGAATTAAACGAATTAAACGTACCGCAAGAGTGTCCACCGATGGTGTGGGATGGACAGGGCCCTGAGGACGATCCTGTCTGATGGATCTGGGATCCACCAGCACATGCGAATACTCGTCCAACCAGTCCAGATAGTCATCTGTCACGTCCCAATGACGCATGGCTGGTGGAGCCTCAATCTGGATCAAAGGCCTCAGATCCTCATCCCATGCCCCCAACAGATGACCGTCGAATGTGACGTCGTAATGTCTGAGGTCGTTCTGCCGGGTCACTTTCTTCGGCTCTGGAGGTAAGATCGGGATCCCCTGTACATGCCTAAACTGATGAAGGTAGCGGTCCGGCAGGTACAGCTCCTGTATATCCATGATCTGGATGATCCCTCTAAACAGGGAAGGAGCGTACTCTGGTCGGTCGAATGATACTCTAGGAAACGGAAACCACTGTACCTGTAACAAATAAAGTTGATAACATATTATAAAATATTTAGCATGAAGTACATATTATAAATTAAAATATTAATATAACGAAACATATTACCTCCTCATATCTAATGATGTCCAGCAACTGGCGCATACACACCAAGCGCCCAGGATCCTTGCTTTGTGGGACCTCCTGACCGTCTCTGATGGCACAACCATCGTCGGCCATGGCAGCTGGGTCCGTGACATAATGTCCACAGAAATGAGGAAAGTACGCCCATATCCATGACTACATAAGAAGATCGAACGAAGTAGAAGATTAGAAAATAAATAATTATAACGTTTAAAATTAAAATTTATTTAATTTTTTTCTTACCCTCAAAAGTATGCCACAACTGGCAATGCCCTGCGCCTCTCGTCTAGATGCATGTCCTAAGTTCCGATACAGGAACGCCAGAATGCCTGCTCCCCATGCATATCGGCCTGTGGCCTCGTGATCGAACAACAGTGCCAACCACTTGTGCTTGATCTGACGGGTAGACTTGTCGACCAACACTGTGGAGCCGAGCATCAAGAACAGATAAAGTGAAGCCAAGACGCTCTCGTCCCTCTACTCCCTCCCCATCATGCGCTTCAAATCGTCCTGTAGCCTCTCGATAGGAATACCGCCAGTAGAGTACCACCTATCCACCTGAGAACTATCGTCAAACCCAAAAAGCTCCAGCGCAATCCTCCGTCTAAGCTCTGCATCCTTCATGCCTGGTGCCGTACAACTCCTCCCGTCAATGGGCACCCTAAGTAACTCATAAACGTCGTGTAGCGTAATCGTCATCTCGTCCCAAGGGAAATGGAACGATGATGTCTCAGGGTACCATCTCTCCACAAAAGCAGAGACCAAGACACGATCAACTGCCTCGGTGCCAAGAACACGGAGATGTGTGAGGCCACTATGCTCCGCTAGCCGAAACCATGACTCTGGCTCGGGTCTGATGAATTCCTCTAGCTCAGTGACCATGCCGACATGGAAGTAAACCCTCAAGACCTTACGGGTCTGCATGTTCGATAATTAATATTAGCTACAAAATTAACAAATTTTTTTTATACAAGACAAATATGGGATAATGTACAACAAACGTACCAAATCCTGAGTCTGCTGGCACATCTGACGACCCAAAATACGGGGAGCCTGGACAGCATCTGGAGCCTCCTCTGGCGCAGCCTCTGGAGCAGCCTTTGGAGCGTCCTCAGGAGCCGCCTGTCCTCTAGCTCTCCTGCATCGTCGCACCTGTCTAGGAAGGGTGGGGGCACGAGGGGGAGGAGGGTCCAAAGGAGTCAGGTCAAAAATTGCCCTCGCGATATGTGTGGTGTAGCTGGGAAGGAGAATAGGGATGCACGGCCCTCCGGGCATCCAAGAAGACTGCCCTAGAACGGGGCCAAGAGTTGGAGGTGGAGCCGGAGCTGGAGCCAGTGCAGGGGAAGGAATGGGGGAGGGGGCAGCAGGACCAGTCTGGACCGGTGAGAGAACGGGGGATGGAATGGGGGATGGGACAGAACAAGGGGGTGGAGGGTCGGTCTCATCCGGCAAAATCGGGTCAAAGGAAACCCTATACTCTGCCAGTAGGTCCTCGTCTGACACCTGACATGCCGCCTCATCAACTGGCATATCGTCACCAGATGTGACGTATGCGTCCTCTATCCTCGCATCATCGATCGGACTAGAAGCTGGAACCGGCGGCTCTACACCTAATAAGTCTGCCCTAATCTGCGACGAGCGACGACGCACTGTCGCTGAGATGAGCCTTATAGGCACACCGCGTCGATCGGCTATCGGAGCCGGATGTGTCAACCCCTCAGATCCTCCCAAGGTGTCCCGTAATGCCTAAAATTTTGGTTTCATAATTTATTATAAACGTTTATATGAAATTTAGATACTCTAAATTTCATATGAATTTTATCTAAATTATCTATATTTTATATGAAACTTAAATTATATAATTTCATATCTAAATTTTATTTTTATTCCAATTTCTAAATAATCTAATTTCATATCTAATTTATCTAAATTTCATATTTATTGCTCAATTCTAATTTCATATTTTAATTAATGAATATAAATTTGAATCAATTCTAAAATGATAATATTCTTTCAGTTCTAAAAAATACATACTATCTAAATCTAACAAATATTCTTTCAGTTCTAAAATATTCATAACTTACGAATCTAATTTCATAACGAATACAATTTAAGTAAATCTAACAAATATAACGAATAAAATTTAATCACAAAATGCATTACTTACCTGACGGATGTCTGGTGCGGGTGTAACGTCCGTAGGTACACTGGATGGGGTCAACCGACGTCTCGCGCCACCACTCGTCCGTCGGGTTAAACTAGATGCCTCTTCCTCATCCTCCTCCTCCTCCTCCATGGACACCCAAGCTCCAACCGGAGCTTCACCGGCGGCAGCACCTCCGTCACCGGCGCCGAGGCCTCCCACAGCGGCGCCCTCACCTCCGACAGCGGCGCCTCTCTCACCTTCGGCCTCCCTCGCCCAAGAACCCCCACCACCGGCTGGCCACTGCCCAGAATAGTCGCTTGCCGCTTCTCCGCCTCCGGCCAACTCACCACCACCATTCGGACCGCCTGAAGCCCCCCTTGTCGAATCCATGCTCGGTTTTGAAGTTGAGTAAGAGGAAAAGAGGGGGAATTCAAAATCGAAAAAATCTCGGACGCCGCTCGCTCGCAGTTTTGAAATGGGAAAGGGAAGGGAAGCGTCTTCAGGACTTAACGCATGTTTGTGCGTTAAGTCGAGACGCACAGTTGTGCGTTTAAGCTAAACGCACAGCTGTGCTGGGCTAGGCTTCTACTGGGCTTTGTCCCCTGTACGTTAAGAAAAACCGCACCAAGCCATACATTAAGCCTTAACGTACCAAATAGTGTGCGTTTAGAAAATGAAACGTGTGTATATAGGATTTTCCTATTTGAAACTCGAGTGTTCCAACGTCATTGTTTTTGGGTACTATGTGATTCGGTGACATTGTTTTATTAAGGGAAATTCTTGTTGGTACCCCTGAGTTTAGGGTTATTTCTGTTGGTGTTTCATGATTAAGTTTTTTTCGGTTGGTGCCTCTAAGGTTTGGGTTTGTTTGTTTCGTAATCAATTTTTTTCATGTTTGTACCATTCCAGTTCAAATTGATTAAATCCAACGACATCATTGTGTTTCTCTCCCTCAAATTAATAAGATTTGACTTCTAAAATACCCAAATTCATATTCGAACCATGTCGATTTGAATTCCGAAGCAACAACCCGTTTCCGACCTTAAGAATTCAAATCGGAATGGTTTGAGTATGTATTTAATTGTTTTAGGAGTCGAATCCTACTAAGTTGAGGTCAATAAACATAATAATGAGCTTCGATTTGATCAATTCGAACCGAAATGATACGGATATGGAAAATTTCGGTTACAAAGCGAACAAACCCAAACCTTAGGGGCACCAACCGAAAAAACTTAATCGTGGGACACCAACAGGAATAACTCTAAACTCAGGGGTATCAACATGAATTTCTCTTTTATTAATGTGAAAAATCAATTCTGATTATGAATTGCTTTATTTTTGGGTATTTTGTGATTTGCTGACATTATTGTTTTCATTGATTGAAAAGTTAATTTAGATGGTAAATTGATTTCGTATATTGAACCCTATACAAATATCTGCATTGACTAAAAGTACTCTCAGTCTTCTCTTATCCTCATTTCCTAACACCCACACACACATGCGACGGAGAAGAGAAGAAGAAAATGGTTCGTTCTTGCATATCTCAAGCAAGAAGACAATGGATGCTGTTGTTCTTTATAAAACCGCTGATTTCCTTCTCAAGTTTTTGTGTTCCCCGATTTGCAAAGAGATTCAGTCCATCTAGAAATATGAAGAAGAAATCCAAAGAGTAATAGCAACCGATACCCCTCTTTACTAATCCATTTGTAATTCTAGCCTACCTTTTTTGTTTTTTGCAAATATATCCCATTCAAAAAAAAGTTTCTTTGTTTTTGCAAAAATACCCTACAAATAAAAAGGTAAACTAAAATCAGAATTTTCTTTTTCTTTTGAAAAATAAATATAACATAACAATAAAATAATAAAAAAGTTTTAATTTTGAAAATTTTAAACTTAAATAAAATTTGATTAAAATTTCAAAAGATAAAATTTTCACTTTTCAAAATCTTTGTATGGCTTCTCTTTTCAATTGATTTAGAACCCTAAAATTTCCCAACCCAAGCACGAGCCCTCACAAATTTTCTCTGGCTTCTCTCTACAATTTCCGCCTCCTCTCAAGCCCTCACGATTGCCCTACCAATCACGAGATTCACGACTTCATCTCCTCAAATCCTCAATTCATTTCCGCCGCTTCCGGAATCGCCTCCCAATCCAACGAGTGGCCGACGAAGAGACGAATTTGCTCCCCCTTATGCCTCCTCCGCCGCCGGAGAAGCTTTTGGACCCTCTGATTCCACCGCCGACGAAAATCTCACACCTTGTATTCAGCATCTCACACCGCCGACGAACATCTCACACCGCCGGAGAAGCTTTTGGACCCTTCGGTTCCACCTTGTATTATGGTCGAAACGGAGAGAATACCTAGAAATCTGGTACAAGCCGGAGTCCGGCATGAGAGGCGCCGCTTGGCTCGATAGCTGCGTCCGCACAGCCTCCAAGGACATCGTTGTCCTCTTGCCGATTCAGATCTTCACTGACACCTCTCGCTTCCCGTACAACAACCGAAAGGGCCACCGCTGCCACCCGGATCTCGAGAATCGTGTCCAAGACATTGCGCTTAGGGATGAAGGACGTGCGGTGGTTCATCCTCGGCGACAATGACACCGTCTTTGTCACAGAGAATATTGTGAAGGTTCTGGCCAAGGTCCTCGGCGATTGATGTTGTTGTTTGATATATAACAGGCTGGAGCAAAGGGTCAAAGACAACCCTGGCATGATTTGCACTGCAGAGTTGAGGAGCGATGGAGAAAGGCCTCAAAATGGTACTAGATACGCAGGATTTCAGAAAGATTACACATTGGAATGATGATCATTTGCTTAAGGTTAATCGAATGTCATGGATCCTCAGCCTGTCTTCCTCTCTTCCAGACGACGGGTCAAAATTGTGGGTTAGAGATGAGAATGATCCTGAAAGCTGGCGAGTTCCGGTAAGAATTGCATTTCCCTTAGTATGGTTTTTAAATTTTGCATGATATAACATCAAGTAACATTATATAACATAAAAATTTTAATCAGAAGAAGAATTCTGGTTAGATTTTATATGTCTCTCAGTTTGACCATGGCTTGGAATTGGAGATTGATTATTTATCTATCAGTATATCTTCCCTGTAATGATTTTTTTTTTCTGCAAGTGAGTATTATGACTTTACTTAGCTTAAGTATGCATGTTATATACTTTAGGTTTGTAATGCAGTGTCGTGCCTTGCTTTCTTTCATAGATTTCTGCTACTTAATAATTGGTATGAATTGTCATAAATAGATATATGGTCTCATGATTTGTCTTTGAACATGCAAGTATTGGATGATGTAGAAATCCGTGAGCTACTTATTGATCATGTTGGTCACCGCTGCTGCTGGGGTAGTCGTCCATCCCGCACATAGAAGATACATTCAGTGGAGGATTGCAATGTTTATGTGGGCACTCTGGATACTTTTATAGAGGAGAGGGAAATCATAAGGAGAGAGCACATTACCTAGGAGGCGGTATCGATGGAAAGGATAGTGGACCTGAACTTGGAGTCTGGGAATTAGATCTCAGGGATCAATTCTTTGTCCTGTTTGTACTCCGGAAGGAAACCAAGATGAAAGTTCCTCACTCAGAACGACCATAAGAATAGTTAAACACCTCCAATCTAGCTCCTTATCGCTCTAGAGTGGCCTACCCGAACTCCTTATAACACCTCTTCTTATGACGCCAACCTCCAGAATGATCCTAAAATCACTCTTTTTTCTTTACGCTCATTTTGCCCAGGCGCCCTCTCGGGTTTTCACCTAGCCATTCATTTCATTTTGCTAGATATATCACATATACTCGCATCACTCCAGTCCATTTTTGCACCGGTCTATACCAGTCGGACTACCTGCTTCTTACCTGAACCGCCCTTTCGGGTTTTCAGCTCATCCCAGGATTTTGATTGCCTTTTTCACATCTTTTTGGCTTTTTTGATTTTTTTTAATCAATACTTGAATGGAAATTACAGAACACAAAGCTATATACACTAGCTAGATAGATAGCACAGTCTAAATCCCTCCCCCATACTTAAACCGAACATTGTCCTCAATGTAGAAAAGAGAACAACAAATGAAATAGGGGAAGGAGAAATAAACTCACTGTGGGCCGGATGGTGGTGGTGGTGGTGGGAACCTCCCAAAGTAGTCCCTCATATGAGCGTCCATAGCATCCAGACGCTCATCTACATCCGCACAGAACTGGGTCTGCCAAGTCTGCAGACCGGTCTCTACTCGGGTGTTCCAATGAGTCTGCTGCACCGAGAATGCATCAAACCTTGCGTACAACTTCTGCCAAGGTGTTGCAGGACCATAAGAAGACGAAGGCGCATCAAACTAGGTAGGCAAAGGAGTATCCTGACCCATAGAATCAGCAGTAGTAGCACCAGCACTAGGGCCCTCTCCAAACAGACCAGAAGGAGCAGCAGCAGGGGTAGCAGTATCCTTATTTCCTCCATCACTGGGAATCCACCATCCCTCAAATGAAGAGGAGTAAGTAAAAACCCGAGGAAGATGCAGAAAATGACCATCATATGAAGACCAAACTAAATCACCACCCCTGCTCAATGGCTTCAGCATCGAGCACACTCTCATGTGCGCCTTGTCATACACCGCATGAGCAACAGGTCGAGGAAGACGATCAGTAGCAATAATCTCATCACAAAGAAGGGTGATCAGACCACCCCCACAAATATCACGTGGCTCACCATCTCGAATCCTCTTTAGGGAACTCAGAAAAAGACTAGCCCAACACGGGGTGTATGTGACACAAGACAGGATGCTCAAAAACCAACGAAAATCCTTTAGAGTGACCTTACCATCATCAGCATGGCCAAAGAAATCTCTCATCAATACCTTATGGATCAACCTTAAGCAAGGGTTCACCAACCTCGAATTCACCTCCTGACCCTTCTTGAACTTCCTATTCGTGGCCGCCTCCCAAAACTCCATCATATCCTCCTCATCCAGACCACCAGACCACCCATGGGATGACTCCTTTATAATGCCCAGGGCATCACGAATCTCACCAACAGACAAAGCATACTCACGACCGTTATACTTGAACGTGATCTTCGTCAACCTCTTGTCGGTAGAACCATCAGAATACCTCTTACAAGAGGCAATGAACTGGTAGCACATCTCCGGGTAAGCATCAACGGACTTATTCAGGAAAGTCCCCAGGCCACACTCTGCTAAACAAAGAGATACACACTCCAACATACCAAACTCAAGCAATGTCGGCTTGTCAAAGAACTTAGTAGCCACCACCTTCCTCTCATTCATAATGTTATACACCTCATTCTCCTCCCTCATAGCGTCCTGCTTCCGACCTCTAGGTGCCATAAGTAATGAATTGGGATGCTCAAAACAAAAGGCGACCAAAGAGGACTTACAAAATGAGCGAAAAACACTGCCTGGTGATCTCGCCGCGGGGCGGTGGATGTGTCGCCGGGTCGCGGTGAGATAACTGGGACTTCACGCCGGGTCGCGGTGAGGGTCGCCGCCGGGCGGTGGCTGGCGACGCGGTGGTGGGCGACGCGAGGCGTTGGGATTTTGTGTTTGGCTCTTTTGTGAGGCTAGACTCCAAATTGGGGCAAAGAAACTCAAGGTTAATGAAATTGGAGGCTAAATTCAAACTTAGAACATGAGGGTTTGGTAGGAAAATGGTGAATTGGCTTGGGAGAGCTTGAGAGGGGGTTGGGTATGGAGTGTTTGTGAGAGTGGAGGCTAGGTTAGGGAAATGGAATAGGAAAAAGGGTAATGGGGCCGGTTATATACATGGCCCAAAGAGGAAAATGGGCCAAAAGGAGCCCAATCCGTCAAATCCTTATTTACCATAATTTTTTTTTTCGGGGTTGAGAAAGTAGACCAAAAATTCACCGCGGGGCGGCGGAATTGTCACCGGGACGTGGTGAACAAACTGGGAAAACCGTCTCCTCTCCATTTACTTTCGTACCTGAAATGTTAGTGACAAGCGAACGAAACAAAGCCAAAGAAACTACGAAATTAATCGAAGAGAAAGAAAAATCAAGGAAAAACTACCTCGGGTTGCCTCCCGGACAGCGCCTTAGTTAACGTCGTTGGCTCGACGTACTTCGAATTAATTACCACCTAGAACAGGATCCCCTCGGAATCCTTCTACTTGTCTCCTCCTGCTGGAACCTTCCATGGAAAGGCTTGAACCTTAGACCATGCTCCCTCTTGGCCAATGACTCCATAATTGCTTCCTTTGGAGCATCTCCCCCATACTTAGAGCGATGTGGGGGTCGATAGGGCTTGACCTGATCATGTTGCACGACACTAGATGAAGGCTTACTGCCTTGTATGGTTAGTGAAGGGGGGCAAGTGCCCAAAATAGAGGGAATGGACTCTCCTATGTCATCAAGTAAGACATCACGCTCATGCAAATCAATAGGTTCAGCAATAGCAGAGTATTCAACTATAGTCTCTACTATACTAGTTTTAACATTTTCTTGAATAGGATTATCAATATCACTAATGCAGCAAAGGAAGGGCAATTCAATGGAGTTGACCTTATGAATATTATGCTAAAAAATTACTCCATCGAACTCCATAGTCAAAGTACCACTATCCACATCAATCTTCATCATGGATGTTTTCATAAAAGGTCGACCTAACATAACAGGAGCAACCTGCTCATCATAGTCCATATCCATAACGAAGAAATCAGCAGGGAAAATTAAGGGACCTATATTAACAAGAATATCCTCCACAATACCCTTAGGGGGCACACAAGAACCATCAGCAAGTTGAATCACAATATTAGTATCATGCAAAGG
Source organism: Rheum nobile (assembly GCA_027886185.1). Classification (NCBI taxonomy): domain Eukaryota; kingdom Viridiplantae; phylum Streptophyta; class Magnoliopsida; order Caryophyllales; family Polygonaceae; genus Rheum; species Rheum nobile. The sequence continues at coordinate 658,476 of WOAB01000065.1, forward strand.
TCCTACTCCTAAAGCTTCAATCAATGAGTAAGGCACAACATTAATAGAGGCACCCAAGTCTAACAAGGCCTTCTCAAATCGATGCTCACCTATAGCAATAGGAATAGTAAATGTACCTGGATCCTTGCACTTCTCAGGCAAACGCCTTTGAAATACTGTAGAGGCATGCTCACCAACCGGAACCTTCTTCTGGACCTTCAACTTTTGTGTCCTCTTAACGGTGCACATCTCCTTCAAAAACTTAGCATATCGAGGGATATCCTTAATAAGCTTAAGAAGAGGGATGTTCACTTCACAATTTCGGAATGTCTCGAAAAGATCATTGTCGTCGGCTACCCTTCTAGCCTTTAGCGCATCGGGAAAATGTGCTGGTGGTTTCTCGGAACCAAGAGGGGGAAAGACCGGACGAACATAAGTATCAATACAAACCTCATCGATGGAGCTGGGATTTTGGATGCCGGGTCGCGGTGGTCTCACCGCAGGGCGGTGGTCATCGCCACGGGGCGGTGGGTGTGAGGAGGGATTACTGAGGCTCACCGCCGGGTCGCGGTCAGTGTCGCCGCGGGGCGGTGACATGCATGCTTCTTTACTGGCCTCAGATCCAACGTACCGCCGGGTCGCGGTGAGAGGTGACGCGGGGCGGTCGGCGATTTTCTCCATCTCATATTCGTTCTCCTTTTCAGCACTAGGAGGAACGACCAGTTGCTTTCCGCTTCGGAGGGTAATGACACTCACATTTTCCCTCGGATTCACTATAGTCTGAGATGGCAAGGAATTTGATGTCCTCTGGTCAATCTTGGTGACAACATCAGCCAGTTGGCCAATCTGCCTCTCCATATTCTTTATGCTTGATTCAGTAGTCTGAACATGAGTGGCAAAGTGCTGGGTCAAGGTCTTGAGCATCTCTTCAGTAGTAGCAGAAGTATATTGGCCTTGGGGCCTCTGTTGGTATGGGGATCTCTGCTGGTATTGCTGTTCTAATGGCTGTTAACCACCTTATGGGTCGCTCCATCTGAAACCCGGGTGGTTTCGCCCTCTCGGATTATAGTTGGGTTGTCCATCAAAACCCGGTCTAGGGGGTCCGTAACCTCCTACAACATTTACTTCAGCAATACCTTCTTCATGTAGCTGAGGACAAGCATCAGTAGGGTGGAATTGATCACAGCAAATCCCACATGCTTTGACTTGTTGAGGAGTGTTTTGGTTTGTCATTATCTTCACCATCTCCTTCAACTCAGCTAACTCATTCAGCACAGGGCTAGGTCCTGCAGGAGTCACAACATTGACTACTTTTCTCTGGTATGTCTTACCAAAGCTCCTGGTACTCTCACTCATCTCCTGAAATCTTTCCATGGCTGTGTCCGGTGTCAGATTAAGAATGCTCCCACCGCATGCAGCGTCAACCATCCTTCTCTCTTGATCGAGCAGGCCATTGTGTAAGTAGAGAACAAGATCCTGCTTGGCGTATCCGTGGAACGGGCAGCTAGAGCAAAGCCTATTGTACCGCTCAAGATAGTCATATAGCGTCTCATCAGCACCCTGCTCAATGTTAGCAATTGCCTTTTTCAAAGCATTCGCCTTCTTTGTTGGGAAGTACTTGTCAAGAAACGCCTTGTGCAGTTTAGTCCAGGTATTTATGGTCCCTGGCGGCAAGTGATAATACCAGTCGCTAGCAGAGTCTAGCAAAGAAAAACCAAAGGCTCTCATCTTGATTTGATCCTCCGTCACATTCCTTGGCTTCATAGTCATGCAGACATTGTGGAATTTACCCAGATGAGATATCGGATCCTCTCCACTCAAACCATGGAATTTCGGGAGATAAGCAACAACTCCAGATTTCAGCTCAAAGTTCACCCCTTCGTCAAGTGCAGGAATGACGACAACCAAGGGGGGTTGTGCCCCAATGTTTGGTTCAGTCAGCTCTCTCAGAGTTTCGGCCATTATAGCAGGAGGAATGTCAACTGGCTCAGTCGTCTCAACTGTCTCAACTGTTTCAACCTCTGCTTCTTCTTCTCCTTGATCGCGTAGGTTCGCACGGAATGATCTGTCGATTTCTGGATCAAAAACAGCTAGAGGAGAGTCAGTACTATGAGTGTCGACCATAAGATAGGTCTCCACCAAAGTCAATCACAAAAAAACACAACAAAACATAAAACTTCCCCGGCAACGACGCCAATTTTGACGTGGCCGAAATATGCACTGCAAATATCGTTGAATGGCCTAATCAAAGTAAAAGTCCTAACAAACCTACTAAACAAATGTATAGCAAGTAAGGGTCGAACCCATAGGGAAGATCTGATGAAGTATGCAATTATAATCAACAAGTAACAAGGAAGGGGGGTTTTGGTTATCAAACAGAGTAAAGTAAACAGCTTTAATTGATTGAGAATATGATTTGGGGAAAGTAGTTCCACTAGAACGAGATCCACAATACAGAGATGTAATTTGATCACTGAAATCTATTAAATCCAAGTTCTTTAACTATTCTTATGGTCGTTCCTACCCTGATCGTAAATAACTACCAATTCAGACAGTTATTGATAGTACTTACTATAATATCAATGGAAGAAAACCTTACCACTAATAAAACAATAGCATTCATACAAGGGTATAGGATACATGCAAATAGAAGAAAACCTTACTATTCAACATGCAAATAATTCTCTCTCACAATTGCACACTCGTATTCCACTATATGCAACAATTGTGTTTGCTACTAGATATGCACTTGTATTCCACTATATGCAAATCCTAGCAATTTGATAAATATTACTCAACCTAGTTGATCAGGCTAAGAAGAATAACGATAAATCAATACTCAATAATATCAAGAGAATTAAACCAACACATATAAGAATAAGAACAAGGAATAGAAATCTCATAAAACAAATCAACTGTATTGCTTCAAACGTCTAGTAGAACAAGGGAAAATTAGTGCTCCATTGAGATGCATAATGAAACCCTAATTGAGAAAAGAAAACTACGATGATAATAAAAAGTGTCTGCTCCTCAAGACCTGGAAAGAGGTCTTTTATAGGCTTAGGGGAAATAAGCTAAACCTAACGAAAATAGTAAAGGAAATAAAATAAAATAAAAATGGGAAATCCGAAAATGCAAAATAAGGAAATAATGTCTTCGCTGGCCGCTAGGCGTTACGCGCCCATCGCGGGGCAGTGACTTCCACCGCGGGGCATTGAATTCCACCGCGGGGCGGCGGCTGTCTTCTGGCGTGACCAGCTTCCTTCTCTGAGACCCACCGTCGGGTCGCGCTGGAGTCTGGCGCGGGGCGATGACACCCGCCCTCTCCTTTCTTCAGCTCTTCACTTCTTCTCTTCCGCTCTTCCATACTACCAAGTGTTGGTAGCCTTCTCCAATTAGTCTTCAAGCGGATCCTCATCCATCTTCATCTTCTCCATCCTTCATTAAGCTGTAAATCCCTGGATATCTTCAATTCTCTCCACATCTTCTGGATTACAGACTTAACCTCAAATCTAGTCATAAACTCCTCTAAATAATGCTAATAATTGCTAGTAAAGGTGCATGAAATGACACCTATCAGAAGCATAGTTTATCTATATGTATGTATATATATATATTGATGATTAGTCTTTTAATGTTATATAGGTGACAGGATATTATGCAGAGTTTAATGTTGTCTTATTTCCTTAGTACTTAGTGTCTTTAATGTTGTATAGGCACTTTAGTTGCAAAGAGAATTATTTTGTTTTGCTTCAATGTTGTAATTCCTCATTAATGAAGTAATTAAACATATAGAATTATCGGCTTTTTTGCCCGGTACCCCTGAGTTAAGGCGAAATTCGCGAGGTACCCCAAAGTTTTACCTATTTCGCGCGGTACCCTCGAGTTTTTTTTTTTCCGCCAAATGCCCATCTATTAAGTTTTTAATTAAAAAACTCAAAAAAATGAAAAACAAAATCCCCCCCAAAAAATCAACAGCAATTACCAAACTTTTTCATTCTTGTAATGGTGGCCTCACCGGAGAACTTCCCCAGAAACTGGGTTCGTGGGCAGAGTTCAACTTCATTGAAGTATCCACCAACGGCTTCACCGGTCCCATTCCGCTGGACATGTGTAAGAGGGGGAACATGAAGAAGCTCATCCTCCTCCAAAACAGCTTCTCCGGCGAGATCCCCGCCACCTACGCCAACTGCACCACCCTCCTACGGTTCCGGGTCAGCCAGAACTCCCTCACTGGCACCGTTCCGGTGGGAATTTGGGGGCTTCCCAACCTTAACATCATCGATGTTGCCAATAATTTCCTGCAAGGCCCGATCCCATCGGACATCGGAAACGCCAAAACCAACTTAATTGTCAGGTGAATTGCCGGCAGAGATCTTGGGAGCGGCGTCGCTGGTTGCCGTTGCCTGAGCGAAAACCAACTTAATTGCAGCCCCAACGGTCGGCTTCTGAAGCAGTGTAGCTCGGGCGGTTCGGGTCAAGTTGGCACCTTTATCGTGGGGTGCATCGTTGTGATCGGTCTCACGGAATGCTACGCGTATGGGAAGATGGGAGGCAGGCAGGCAACAATTAAAGATGGAAGAATGCGGGCAGAAGAGAGGAGGCCGCCGACGAGATGGCAGAGCCGGTGAAGGGCAGAAGGCAAGTTGAGTTCGTCGAGGGGAGAAGCCAGTTGAGACCGATCAATTCCAAATCCAAGTTGATCATCCACTAAATGCAACAGAGAGTTGGCGGTTCTTGATATTGGATTTGCTGATGGATTCAATAGTACTCCAAATCCAAGATGCCGGAAAAACCACCACCAAAATGCCCATCTAGTAATTACTGTTCCGGTGGTGAGCAAATCTGGTGTTGAGTATTAACCTAAGGGCGGGTAGGGCTAGGTAGAGAGATGAATTTTGGGGGGGTTTTTTGGAATTTTTTTAGTCTTTTTTGGATTTTTTAATTAAAAAATTAATAGATGGACATTTGGTGAAAAAAACAAAACTCGAGGGTACCACGCGAAATAGGTAAAACTTTGGGGCACCTCGCGAATTTTGCATTACCTCAGGGGTACCAGGCGAAAAAACCGTAGAATTATCCTGTCATATATTAAGAACTATCATGTCACCAATACTCATCCGCGAAAATAATTACAAACTTGAAACATTATATTTCAGTGAATTAGAGGGGGAAAATCAGTGTTTTACTTATGTCGATGGAAAAATTATCACTTGGTGACAAGAGATGTAAGGTTTCAAATAATATTACCCTGGTTAACAGGATAATTTTTAGTTTATGACATGGGTTTTAAGGTTGAAAGTTCTAGTTATAGCGTTTGTGACTTTTCGTCAACACATTTCCCGCTTCCTATTTTATTTACAATAATTTTCAAATATAATACCAAAATTTTAAAGTATAAGAAATAGCGTTAGTGACATTTCTTTTTTGACGGAAAAATACTCACCAAGTGATTAGAATGATATATATATATAACGTAAACAAAAAGTACAACTTATTTCAACTCTAACAAATATCATCATTTACCATTGTGTTTTTGTTATACGTAGATAGTTATATAATTATACTATATCATTATTATTCTTACCTTTACCTAACAACAATAAACTATTAACAGGAAAACATGCATGATACATGAAACCAAATCATGGGGGAATAATTACAGCATAAGAGTTATGCCTAACACAACACAACACAACACAACAATACTCATCTCATTTGTACTACATATATTACAAGTACTTGATACATATTCTTATGCAAAAGATTTTTCTATACCTTCCATTATAAAAGGAATTTTAAGATTGAAAAGGTTTAAGTAATTCAGTCGCGAAGTATTGTGACAAACTGCAATGGTCAAGTGTATATAAACTAGATGTACAATGTTCAAGCTACACTGATTTAGAGGAATAAGAATATTGTATACCAAATAAAAATGTCACAATGTTCAAGCTACACTCATTTTTTATCACATGGTACAATTGCACGAATTATCATTAGACGAATACTTCATGTCACTGGCCTTTATATTTTTGTCACATTGTATATTTATATTGGCAGAATGAACAATTATAATGTCAGAAAAGTTTATATTTTTCATACTATGAACCTTAAATTCTTGTCATCCATTAAAATTTTTATTGTCGACTTTAATGAAATAAATGTCACCAATGAAATTCATTCTACCTATAAACAACATATGTCAAAAGACTCAAATCTAAAAATGAAATATTAAGCAAATTAATTATCAAAGAACTTGATACATATTCTTATGCAGGAGATGTGTCTATCTAATATTTAGTATTTTATTTAGTACTTTAGTGTAGTGACTATCTAATGTCACGTAATATTTAGTACTTTATGAAAATATGTGTAATATCTAGTACTTTATGAAGCATGTTATGTATTTATGTTTTATATAATACAGTACTTTATGATAATGTCGCGTAATTTCAAACCATATTAAACACGACAGGATAAGTCAGTGAGTATGACAAGATTTGTTATGTATTTTCTTCCTATTTTAATCACACTCTTCTTCTTCCCATGTGATTTGGACTATCACTCATGTTGGTCGGTAGGATTATTTCAAACCATATTGAACATGTCATGCTATATATGAAATCATGACAGAATTGTGTCATATCAATTTAACCCAAACTAGTCCATATTGAACCCGTCAAGATATATATGAAATCATGACAAAATTGTTTTAAATTCTATGAATGCGCAAAGACGAATATGTGAAATATCATTAGTGAAAATTACATTAACTACTTTGGACTAAATATCAGTTCAACCAATTCCAACCACACAAATTACATTAACTACTTTAAAACCATATCGACCATGACTTGCTTCTGTCTTCGAAGAAAAGAAAGTTCACAAGAAAAAGTCATAAGCAAATTACATTAAACTTTATGATAAAATGTGTAATATCTAGTACTTTATGAAGCATGTTATTTATTTTCGTGTTATATAATATAGTACTTTATGATAATGTCACATAATTTCAAACCATATTAAAGACGACAAGACAGGTCAGTGAGTATGACGGGAATGGTTATGCATTTTCTTCCTATTTTAATCATTCTCTTCTTCTTCCTATGTGATACAAACTGCCACTTATATTGGTCGGTAAAAATTATCTCAAACCATATTGAACTTGTCATGATATATATGAAATCATGACAGGATTATATCATATCAATTTAACCCAAACTAGTTCATATTGAACCCGTCAGGATATATATGGAATCATGACAAGATTATATCATATCAATTTAACCCAAACTAGTTCATATTGAACCCGTCAGGATATATATGGAATCATGACAGGATTGTGTTAAATTCTATGAATGCGCGAAAACGAATATGCGAAATATCATTAACGAAAAAAATTACATTAACTACTTTCGACTAAATATGAATTCAACCCATTTCAACAACACAAATTACATTAACTACTTTGAGACCATATCGGCCATGACTTGCTTATGTCTTCGAAGAAAAGAAAGTTCACAAGAAAAAGTCATAAGCAAATCACATTAAGTAGGTTCAAAAGTAATATGAGTGGTAAGAGAGTTTTTAAGAGTTTGGAATCATGATAGGATTGTGTTGATTTTTGCATTTAAACTTTATACTTTAATGTCACATTACATACTAAAGTTTGCATTTAAATTTTAATGTCACATTACGTGCTAAATTTTGGTGTTGATATTTGTCGTTGAAATTATTATCAGTGGAGGAAGATACGACATTTTTATTTGTATTTCTGACATTTATATTAGTAACTATGACATTCTTTTTGGTAAGGCCGACATTAGTTTTTGATAACAGTAAAAACAACCACGTATGACGTATTAAGTTTTGCCGCCTGTGAATATTTGGTTTTATATGATTTTGGCTCAAACCTAGAAATGATTTTGTCTTAGTTAAATATAAAATAAATTGTGTATTTTGGAAACGTAGAAAATGAAAGAGGAATAATTGGCAGAATGTTGAGTTCAAGAAAAAAAAAAGGAATAAGTTGGAAATGATTTTGGTTCAAAAGAGGAATAATTTGGGTTCAAGAAAAATGATGAGTTCATGGGCATATGAATTTGGACGATAGAATGATTAGAGAGCTAGCTAATTGGGAAAGTATTTAGAAAAGTTAACTAATTGGGTTTGGGAGGAAAAATTGTACTTTTGGAGGGAAGAAAAATAAAAAGTTATGTACTTTGGGAGGGAAACTTGAAAGGGAAACTTTATGTACTTTTGGGGAAGTAATAAACAATGATTTTGTGTATTTTTTTATTTTTTGTTTCCTTTTTCTTTTCTCCAACTTTATTGTTTTTATTTGCTTTTTTAATTAAAAGAAAAGATTTATTATTTTGCACAAATACACCAAATGGTGTATATATGCAAAAAAAAAAATACAAGCTTCTATTTTTGCAAATGACAAACCCGTTTAGGGTATTTATGCAAATCCGTGAAATCCAAACCATAACTCATACCATCAGACTCGTTGGAGATGTGCTCTCTGATATCGAATCCAAGCAATTCCACGAGAAAAGTGTTATTAGCTGCTACAGACGACTTCGAGAGGCATTTCTTGATGATGAGGATTTTCTGGACAAAGTTGAGACGCACAAGAAGAAACTCGAGACCGATGATAGGAAGATGAAAACGGTATGTACTGTCTCCTGTTTAAATCACATGTTAATTCTAGATAATAGATTCAATTACTACTCACAGTTGTATGTGTTTACTTATAGATAATTGAAGCATTTAGTGTCTGTCAGTTGGTCAGTTACTACAACATATCTTAATAATCTTAGAATTTGATTTGATTTAGTGTTATTTCTCATCAGATGTTGCGTTTCTTCACTAGCTCGAATCAAGCTAAGTATGCTATTAAGGTGCATAATGAGATAAAGGAGCATCGAAAGAATTTCAATGCTATTGCAGAAGACCTCCAAAATTTTGGGCTTAGGGAGAGAAGCATCACAGAATCAACGTTCAAGAGGGCATGTGAAACATATTCCTTTGTCGACCCTGCTAACATCATTGGAAGAGACCAAGACAAGACAAACATTATTGACTTGTTGTTTGGATTTTATGTTGATGAAAAGAAAATTCCAACGGTTTCGGTTGTTGGAATCGGTGGAATGAGAAAAACAACTCTTGCTCAACTTGTCTTTAATGATGAGAGTGGACTTGAAGGTGGTCTATTTGATCTTAAGTTGTGGGTTTCCGACTCTCAAAAGTTTAATTTGAAGTGGTTGTTGATGAAGATCATCATGTGTATTAGTCCTGATGATACAAGTTTGCATAACCTTGGACAAGAACAGTTGCAAAATCGACTTATCAGGGAAATTCATGGAAATAAGTACCTTCTTGTGTTAGATGATGTGCGGAATGAAAGCCACAAGAATTGGTTAAAATTGGAGGATTTGCTGAATTGCGAAAGAAGGGATAGCAGGATTCTGGTCACGACATGCTTACGAAAGGTGGCAGATGTCATTGTGATGTTGGGCTAAACTCTCTTCGTCTGGCCTTTTCTCCCTCATGAACCGAGATGGATCTTCGTAATCTCTGAGCGGACCTACAAGCCGAACTCGGAAGTGGGGCTTTGAGGGAACGACACTCTGACTCCCAAGTCAGGATCTACCCGAATTAAAGTGTATGAAAGTCAAAAAGAGGAGAGAAGAGAGAGAGTTATGGCCGAAATTGGCTGGAATCGTAATGATCCTTTTGTTAAGGGTTGAATTGCAGGAAAAAGAGAGTAATTGGAGTGGAATCGGGTAGACGAATGGCAAATTCGGGTGGTTGGAGTTTGGAGAAGCAACAATGGCGGATGGGGTAATGAGGGAAGATGGAGTTTCTTGCTACCCAATTCTTCAATAACTCTTTGTTGTGTGATCTTGCTAGAAGGGGGAAAGTCTCATTTTCCTTGCCTCTTGGAAGTATATATAGAGATTGATTAGGGTTTTCAAATAGGGGTGAGAGAGTGTAGCTAATGGGCTTTCTTTATTTGCCTTGGCCCAAGGTTCCTATTGTGCTTATATCGATTTTAACTCCTACAGCCAACCCCCAAGCTCTTTGGCTTTGCGTAGTGAAAGTGAAGGCTTTGTTCACTGATAGCCTCGCAAGAGCTCGCACTCGCTCGGGTGCTTCATGGGACCTTACTTGCGAGTTGTCTCCTCTTTTCTCTTTCTTTTCAAAAAATGACTTAGCAAATTATTGTCTTTTAGTTAGGTTTTCTCTTAGCCAGATTTGCTACTTTTTCATAAGCGTTTCAGATTGAGTTGTCGTGACCTTATTCCCCGGATTTCGACTTTCAAAAACATACTTTTCTTATCGTAGTTTTGGCGCATCCACCCTTGGTGACATGACAAATCATGCGTGTAACTTGTTCGTTTTATGCATCATCTCGTATCGTATTGATTTTTGAACCATTTCTATGGTTTGGTGGAGTACAAGCCAAATTGTAAGTTCGCGAGTGAACTAATTGAGTGGGCGCGGAGTCCCGAGATATTGCTTTGGAGTTCGCAAGGGTACTCATCGAATGAGCGCGGAGCCTCGAGATATTGCTTTAGAGTTCGCGAGAGAACTCATCGAATAGGCGCAGAGCCCCGACATATTACTTTTGCAATTCGGGAGGAAACTCATCGATACTACCACCTATGCAAGTCCAATCCCATTCAAGGCCCTCGATGCTGCCACCTATGCACCAAATGGAGACTATCAATACTATGAAATTTGTCATCACTCCTTCAATTAGAGTCCTATACTTGATACAATCATACATTTGCACATCAATTTAGCTGTCATTCTCAAAACAATCTCTCTACACCTTGTTCAAAAACTTCATACATTTTGCAATTCTATCATACCAAATTCCAACAGAATGAAAATCAACGACGTAAAACCCTAATCCAACTTGTTCTCTTTTCTAGGGTTTGCCCGAGCATGAAGCGACCTAGAACTGAAACGCAAAGGGGGAAAGAGGGGGTTAAAACCTGGAAGAAAGTGGAGGAGATGGCGACGAGGAACGTGGCAGCGGCCCAGAGGAAAGCACCGAGAGCGATAACATGAGCTCGATTATGGCGGGAGGCAAGGTAGACGGCGAAGGGATAGCAAGCGGATTGAACGATGGATCGGAGAAGAGTGAGAGAGCCTAAGCCAGTTGGATCTGTGTGGAGTTCTGCGCCGACTTCCTTGTACACTCCTGGGAGAAGAGATTCGTCTGCTTTCTCCACTATACCCGCCAAGTTCACCAGCAGCAGTGTTAAGGTCTCTGCTTTCATCTTCGTCTTCCTCCGGATGTTGCCTCTCCTGCTGAAATTGGACTCGATATGGATCAGAATTCAGAACAACACACCGAGATTGTTGCAAGGGAGAAAGTCAAAATTGGAGGGCTCATTCCTCACAGTCAAGTCACAGGTGACAGGTGTAGTGTAGGTGTTGGCTTATATATTTGAAGGGTGCCCTATATACACACGTTTCATTGTCTAAACGCACATTATTTTGTGTGTTAAGACTAAACGTACAGCTTGATGCGTTTTGACATAATATACAGGGGCAAAACTGGCACAAATAGTGGAAAATGTCCAGACCTGGTACATATTGCCTTAACGTATGACACTGTTCATGTACGTTATGCCATAACGCACAAGATTAGCCTTTCAAACTCCACCGGATATAAACAACTCTGTTCATAGCCGTTGGAGTTTGAAAAATCCGACCGTTGGGTGCGTTAAGACATAACGCACCAAAGGGTCCGTTTTTTTAAACCATGTGACAACGTCATTGTTTTTGGGTACTATGTGACATTGTTTTATTAATGTGAAAAATCAATTCTGATTATAAATTTAATGTGACATTGTTTTCATTGATTGAAAAGTTAATTTAGATGGTGAATTGATTTGGTATATTGAAGCCTATACAAATATCTGCATTGACTAAAAGTACTCTCAGTCTTCTCTTATCCTCATTTCCTAACACCCACCCACACACATGTAACCGAGAAGAGAAGAAGAAAAAGGTTCGTTCTTGCAGAAGAAGACGATGGATGCTGCTGTTCTTTATAAAACCGCTGATTTCCTTCTCAAGTTTTTGTGTTCCCCGATTTGCAAAGAGATTCAGTCCATCTGGAAATATGAAGAAGAAATCCAAACCATAACTCATACCATCAGACTCGTTGGAGATGTGCTCTCTGATATCGAATTCAAGCAATTCCACGAGGAAAGTGTTATTAGCGGCTACAGACGACTTCGAGAGGCATTTCTTGATGCTGAGGATTTTCTGGACAAAGTTGAGACGCACAAGAAGAAACTCGAGACCGATGATAGGAAGATGAAAAAGGTACGTATTGTCTCCTGTTTAAATCACATGTTAATTCTAGATAATAGATTCAATTACTACTCACAGTTGTATGTGTTTACTTGTAGATAATTGAAGCATCTAGTCTCTGTCAGTTGGTTACTACAACATATCTTAATAATCTTAGAATTTGATTAGATTTAGTGATATTTCTCATCAGATGTTGCGTTTCTTCACTAGCTCGAATCAAGCTAAGTATGCTATTAAGGTGCATAATGAGATGCATCGGAAGAATTTCAATGCTATTCTCCAAAAATTTGGGCTTAGGGAGAGAAGCATCACAGAATCAACGTCCAAGAGGGCATGTGAAACATATTCCTTTGTCGACCCTGCTAGCATCATTGGAAGAGACCAAGACAAGACAAACATTATTGACTTGTTGTTTGGATTTTTTGCTGATGAAAAGAAAATTCCAACGGTTTCGGTTGTTGGAATCGGTGGAATGGGAAAAACAACTCTTGCTCAGCTTGTCTAGTGGACTTGAAGGTGGTCTATTTGATCTTAAGCTGTGGGTTTCCGACTCTCAAAAGTTTGATTTGAAGTGGTTGCTGATGAAGATCCTCATGTGTATTAGTCCTGATGATACAAGTTTGCATAACCTTGGACAAGAACAGTTGCAAAATCGACTTATCAGGGAAATTCATGGAAAGAAGTACCTTCTTGTATTAGATGATGTGCGGAATGAAAGCCGCAAGAATTGGTTAAAATTGGAGGATTTGCTGAATTGCGGAAGCAAGGATAGCAGAATTCTGGTCACGACACGCTCACGAAAGGTGGCAGATGTCATTGGATCAGCTTCAACCTATGAACTGAAAGGTCTTTCATTTGTTGATTCGTGGCAATTATTTGAAAGAATGGCCGTCCAAGGAAGAATGGATGAAGAGTTGATTCAGATTGGCCATCTTATTGTTCAGAAATGTTGCCAAGTTCCTTTAGTTATAAAGACAATAGGATGTCTCCTATTCAAGGAAGATAAAAGCAAATGGGAGTGGGTCCGTGATTTTGACTTGGCAGCAATAGAGGAAGAGAGTAATGACCTCATTCCTATTCTAAAGATAAGCTATGATGATCTTGATTATGCTTTGAAGCAATGTTTTCGGTACTGTGCCCTTTTTCCGAAAAATGCTGCTATTTCTAAAGAGATGTTGAGCTGCATCTGGATGGCCAATGGTTGTGTCGAAACAAACGGATCTCAAAGTGCAGAGGATGTTTGTGATAATAATTTGAAGATTCTCTATAACAGATGCTTCCTAGATGAAGTGCAGAGGAATAAAGGGGGCGATGTTACACATTTCAGAATGCATGATCTGATGCATGATTTGGCAAAACAAGTAGCTGGAGCAGAGATGCTTGTGGTGGATTCAGGTATCATGGCAGATTCGAGCAAATTGATCCTTACAGAAAATGTTCGCCATATAAACCTCAAGGGCATCATTGAAATAGTTGATCAGATTTCAACATTTGAACCCAAAAACACCCAAGTACGTACTCTGCTACACCATGACGTCTTCACCTGGCGCAACCCATGGGAGAAGCTACTTAGTGTTGAAAAATTGATGTCAGATTATCAAGTCCTCCGAGTGTTGGATTTACAGAAATGGAGGATGGAAAGTCTGTCAGATTCAATTGAAAAGTTGGTTCACCTACGTTACTTAAATCTCTCTTACAATGAGTTCAAGACCCTCCCAGATTCCATTGATGAGCTGTGGAATTTACAGTCTCTATTGCTAAAAAACTGTACCAAACTGGAGGAGTTACCAATGGGCACCGGGAAATTGATCAACCTCAGGCATTTGGATTTGGAAGGTTGTTATGCCTTGACTCACATGCCTTCAGGAATGGGAGCGTTAACATCCCTTCGGACCTTATACAGCTTTATAGTAGGCCCTCCAGAATCCAAGTATGCTGCCAGATTGGAAGACTTGGAACCTCTTTCGAAATTACAAGGAGATTTAGTGATTAAGCTTCCTGACAAGAGCACGTTGAAAGAGCCAGGGGGCGGTGGCGCCTTGTTGTTAAACAAGAGGCTGAAGACATTAAAGATAGAGTGGCCTCAGTCCAGATCAAGAGAGAAGCTTGAAAATGATATGGACATCTTTGCAAAACTGCAGCCTCACTCTGATCTCGAGGATTTCACACTGTATGGATATGAGGGCTTGATGTTTCCACCTTGGGTGCCCGCGGATGATTTGACTCTTGTGCTGCCAAATCTTGTTTCTATGATGATTGAAAATTCCAGCAGATGTCGGTATCTGCCATCGTTCAGCAAGCTTGTGTGCTTGAAACGCTTGACTATTTGCAATTTGTCAAGTCTGGAATACATAGAAGACAATGTGCCAGCTGCAGCATTGTTCTTTCCTTCATTGGAGTATCTATGGCTAATGGGACTTGAAGAATTGAAGGGTTGGTGCAGGAGTCTGGCTGCTGGGGCTAATGATTGCGAGCGAGAACAATCCTCACTGTTGCCAGTTGCCACCATTTCCCCGCCTTTCTGACCTGCATATATATGGATGCCCTCATTTGAAAATGCTTTCCATGCCTCTCTCGTCTATCAAAGAATTTTCCTTAAAGAGTGAAGATGATGACGCATTTACTCTAAAAGCAGCGGAAGATGTTTCAGGCCAGTCAAAAGATTCATTTGCACCTTCGTCCTCATTTGTGAGCTTGTCTTGTAAACTTCACACAAATGATGGCAACCTTTTGCTGTCATTACCATGGGACAAGTATCTTCAGTGGTATCTCAATGGCATGCCGTTGCATTTGGTGATGAAGGATTTTATTGGTTTTGACATTCAATGAACCAATATGAATGAGGCTTTTTTTAGAAGATTGTCTAATCGCCTCGTGTCTCTCAAATTCCATGAAAACCCAAGGTTAATGACTCTATCAGAAGGTATGAAACATCTCTCTGCTCTTCGAGACTTGCATATTGAAAGTTGTGATGGTTTTACACTCCTATGTGATGACACATCAAAGCTGATGGATCAACAACAACAACAACAACAACAACACTATGTAGATGTGCACCCACAGGTTATGAGAGATCAAGATGTACGCACTAATACCTCAAACAAGTCGATAGTATTTTTCTCAAGAGACCCAAAGGAGACCGGAGGAAAACATAAAAGGCAAACAAGACTCAAACTAAAGAATGCAAGCCCGCAAAAGCTTAACCATAAAGGCAAACAACAAGACATGCACAACGCACAATACCCAATCCGAACAGTGACTGGTACTGTATCCTTAGCCAGTGGTTACATATCATTGCCAGAGGATAAAGCTTTCCAAGATAGTGAATTTCCATGGAAAGGGCTTACAAGCCTTGTACAGTTGAAGTTGATTAAGCTTCCATACATGCGCAGACTGCCAAGAGGGATTGAATTTGTCACCTCTCTCCAAGTGCTTGATTGTTCTCACTGTGAAAGCTTGAAGGAGTTGCCAAAGGGCATCATCAAATTAATCAACTTGAAGGAATTGAATTTAGAAGGCTGCCATTCCTTGACTCATATGCCTTGTGGAATAGGCGCATTAACATCCTTATGCAAGTTAAGTAGGTTTGTTGTTAGTCATGGAGAGGAGTTTGCTGCACAATTGGAGGAGTTGGAACCACTTTTGAACTTACAGGGAGATCTGGTAATCAAGTTTCGATATAACATGTTGTTAGAGGGTTCGAGGGACAGTGGAGCAGTTTTAAGGACCAAGAGCATGCTGAGGACATTGAAGATCGAGTGGCATAACCGCTGCTCCTCCGTTGAAAATCAGATGAGAAGCCTTGCGAAACTCCAACCTCACTATAATCTCAAGGAGCTCACCCTCTATGGCTATGAGGGCACGCGGCTTCCGTCCTGGATGCCCACAGATGACCTGGCTCGTGTGCTACCAAATCTGGAGCACATAACAATTGAGAATACTCATACATGTCACCATCTTCCATCACTCAGCCGTCTTCCACGCTTGACACATTTGGACATCTCTAGATTGTCAAGCTTAGAGTACATAGAGGAGAATGCTTCAGCTGAGTTATTCTTTCCTCGGCTGCGCTGTCTTCGCCTAACAGATCTTCCGAAGCTGGAAGGCTGGTGCAATCAACAAGAGCAGCCCTTGTTCTCACCATCAGTTTCTTGTCGCCTTGAACTACACGTGATTAGATGTCCTGCTTTAAAACTGACATCCATGCCTATATCACTAATCCGGGGGTTTCACTTGCGGAGAGATGGCAGTCACGCCACTTTCACGGTCCTGGTAAGAGAATATTGGTGGCTGGAAACACTGCGAGGATCATGCTACGCATTCTATACAAACAATGATCATTTGTTGACATCCACCCCATGGGAACATTATCTCAAAGGAGATTCCGGATCTTTGTGTGTTGAGAATTTTAACGTGCTACACATTCCACCACCCGGCATGGCTAAGGCATTAGTGGCGATGTCCCACTGCGTGACGTCGCTTAAGATCCAGAACAGTGACTTTAGTAATAGGACCCTTCCAGAAGAACTAGAACATCTCACCGGTCTTCGAGAGTTGCACATTGAGAGTTGTCACCATTTCGCATTCATTGATGACGAAGAGGAGTCCCTGGAAATGGGAGAGTTTTCGTCTTTGGAGATGTCTTGCCAAGTGCAGTGGAAAGCGCTTAGAAGCCTTGAGAGTCTGACTCTGAAACATCTTCCAAAGACGGTGAGACTGCCAAAATGGATTCGGTTCGTCGGATCCTTCCACAAGCTTGAGATTTGTGATTGTAAGAACTTGCTGCTTCCAGCATGGGTTCGAGAAACTTTCTATCACGAGCAGTTGAATGTTTCTGAAGAGGAAACTGATTTGTTCAAAAAAAAGGTAAAAGGAAATCCAAAAATATATACATAGCATCTTACATGTAATCTTAATTGTTAGATAAGTATTTAACTACTATGCGACATTGATTTTGTTTCACAGTATTGAAGAAAGCAACAGATAACCAACTTGGTTAGATGATAAATAGTCCATAACATATACAAGCAAGAAGCTGCTATTCCCTTGTTAAGCAAGAAGCTGTTGAAAGCAATGATGGATTCGGAATGCCACCAACCTCGCGAATGGTAAATGTAAGAACTTGCGGACTTGCTCTACTCTACATAGTTGTTTTTGGTGGTTATTGGAACTTTAGCGTACTTGGACGTACTCTTGTAGGGAGGATGTAGGACTAGCCTTGGGGATGAATATTTTGGTTCCTTTTGTGTTAGATGAACTAAGCTCAACCCTAACAGCGCCTTAAAAGTTCATGTTACAACCTTTGTTATGCTCATTTAACATATCTGCAACTAAGGTGTTCTATCTTTTAAACAGGAAAAGAAGATTGAAGATTCAGAGATTTCTTGGTCCACAATCACTCTTCATGTTTCTAGCTTGTTGTGTTTATTCTAACACGTCTGTGGGACATCTCCATAGATTGACCCTTCCCATGGTAATTGTTAGGTCATCGTCTTCTCCAAAAAGCTTATTTTGTATGCGTCTCTCAGTATCACAAATAGCATCTGAGATCTTCATGCAATCAAAATCCATAATCCAAATCGTCAAGGCAACAAATGTAAGCCTGTGTGATTGTGTACATATAATTTCCATATGCATCAAAATCTCAGTGTAAAAGAATTCTCTTATTTTCTTATGATGACAGCATTCAATGGTTTTTTATAACATCTTTTCATTGAAAAGACAACTCAGTCCCAGAAGCTCTTCGTCCAAATGCATAAATTTCCAAATTCATCTGAAATCATCACAATTGCAACAGTCATTGGTTTTCTTGTCCTTTGCTTCATCTGAAGGTTGAAAATGACTTCATTTAAGCAGTTTCATTAACAAAAACCTGGTCTAATTAGGAAACGAGGTCATTCTGGAAACTGAATCAACCCATGTTGAATCTTCATTTTACAACTATTATTCTGGCAACAGTAACATTACATAGAGTACTAGAGGAGACAAAAAAGAGCGCTTGATAACATTACAATTTACAAAGGTAAGAGCAAAGTTTCTAATTAACCTTCAAAAATGGGAGAAACTCGAGTTCTATATCTTCCTAAAAACCTTCTCAGCAGCTGCAATAGTCTGCTGGATGTCATCAGAGGTATGAGCCAAGCTAGTAAAACCGGCTTCAAATCTTGAAGGCGCAAAATAAACACCTTCCTCCAACATTCCCCTGAAGAACCTGCCAAACTTTGCAGCGTCACCCTTCTCCGCGTCACTGAAGTTGTAAACCGGCCCTTCAGTGAAGAAGAACCCGAACATACCTCTAATGTGGCCGCCACACATCGCGTGCCCACCTCTCTTGCCAGCATCAACAATCCCTTGGATGAGCTCTCCGGTAATCCTGTTCAAGTACTCGTAGCTTCCCGGCTCCTGCAACCGCATAAGCGTGTGGATGCCAGCTGTCATTGCCAACGGGTTTCCACTCAACGTACCCGCCTGGTAAACTGGCCCAGCAGGAGCTACCATCTCCATGATATCCCTCCTTCCACCGTACGCGCCAACTGGCAGGCCACCTCCGATGATCTTCCCAAGCGTGGTCAGATCAGGGGTTATCCCAAAGTACTCTTGGGCGCCACCATATGCCAGACGAAACCCGGTCATGACCTCATCGAACACCAGTAAGGCCCCTTCCTCCATCGTGACCTGGCGAAGGCCTTCTAGGAAACCGGGTGATGGGACAATAAAGCCGGAGTTTCCAACAACCGGTTCGAGGATGACAGCAGCTATTTCTCCTTTGTTTGAGCTGAAGAGGCTTCTAACGGTTTCAAGGTCGTTATAGGGCGATGTGAGGGTATCATGAGTGGATGCCTTTGGGACGCCGGGTAGACCAAGGGTAGCGACACCACTACCCGCTTTCACAAGAAACGGATCAGCATGGCCGTGATAACAGCCCTCAAACTTGATGATCTTTTCCCGTCCACTGAATGCACGAGCTAATCGTAGCATTCCCATGCAAGCTTCTGTGCCTGAGTTGACAAACCGAACCATTTCTATGCCTGGAACTGCAGAGATGACCATCTCAGCTAAGGTGTTCTCCAGGAGACAAGGTGCACCAAAGCTCGTGCCTTTCTTCATTGTTTCAGCCAGGGACTCCAGCATCTAAACGGACAAGGTAAACGGCCTCAGATGATTGAATATATAAGCCAGCACAACACTTTTGTACTTCAACCCTAGTTATACCTCAAGTTTAATCAATATCATTTCAGTTTTTAAAGATGAGAGTGTCTTGATCAGCAATACAGAATTTCAATTTCAGCCACAAAAACTAACTACAATAACCTCAAGTTTAACCAAAGAGTAGCTGTACCATGCAATTGCTAATAGCACCTAAAAACCACAACAGAAGGAGAGGAAAGGATTCATGCTAAAACCTCATCATCAGCATGTCCGATAATCGCCGGACCCCATGAACCAACATAGTCAATGTACTCACTGCCATCGATGTCCCACATACGAGATCCCTTGACAGAATCCATCATAATAGGTTGGCCACCAACAGAATGGAAGGCACGGACCGGAGAATTTACACCTCCAGGCATCAATTCCTACAAATTCATGCCACATAAACCTCAGCACATTTACAAAATGCTAGATTTCTAATTGGAATCGTGTAGTTGTACGAAAACTGATACTCAGAAGCCAGATAAACTTGTTGATAAAAGTCAAGTGTTAAGACAAATCATAGAAACTCCTTTGTTCATTAGACAATGACTGGAGTAGAGTTTATATATTGAACTTGATTGAAACTCCTTTCTCCATCCACCCAAGCTATCACAGCGATTACTAGAAGAATAAAGGATGTTATAAGTAAAGTCAAAGGCACTGCAATCCAGGCCCAGTTGAATATACCTAATTGTAGAACGATAGAATCTGAAACCAACAAATCAATTCTCAATTTTTGAAGGGGGATACCAACAAACAATCCATCACAGAAAATCCACAGAACAATTTCAAATGTGACTGAGAAGCATGTTTTAGAGACTAATTTGAGGGGAATACCATGGCTTTACTGAAGGCTTCCTCGGACTTCTGGAGTGAGTAAGGTTTCTTCTCATGATTCACTGATCCGGCCATTTGAACCACCAAAGGAAAGGGCTTGATCTTGGGAGGGGGACGAGATGAGGCCCATCTTGAATTCAAGAAAGACGATCTCTGTGAGGAAGCCGATGTCACGCCTCCTGCCCCTGTAACGGCAGCCATCTCCCTACTCGTGCTTGTCAATTGCTTGTGGAGAAAGTCAGACTCAAGGTAGGAGGAGACACACCGACGGATTTATGCACGACGAGTTGAAGGAAGTCATCAAACGACATCGTTCTCGATCCTTTTTTGTCCTCGCTTTTGAGTTAGGCAACGAACGAACCAAGGTTTGAAATTCTCGTCTCATAAATTATCCAAATATTACTTCGATTTGACCCATTTTTTGTAAAATATTTTGTATAGCTCGCCAATTTTGAATTGTTTTCTTAATGGTTTGAAATCTTTATCTGATGATACCTTTTTTCAGGCTGGGTCTAAAATTGTTTCAAATATAAATGTTGTAAACTTCTAAATTAAACTAGTTCATTATTAGTGTTACAATGATTTATGTATAATTTACAAAGCTTCTATATATAGTATACACTATAAAATTGTACGCAAGAAGTTGCGTACTCTGGATACGTGTGTAGAGGCTTAAATATAGTTGTTGGAGGTGGTTTTATTCTTGATTTTTGTATTACATACGCCATAATATTGTATACCAAGTAAAAGTAACCATTGGAAATTGCTGGTGGAAATTTTGAAACTTGGTCTTATGCGCCAACAGTTGGTGTATGTTAGGAGTTGGCATAGCCCAACAACTATAATTCCAACGGTCGAATTTTTACTCTATAAATACTCAAATTCATTCATACAAACTCCACACACGAATACAATCTTAGCACAATGACAAATAACAAAAATGAATATTGGAGTAGTGAAGAAGGCGATGAACAATTCAACCCCTATAATTCCGCGGTTAGTAATGCATAATTCTTCGTAAAAGGCTTGATAGTTGCGTTATATATAGATATGAATGAGGTATGGATGATTAAAAATTCTTATAGTATAGGTACATTGATATTGTATGCGATATTGTATGACTTAATTTAGGTATGGACGGATAAAAGTTTATATAGTTTTACGAAAGTTTTGTATCGTATAAAACATAAGGTATATATTAAAAGATTAGTAAAGTGGAGACGATGATGTAGATATTGTATGTCTAGTTATGAAGTAGTAGTTCTTAAGTTTTGAAATGGAGATATTGTTTTGTTATAGTATTACTATTGTAGTTTTGTTAGTATTTATTAAATATTTAACGGTATGGGTATCTTGTATGTGTAGTTATGAGTTAGTAGTTCTTTAAGTTTAGAAACAAAGATATTGTTTTGTTATAATATTACTATTGTAGTTTTGTTCTGTAGTATTATTTGTTTATTTTAGAGGTACGTAAGTAAATACAAATGGATATATTAGGGCGTAGGAAGAAATGAATAACATTATTGATTATGTAAACATTTATAGGGAAAAAATTATGTATCTGAATTCTGTACTAATCAAAAGTGGGATAGCCGAGAGGAATTGGTTGATTGGGCTAAAAAGAGGGGCAATGATTTGATGATGGTTATAGTCATTCGCCGAAGTAATGTCAGACATGTTAGTTTGACGTGCGAGAGCTTTGGTGAATATACATCGTGGAAGAAGAAAGTTAGTGAAGAAAATTCGGAGGAGGCTTGATAACATGTTTTTGTCGTTCTAAAAACTACTATGCAAAGTATCCAAACAAACCTTAAACCGTAGTCCTAGGTAAGTACAGGTCGAATCCACAGGGAGGCGAATTCTATCTTAATATGCAATTTGTATGTCAAACCAAAGTAACCAAAGGGGGGTTTTGTGAGTTTTAGTAACCTAAGCATGCAAAAGTAAACAAAGTAAAATATGATGAAATCAGTGATGGGGAAAATCACTTAGTCAAACAACACCCACTATTCGTATGACAAGTTGATCATAGATACTCATTCAAAATCTCATGCAATGGAAATTCCAATTCCTTTTCAGATATAACTAATAGCACACAACCAGATACTATTAGCACTAACTAATCAAACAACCCTGAAACTATCAAGATTCAGTTTAATAGCAGCGTTATGGATAAGAATATAGTTGGATACAATTCTAGCATAAAACAACCAGCTTTTATCCTAGAATGTAAATCAAATCTCTCCTGCATAAGACTAGCACAATCAGATACTAGTACGATGCAGTTGCTACTCTGAAATAGATATGCTCAACCAGTAACAATCTAGATCTAGCAATAGACCAATAACAACAAACCCTAGTTGATCAGACTAAAGAATATCAATATCAATCATAAGCAATCAAGCGAGAGAGAAGATAAATTCCATGTAATAGATTAAGAGTAAGAGTCTCACAACTAAATCACAACGAAAGCTTCAGCGTCTGACTAAGCAAGAGGCTTAATTCTTCATAACGTAGAACGTAGAAAGGAGAAATAGAATTAGGGTTCCGAGATAATGGAAACAAGTTTATCTTTTCCCTTAAATACTCAAGGAAAATAATATCTAAATTGACCTAAAACGAAATAATAAAATAATCCAAAAATAAAACATAAAAAGGAAAATCCGGCTCGACGGTCTTCTGACACGGGCGGCGGCCGCTGCAACCTTCACGGCGGGCGCCGTAATTGAGGCGGTCGCCGTCTTTCCACGGCGGGCGCCGTGATCACTTCGTAGCCAAGGTCGGTGGAAAGCCAATTGCGGCGGGTGCCGTAAGGTTAACGGCGGGCGCCGTAATTACGGCGGTCGCCGTTCTTCGGTTCAGCTCCTGCGACACTTCCGTAAAAATGCCATAACTTTTGATTGCCAACTCGGATCGCGCTCATATTTTGAGGACTTGCAGTAGACTTCAAAAGCTAACTCCTCGAATTGGAATCACTCCATTTGGACATCGGAGTAGAGATAACGAACCAATTGAATTCAGCCTATGGTTCTTCTACTCTTCATTGCACTCCTCTTCCTCGTCTTCTCATGTGGTTTCTTCCTCAGTGTATCATATGATATCCAAAACCGCTCAAACACCTCCAAGTACACCATCTTCGCCTCCAAACTCCATACACATAAATGTGTCTAAATCTACCCGAATGACACCAATAAAACCTCTAATGACTCTTACTTAAGCCCTACAAAGTAGTGCTTATCAAGGCTATTGTGGTACATTGTGAAATCAGTTTGAAGAAGTTCGGGTGCACATTTGAGTTGTACAGTGTTCGACTCAAGAAGAAGCCGCGAGTAGAGACTCGGAAATAGATCTTGAATGCGTTGAACGGACAACACAATCATAAGCTTTCGACTAGCTTCCTTGGACATGCATACATGGGCCGAATGACCCCGGATGACCAGCGCATTGTCAAGAGGTTCGACGACAGGTTCAATCCGCCGAGTGTTATTGTTGTGGAATTGAGAAGCTTCTTTCCCGAAAGTGTAACATCCACGAAACAAGTTTCCAACTTTCTGTAAAAAAATGAATTACAAGGATCATGGGAAAATGCAGGTTACCCAATGAACTCTAAATTTTAATGCAACAACACATGTATGGAGTGCATCCTCTTAGGAAGTTGTCTATGGGTGAGGTGGACATCCTATTTTTCTCTCAACCTCACTCACTGCACCTGTTGAAGATGTTCCCGTATGTGGTAGTTATCGATGCCACATACAAGACAAATAGGTATGTAATGGCTTTGTGTTCATACAAATTTTATTAGTAGTAATATCCATCATCCATTTTAGTTGCTTATATTTTTTTCTTACATTTAGCCTTAGATATAACATGCCTTTGGTGGTGATTGTCGGTTTTACATGCACTTACAAGACGTTAAACATCGCTTATGCATTTACGCGGGAGGAAGAAGTTTTGCATTACATATTCATAATGCAAAAGCTTCTGTATTTGTTTGAAGAGGCATGAGTAATGTTGATGACCATAATGACTGATCGAGAGAAGTCCCCCATTAATGCAATTCAGGTAGTTTTCAAACGTAAAGCTAAACACCTTTTGATAACAGGTTTTTGTCGTTCTAAAAACTGCTATGCAAAATATCCAAACAAACCTTAAACCGTAGTCCTAGGTAAGTAAAGGTCGAATCCACAGGGAGGCGAATTCTATCTAAATATGCAATTTATATGTCAATCCAAAGTAACAAAAGGGGGGTTTTGTGAGTTTAAGTAATCCTAGCATGCAAAAGGGTAAACAAGGTAATAGTTGATGAAATTAGTAATGGGAAAAAGCACTTAGTCAAACAACATCCACTATTCGTATGACAAGTTGATCATAGATACTCATTCAAATCTCATGCAATGGTAATTCCAATTCCTTTTCAGATATAAATAATAGCACAACCAGATACTATTAGCACTAACTAATTAAACAACCCTGAAACTATCAAGATTCAGTTTAACAACAGCCTTACGGATAGGAATATAGTTGGATACAATTCTAGCATAAAACAACCAGCTTTTATCCTAGAATGTAAATCAGTTCTCTTCTGCATAAGACTAGCACAACCAGTTACTAATACGATGCAGTTGTAACTCTGAAATAGATATGCTCAACCAGTAACAATCTAAATCTAGCAATCAATCAATAACAACAAACCCTAGATGCGTCCAAATAGAGATTATCAATATCAATCATAAGCAACTTAAGCAAGAGAAAGATAAAAACCATGCAATAGATTAAGAACAAGAGTCTCACAACTAAATCCAAACGAAAGCTTCAGCCTCTGACTAAGCCAGGGAGGCTTAGTTCTTCATAGTAAGGTACGTAGAAATAAATTAGGGTTTCAAGAGATGATCCAAGATAGGCAAACAAGCCTTTTCTCAACCCTAATATACTAAAGGAAAAATAAATTCTAAATTAATCTAAAATGAAATAATAAAATAATAATAATTAAAACAACCGAAAACAGGGAAATTAATCCCGTAATCTCGGCCTTCAATTCTCGCGAGCAAGATCGCTGCTTGGTCTCGGCCTCTCCAATTACAGCAGCTCAACACGGCCCACTCCAGCAAATGCTTCGCGCGACCCATCTCCTCTCGGCCCAATCTGGCAGCTCTCATTCCGCTTCAATTCACTCTCCCGCAAGCATCAGCTTGATGACGTCAGCGTGACATCACCTCTCGCTTCTTCAATTCAATTCACGCGTCTTCAGCTTGTACGTGGGCTGGGCTCCTTCAATTGGGCCTTTCTTTCCTCCAATTTGGCCCATCACTCACGTGGCTTTTAATTAATTATCAAACTTCGCCCCCACACGCCATGCACATGAATGTGTCTAAATCTACCCGAATGTCACCAATAAAACCTCTAATGACTCTTACTTAAACCTCTAATGGCCCATCACTCACGTGGCTTTTAATTAATTATCAAACTTCGCCCCCACACGCGTAGCAAGTATAAAACCCCACCCCATGCTTAAACATTGCATTGTCCTCAATGTAATGAAAGACAGAAGAATAAAGCATAGGGAAAAGCAAAAAATAACTCACAACGTTGCCGAGTTGGCTTGGACACTTCCTTGTTGCTGGCGGTGTAGTCAGAAAAGTTCATGTCCTGGATGTCTGCATCAACACTATAACCTTCATATACCGTGCAACCATAGGAAACCACTGTGAAGTGCGGTGGTTATACAGGAACTCAGGGCGGCACGGACTTCAACTCCATCAACTTGTACCATGCAACCAAAAGGAACCACTGTGGGGAGTAGTGGTCAATCAAGGGAACGGGGTTACAAGGCCTTCAAAAATGGGCCCAGATGTCATCGTGGTTGGGCCCTGGTGTACCTCCTCTCCAGCTGTCGACTGTAGGGCCATCATCGTTGTCAATTACAAAGTTGGGCTAATGTCTCCTCCTTGACAACATGATGCGCACCATCTCTCCATGGGAAACTCGGACAACTGGCCTCCGGTGGAACTTTTTTTTTTTTACCTGAGAAATTGCGGCGGTCGCCGTAAGGTGGGCGGCGGGCGCCGTAATTGCGGCGGGCGCCGTGATTAAACGACGGTCACCGTTTCTAGGTCGTGGCCAACTTTCTTGGCGATGCATTTACGGCGGGCGCCGCGAACTCCTTCTTCACTTTTTCGCGCTTCCTGCAGGTTAGTTCGACACAAAAACTAAAAGAAAAACAATAGAAATTGACTAAGGGAAAGAAAATAAACTACCAAATCTCGGGTTGCCTCCCGAGCAGCGCCTTGGTTAATGTCGTTGGCTCGACATACTACTCAATCCTCCTCAACTCGGGTTTGTCCTAGCACTTGAACTCCTGAGATCTATATCAGGGGGATGTCTCTTTGTATACTCCCTGTAGAGCTTTTCCCCCATGCTTGTGTACTTCATGATGGTTGGACCGCTGTTCATATCTATGAATGCACTTGACATCTTCAGAAATGGCCTACCCAACATCTCAGGGCCTGCATGTTTGTTCTGCCCCGCATCCAGCATGTAAAAATTCGCCACCTGAATCAAGTCCTCCTTCTTCTGCTTCCCCTTTGGTTTCTTCTTGATATTGCCTAGCGCCCTTAAAAATTCTGTGCTGCGAGGGATACTATTTTTCAGTTCGATCAAGGGAATGGTTGTCTCGCAGATACTGAAGGTTTCATATAGCTCTTTGTCATCCTTCAGCCTTCGAGTATCTTGGAATACCGCATGGAGGGGCGTGATGGGGTGCAGCGAGACAAGTGGAAAGGAGTTGAGATGCACATACTTATCATAGGCAGCCTCGAGAGGGTCGGGGGCTGCCGGGGCATTTTCGAGAGGAACGAGCGTCACAGGATCATTTTCGCGATCGTGGCTCTCCTCCTCTTAGTCGCTGAATTCCTCCAGTCCCAAAAAATAATCTTCTTCAGAAAGCACAACGCAGTCTAAAATATCGTCTGGATTACCCATCTCCTTAGTGGGTGAACCGAGGTCAAGGTATACCTCATGCGGTCTCGGAGTTGTCGACTCCTTTGCTTCAAGTTTACTCACCACTTGAGAGATCTGGCCAAATTGCCTTTCCAAGTTCTGAATGCTAGCTTGAGTATTTGCTTGGAATTACGCTGAGCTCTGAGTCAGCTTATTAACATTCGCAGTGAGCATCTTCATCATGTCCTCCATAGACGACAAAGGGTTCGAGCTCTGCCCTTGAGGTTGTGGCACAAATGGCTACCTTGGTTGTTGAGGGTTGCCCTGTTGTTGCTGTGGTTCTGGGTAGAATCCTGGTAGTCATGATCATATAAAGGGTATTGCAGGTTCCCATAACTCGAATTGGGGTGATATCCCCACCCTGGAGTATATGCGTAAGAGTATGGGTCATATCGCGGCTCCTGCTGGAATTGGGGAAATCTATCCATCTCTGTAACAAAATCAAAAAGGAAAAACAAAAATCAATAGCACGGGTGTGGACCGTAAGATAGGTCCACACAATAGTTGAAACACAAATCATACACAAAATAGATTATTGCCTCCCCGGCAACGGCGCCAATTTGATAACAGGTTTTTGTCGTTCTAAAAACTGCTATGCAAAATATCCAAACAAACCTTAAACCGTAGTCCTAGGTAAGTAAAGGTCGAATCCACAGGGAGGTGAATTCTATCTAAATATGCAATTTATATGTCAATCCAAAGTAACAAAAGGTTTTTTTTTGTGAGTTTAAGTAATCCTAGCATGCAAAAGGGTAAACAAGGTAATAGTTGATGAAATCAGTAATGGGAAAAAGCACTTAGTCAAACAACATCCACTATTCGTATGACAAGTTGATCATAGATACTCATTCTAATCTCATGCAATGGTAATTTCAATTCCTTTTCAGATATAACTAATAGCACAACCATATACTATTAGCACTAACTAATTAAACAACCCTGAAACTATCAAGATTCAGTTTAACAGCAGCCTTACAGATAGAAATATAGTTGGATACAATTCTAGCATAAAACAACCAGCTTTTATCCTAGAATGTAAATCAGTTCTCTTCTGCATAAGACTAGCACAATCAGTTACTAATACGATACAGTTGCTACTCTGAAATAGATATGCTCAACCAGTAACAATCTAAATCTAGCAATCAATCAATAACAACAAACCCTAGATGCGTCCAAATAGAGATTATCAATATCAATCATAAGCAACTTAAGCAAGAGAAAGATAAAAACCATGCAATAGATTAAGAACAAGAGTCTCACAACTAAATCCAAACGAAAGCTTCAGCGTCTGACTAAGCCAGGGAGGCTTAGTTCTTCATAGTAAGGTACGTAGAAATAAATTAGGGTTTCAAGAGATGATCCAAGATAGGCAAACAAGCCTTTTCTCAACCCTAATATACTAAAGGAAAAATAAATTCTAAATTAATCTAAAACGAAATAATAAAATAATAATAATTAAAACAACCGAAAACAGGGAAATTAATCCCGTAATCTCGGCCTTCAATTCTCGCGAGCAAGATCGCTGCTTGGTCTCGGCCTCTCCAATTGCAGTAGCTCAACACGGCCCACTCCAGCAAATGATTCGCGCGGCCCATCTCCTCTCGGCCCAATCTGGCAGCTCTCATTCCGCTTCAATTCACTCTCCCACAAGCATTAGCTTGATGACGTCAGCGTGACATCACCTCCCGCTTCTTCAATTCAATTCACGCGTCTTCAGCTTGTACGTGGGCTGGGCTCCTTCAATTGGGCCTTTCTTTCCTCCAATTTGGCCCATCACTCACGTGGCTTTTAATTAATTATCAAACTTCGCCCCCACACGCCATGCACATGAATGTGTCTAAATCTACCCGAATGTCACCAATAAAACCTCTAATGACTCTTACTTAAACCTCTAATGGCCCATCACTCACGTGGATTTTAATTAATTATCAAACTTCGCCCCCACACGCGTAGCAAGTATAAAACCCCACCCCATGCTTAAACATTGCATTGTCCTCAATGTAATGAAAGACAGAAGAATAAAGCACAGGGAAAAGCAAAAAATAACTCACAACGTTGCCGAGTTGGCTTGGACACTTCCTTGTTGCTGGCGGTGTAGTCAGAAAAGTTCATGTCCTGGATGTCTGCATCAACACTATAACCTTCATATACCGTGTAACCATAGGAAACCACTGTGAAGTGCGGTGGTTATACAGGAACTCAGGGCAGCACGGACTTCAACTCCATCAACTTATACCATGCAACCAAAAGGAACCACTGTGGGGAGTAGTGGTCAATCAAGGGAACGGGGTTACAAGGCCTTCAAAAATGGGCCCAGATGTCATCGTGGTTGGGCCCTGGTGTACCTCCTCTCCAGTTGTCGACTGTAGGGCCATCATCGTTGTCAATTACAAAGTTGGGCTAATGTCTCCTCCTTGACAACATGATGCGCACCATCTCTCCATGGGAAACTCGGACAACTGGCCTCCGGTGGAACTTTTTTTTTTTTTTTTACCTGAGAAATTGCGACGGTCGTCGTAAGGTGGGCGGCGGGCGCCGTAATTGCGGCGGGCGCCGTGATTAAACGGCGGTCGCCGTTTCTAGGTCGTGGTCAACTTTCTTGGCGAGGCATTTACGGCGGGCGCCGTAAGGTTAGCGGCGGGCGCCGCGAACTCCTTCTTCACTTTTTCGCGCTTCCTGCAGGTTAGTTCGACACAAAAACTAAAAGAAAAACAATAGAAATTGACTAAGGGAAAGAAAATAAACTACCAAATCTCGGGTTGCCTCCCGAGCAGCGCCTTGGTTAATGTCGTTGGCTCGACATACTACTCAATCCTCCTCAACTCGGGTTTGTCCTAGCACTTGAACTCCTGAGATCTATATCAGGGGGATGTCTCTTTGTATACTCCCTGTAGAGCTTTTCCCCCATGCTTATGTACTTCATGATGGTTGGACCGCTGTTCATATCTATGAATGCACTTGACATCTTCAGAAATGGCCTACCCAACATCTCAGGGCCTGCATGTTTGTTCTGCCCCGCATCCAGCATGTAAAAATTCGCCACCTGAATCAAGTCCTCCTTCTTCTGCTTCCCCTTTGGTTTCTTCTTGATATTGCCCAACGCCCTTAAAAATTCTGTGCTGCGAGGGATACTATTTTTCAGTTCGATCAAGGGAATGGTTGTCTCGCAGATACTGAAGGTTTCATATAGCTCTTTGTCATCCTTCAGCCTTCGAGTATCTTGGAATACCGCATGGAGGGGCGTGATGGGGTGCAGCGAGACAAGTGGAAAGGAGTTGAGATGCACATACTTATCATAGGCAGCCTCGAGAGGGTCGGGGGCTGCCGTGGCATTTTCGAGAGGAACGAGCGTCACATGATCATTTTTGCGATCGTGGCTCTCCTCCTCTTGGTCGCTGAATTCCTCCAGTCCCAAAAAATAATCTTCTTCAAAAAGCACAACGCAGTCTAAAATATCGTCTGGATTACCCATCTCCTTAGTGGGTGAATCGAGGTCAAGGTATACCTCATGCGGTCTCGGAGTTGTCGACTCCTTTGCTTCAAGTTTACTCACCACTTGAGAGATCTGGCCAAATTGCCTTTCCAAGTTCTGAATGCTAGCTTGAGTATTTGCTTGGAATTGTGCTGAGCTCTGAGTCAGCTTATTAACATTCGCAGTGAGCATCTTCATCATGTCCTCCATAGACGACGAAGGGTTCGAGCTCTGCCCTTGAGGTTGTGGCACAAATGGCTGCCTTGGTTGTTGAGGGTTGCCCTGTTGTTGCTGTGGTTCTGGGTAGAACTCTTGGTAGTCATGATCATATAAAGGGTATTACAGGTTCCCATAACTCGAATTGGGGTGATATCCCCACCCTGGAGTATATGCGTAGGAGTATGGGTCATATCGCGGCTCCTGCTGGAATTGGGGAAATCTATCCATCTCTGTAACAAAATCAAAAAGGAAAAACAAAAATCAATAGCACGGGTGTGGACCGTAAGATAGGTCCACACAATAGTTGACACACAAATCACACACAAAATAGATTATTGCCTCCCCGGCAACGACGCCAATTTGATAACAGGTTTTTGTCGTTCTAAAAACTGCTATGCAAAATATCCAAACAAACTTTAAACCGTAGTCCTAGGTAAGTAAAGGTCGAATCCACAGGGAGGTGAATTCTATCTAAATATGCAATTTATATGTCAATCCAAAGTAACAAAAGGTTTTTTTTGTGAGTTTAAGTAATCCTAGCATGCAAAAGGGTAAACAAGGTAATAGTTGATGAAATCAGTAATGGGAAAAAGCACTTAGTCAAACAACATCCACTATTCGTATGACAAGTTGATCATAGATACTCATTCAAATCTCATGCAATGGTAATTCCAATTCCTTTTCAGATATAACTAATAGCACAACCAGATACTATTAGCACTAACTAATTAAACAACCCTGAAACTATCAAGATTCAGTTTAACAATAGCCTTACGGATAGGAATATAGTTGGATACAATTCTAGCATAAAACAACCAGCTTTTATCCTAGAATGTAAATCAGTTCTCTTCTGCATAAGACTAGCACAACCAGTTACTAATACGATACAGTTGCTACTCTGAAATAGATATGCTCAACCAGTAACAATCTAAATCTAGCAATCAATCAATAACAACAAACCCTAGATGCGTCCAAATAGAGATTATCAATATCAATCATAAGCAACTTAAGCAAGAGAAAGATAAAAACCATGCAATAGATTAAGAACAAGAGTCTCACAACTAAATCCAAACGAAAGCTTCAGCGTCTGACTAAGCCAGGGAGGCTTAGTTCTTCATAGTAAGGTACGTAGAAATAAATTAGGGTTTCAAGAGATGATCCAAGATAGGCAAACAAGCCTTTTCTCAACCCTAATATACTAAAGGAAAAATAAATTCTAAATTAATCTAAAATGAAATAATAAAATAATAATAATTAAAACAATCGAAAACAGGGAAATTAATCCCGTAATCTCGGCCTTCAATTCTCGCGAGCAAGATCGCTGCTTGGTCTCGGCCTCTCCAATTGCAGCAGCTCAACACGGCCCACTCCAGCAAATGCTTCGCGCGGCCCATCTCCTCTCGGCCCAATCTGGCAGCTCTCATTCCGCTTCAATTCACTCTCCCGCAAGCATCAGCTTGATGACGTTAGCGTGACATCACCTCCCGCTTCTTCAATTCACGCGTCTTCAGCTTGTACGTGGGCTGGGCTCCTTCAATTGGGCCTTTCTTTCCTCCAATTTGGCCCATCACTCACGTGGCTTTTAATTAATTATCAAACTTCGCCCCCACACGCCATGGACATGAATGTGTCTAAATCTACCCGAATGTCATCAATAAAACCTCTAATGACTCTTACTTAAGCCCTACAAAGTAGTGCTTATCACCTTTTGTGCTTGGTGCATAACAAACACAACATCGAGGCATATGCTAATCCAATCTTGAAGAATTCACAAAAAGTCAGTGACTTTTGCGGCCAATACTGGGGACTTTGGTGTTCAACACATTGAGAAATAGTGGTTTATACCTTACAAGGAAAACATAGTTAGAGCGTGGATTGATCATCATCTTCACTTCTTCACGAGGACTTCAAATAAGTATCCCTTTTTCAATTGTTTAGTTGTTTATTGGGTATGTGCCTTGATGTTGTACTTACTAACATAAGGCATTTTATTTGTTTTGATAGGGTTGAGGGTATGCATCATGTGTTGAAGGGTATTGTGGATTCTAGTATACTTAGTTCTAGCAGAATGACAATGAGGATCCACAATGCAATTGAGGGTCAAATTGGGTAGGTGAGGGCAATCATGGAGATTTCACAGATCAAAAAACCAAATTGTTTATACGAGATGCCGCTAGAAATAAGAATGTTATTTGCGAGGCTGTTCTACATAGTGCCAGATAGGGGCTTGATGAAGTTGTTCGATATGTATAAGCTGCTAGAGCCAGCTGATTATATGGAGGATTGTGATGATTACTGGATGAGAAAATGCCAAGGCCTTCTGTGCATCCATAAAATTGGGCAGGCTATCGTTGATAAGACGCCGATCATGCAGGGTGAGATGCACCGCTTCCGAAGGGATCTGGAACGAGATATGATTTTTCGTGAAGACGTCATTGAGAATGATGTACCAATGTCTATTCTAGTAATGAGATTTGTGGAAATAACCCATAAATTTGAAAGAAGGGATTGAGGAAAGATAGGTTATTCCAAATCATCGAGCTGTACAATGACTTGGAATCCGCATGAATTTTTCGTTGTTGGAGCCGACATGCATCATTCCCAAAGGAAGGCCGAAGGGTTCTACAAAGTACTCCAACAAGAGTTAGCTGAGCTTCTTTGAGCACAAAAGAGCTGAGTTAGAGGATAATGAGAAGGAGAAGGTGAATGAGAGCCAATGTAAGGGTTATGGCCATCCTAGAAAGGAACAAAGTGGAGTTTTGTCAGACATCGGTAGCCAATCCAAAGCGTATGGATCACAGTTCCATAAACAACCCATGATTTAGTTGGGGGTGAACTTTAGGGTTAAAAATATGGATTAGTTCTAGTTCCCTTACATTAAGGAGGTGAGAGATGTACTTCTAGACAAATACTGTGGATATTGGTCACTAGTTGTATTGTTAGGGTACGAAAAGCATGATTATCCCATGGTTCGAATGCAACTAGCATCTGAGTTGTTAGACAACAAAGTTGTTGATACGCTCTACTCTGTAGTGCGTAACTAGAAAATGTTAGTGCATTATTAGGGATGCTTATATTAGTCGAGGAGTTAATTTGTGATTGAGGAGTTGGAAAGATTAGTACAGGAAAGGGTGGATTTTAGTGAGTTTTGGAGTGTTAGAGAGCTGAGAAGGCAAAGCCGCGGGCGCGGTAACAAGGGGCAGCAGGCGCGGCTTATGAAGAATTCACTGAAGTCAAAAACAAGCAAAGCCGCGATCACGGCCAACAAGGCAGCGATCGCGGCCATTGAAGAAAAATCAGCAGAGTTGCTTTTTCGCATTTCCTTAGTTATTTTATCAGTTTTTATTAATTGTTTTAATTACGTTTTTATGGAAATTGTTATCTTTAGCCTAAGATATAAATATTTTTCTAAACCTAATTTTCATTATGTTTTTTTGGAGGACGATCGTTTCTATTGTTTTTGGAGTTTTTGCAAGACTATGAAGAACTAAGTTCCTTTGCTTGGTTAGACGATTGAAGCCTTCGTTTGTTTTTGTTGTAAGATTATAACTCTTGTTCTACTTTTTTGAATGTTATTGGTTCTCTTGAACTTAATCCCTTTGAGTTTTGCTAATTGGTCATTGGTATTACTCTTATGCTAGAGTTGGATTGTTTCTAGTTGAAATATCTGATTCAGAGTAGCAACTACGATCTTCTAGAACTAGTTGTGATAGTTTATTGTAGAAGAGAATTGATTTGCATGCTAAATAAAACTGGTTGTTTTATGTTGCATGTATCTGCTGAAATTCCTAGAACTTACTGCTGCTATTGAATTGAGTCTTGATAGTTTCTTGATTGTTTGATAGTAAGTATTATCAATGTCTGGTTGTCCTGTCAATAAACTTAAGAAAAGGAATTGGAACATTCATTGGGTTAAAGAACTGGAGATCATCGATGATCAACCAATCAAACTGAAGAGTGGATATCTGTCTGGTTGAGTTCTTTCGTCAATATCTGTTTACATCTTTGTTACTTCTGTTAGTTAATTTCGTAGCTTTGGAACTCAACCCCCCCCCCCCCCCCTTTGTTACTGTTGATGATTGGTAAACGATTTATGCAAACATGATAGATAGCTTGATTCTTTGTGGGTTCGACCCTTACTTGACAAACTACATTAGTTGGGTTATTGAGGTTTATTTGATAGGTACATACGACAAAAGCATGATTATCCCATGGTTCGAATGCAACTAGCATATGAGTTGTTAGACAACAAAGCTGTATACAAAGAAATATCAGTCCTTGATCCTCGTAGTACTGGCTCGACACGCCCCTAATTGGTTTAGTGTTTTCCATAGTGTATCAAGTTGCTCTAGTCTTCTTAGCTAGGGATGGTCCGTGCTTGTGCTTACCAATGAAGGTGTCTAGCACAAGCCTTGCCCCTTCAAAGAAAATATTTACAATGGCCCATATAGGGAACAAAAACCACTTCATACCGGTAAAGCTTATTGTTTCTAAATAAATAACTAAACCAATTACGTTTATGCTCAATGGTAAAGAGTAATAACAAAGAGTTCAATAGTGTGTTTGTATGTAGGCGTGGCTCAAGGATGATTGTCCAGTACCTCCCCCTCCGTATGTTTGATGTCGCTACAAATACCCAAGTGTCCATTGCTGGGACGTTCAGTTTTACTCGAGGTTTCAAATGTTTTGGGACTATGGCACAATATGTAACCGTCCACTAGATCCTCTAGTGTAGTGATGTACATTTAGGGGTTGTAATATTCTAGCATTGTAATACCTAAACAAAACAACTCGTTACTGTTATAGTAAAACTCGTCAGTGACGCAAGAGCTTGGTTCGTCCATGACAGATGAAGTTGGTCCGTCAATGAAGGACAAAACTCTGTAACAAAAACAAGTTTTTCTACGTATTCGACAATAGTTTTTTTCCTTCTACAGTTTTACACTTGCAAATTATGCAAGTTACAAACACTAAAAAATTACCTATAACTAGTCTAAAACACAAACTTATGGCTAGAACAACATAAAAAATCAATCTATTTGATGAAACTATCTTTAATCATGTTAAAGTTTAGGCTTTTAACTTGCAAAATTTGCAAATAAAGTAAAAATAAAAAAATCATGTACATGTATAGTAAAGTAAAAACTCAAGGTTGAAGTAAATATAAAAGAAATTTACCTCATTGTGATTAAACGTGAATGAGTCAGTTGAGTTATGTGTTGTTTGAAGTAAGAGAGCATGTTTTTGCTTAAGGGTGCTTTGTTTTGTTTGTGGGTGGAAGAGTGTGTTGGTTATAAAATTTTATAATATATGAAGAGTTGGGGGTAATTAAATTATGTTAGGTTAGGACAAGTAACAATAAATGTGGTAGTTGAGTTATGTGTTTCGTCCGTCACAAACGGAAGCAGTCCGCCCGTGGTCAATTCACGAACCAGATTGGTCCATTTGTGGTCAATTCACAGACCAACTTGTTTCATCGGTAGTCAATTCACGAACAAACATAGTTCTTTCGTGGTTAATTCACAGACATATGGTGGGAGCTGTAAAGAAATATATGGTGGCGTTAAATAGCAAGCATGTAAAAAATAAGCATAATAATTCCATACACTTAAATAGATAAATTATTTTCTAATTTATTTTTCAAAATATGAACTTATTCTCCTAGGTTCATGCTACAATTAAGAGCACACTTAATTCATGGAAGAGATTCTAAATCAACTAGTCAATTAGGTTGGTCAAGTCGACCTTATCGGGTGAAAAACAAGTTGGTCTTGTCAAGACGTTAAAATTTGCAGGTCAACTAGATTGGGTCATAAAGGGTTTGAGTCGATCTAATGGGTCAAGAGCGTTAAATTAGTATTACTTTTTATTATAATAATTTTAATGATTATAATTTACATGTATACAATGGTCAAACAAATCTAGCAAGTTAGGTTGACCCAACCCAAAAATTTTGGTGGTACGGAACATGTCTTCAAATCATGTTTCAATTGCTATAGTTACAACCATAATATTTTATATTAAATATCTATATAGTGATAATTCAACAAATGAAAATAGTTGCTCTCATGCAGACTGTTTGAACTATGCACATCCATAACGTGGTGCACATCTCATGCATAGTGTGAGGTGGTTAGTGAATGTAAGCAGATGCTCCCATGCGGTCAATGAATGTGCGTTGTGATGCACATTCATTGTGTTGCACATATGATGTGTTATGAACTTGTGATGCATAGATGTGCACCGGTCTCCGACGTTGACCACCCGTTGACCGGTATTGATCAACCATTAATCGATTGGGGGCTAAGTCTTTTTCATGATGCGATGCACATTTCTCATTCACTACACATTTTGATGGCTCATTAGTGTTCTGGTCCTAAAGGTTGTGGACCTTCAAAGAGTATGCAACAAAAATATTAAGCAGAAAGTTAATGACTTTTATCATAAGTACTTAAAGTGGAAACCTCAATTAATCAAATAGTAAACAAGGAAAAATCACTATCATCAAGATTCTCACATGAAGGATTTAGACCAAATATACTTATCTTATTGATTTCATGAGTTATAACAATGACAACATGGACACTAACAGTAGACTTTCCACCTAGCTTAATTCTCTTCCATCAATGCAACAACTCTCACTCGAAATGCTCGAATTCTTCCTACACTGGTTGATCTCAAGATTGCTCAAAGTTCTGTAACTCTAATTAAGTGGAATCCCTCCCCTTATATAGATGTTACATGAGATCTAAATTACAATATAATATTTCCTTGTAGATAGATCTTCTCTAAGACAAATACTCTATTTGTAAGTTTGCTTATCTTAGATACGATAAATAACCTACAAAGACGAATCACACACCTCCTTAGATTACTTTCTATAAATAATTAGTTTCCTTTTTTCCTTGAAATCATAGATCTTTTCCTCTTCCTTGTTCTCCAAATAGGCGTCAAAGATCTCACTTTCCTTCGTAGCTTTAGCAACTTCCAAAGCCTTCACCGCTTCCTGGCAGTCGTTGACCTTTAGAGGATTATTCACTCTCTCGATCACTCCGTTGATCTTCACTCCGTTGATCTCCATCACGTCCAACTCTCTAAAAACCTTTCTGAACGTCATGAATATGTAGTTGTTTAGATTATAAACGTCCTATACATGAACATGCAATACTTAGCAAACCATCAACTTGAAGGTTTGTAGCCATCAAAACTAAACCATCACTAGTACAAAAAATGTCTTTTATTCCGGTTCCGTGCCCTTATTTATCCCGGTTTTGATCCGTCCTTTATAGTTGCGGAATAAAAAAGAAAAGGTTACATAATCGTGATAAATAATACTTTATATCCCGATTTTATAACCGTGATATATAGTCCCAAAACCGGCATAAAAATAGGAACATGTGTCATACTCATGGTATATGTCCCGGTTAAAAACCGAGAAATTAAAGTGAAAGTGGCACACATGAATTGAAGTATTTTTTTTATCAGGGTTAGAAAGAAACCGGGATATAAAACTCCTTGTGTTTAGGACATTTTCATAATTAAGATCTTATTCTTGCTTTTTCTCCTTTTTGTCAGTTGCATTCGTTTAATCATGTTGATCCATTATATAATATTTACACACATTTCACATGTGATTTCTCTTAGCCAACCTTATATATTATTTACGCGCATCATTTCACACATTTAACAGTACAACTTTATACACTCACAAAATGAATTTTATATATTGTTCATAACAAACTCTAAACAACCTTATTTCAAAAAGCTTTCAGAAACAAATATTCTAATACACAAAACTACAGCATATGTCGATGAGAATCAATACCATAGCTAAGAGATGAGCTATAAGTTTGAATTCGGTTGACACGTGGGATAAATTTGACATGTGAAAATTTCGACTCCATTGCATCAAGCTAATAGCTACCAATTGGAGACCTGAACAAGTTGATTAAGTAGATGAACCATGTTAGTTATTTTTAAATATATGATATATCTGCATATGGAAACAAATTGATTATGAACTTTCCACCAACTTAAAAGCTCATTCATAAATAAAGGTTGCCATTAAAGATAACATTT
This sequence comes from Rheum nobile, assembly GCA_027886185.1. Classification (NCBI taxonomy): domain Eukaryota; kingdom Viridiplantae; phylum Streptophyta; class Magnoliopsida; order Caryophyllales; family Polygonaceae; genus Rheum; species Rheum nobile. Next base: position 697,591 of record WOAB01000065.1, read on the forward strand.
TACCTTGTCAATATCTTCACTAAAAATTTCAAACCACTCTACGTTGATCAATTTCTTCTTGGCTATGTGCTTCTTGTCTTGGTTCATGCTGCAAATTTGAACACAAGTTTACACATGTGAATGACCTATGTGTTGTATGCAATTTGTAATTATGTCATAGAACCAATAGCTCTTCTGTGGATCAGAACTATGAACCTATTAACGATCAACTCCTACCATAACCACAACATTATATCCATAATCAACTATTTTGCTGCTTCGGAGAGGAAATTTTAATCATCCTATATGGCTATATATATAGGTGTCTAATCATAATATAAAAATTTAAATTACAACGTTACAAAAAGCACCCAGAGATTACCAACTAATTAAAAACAATATGGCACATCTAAAAGTAGTACTAACAGTTTTTTAAGATTCACAAACATGAACTAAGTTCTATCTTTGTTTTCATATCCCTTTTATGTCAATTTCTAAATAGAACGTAAGGTCAGTTTGAATTTAGTATTAGCCTACGTAAAATTTTGTGTATATTGATCATGGAAAAAAAACTAACACTAAATTTAAAGTAAAACTATTATTTTTGGTTGAATACAGTAGAGGTAATTATTTAAGCATTCCCCTGCATAGACTATCTGATAATTAGCCCATGTATATCGTACTCCTTTCTTTACTCTAAGTAGATGAGTCTCTTGGATAACCTTGACATAAGAAACCACTAGTACACAAACAACTACCAAGTCAACTTTGTTTTGCATACAAAACTTAAGATCAATCCAAAGTATTTCAAAACACATGCAAACAAAACAAACAATTTACAAACAATCAAAGTTGCAGCTTTGTCTTCATATCATAGATTCTTTGTCAATTCTAATATAAGTTATCAATGGACATCAAAATAAGATTAAAGTACCTTGCAATTGACTGTTTTAGAGCCAAAGTGTGAAGACCTCTTTGTCAAAGTAAATTAAGGGAGAGGCGGAATCACACCCAAATCGATGGTGAAGGCGAATTGACAATAATGGTGTGGCCTTCTGGTTTATAATCTAACGATGCTGGTTGTATCATGAGAGCGATGGAGATAATTAGAGAAACAAAGCGTAGCTAGTACGATTTGGGACCTCTCTGTCAAAGTAAGCTTTGCCCTCCAGATTTGAACCTAGTTATTGAAAACCAATTACATATTGTGAAGTTCCCCAAGTTATCTAATGCATGAATTGAATTCCTCAACGAAGATAACTTTTAATGAAGATATAACAATAGAATACGAGCAACATTACAAAGAATTTTACTTTGCGTGTGAATCACTATAAAATTGAAAAATATCCATTGAAAACCAAGGCATTACAAAAAAATTGAACATTGAAATCCACCAGCATAACCCTGAGAACAAGAGTAGTTGAGTTCTGGCTTGTAGCCTCTAGTTCTCTGTAATCTGGACAAGAATAAGGACTATCAATTGAAGGGGGCAAGATTAATAGGAAGAAACCCTAATAAGAAATTCAGAAAATTCTACAAACCTGGAACACAATGGTGACGACGGGCTTCATGAGTGACGACTGAACAACGTCGACATATACTAGTGGCATGATAGGATGGACAGAAACGTGTGCAACAACAACGAGGGACGACCGTCGACCAAGAAGATGCGACTTTACAGAATCTCATATTTTCCGCTCCGCCTACACCGCACGGTCGACGACTTGGCCCGCACAGTTTGTTGCAAACCGTGCGGTACTCTAGAGACCTTTGTTCTCGTTGTTCGTCTGACTGGCACGGTTTGGGACAAACCGTGCGTCTTTACAGAATCTCATATTTTCACTCCGCCTACACCGTACGGTCGACGTCTTGGCCCGCACGGTTTGTTGCAAACCGTGCGGTACTCCAGAGACCTATGTTCTCGTTGTTCGTCTGACTGGCACGGTTTGGGACATGACCTGCACGGTTTGTGACAAACCGTGCGGTCCTCTAGAGACTTCTTTTTTCGCAGGACAGATCACCGCCTGCTTGGCACGGTCGAGGGCAGGACCCGTACGGTTTGTGACAAACCGTGCGGTCCTCCAGAAGTCGCTTTCCCTGTTGAGTTAATGCCTTATGAAATGTTCGCTCTATTATGACAACGCGGTGTCGGTCTAGATGCGACTTCGTGGAGTCGGCTTTGGTACGACAACGTGGTGTCGGTTTAGGTGCGACTTCATGGAGTCAGCTTTGGTACGACAACGTGGTGTCGGTTTAGGTGCGACTTCGTGGAGTCGGCTTTGGTACGACAACGTGGTGTCGGTTTAGGTGCGACTCCTTGGAGTCGGCTTTGGTACGACAACGTGGTGTCGGTTTAGGTGCGACTTCGTGGAGTCGGCTTTGGTACGACAACGTGGTGTCGGTTTAGGTGCGACTTCGTGGAGTCGGCTTTGTACGACAACGTGGTGTCGGTTTAGGTGCGACTTCGTGGAGTCGGCTTAGTACGACAACGTGGTGTCGGTCTAGGCCAAAGGCTTATAGAATGAAACTTGATGGAAGCTCATACCCGTGCGCTCCGAAAGTCGATATAATAAGGATTGAAGGCATCTCATGCCCCTACGCCCCGAGAGTTGATATAATAAGGACTGAAGGCAGCTCATGCCCATGCCCTATGAAGGCTGATAAAATAGAGACTGAAGGCAGTTCATGCCCCTGCGCCCTAAAGGCTGGTAGAATAGAGATTGAAGACAACTCGTGCCCCTGCGCCCTGAAGGCTGATATAATAAAGACTAAAGGCGGCGCGTGCCCTTGCGCCCTGAAGGCTGATATAATAAAGACTGAAGGCATCTCGTGCCCCTGCGCCCTGAAGGCTGATAAAATAGAGACTGAAGGCAGCTCATGCCCCTGCGCCCTGAAGGCTGATATAATAAAGACTGAAGGCAGCTCGTGCCCCTGCGTCCTGAAGGCTGATAAAATAGAGACTGAAGGCGGCTCATGCCCATGAGCTCCGAAGGCTAATAGAGTAAGATGGCCACTCGTGCCCTTGTGGCCCGAAAGTCGCGTTGTTTCGAACAATTTGTGATATGTTTGAAATAATATGATGATTTATCAATGAATTCAAGAGTAGTAGAAAACTTAGCTAGCAACGATGTTCTTGCATAGTGCTTGTAGGCTATTATGGGTTCGTGTTCTCGCACGATGTCCGTATGCTAGTTGAGTCTTTTCTTTGTTATCCCATGTAGTGATGGCATGCTTAAGGACTCTCTTCTTACTCTAGCTTGCTTTGTCAACCAATGCTCTTTGGGTCGATGCCCCAGTGTTTGATGGGTCCTCTTAAGTTGTTTCTTCAGCTCCTTAGGAGATGATAATTCCATGTAGTCCTTTTCCAAGGTCTTTGGATTTCCGTCTCCTCAAACCATTCTACCTTTACAATTGGGTTGCCTGCTCTGTGCTTTTTTGGCTCGTCCTGGCTTGTATGGAAGTCAACAACTTGTGCTTTTCGTAGTGTTGCAACTAGCGTGGAGACTAGAGCAACTTTTGTTTCTAAGTTGGTCTTGCGCATCCTAGCTGGCAGCTCGTGCCCTTGTAGCCCAAGAGTAATAAAATAAAGATTGATGGTGTTTGTTCCCCTGATGCCTGTAGGCCAATAGAATAAGATGCCAGCTTATGACCCTGACATCAATCATAGAATAAATAGTTCATGCATAATAGGAAGATTTTGGTCTAATGTCATTATCAGACGTCAGCGAAAATAACAATGCAAAAGTATGAACATTTGAGGGTCCACGATAGTACGTGCCCCCGTGACCTGTAGACATGTTGCTTCAAATATTCTGTGATATATTTCAAATAATACGATGCTTTATCATGCATTTTAGAGAAAGAGCTGAAAACTTAGCTGTCATGTTTTCCTTGGTTGGTCGTTGTCTTTTTGGAAGATGATTTTCCAACTTAAACTCTCCCCAAGCTTGTCTTGGCCATTCTCGAATGTATGGGGTGTGCTCTCGGCTTTTTGTCTTTTCAAATTACTTGGCCTCTACCGCTTGGTGCTTTCTTGCGTTGAGGGTCTTGGGGCGTCGTGCGTGTGACTTGGACTTAGTGCTAACGTGCCTTGTCAGATTCCCTTCACCAGTGATGATTAAGGCAAAAGCTTGTTCGGTTGAATCTTTCTCAGTTCATACATTCACGTAAAATTCAAAAAATCAAGTCAGGAATAATTTGCGTTTTCTAGGGGACATTACCCATATGATAAGGGTCGTATTAATGCTAGTACCCACTCGAATGGATATATTAATTGTTCGTCATAACAATTAGAACTTAATGAATTTCAGTAAAAAGCAAGTTTACTATCATAACAAGTTAATCTAGCATTTCAGGTCTCTTCTGTACACATATTCATATGAATCATATAACATCAAATACCAAAGTAGACTTATCAACAGAATAAGAAAGAAAGGATGAGAACTTAACTTTGCTATTTGCTCCAACAGGTCGGACTAAGTCATGCTTCGGACTGGGACGACACCGGGATCTCGTCCCACTTATCCTTACATGTAAATACCACCACGGCCAATTAGGTGGGTCAAACGACATCCGAATTATGTAAGGCTAGTGGCTACGGGCTCGTGGCACTACAAGCTCCTCAATGAAGGTGAGTAGTCGTGGTTGATCGTCCCCACCAGCGCCGGAAAACCCCAGCTATACAAGCTGTTTACGCATAAATCCAGAGAATCTTCAGATTTTACTCTTCAACGAGCCTAATTTGGATTGCTCGTACGGGCTCAAACGGAGTCCAAGTAGAGCGAGTCCAATGGATATGGATTCGTGACGTTGCAAGCTTTCATCGAATGTGAGCGGTGGCGGCGGTTGGAGCATCCAGGCTGGCGGGAAGTGGGTGCGAACTGGGCTAAAAAATCTATTTTTGCGTGATTAGGACCGACTTCAACCGACCCGACGACTGCTCAAATGACGATGGAATGATCCGATATTGGTGCGGTTGCGTCTCTGGTGTCGAGAGGAGTCAACCAAAGAGACTTGGTAATGGAGATGCTTTCTTCTCTGACTTCTAGTCGGCCTTGAAGTAGCGTGTACCCTCCCTCGTCTTCCTGGGCTGCTCAGCGTCCTTCTATTCTGAATTAGCAGTGTTTAACCGAAGTTTTTCAATACTAGAGTTGATCACTATACTCTTGACATTCATTTCCTTTCCCCATGGAAATGTGTGTGCAACCTTCATGAGCCCCAATGCAGCAATGCTAACTGCGGCTCAAATGCGGCCAACAAAATTATAATAGCATCATTCTCTTGCACATAAGACCCGAGGTTGGAGGCCTGATGCACCACTAGTCAGTAGTATAATAAATCACTGAAGAAAATCAACATAGATGACCGACACAATCGCACCAATCTAAAAGCTCATGAGGTACTGCTGAAGTTGACTTTTTAGTAATTAATCTCTCTTGTACATCGCCTATATATAGCATCGTCTAGCCATGCTCGACCCCGAGAAAGACCCCTCTCGAGCCATCTAATTCAAAAATCTGATCACACCATCCTCTTCATCGTGCTCAAGTTAGTTGAACTTGACTCCTGAGTCGTCTAGAACCATACTCGAACGGTATCGAATCACATCCGAACTTGTCCAAGTTATGCATAAAAAATCAGTGAACCTCGCCACTTTGAAGCATTTTTCCATGACCGGTGGAGCATCCCAGCTGCCGCGGCTCATCCCCGGAGAAACCTTACAGGGCCACGAACCCGACGTCACCGGCCTTGCTACAAGTGGTTATCGTTCGAGCTGCCAACGAACCACTCAAGACTCGACCCCCATAGCCTTATTATGTGGCAAGATATTTTGTACACTGGATTCTCATGAAATACTTATCAACTGTTGGTGATTTTAGTGAAATCATTGTCATTTAGTGTGATCGGGATTCATGCGACACTAAGGGAACTCATTTCGTTATAACATGAGATCGGGTGTGTGGAGTACACGCTTGTGTAAACGACTTGAGTTCTAGAGGCAAACAAAGTATATGTTACATGTAAGGGTCAAGTTCTCTTGAAACAGCTTGTAAAAAGCTCTAGTTCCCTGGAAATAGTTTCAGGAAAGGGAACTAGATGTTAGTTCACTTCTTGTGAAGGGAACTGAGTGTTATTTCCCTTCTACGGGACTAGACACATGTGTATGGCTGGTTGATTTTCTTGGCACGTGTTTAATGTGCTTGTAACTGTTGGTAAAACCAACTTTGTAACCGCTATAACCGTCATAACTACTTTGTAACTGTTAGTAACCGTTGGTAACTGTTGTGGGTCGGTTGGGAATGGTTGATAACCGCTAAAATCAGTTGGTAACCGTTTTCAACTGCCGCTGTAACTTCCCTTAACTTCCGTAACTGATTCTGGAAGTTCTCCCTAATGCCTATATAAAGGATTTCGGGATTTAGTGTTGGTGTTACACAAGTAATCTGTGATTCTACAGAACTTGCTGAACTTGCTGAAAGTCTCAAATCCATTATTACATAAACTTTAAAGTTCAGTTCCTATCATGAGCCTTGATTGGAATTGGTTGGTTTGTCTTATCTCACTTCAAATTTCGTGGATTCCCTAAGGCTATGTAAGGGGCGAAATATTGATTTCGGAAAGTGGTTCACCACGATTCAAACCGATATCAAGATCTTGTTGCATATGATTGATCTACCGATGTGCTATCATCTACATCAACATACACAATAGGAACTCAGCGCCTCCAGAGAACAGTTCCCTCCATCCGAAGATTCAGCATCTCAGAGGAACTGACCAAGACGAAGACCCAAATCCTACATTCGAAATCAATATTTTGAGATCAAGTCATATGGCAATTGCACATGAGAAGACAACCAATTTGATGTTCGAGGAGATCAAAGGAAGTTGGTTTCCTTACCATCGAAGGGAAATTAGAACCCTTGATCCGAAGGAACTTTGATATTATTTGTCCCAAGTTTTATTGGGAAAATTGAAATAATGGTTTGGCTTTGATATTATTCATATAATGGTATGTATAATATGACGATGGTTAGATGTAAACCATGCATGATCATTTGATTATGGGATAAGGAACTTACATCAATGGATTTGTTATGTAAACATTTCCATGATGTTTCATGATTATTTAATGGGATATGATAGGTGTAAACCTATATTTCGATACATTATATATGAGAGTATATTGTATGATCATATAAGGCCAAACTTGACAAGAGAATTTCGGATGATTGTCCATTGATAGGGAATTGTGTCCAACGTGGCGACGTCTTCCTAAATGGACGATGATGAGACTTTGGAAATTGCATCTGGATGCAATAGTGACTCCATTAGAGTCATGTGGTTCAAGCAAAAGGACATTTACATAATGTTAATGAATCTGTGATCATGGGAACTAAAACATGATCATGTATTCACCATTTATTTGGGTGAATGAAAGGTGTTATAACCTTTGGCTATATAAAATAAACTTATGGCATATGATATCTTAATTATCCTAGATTTGAGGATGATGGAAGATTTTCTTATAAAGAAATTCGGACCTTGTAGGGAGTTCCTTTGTACGGATCTAGTCCTTGGTGGGAAACGATAATTTCATTGAGGGAACTATGTATTAAAAGGGTCCTTTTCTTTGAAGTATTGTTTGATACATAATATTGATCATATGTTTATGGTTGTATAATCAATAGTCTAAAGTATTGCTTTGTTGCTAAAACTTGTCCTTTAAGAGTTCCCTTATTGGGAACTTGTTTTCGTTAAGGGGTGTTGTACTACATAAATATGTTTATACATATGATAATTTATGGTATATATATATAACCATATGATTTATGATAAAAGCTGTTATCATGGATTGATCATGAGGATTCCAAGGTTGAGAGAGCAAGAGTCCGAAGAGACTTAATCAAAGCGTTTAGATATTGAGACCTAGAAGATAAACTTCACTAGGGTTGGATTTCATTAATAATACAAATTCTGGGATGAATGTTGTATGAATGATTTCCAAAGCATTTTCATGCTGGAGAATGAGGAAAGCTCCTTGGAAGGAACTGATTCCATTCAGGGCTAAGTTCCTTACCAGGGAATAAGTTTTGAAGGGAACTGCTCTTGTGAGTCTACTATGCCTCGTGTATAGATTACTCATGGTTAAATCTAGATTACTTACTTCAAGTCTATTGTATTTTAGTACAAATTACTTGGGTAATGTCTACTAGATATCAGATTACCTAATTAAAGTCTATTGTTCCTTTGACAGATTACTTATTAGGTCTACTGGTTCAGGCCCTACTGTTTTCATAGATTGGCCATTTGACTCTACTGTATCTATACAGATTAGTCGGTTTAGACCCTACTATACTTCGTGTGTAGATTGGTCTTGCTTCTTTTTATTCGTGCTTTGTATTTAATTTATTTGATGATATCTAAAATTTTGTGACATGTTAATCATGAAGAGCTAGACATGATTGAGGTTTTATAACCAATATTGTATATCGACAATGATGGGAAATGTACATGTGGTACATGCTTTTCACACTTGAACAACATAATGGTGTGTGAAAGAAAATAAAGTCCTTGAAATTATGGTGAAATCCATGTTCTGTACTGGTATAAGTGACATTTTATGGGAAATATGTCCCGAGGAGGAAGATGAGTTCCATGTAGGGAAATATATTCCTTGAAGCGAAGCAACTGTTAGTTGTAGGGAATCATATTTCTAGAAGGGAAGCGGTTAGTCCCTGAAGTGAACTAAGTCCTTTCCTATTATCAAACAGGGTTCTTCATAAAGAACAAGATTGTCCCATATGAATTTTGGTTTAAATATTAAACTTGGTTTAATTGAGTTTGGATCTAGGGCGGTCAAAGGACTACCCATGCCTAAGAGGTAGACCTTGGGCGGAATAGGTGTGGATTGCATCATTGGGTGTGTTATGCATTCCAAGAATTTTCAGACCAATATTATTGAGTTGAATGACTTGAGAATGGTGCTTATCGTAATCAAGTGAAGAGATATAATTTTTCATAGTACATTAGTTCCTTACACTTGGACCAAAAGATATGTTTCCTAATTGTTAGGGAACGAGATATGGAATTGATTCTTCAAGGAAGAATGTCACTCGTGCTTCGTATTAATACGAAAGAAAGAAGGGGAAAAATCGTTCAGTTTTCTTGGCTAGGGAACTAAGGATGAAAATCTACTCAAGTTTGAGAGTATGATTATAGGACCTTATGTGAATACAATAAGACACTATTATTGCCTTTTAAAAAGGTCGATGGTGAATGAGATGGATTATCCCATGGGTATGGACTATGCATTTGAGCGTAGTTCCCACCAGATCAACATTTATGTGATACTTATATTTCCTTAAGGGAAATAAGGCCCATAGCAATTTTGTTGATGAGACAAATAAAGCACTAATATGATGGCATCAAGTTTGATGTTGTTTGTCTAGCTGATTCAATAATGAATAGTACAAAACTAGTGGATCATGTTATGGATTCATGGCATTAGGATTCCCTATGTAGCTTATGGGGGAGGTTAATGTGATCCTTAGAATTAGGATCAAAACAAGAATGAAGGAAAGTGTTCCTTGAGGGAAACATATTCCTTGTAGGGAAATGAGTTCCTTAGTTTCTTGTTTCCTCTCTCATGGACTAGAGCTTATAGATTGCGCCAAGTGTGGGCATGATGGTATCTTGGCTCAAGTACTTACGAGTTTAGGGAACTCTGGGTGTACAAGAAAATGTACATTGTAAGATGCAACGTTGAATACACGTTTTGATATGGTGTTTCAACGAGTACCTAAGTACTTGGAAAAGACCATGTTTCATGGTCATAGCTGTATTGAACGCCTTGTTTGGGGTGATTCGATAGATAGTAAAGTACTTTGAGCGGACCATGGTTTATGGTCTGATTAATGTCGAAATTGTTCCTGGATATGAAGGAATATTTGGATGTTAGATGATATTAAACTTATAGTATTAATCTTCTAAAGATGGATGGACGCTAGTTCCCTTGAGGCGAACTTTGTCCTTAAAACCTTTGTCAATTCCCTTGAGGAAACTAGACTTGACTAGTTCCACATAACAGAAGTGTCATTTCATGGACTTCGGAGGAACAATCTAACATTTTGAGTTCAACAACGGAAATGAGATTGGTAGTATTAGTTGTAGCCAAGTTCAATGGCAAACGACTAGGGAACTAAATCTACCTAATTTCATTGAGATAGAAACTGATTTTGTCTATGTGAGCGTAAAATCTCTGGCCAGAGGGGAACTATCATGTGTGCTATAAGAGGTCACGTCCTTGGATGTGAGGTATGGCATAGTTCATGAGCTCATGACACATAGTGTGATTTCAGTTGTGTTAATTTAGTCAAAACAACTTTGGCTAACCACTTGATGAAGAGGTTGGCTGAAAGGGGATGAGATTTAAGACCCATATAGCTTTCTAGTGGTGGGATACCCAATTCCATCCTGATTAACGTCAGGGACAGAATTCAATGTGGAAAGCCCACACCTAGAAACTGAGAGCACAAATGAAATATCCCCAAATGTGTGCTCAATTCCTACAAGTTGAGAGGTTGAAGATAAAGTCTTCTTAATAGTTCCTTTGAAAAAGTGCAAATTGTAGGTGCACGATTGGGGCAATGTTCCCTTAAAGGATCTACCTATATGAATGTGAAGTTTGGCCGCTTCATGAAGCTTTGGGTTGGCTTCACATACGTTCATGAATAGATATGGACTCAAGGCCCTTAATAGAGTCAAGTACAACTTTAGAGATGTAAAGTAACTCTTGTGTGTGTTATCTTCATGCACCCAAAGAGGTTGATTGGTTCAATCCTTAGGACACCATGATTCCCGGGTGTTTGGAATGTGTAATTACACTAAGCGGAAATTCAATCGTCTCGACATTTTCGTTTATGCATAGAGTTTGCGGATAAAGACTTGCTTATTTTGTGAATCAAGGATTACACTAAAATGGGGGAGGATTGTTGGTGATTTTAGTGAAATCATTGCCATTTAGTATGATCGGGATTCATGCGACACTAAGGGAACTCATTTCGTTATAACACGAGCTCGGGTGTGTGGAGTACATGCTTGTGTAAACGACTTGAGTTCTAAAGGCAAACAAAGTATATGTTACATGTAAGGGTCAAGTTCCCTTGAAACAGCTTGTAAAAAGCTCTAGTTCCCTGGAAATAGTTTCAGGAAAGGGAACTAGATGTTAGTTCACTTTTTGTGAAGGGAACTGAGCGTTATTTCCCTTCTACGGGACTAGATACATGTGTATGGCTGGTTGATTTTCTTGGCACGTGTTTAATGTGCTTGTAACTGTTGGTAAAACCAACTTTGTAACCGCTATAACCGTCATAACTACTTTGTAACTGTTAGTAACCATTGGTAACTGTTGTGGGTCGGTTGGGAATGGTTGATAACCACTGAAATCAGTTGGTAACCGTTTTCAACTGCCGCTGTAACTTCCCTTAACTTCCGTAACTGATTCTGGAAGTTCTCCCTAATGCCTATATAAAGGATTTCGGGATTTAGTGTTGGTGTTACACAAGTAATCTGTGATTCTTCAGAACTTGCTGAACTTGCTGAAAGTCTCAAATCCATTATTACATAAACTTTAAAGTTCAGTTCCTATCATGAGCCTTGATTGGAATTGGTTGATTTGTCTTATCTCACTTCAAATTTCGTGGATTCCCTAAGGCTATGTAAGGGGCGGAATATTGATTTCGGAAAGTGGTTCACCACGATTCAAACCGATATCAAGATCTTGTTGCATATGATTGATCTACCAATGTGCTATCATCTACATCAACATCCATAATAGGAACTCAGCGCCTCCAGAGAACAGTTCCCTCCATCCGAAGATTCAGCATCTCAGAGGAACTGACCAAGACGGAGACCCAAATCCTACATGGTTCATCTAGCCCGATAGCAAGACTAGCCATATCCACCACTGACCCAAGTGCACTCCTACAATGCATATAGAGTGAATCGTCTCCACCGATATGATTATAAGTTGGCATCAACAGCCTACCAACTCCAATATTACAGTGACAGAGAATGCCTTGACGGGCCCCATAGACAAGTTGTAGACCAAACTAACTAAGCACTAAATGCCTTCACAAGGGACCTAGAAAGCACTTGGTGACCAGTTGCATGCTAGAGTCTAAAGCACAGTGTAGGATCGATTGGATTCACCTCTACAAAAGGCCCCGAAAGAAGTGGAGGGCGAGCCAGAGAGTAAATCCACGGTTACGGCCCTCCAATTAGCAGAATCCAACATCGCCAGCACCGTCCTGCTCTTAACCAAACGGTTGTAGCAACAGTCTCCAAATTTAGGGTCGGTTCACACGGCGCCTCATCTTGAAAGCAGAGTGAAACTCTGACGCGCCACCGTGACCGACACCATAGTCGCCGCCGACTACGATATCATCGCGCTTCTTCTTATGGTCAGGAGAAGATAAAATCATGGTGTTGATGTGTCAGTCGGTGACATGGCATAAGGCGTAAATTGGTGGACGGAAGCACGCACCGAGTAGACGATCAGGCGAAATTAACCACTTAGACGATTGCAAACATTCGTCGATATTGCGGTCCTCCTATATTAAATTCTCGTCTTCAAATTCCAGATGTTGACGCTCTAGGGCTTGATCCATCTCAGTCCTCCGGGCGGCGCCCTCAGCCGCCGCCGAACTACTCGTAGTTCTCCCGGTGATCATTCTTGCTTTCGTGGGTATTTATTGTGCATTTAATCTATCAAAAACATAAAATATTAAAAAATTTCAAATCAGTAATATTGGTTGTTTCAAATTGAGAAAGATATTCACGTTTTAGACCAAAAAGAAAGATATTGACGTTGGACGTTGTAAGAAATAAATGGGTTTGTGGTGGAGTTTACACCAATTCAATTCATATGTTAAGTAATAAATTAACATTTCTTCTTTTGGCACCAGCTAACATCTATGATCAACAAAATAAATTAGTATAAATGCTAATTTAATCATCAATTACTAAAAATAGAGATTTAATCCGTATATTTGATGTTATAGGAAGATGAATTGATTTGTGGTAGAGGTTATAATAATGCATGAATATATATGTACGTGCTTACAAGCTAATGATATAGTCTTATCAAAAAAATGTTTGTTGTTAGTCTACTAAAATCACCTAGCAAGCCGATTTCATCACATCACAACATCCAGAGTGATATGTTAATATATTGTTATGAATGTATATAATATATGTTATTATCCATGTAATTTCTTGTCAAAATTCTATTTAAGGAATTTACAATATTTTTTTGTAAACAAGAAGGTTTGTCTTGGAGTTTCTAGCAAATTATATTCCTTGAAAATTTGAAAGAATTATACAATAAAATATACTTATAATATATTTTGCAAAAATATATAACCATGCAATTACTTTTCAGGAGAAATAGGTGATAAAGAGGAATCACAACTAATATGTCAAAACATATATTATATGATTTTGGTAATGAAAAATATATAGTATATATGTGCTTTTCATGTATGATAAGTGGTAGACTAAGTAAAATTATTGTTGGTTCAATTATTAGCATAATGTGTTACTCACAGGTAGACTATGCATCATAAGTAAAACAACCATTAAGGAGATGATTTAATTATGTGATTGGACATGTATAGGATATCCACAAATACCATACTTGTTTGATTGTAGGTTTTAAATCACTCGTTTATGCATAAATCTTAGTCATGTACGTTTTTTTATAACTCAAAGAATAATTGTTGTGAGATGGTTTCTATATTGCAGTTCCTCAACCTGCCCAACTTAACTCTTTTGTCAACTCAGTTCCTGAACTAGATGGGACTAATTATACTGAGTGGAAAGAACACGTTGAGTTTTACTTGGGTGTACTTGAGATAGATTCGGGATTGACTGTGGATAAGCCGGCTGATCTTACGGCTACGTCCACGGAGAATGAGAAACTTGCCCATAATGCATGGACTAAAGCTAATAAACTATGCTTGAAATTCATGCGTTTAACCACTGCATCCAACATCAAATCTCTCATTCCTGATACTGAGACTCAAACAGCTAAGGAGTACCTACGGATAATCACTGAACGCTTTAAGCCTGGCGACAAAACTGTTGCTGGGAAACTTATGGCTGAACTAACCACTGCCCGTTATGATGGCACCAAGACCATGCAGCAACATGTACTTGACATGGCTAATCTGGATGCAAAGTTGGCTAAATTGGGCATGAAAGTGGATGATTCATTCCTAGTCCAATTTATTCTCAACTCCTTGCCTCAACAGTATGGTCCTTTCCAGATTCACTACAACACGATTACGGAAATGTGGAATGTGAATCAATTGACCAATAAGTTGGTTCAGGAAGAGGCAAGGATTAAGCAGTAGAACAACCACGTTGCTAATGCAAATTACATGCATGTGAATAGGAATGGGAAGAACAAATCCGGAAAGAAAAATTGGAAGGACGGTAAGAATATCTCCTCCAATCAGAATAGTTCTTCCAACCAGTCCGGTCAACCTGCACCAAAGAAAGTTAAGAAGAATGAGAATTGCCACTTTTGCAAGAAGGTTGGACACATTCAGAAGGACTGCATAAAGCACAGAGAATGGTTCGAAAAGAAGGGTAAGCCTCTGGCTTTAGTATGTTTCGAATCAAATTTTGTAGAAGCATCTTCTAACACTTAGTGGATTGATTCTGGATCTAATGTTCATGTTTCAAACTCGATTCAACCCAGAACATAAGTCCAAATGAAGCCTACCTTTACATGTGAAATAGGATGAAAGCCCCAGTAGAAGCCATTGGAACTTTTCGTTTAGTATTAAGTATTAGTTTTCATTTAGATTTAGAGAACACTCTTTATGTTCCTATAGTTTCTCGTAATTTGATTTCCTTGTCTAAACTTGGTATAAATGGCTTCTCTTCATATATTGGTGATGGACGTTTCAGTTTGTTTAAGAATAATGGTTTAGTAGGTTCAGGAATTTTAGTTAATGGTTTATATCAACTTATTCTTGATAATTCCTTTTCTGAATCTCTTAACGTGAGCTTGCATCCTAAAGTGGGTTTGAAACGTAGTAGGACAAGTGAGAGTTCTTCATTCTTGTGGCATAAAAGGTTGGGTCATATATCCAGAGAAAGAGTTAACTTATTAGTGAAAGAAGAGATTCTTCCGAGTCTTGATTTTACTGATTTTGAGGTTTGTATAGACTGCATTAAGGGTAAGCAAACTAAACATACCAAAAAGGGAGCCACGAGAAGTACTGAACTGCTTGAAATTATACATACAGACATATGCGGACCTTTTAATTTTCCATCTTTTGGTGGAGAAAAATATTTCATTACCTTTATTGATGATCATTCACGTTACTGTTATCTTTACCTTTTGCATGACAAATCTCAATCTGTGAATGCTGTAGAATCCTACATATCTGAGGTTGAGAGACAATTAGGTAAAAAGGTGAAAATCATTAGGTCTGATAGAGGCTAGGTGGTGAATA
The DNA here is from genome assembly GCA_027886185.1 of Rheum nobile. Lineage (NCBI taxonomy): Eukaryota > Viridiplantae > Streptophyta > Magnoliopsida > Caryophyllales > Polygonaceae > Rheum > Rheum nobile. The sequence continues at coordinate 713,097 of WOAB01000065.1, forward strand.
TTATGGAAAGTATGATGATTCCGGACAATGTCCTGATCCTTTTGCTAAACTCCTTGAAAAATTAGGAATTGTACCTCAGTACACAATGCCTGGTTCGCCATGGATGAATGGTGTTGCTGAGAGAGGTAATCGTACACTTTTATAGATGGTTAGGAGTATGATGTGTAATATCCCAGATATTTTATAAGGATAATTTGGAATTTTTCCAACTCCCGTATTACAAGTCAGATTAAATTCAGAGAAGTTCAGACATTCGGTAATATGTTTGATCTCTGTAATATTTTTCTGAGTAATATAAAATACAGTTGACGTATGTTCAAGGTTAAATAGTCGTTCGAGTACGAATATATTTAACCCGGGGTTAAGAAGATTAACCCAAAGTCAAATTGGTCAAAAAGGGTGAAGAATGGCCTTGACCGCACCCCGCGGTCAAGTGGCCGTACCCGCGGCGAAGGCCAAATCTGGGGCGGAAACAGAGATGCCACCGCACCCAGCAGTCACGCCACCGCACCCAGTGGTGGGATATTTCCTCGACGTTATCGTCTTTCCTCTGCAGGAGCAAGTGGCTCCACTTGTGGGTGTTTGTCCCCTTTGTCCCCGGCTTGTTCCCTCCTAGTTCCCTCCTTGCTTGGGCCTATAAAAGGAAGAGAACTTCGTGGAGAAGGAAGCCATAGATCGAGCTTCATCTTCTTCTCCCTCTGTTTTCTCTGTTTTCACCATTATTGTCTGAGCTCTGAGCTTCGTGTGAGAGCGTTCGGAGTTCCCTTTTGAGTGTTAAGGGTGCTCTTGAGTGTTGCTTGAAGGCCTAAGGTGTTGAGAGATCAAACCATAGACAAATCGAATCATACAAATCGGTTTTGGGTAAGTTTCTCCATTGATGCTCTGTCGAAGCTTCGTCACTGTCACACCACCGCACCCCGCGGTAAGACTCTCACCGCACCCGCGGCAAGTCTTATCCGAGTGTGTGTTCTTGTGGTTTGGCTTGGGGCGTGGCTCGATTCCTTTGATTTCTTTTCGTATTCTTTTAGATTCATATATAAGTGTATTGGATCTAAGTTAGGATCTTGTTATGGGTCGTTTCTTAGGGATTTATTATTCCAAATCTGTCCCCGTTTTGGACCCAGGAGCCCGTTGTTCAAGTTCGGCGGATCTAAGGCAAGTAGCGGTTTGCTCTTGCTCATCATTCCATATTTACCATTAATTATCAATTGTTTAGTTGTTAATTAATTTGGGATGATTTACTGTTTTGTTGGGAACAGTTTTGATAAATTATTTGATGAAAAGAAGTGATGTTATAATAGGTTGTATATTGCTAGATACAACGCTATTATGTTCATAATGGTTTTGTTGTGGATTTTAAAGGTGAATTTCATATGAAAGATTATAATAGGTTGCATATACTGTTAGTAGCAATGCTATTTTGATATATATATATATATATAGATTGATAGATCTATGATGTTGGCCTTGATGGCTTTGTTTTGATGTGATATATGACTGTGTTGAACTGTTTAGTTAGCACGAGTATTCGTAGGAACGTTTACTGGGGCCAGGAGGTCTAGTCATTTCTTGATAATTAAATGGAGAAAAGGGCATTGAGACCCTAATACCATTGGTGGGTCATGACTAGCCTCTATACTCGGGTATAGAGGTGGTGCACTTAGCTAGTGTCACATAAATCTCGAGAGTTGCTCCCAAGAGATCTCTCGTCTCGGGACGAGCTGATCATGATAAAAGTTTATAACGTGATGTGGTTTGGTTTTGGAATTAAATCAGATAAGTGCCTTTAGTGCACAAAATTAATATACCTCAGCTAGGTAATAGTGCAGCTAGGAAATCTCGTCTTGACTTTGATCAGAGTAAAGTTCTCTTTCCAATCTGGATTCGCCCTGGGGCGGTGAGGTTGGTCGTGAGCCGAAACATCAAGTCGTTTTTGAACGCTTGTATGAATATTATTAATTAAGTTTTCCAACATTTGTCATGCTTCCTATAAGGCTCATTTCATTTGGAGTCTTCTTTTGTGATTGATTGCTGTGAGACTCGGTCTCCAGAATCTTCTCTTGATCATGCCTTTTCATAATTCAGTGGAAATATGGTGGTTGACTATCGTTATCGGTTTTGATTCGAGGAGCGATGAGTCTAACCTAATACGACTACTTCGAACCACTCTGCTTTGTACCCTTGCGTAGTCGTTCATTAGACTAACTAACCGTAATTATTCCCTTGCATGGTTGGCTGGTGTCATCCGTTCGATTCGGCACATCAGGTATGTTGCTGTTCCGTGAATGCTAGAACGACTATGAAGATGAACGGTGTTTTGACAAGTTATTTTGTCGCTTTGTTTACAAGACTTCCGTTGTGTTAAATATGTTTTGCTTAAAGACTTCCGTTGTAATAACTCTGATGTTGTATTTTAAAAGTGCTTGGAATCATGTTGTATTCCGAGACGTTGATTTTAATAAAAGTTGTAATATTTGGTATTATAACTGTTGGTTGATGGTTTTATCGTTTGGAAAAGCCTGGGGTGACTTCGGGATGTTATATCCGAGGTCACTGGCAGTAATACTTTCAAAGGAAGAAGATTTGGGGGTGTTACAGATGAGTAATTCCAATTAACTTACCCATATCATTGTGGATGCATGCCCTTATGACTGTTGTATATATCTTGAATCGGGTTCCCAGTAAATTTGTTCCTAAGACACCTTTTGAGATGTGGAAAGGATGGAAACCCAGCTTAAGACATTTACGTGTATGGGGATGCCCAGCAGAGGCACGCATTTATAGTCCACATGAAAAGAAACTCGATCCAAAAACCATTAGTGGGTTTTTTATTGGGTATCCGGAAAGATCAAAAGGGTTTAGGTTTTACTTTCCTAATCATAGCACCAGAATTGTAGAAACCGGTAATGCTAAATTCCTTGATAATGGTTGTTGAATTCCTTAGGTTTTGATAGTGACAAACATTCAACTAATCTGGGTACTAAGTGTTTTAGGAACAAAGACAGTTGTCTCAGGGAACCTTTGCAGCAAAGGATTGAAGAGGGAACAAAGCTCTGTTCTTGTGCTTTGTTACCTCTGAAGGAACAACAATGACGAACAAGATCGAAGCTGCGAATGGAATGAAGAAATCCAGCGTGTTATTTATGGAAACAAATCAAGGCGCACACGCGGTCAAGGATTGAAGAAATCGGCTGGAAGGATCTAGCCGTTGGAGGAGATATGGAGAGAGAAGCTCGATTCCTTATCTTAGGGATTCTTTCCTTAGATAAGCGGATTGGAGAGAGAAAAATCTTATCACATCCGTTTATATTAATTTAAGGGAATCCTTTCCTTTTATTAATATATACGGCTAGGGATATTATTTATGGAAACAAATCAAGGCGCACACGCGGTCAAGAATTGAAGAAATCGGCTGGAAGGATCTAGCCGTTGGAGGAGATATGGAGAGAGAAGCTCGATTCCTTATCTTAGGGATTCTTTCCTTAGATAAGCGGATTGGAGAGAGAAGAATCTTATCACATCCGTTTATATTAATTTAAGGGAATCCTTTCCTTTTATTAATATATACGGCTAGGGATATTATTCCTCCAGCAAAACATATCTTCTTGTTACCATATTTGAATAAATCTTATCTTGTTACATTTAGGGTTTGCCGAGTTGTATTTAATAGAGGTGTGGATTCATTTCTATGTAACAACCACGACGACAGAAAATAGAGAGAACGAAAATAAGAAAGAAAAGAAGTGAGGTGTGTGTAAGTCTTTGAGGGTTGAGTTTGATTCATCGTTATAGAAGAGGTTTCGAGTCTAGCTAGTTGTTTAGATGTCGAAGTCCAGGATACAAGTGTAATCAAGCAAGAAATCAATAAGACAAGTACACGCTTCAAAATCCTCTCAAGCGAAAGCTTGAAGGTAGTGGTTTTTCCTTGAGAAGCTAGTTTTGCTAATCAGGGTTTCCACTATATATCGTGAGTTCGTTCGTTATCTTTCCTGCTATATTTATCCGCTGCAACTTCTGTGGGAACAAAGCTTTTGTTCCCTCAGACGTAACTCTAACGATCCAACAATGGCGAAGTCAGTGGGAGTGATAAAGTTAGAGAAGTGGTCATTAGAGAAATTCGGGCAACAATACCAATTCCTTTGCCCAGGATTTCGACTGATATTGTTCCACCTAATGTTGTTGGTCCAACCAACAGTGTAGAACCAAATGCCAATGACCATGCACTTCATCATGGGCATGTCGCCATTGAACCGAATGTAAGTGCAACACCTGAAGTAGCATTAAGGAGGTCTACAAGACCACAAAGATCAGCTATTTCAGATGACTATATGTTGTATTTACAAGAATGTGAATTTAACATGGGATTGGAAAAAGATCCGGCTATGTATTCACAAGCCATGAAAAGTGAAGATTCTAATAAGTGGATTGATGCCGTGTTTGATGAGATGAAATCTATGGCTACAAACAAAGTTTGGGAGTTAGTCGATTTACCAGAAGGACATAAGAAAGTCGGTTGTAAGTGGATCTATAAGACCAAACGTGACTCTCTTGGTAAAATCGAACGACATAAAGCTAGACTTATAGCTAAAGGTTTCCATTAGGTAGAGGGCACTAATTATAATGAGACCTTCTCTCCAGTTTCAAAGAAGGATTCTCTACACTTCATTATGGCCTTAGTAGCTCATTTTGACTTAGAGTTACATCAAATGGATGTGAAAATGGCTTTTCTGAATGGGAGTTTAGAAGAAGAAGTCTATATGGCTCAACCAGAAGGCTTCATTATAGATGGAAAGGAAAACATGGTCTGTTTGTTGAAGAGGTCGATATATGGATTAAAGCAAGCTTCTCGACAATGGTATCTTAAGTTTCATGATACCATTACCACCTTTGGTTTCACTGAAAACATGGTTGATCATTGTATATACCTGAAGATCAGTGGGAGTAAGTTTGCATTTTTGGTTCTATATGTTGATGATATCTTGATAGCGAGTAGTGATCTTGGTTTATTACGGGAAACCAATGACTTTCTTTCTCAAAACTTTGAAATGAAAGATATGGGAGATGCTTCTTATGTGATTGGGATAGAAATATTCCATGACAGATCACGTAGGATTTTAGGATTATCTCAGAATGCTTATATCACAAAAGTTTTGGAAAGTTTTGGTATGGCGCCATGTGATCCTAATGTTGTTCCGATTCAGAAAGGGGACAAGTTCAGCTTAAGTCAATCTCCTCAAACTGAGTTAGAACGTGATCGAATGAAAGACTATCCTTATGCGTCTCTTGTAGGAAGTTTGGGGTATGCACAGGTTTGCACTAGACCAGACATCAGTTTTACAGTTGGCATGTTGGGTCGCTATCAAAGCAATCCAGGCATTGATCATTGGAGAGCTGCAAAGAAAGTGTTGAGGTACTTACAAGGAACGAAGAAACTTATGCTCACATTTAGGCGTACTGATCACCTTGAGGTGGTTGGGTACACGGATTCAGATTTTGGTGGATGTGTAGACACTAGGAAAAGCACTTTTGGTTATGTGTTCATGTTAGCTGGAGGTGTTGTTTCATGGAGAAGTGTCAAGCAGTCCATCATTGCATCATCCACTATGAAGGCCGAGTTTGTAGCATGCTTTGAGGCTACAATTCACGCATTATGGTTGCGGAATTTTCTTTCAGGGCTTACAGTTATGGATTCTATCGCTAGGCCGCTGAAAATTTATTGTGATAACACCGCAACAGTATTCTTTTCTAAGAATGATAAGTATTCTAAGGGTATAAAGCACATGGAGATGAGATACTTATCAGTTAAGGAAGAAGTTCGAGTGAAAAGAGTGTCCATTGAGCACATCAACACTCGTGCTAATATAGCAGATCCATTAACTAAGGGGTTACCACCTAAGACATTTAAGCAGCATGCTGATACAATGGGTCTTGAGGGTGACCAGTAGTGTAGCTTTTCTTATTTATGGATTGCTAAGTGCTTTTGTTATGATACTATTTTTTGAGTATTCATTATTGAAGCTTCTGAAATTTTCTGTTTTATATTATGGATCATTTATGTATATATTACAATAATGCATGATAACAGAACTAGTCTTTCTTCAAGACATTAATGGGACCATTATGATTACTTCTAAATACAGACTTAGGTGTTTTGATTGTCGGTTAGTGGTACATGGAAGGGACTACGTTCTTTAATTATTGTGGAACCGCTATGACTCTAATTAATGATTTAGATCAACTGAGGGTAATTAAGATAAACCTATTAAGTATATCATTTCAGCATTTATGCGCGCCTTATGTTTGTTCCTATATGACCATTAAAGCATTTGTCATATGGACCAAGTGGGAGAATGTAAGAAATTCATAACCCAACAAGTATGGGCTTGTGGGTATTTCAAATTTCATTAATACATCTCATTATATGGCCCATATGACACATCAGGTTTAATTAAGGAACTGCTGATTTGATAAGATTTGGTTACAACTAGAAGATATTATTCTCTATTATTTAAAGATATTATCTATTATTGATCAACTTTGATGAAAGACTGAGATTTTATCTTTAGAGGATTTCGGCCCCTCTCTCTGCTTATAATAATAACCCGAAATTCATCATTAGGGTTAGGATAACGAAACACAACTTCAAGCATAGGTTAAGGGAGAGAAGGCGAATTCTAAGGTCTGCGTTTTGCTCCAACAGGATCTCATCCTCTTCGTCCTCTCGCAATCACGATGTCTGTTGGTATGTCTTTATGCCTTTGTGATTAAGTATATGATCAAGATCCTAAATCGTAATCATGTTAGGTTTAATTTTTACGAATTACAGTTTATAGTTTACAGATCATTCATCTCCCCAACATCACCCCACGGGATTGTGAAGCTTTTTTGTTGAGCAAGAAAAGTTTGAGGAAATTAGAGATACTCTACTACCAACATAATCAAGAAGAGGAGGAGGTCCCTAATAGCCACATGGAGATGTTGGGAAATCTCCAGCCTCCTGTTTTGGGCAAAAAAAATATCAAACCTAAATTGCCTTCGATGTGGTGCTATTAGTCGAACGAATCAAATTATAACTTTAAATAAATCAGAAAATCAAAATGATGAGACGAAATAGTAATAATAAAGCTTAGCTACAAAGGATTGCAGTGGGTCAAATGAGAGCGACTAATGTCGAATGGATGCTTAGAACAATCGAATTCCGCCTTGCTTGGAAAGATCGTGTTTCGGATTACAATGAAAGCTCAAAATGCTAGTAAATGGAGTAGTCAGAGGTGTCCTACAATGTGCTTATTGGGGATCTATTTATATAAAGAAACTTAAGTTGAGATTTTGGTGGGAAGTGGCCGTTGGATGATCGGATCGTCCCCATGATCTTCGGAGGTCGTTGCAACATACCTGAAGCGGACGTTGGACAGAGTCTTCGAGCAAGTCAGATAAGATCCTTACTCCACCATGGGCCTCCTTACTTAATCGTTCGTGGACCGGTCCAATCCGAATAATTCACGGCCCAACAATTGCCCCAAAGGAAATCGGACGAGTAAACAGTTGGACTTGGGCGATTTCCTTTCCCTGTGGATCGTGGGACCTGGAGAAGGAGCTGAGGTGAGTTCTGGTCCAACATAAGTGACACCCGACCCTATCCCTGACGTTGCCCCAAGTAAGGATGTCGAAGTCCGAAGCTCTTTACGCCTTAGTTTGTTGATTTGTCGTTTGGATATTCGAACTAGTTGTATTGAAAGTCCCTCCGTTGTGTGGGCAGACTCTGTGTTTTGGTGAAGGGTCAGGAGACCGCTCCTTGTTTGTCATTTACTTTGTTTTGCAGGTGGACTCGTCAGTCGCTTCCTGGTCAAGTCGTGTGACGTTGGTCGAGTAGACCTGTAATTGTATGTGACATGTCGTGTAGTTCCAGGGAAGAGCATTGTAGTGTTTGTATAATGCGCGTACCTTAATGGGGACATGTCTTGTAAACATGTGTCATGTTTTTGTTCCTCTATTCCCTGTGTACTGATCGATCGTGTTGTGTAAGATGTAAGCGCTTTTGTTTGTCTTGAGTGGATCCACTGCTTTGTTTGAATTTGTTGTGCATGTGTCGAATGAAACAAAGTAAAGGGTTGCTAGGAAATGACCGTTGGGGGCGAACCCAACGGCCCTCCGATGCTTGAGTCAGTAAACGCGTTCGATGAAATAATAATGGACTGAACAAATGTAATAGACAAGCTAACAAATGACAAAAGGTTTTTAGAAATGATACTGCTTTAGGTATGTCACGTTCCAACTTCTTGGGATGACGCATCCTTCCATATCTTGCAATCTGTAGGCGCCTTGTCCAACAACTTCTGTGATTAGGTAGGGTGCTGTGTGCTATCCAATCGACGAGTGGTTTTGTCCAATCTTCGGAGTCGACTGTCGAATGAGTTTCGGAGTTGCCTTGTGTGTTTAATTCTCTTGGTACTTGGCTGATGTCGAATGTCTCGAATTGTGCAACCAATCTTTGGACGACGCTTAGATAGGCATCCATTCTATCGTCTTTGGCAACGTACAATCCTTGGACCTGGTCTACAATCAGTAGAGAGTCGCAAATTACCTTTATGTTGTCGATCGTGAGATCTCAAGCTAGGTTGAGGTCGAATACGAGTGCTTCGTATTCTGCCTCGTTGTTGGTCGCGTCCCATTCACATCTTATGGCTTGGGCTATCTTGTCCCCTGTCTTGACTTTGGTCATCGCGTCCCCGGGAGTATGGCTGATGATGCATGTCCCTGCGATTATCGGACGTCGATCTGTGGTTGATTCGATCTGGACTTGGCTTGGTCTTGAAGGGTTATTCGTCCTCTTCCAGTCTGACTTGAGCCATCGCCTTGGCTTGGACATCTTCGAAGCTTCGACAGGGATATTTCGTCAATTCCCGACACAACTCGCTGTCCCGGACCAGACCTCGTCGGAAGGCTTCGACAAATGTAGGGATGTCGCAGTGGGGTATGGCGACCTTTTCCTTATTGTACCTGTAGAGATAAGTACGCAGAGGTTCGTTATGCTTTTGGAAAATACGATATAGGTCGCTAGATTGCTTCTCTAGTCTTCTACTACTAGCGAATTGAATTTTAAAAGCGTTGACTAATTATGCGAAGGATGCGATCGATCCTTGTGACAGATGCATAAACCAAGTAAGCGTCGGCCCTGCGAGGGAGGTGCCGAAACATTTACACATAACCGCCTCACGACCGGTCCTGGAGACGGAAATCGTCATGAGCTTTTGTTTATAGAGGGAGATATGGTCGTCTGGATCGCTCGTCCCATCGTAACTGGCCATGCTCGGGAGATGGAACTTCTTTGGGATCTCGACCCGTGCAATATCATCGACGAACGGGGACTCTTCGAAGCCGTCCAACGCCTCTCTCTCGATGGGTTGGGGAACGCCTGGGATCTTTGCGAGACGTTCGTCGAGAGACTTCATATGCTCGTTGATAGCCTGTTGGATGAGCGTCTGGATGCTAGGCGTCGTCGTAACCTGCGGGTTGGTTACTCGGGTCCTTTCGGAACCGGTCGGTGTGACAAAAGAAACATTGTTAGTCACAACAGGGTTGACACGAGAGGTTTCAGGAATACCGGTCGCATGGATTTGGTTTCGCTCGTTCGCTGGTGTCACGACTACATCCTCCATGTCCAATTGAGTTCGGATCCCTTCGAGGTCGATTGGTCGCCTGCTTCCAGCCGGTGCGGATGCGACGGATGTACATGTGCTTTAAGAAGCTCATTTTCGTCAGTCAAACGATTAATTACAGCAACAGAAGTATCGCGGATCGATTCGTTAGTCCGACGCTGGTTGGCTAGTTCTTCCTGGAGAGACGACAGGATTTGTGCCATTTGACGGATCTATTCTTGGGTGGAAACCTCCGTTGTATTGACGACCGTGTCGTCAGTGGTTGCTCCCAAGGTCGGCCTTTCTCCGGAGGCGCTGGGAGGAACGTCGTTCACCATTTTGGATGATTTTTTATGAAGTTTTTGAGTGCGAATCGGCTAACGGCCCCACGGTGGGCGCCAAATTGTTTTGGGCAAAAAGATATCAAACCTAAATTGCCTTCGATATGGTGCTATTAGTCGAACGAATCAAATTATAACTTCAAATAAATCAGAAAATCAAAATGATGAGACGAAATAGTAATAATAAAGCTTAGCTACAAAGGATTGCAGTGGATCGAATGAGAGCGACTAATGTCGAATGGATGCTTAGAACAATCGAATTCCGCCTTGCTTGGAAAGATCGTGTTTCGGATTACAATAAAATCTCAAAATGCTAGTAAATGGAGTAGTCAGAGGTGTCCTACAATGTGCTTATTGGAGATCTATTTATAATAAGAAACTTAAGTTGAGATTTTGGTGGGAAGTGGCCGTTGGATGATCGGATCGTTCCCATGATTCTCGGAGGTCGTTGCAACAGACCTGAAGCGGACGTTGGACAGAGTCTTCGAGCAAGTCAGATCAGATCCTTACTCCACCATGGGCCTCCTTACTTAATCGTTCGTGGACCGGTCCAATCCAAATAATTCACGGCCTAACACCTCCCACTGATCTCGAGAAGTTTATGTTTTACGGATATGATCAAGAAGATGAGGTCCCTAATAACCACATGGAGATCTTCGGAAAACGCTAGCCTCCGACTAATCTTGAGGAGTTTAAGCTTTATGGATATCAAGGCAAGTCGTTTCCAGCTTGGATGCCCAACGATGGCTTTGCTTCTGTCCTGCCAAATCTCGTCTCTTGATATTTCGGGTTGCAAGAAATGTGTGTATTTGCCACCTCTGAGTACACTTCCGTGCTTGAGATATTTGAGTCTTTCTAATTTATCAGTTTGGAATACATTGAAGAAGAGAATGTTTCACTTGCACCGTTTTGTCTCCCCGAATAGGAGAAGCTTGAGCTAAGCAATCTTCCAGAGTGGAAAGGATGGTGTAGAGGACTAGCTACCAGGATCGATGATCAGTTGTTGGTGTTGCCTGCATCATTACCTCGCCTTTCAAGACTAGAAATCTTTTATTGCCTTAATTTGATGGCGCCAACCCTCCTTTCATTTCTCAAGCTGTTCGAGTTAGAGAAAGACTTGAGTCGGAAAACATAAGAAACATGCTTGTCGTCCTTCCATTTGTTTGCTCAAGTTTGTACTCACAGTATATTTAACTTGTCTTTGGAGGAGAAGGATTATTTGAGATTGGATATTTCATATTTTCAATCTACAAAAACTCCATCACACGAATGTTTCATCAACTGACGCATCTTCAAGTCAGGAACTGCGACTCTCCCACTACAGCATCTTACTGCTCTTCGAGAGTTAAAGATCACAGATTGTTGTGGTTTTACAGGGGAGGAAGAAGAGGGGGACGAACGTCCTCAAAAGCCATGGTAAGGGCTTAGAAGACTTGAGCACTTGAGTTTATGTGGTCTTCCAAAGATGGTGAGACTGCCACAATTCCTCACCACCCTCCAAAATACAGAATTGTGACAACTTACCAATTCCAGAATGGCTGCACAATACTTTCCGAAATAAAAACTAGGACGACGAGTTCCTTTGGTTCAAAAAAAGGTATAACTATATCTTAATCACATGATTACAGTCTCACGTTCAATAATGTCAACCAAGTGATTAATATATATGTATGTGGTATTTGGTATTTGGTTATACGAGGCAGAAATTCATGGTTGCTCCACCTCCACTTAAAAGACTCTGTGTGCTACAAATTAATATAGCAACCCACGAGGTATGTTTTAACACTAATGAGATTTACTAGCTTTCTCTTCTCTCTCGTAGCTTGTTTGTAAAATGTAATCTCTACCGCGCTGTACAGGAGGAGAATAGTGTCTTTACTTTTTTCTGATCTCATTTTCTTTGCAAACTTTTCAAATTTTATTTTGGTATATATCTCAATGTTTCTATTCCATTTCTTTTCCTTATTTTCTGCCTATGACATTGTTCTTCTGAAACCTTTTGTCTTGTGTTGTGTTTGGATATATGGTTGCAGCTATACGTTGTAATGGTAGTATACTCCAAGTTCTTACGCACTCTAACTCTCTAAGGTTGGCTTGTTGGTATGTGTTCTTCTTCATTTTCTTCATATAGTTATTATGTGTTCCTGGCTAAAAACACAAGTAATATTAGTTGTTTACTTACTCAAATTAATTTCTGAACCTTTTCAGATTAGTATATATATGGGTTTATGCCTAACTATAACATATACAGGTAAAAATGATTTATCTTTATACTCAGCGACCAAAGCTACTGAATTATGTTTACAATAGAATAAGTAAAGCAAGCTTTATTTCATAGCTAAACAAGAGCCGGAGAAAGTAAGGATGGAGGAAGAACAAGGGAGCCAAAGATGAGAAGATGGAAGGGAGAAGATGACGGTGATGGTATGGCGCCCCAAAACCAAGAAGAAGCAGGTTGTGTTGATGAATGTGGAAGTACATTTTGTTCTCAAGAAAAGAGCTACACTATAGTCTATAGACAGCAATGCTCGCGACTCAATCATCAAACAGAGCAAATCATATGTCCAGCTCAAGCCATTTTACAGTTCTATATATGTCCTTATGCATTCGGCATTGATCTTTGTAAAAGTAAAGGAAAGAAAACTCTAAAAACACTTACATTTGACAATATTATTACGAAGTTCTGGTTTTATTGGATATTTTGTGTATATTAGTTGGGCCTTTATTGTGCTTATCTTTCCCTCTTCTGAGATTGATTCTTCGGATTGGTTTGGCTTCATTGCCTCATCTCTTGTATTTAGTCCTTGTTTCTTTCTCTGTAATTGCACTCACAAATTTTCAGAAACAAAGCTTGTTGTTTTGTTTATGGTATCATAGCCATAAAACACCATCCTTCTCAAATCTCAATTACTATTTTTCTCGACTTTGTGAGTATTCACCATGTCTGGTGATGGTGAACAAACTAAAAAGAGGGGAGAATATGAGTTTAGAAGAGAGGTTTGATGTTCAACTGAGTTATTATTTACCATAGAGGAACTTACAATAGCTACGTACTAGATTTTGATAGAATCCTTAATTAACAAGCTAACATTATACTAACAGATAGACATCACTGAATGTTATTCTCTCTTATCTATTACCCCTTGCAAGCGGCAGACTAGAAGCTTGTCCCGCAAATCTGTGAAGGCTCTTCCATTGAGAGACTTGGTAAAAATGTCAGCTCATTGGTCAGAGGCTGGTATATGACGAACGAGTAGCTCACCTGCTTCAACCTTCTCTTGAACAAAGTAATAATCCAGGCGAATGTGTTTAGTACGAATCGTCACAACAGGATTAGAAGCAAGAAAGGTAGCAGAAAGATTGTCACAAAGCAAGGTTGGCGCCGATGTCAGAGGATGTCAAAGCTCATGCAAAAGTTGTTGTAACCACACCAGCTCAGTAGTGAAAAAAGTAATTGCCTTGTACTCAGATTCAGTGCTCGAGCAGCCACAACTTTATGTTTTTTGGATGCCCAGCTAACCAAATTACCACCGTAATAGATAGAAAACCCATGTTGTGAACGTAAATCGACTGGATCAGAGGTCCACCCAGCATCAGAGTAAGCAACTAAAGCAAAGTTCTCAGAGCGAGTAAACTTAAGGCCATGAGAAAGGGAGCCTTTTAAGTATCGTAAAATCTATTTGACATCTCGCCAATGACTCTAATGAGGTTGATGCATATGTTGACATGCTCGGTTGACTGCATAACTGATTTCAAGGCGAGCAATTGTGGCATATTGTAAACTCCCAACCACTTGACGATAAACTCTCGAATTAGCCAGCATATCATCAAACGTGTCAACTACAGATCGGGCCAGCGGGAGAGGAATCTGACTTGGCTTCCAGCATACCACATCGATCCAACAGTTCCCTAATATACTTATACTGAGATAAAAATAAGGAATTAGAGGAATGGTGTACCTCAACACCCAAGAAATAAGATAGTTGTCCAAGATCTTTCAATGCAAAAGTATGATGCATGGACTTGACAAAGTCGTCAATAGCAGTGGAACTGGACCCTATAATGATGATGTCGTCCACATATACAAGAATATAGGTGAAATCTTGTTGAAAAGGAACAAACAAACAACGAGGTGTCAGAGAAGTAGGATCGAAAGCCAGCTCAAAGCAACTAAACTTTAAGCTTTGTAAACCAAGATCTAGGTGATTGTTTGAGTCCATATAAAGCTTTGTGTAGCTTACAAACATAATTTGGTCGTTGCACATCAACAAAGCCTTTAGGCAGCTCCATAAGTACAATTTCTTGCAAATCACCATTCAGAAACGCATTGTGAATATCTAGCTGCCTTAAGTTCCACCCTTTTGACAAAGCAATAGATAGAACGAGTCGAATGGTAGTCGGTTTAACGACAGGACTAAGTGTATCAAAATAATAGACACCCTCTTTGTTGGAATGGAACTTTTCGAACCTCAGTTCCCATGAAGTTCCCTTCCTCTGTTTCTCTTGTTTTGACGATGACAAACACGTGAGATTAACTGGCTTCTCTAGTGACTTATGAACAGGTGAAAAGATAAGGGAAATCAAGTCCCAGTGAGCGCAGATCAAGATCAAGGGAACTGGATGGGAACCGCGTCAGTGGTTTCCCAGAATCATCAACAGAATCTTTGAAGAAGATTTTCTCACCAAATCCGGATGCTATCAAATGAAGATCTTGGCCGGTTTACATATAGAATATTCTTATAGGATTATGTAAATTAGGATTTGGGTGAGAGAATATTTTGTGTCTTATTTTGTTAAGATATAAAATATTCCATCATGTATTTACGGGATTTGTTTGTTCAAGGGATTCTCTTCCGAGATCTTTCCTTGACAAATAAGTCTTATATATACATGATGTTGCTGGTGCAATTAGGTTATGCATTTACGAGCTCTCAAAGTGCATCAGAACTAAAGAAGAAGAAAGAAGAAAAGCTGAGTCGAAGTAAGTCTTTGTGTGTTAATTTGTGATTTACTAGGGAACTGGGGTTAGCCTGAAAGATAGGTTTGAACTGCTGAGTTCGGAAGTTGTAATCAAAGTTAATATACAAGTAGACTTTTCAATCCTCGCAAGAGGGGTGGTTTTTATCCTAGATAACTAGTTGGTTATCAAAGGTTTCCACCTTAAGTAATTTGTCTTGATAACTTGCTTATTTGTTATTCCGCTGCCCATAGGAACCGAACACCTTTGTGTCTCAGTTCCCTTGATTCTAACGCACAGATCCTACAATTGGTATCAGAGCTAGCACTCTAGATTGTGTGTTTACATAAGCAGGTTTCCAAAGATGACTCGTAACAACGAACCTGAACTCGGAGTGTCCATCAACAAGCCATACATTCTCAAGAATGGACAAATCAACTGGTGGACTCAACAACTCATTGGCTTCATGCAAACCAATGACATGCAGTGCTGGCTAGTCTTGGAAAATGGTAATTATCCTAAGCCAAAAGATCCAAAGGATGCTACCAAGGACTTGCCTCCCGCTGAATGGACTCAAGAGCAATTTGGTCAACAAGAGAAAAATGCAAAGGCTCGCCAATACATTCTCAATGCTCTGTCCAAGACCGATCAAGATAAGGTCATTGGCATTGACAATGCTAAAGATATGCTGAAAGCTCTCAGGGAATTCAACTTGGGAAGTACAGATCTTCAAAACAGTAGGAAGTTTGACTTACAAGGAGAATATCACAGATTTAAGATGCTTGAAACCGAAAATGTATCCTCTTATCATTCTCGTTTCAAGATTCTATGCAATGAACTCACAGCCTGTGATGCTCCTCCAGAAGAGTGGTCCAAATCCATGGTGATTATCAACGGACTTAACTCAAAGTTCGAAATGACTCAGAGTATCATGCTGCAAACTCTGTCAATCAGAGTCCTCCCTGTCCAGGAAATCATTGGTCAACTCCAACGACAGGAAGACAAGGCTAAGGGAACTGAACAAGTGAAAACTGATCAAAGCATCGCCCTTATGCTGACCAAAGTCATGGAAAGACTAAAGACCGATGAACATTCTGATGAAGAAAATGATGATGAGATCACGGCTCTTCTAACTCGTACTGTTAGGAATTTTCAGAAAGGCAAGTTCCCTAGGAAGGAGTTCAAGAGGGAACACAAGGAATTCAGGTGCTACCAATGCAATCAGATTGGTCATCTTGCTAAGAACTGCTCAAACAAGAAGGATGATGTAGAACCACAACAGAAAAAGGCGTTGGTTGCTACATCCACATGGGGCAACTTTGATGAAGAATCTGATGGGGAACCAGACGATCTATCTTCTGGACAGTGTTTAATTGCTGAAGCTCCCTCTGCTAGGGAACTCCTCTTCAGTTCCCCTGACCTTTGCCTCATGGCGTCTGACAACTCAAGCACTGACTCTGTCCCCTCCAAACCTGAGGTACAAGAACTCACTGAAACTCTTACTAAGTTTGATAAAAAGCACTTGATTAAATTAATTATCAAACTCAGTGAAGAAAACAACACCTTGCAAGAAAAGATTACTGAAAATGAAGAAGAAATTTCTTGCTTAACTGAAGAAAACGCCGTTTGGTGTAAGAAAGTTGAGGATGCCTCTAAATCCAGTATATCTTCGCATGCTGTTTGCCCTACTTGTGACTTGCATGATAAATTGAATCTTGGTGAAAATTCCCATGCTAGTTCCTCTTCTGATAATGGTTTCTTACAGTCTATCATACGAAAACTTGATTCTCTGACTGAATGCATTCATGAAAAGACTATTAATCAAACTGTGTTTGTGAAAGCTAGAGCTGGTATAGGATACTCTCCTCGTGATCCTTCTGATACTCTATGTGATGCTCATTGTGATTCTGAGTTGGTAGCAAATGAAGTCCAGGCTAGAAATGAAAAACTTGATCTAGCTCTACAAACTGCTAAATGCAAGAATGAATACCTGGAAGAGAGAATTAAAGTTCTTGAAAATGTGTCAAATAAAAATCTTCCTTGTGCTCCTAATGATTCTAAGATACATGAGATGTATAAGGAAATTGGTCGCCCAGCTCCTAACCATCCCAGGAAGAAGATTGATCTAAGGGAAAGAAAGAAAGCCAACTCAGTTCCCTTCAGAAAGAAGGGTAAGTATCTCTGGATTCCCAACAACCGTGTTTGCTGGTACTGTGGGAACCAGGGTCACAACATTGATGAATGCAACAAGAAATACAGGGACGAGGAACAAGCTTCTGAGAAAAGAAATTTCAAGAGAAAGGACAATAGGAAGAGAACTGAAATTTCTGATTTGAATGACCCCTATTATTATTCTTCACAGGGAACTCATCCTACTAATCTGCCTAGGACCTCCTCTCCTAACAAACCCGGGAACGGTAAACCGACCTGGGTTCGTAAGAAATGATGTTTAATGTCGCAGGTTGAAGTGAGCAAAGAAGAAAAATGGTACATAGACAGTGGAGCGTCTTGTCACATGACTGGGAACAAGAAGAAATTACACTCACTTCAGCAATACAACGGAGGAAAGATTTCCTTCGGCGACAAAAGGAAAGGAGCCATCTGCGGCGTTGGATGTGTGGATCTCACTGAAAAGATCCAGGTAAGTGATGTTCACCTTGTTGATAATTTAGGCTTTGATCTAATGAGTGTGTCTCAGCTGTGTGATCAAGGGGAGAACCATGTCCTATTCACTCCCAAGGAATGCTTTGTGCTGAATCCTGAGACTCACAAAACCCTTTTGAAAGGGAAACGGTACAACAATGTCTATGTTGTTGACACAAGCTTCATCCCTGAAGAAAATCTTTGCTTGTCTACCATTGCTGATAGAACTTCCATATGGCACCAAAGACTTGGCCATGCTAGCCCTCTGCTTATTCACAAGCTCCACAAAAGGGAACTGGTGCGAGGACTTCCCTCTGTTCAAGTTGACAAGGACCACGTCTGCTCAGACTGTGTTAGAGGGAAACAGGTAAGAAGCTCCTTTAAATCTAAATCTGTGATCAGTTCCTCTCTTCCTCTGGAACTGGTTCACATGGATTTATGTGGTCCCATGCGTACCCAAAGCTTTGGGGGAAACAGGTACATTCTGGTACTTGTTGATGATTTTTCACGCTTCACCTGGACTATATTTCTTAAATCAAAAGATGAAGTGTTTGATAGATTCTCTGCTGTGGTTCCTACTCTTGAAAACTCCTTTGGCCACACTATTCGGGCCATACGTTCCGATCATGGAACGGAGTTCAAAAATGCAAAGTTTCTAACCTTTTGCAGGGACAAGGGAATCTCTCACAACTTCTCTGCTCCTCGCACTCCTCAACAAAATGGAGTCGTTGAACGGAAAAATCGCACTCTAGAGGACATGTCTCGCACTATGCTCCTCTCTGCTGGTCTTCCTCATCGTTTCTGGGCTGAAGTTGTCAACACCGCCTGCTACATTCTGAATCGTGCTATGCTTCGCCCTATAACTGAGAAGACCCCCTATGAGCTCATCAAAGGCCGAGTTCCCAACATTTCCCATCTTCGGGTCTTCGGATGCAAGTGCTTTGTGCACAATAATGGCAAAGATCCTATTGGGAAATTTGATCCCAGAAGTGATGAAGGGATTTTCCTTGGCTACATCAGCAACAACAAAGCATACAAAGTGTACAACCTTCGTACACAAAAGATGGAGGAAAGTGTTCATGTTGTTTTCAATGAGTCTGCTTTTTCTAACATGCAACAGGTACCCTCTATTCCTCACAGCGCTGATGATGATTCTGATGAAGCTGGACCTGCTGTCCCTGAGTTCACTCTCAACATGTCTGGGGATGACTCAGCTGAGCCGCCTTCTCCAGCCACTCCTACTGGCAACTCTAACTCTCCCTCTAGTGATGATTCCCCAGACTCAAATTCTCCTACTTCTGAGTCAGAGAATGCTGGGAACTCAGAGGCTACTACTGATGGGAACTCCGCTGATCAAACTGATGGGAACTCAGGCACTGCTTCTGCAGAGAACTCTGGTGATTCTTCTATCTCTGCAACTGAAGGCTCTCTGCCAACCCCTGCCGATGATTCCATTCCTGTTCCCAACTACAAGTACAAAGGCTCCCATCCAGTGGATCTCATCTTTACTCCCTATCACAAGCCAACCACTACCACTCGTTCCTATCTGAAGAATTTCTGTGCCTTCAATGCCTTCCTATCCATGGTCGAGCCCGAGAACTACAAAGAAGCTCTCACTGACCCGGATTGGATCAATGCTATGCAAGAGGAACTTCATCAATTTGATAGGAATAAAGTTTGGCGTTTGGTTCCCTGTCCTCCCAACATGACTATCATAGGAACCAAGTGGATTTTTCGCAACAAGCTTGATGATTCAGGGATTGTCACAAGAAACAAAGCTCGTCTTGTTGCTCAAGGGTACAATCAGCAAGAGGGCATTGACTATGACGAAACTTTTGCTCCTGTTGCTCGAATGGAGGCCATCCGCCTAATGATTGCCTATGTTGCTCACAAAGGCTTCAAGCTCTTCCAAATGGATGTCAAAACTGCCTTTCTCAATGGCGTTCTTCAAGAAGAAGTGTACGTCAAGCAGCCACCTGGGTTTGAGGACAGAGACCATCCTGACTATGTCTACTTCCTCGACAAAGCTCTCTATGGGCTAAAACAGGCCCATCGAGCATGGTATGACCGCCTTGCTCAGTTCCTGTTATCCAATGGATACAGAAGAGGTTTGATTGACAAAACTTTATTCTTGTTGGAAGTCAAAGATGATATCTTGGTTGTTCAAGTATATGTCGATGATATTATTTTTGGATCCACTAACCTCTCTCTTGTAGAAAAATTCAAGAATCTTATGAGCAGTGAGTTCGAGATGAGCATGATTGGGGAACTGACCTTCTTCTTAGGTCTTCAAGTTAATCAACTTTCAGAAGGAACTCAGGTCCATCAACAGAAGTATGTGAAGGATCTTCTGAAGAAATTCAAGATGGACACAAGCAAGCCTTTTGCCACTCCTATTTCCCCAGCAACCAAGCTCACGCTGGAAGATTCTGATCCAAAGGCTGATCAATCTCTGTATCGGCAAATCATAGGTTCCCTTCTCTATCTCACTGCCAGTCGGCCAGATATTATGTATTCTGTGTGTCTTTGTGCTCGCTTTCAGGCTGATCCTCGCACTAAGCACATGGCAGCTGTGAAAAGGATTCTTCGCTATCTGAAGGGAACTGACAATCTCTGTCTATGGTATCCCAAACACTGCGACTTTGAGCTCATCTCCTACACCGACGCTGACTATGCTGGATTTCTTCAAAATCGGAAAAGCACTTCTGGAATGGCTCAATTCCTTGGCCCTTGTCTGGTCTCCTGGGGTTCTAAGAAGCAAACGTCCATTTTCCTCTCAACAACTGAGTCAGAATACATTGCTGCTGCTGCGTGCTGTGCTCAAGTCCTATGGCTCAAACAGCAACTCGCGGACTTTGGTAAATCCTATGGCCCTCTCAAAATTCTTTGTGATAACACTAGTGCCATTAGCATCTCTAAAAATCATGTCCTTCATTCCAAGTCTAAGCATATTGACATAAGGCACCATTTTTTGAGAGATAATGTGGAAAAATGGATCATTGTTATGGAACATTGTCGTACTGATGAACAAATTGCTGATATATTCACTAAAGCCCTTAATCGAGAACCTTATGAGTATTTTAGACTCCTTCTTGGCATGATTTCCATTGATTAGAGGTTCTGGGTTCCCTTGGCTATTTCCCTGGTCTTGACTAGATTGTTGATTTATTAGTTTACCTGGTAACTCGTTGGGAACTGTGTTTATTGCATTTCTTGTCCCTCTCTGCATTCTTGTGCTCATTGTTATGTCTTCAGAGGTGCCATATTCATGCTTTCATATGTTATGTGGACTTCATTTGTGCTCTTATTTCAACAATATATAAACAATCTGATCTCTGAACCCTCATAATAAGCTGAAATGATGATTGTTTATAAGCTAACCCTGGCCTGGCTTTCCTAGTAGTTCCCTATGATCCATGCTTTATTTGTCCACAACTGGGAATTTACTAGCTTAGCGTCAAAAATGCCTTCCTGATATTTTTCATGCTCTTGGATGTGTTCTCTTCATGTTTTACATTCCCCACATATATGCTTCCAAGAATTTCCCTAGCCAGGAACTGATAAGGAACTAAGGGGGAACTGGTTGTGCTTCTTGCCGTTTGATCTCTGACGCTGCCTCGATTCCCGGTTTTTTTCTGCTCAGAGTATTTATGGCAACTTGAAAGCAGTAGCCGTTGGAGATTATTTCTGATGGGACTTCTTTCCATCCGTTGGAGATTTGGATAGAATTTGGGAAATTCTTATCTTCGTCATTAAGGAAATTCTGGAAGATCCGATCTTGTAGCCGTTGGAGATTTTTGGAAGATATGCTGCTCCATTTAAGGGGAACTATGCACTATTCCCCGGTCACCGCTGATCATCTCTGTGCTCTCTCCTTCTCTCAAATCTCAAAACCCTAAATTTGCCGTTCTCTCCCCACCAAGCTCCCATGGCAGACAAGACTATTCAGGTTTCTCTCTCTCAAGCCGATCTTGAGTTCTTGGCGGCTCACGGACGATCTTCAACGCCCGTAGCCTCCGATGCTCAGCCGTCTGCCGCTGCCGTCCCCACCTCTACCTCTGATGTTGCCACCCCATCACCGGCGACATCGCTCCCCACTCCCACGGCCACCCCACAAAAATCGGCCCCCACTGAATTCACCCCGTCCTCTCCACAAAAAGCCCAAACCCTCTCTGTGGTACCCTCCTCATCCACCCACAAAGAACCCTCGCCTGATGCTACTCTATCAAAGCCGGCACCCTCCTCCTCAAAAGGCCTATCCCACCATGCCAGCCCTGCAAGTTCCCAACAGCACTCGTCTCCCCTCGAGGCTCATGATCAGGGAGAAGATATCTCCCCCTTGGAGTCCCTGCCTCCCAAAATATCAAAGAATTCCGTCGGCACCTCTGCTGTAAAGCGCCTGCGCGCTGACTTCGACGACGATGAGGTCACTCTCCTCTCTGAAGTAAAGGCGCCTCGCTCCAAGAAGGCAAAGCCCTCTTATGTGGCCCTTCGCACCAGGTCTGCTAAAGCTCCCAGTGCAAAATCGAAATCAGCTGCCCTGCCTTCGACTTCACACAAGGAGTCGTTCGCCTCGCGCAACATTCTGGGACCCCTCTTTATGGGAACTCAACTCTGGTCCTGCGGTCTCCCTGAGGTTGAGCAGTTCAAAGTTATGCTTGAGATCCAGCAGTGGGAAAACCTCTTCGCTGAGCCCACCGGAGTTGATGATGCTGTCGTCCGGAGCTTCTACTCGTCTATGTCTTTCGTTGGGACACCTGAGGGAGATGAGCCGTCTGATATTGTGGTTGTGATTGGTGGTCGCCTTATCTGCATCACCGCTGAGATGATTGGGGCTGTGCTACACGTGCCCACTGGTGATGGCTTCTTCCAAATCACCAAGAAGAACTGGCCCTCCAAGAAAGAAAACTTTGTCCAGTTCCTCTTCGGCCCCAATCCCCCAAAAGATCTCCACACAAAATATCTCTCCCTCCCCATGAAGCTGCTACACTCCTTCCTCATCTCCAATGTCATTCCTCGCCAGGAAAAGAGGAATCAAACTCAGATTGCTGACGTGGTGTTTATGGAGAAGATGCTCTCTGGCGAGCGCCTGGATCTCCCCCGGATTATTATGCTGCATATGCAAGCCTGCCGCTCCCACACATCTCACTCCCTACCCTATCCGACGGTGATCAAGGCCATCCTGTCCTCTCTCAACTCCTACCCGGCTGATCCCACTGAGTCCCAGTTTTCGCACCTCATGGACGTGGCTTACATCAATAGCCTCAGTGTGGATGTGGTGCCGGAGGTCAAGCCCAAGAAAACTCGAGCTGCTGAGTCTGAGAGTGCGGAACCCGCTTTGCTGTCCTCCAACGATGATGTTTGTGCCGCTCTTAGGGAAATCTCCTCTGCCATCAGGGAGCTCGCTGCTAGGATGCCTCCCCGTTCCCCCTGATGCTCTTTTGTCAGTTTCTGGCTTAGATTCCCTAGGATTTCCCCTGCTTATTAGCTGCTCTGCGTTGTTGGTTACCTTCTTTCAGCATTGTTGTTTGTTTCCCTTGCCTGTGTCTGCTATATATTGTGCCTCTTTTGCTTAATTAATGAAATCATTTTGCTAAGTTGTGCCTTGTTCTTGCAATTGACATGTTTCCCTCTGAGTTATTCTCGGTTTTATACTGTATCTAATCTATCTTTTCGATGATGTCAAAAGGGGGAATAGATTCTGGAATCCTGGAACCAATAGGACTGGTATCGTGTTAAGGAGGAACTAAGTATCATTGTCAAAAATTAAGGGGGAACTATGAAGCAATCTCCTCAGTATCTTTGCTTCCATAATCTAACTCCTTTACTGCCTATTGGTTATATGCTTATATGTTGGTATTTGTTTGTCATCATCAAAAAGGGGGAAATTGTTGGAATGGAACTTTTCGAACCTCAGTTCCCATGAAGTTCCCTTCCTCTGTTTCTCTTGTTTTGACGATGACAAACACGTGAGATTAACTGGCTTCTCTAGTGACTTATGAACAGGTGAAAAGATAAGGGAAATCAAGTCCCAGTGAGCGCAGATCAAGATCAAGGGAACTGGATGGGAACCGCGTCGGTGGTTTCCCAGAATCATCAACAGAATCTTTGAAGAAGATTTTCTCACCAAATCCGGATGCTATCAAATGAAGATCTTGGCCGGTTTACATATAGAATATTCTTATAGGATTATGTAAATTAGGATTTGGGTGAGAGAATATTTTGTGTCTTATTTTGTTAAGATATAAAATATTCCATCATGTATTTACGGGATTTGTTTGTTCAAGGGATTCTCTTCCGAGATCTTTCCTTGACAAATAAGTCTTATATATACATGATGTTGCTGGTGCAATTAGGTTATGCATTTACGAGCTCTCAAAGTGCATCAGAACTAAAGAAGAAGAAAGAAGAAAAGTTGAGTCGAAGTAAGTCTTTGTGTGTTAATTTGTGATTTACTAGGGAACTGGGGTTAGCCTGAAAGATAGGTTTGAACTGCTGAGTTCGGAAGTTGTAATCAAAGTTAATATACAAGTAGACTTTTCAATCCTCGCAAGAGGGGTGGTTTTTATCCTAGATAACTAGTTGGTTATCAAAGGTTTCCACCTTAAGTAATTTGTCTTGATAACTTGCTTATTTGTTATTCCGCTGCCCATAGGAACCGAACACCTTTGTGTCTCAGTTCCCTTGATTCTAACGCACAGATCCTACACTCTTCTTGATGAAAACCTTTAGCGACTAACCTGGCTTTATACCGTTCAATGCTCCCATATGCTTTTCGTTTCACCCGATAAACCCATTTGTTGCCCACAACATTGGAGTTTGCTAGTTTGGGAACAAGGATCAACGTATGATATTTATGCAATGCCTCAATTTCCTTCTCCATAGCATCCCACCAATCTTGAGATTTACTAGCTTGACTGAAGGTGGATGGCTCAACAACATCGGAGGTAGACGACGACGCCAGGTGACGAGCAACATGGAAGGATTTTGGTTTTAAATGGCCCGTCTGAGGTCGAGTCACCATGGCATGCTTAGATCCATCTATGGCACGAAATTAGGTTGCACCCGTCGGATTGGGCTGGACTGATGGAGTAGGACCATGGTTAGGCACCGACGATGACGACCTAACTAGAAAGGGCGAGTCGGTGGGTGTTGTAGGAGTCTGGGATAAAATAGAGGGTGACGGTGCGGTGACGGGAGAGGAGTTGCGAATAAGGGATGGCGAAATGGGAGAGTTTCGGCCGAATGTGGGAGGCGAGGTGGAGGACGTCAAGGGTGGGACATGGGAGTTGACGGCAGGTGTTTGTTGTGAGGAGTTGGTGGCAGCACTTAAGAATTGTGAGGGCATGGTTGGAGAGGATGAGGGTAAGTTATTAATGGGCTTGAAATTTTGCACCTTAGTTGAGTTTGGGTATTGGGCTTCATAAAAAACAACACGGGTAGATATGTATACCCGGTCACTGACATTGTCTAAGCAAATATAGCCTTTATATTTGGAGCTATAACCTATGAACGTACATGGTAGAGATCTGAAGGCTAATTTTGTGGTGTTATACAGTTTTAAGTAAAGAAACAGAGGCATCTGAATGACTTCAATGCTTCATAATTTGGACTCTTGTGATAGACTAACTCAAAGGGAGACTTGTACCCTAAGAGAGGAGTGATCGTTCTATTGGATAAGTAGACTACCGTATGAAAGTCATTTTCCCAAAACTGAAAGGAGAGAGATGTGTGGGCAAGAAAAGCTAGACCTTTTTCTTGGACGATCATGTGACGACGCTCAACAACACTATTTTGGGACGGTGTATAAGGACAAGAAACACGATGAAGAATGTCGTAAGAGTTTAGGTATAGTACGAGTGCCATGAATTCACCCCTACCATCAGTTTGAAGACACTTGATATTTTTTTGAACTGTGTTTGGATCATTTTGTGGAATTGGACAAAAAATTGATGAACTTGGGATTTATTTGACATAAAGTAAATCCAAATAAACTTGAAATAATCATCCACAAATTGAACATAATAACGAGACCCATAAATAGAGGAGACTAACGCAAGACCCCAGACATCAAACATTAACTTGCTAAACTCATGTCAACTGACAATGGGAAACCTATAACTTTTCCCAAGTTGACAAGATTGACAGACATTAGACAAACTTTTATTTAACATTGGTAATTGAAACGAGGACACTAGACGTTTGAGGACAAACTCATGTGGATGACCAAGACGGTGATGCTAAGTGGACATACTTGTACGGATGGCAGAGAGGGATGTGGGAGCAGGTTGATGGCTTTTATTTGTGGTGGAAGGGAGTCGGTAAAGTCCGATGTCAAAGATGCCCTTTAGAATAATCCTGCCCTACAAATCCTTAACAAACCAATAATTAAAGTGAAGTTCAACAAATACCTTATTGTCTTTTTGTCAAAGACGAAGAACTTAGTAAATTCTTTGTTATATGAGGAGCAACTAACACATTTTTCAGCAATACATTACGAGATCCATTTAAGACAAGTTCACCAATGTGATTGATTGGAATGGTCTTACCATCACCCATAGCAAGCTCATCTTGACCACCATAATCAGACTTTACCGTCAAATTCAACATGTTGTTGGTAGCATGATGAGTTGCTCCCGAATCCATGAACCACGTCGGGTCCTGCAGTACGGAAGGAGATGTGTAATTTGCTGATCTGTTGGTAGTGGGTGGGTTGTACGTGTTGGAGCTGGGCTCAAGGCCCACTAAAGGTTTTGGCCCAATACTCTTTCACAAAGGAAAAATAAAAGAAAGGCTGCAAAAAGGGGACAGGGGGCTCGACTGGACAGGGGGCAAGACTTCAGCAGAGGGGGGAGAGAGAAAAGCTCTCTAAAATTCCATGGGGAAAATACGGCCCCGACAATTGGAGGGCAGCCATGGGAAAAGGTCACAGAGGGCTGCGATTTGTGCTCTCTGAAGCTCGACCATGATCGATCTGGAAAGCAAGGCAGTAGATGAGCACGATGGGTTCTCGAGAGCTCTCTGGGTGGCTCTGATGGAGGAGCACCGGGGAGATGGCTCAAGGAGTCGCTCATGCTAGCTGAAGCTCGCTTCCACCGCCACACCTTCGTTCCGGGAAGCCTTCGTCTCCTCCGTCGTGCCGGATCGGGGAAAGAGGAACTTTCAGTGGTGTTTCTGGGCAGCCCCGACGTCGGAGATGACCATTGCGCTGGCCGATCTTCATCCCTCCCCGGCGTTCCTCATGTCGCCACCGACGACCTCGTTCGCGAGGTAAATCTTTCTAGACCTGACGACTTACGCTCGAATCCGCCATTTTGCTCTTCATTTAAGTTGTGCCATTCATGCTCTGGCTGGTTCAGTGACAGCTTGATTTGATAGTAATGTTCCCCTGCGATGCAATACTTGATGTGCAATATGATCGTGTGTATTTTCTGTCTTGGCAAGATTAAACTCTAGATAATTAGCTAGATATGAAGAAGAGCTTGGTAAATATGCAATGAGCATGCTAATATAAAACAACTCTTGATAATTAATAGACCCAGAGTCTTAGGCTTGACCATATTACTGCAACCTGGCATCGCCGACCTAGCTCGGATTATAACTGCACCTAGGCGGGTCATGGGAGGCTAGTGATTTTAAGACTTTGCTTGATATATGAGATGATTACATAGCTTCTGAGATCATCTATACATGCTCGATGTCTTGTTTGAATGCTAGAAAGTATATGTTAGCTCATTACTGTGCCTTTGATGGAATGGTTACCACTTAAAAGCCCAATGCCCGACTAATGAAATAAAGAATGAGTATACTCGATCAATGTAGTTCAACGGGTTAGTAAATCTCTCAACCTTAACTTCTCTCTCTATATATATATGTGCCCTTCGTATAGAAAATTGACTTGAGCGTCGGAGAGCCCGTCCCGGGGAAAGCCATCTCCGGGGTGTTTTCAGGTGAATCTCGCGTATGAGAAGGTCACTAGAGCTCGGGAACAACTACACGCAATATGGAGAAGAGTGAAGGAATCTCTCAACCTTAACTTCTCTCTCAACATTAGAACCGAACCATGGAGCCGGAGATCCCACCCTACGTGAAGCAAGTGGCCAGGAAGTTGATGAGGACGTCCCCTAAACAAACAAATCCTCAACAAAACCGGGTCGAAGGTGTGTTGACCCTCGACATCTTCACGAAGGGTTGAACCGGGTTTCAACACTGGCGCCGACCGTGGGGATGTCCTCGCACACTAGTAATGCTCGTCATGACAAAACGTCCGCTCTACGAAGAACCTCCGACAACCGAGCTCCACTACACTCCACTTCGGTTTCGGTTAGCCCTCCTCTCTACTTATACTTTGCGTAGCTCTCACTACTTTACATTTGTCTTCGCGTAGGCTTTACGACATTTTACAACGGCTGGGACTCGTACGTCCCTCAAGCCGACGCAACCTACAACATCACTCCACTCACCACCACTCATGCCTTTTATAAAGATGCAAGAAGAAAAGCAACGTGAGGCTGAAAAGGAAGAGACACTGCACTTTAGAGAGAATGGAGCAACATCGTAAGAAAAGCTAGTGAGACCTCCCCCGCGAAGGCCTCCCCGGCCTTTGCCCTTGGCTTTCCCACTCTTCGCTTGGCCTTTCCCGGCCTTCGCGAAAAACTCTTGGCATGTGCTCTTCGCTCCCCAGCTTGAGCCTATTGCTTTCACGAAGACACCCCCTCGAGAAGGTCCCCTTCCGCGAAGGTCTCCCCTTCACGAAGGCCTCCGCCTCTCAGCCTTCACAAAGGCCTCCTTCCACATATGGCTTCCCAGCCACACGCCCTCCACGGGTTTAAACAAAGCAAATTACAAATGCGATACGATAAGAGCAATACGTAGCAACAAGGCACACAACGCAAAGTACCCCCAGAAATACGCGCGCGAATCATTAAAAATTGTGAACCACAATACAAAAGACAAACAAAAGTCCTAAGCTATTTTCTTATGTGCAAGTGCAAGAAAAAACAAGTATGTGCAAATACAAGCGAGTTTGAGCAAGTAAAAGCAACACCAGACGGCACTGGCTTGGCAAGGATTAGCCAGTACGCGTAGCAACACCCAAACGGTATCGGCCGAGAGTCGGCGATACGCGTAGCAACACCCAAACGGTATCGGCCGAGAGTCGGCGATACACGTAGCAACACCCAAACGGTATCAGCCGAGAGTCGGCGATACGCGTAGCAACACCCAAACGGTATCGGCCGAGAGTCGGCGATACGCGTAGCAACACCCAAACGATATCGGCCGAGAGTTGGCGATACGCGTAGCAACACCCAAACGATATCGGCCGAGAGCCGGCGATACGCGTAGCAACACCCAAACGGTATCGGCCGAGAGTCGGCGATACGCGTAGCAACACTCAAACGGTATCGGCCGAGAGTTGGCGATACGCATAGCAACACCCAAACGGTATCGGCCGAGAGTCGGCGATACGCGTAGTAATACTAGACGGCACTGGGCCTGGCAAGCATCGGCCAGTGCGCGTAGCAACACCAGCAATATGCGCGAGTTAAAGCAATTGTTAAGAGTAAACGTCAAAAGCAATAACCATAGGCAATACACGTGTAAAACCAATAATCGTCAAACAATATTGTATAAGCAAATCGCGAAAAGCAACACCCTTGGGAAGCAATATGCGCGAGAAAAAGAAATGCAGGTGTTAAAGCAATTCGTACTCGAGAAAAAGTCAACAAATTAAAAGGGCAACTATCGCCTGCAAGAACCTAAGTGGCGATGGGGTACGCCTTCGCGAGAATACAACGAGAGTTGCAGATACATTGTTTTGCCCGATGCAAAGCTTCATTGCATTTACCATGCTTGCATTCTTTGCGCATGTCCGAAACATACAAGGTGGCCCCAAGGGCAGGCACCATGGCGGATACTAAAAACATCAAGCTAATCCCTCTCACAACCCCTTCTTTAGTCCCTCCTCCAGTTCGCAAACTGGTAGGAGGGATGGGGGGAGAGAAGGGGGTTGTACATGAACAAAGTCAAAAACGTACGGTATGTCCGAGTAATTAACATGATAAGCAAGCCAAAGTTAATCAAGACATGCCCAAAAAACAGCGCGCACGGCATAGTCAGCCTCGCGAGTGAGCTACGTGAAGAGTTACATGCACACATAATTCATATGCTAAATGCAGCTAGCAACATGTGCGAAACGAGGAAGGGAAACTTAAAGCAGATTGTTAAAATCCATTGGACCAAACATCGTTATCCATCAAAGAACCTTGCTCAATAGCAACCACATTATGAAAGCATGAAAAGGGTAACCCAAGGTGGCGAGTCCTCCTCAGAAAGGTTTTTCCCACTGCAGCGAGGGGCACGATCGTGCCTGGCCTTGTAATGATTCTCCGGGAGAACGAGACGTCTTCTAGGGCATCTCTCTAGCGAAGGTGACCGACCTCATCCCAAGCGATTCTCCAGTAAAGACGTCTACTAGGGACGCAACTGTGCTCTCTAGAAGACGATACTCTGGTCTTGTAGTTCATGTTCCATTCATGAACTACAAAATTAAAACAATGTGAAAGAGCAAGTACAAACGCAATGCAAGAAAGTAATACAAGAAAAATAATATGATAAAGCAAGTTAAACGACGATGCGATAAATCTAATGAAGTCGCCTTCACGAAGGCCTTACTGACCCTTGTGTGGCACTCGTGGCCCATACTCATAGCTCCCCGGTTTGTGCCTATGCCCCTTCACGAAGGCAACGCTTCACGTAAGCCATCCTCCGCGAAGGCCCATTATCCACGAAAAATTCATCCTTCTCGAAAACTCCCTTTCGCGAAGATCTTCACTTCTAGGCCTTCACAAAGGTTTTCCTTCACTCATAACTACCCAACCATGCACCCTCCATGGACTTATAGAAAGCAAGTAAAGAGGAAATACAAGAAGACAAAGAGTGAAAAAACAAGTTGAGCAACACGAAAAGTTAGTGAAATCACTCCCTTATACCCTCTATGAGATCACTCTCTCCGATGCTTGGCGGGTCCTGTGTGCACAAACTCATCCCCCCTTCACGAGTCTCTTTTCTATAACGCACACGCAGGTGTTTCCCTATGCACAAGACTGTAGGCCCTCAATGGGAAACTCGCATTTTTCTTCAGATACAAGGTTCATGCTTACACTACGGACAAGAAAGTGATAGAGCAAGAATAAAACAAGTACGAGTAAACGATTAAAAGCAGAGCGCAAGGCACACCAAGAAGCAACCTAACTAGAGTGGAGCCATGCCCCTCGAAAAGCAATGTCTCGGGGCTTCGCGCCCCACTCGACGAGTTCCCTCGCGAACTCTAAAAGCAATGTCTCGGGGCTTCGCGCCCCACTCGACGAGTTCCCTCGCGAACTCTAAAAGCAATGTCTCGGGGCTTCGCGCCCACTCGACGAGTTCCCTCGCGAACTCTAAAAGCAATGTCTCGGGGCTTCGCGCCCACTCGACGAGTTCCCTCGCGAACTCTAAAGTCTTCTCCTAGACTACAAAACGGTATTGATGCTCCTCCCCTAAGAAACCCATTTCGCAGCCTGCACAAACGAAACACTGGGGCTCCATCCCATTAGGAAAGCCTTGGCTACAAGCAGAGTAAAAAGCCCTGAAGCTCTAAATCCGACGAAATACATTAGGACTCCGCCCTCATCATCTTGCCCCTTCGCAAAGAAACCATACACCAGTATTCAAGCTTTCGCCGTGCTACGCGTAGCGAAAGGCTTGAGGGGCTGTGTTGGAGCTGGGCTCAAGGCCCACTAAAGGTTTTGGCCCAATACTCTTTCAAAAGGAAAAATAAAAGAAAGGCTGCAAAAAGGGGACAAGGGGCTCGACTGGACAGGGGGCAAGACTTCAGCAGAGGGGGGAGAGAGAAAAGCTCTCTAAAATTCCATGGGGAAAATACGGCCTCGGCAATTGGAGGGCAGCCATGGGAGAAGGTCACAGGGGGCTGCGATTTGTGCTCTCTGAAGCTCGACCATGATCGATCTGGAAAGCAACGCAGTAGATGAGCACGATGGGTTCTCGAGAGCTCTCTGGGTGGCTCTAATGGAGGAGCACTGGGGAGATGGCTCAAGGAGTCGCTCATGCTAGCTGAAGCTCGCTTCCGCCGCCACACCTTCGTTCCGGGAAGCCTTCGTCTCCTCCGCCGTGCCGGATCGGGGAAAGAGGAACTTTCAGTGGTGTTTCTGGGCAGCCCCGACGTCGGAGACGACAATTGCGCTGGCCGATCTTCATCTCTCCCCGGCGTTCCTCATGTCGCCACCGACGACCTCGTTCGCGAGGTAAATCTTTCTAGACCTGACGACTTACGCTCGAATCCGCCATTTTGCTCTTCATTTAAGTTGTGCCATTCATGCTCTGGCTGGTTCAGTGACAGCTTGATTTGATAGTAATGTTCCCCTGTGATGCAATACTTGATGTGCAATATGTTCGTGTGCATTTTCTGTCTTGGCAAGATTAAACTCTAGATAATTAGCTAGATATGAAGAAGAGCTTGGTAAATATGCAATGAGCATGCTAATATAAAACAACTCTTGATAATTAATAGACCCAGAGTCTTAGGCTTGACCATATTACTGCAACCTGGCATCGCCGACCTAGCTCGGATTATAACTGCACCTAGGCGGGTCATGGGAGGCTAGTGAATTTAAGACTTTGCTTGATATATGAGATGATTACATAGCTTCTGAGATCATCTATACATGCTCGATGTCTTGTTTGAATGCTAGAAAGTATATGTTAGCTCATTACTGTGCCTTTGATGGAATGGTTACCACTTAAAAGCCCAATGCCCGACTAATGAAATAAAGAATGAGTATACTCGATCAATGTAGTTCAACGGGTTAGTAAATCTCTCAACCTTAACTTCTCTCTCTCTATATATATATATATGTGCCCTTCGTATAGAAAACTGACTTGAGCGTCGGAGAGCCCGCCCCGGGGAAAGCCATCTCCGGGGTGTTTTCAAGTGAATCTCGCGTATGAGAAGGTCACTAGAGCTCGGGAACAACTACACGCAATATGGAGAGGAGTGAAGGAATAATATCAACATTAGAACCGAACCATGGAGCCGGAGATCCCACCCTACGCGAAGCAAGTGGTCAGGAAGTTGCTGAGGACGTCCCCTAAACAAACAAATCCTCAACAAAACCGGGTCGAAGGTGTGTTGACCCTCGACATCTTCACGAAGGGTTGAACCGGGTTTCAACAGTACGGGTAGGTACTGTCATCAGAGCGGTTGTAGCAATTACGGGCTTGATGATTGGCACGATTGCAAATTTGACAAACAGGGCAAGGCTGCAAATTGTGCTCTTGGGAATGATTTGATGGAGGGTGTGAATTGTTGTTGTTTGAGTCGTAGTGGCGACCACGACCCCAACCTCGTTCACCACGGCCACCACGACCTTGGCCCCGATAGCCACCACGATCCGAATATGCGGTGGAGAGATTTGATGCTGGTGGAGGAGGTGTTGAAGTAGACGTTGATGCAACAACAGTTGCCTTTTGTTCAGCATCGAGACGTTCTTCTTCTTGCAAGAGTAGGCCAATGAGATCGTCGGGCAAGAGTGGTCCTCATTTTATATCCTAAACACTATTTGCATACTATCCTCACTCTACAGTTATATTTAGCAAATCGAGATTATTATTCTCAGGGTTTGATCTAAGAGCTAGGTAAGTGACTCTAGTTTTACTATTCGATAGTAGCAAGTAGTAACAACATCAACGGACACGGATTGACACAACCAGCAGCTCCAAATCGTAAGCATATCAGATTTTGACACATTCGACAAAATTATCCATTTGTAAGCTGGACACCCAACATCAAACCCCAAAATGAAGAGCTCGAGCCTAAGACATCCATCATAGTCAAACAAGTAAGACGGGACCTGAATGAAGTCTTTCGAGGGAACGCCAATGGTAACACCCTTGCCCGCAGGGGTGGTCTCAAATCGATTGGTGGGCGACTGAAAGCGAAGACAGCTGTCCTTCCCTCTCACAATCAGTGCATAAGCAAACCTGTCTCCCGCAGAAACATTGGACCCACCGATGCAGCTGACTGTCATTCTGTCATACTTGTTGAGAATGAAGAGCGTCCCATTGGCTTCTTCACGGAGAAGAGGCAGACGTGATCGAAGCGTAAGCGAATGACCGAGCTTGCGTGGCTGTTGTTTAAGTGGTGAGAGAGTCGCGTTTGACATCCGACAAAGCGGCATTCGTTGAAGGGGCATCCATACGGAGAGTAAGCACAAGCCTCTTCGTGGGAACGCTTTAAAGAGTAGCTCAACTCTATCGGGCAGCCATAGCTTTTGTAGGGGCAGGGGACCTTCACTGATTCAAGCACACTTTCCATGGCCCGACACCGAATGTTGCCTATCTTCTTAGAGCATCCCGGGCACTTTTGCTTCACGCTTTCAATGCAGGTGGAGCATAGCACATGCCCATTGCCACACTAGAGTTCGAAAAAGGCAACAATAAGCCAAAGAGTTAGTAGCTACTATCTACAACGTTGATTTATTTTTGTCAAATCATATTAAAGCAAGGAAAGCAGAAGCTACTCTGTTTTTAGTTGTTTCTACATTTTAGCATAGCTTAACTTAATAGCAAAACCAAATCGAAATAGCTACTCTAAAACTCTCGTTATCAATTCTGTTATGAAAATTACAAACTTAAACCAAACGAGCCTAAGCAAAAAATCTTACAAACTTATTAAACCAAGCAGACCCAATTAAAATCAGTGTTTCCACCCGAAACAACTCCCCATGGCTTCACACCTTCTATTAGATTTTGGTTAAAATTCCTATCAGAACAGAGCAGCTTTGAAACCGAAACTGCAGGAAAGAAAGCTTCTACATGGCTTTCCACTTGCTTCCATAAACGTCTTCATAACTAGAGTTCTCAGACGATGCAAAATCCAACCCAAAAAAAAAAAACAGGAAACGTTCCAAAGCAACAAATGTGCACATCAAAAACCCAGAAGGAAAAAGCAAAAAAAAAAAAAAAGAAACGGGCAAGATAGAGAAATAGCACAAACTAACAAATCAATGGAAGCAACTTTATTGCTGAGGAATATTGAATACCTGAAAAACAGGCAGGGTCAAGGGTTCAAAGCAAACAGGGTAATCCAGCACACTCGTGTCCGACAGTCCCACCGAGTACAGGCCGTCCACCGGCTGTTCATCGGCGGCGGCTTCCTCCGGCTGTTCATCGCCCTCCAAATCATCCCTGAGGCCTCTGGCAGTGACTCCCTCCCGCGATGACGAGGCATGAGAGGGGCCGCCGGCGGAAGGAGTCCTTTTCCTCTTCGGTAGCGACTGCGAGCGTGGCTCCGACAGGTGGCCGACGCCGACTCTCCGTTCTCTGTTCTCCATGTTTCAGTTGTGCGATGGAAGGGTTTCGGAATCGGTAAAAAACCGGGCACTCCTTTTTTTTTTCATCTCGCACTCCCCTATGGGCGGCACTCATTGCCGCCCAGAAAACCCGAGTTCCTTGGGCGGCACGAATTGCCGCCCATGATGGATTCAGTTTTGGATTTATTTTAAAAATAAATTAAAATGTGTTTTAAAAAACCGGTTCATTGAAACCGGGGTTGTGGACTGTAACAAGTGCCGCCCAAGAAACCGGTTCAGTGAACCGGGTTTTTTGGGGGGACAGAGTTCATGGGCGGCAAGACGTGCCGTCCAATTTACTTTAAAAAGAGAGTCCTGGACGGCACTAGGTGCAGCCCAGGGAGTATACGTTTCACTCCCAACGGTAAATGTGGGCTGCACATAGGGCCGCCCAGGACAGGTATATCCGGCAATATATATTGGGGATGGTGGTATTGTATTGTATCAAAATCTTGAAACTCCTTTTCATAAAAAATGTCATCGTCAAGCGATTCTGGATGGAGGGGGTTGTCGGAGTCGTCTTCGAGCGTGCACACATCTGTAGATGATGAGGGTGATTTGCAGGCGCCAATTTCTCCCGAGTACTTCAAGGTATGTAATATTGTAATTTTTATTGTATAAAATAATTAGATCTTAAATGTACTTAGTCTTTGAACTGTTTTGAAATATGTTTAATTTTTTGATATTAGTTTGTAGAAATTTAATTATTAATTAGTCTCATTTGTTGAAAGATGATAATGGCCACAGGGCAAGAGTTGTGTATGTCATTTGTTCCAGTGTGTATGTATTTTTTGTAGTGTGTAAGCCATCAGTGAATGTATATGTGTTTTTAGAATTTGTATGTGTTTTTAGTATGTGTATGTATTTTAAGAATATGCATGTGTTTTTTTAAAATAACGGACGAAAATCCAAAAAACCAATAAACAAAGAACTCAAACTAGAAACGACGGAACAAATATCTAAATACAACCAATAAAGCCAAAAGTCATACTAGGAATTACTGGAATGTCAATCCCAATGTGAAATCGAACAAACACAAAAGTCAAAAGTCATACTACAAATTGCTAAAAACAACCAATAAAGCCAAAAGTCATACTACAAACTCTCCGTCTCACTATCCGATGACTCATCTAAATGTGGAGTAGAATCACTAGCCAAGGACACACCTACACCCGAATCCACGCCCGGTGCCCATACTGGAGAAACCATCGGCGTCGGCTGAGACGCTGTCTGCCGAGCTGATGCCTGCTGAGCTGCTGCACGCTCTTCCGCCATCCTAGATGATTCGGCTCTATCAAATATAGTAGAGTCTGTACTATATGCATGGGAAGACATCTGTGAAGCCCGTACAAGCGGTGGAGCTACAGGAATGACGTCACTGAAAAGGATGTCATGCATATGCTGAAAGTGCTCCCTACACCCTAAACAACCTCCAGACATAAGCTCCTGAAGATAGGCCTTGCTCATCGCCACACGCTGCAAATGAAAACAAACATTTTAATTTAAAAACATAGACTTTCATAAAATAATTTAAAAGAATAAAATGGGACAAAAAACATACCCTTTGCAAGTTGATAGTCGGAGGTGGTCCTCTACTGATACGAGGCTGCACTGGTGCACTCGGACTCACGTAAGGATGCGACACCTGTAGATACCAGTCCGGGTACGTGTCGTGGACATCCCAAGCCATCGTCGCAGGAGGACTCGTCAAGATGTGGGGGCAAAGATGATGCTCAAGCTGGTCCCACCTGTGCCAACGCGGGTCAAAGTGCAACTGGTATCGCCTCGTCCCCCTGAAATCATGAGGACGCACTGCAACCAGAGGCTCTATGATATCCATCGGCCTGCTCTGTCGATAACCGAACTGGCGTGTAAGCCGATCTGGCATGTATGGCTCCTCTACACCGAGAAAACGAATAGTCCCTCGATAAGTGGAGGACCTATGGGCACCTCGAAAATCAAGACCCTCGTACGGCATCCACCGTATCTGCAATTAACAAAACCCGATGGAACATAAATTAATTCATTAAGCTATCTTACTGTAAATTAAAATTGAAAAAGAATACGTACATCTTCTGGCCTATACTCGTCCAGAATTCGTCTATAGTGTGACTGGTCACGGAGGGACCGGAGAGGTGTCCGGCCAATACAGTATCGTCCAGCGCGTCGGAGGTCGTCGTCCGCACCTTCCTTGAGGTTAGGGTTGCCCGGGAAGTATACGAAGTACGTCCAAATCCAAACCTGCGTACAGAGAAAGACAACCATTATTAAAAACAATTCAATAATGTATATTAATAATTTAAATTATAAGTTAACTATATTAAAGGCCTACCTCCAAAAGTCGTCTTCGAGCGTGCAAACCGGTTTTTTGAAAGGGTTTTTTGGGCGGCTCTAAATGCCGCCCAGAAGAGAGTGCGAGGCGAAAAAAATCGGCGTACGCGGTTTATCGGCCTTTCGGAATTTGTAGGGAAAGAGAACACAGGTTTGTTTTTGAATTTGCAGACAGTTGTACACTTGTACTGTCTTTTTTCTTTTTTAGCTTCACGTGAGTGTCGGGCCCACCTTCGGCGGAGCCCACTAGTCCCACGACCAGGGCAGGCTGCCCCACGCCATCCCACGTTCAATTATGACTTTTACTGTCTTTTTTCATTTAAGAGATGGTGAGTGATTTTAAGAGTCACTCGAACAAATTCCCACGTTCAATTACTGACTCCCCGCCTCCCTTTCAAAAAAAAATATTAAGAAAATTACTGTCGAATTTTTTTTAATGGTGTTTTCTATTTGTAATTTTTGCTCTTTATTTATTTTTTTATATGAAAAAGATTAACGTTGAGAAAGATATTCACGTTTTAGACAAAAAAAAAAGATATTGACGTTGCACTTTGTAAGAAATAAATGGGTTTGTGGTGGAGTTTACACCAATTCAATTCATATGGTAAGTAATAAATTAACATTTCTTCTTTTGGCACCAGCTAACATCTATGATCAACAAAATAAATTACTATAAATGCTAATTTAATCATCAATTACTAAAAATAGAGATTTAATCTGTATATTTGATGTTATAGGAAGATGAATTGATTTGTGGTAGAGGTTATAATAATGCATGAATATATACGTACGTGCTTACAAGCTAATGATATAGTCTTATCAAAAAAATGTTTGTTGTTAGTCTATTAAAATCACCTAGCAAGCCGCTTTCATCACATCACAACATCTAGAGTGATATGTGTTAGGAAATGAAACTCAGGAACCTCAGTTCTTATGAGAGTTTTTTTTCTCAGTTTCTCTACTTTTAAAGATGACAAATACTTTGATACTAATGTTTTATCTCAAAGATGTATTTAAAGGAACCACATGACAATTGTTGAAACCATGGAAGTCAAACAAGATAAAGAAACCAAACAAGCAAGCCAAAGGAACCCAGAAATACAACACGTGATTTTGCTCTTCCCGATGAAGCTGGGAACACAGAACCTCGGACAAAAGATGGTGAAAGCGACTTGAGCAAAGCTTCTAAAAGTCTGTCACCATCCAAAGGAAAGCTCCAAGATGTCTAGAACGCTGAACCTCGGACAAAGGTTGCTGAAAGCGACGTGACACAAGGTTGTCACCATCCAGAGGATAGTTCCAAAGTGTCTAGGTTGTTGAACCTCAGACGAAAGGAGTTGGACAACGACATGACAGACTTGTCTGAATCAGTTGACCAACCAATGTGGATTCTGAGTTGCCTAGGTTGTTGGTACATGTCTAAGTCAGCGTGAATCAAGGATTACCACACAACCTAGGTCAAGCTTGCTCTGTGGGAACCAAAAGAAGATCCAACCTCGCGGATCCACTATATAAGGAAGATAAGCTCCGCTATTATCTTTAAGCACTACAACAAGAATCACACTTCATAGCAAACATCATAGTGTGAGCTCTCAAACAAATCGTCAACCAAAACCAAGATCAAGAGGAACCAGTCAAGGAATCTGAGAGCTGTGTGCTAGTTCCTGTAACTGTAAGTGAGTTAGTTCCTTAGTGCTTAGGACTGCTTCTTGGATTAATTATACTTTCTGTTAAGTTTATCTAGGATTGTCTAACTGTGTGTAAGACAAAGAAACTGTGTGTTTATTGCTAGAGTAATCTGTAATCGAAGTGATAAGAAATCAAGAAGTAGACCTTGAAATCCTTTCAAAAGAAAGGTAGTGGTTTTTATCCTAGATTGCTAGTTGGCAATCGAAGGTTTCCACTATAAGGAACTTGTTCATTTATATTTGATTGTTTATTTCCGCTGCGAAGGGAACTGTAATCTGTATTTTCAGTTCCCTTGTTCTTAATCTAACAATCACGATCCTACAATTGGTATCAGAGCAAGAAAAGCTCTAGATCTTTGTTTAAGTTTGCAGATCTAAGATGTCTCAGTCAAGCAAGTTTGAGCTCAGAATCTCCACCAACAAACCACATCTCCGAAAGAAGGGAGAAGAAACATGGTGGGCCAAGTGCATGGAAAGTCACATAAAGACCAATGACTACCAATGTTGGAGGATAGTCGAGAATGGAGATGGCCATGTCGATCTCAACCAAAAGGAAGAAGATTGGAAACCTGAGCACTATGTCATCATGGAAAAGAACGCCAAGGCTAGACAGTTCATTCTCAATGGACTGGATAGAGAAGATATGGACAAAGTCATAGGAATCAAGACGGCGAAAGAAATGTGGCAAGCACTCAAGGACATGCATGAAGGAAGTGAGGAACTAAAGCAAAGCCGAAAGTTTGCTTTAGAAGGAGAATACCACACATTCAAAATGATGGAAACTGAAACCATCTTTGAGTAGACAGGCTCATTGGAAAGCTAACAGCGGCTGAGGTCACCCTTGATGAAGTCTCCAAATCACTAGTGGTCATCAATGGACTTAACTCTAAGTTCACCCTCATCAAAGGAATCATGAAGAACACCCCAGGCATTCAATCCCTTCCCTTGACTCATATCATAGGGAAACTGGAGGTTGAAGAAGGAGAACACACCAAGGTCAATGTTGACAAGAAACTGAAGAAAGGAATTGCCCTCAAAATCTCCAAGGCCTTCTCAAGGCTTGAGATAGAACAGGAGAACTCAGACCTAGAAGATGAGGGGGACGAACTTACAGCTCTCTTCACAAAGAACATCAAAAAAATCTTTGTGAAGAGAAAGTTCCAAAAGGGCAGTTCCTCTCACAATGGACCGAGGAGAGATCTCAAAGATGTCTCTTGCTATGAATGCAAAGAAAAGGGGCACTACGCTAAGAGTTGTCCCAACAAAGAAGACTCCAAAGAAGATGAAAAACCTCAAAGGAAGAAGGCTCTTGTGGCCTCATGGGGAGAAGACTCAGATGAGGAACTAGATCTGAGTGGTTTCTCTGGAGGAAGATGTCTCATGGCAAAAGGAGATTCAAGCGACTCAGAAGAACTTGAGGTAACTTCTGATGACTTCCTAAAATCTCTAGTTGATTGTGATAAGAAACAACTTCTAAAAATCATAAAGAAACTAGGAAAGGAAACGAGTGCTCTTCAACAAAAACTTGATGATTGTGAAGATGAGATTACTTGCCTGACTGTTGAGAACTCTGTTTGGAGTAAGAAACTTGATGAAACTGAGAAAGATCTAGCTGAAACCCACTCCAAACTCATTAATATTAGGAATGTGCATGCTAGTCACCTTAAAATTTGCCAATCTTGTAGTAAGACTAGTATAGACTCTGTTAAAGTTCCTATGCATGATAATCTATCTGGAAATGACTTGCTTCAATCCATAAGTGATAGGTTAGATGAACTCACTGAGTCTATAAAAAAACAGTCAATCAAACTGTCTTTGTGAAACAACGTCATGGAGTTGGATACAATAATAACAAAGCCAATGATGATGCTGAAGATGAAAAGGCTAGACGAGAACTTGTTGAGATGAATGAGAACCTCAGTACTGCTCTTGCCACTTCTCGAGATAGGAATCAGTTCCTATTAGAGAATATCATGGTTCTTGAGAACAAGGCTGAGGTTGCCAAACGTCACAAAGAAAGTTCTCAAAGTCCAATTAGGAACCCTAAGGATTTTGAAAGGGAACCTAAGGGAAAAGAGAAAGTTTCTCCTAAAGACAAGTGGTTCACTAATTCCTTTGCTCACAAAAGGTATGTGGACATGGCTCATGGTAAGGTTAGAAACAATGTCGATTTCAATAAAAGAAAAACTGAAAAACCTTTTAGGCCAAGAAAGGGAAAATATAGTCATGTTGTTTACAATCGTTTGTGTTACTATTGTGGCAAGAATGGTCATTACAACACTAAGTGTCCTAAGAAAAGGAACTATGATAATGAGAAAAGAGCTTACTACCATGAAAGGAACTAGTTCCCTGGTCATCCACAGACTCGCAATGATAATTCACATGCTAATCCCCTCAGTAAAGCCAAGCTTCACTGGGTTCAGAAATCTTAGTTTCCTTGTGTGCAGAAAAAAAAGAGGCAACCTCAACTATATTACATTGACAGTGGTTGCTCGTGCCATATGACCGGAAGAAGAAATCAAATGACCTCTCTTCAACCCCTCCAAGGAGGGAACATCTCCTTTGGAGACAAAAGCAAAGGGAAAATTTGTGGAATAGGAACTGTGAAACTCAATGATCACATTAAGGTAAACAAAGTCCACCTTGTTGATAATCTTGCTTTTGATCTAATTAGTGTGTCACAGCTGTGTGATCAAGGAGACAACGAAGTTAGATTCAAATCAAATGAATGCACTGTCCTTGACTCCTCGGGACAAATCATCTTAAAAGGTAAAAGGTTCAACAATCTGTATGTTGTTGACCCATCATTTGTTCACAAGGAGAAACTCTGTCTCTCAACTGTGAATGATCAAACGGACTTGTGACATCAACGTCTTGGTCATACAAGCACCAAATTGATCCAAAAGCTACACTCAAAGGAGCTAGTCAGAGGCCTTCCAAAGATAAGTGGCACATCTACGGAACTATGCTCAGACTGTGTAAAAGGGAAACAAGCTCGAAGTTTCTTCAAATCCAAAAATATGGTAAGTTCCTCAAGGCCCCTTGAACTCATCCACATGGACCTTTGTGGACCCATGAGAGTTCAAAGCCTAGGAGGAAACAGGTATATTTTTGTTCTTGTCGATGACTTCTCTCGTTTCACTTGGACAATTTTCATAAAATCTAAGAGTGAAGTCATTGGACGATTTAAGGATATGGTTCCCATGTTAGAAAAATCTCTCGATTGCTCCATCAATTCTATTCGTTCTGACCATGGTACTGAGTTCAAAAATGGAGAATTTCTAACCTTTTGTAGTGACTATGGCATTGATCACAACTTCTCTACACCATACACTCCTTAACAAAATGGAGTAGTGGAAAGGAAGAATAGAACATTAGAAGACATGGCTCGAACTATGCTCATCTCAAGTGGACTCTCTCAATCATTCTGGGCTGAGGCAATCAACACAGTCTGCTACATCATCAATCGAGCTATGTTTCGCCCAATCACAGAGAAGACACCCTATGAACTTCTAAGAGGAAGAGTTCCCAACATTTCACATCTTAGGATGTTCGGATGCAAATGCTTTGTGCATAACAATGGAAAGGATAATCTTGGCAAATTCGACCCAAGGAATGATGAAGGGATCTTCATTGGATATGCCTCAAGCAGCAAAGCATACAAGGTCTTCAACAAAAGAACATAGGTGAAGCACTGAAGGATGTAGACTGGATCCAAGCCATGCAAGAAGAACTTCATCAGTTTGAAAGAAACAAAGTGTGGCATCTAGTTCCCCGCCCCAAGGATAAGCATATCATAGGAACTAGATGGGTTTTCAGAAATAAGCTCGATGACTCAGGAGCTGTAATTAGGAACAAAGCAAGGCTTGTTGCTCAGGGATACAATCAACAAGAATGAATCGACTATGATGAAACCTATGCTCCAGTGGCAAGGATTGAAGCAATAAGGCTGTTGATTGCCTTCGCATCACACAAGGGTTTCAAACTATTCCAAATGGATGTAAAGACCGTCTTCCTCAATGGCATTCTTCAAGAGGAAGTCTATGTCAAGCAACCACCTGGATTTGAAGACAGTGATCATCCAGACCATGTCTATTTCCTAGACAAAGCCTTGTATGGTCTCAAGCAAGCCCTTAGAGCTTGGTATGATCGTCTTGCCCAGTTCCTACTCTCCAATGGTTACAAGCGTGGCATCATTGACAAGACTCTCTTCATTCTAGAAGAAGAAGGTAACATCTTAGTGGTTTAAATCTATGTTGATGATATCATTTTTGGTTTCACTAACATGTCTCTTGTAGATAAGTTCAAAGACTTGATGAGCAGTGAATTTGAAATGAGTCTAATAGGGGAACTCACCTTCTTCCTCGGATTGCAAATATCCCAAAAGAAAGATGGCATACAAATTCACCAACAAAAGTATGTCAGGAAACTGTTGAAAAAGTTCAAAATGGAGTCCTGCAAGCCTCTCTCCACTCCCATCTCTACCATCGCCCATTTGGACAAAGATCACTCAAGTCCTCTTGTGGAAGAAAAGCTCTATAGAGGTATGATAGGTTCTCTCATGTATCTAACAGCTAGTCGTCCAGACATTGTGTTTGTTGTTTGCTTGTGTGCTAGGTTTCAATCATGTCCAAGAGAAACACACTTAGCTATTGTGAAAAGGATATTCCGATATCTCAAGGGAACTGAATCGCTCTGCATTTGGTACCCCAAAGAGTGTCCCTTTGAGTTGATGGGTTTCACTGATGCTGATTATGATGGATACCTGGTGGATAGGAAGAGTACTTCTAGAATGGCACAGTTCCTAGGCCCTTGCCTTGTGTCATGGGGCTCAAAGAAACAAATCTCAGTCTCCCTCTCCACCACAGAATCCGAATACATTGCAGCCGCCTCTTGCTGTTCCCAACTCTTATGGCTAAATCAATAACTTGCGGATTTCGGTATGTCTTATGGTCTTCTTACCATTCTTTGTGATAACACCAGTGCTATAAACATTTCTAAGAATCATGTGCATCATACTAGGACCAAACACATAGATATAAGGTATCATTTCCTTAGAGATCATGTTGAGAAAGGGAACATCATTATGAAATTTTGTAGAACTGAAGATCAGGTTGCAGACATATTCACCAAAGCCTTGAATAGAGTTCCCTTCGAGAACCTTAGATTAGAACTGGGGATGATTCCTATAAACTAGCAGTTCCTTTAGTTTAAAGTTTCTCTTCAGTTCCCTTGATTGACTAGTTCAGATCTTTTTACTTGTCTTTGTCTTGGAATCTTCGTGTTATTTCTCTTGCGTTAGACCCTCATATCCATAATGGTTACTCAAAAGGCTTTGACAAATTTTTCTAGTTCTTCTCCTTGGATGTTCCTTTTTATTAAAATTCAATCATTGTCCAAGTTTCTTTGTTGGCCCAAAAGTCACAATCTGATCATATTCTAACCCAACAATACAAGCCGAAATGATGATTGTGTACTATGATCCTCCCTTGCCTCATTGCACAATCTAATTCCCTATGATCTTCTTCTTAACCCTCTCTGAGAATTAGTGTGTGATGCGATAAATGGCCTTCCCCGATTTATTTTTTGGGAACATACTTTCAGATCCTATGTCTTAAAACCCCACATCAAAGGTTCCCATATATCCCTCTAGCACACTGAAAAAATCGCCAGAAAGGAACTAGGTCAGGCTGCTCTTCAAACGGCTAGTAAGAATCTCGCTCTTCCCAAGACAGTATTTATGGCAAATCTCACAGCGTTAGAGACGTCTTCTCAGCCTTGAACAATTGCCATTTTTTAGCATTTGATCTTTGAATTTGTGACCGTTGCAAAGGCGAAAAAGCTGCAAGAAAATTATCCGTTTCAATTCTTCAGAGTTCCCAGAAATCTCTCCAATGGCTTGATTCTCATCGGCTCCACAATTTGCTCAAGGGTTATTTAGGGCCTCCTGTTTGATTGAGCCGA
The DNA here is from genome assembly GCA_027886185.1 of Rheum nobile. Classification (NCBI taxonomy): domain Eukaryota; kingdom Viridiplantae; phylum Streptophyta; class Magnoliopsida; order Caryophyllales; family Polygonaceae; genus Rheum; species Rheum nobile. Next base: position 758,067 of record WOAB01000065.1, read on the forward strand.
GCACTCTGTTTTCTCTCGATTTCTCTCGATCTCTTGTTCACCTTTTTCTCTCAAAACACAAAGCTCCTCCAATGGCCAACAAAAACCTCAACCTTAACCTTGCCCAAGACGAAGAGGAAACTGCCCTCCTAAGAGCCTTCAGAGAGAAGAAAGCAGCCTCTTCCTCCAAATTCCCTGATCTCACACCCACAAAAGAACCCTTACCCAAGCATACAGAAGAGGTGGAAAAGGAACTCCACCATGGATCTGCATCAGCTACTCATACTGTCTCTGAGGGCGGTTCCCACGACTCTTCTCCAGACAAGGAAACCATGGAGATTCACAGCTCTGACCCCTCGCCGGTTAGCACCAAATCCAAGGTTGCTCCCTCAGTTGCTACCAAGCTCAAACTCCGAAAGAGGAGTTCCCAGGCCCTAGTTCCCTACAACACTGCCTCCAAAGAGCCGACCCCCTCCAAAAAGGCCAAATCAGCTGTCCTGTCTTCCTTGTCCACCAGATCCATAACCTCCACTCTGGGGCAAGTGTCTTCCTCATTCGCTAAGAGGAAGATACTCAAGCCCCTCATCATTGGTGAGGAGTTCTGGACCCAACCCCTAGAAGAAGAAGATGAAGCTCAATTCGACGAAGCCCTCAGTGAATTCCATTCTCTGCTCCAGTTTCAAAGGTGGGACCAGCTCTTGGTGGAACCCTTCTCAGTCTCCGACGAAGTGGTGCGTCTCTTCTATCAGTCCATGACCTTTGTGTCAGCCAAGGAGAACTCTCCCTGTAATGATGCCATCCTCCAATGGAAGGGAACCATGTTTCCCTTGTCCCCAAGCATCATCGCCTCAGCTCTAGGGATTGAGCACAAATCCGGCTTTGACATTCTGCATCAAAAGAAGACATGGCCCAAAGGCAAAGGGTACAAAACCAAAACTGAGGTGGTCAGCAAGCTCTATGATGGCGACAATCCAAAGAATCTGCTTACTAAGGGGCTTTCTCTGTCCAACAAGCTCCTGTACTTCTGGATCATAAGGAATTTGGTTCACAGGCAGGAGCACCGAGCCACAGTTCTCATCACCGATGCCATCCTTATGGATAAAATATTATCTAGTGACCAAGTTGATCTCCCTAAGCTAGTGTTAGCTCATATGCAGTTCTGTCAATCCCATGAATCTCATGCTTTGCCCTTCCCTCACCTCATAAAAAATCTTCTCTCCATGCTTAGCCAGTACCCATCAGACCTCAGGGAAACAACCTACAGCAAGTTCCTAACCATGGCCACTGTCAAGAAGCTCAAAACCAAAGATCATCTGGATGCTCCTTCTGATGTGCACGCGTGTTGGATCGTTAGAGTCACGTCTGAGAGAACAAAAGCTTTGTTCCCACAGAAGTTGCATCGGATAAATATAGCAAGAAAGATAATAGAACGAACGAACTCACGATGTATAGTGGAAACCCTGATTGGCAAAACTAGCTTCTCAAGGAAAAACCACTACCTTCAAGCTTCCGCTTGAGAGGATTTTGAAGTGTGTACTTGTCTTATTGATTTCTTGTTCGATTACACTTGTAGCATGGACTCCAAAACACTAGACTTCCCACCTAGATTCGAAGATCATTCCTACAACGATGAATCCAAACTCAACCCTCAAAGACTTACACACACCTCACTCCTTTTCTATCTCAATTTTCGTTCTCTCTGTTTTTTCCCGTCGTCGTGGTTACATAGACATGAATCCACACATCTATTAAATACAACTCGACAAACCCTAAATGTAACAAGATAAGGTTTATTCAAACGTGGTAACAAGAAGATATGTTTTGCTGGAGGAATAATATCCCTAGCCGTATATATTAATAAAAGGAAAGGATTCCCTTAAATTAATATAAACGGATGTGATAAGATTCTTCTCTCTCCAATCCGCTTATCTAAGGAAAGAATCCCTAAGATAAGGAATCGAGCTTCTCTCTCCATATCTCCTCCAACGGCTAGATCCTTCCAGCCGATTTCTTCAATCCTTGACCGCGTGTGCGCCTTGATTTGTTTCCATAAATAACACGCTGGAATTCTTCCTTTCATTCGCAGCTTCGATCTTGTTCGTCACTGTTGTTCCTTCAGAGGTAACAAAGCACAAGAACAGAGCTTTGTTCCCTCTTCAATCCTTTGCTGCGAAGGTTCCCTGAGACAACTGTCTTTGTTCCTGAAACACTTAGTACACAGATTAGTTGAATGTTTGTCACTATCAAAACCTAAGGAATTCAACAAATTCCCCCTTTTTGATGGTGACAAACATCCTTGACAATAAAGCATATACATACGAGATAAAGATGGTTGTATGGGGAAGGGTCTCCACACAAGACCATAATAGTTCCCCCTCAATACAGCAACATATGAAACCATGTGCTGTTCCCCCTCAACCAAGGCTACCTGATATTTTCCCCCTTTTGGCATCATCAAAAACACAGCGAAGAGTTAGAGATGAAGGATCACAGCCAGATGAACATTATTCCCAATCGCATTAGATTGAAACGCACGAACGCGGACAGCATGTTAAGACAACAACAAGATATGCAAAGATACCATTTATGATCAACATGCCAGTAAATGTTCACACACGAATCAGAGACAAGGAAGTTCGAAAAATAGAGGGATAGATGTGCTAGGGAACAAAAGAGGTATTGGTTAGCCAGAGAAATACGAATTAAGTACCACTGGGGCCAGCAGTAGATCTGAAGTATGACTAGCAATGGAGTTCATCGTTTGTTCCCACTCAAAGCTTGTGCATCCTTATTGTCGTCAGCATCCATCATAGGCTCAGCTAATGGAGGAGAGAATCTTTGGTTCCTTCTTTTCCCTTTTTTTTTTTTTGAACATCACAACCTTCAACTTGCCTTCTTTTACCAGGGATTCATTCGGAGCCCACTACTTCTCACGTGCAACTTCAGCTTTTAAGCACGAACCCTCCTTAGGCAGTTGGAAGCCAGCATCACATATCATACCTGTCGAATCCTATCCACAGACCATAGTGGCAACAATTCGTATTCTCGACTTTCCGAAAAAGTAGAAGAGTGTGATGCGGGGGTAATGTTACCAGAGAGGGTACAAAGAACATCATACAAAAGCATATACGAGAATTTTTAATAATGTTTAATCATGAATGAGAGGCTCTCAGATGTGGATGATTAGAGGGGCTCATAGGGAGCATCAAACATGATGGCTAAGGTAAGTTGTAGAGTCAACAATCATTTGGGCTTATAATGAGGGATCAAATCATCAAGTTGACTCTTTTGGGTCGAAAGAAATCTGAGTCGTGTGTAAACAAGATAGCATAGAGAATCATGCATGAAATTTTGCATATAAGTGAGGTATTAGCATGAGTCTAAGCAAGTCGTTCAACTAATGATCAAGAGAATAGATGCAGACCAAGACATGATGATTAACCCTTCATACTTTACCATGTAAATTAGCCAATCATCGAGGGAACACAACAAGTAGACAGTCAGTTTAGAGAAATCATACCTAGTTCCATACGAAACTGTTCGAATGGTTCCCTGTTTAGTGCCTTGGTGAAAATGTCGGCAATTTGATCCTTAGTTCCACAGAAATCCATTGTCACCAACCCTTTCTCCACACAGTCACGTAAGAAGTGATGTCTTATCTCGATGTGCTTGGTACGTGAGTGTTGTATCGGATTCTTGGAGATGTTTATGGCACTTGTATTGTCACAGAGAATGGGAATGGAGTTAAGAAGAATACCGTAGTCGCTGAGTTGTTGTTTAAGCCATAGGAGTTGAGTGCAACAAGTAGCAGCGGCTATGTATTCAGATTCTGCAGTGGAGAGAGCCACGGAGTTCTGCTTCTTTGACCCCCAGGAAACCAAACACGGCCCAAGGAACTGAGCCATTCCTGAGGTAGATTTTATGCCCACTTTGTTCTCTGTAAAGTCAGCATCTGTGTATCCGACAAGATCAAGACTTCCTCCTCTTGGGTACCACAGACAAAGATCATATGTTCCCTTCAAGTATCTCAGAATCCTTTTTACTGCTTTGAGATGTGTTTCTTTGGGATCGGCCTGAAAGCGAGCACAAAGACATACACTATACATAATATCAGGTCTACTAGCAGTGAGATAGAGAAGCGAACCTATGATTCCTCGGTAGAGGGATGGATCAATTCCTTGTTCATGTTCGTCTTTTCCCATTGGATTGTTTGGAGATATGGGAGTGGTGAAGGGTTTTGCATCATTCATACCAAACTTTTTGACACACTCTCTGAGATACTTCTGTTGGTGCACTTTAGTTCCCTCATCCCCCTGAGAGACTTGCAGACCTAAGAAGAACTTGAGTTCTCCAACCATGCTCATCTCGAATTCACTGGCCATCAGCTTAGAGAATTTCTGAACCAGTTTATCATTAGTGGATCCAAAGATGATATCATCCACATAGACCTGAATCACCAGAATTTGCTTTCCTTCCTTCAGAAGGAACAAAGTCTTGTCGACCTTTCCACGAACGTATCCGTGCGTCAAAAGGAATTGAGAGAGCCTTTCATACCAGGCCCTCGGGGCTTGCTTGAGACCATACAGAGCTTTGTCTAGAATGTAGACATGGTCAGGTTGAGTGGTGTCTTCAAAACCGGGTGTTTGCTCTACATATACTTCCTCCTTGAGAACCCTATTCAAGAAGGCGGTCTTGACATCCATCTGTTGTAGCTTGAATCCATGGAAAGAAGAATAAGCAATTAGGAGTCTTATTGCTTCTAACATGGTAACTGGAGCAAAGGTCTCATCATAGTCGATGCCCTCCTGCTGGTTGTAGCCTTTCACCACTAGCCGAGCTTTGTTCCTTGTGACCTGACCTTGATCATCCAGCTTGTTTCTGAACACCCATTTGGTTCCAATCACTGTTCTGTTCCTTGGACGGGGAACTAACCTCTAAACCTTGTTTCTTTCGAATTGATGGAGTTCTTCTTGCATGGCGTTTATCCAGTCAGGATCCTTCAATGCTTCTCCTACAGTTTTGGGTTCTTGCAAGGAAAGAAAGGCATTGAAAGCACATAAATTTTGTAGGGAAGAACGAGTGCTCTGTGGTGCTCCCTTTCTATAGTCTGTGATGATCAGTTTGACAGGATGAGCCCACTTTTGCTGGTAGTTTGGAACTTGGAGTTTGTTGATGTCGAACTCCTCCGAATCAGCATTGCCAACATTTGAGCTTTCACCACCTGTCCCATCAGCATTAGGGCAAACTCCCCCTGTTCCCTCAGCAGCAGGGCAGTCCTCAGAGGGCTCCGCTGTGTCGTGACTTGGGCTCTGTTCCCCCTGAGGTGACTGAGACGTATCCGGCGGGTTAGCATTCTCTTCATTTTCCCCTGAGTTTGTGGAGTTGGGAGTTCTCGGTGTTGAGGGATCATTTTGAGTTTCTTGATCTTGAGAGGTCTCACCATCGACACTGCTTTCAACAAGCTGAAAGAAGTCATCTTCGGATGGCTCGATATTGGAGGGAACTCTATCGGATTGTTCCTACACATTGTTACCAGCCATGACAGATTCATCAAAAACATCATGAATACTTTCTTCTACCTTTCTGGTTCTCTTGTTGAAAACTTTGTAGGCTTTACTTTGCTGAGAATATCCTACAAAGGTTCCTTCATCACTTCTGGGATCAAACTTCCCAAGAGAATCTTTCCCGTTGTTGTGGACGAAGCACTTGCAACCAAATGTGCGTAAATGAGACACATTAGGTTTCCTTCCCTTCAGAAGCTCATAGGCAGTTTTGTTCAGAAGAGGACGAATGGTTGCCCTGTTCAGAACATAGCACGCGGCATTCAAGGCTTCGGCCCAGAAACTCCTTGGAAGACCACTTGAGATGAGGAGAGTATGCGTCATGTCTTCCAGAGTTCTGTTCTTCCTTTCCACAACACCGTTTTGCTGTGGGGTCCTGGGAGCAGAGAAGTTGTGGTTGATACCTCTGTTCCTACAGAGGGATAGGAACTGAGAGTTCTCGAATTCAGTTCCATGATCGGTGCGAATAGACCCCAAGGTATGACCAGTGCTTCTCTCAGTTGCCTTAAGCCAGGACTCAAACTCAGCGAACACTTCATCCTTTGTTGAGATGAAAATCGTCCATGTGTACCTGGAATAGTCATCCACAATAACAAAGACATATGCATTTCCCCCACGGCTCTTCGTGCGCATAGGCCCACAAAGATCCATGTGGACTAATTCCAGAGGACGTGTTGTACTTACATCCCTTTTGGACTTGAAGGAAGACCTCACTTGTTTTCCTTTAATGCATGCGTCGCACACGTCACTTCTCATTGCTTCAACCTTGGGAAGACCATTCACCAACTCTTGTCTATGAAGTTTGGAGAGGAGTTGAAGGCTAGCATGTCCAAAGCGTTTGTGCCACAAGTATGTCGTCTCAGCAATAGACGACAGACATAGGTCCTTATCAGGGATGAAAGCAGGGTCGACCTTATAAACGTTGTTGTCGCAAATCCCTTTGAGTAAGATTTTCCCTGTACTTAGACACTCAACATGACAATCATCAGTGGTAAAGACTACCCTATTTTTTCTGTTTTGACATAGTTGAGCCACACTAAATAGATCAAACTTGAGATTATTCACTAGATTCACATTATTCACGGTGATGTGTTTAGAGAGTCTTACCATACCGATACTGTGATACCCCGTAATTCTGTAAGGATTATTTTGGAAATTTTTGGAATTTTCCCGAACACCCGTTTAGTACGTCGGATTTAATTCAGAAAGTTGGAGGCATTCTGTAATGCGCTCTATATCTGTAATATTTTTCTCAGTGAAATAAAATACAGACGATGTGCTTTGGATGTTAATTACTCGTTCGCATACGATAATTTTTATCCTGGGTTAATGTCATGATCGTTCAAAGCTGAACGGGTGGGAAAAGCTGGTCACGACGACCGCCGTCGCGGGACCCAAGAACGGCGACCGCCGTGGGTATGATGGCGCCCGCCATCGCAAGGCTCGAGGAGCCGACGAGTCTCCTCCTAGCTGGGGACGCTAGGTCTATGGCGGCGCCCGCCGCGTTGGTAACGGCGCCCGCCGCATTGATGACGGCGCCCGCCGTATTTATTGCGGCGCCCGCCGTCGTTGTTGTCTGGAGGTTTTTACCCGATGGTCGCCGGAGTCGTCTGACGATCGCCGTTGTAGCCCTCCACGTCGCCTTCCTAGCCATCATTATGCTCCCTGGCATTTGGCTATAAATAGAGAAGGTTTGGGATCGGTTTTCACACAAAATCAGACGCTTCGATCCCTCAAAATTGTCTCGCCGGAGTTTGGTGCCCTCGTCGGAAATTCTAAAGCTTTCGCCGGTATCGTTTAGTGGTGTTTCCAGCAGCCCTTGTGAAGCCTTTTGGTTGCCTTTGGAGGTTGGAACTCAGGCAAGGCAAAAAGGGGACGAAACGCGCATCATTTGGGTGAGTTTTTCTCTCGTCTGTCGTCGGAGTTCTTCACGGCGACCGCCGTGTTCTTTACGGAGCCCGCCGTGATGAGAACGGCGACCGCCGCCAAGAACGGCGACCGCCGCCAGTGCCCAGAATGCCTTCGTGGCTTTGGCTTGGTTGGTTGTCGTCGTGGCGTCGTTTCTTTCGGGTTCTTTCGTCTTTCCATAGATTCGTACTAGTTTATGTCGGATCTAACTTAGGGTTTCCTTATGGGTCGACTCGAAGGTCGTTGTGCTGTCGGAGCTATACCTGTGTCGAGCCCGGAATCTCGTTGTCTCTGCTTTGTTCCAGATCTGCGGACTAAGGCAAGTGGCGGTTCGCTCTTGCTCATCGTTCCATATTTACATTAATTATCAGCTGTTTATCTGAGTAATTAATTTGGAATGATTACTGTGTTTATCTGGAAATGGTTTTATAAATTATTTTGGAAACTATAATAATGACATTATCATAGGTTGTATATCTGTTAGAACAACGCTATCATATGTGATAATTACCATGGTGGTATTGTTGTGATATTAATCTTAATGCTAGAATAGCATGTGGGTTAATAGGAAAACTAATCCAAGTAAGGATTAGCTGTTTCTATTATCTCTATGTTTAAGTTAATTGCCTGGATGGCTTTAATGTGAATAATTGATGTGTTAGACTGTTTAGTTAACACGAATGTGCGTAGGAACGCTAATCCAAGTAAGGATTAGTCGTTTCTTTATAATTTAATATTCGTGGGAACGCTAATCCAAGTAAGGATTTGTCGTTTCTTTAAATCATAATATTCCTCGGGATTATTTCCGAATAATTTAAGGGTCATGACCTATGCTTCTTATCCACATGTAAGGATCTGAAGTGTTTAAGCGCCTTCCTAGCGCCAGTGGATGAGCTTAATTGCAGTCTTGTATATTAAGCACTTAGCTAGTGCATTGGGGTGGACATAACTGTCACCCTGTAAATTAAACTGTAAGCATTGTGGCAGTGTAATCAGGGTAAACGTAAGGTCACCCGGTGTAATAATAACTTCTGTGTTCTCGGAATAATATTAAAAGCCTCAACAGTGTGTGTGTGTTGTAATTTAATAAGATAAGTGCAGTTAAGCACATAATTAAAGTGTAAGCATTGTAATAGTGCAATCAGGGTGAACGTAAGGTCACCCGGTGTAATAATAACGCCGTTGTTACTCGGCATAATAATGTTAAGTCCCGCGTGTGTGTTGTGTGTGTTTTAATTGGGTCGACACGATTGTCACCCTGTGATTTAAGCCTTGTTGTCGCTCTTAATAACATTAACGTGTTTCAGTAATGTGTGTTTTGTAATTAAATAAGATATGTGCCCGAGTGCACATGATTAATAAACCCATGGCGAGTAGTGCAGCTAAGTAATAGTGCAGCTAGGAAAGCTCGTCTCGACTTGAATGTAGTACGTTCTCTTTCCGATCTGGATTCGCTGTATGCGATGAGGTTGGTCGTGAACTAAAGCATCTCAGTCAACTTTTAAAATCATTGTTGTATGATTCTTTAAACATTCCAGATTTGTCATATTTCCTTAAAGACTCAATCTCTTGGAGTCTCTTTTCGAGTCGATTTCTGTGAAGATGAAGTCTTCCAGAATCTTCTCTCATGCATACCTCTTGTTGTTATTCCGTGAAAGTGTCGGGTTATGTATCGTCCCTTCGGTTATTATTCGAGGGACAATGATAGTAAACGGTTACGATCACTCGAACCATTCTGCTTTTTACCCTTGCTAGTCTATTTAAGTAGACTAACCCACGAACTTTGTTCTCCGCATGTGGGCTGGTGTCATCCGTTCGATTCGGCACATCAGATAGAGCGTAGATGAGAAGACTAGAAGGACTATGGAGTCGACGGTGGTTTTTCGACGTTTTTAATAATTTCTTTTAATCAGGTTGAGATTCTTGGGAGATGACCATTGCGGTCAAGATCCTTGTTTCTATATTTTATAAGACTTCCGCTGTAACTTATTTACTCTGTTATATATTTTATAATACTTCCGCTGTAACTTATTTACTCTGTTATATATTTTATAAGACTTCCGCTGTAACTTATTTACTCTGTTATATATTTTATAAGACTTCCGTTGTACCTTCTTTAAGATTTCCGTTGTAATTTATTTAAACTCTGTGTTTGTCCTATTCGGGATTGGGATGTAATCCCGGGACTCGTGTTTTATATGAATAAGGTTATCATTTTGTATCATTGTATTTCATGATTTGTATTTAAACGGTAAAGCCTTGAGTGATCTCGGTAAGGAACACTGGGGTCACTGGCGGTAATACCTTTCCAAAAAGGGTTAAGTTTTGGGGGTGTTACAGATACCACAAACCTCACCCTTACTCTTGTTTCCAAAAGTTATCGATGCCCCTGAGGCTGGCTGAAGAGAGGTGAACCATTCACTATTCCCTGTCATGTGACTTGAGCATGCACTGTCAAGGTGCCAAGAGCCTTTCCTTGCTTCCTCCTCGGATTTATGGGAATCACCTTCTGATACGTTGTGACCTTTTGAGCTCACCAAACAGATATCCTTTGAGAGAGGAGAAGCTTCATCATCTGAGCTACAGTCACCCCACTTCGCAATCCTCGTTTGTTCCTCGTTGAGGACCTGAGAAGAACCTGCCGCTTTGTTGAGGCAATTTTTTGCGAAGTGTCCGTTGTCATAACAGTGAGAGCAGACGACCTCCTTCATGTCATTGTGAACCATGACCGAACCTTTAGTGCCTTTGCTTCGAGACCATATCTTCTTCATGGCTTGAGTGATGAGAGCCATATCTACATCACCTTCTTGAGAGTCTCTATCCAAGGCATTTCCTGACGACATCTTTCCTGCAGAATCTGTAACTAAAACAAATAATCTAGAGCACCAGGCTCTGATACCAATTGTTGGATCGTTAGAGTCACGTCTGAGAGAACAAAAGCTTTGTTCCCACAGAAGTTGCAGCGGATAAATATAGCAAGAAAGATAATAGAACGAACTCACGATGTATAGTGGAAACCCTGATTGGCAAAACTAGCTTCTCAAGGAAAAACCACTACCTTCAAGCTTCCGCTTGAGAGGATTTTGAAGTGTGTACTTGTCTTATTGATTTCTTGTTCGATTACACTTGTAGCATGGACGCCAAAACACTAGACTTCCCACCTAGATTCGAAGATCACTCCTACAACGATGAATCCAAACTCAACCCTCAAAGACTTACACACACCTCACTCCTTTTCTATCTCAATTTTCGTTCTCTCTGTTTTTTCCCATCGTCGTGGTTACATAGACATGAATCCACACATCTATTAAATACAACTCGACAAACCCTAAATGTAACAAGATAAGGTTTATTCAAACGTGGTAACAAGAAGATATGTTTTGCTGGAGGAATAATATCCCTAGCCGTATATATTAATAAAAGGAAAGGATTCCCTTAAATTAATATAAATGGATGTGATAAGATTCTTCTCTCTCCAATCCGCTTTTCTAAGGAAAGAATCCCTAAGATAAGGAATCGAGCTTCTCTCTCCATATCTCCTCCAACGGCTAGATCCTTCCAGCCGATTTCTTCAATCCTTGACCGCGTGTGCGCCTTGATTTGTTTCCATAAATAACACGCTGGAATTCTTCCTTTCATTCGCAGCTTCGATCTTGTTCGTCACTGTTGTTCCTTCAGAGGTAACAAAGCACAAGAACAGAGCTTTGTTCCCTCTTCAATCATTTACTGCGAAGGTTCCCTGAGACAACTGTCTTTGTTCCTGAAACACTTAGTACCCAGATTAGTTGAATGTTTGTCACTATCAAAACCTAAGGAATTCAACAACGCGGAATTGCCTAAGGAAAAGGCCAGTTCCCAAGCCACTCCAAGCTCCTTGCCTCCGCTCTACCCCGTTCAAGACTCCTTTGCGATCCTAGCTTCATTGGATCGTTTTGAAAAAGCCATCACGAAAGGAACCACTGCTATCTCTGGTGTCATCCGTGATCAAGTAACTGAAATGGGAAAGACCAGAAAGGCTGTATCTGGTCTAGTGGATGTGATTCAACAAACCTTGGAGGCTGCAATTGGAGGTGATCAGGCCGCTAAGATGGCTACAGGCCAAGGTGAAGGAACTGCAGAAATGAAGGAAACTGAAGAGGAGGCCACTACGCTGCCATAGGAACATCTCTCCTAGTTCTCAGTGCTATAACATCACAGTGTGCTAGTAGTTCCCTAGGGTCCTACTCCCCTCTTCTATCCTTATTTTGTCTTTGTCAAGCTGTTTGTGATCTTTTGTTCCTCTTTCCACTATGCATCTTTGGACAATGTATTGACCTTAATGATTAATGAACTCTTTTGGTAATGTTTCTAATGCATCATTTGTCTTTGCCTTAAGTTTTTATTATGGTGAATGTCATGGGTTTAACGTAATTGTTTATTTCTGACGGGGCTAAAGATGCACAAGCAAATGTCGTTGATTAGCCTTATCAAAGTAAATTATCCTAACCAACCTACTAAACAGAGTATAGCAGACAAGTAAGGGTCGAATCCCACAGAGAAGGTATGATGTAGTATGCCAACGTAAATGACGAATAACAAGTAACAAGTAACTGGGGGGTTTTGTAATCAAGAAAGCAAACAAACAAAGTAAACAAATTTGGTTTATGTAGGAAGAAAGTATGATGAGGGGAAGTAGTTCCACTAGACCGACATCCACAATACATAGATAGGGTTTGATCACTGAAATCTATTTTGTCCAAGTTTGTTTATTTATCCTTATAGTCGTTCCCACCCTGGTCTTAAGTACTATTGATTCTCACAGTTGTCAATAGACTTATTACTATGCCAATGATAAAACACAACTGATTCTCATAGTTGTCAGCGTACTTTATCACCAACACAGCAATAGCAATGCGCACAAGGATATAGGATACATGCAAGTAGAAAGACGTACAAGTACTCACTCCCCTACTTAACATGCAATTGATTCTCACACACAATTATACGCTCGGAACCCCTATACACACAATTGTGTTTGCCACTAGACATGCACTCGGAACCCCTATATGCAATCCTAGCAATTGATAAAACGTATTCAACCTAGTTGATCAGGCTAAGAAGAATAACAAGAAATCAATAATCAATATAACCAAGAGAATCAATCCAACACTTATAAGGATAAGAACAAGGAATAGAAATCTCACAAACACATCAATTGTACTGCTTCAATCGTCTAGCAGAACAAAGGGAAATTAGCTCTCCATTAAAGGGGATGAAAAACTCTAATTAGAAATTACGTTGAAACAATAGTGCGTCTGATGATGATGATTTGGAGGCTATGGGAAAAGAGGTTAAATAGAGTTAACCTAAATCCCCAAGATCACAAACCATATCTTACAAGGAAATAAAATAAAATAAAGGAAATCTGACTAATGCATAAAAGAAAGTAAAATAAAATAAAATAACTATGGCCGCGAGGTCACTAAGCACAGCCACCGCGGGGCGGTGAAGATCCACCGCGGGGCGTCGAACTCTCCACCGCTGGGCGATGGCTTCCTCTGGCGCGGGCTTCCTTCTTTACTGAGAGTCATCGCCGGGTCGCGGCGAGGATCGCCGCGGGGCGGTGAACTCCAATCCTCCAGCTCTCTTCTTCTTCTCTTCTTCTGCTGCTCTCCATTACTACCAAGTGTTGGTAGCCTTCTCCATAAATGCTCCAGCAGCTCCATCCTCATCTTCATGCTCCATCTAAGCTGCAAATCCTTGGATTTCTTCACTTCTCTCCATAACATCTGGATTGCAGACTTAGCACCAAAACTCATCCAAAACTCCTTCAAATTATGCTAATAGTTGCTAGTAAAGGTGTATGAAATAACACCTATCAAATTCCCACATACTTAGACCTTTACTCATCCCGAGTAAACTAAAGAAAAGCTCACCCTCTCAATCAACACCAAGGCCTCAGGAAGTACAAGAAACGTGACACTAGCAACTAACACATATCAACGATAAGCTCCAGACAACCAAAACAAGTGATGCAAAGATAGTCTAATCCTAACTCCAATCTAGCTCCTTATCGCTCCATGAGTGGCCTACCCGACAGTCCTTCTTTGACTCCCTTCTTATGACGCCTCCACCAAGATATGAAGAGGAATCCTAGAATCACTCTTATTCTTTTACGCTCATCTTGCCTAGGCGCCCTTTCGGGTTTTCACCTAGCCACTCATTTCATTTTGCTAGATATCTCACCAATACTCACATCACTCCAGTCCACTTTTGCCCTGGTCTATACCAGTCGGACTACCTGCTTTTTACCTGGACTGCCCTTTCGGGTTTTCAGTCCATCCCAGGATTTTGATTGCCTTTTTATTTCTTTTGGCTTTTTTTTATAAAAAAAAAACAGAAATGGAAACAACAATGCAGGAAACGAACGCAGAAATAAACTATGTACACTAGCTAGCAAGAAAGCAAGTCTATATCCCTCCCCCATACTTAAACCGAACATTGTCCTCAATGTGGAAAAGAGAACATCAAATGATAGGGGAAAGAAGAAATAAACTCCCAGTGGACCTGAAGGTGGTGGTGGGTACATCCCAAAGTAGTCCCTCATATGAGCGTCCATAGTGTCCAGACGTTCATCTATCTCTGCGTGGAGCTGGGTCTGCCAAGTCTACAGACTGGTCTCTACTCGGGAATTCCATCGATCCTGGCGCATGGAGAAAGCGTCCCATCTAGAGTACATCTCCTGCCATGGTGCGATAGGTCCGTACATAGACGAATGCTCCTCGAACTGTGAAGAACCGGGGTCGTCCCCCTCTACAGGATCAGCGGCAGCATATCCACCACTAGGGCCCTCTCCAAACGGAATGGAAGGAGCAGCAGCAAGGGCATCATCGGTCGGCATTCGGCTATCACTGGGAATCCACCAACCCGCATATGAGGGCGAATAGGCAAAATCCCGGGGAACAATCAGAATGTGGCCCTCATAGGATGACCAAACCAAATCACCATCCCGCCCCAGTGGCTTCATCATGGAGCACACCTTCATGTGCGCTAAATCATACACCGCGTAGGCAACAGGCCGAGGAATCTGATCGCAGGCAATAACTCGAGCACAAAGGAGTGTAATCAAACCACCCCCACAAATATCACGTGCCTCGCCATCACGAATCCTCTTCAAGGAACCCAAGAAAAGGGAAGCCCAACACGGCGTATACTCGACAGCTCCCAAGATGCTCATAAACCACTGGAAGTCCTTCATGGGCACCTTCCCATCATCCGCATGGCCGGAGAAATCTCGCATTATCACCTTGTGGATCAACCGCAGACACGGGTTCACCAGTTTGGAATTCACTTCCTGACCCTTCCTGAATGTTCTTCCCGTAGCAGCCCGCCAGAATTCCATCATCTCGGACTCGTTAATGCCATTCGATCATCCATCAGTTGGGTCCTTTGTAATACCCAGGGCCTCATGTATCAACTTCAAAGATAAGGAGTAATCACGCCCATTGTAAGTGAACGTGATCTTCCGCAGATGCCTATCGTCAGAGTCATTAGTATACCTCTTGAAGGAGGCAATAAACTGGTAGCACAACTCTGGATAGGCAGGGGCAGTCTTGTCCAGAAAGTTTCCTAACCCACATTGTGTCAAACACATTGTCACACAAGCGAGCAAACCCATCTGCTCCAGAGTCTGCTTGTGGAAGAACTTCGAAGCCAATACCTTCCTCTCCTTCACAATGTTGTACACCTCACTCTCATCCCTAGTCGACACTTTCTTCTTGCCTTTGGATGCCATAAGTAGGAAATTGAAATGCTCAAAGCAAAGGCAAACAAGAGAACTTACAACCAAGCAAACACGCAGCCTGGAGAGTCTCAACGCGGCACGGTAAGGGTCACGGTGAGAAACTGAGAGTTGTGGCCGGGTCACGGCGAAGTCGGCGCGGGGCGGTGGCAGTAGCGACGCGAAGCGGGGGCAGCGCGAGGCGGTACAACGGCGAGGCGGGACTACGGCGACGCGGCGGGTTGTGTTTGGGCTTGGTTGTGAGGCTAGACTCCAATTTGGGGATTGGGGGCTAGATTATGCTCAAGGTCGAGAGGGGATTCAGGGAGAGAGAGGGGAAATAGATATGGGGGCTTAAGGGAGGCGTTGGAATGGGGGTTAGATAGTGGGTTAGGTCAAGAAAAGGGAAAGGAAAAGGGATGTTGGGCCAATCATGTATCATGGCCCAAAAGAGAAATCTTGGCCCATAAAGAGGCCCAATCCGTCAAAACCTTAGTGACCACTGAAGAAATAAACTTTTACTCACCCGTTTAAGGTTTTTTCGGGGCCCATTATTCTTGCTTCTTTTTTTTTAAGAGTTGAGAAGTTATACCTGACCTTCACCGCGGGGCGGGGAGCTCCACCGCGGGGCGGTGAGAATGGTTGGGTACCACATCTCTTCTCGGTTTTACTTTCGTACCTGTAATGTGAGTAACAGGCGAACGAAACAAAGCAAAATAAACTACGAAAATAATCTAATAAAAGAGGAAAATCAAGGAAAAACTAACACGGGTTGCCTCCCGGACAGCGCCTTGGTTATCGTCGTTGGCTCGACGTACTGCAAGTCAACTACCATCTCGAATAGGATCCCTTCGGAATCCTCCAACTCGTCTCTTCCTGTGGAGATTTCTCATGGAAGGGTTTAAACCTAAGACCATGTTCCCTATTTGCCAACCACTCCATGTTCATTCTCTTCGGAGTGTCTCCCCCATACTTAGAACGATGCGGGGGCCGTTATGACTCAATCTGCATATGCTGCACGTCACTAGATAAAGGCTCACAGCCTTGTATGGTTAGTGCAGGGGGGCAAGTGCCCAAAGTAGAGGGATCTCCTATGTCATCTAACAACACATCCTTAGTAAGCAACTCATGCAAATCAATAGGTCCTCTAGTAGTGGGACACTCAACTACGGTCTCTACTGCATCAATTTTAACATTTTCGTGCATAGAATTATCACTAGCGCTAATGCAGAGAGGAGTGGGCAATTTAATGGGGTTAGCTTTATGAATGTCATGTTTAAACATAATTCCATCAAATTCCATAGTCAAAGTGCCACTATCTACATCAATCTTTGTCATGGAAGTTTTCATAAAAGGTCGCCCTAACATAACAGGAGCAACTTGTTCATCGTAATCCATGTCCATAACAAAGAAATCAGCAGGGAAAATCAAAGGACCTATCCTAACAAGTACATCTTCTATAACGCCCTTAGGGGGCACACAAGAACCATCAGCAAGCTGTATAACAGTATTCGAATCATGCAAGGGCCCTAATTCCAGTTTTTCAATCAAAGAATAGGGTAGGACATTAATTGAGGCACCCAAGTCTAGCAGTGCTTTCTCAAAAAGATGCCCACTTATAGTGATAGGAATTGTAAAAGTACCTGGATCCTTGCATTTCTCAGGGAGACGTTTCTGAACCACCGCTGACACTTGTTCACCCACTGGACTCTTCTTCTGGGTCTTTTGTTTCTGAGCCCTATTCACCGTGCATAGCTCCTTTAATAACTTGGCGTATCGCGGGATAGCCTTAATAAGCTTCAGCAGGGGGATGTTCACCTCACAGTTCTGAAATGTTTCGAACAGATCCCTGTCGTCGACAACTCTTCTAGCCTTTAGCGCCTCTGGAAAAGGTGCTGGGGGCTTCTCTGATCCTAGAGGAGGGAACCTGGGCCGAACGTAATTATCAACTTAGGTGTCTTCAGCGGGAACAGATTTTCGAGGGTCAGGTCGCGGCGAGCCCACCGCGGGGCGTAAGTGGTCGCCGCGGGGCGGTGGGGTCGCGGTGTCTTTCCTGAGCACAGACGTCGGGTCGCGGTGAGGGTTGCCGCGGGGTGGTGAAGTCGCGGTGTCATTGACCGCGGGGCGCTCAGTGACTTCTTTCTCCGGATTCTCGTTCTCCTCTTCAGCAATAGGAGAAACGACTGTCTTACCACTTCTTAGCGTGATAGCACTCACGTTTTCTCTGGGATTCACAGTGGTCTGGGATGGTAGAGAGTTTGAGGCCCTTTGGTTAATCTTGGTCACCTCATCGGCTAACTGGCCAATCTGTCTCTCCGTGTTCTTGATACTCGACTCAGTGGCTTGCACATGTGTGGCAAAGTGCTGAGTCAACGTCTTCAGCAAATCCTCTGTAGAAGCTCCAGAAGTTTGACCTTGAGGTCTCTGTTGGTACTGAGCCCTTTGCTGGTATTGTTGTGGCTGAGCCGGCTGGTATTGCTGTTGCGCCGGTTGCTGACCGCCCTGAGGGTCACTCCATCGGAATCCTGGGTGATCACGGCCTCTCTGGTTGTAATTAGGTTGTCCACCATATTGTTGTCTAGAAGCGCCGTAGCCTCCTACCGCATTGACTTCAGCAACACCGTCCTCTTGCAGCTGAGGACAAGCCTCGGTGTGGTGGGCCTGATTAGAGCAAAGACCGCATGCTCTGGCGTGTTGAGGGGCATTCTGATTTGCTATCTTCATAACTATCTCCTTCAACTCGGCCAACTCAGTCAATACCGGGCTTGGTCCTGCAGGGGTCACAGCATTGACCGCCTTCCTCTAGTATGTCTTTCCGAAATTCCGGGTGCTCTCACTCATTTCCTGGAGTCTATTCATAGCGTCATCCGGTGTCAGGTTCAGAATACTTCCACCGCATGCAGCATCAACCATTCTTCTTTCTTGGTCCAGCAGACCATTATGCAAATAGAGAACAAGATCTTGCTTGGCATACCCATGGAATGGGCAGCTGGAACAAAGCCTCTTGTACCTCTCCAGATAATCATAAAGTGTTTCATCACCAGCCTGCTCGATGTTGGCAATTGCCTTTTTCAAAGCATTTGCCTTCTTCGTGGGAAAATATTTGTCCAGGAATGCTTTGTGAAGCTTCGTCCATGTATCTATGGTTCCTGGCGGCAGGTGATAATACCAATCGCTCGCAGAGTCGAGTAGAGAGAAACCAAAAGCTCTCATCTTGATTTGATCTTCGGTCACGTTCCTGGGCTTCATGGTCATGCAGACATTGTGGAACTTGCCTAGGTGAGAAATCGGATCCTCTCCACTCAGACCGTGGAATTTAGGGAGGTAAGCAACAACTCCCGACTTCAATTCAAAGTTCACCCCTTCTCCGAGTGCAGGGATGATGACAGCTAGGGGTTGAGCCCCAATATTCGGCTCAGTAAGCTCTCTCAGGGTTCCAGTTCCAGCCATTGCAATAGATGGGGTAGTAGCAGTCTCAACGGTTTCGGTCTCTTCTTCCTCCCCTCTTTGATTGCGCAGGCTTCCAAGAAAAGATCTTTCAATATCTGGATCCAAAGCTAGAAGGGGAGAGTCAGTACTACGGGTGTCGACCATAAGATGGGTCTCCACCAACAATCAATCACGAAAACACACAACAAACAAAAACCTTCCCCGGCAACGGCGCCAAATTTGACGGGGCTAAAGATGCACAAGCAAATGTCGTTGATTAGCCTTATCAAAGTAAATTATCCTAACCAACCTACTAAACAGAGTATAGAAGACAAGTAAGGGTCGAATCCCACAGAGAAGGTATGATGTAGTATGCAAACGTAAATGACGAATAACAAGTAACTGGGGGGTTTTGTAATCAAGAAAGCAAACAAACAAAGTAAACAAATTTGGTTTATGTAGGAGGAAAGTATGATGAGGGGAAGTAGTTCCACTAGACCGACATCCACAATACAGAGATAGGGTTTGATCACTGAAATCTATTTTGTCCAAGTTCGTTTATTTATCCTTATAGTCGTTCCCACCCTGGTCTTAAGTACTATTGATTCTCACAGTTGTCAATAGACTTATTACTATGCCAATGATAAAACACAACTGATTCTCACAGTTGTCATCGTACTTTATCACCAACACAGCAATAGCAATGCACACAAGGATATAGGATACATGCAAGTAGAAAGACGTACAAGTACTCACTCCCCTACTTAACATGCAATTGATTCTCACACACAATTGTACGCTCGGAACCCCTATACGCACAATTGTGTTTGCCACTAGACATGCACTCGGAACCCCTATATGCAATCCTAGCAATTGATAAAACGTATTCAACCTAGTTGATCAGGCTAAGAAGAATAACAAGAAATCAATAATCAATATAACCAAGAGAATCAATCCAACACTTATAAGGATAAGAACAAGGAATAGAAATCTCACAAACACATCAACTGTACTACTTCAATCGTCTAGCAGAACAAAGGGAAATTAGCTCTCCATTAAAGGGGATGAAAAACTCTAATTAGAAATTACGTTGAAACAATAGTGCGTCTGATGATGATGATTTGGAGGCTATGGGAAAAGAGGTTAAATAGAGTTAACCTAAATCCCCAAGATCACAAACCATATCTTACAAGGAAATAAAATAAAATAAAGGAAATCTGACTAATGCATAAAAGAAAATAAAGTAAAATAAAATAACTCTGGCCGCGAGGTCACTAAGCACAACCACCGCGGGGCGGTGAAGATCCACCGCGGGGCGTCGAACTCTCCACCGCTGGGCGATGGCTTCCTCTGGCACGGGCTTCCTTCTTTACTGAGAGTCATCGTCGGGTCGCGGCGAGGATCGCCGGGTCACGGCGAGGATCGCCGCGGGGCGGTGAACTCCAATCCTCCAGCTCTCTTCTTCTTCTCTTCTTCTGCTGCTCTCCATTACTACCAAGTGTTGGTAGCCTTCTCCATAAATGCTCCAGCAGCTCCATCCTCATCTTCATGCTCCATCTAAGCTGCAAATCCTTGGATTTCTTCACTTCTCTCCATAACATCTGGATTGCAGACTTAGCACCAAAACTCATCCAAAACTCCTTCAAATTATGCTAATAGTTGCTAGTAAAGGTGTATGAAATAACACCTATCAATTTCACATTGATATCCTATACTTGATAAGTAAATTAATCTTTTCGATGATGTCAAAAGGGGGAAGAATGAATAGGAACCTTGAACTCTTGGAAATACTGAACTTATAGGAAATCTGAACCCGTTCTACTTCTGAGGGGGAACTCGAATAACTTAGTTTATTTACTTAGGGGGAATTTGCAACTATTGAATGTTCTCTCATTATTTTATAAAGTTGTAAATCTCTTAGCTCAACTGTTCTCATGAATCTCATGTCTTTATTATGTTGCCAGGTTCCTTATATTTGTCATCATCAAAAATGGGGAAATTGTTAGGAAATGGAACTCATGAACCTCAGTTCCCATGAGAGTTCATTTCCTCAGTTTCTCTACTTTTGAAGATGACAAATACTTTGATACTAATGTTTTATCTCAAAGATGTGTTTAAAGGAACCACAGGACAGTTGTTGAAACCATGAAAGTCAAACAAGATAAAGAAACCAAACAAGCAAGCCAAAGGAACTCAGAAATGCAACACGTGACTTTGCTCTTCCCGATGAAGCTGGGAACACAGAACCTCGGACAAAAGATGGTGAAAGCGACTTGAGCAAAGCTTCTAAAAGTCTGCCACCATCCAAAGGAAAGCTCCAAGATGTCTAGAACGCTGAACCTCGGACAAAGGTTGCTGAAAGCGACGTGACACAAGGTTGTCACCATCCAGAGGATAGTTCCAAAGTGTCTAGGTTGCTGAACCTCGGACGAAAGGAGTTGGACAACGACATGACAGACTTGTCTGAAGCAGTTGACAAACCAATGTGGATTCTGAGTTGCCTAGGTTGTTGGTACATGTCTAAGTCAGCGTGAATCAAGGATTACCACACAACCTAGGTCAAGCTTGCTCTGTGGGAACCAAAAGAAGATCCAACCTCACGGATCCACTATATAAGGAAGATAAGCTCCGCTTTTATCTTTAAGCACTACAACAAGAATCACACTTCATAGCAAACATCATAGTGTGAGCTCTCAAACAGATCGTCAACCAAAACCAAGATCAAGAGGAACCAGTCAAGGAATCTGAGAGCTGTGTGCTAGTTCCTGTTACTGTAAGTGAGTTAGTTCCTTAGTGCTTAGGACTGCTTCTTGGATTAATTATATTTTCTGTTAAGTTTATCTAGGATTGTCTAATTGTGTGTAAGACAAAGAAACCGTGTGTTTGTTCCTAGAGTAATCTATAACCGAAGTGATAAGAAATCAAGAAGTAGACCTTGAAATCCTTTCGAAAGAAAGGTAGTGGTTTTTATCCTAAATTGCTAGTTGGCAATCGAAGGTTTCCACTATAAGGAACTTGTTCATTTATATTTGATTGTTTATTTCCGCTGCGAAGGGAACTGTAATCTGTATTTTCAGTTTCCTTGTTCTTAATCTAACAATCACGATCCTACATGTAATTTATTATCCATGATTGTTTATTTTCGCTGCGAAGGGAACTGTAATCTGTATTTTCCACTTAGGACCGCTTTCATCACATCACAACATCTAGAGTGATATGTTAATATATTGTTATGAATGTATATAATATATGTTATTATCCATGAAATTTTCTGTCAAAATTCTATCTAAGGAATTTACAATATTTATTTGTAAACAAGAAGGTTTGTCTTGGAGTTTCTAGCAAATTATATTCCTTGAAAAATTGAAAGAATTGTACAATAAAATATACTTATAATATATTTTGCCAAAATATATAACCATACAATTACTTTTCAGGAGAAATAGGTGATAAAGAGGGATCACAACTAATATGTCAAAACATATATTATATGAATTTGGTAATGAAAAATATATAGTATATATGTGCTTTTCATGTACGATAAGTGGTAGTCTTAATTAAAATGATTTTTTATGGCATAAAGATATGTTAATATAGAGATGGGTATTATTTGTGCAAGACTATATTTTATATTATGTATAGATGTAGAAAAAAATATAACATATATAAATTATAGAATGGATAAATTCGAGTCAAAGTAATAATTTAAATTATTAATGTACAACAAATTTTCATTTATGTGATAAATGGTGTTGATTTAATAATTAAAAATGTTTGTATATAAGAGAAGAAAGAAATTATAATGGTATGTAAATAATCATAAAGCCCAAAAGGATATGAATCTGGTGAGAAAGGGAGCTAGGGTGAGAAATGGGAATGAACATGAGCCATTTGATCCACTGAAACTTAAGGCCCGTATTTAAAAAGAAAAAAAATGCGAGAATTCGGCACAATCGAATTTTATTTTTAAAAAATACGTATTTTTGGAGAAAAATACGGGTGCATGTGCATGCTTTTTTTTTTAATTCGCTAGCACATACAACACAAAAATCATGCACATACATGCAAAATCTGTGTATTTTTAACTCGTCCACATAAAGTCAAATGAAACACAAACTTGTGCACATTTCAAGAAATGCGGAAGTTTTTGCATGTATGTGCATGAGTTTCTACTAAACAAAGACAAACAAATATATATGCACATACAAGCAAAAACTCATACACATTCTGAAATTGCATCAGTTTTTGCCTCTGCATGAGTTTCCACTTACACAAAGTCACACATACAGTCAAAATTTATGCACATACAAGCACAAACGTGTGCACATTCCAAGAAGTACATACGTTTTTGCCTGTATGTGCATGTATTTCTACTTAAACAAAGTCACACATACAATTAAAACCTATGCATATACATGCACAAATTTGTGCACATTTTGGGAAGTGCATAGATTTTTGTCTGTATGTGCATAAATTTTTACTTATACAAAGTCACATACATTTCTTATTCTATAAAATATATAAGTGAAAAATCATGCACAACTAGTATAAATTACATGCATATACAAGTAGAATGACATGCACTTAAAAAAAAGCACATACAGTTCAAAACTAATGAGCATTTTAACCTAGAAAAAAAAAGAACACAAGTATAATTTAGATACACATACCGGTCAAAATCAATGAACACACAAGCCAAAACCTAAGCACATCTCATATCCTGTGTGCGCGTCTTTTTTTTACTTTTCTAAAAAATATGCATTTTTTTTCAATAAAACGCTCGTGTTGTTTTTTATTCTCATTTCTCACCTTATTAATATTTCTTACATGAACCTTTTTCTTTTACAAATATTTAATTAAAGAGATTATATTATAATTAGGAGTATATAACAATATATTTTGTATGCTTTTATTTAGACTCTAACTCTTTCTTCTAATTTTAATCTTATGTGTTAATTTCTTCTAATTTCAATCTTATGTATTGATTTTAGGTGTGATACTTATAAGGTGTAATTAAGAGGAGGATCATTTCTTGTCAAGAACTCTATTTTATATTATATATAGATATAGATTTTTTCTTGACTGACTTTATTTATAATTAGTCCAACGCGATTGTTGGAAATTCATATATTTATGTACGTATAATCAAATTCACATTTAATAAATGTGAGTGATTATTTACAATATTATGACTGATTTTTTCAGATTTTACTTGCATGAACTTTTTTAAACTAAAGTTTAGAAATTGAAATTGATTAGGATTCAATATAGATAATTATTGAAAAAGTGGTGAAGAAAAATCTAAAACATGGGAAAAAAAGACTGGAAACGTGCATGGAGAATTGAACATAGTAATGCAAAGATACATATATATAGGATGTCATGGTCATATAATATGACCATGTATCGACGAAATAATTTTAATCACTTTTTTTTATTGTATGATTGATTATTTTTGCATATTCATACTTAATTGTGGTATTGAAAAGTGATTTTTGGTTCTTTTACACATCAATAGAATAACCTAAGCTATTTTAGACTAAAAAAATATTCGAATTGAAAAACTCATTTTCAAAAAGTAATTTACTTATACATATGATAATTAGTGCCTAAAAATAGTTAAACTTTAAATACTTAATAATGAAATAAATTGTATTATATCTTTTGCTCAAACAGAACTTTTGTTTTGTATTCATGTCCTCAAGAGTTTACAATTGTTAAGATTTGTATTTTTTTATGCAAATCTTATTAAGATCTCTTTATTAATTTAAATTTTTATTGATTATTTAATATAATAATAAATTAAAAAATGGGAAAACAAAAAAAATAACATGGGCGTAAAAACACTCTAATGGCTTAAAAAATGATAGGCTTAATATATATAAATAGATTGCTTTTACTGAATTATATACTTAATACGTACAATTTAAATATAATAATTGATATAATATGTTTTTATTATTGTTTTTATTTTAAAATATTTACAAAATCATTATTTCTCCAAATATATATTGTATTGTTTGGAACATATTAAAATGCAAAAAAAAACCAAAATTTTGTTTTTGACTAAAAAAGAAGAACAACTATTACTTGTTAGCAATTCTATAAGATATTGTGTGACAATATACCCAAAAAATAAAATTATTAAGGATATGTACAAATCAATCCATATAATATATAGAGTTACATATAGCATATATTAACTGATTAACAAATTAAAATTACTTTTATATTGATTTCATCTTTTACTATACCAAAAAGTAGTTTTAAAGTGATTGTAATACCCTCGACTTACGTCGGTAGTGCCACACGCCAGTGACCTTAGATTGTAAAATTTAAAGTCACCCTAGACTTTAATCAGAACAATTATGCTTAAATTAATAAATAAATATTAAATAATAACAAAGTAAATAGCGAAAGACTTTTGAAACAAATACTTAACCTTCATTAAAATATTTCCTTGTAAATTGAACAGATAAGTTTTACAACTCGAAATTACAATACAACGGAAGACTTTTTAAATAAGCCTTAAATACATGACTAACTTATCTAAATATTGCTTTTATTTAATAGTTTAATTCAATACTAGAGAACTTTAAAAATAATAAAACTTTAAATAGGGTTGTAAAAACTTGACCCAATCTGAATGACCCGCCCAACCCGCCCGAAACCAAACCCGTTTGATATCCGAAAGAATAAAAAAAATGTATATCCGAGCCTGACCCAACCCAAACCGACTGGCCCGAATCCAAAAATAACCCAAACAGACTAGCCCGTTATCATCCCGGTACTCGAAGTCACCCGACGCGAAATCACCCGAAAACCTGAAGTTGCCCGATCCGATATCACCCGAAAACCTGAAGTTACCCAATCCAAAATCCCCCAAAAATCGAAAGTTGTCCGATCCAAAATCACCCGAAGACCCAAAGTTGACTGATTTGAAATCACATGAAGACCCAAACTCGATAGCCCAAAATCACGGAAAAAATCAATGCCACTCGATCCTAAACTTTCTTTATCGTTAGATCATAAACTTTCTTTATCGGTATATCATAAACACAAAGGTCTAGGTTTATCCTCACTATTTACCGTAAGAATCATCCTTAGCAAAACCCAATGTTAAATATAGAACTCCAATGATAGGAGATTTTTTATTTATATATATATACATTTATTGTAATTATGTTTGCCTTCAATCGAAAACTGGTTCCATCGAAATACATTTCAACCACAATTCGATTTGTACAAAATGCGATTCTTTTGAGTTCGTACTTAAACGAAATCTTATTCATTCGAACTTATATATATCTGAATTCTGACTCAACATAAAAATGATATACACAAAATCTAGTTCGGTCATAATCCGAAATGGCCAATCCAAATTGACCCAAATATCCGACTTCTCCCAATTAAATGAACAATTGACCAGACCTACCTAAATTGGATTGAGTTGTTAAAATACATGTGAATATATCATTAGCCCGGATCCGGATTAATCTGAAATCAAAATGACCCGACCAGAAACATATCCGATTTGCCTGATTGACAACCCTAAGTTTGACTGAAATCCAAATTAACCCCGACCGAAATTGACCGGAATACCCGATTTTACCCGATAAACGAATATCGAATCCGACTTGTTATAATATCGGACATTGGCCCGAATCTGAAATGACCCGACCTGCCCGATTAACACCCGTAACTTTAAATCACAATATTCAACTACAATCTTTTATCTTCGATTTGTTACTTCAAGGTTGTTTGAAACCAACTACTTATGTGTCATATAGGACGGATGACACCAATCAACCATGCAATGAAAATAAAAGGTTGGTAAGTCTAATGAAAGACTATGCAAGGGTGAAAAACAAAATGGTTCTTATAGTCGTATAAAGTCACTACCCTTATTTCTCGAATAAAACTCGTTAAACAATATATAACTACTATACTTCTACCGAAACGAAAGAAAATGAATGCTTGAAAAGAAGACTCCAATGAATTGAGTCTTATGAGAAATAAATGATTTTGTTTGGGAACATAATATTTATCACAAATGTTTTGAAAACGTCTCGTTGCTTATTTGGGTTCTCGACCAATTTCACCGCATAATGCGAATCCATATTGAAAATGGGACTTGGGCTCTGTTCGACATATCGAGCTCAAACTAGAGCTGGAGCCGAATAAGTAGCTAGAGTTGGAGCTGAATTAGTAGCTGAAGGTGGAGCTGGAATCATCAGCTTAATTTTCTCTAAAAAGCTAGTTGAATGTTCGGAATTATGAGCGGAATTTTAAATAATAACAGTAAAATTACGAAAAAGGGTACGATAATACATCTATATTTTGGCGCATATACAAATAAGGTTATATTTTGATCCATATGGGTACTTTTTAACCCTATATTCTATATTGTTGCCTCCTCAGCTCTCACATATCAACATATGTACAGACGTCGACGCTGGTATAGTTTCACTTTAATTCATCCATATGTATATGGCTAATAAAATCAAAATTTGTCTACGTCTGGTTTCAATCTATTGCTCGTTTTTTATGTCATGTTAGCATGTTGGTCTATAAATTGGAGCTTTTATATATCAATAAATTATCAATTGTAATTAAACTGAAGTCTTTGACAAAAGTCTAACTGATGAGATATATAATATTGATAAAACTATGTAAATAATTTCATTATACAATTATTTATATAATTTCATAATGATAGATGATGAGTTATTTTATATGTTCATTTAAGGACACCACTGGGTAAAAAAATACATTAAGCTGATTAAGTTTTCAAATGTTGGGGAGATCACATTAAGAAAATTAACAAAATTAAGTTGCATTCATCTACAATAAGCTTGTTAAGCTGGATGAATAATTGTTTGCCGAACACGCAATAAGTAGATGAAGAAAAGAATTAAGCTCCGTTAATGTGCAAAAAAGTTTTGCCAAACGAAGCCTTACTTTAAACAAAAGACTGGACGGGTCCCACGTTGTACTTCTTGCCTGAGGGTATATTAATTATGTGCAAACGGAACTTATCTTATTTAATTACAAAACGTGCATTTACGTTAAATTTTTAATCCACGCCAATTTCAAAATGGGATATATATCATGAGACGAATCCCGAATTTCGGCACTAGCTAAGTGCACCACCACTTATATTCGAATAAGGGTATGTCACGTCCAAAAGTATCAGGACAATAATTGTAACAACCCCAATTTCAGGTGTTACAGTGCCGTGAATCCCGAAGGATCCACAAGGCGTTGGGGAATAAAATATCAAAACAGTAACCAATAGAAGGTAAACCAGGTATATAAAATATAGATGTGATAGTCTTGCGTAAAACACAATCTCTAAATTCATCATAAACCAAGTTTTGTTCATAAGAATACAACTTTATAAGAGTAAAACTCTACAGTGGTTAGGGCAATAAAACTGATAACTTAAATCTCGATTATAAAACAGATCAACAAAAATGACATTTATCGCAACGAAAATTATATAATCAAACAATTCTAAAACGTTTGAAATAGGGTTGATCCCAGATCACCCACATAGTTATCCCTAGTATCGTGTCCATCCTGCTTGACTTTCACGCTAATCCTGAGTGGACGAGTACATGACCATGTATAAGACATAGCCATCCCCCACAATAATGGGGGTTAGTCTCCAACCAGACTAGCAAATTATATAAGCAACTTAATACGTGCAATAGAACAAGCAAGGGATCACAGATACACATGCAAAGGTACAGATGAACATCTTACAACAAGAATGTATTATATATACACGTACAAATATGCAAGAAATATTACAGCTAGACATGATACATTGATAAAGTATTCTCTACATATTTGCGGATATGCGAGATTGATGACAGTAAACACATGACAAGAAAGTTACAAACAATCACGACATACAAGAGAGTGTTACTTCACATTAGACCTGTACAAGTCCGGGCTAGCTCGACCGGCCCGGACCGCCCGCCCGGTAAAAAAATCGGGCTTGGACAACAATATTGGCTCGGTCGGGCCAGCCCGGTATAGTAACGGGCCGGGCATGGACGGGCCTCTAGGCCCGACCGGGCCTATAAGCCCGGCCCGGTACCCGTTACTGTTTATATAATTAATATATATATTTATAATTTTATATATATATTTATAATTATATATATATATTTATAATTACTGTTTATAATTTTATATATATATATTTAAAATTATATATATATATTTAAAATTTTATCCGATCGGGCCAGCCCGTCGGGTAACCCGGCCCGGTTGACCGGGCGGGCCTGGACAAAAAACCCAGCCCGGTTGACCGGGCAAAAAAATACGAAAAACCCGACCCGGGCCCGGCCCGAACCCGGATTTGTACAGGTCTACTTCACATACACACAAATATGCATGAAAAGTTACAGCTAGAATAGTCGCAATACCAGATCTTTCAAGCATACATATCATACTCACAGAGAATCTAACACTAGATCACATGAACTTCACTCAATTTTTAATCAAACTACAAGTTCCAAACTTTTAAGAAATCATTCAAAATCTATATACTCGAGTATATTTTGCTTTTACAAAAAAACTCATTTATAAATCCAAGTACGAAAACGCTTTAAAAACATGTCCAAGCTTGTCTTGGACACGAAGGTATCTTTTGAACCCATATAGTGGGTATTATCACCTCTACTAACGGGTCAAAAACGGCGTCACTAGCTAGGTGATCCGACCTCCCCTAAAATGGTAGAGCACTCACTCGAACCGCTCCATATGGGTGGAGCGGTTCGAGTGAGTGGGAGTGTCAGGTTGCAGAGAGTGGAGGTGTACAAAGGAGGTGAAGCTGGAGAAAATAAATTTGGGTTTTTCTTTGTGTGGGTGGGAGTGTCAGGTTGCAGAGAGTGGAAGAGATGGATTTAAATGGGAATTTGGGGTTTAGTAAAATAATAATAAAACTTTAGAATTTAAAGTACAAGGGTAATTTTGCAAGATGGAAAAGTATTTGATAATAGATGAATCGAAAGTTAAACAAAATAATATGTACGGCTTTGTAAAAATTAGATTTTTATGCACTTGGAATACCTTTAATCGAGTAGAATTGACAGAAGTTGAATTTTACCTCTCATAAATTCCTCAGTATCCATTACTTTGTTTTTGCTTGATTTTTTAGGGTTTGTATGTGTTTTTTCATGAAATTGAAGCCTCCATCCGGTTTCAGTGGTAGTCATGGTCAAATTTGTGTTTTTTTGTTTACGAATTTGAGAGTCACAATGATTATTATATTCATTTGTATATTTTGATATGGCGATCGATTTATGTATATGATATTCATTTGTATGAGTTTGATATTCACGCTTTATTTGTTGATATGCAAAAGATAGTCATATATGTGATATGCAACTGTATGGGTATGATATTCACGCTTATTGTATTGATATGCATAATAAATATTGAGTTTTTATCGATGTATGTGATATTCAGCTATTTGTGTATGATATGCACACTTCATTTTATGTTATGCAAATTGTATGTTGAGATATTCATGAACTTGTCTAAGTGTGATCCTAATATGAGAATTTAAAGGCGTGATGAATAACACTTAATGAACAATGAATTTCAATACCAACGAAGTGCGTATACATTCAACAACGCATTGGGTATATAAGATAATGAATAACAATGAACATGACGCACATGAATATATTTACTTCAACTGTCGTCGTCTCTCTCTCTCTCTCTCTCTCTCTCTCTCTCTCTCTCTCTCTCTCTCTCTCTCTCTCTCTCTCTCTCTCTCTCTCTCTCTCTCTCTCTGTGTATATATATATATATGTATATATATGTATATATATGTAAAGGTTGTTGCTAGCAAATATACAACCTAACAATAAGGTTCATTTACACATCAATTTAACACACAAGTTTCAAACACAAAATTAAGAATATTTATCCTAACTTAATTAAGACAATAGATTAATAGTCAATTAAGAAAAATATGGAATAAATTGCAAGAGTGAATCGTCACTTGCCTTTGATTATGAAGAACTTGAACGACGTAATGGATATGGTTGCTTTTGAAAAGAAAATTGGCTCCCTGCTTTATTTCCGTTCCATAAGCAATTCCGAGATGTAACCGAGTCACACAACATAAATAAATTATGATTATATTATTCAATAACGACATTTAAAGGATACAAGTCTCGATTTTTAATTGAATTTATTTAACTCTAAATAAATCAATTTCAAGGCTTCTCAACATAATGATTATCTATACGATACTAATAATCAATTAGTCGTAAATTCTAAATAATCATAGTATAAATAAATAAAATTTTCAATTTATTTATCATTTCAAATAACCCAACACATTACCCAATTATAGTGTTATTTCCTAACAACTTACAATTTAAGATAATATCATAAGATATAATTAATTTAATTTTAATACTTCTAAAATTAAATTAATCTAGTATGTATCTAATTAACCCCAATAGGGGTACGAATTAGCCATTGCCGAATTCATTCGGTTCGTTCTTGTCGACACCCTCTCGTTGTTTGCTTCGTATCTCCATAGTCTGGACTCCAAATGATGCGTGGTTTGTGGCTCGGGAAACTAGACTTCAAGGAGAAGATTTTGATGCCTGACTCGTAACTAGAGGTGCCCAATTGAAGGAGAAATTGCTTCTGAAAGTGCACAAATGTTTTATGGACTGCCGAAAACCTAAGGCTTGAAAATAGGTAAATTTATTTATTGGGTGATGGGATATTTATAGATTTTTTGAAGCCCTTAAAGATAGCTTTCCAACCCGATAAGTTTTGGCCAAAACCGATCTCAAACGAGATCCAATTTTAGATTCTAACTAAAAATCGTTTTTACCGGGCCGTTTACGTATGGGGATAAAATTGTATCAATCTAGGTAGTTATAAATCTCAATTTTGATATAATTTGGTTTAGGATAAGTATATATTCAAATCCCATGGGCTAATTAAAGAAAACGGGGCTAAAAACCAAGCCAAAACTCCATGGAAATGGAGCTTGAAGCTCATGTTTCTCATGGGGAAGAAGAAGCCCATGGCCCTCCTCAATATTTGCCCAAATTACACCTTTTTACCCAACTTTCCAAGTTGTGAAAAAAATGCCCTTATTTCACTTTTCAAAAATTATGAAATTTGCCCAAACTTATATATAAACTTATCCAAAGTTTATATATACATTCAACTAAATTTATGAAGAGTGAAATTTTGAATTTGAATTAATTCTTATAATTTGAATTAATTCATGCCTAAGTTGTATATCCTTATAACTTAACCCTATTTAAATCTCAATTAACATTTTGTTAATTTAAATTTAAATAATTCTAAGTTAAAATTAATATGTCTCACAAGATTATCAATAACATATTGTTAAGATAATTTTAAGTGCCAATGACTTAAAATGTAACATACTTTTATGAAATAAGAATGGATGTTCTAATTTATTCACTTGGAATAATGTAACAAAACTTCATCCCCTTTATTAAAAGTAAAATTTACATTCATGTCTTTATTTAAAAATGAGGGTTATTACAATGACTCATTTACATTTTTATAAGTATATTAAAGTAATAAAATTTTAGTAAATCGACAACCAAGATACCCTGAAAATTAAACTAGAATTTTAAGTAAATTCATTTTCATAAATTAATATTGGGTATGTTGAGTGAAAAGATATGGGTTCTCTTGATAATCTTGTGAGTTTTCATTTTTATTTCCAAAAAATATTTTTTTGACAAAAATAATTTGTATTTATATAAAGAAGTAATAAGAAAGTGTCACTCAAACTAAAGGGTAAGTTCTATAAAGTGGTAGTTAGGCCAACGTTATTGTATGGTGCAGAGTGTTGGTCGGTGAGAATAGCTCAAGAGCAGAAGTTGATGGTGGTAGAGATGAGGATGCTATGCTGAATATGCGGCCATACCAGATTGGACAAGGTCCGGAATGAAGTAATTAGAGAGAAGGTTGGAGTGACGAACATTAGAGACAAGTTGTGTGAATCCAGACTCCATTGGTTTGGGCATGTGTAGGTGTTATCAATAAGGCAGTCTGATGCACCAGTTCGTAGGTGTGAAGGGCTAGTATTCTGCGAGCTTCGTCGAGGTAGAGGTCGACTGAAAAAGAGTTGGAAATAGGTGATTAAGCAGGATCTGACCCACCTAACACTGAAAGAGGACATGGCTCAAAATAGGAACCTTTGGAGGGAACAAATTATGGTAGAGGAACGATAGTCAGGAGGGTGGGCTTTCCAACTACCTTGTTTCTGCTTTTTCTTTTTTTTAGACTATTCTGGTTTTGTGCCAGCCTCTTTTGGATCTCTCGGGAAACACATCTCGAATAGCTTCGGAGTATGGATGCGTACATCTGGACCCCCAGACCCTGCCTCAGTGGGACTATACTAGGTTGATTGTAGTTCTTGTTTTGTATAAAGAAGTAACAATTGTAAAGATTTGTATTTTTTGGTGCAAATTTTGTTAAGATCTTTTTGTAAATTTATATTTTGCTGATTTATTAATATAGTAAATAGAAAAAATGAAAAAATAAATAAAACATCAATAATTTGGGCCTAAAAACACTGATGGCTTAAAAAGAGTGAGCTTTAATATATATAATAGATAGTTTCGTTCTTGATTCCGCTTGTTTTGTTTTTTTTCTTCATTGTCTTTGGGTTTTTTTTTCTTTCATTTGTTTTTATTATTTCGCTTCCTCTAAAATCAATGGTTCTTTGTCGTATAAACCTGTAATGACAACTCCACATGACACTTATAATAATATTTCCAACTCTCAATAAACTTCATCTGACATTGAACATGACTTTACTACTCTACATAACCACAGTTCGACATTGGCCCTGCCATTTGTTTACATATTATAAAATGATAATTGAATATTAAAATTGATGTGTACAAGAAGACCTAACTTCTGAACCGAAATTGGTTTTATATTCCATACAAATCGTTTAGTTTTTCTATGCCTCTTTGAAACGAAATCTAATAAAGTTCACGCACCTTGCATCTATAAGATTTTTTTTTTATGGTAATAGTAAATATATTAAAACATAGTAGAAGTTACAACAGATGTCAACATCAGTGGCAGTTGAGATACATAGGTGAAGATAGAGGGAACTTCAAAAGGAAGAGAATGGCCATAAGAAGCAGCATTATGGGCAACTAAATTACAAGCCCTACGAACAAAATTGAACCTACAAAAATTAAAGTTTCCAAGGATCTAGAGGTGGCCTTTCGCTATTTTGTACAAATTCACATTTTCTATCCTTTTCACATATCTTTACAGTGACTTCAATATAACAATTATGGAGTTCAAGTGGGATATGATGCATTTTCTTGTTTTCTTTATCTATACACCGCCTCACGAATAAAATAAAGATCAATTCTAGAATAAAGTATGATCCTTGATTGTCAATTATGATCTCCCTTTTGTGATAACCAGTTTAATACCTCTGTCATGCACAATTATTTTAAATTTATAATCAAAATCACATCTAAATAAGTGTAAAAAAATGAGTGATTATTTACAATATTGTGTTTGAATTTTTCATATTTCACTTGTATGAACTCTTTTCAGCTAAAGTTCAGAAAAAATGAAATTGTTTAGAATTTAATAGAAATAAGTACTCACATAGTGGTGAAGAAATTCTAGAAAAGGAAAAACTGGAAATATGCATGGAGATCAATGGTAAAATAAACCGACCCTCCTATATGTAGTTAACCATAGTGATGCAAAGATACACATAAGTACAGAGGCGGACGCGAGATTGTAGTCCAGTGGGGGCTAAATTCTTGAAGAGTAAAATATTACCGTCTACCTTACACAAAATCCTAAACCGTAATTTTTAATTCTATCATCTATTTTACACAAACAATCTCAATTTCAAACAACAAACTCTATATCCAAACTTCAAATGAAATTTTACTCAAAATTGACCAAAAATTACACAAATTAAACAAATTTCAGCATTATAGACTACTTT
Organism: Rheum nobile; assembly: GCA_027886185.1. Lineage (NCBI taxonomy): Eukaryota > Viridiplantae > Streptophyta > Magnoliopsida > Caryophyllales > Polygonaceae > Rheum > Rheum nobile. Next base: position 792,727 of record WOAB01000065.1, read on the forward strand.
CACTGCGTAATCTCAAGAAATTTGTATAAAAATTAATTTATAAAATTTACAAATCCATAAACCCTAAATTTTGAAAGTTTTAACACAAATAAGGATAAATATAGTGAAAATATTACATATCTTATTGAAAAACTGTGTGCAAATTTGGATCAATTTTTAGTATTTTTGAGAATTATGCATAATAAATCCTATGTATATTTTTAAAATTGGAAAACTACAAAAATTAGTTTGAAATTTTTGAAGAATTTTTTTGGGAAAAAAAAATTAAAAAACTTTGGGTGAGGGAAAAAATATCCCGTATAAATTTTAATTTTAATTTTTTTCTTCCAAAGTTCTAGTGGGGGCTGTACACTAGGCCCCACCTGCGTCCTCCCCTGCATAAGTATAAGATGATATAAGAAAATATAATAAATTTAAATATCAGCTTTTACATATTCATTTAAGTTAAGATCTTAATTGAAAAGCATTAAATTAACATAATATTCAAGGTGATTTATTGCTTCTAAAAATAACAACAAAAATCTAAAATAAATAAATTAGAAAACAAATCATATATTAAATAATATGATATCTAGTTCAAAACAAACTCTTGAACCAATTCTAAAAAATAAAGCACATAATTACATAAAATTTTGGTTTATAAATTAATTAAATATTATTAAATATATAAATAGGTTGTTTTAAGCAACTTCAACAAATAGATTTCGTTACTCAATTTTAAGTAAAATAATAAATATGGATTAAGTTCTAAAATATTAAGATAGGTTCGTAGTTATGATGCATTTGCAACTATATACGACTTAGGTAATATTAATTTCTATATTTTTTGGATCCTTCTTTCAAAAAAATTGTATCTTTGACATGAAACTACATCTTTATACGTATCAGACTTATTTAATGGTTTAAAACGGTATATCTAATTATGCCTTAGATTAAAATCTTCAAATATGTAACACCCCCGACTTACGTCGGTAGCGCCACACGCAAGTGACTTCAGACTGTAAAGTCCAAAGTCACCCTAGGCTTTAATCAGAACAATTATGCTTAAATAAATAAACGTTAAGTAATAACAACGTAAATAGCGGAAGACTTTTGAAACAAATACTTAACGTACCTTTATTAAATCTTTCCTCATAAATTGAGGGGATAAGTTTTACAACTCGAAATTACAATACAACGGAAGACTTTTAAATAAACCCTAAATACATGACTAATTTATCTAGGTATTACATCTATTTAAGAAGATTTAATCGATACTAAACAACTTCAAAATAATATTACTTTAGAACACAACCTTCACTTGCAAGCCTTCGTCTTTGATTTGTTACTCCAATGCTGTCTGAGACGAACCACTGATGTGCCGTATAGGACGAATGATACCAACCAACCATGCAAGAAAAGAGAAAGGTCGGTTAGTCTAATGAAAGACTAAACAAGGACTCAAACATAGTGGTTCTTGTGATTGTATCCAGTTACTATCATTGTCTCTCAAATAATAGTCGGTAGACGATACATAACTCGGATACTCTCACTGAAACGATAGAAAAAGAAATGCACCAAGAGAAGACTCCAAAGGAATTGAGTCTTATAGGACTTATGTACGTTTGTTTGGGAACATTTACGATTATCACACAGTTTTAAAAACGACTTCTTTGAATAATCAGGTCTTTAACCAACCTTACCGCATACGTGTTGTGCAAATTCAGATTGGTAAAAGGACCTTCATAGACAAAAGCTCGAGCGGGTTCCACGTTGTACTTCTTGCCCAAAGGTATATTAATTATGTGCAAAATAGCACTTATCTTATTTAATTTCAAAACGTGCATTCACGTTAAAGCTTTTAATTCCATAACTGATCTCGCAATGAGATATATAGAATGCGACGAATCCCAAATATTGGCACTAGCTAAGTGCACCACCACTTATATTCGAATAAGGTTAGGTCATGGTCAAAAGTATTAGAGCAATAATACCCCTAATACTAAGTTATAAAGAAACAACTAACTCTCGCAAGGTATATAGCGTTCGAGTGAATACTCGTGCTAACTAGCATATAAGTCCACACCAAATGCACAATAAATCCACACCAAAGTTCATCTAGCACCCTACAATAATAATAATATATATAAGGGGTCGTTGTTAGCAAATATACAACCTAATAATAAAGTTCATTTACACATTAATTTAATATGCAAGTTCCCAAACGAAAATTAAGAATATTTATCCCAACTGAATGGAACAACCGATTCATTGTCAATCAAGATGAATATGGAATAAATTGCAAGAGCAAACCGTCACTTGCCTTGAATCACGAAGAACTTGAACGACGTAACAAAGACGATTGCTTTCGAAAAGAAAATTAGCTCTCTGCTTTATTATTGTTCCAAAGCGATCCCGAGATGTACGCAAATCACACAACATAAATAAATTATGATTAGATAATTTATTCAATAACGACATTTGAAGGATACAAGTCTCGATTTTTAATTGAATTTATTTAACTCTAAATAAATCAATTTCAAGGCTTTACAATAAAATGGGGATTCATACGATACCAAAAATCATCTAATCCTATATTTTGAATAATCATAATATAAATTTATTTATTTATTTACAACTTTAATATTTTATAACCTAACATATTATCTAATTGAAATGTTATAATTTAACAATTCATAATATAAGATAATACCCAAAAAAAAAAAATTTAATTTAAATATTCATAAAATTAAATTAATCCTAACATATTTTCTAGTAATCCATATTAACTTAATTAATCAAGATTAAACGAAATAAAAAATATAAAAAATACAAAACCGAAAGGGCAAGATCTTCACTGGGGACGCAAGTGGCAACGAGCGGAAAACGCAAAATTAAGCCTCGTCGGAGCACCACCGGAGCTGGAACCAGAGGACTTTTGAAGAGTATGACTTGGCGGAGCTAGGGGTGGCGCCAATTGCGACGGTGGAGCCTCGTGGTGGTCAGAATTAATCGATGAACAATCACGACGTACTTGTAGGGTTCAAAGGTTTGAGGATGAAATTGGGTGAAATTACTCCATGGGTGAAGTGGTATTTATACACAATCGTGCAAAGTTTAAGCCAAAACAATCCCGAATCGGATTGTATTTCTCCATAAACTTGCACGACACATCCTCGATTATTTCTTGCCTTTCGGGAAGAAATTTGATCTTATTTTGAGGTGATTCTTCCCGATTCTAAGGGGATAAAATGCGTAGGACTAATACCTAATTAGCCCATGCTTCAATTGTAAAAATCGAGCTTGATTTTGGGCCAAAATCGGCCATGGATGGAGCTTGCACAACCGCAGACGGGAGGTAGAAGAAGCAGTCCATTGTTCACGCACGGCCCACCCAGATTTTTGGCTTAATTGCAACTTTGTGCCCAACTTTTTAAGTTGAGGAAAAAATGCCCTTATTTAACTTTTCGAAAGTTACAAAATGTACCCAAACTTATTTATTTTATTATTCTAAGCTTACATAATTATTTTAACCCAAATTTATGAAGGATGAAGTTTTAGATTAAGTTAATTCTAAGATGTAAGTTACATTTTATCATATTTTAACCTTATCTCACTTAATAATTTGTTCTCCTTAATTTAATATTTTATCTTAACTTAATAATTTTATTTAAACTAATATTAACATAAGTTTAAATATTTCATGACTTAAAAAAATAACCTACTTAGGTTAATTATTATTAGTTTTTCCTCTCATGGATAAAAATAATAATTCTTATAGCCTTTATTATATATATATAAAAATTCCCAAAACCACATTCATGGTTATAATTTATTTCTACAATATTATTATAACCCATTTGATAATTTGTACAAAAATTATCTTAACCCAACTTTTGAATGTAAGTTAATGAAAAATTATATCACTCCTCTAAAAGAAATAAAATAAATTTCATAAATTATATTATTATCAAATTAAAATTACCATATTACCCTTCTAATTTAAGTGGATATTACAAAATACATAATATCTAACACAATATTTTTCAATTTTTTTTTTTTTAAAATTATGTCCCAAATCATTTTATTCATATTTACATAAACTAAGAGTCAAATATATATAATAAATAAATAAAGTTCACATGCTAATAAAAGAATTATAATTAGATTATGTTTTATTATATTTATCTTGTTTTTAGAATATTTTTGAGTCCAAAATAGCTTAGGTCATTCTATTGATGGGTAAAAGGAACACAAATCACTTTACAATTACCACAAGTATGAATATGCAAAAAGAATCAATAGTAAATTGAAAAAGTGATTAAAATTATTTCGTCTATATATGGTTGTATATTTAAAAAAATCAATAGAACAATTTTTGAAAATTAATGATTTTTTTAATTATAATATGAATTTTACAATCTCATTTCGAAAAATTATTTACTTATACATATGGTAATTAGTTCATGAAAATACTAAATTGTTAAATAGTTAATAATGAAAGAGAAATGTAATAAATCTTATTATATATTTTGCTCAAATTGAAAAAAGATGTATTTATGTAAAGAAGTAACAATTGTTAAGATTTGTATTTGTTGGTGGAAATCTTGTTGAGATATCTTTGTTAATTTATATTATACTCATTATTTAATATAATAATAAATTAGAAAATGAAAAATCCAAGAAATAACACCTCGATAACATGGGCCAAAAAACGCTCTAGTGACTCGAAAAGGGTGAACTTTATATAGATATGTAGATTGGAGATTTTAATGATCTTTTAACATCAAATGATAAGTTGGGAGGTGTTCTGTCTCATCCTTCTTGCTTCCTTCATTTGAACACTTTTATCCACGACTTTAATCATTTTGATATTTCCTTCTCTAGATTCCCCTTTACTTGGCGTAAATCCTCTTCAACAACTACAAACACTTTTGAATGCCTTGACAGAGTCCTTATTCACCATTTCTTCTCCAAAAACTATTAACATTCTGTGATACCCCGTAATTCTGTAAGGATTATTCTGGGAATTTTTGGAATTTTCCCGAACACCCGTTTAGTACGTCGGATTTAATTCAGAAAGTCGGAGACATTCTGTAATGTGCTCTGTATCTGTAATATTTTTCTCAGTGAAGAATTATACAGTTAAGGCCTGTTGGAAGTCTATACTCGTTCGTATACGACTTTTGTTATCGCAAGTTAAGATTATACCAAATCTCTACCCAATTGGTTATTGCCCAAAAGGTGCAAATGGATTAACCATGGGTTAATACCCAAGGGTACAATTGGAAGGCTTTTTGGCTCCCAACAAGCCTCATCTTTGCCTATAAATAGAGGGCATGGGTGAAGCTAGAAAGGGTGTAAAAAACGCCATTACGCTGTCCATTTCTCGTCTCTCAAAAATGCTCCCAAAGAAAAACGCTCTCTCTCTCGGAAAGCTCTCGTGGATCGTTGGAGGCTCGTTTGGTGTCGTTCTCGGTGGCCAAAGGAGACTTGGAAGGCCCTTAGAAGCCTAGAAGCCAAGCAAGGCGAAAGGCGAACCAAATCGAGCGTCGCGGGTAAGATTTCTCGTCCGTTTTTAAGTTTCTGTTCAGCGACGGCGACCGCCGCCAGGGAGACGGCGACCGCCGCCAGGAACGGCGACCACCGTGTTGTGGCCGGAGACCGCCGTGTTGGGGACGTCGACTGCCGTGTTGTGGCCGGCGACCGCCGTGAAGCTCTTGGTGTCGCCGTGGAGGAAGCCGATGAGCGGCGCCCGCCGTGCTTGAGACGGCGACCGCCGTGATGGTGGCGGCGCCCGCCGCAATGGTTTGGTGGCCGGCTGTGAAGGGTAGTTGTCCGGGAGTTATGCGTTGGCTTCCGAGACCTTCGATCGGGTCTCGTATCCTTCGATTCCTTTCGTCCTTTCGTATATTCGTACTTTTGTTTGTCGAATCTAACCTAGGGTTCCTTTTTGGGTCAACTCGAAGGTGTTTATGCTAGTGGAGCTATACGCGTGTCGAGCCCGGAATCTCGTTGTCTCTGCTTTGTTCCAGATCTACGGACTAAGGCAAGTGGCGGTTCGCTCTTGCTCATCGTTCCATATTTACATTAATTATCAGCTGTTTATCTGAATAATTAATTTGGAATGATTATCTATGTTTGTCTGGAAAAGGTTTTATAAACTGTTTTGGAAAATCATATAATAGGTTGTATATCTGCTAGAACGACGCTATTATCTATGATCGCCTTCCGGGCATTTATGTGGATTAATAGGAAAACTAATCCAAGTAAGGATTAGCTGTTTCTATTATCTCTTTGTTTAAGTCGTTTGCCTCGATGACTTTAATGTGATTAATTGCTGTGTTAGACTGTTTAGTTAACGCGAGTGTTTGTAGGAACGCTAATCCAAGTAAGGATTAGTCGTTTATTTATAACTTAATGTGCGTAGGAACGTTAATCCAAGTAAGGATTAGTCGTTTCTTTATAATTTAATATTCGTGGGAACGCTAATCCAAGTAAGGATTTGTCGTTTCTTTAAATCATAATATTCCCCGGGGTTATTGCCGAATAATTTAAGGGTCATGACCTATGCTTCTTATCCACATGTAAGGATCTGAAGTGTTTTAAGCGCCTTGCTAGCGCCAGTGGATGAGCTTAATTGCAGTCCTGTGTTTTAAGCACTTAGCTAGTGCATTGGGGTGGACGTAACTGTCACCCTGTAAAATAAATTGTAAGCGTTGTGGCAGTGCAATCAGGGTGAACGTAAGATCACCCGGTGTCATCATATCTTCCGTGTTCTCGGAATAATATTAAAAGCCTCAACACTGTGTGTGTGTGTGTTGTAATTTAATAAGATAAGTGCAGTTAAGCACATAATTAAACTGTAAGCACTCTATAGTGCAATCAGGGTGAACGTAAGGTCACCCGGTGTATTAATAACGCCGTTGTTACTCGGCATAATGATGTTAAGTCCCGCGTGTGTGTTGTGTGTGTTTTAATTTGGGTTGACGTAATTGTCACCCTGTGATTTAAGCCTTGTTGTCGCTCTTAATAACATTAACGTGTTTCAGTAATGTGTGTTTCGTAATTAAATAAGATATGTGCCCGAGTGCACATGATTAATAAACCTTGGGCGAGTAGTGCAGCTAAGTTATAGTGCAGCTAGGAAAACTCGTCTTGACTTTGATCATAGTACGTTCTCTTTCCGATCTGGATTCGCTGTATGCGATGAGGTTGGTCGTGAACCGAAGCATCTTAGTCAGTTCTTAAATCGTTATGTGGTTCTGTAAGGTCTCGACTTGAATGTAGTACGTTCTCTTTCCGATCTGGATTCGCTGTATGCGATGAGGTTGGTCGTGAACCGAAGCATCTCAATCAACTTTTAAATCATTGTTGTTTGATTCTGTTAAACATTCCAGATTTGTCATTTTTCCTTAAAGACTCAATCTCTTGGAGTCTCTTTTCGAGTCGATTTCTGTGAAGATGAGGTCTTCTAGAATCTTCTCTCATGCATACCTCTTGTTGTTATTCCGTGAAAGTGCCGGGTTATGTATCGTCCATTCGGTTATTATTCGAGGGACAATGATAGTAAACGGTTACGATCAATCGAATCACTCTGCTTTTTACCCTTGCTAGTCTATTCAAGTAGACTAACCCACGAACATTGTTCTCCGCATGTGGGCTGGTGTCATCCGTTCGATTCGGCACATCAGATGGAGTGTAGATGAGAAGACTAGAAGGACTATGGAGTCGACGGTGGTTTTTCCGACGTTTTAATAATTTCTTTTAATCAGGTTGAGATCCTTGGGCAGGTGATCATTACGATCACAACCCTTTTTGTAATATCTTTTAAAAGTTTTCCGCTGTGCCTTGTTTAAGATTTCCGTTGTAATTTATTTAAACTCTGTGTTTGTCCTATTCGGGATTGGGATGTAATCCCGGGACTCGTGTTTTATGTAAATAAGGTTATCATTTTGTATCATTGTATTTCATGATTTGTATTTAAACGGTAAAGCCTTGGGTGATCTCGGTAAGGAGCACTGGGGTCACTGGCGGTAATACCTTTCCAAAAGGGTTAAGTTTTGGGGGTGTTACACATTCACTAGTACAACATCATCCTTTTACGATTTTCGATCAATGTCTCATAACATTTTCTATTACGAATAATTGAGAACTTTATAAACTTTCGTTCAAACTCGAAAGTGTCTTGATTAATAATGAAACTTTTTGTAACTTCGTCAAGAAGGTTTGAAGTTACAAATATAACGGATCTTATATGTTCAATTTATTCATGAAACAAAAACTTCTTAAGCGATATTCTATAACGTGGGCGAGGAACATCATGTCCAACACTTTTGAACAAATTAAGTTGACCTAGTCTAAACTTCAGGATCTCGAATTCGGCGGTTAGAATGAAATGAGTAATGTATCTCTCTTGAAAAATACAACAGACATCTGCTCAAATATATCAAAATACTATAATTCCAAAATACCTATTGAAAACATCGTGCAAAGTCAAACTACCTCCAAAACGCGGACAAAAACTCCAAATATTTTCAAATTGTCTCAAAGATAAGATCCTATAAATAAAATATTGTTACATTCCAATCACAAGACGACATTATAATATACGATCACGATATAATACAGAAAACAATTACTTTAGAATTACACTTGCGGTTTCGCAACCCACATACCAACACTACATTACCGCGTGATTTAATAATCATACCAACTATGGTTTCTATAGCGGACAATGTAATTCTATGCAAATAACCAACGCCATCTGAAATAAAATAGACAGTATTTGATTTACCCCATGAAAAAACACCGGATCCCAATGGAATTACCATAGAATTCTATCAATGATTTTGGCTGAATGTGGGAAATTTATTCATCTCAGTTATTCAATCTTTATGACACTCCGGACTGCTGCTCCCTGAATGTGCTCGATCTTTCATTACCTAAATCCCAAAAATCGATACTCCTACTACTATTACCTCCCTATCAGTCTTTGTAATACAATATATAAAATTGTCACTGTATTGATGTCTAATATGCACCAACCTCTACTACTAAAACTAATAAGTCCTTTACAAGGAGCCTTCGTGCATGATCGTCTAATCCATGATATTATTTTGATTGCACATGTGATATTCCACTCCTTTCAAAAGAAAAAAAAAAGGCAAGAAATGATGGATGACTCTGAAACTTGATATGGAAAAGACTTATGATAAGCTCAATTAGAACTTCATTCGCCAAATTGAAGTTTGGTTTCGCTGAAACTTGGATAAACCTCGTGGTGACTTGTATCACCTTCACCTCTTCTTTCTTCCTTGTTAACAATGAACCGAGTGATCTACTTTTCCCATCATGTGATTTGTGTCAAGGCGATTTTATTGCTCCTTTCATCTTTATTTTATCTATGGGATATCTAGCTCGTACACTTTCTCATGAATCTCAACGGTCTAATAGAAGAATTGTATCCGACTAACTCGAAATGGTACATGTATACCTTTCCTTAATTTCGCAAATGACACTCTTATCCTTGACAATGCGCCTTAAAGTAATATGTTGTACATAAAATATGTTCTAGATGATTTCACTACAAAATCAGGTCTATCAATCAATTACCATAAAAGTACATTCCAAACTTCGTGCAACATGACAACTCAACAAGCAACCTCCTTAGGTAGTATCTTAATTATTCAAATAACAAAAGCTATGAAAAAATACCTAAGAATCCCTATTGTTCGTAGAAGAGTTAAAAACATGTTTTCATATGCCATCTCCAGTCTAAAGAAACAACTTAAAAGATGGAAAGCTATTTTTTTTATCACAAGCAGGTAGAACAATTCTCATCGAATCAAACCTTTTATCTAAAACGAACTACTTAATGCAAAGTTTTCTACTCGCAAATACAATTTGTCAGGAAATTGATAAAATAAACAAAGACTTCTTCTGGAATAAATTTTGTCCTAATCACATGTCCTTATTAGTTAGGACAAGATCTATCAACCTAAATCACTTGGTGGTTTGAATATTCAAAAGTCTGACAATATTAATAAATCAGTGTAAATGAAATTACTTTGGAAACTGCTGATTAATCCAGATAATATGTAGGTCAGAATAATTACCGAAAAATACTTAGGATGTGAAGATCTATTCTCCTATAAGAAGAAACTTGTTGATTCTTGACAATTTTCATGATTATTACATATTCGTGACATTTTTAAACAATGAATCTTGTGGCAACTAGGAAATGGCACCAACATCAACTTTTGGACTGACCACTGAATACTTGATTGCACATTGGATTTTTATTCCACTCAACATGATCTTAACACGAAGGTCATACATTTTATAACACCCACTAAGAATTGGGACATCGTGATGTTACAAAATGTAGTACCACTTCATATTATAAACAAAATCTTACACATTCATATACCATGCACAAACACTGAAGATAAACTGATTTGGACATTGTCTATAGATGGTACATATTTTGTTAAATCTGCACGATCTTTGGCCAAGAACTTACATTCCCATAACCACCAAGACTTACCTACATGGTTCCGGAACAAAAAAATCCCCCTAAAATTACAAGCTTTCTCTAGAAAGCCTTTTCAGACTCAATCCTTACCATTGAATAACTAAATAGACATTTTTTAAAAGTACCCTCTCAATGCGGTGTATGCAATACGTCTGATGAAGTTTCAAATCATTTATTCTTTGAATGCCCTTTAACATTAAAAGTATACAAGATATTGAAAAAAATAATAGGCAATAGATACATTTTCCAAACATCCGGATTTTGGACTAACACGAACTTTTTTAACAATAGTTTTACCAACACTAATATTATTATTTTTCCTATGATGGAAATTCCAAAAAGAAAAAAAACTCTTTAATATTTCAAAAGACGTAAAAATCTACATCTACCATAGCCAATATGACAAGTCTTCAATTTCAGGAATGGCATGCATTTTTGATAGGATCACCACCTACAACTACGAATGGTCCTTTCAAAGCCACTCATAAATTTGTACGTTGGAGAAAATCACAACTTTAATGGATTAAGTCAAACTTTGATGGATCAGTAAGATAAGATCTCTCTACCCATATAGGATACATTTTCCATAATCATTTAGGATAAGTCATTTTCCTATATAAGAAGCAAATTCTATGTTCTTCGTCTTTAAAATCTGAGGCATATGATGCGGTTGAAGGTGTCTATAAGGCTATGTTTTTTAATATTAATAATCTTACTATTGAGGGAGATAACTTGACTGTTATAAATTTCATTAAAAGTATTTGGAAAATACCTTGGGAGATCATGACTATTATCTTAGACATCTAGTTCCTCTTACAACAATGTGCTGGATTTTCTATTATTCAGTGTTATAGGCAATCCGACATGGCAACCTATTTTCTAGCCACCACATATGTGTCATCCACCCAGCTTAAAAACGACATTAAGGAATGCATTGCCACCCCTACTTCTCGAGATCAAATGATGAGATCAAGATTACAGTTATACACTCAAAACTCTCGACTTGATAGTGTTTGTAAGAAACTTGTAAAAACCATTCGATGTGATGATTTAGGTGTTCCTTTCTTGTTGTAAGGGATCCTTCTATTTGCCTTGTATCAGTCGACATAAAAGAGACTTCTGAACGACTAAGAATATGAAAACAATTACAACCAATACCTTACAAGCAAAGATCCCACCATCATTGACAAGTTCAGATACATGCAGTTTCTCCAAAGACTTTTTCATAGACACATCTTGAGCGAAATCCAATCAAGAAACAACTTCTGAAAACTTACTTCTGCATGCGTGTCGAGCACAATTGCCTTTCTCTTCATCCTAGACGATTGGGAAACTAGAGAACCGACGGACCCGTTCTTGATCGGAGCAGACGATTTAGAACCCATCGCCAAGAGATTCTGATTGATCATCTCCTTGCCAAACAAACGAGCACTCGATCTTCCTGGTCGGGGAACTACCAATACCGCACAACACAATTAGAAGACCATGACAAAATCGACAAATCAAAAGCAAACCTGAGAAAAGGAGCAAGTGCCTTAAGACTTGGCGATAAAAGGACTCCTCATCGTAATAGGAGTCGCGGGAGTCTCAACAAGACATGTTGCATTCACAAACTGCAGAATCGCCAGCAAAAGAGTTGTGACTTCACTGGAATCTGAGCCTTCCGCTATATGATCCAAAGCAGGCACTACGCGACAGAAAATGTGAGCAAAAAGTTAATGAAGTGGTAAAATAATGGGTATTACAGAAATGTACATTACCAATCGTACACCACTCATCGAAAAGGAACGAACAATCGATTTCATCCTCCAGCGACTCACAATCCACGAAGAAGAAGCACGAACCCCAACCACGATCGTGGACATCAACTTGAGCCACTATATGTTCTTGAATAGGACGTTTACGCAACTAGAATCGGCAAGAACCCTGGGTGGCCAAATAATAAGTGTGCCAAAGATCATCCACATTAAAATAAATTTCTAACCTCATCGACAGTAAGTCGATCACCCTCAACAAATGCCAAGCCTGAGGCATGACTTGGCAAGGCGCTAAGTGGAAAGTGGTTAAAACGTTTCTAACCAGCAAAGAGAAGAGAAAAGTATGACCGATCCTGAAGGGATACTCATACAAGCATATCTACCCCTTATTATTCCAGTCAGCTCTTTCACACAGATGATGAAGTTACGCCACCGCCGACTCAGGAAACACCTCGACATCCAGGATAACATGTAGGTCACCTTGGGTTGGGGTTCTTGCCTTCGACTCATTGGGACCAAATAGGTTCAGAGTGACGAAGTCGGAGCTCATTTCCTCCAAACTACTCGACTCAACACTAGCTATCTTTACCCTAGGCATCATCAACAGGTAAGCAAGAACGACGACCTGAAAATTTGAAAAAAAGTTTGAAACTTTGTAGGAAGCGGAAGAGTTACCAGGAGAGAAAATAAATTACAGAGGGGAGAGATGTGAAAAGTGACGAGGGGTCAAATCCATTTAAGGGAAATCGCTTGGGAAAAAAGTGGCTGATATCCCCAAATCTTCTACCATCGTTCGATCGCCGCCACATGTCTCCATAATCCTACAAGATTTGCTTTAGCGCCAACTTACATCAGATGAAAGTGAAGAGCCCGATTGAGCCCAATCCTCCCCCTCTTTACTTTGGGACAATTGTTAGACCTAGATTTTCCAGACAAAAGCCCATGAATAATGTCTTTGTCTAGCGGCCCAACTCTCGAAAGGAAATCCAAAATCAAGCATTTAAGTCGATTCTAGCAACTCGATCAGACGACTGCAATGGTCACACAATCAGAAGATTAAAATCGATGAGGAGATCTTATGAGATAGCGAGATCTAAGGAGTTGGCATTTAATGGGTGGAAATGATGAGATTATGAGTAGAAGACCCTTGAAGATTCCCTATAAGTATACTAATGTATAGCATAACGCGACACATGAACTTTGGCTATTCGAAATTACATGCTATTACTCAATACTAAGTTTCTTAAGCTATATCGACATCCCGAATTGTATATGATCAGTATCTCTAGGCCCATCGGTGGAGATAAGTTGTATTTCATTTCGATTATGTAATATATTTTCTATTACTATTTTCTTGTTATCAATTATTTCATTTTGGATCGCCTTGCTTCAACTAGTTGTTCTGAATTGAGATCGATTGATTTTTTTCCCAAAACAGTATTGATCTTGATTGTTGAAATATAATGCACTTATATGTGAATTCTTTCATTGAACTTGAGGTAATCATAGCTTAACTATGAATATTCAATAAATTCCATTTCAGTGCACCAATTTTAGGCTCAAAACATTCACCACTCAAAAGTATATAATGAGAAGCTTAACAAGACTTTATTATACAGTGGCCAAATATTCTAATGCGAATTGGATTGAGATCAAATAAAATTATTCAATATCTATTTTTTGATCGAACTTTTAGTATCAAATGTGATAGTACTAATTGATGTATTAGTATAATTTTGCTTCTCTTTGATGAAGTTTTGAATTCTCTTTCATAATTTGTGGAAGTTGCAAGTTAGAATTATTTTAATGTGGCTACCATTGTGGCATCTTTGTTGCATGAAGTAATTTGTTTTAAGCATTATTTATCATTTTCTTTCAATGAACTTGTGGAAAGTTGACACTAAAATCTAAAATGCAATACAACTTCTCCTTTACTATTTGCTATAGGAGTAAATGTATAACGAACAGTGAGGAAATTACGACTCTCAAAGCTCATCATTGTTCCTAACACCACAAGCATATTAGAATGGCTACTCGGAGAGTGGATGCTCTATTGTTGACAGATTCAAAGGCATTACTTTGTGGAATCCTCACAGACAAGGTTTGATGTCACTTTCTTATATGAAGCATTCTTGATGTGAATCAAATTTCTTTATGTACGTCCTGACTCTTGGCTTCCTTTTCCTCTAGGATATTGCTAGAAGGGTAATAGCTCGCGAGTTAAACCTTTGGGAGATGCCTGCTTCCAAGGTTATGACTAGAAACCATGTTTGCTCTCTCAGATACTCTGGAAGTGGAAGCTTTGCAAAAGATGTTCCAAGGTATACCAAAATTATTTTCAAAGACTAATGTAATGTTTGAGACTACATTGACAGCTGTAAACATGGGAAAACAAGATTTATATCCCCAAGCAACACTATGTGTATTCAACAACACAAGCAAATCAACAACAACTTCAACAAATTTTATATCAACAATTCAACACAACTTCAACCACAGAAAATGGCACCACTTTGCGTTGGACTTCATATCAGCCTCAACGAACTAAAAATTCTCATCAGCACGTCATTATGAACTTCTATCCATCATCAATACCATAACCTGCATCTCACAAAACTCATCATTATGAACTTCTCCCACTTCAACAACCACTAAACTATGCAATGACTCAATTTTACAGTGGTGACCAACAAAATATTTATCACCACATCTATAGCACAATCCTAGGGTCTTTCTTGGTTCTACCATTGAATTAGGGCCACTCTTGCTCAAAGAAAAATTGGTACTCTGGTTTTGATTTGGAATGAAAGGTTTGTAGGGTGGTCTACTAACAAAATTGGTAGGTTTGGTAGTATTAGGAATTTGGAAACTTGGGGTAGGTTCCCAAGAATTATAGGCTAGTGTCGTAGGATGACTAAGCTTCACCAGTGATTTGATTTCATCCCTTAAGCCACAGATGTAGCTAGAAACAAAGTATGTTTCAGGTAAATAGGAATCATAGGACAACATGCAAGATTTCAATTCCTCAAATTTCTCCTTGTATTCCTCAATGCCATCCAATTGAGCTAACTTGTTGAATTCCTCCACTACCTCAACTCCTTGTTTTTCACCAAACCTCACACATACAAAATTACTGAATTCATTCCAACCCATTTCTTGATTTTGTAACAAGAACCCTTGAGCCCATACATCCGCTTTTCCACTCATGTGGATTAAGGCTACCTCAACTTTTTGTTCATCCAGATGTCCAAAGATCCCATAGTACTTCTCACATTTGCGCACCCAAATACGAGGTTTTTTACCCTCGAAACTTGGAAATTCAAGTTTAGGGAGAGGAGAAATACCTCCTCTATGATCAAATCCAAAGTGAAAACTCATTTCGCTTGAATCACGATTGTGCTCCATGGAGAGGATCCCAAGGCTACTCGATCGGGTGCGGGCCACCTCGGTGATGGATTGAGATTTGCGTTCGCTACCCCTGGAATCAAATTCGCACCAGCGTTGATGGGTTGAGTTCCAATATTGGCCCTCTGGTTTGCCTCTAAGGGACCTTGATCAAACTGTCGAGAGAGATTTTGCACCATGTTGGTAAGCGATTCAAACCTTTGTTTAGAGTTACGTTGCCAGTTCCCAACTCGATCTGCAATATTGTCGACTTTCTAGTCTGTATTCTGTTGCATCATCTCCATTCGGGATCGATTTTCTTCTCATCGATGTTGGTGATCTTCAAATCGCTTCCTTTTCTCCTCAAGAAGCAGGTTCGTATTGTTTAGACTCTGGTTCATCGAGTTCACCCATTGCCCATTGATCGCTTGTTGCTGATGAACGATGGCTTCCAATCTCTTCATATTTTCTTCCATTGATTTCATTTGAGTACCCTTCGTCATAGATGAAAATGAGTTCACTCATCCTCGGTCAAATTAGGTCAAGATTTGGGGCTTTGAAAATCGAAAAAAATTGGGCGTAAGATTGCCGCTCTGATACCAATTTATCATGATCGTTAGATAGATTGAGATATCAACAACGGAAATTGATAGAAAATGAGAATAAGTACATAAAGAATAGAAGAAGTAGGTTACAGAGAAGGGGAATGAACAATCAAAGGAAGAAAGGAATCAGGTTTGAGAAGAGGGAAAAGATAAAAGGGAAACTAGAGTAATTTTTTTTTATTAATTCTAGGTAGTTACAATGTGGCCCTTTTAGTTATTTACAGGCCCAATCCAATACATTTGTATATAACATACTTAGACCTGAGCAAACGCGGGCCAACCCTCTCGCCCGGTCCGCCCGACATAAATGAGCGGATATGCACTACCACAAAAATGTTATTTTAACTCGTGACATAATAACCCGGATGTTAAATATCCGGTATAATAGGGGGTTAAATCACTAGAAAATTTATATATCTTTTAATTTTTGATAATAATAGCAAATAACCCGGATATATGACCATACGCCCATGTTATTTAAGTACAAAACTCTTTGAGTCACGTATGAGAATAACCCGAGCATTTTTTCACTTGATATATCCAGGTTATTAAGCTATGTAATTTAAGAAAATAACTCGGACCATGTTTAAATGACCACGCCCGGGTTATTGAAATATGGGTTTTCAAAATTCAAACAATATATATGGGAATCCGAGTTATTAAAATAATTTTTCCTATCATATATCCCGGATTTATGTATATCCGGGATATTTATTATTTTTAAAAAGAAAATATTATCAAAGCCTCTACCCAATCCGACCTAAACCCTAGCTAACTTGTGCGTTCAACCATGTTGAGTGGTTGGAACCCTAAATCTCTAAGGCCTCGTTTGGTACGATTCCAGTGGAATGAGGAATCAGAATGAGAAATGAACGATTCCAAAATCATGTTTGGTTTGGTTTGGTAAAATATAAAAATTTGTTTCATACCTTGGAATAGGTCAATTCAAGTCCAAAGAACAACTTCATTTCACATCAAAATCCAAGGTTTCATCCATTCCAAAAAAAAATAGGACTTTTTCTTTTCACTGCAGCTTCTCTTGATTCTCCTTGCTACGAGAGACATACTCCTCTTGCTTCTTCTTTTCATAATTTGTGTCAAAACTACACGTACAGGCATATATACTTCACTTATTTGATTTGTGCTTATTAGCTAATTAGCAATATACCTACACGTACAAGGCATATATACATTTGATTTGTTCTTATTAGCTAATTAGCAATATACTTTTCATTTCTTTTCATTATATATATATATATTGTAAATTGATTTTTGAATTTTTTGTTGTAATGATTTTAGGTTGAATTTTTTCAATTGCTTATGTTGGAATACTTTGTATGGATGTTTATTGTGCAAATTGATATTTTTTTGTGTGGAGGTTCGTTGGATGTCTTTTTTTGTGGTGATTGCAAAATTTATTTGAATTATGTGTCACATAACCTTATATGTTAAATATTTTTGTTTATAATCTTTTTAGGTTGTTTGAGGTTTGCTATGATAACATGTTTGGATGTGAACATGTGATGTTATTATGTATTTACAAGGTACTTAAAAATTAGATAATATTTTTATCTAAGTTGGTTATCTTTATTTTTTCATATTTATTTTCATATATAATGTACATATAGGCGTGAAAACCATGAAAATTAATTTTATAGGGAATTAATTCTTCATTCCAGATTTTATATACAATCAAATAATATTTTCATGAATGATTTATTCCAATAGTATACCAAATACCAAATTATAGGAATAATTTATTCCGACAGTATACCAAACACCAAATTACATGAATTCTGATTCCTGATTCCATTCTCATTCCTAATTTCATTCGGATTACAAAAGATATACCAAATTAGGCCTAAGTTTCTTCATCTGTTGCACTTAGCTTCTTCGATTCCTTCTTCAATTTCATCATTAAGGGAGTTTGTGTTACTCCTTCACTCCGGCTTGTGAAGCAGTTCGCTCCGGTCAAACCCCTCGTCTTTGTTGTGCTCTTGCTCCGGTGAATAAGTTCTCCAGTCAAATCCCTACTCGTCGAGGCAATCCCAACCCACGGCGCCGCTATGAAGCACATCTTCTCTACCCCAAGAATCAAGTCTTCTGGCGCTTTCAATATCCAGGTCTTTTTCTCCAAAGAGGGCATTTTGGTTCGTCTTTTCCCATTTCAATTTCTCCCCTTTCAACATGTTGTAGCCCTTAGATCCATACTTTCTCTTAATGGGATCTTGAGTCAATTGAACTTAAATGAGAAAACATTCTATGTTCTGATTCATGGCCTTGTTTCAGCTTCAAGGTTCAACAAGGCCCTCCAACTGTTTGAGAAAATGCACAGGTGTGGGGTTTTGGCTGATCTTAGAATGTATGATGTTTTAATTGGAGGGCTCTGCAGAAGCAATGAGCTGGACAGAGCTTTGTCTTTGTACTCTGATATGAAGAGTACTGGGGTTTCACCTAATGTTGGTATACTTAAATCTCATATCATCTTCTTCTGAGCAACAAATGGTTCAGTTGTTTGAGGATAGCCGGGAATATCTAGGGACTGGATCTTTCCTTACACTTTGTGATTCTATTTTGAGCAGTCTTGTGAAGAATGGTTTTATTAGTTAGTATACTTACAAATCTCATATCATATGCTTCTGAGCAACAAATGGTTCAGTTGTTTGATGAAGCTGAATAGTCTCCACAGATTCCAGCATAAGTTTTGTATGTCCTGTGAGGAACACCAGCATATGTGAGGTCAGTGAGTTTCTTACAGTAATACAGTGGGTGGACTCACAAAGAATTGGGGGTAATTAGGTACTTGAAATTTCTGAAACCACCTGATAATTTCAATCAGACAATTTCAGGACAACACTTGGTTTCTTAGATTTACATTTTGTTGTCAGGATTATTGGGTATCCATGTCAAAGATCTCTAAATTTGCCTAAGTCAAGAGCCTAAGCATGACAATTTTGGTTGAATTTGTGGGCTATTCTTGCTACAACTCTTCTGCAGGAGTCATGTTTCTCCTAATTATGATGAATGATATTATTTTTTCTTCATCATTAAAATTCTTAATGATGAATAAAAAGTTGCAGCATCAACAACAGGTACTTGCTTGATTAATTCTCATCATTAAAATTCTTTTGGATAATCCAATGGGTTGCTCCAAGCATTGAATTTGTCTTCTGATTGGATCTCATTTGAGTGAGTAGTAGGTTCATTTATGTTTAGTTGTTTATCTTGTGTTATTTAGTTAGATCCGTCAATCGAGTCGAGCTTGTGTTCAAACCTCAATCGAGTTACATGTTTTGCAATTTAGAATGCTATTTTTGTGCTTTTGTTTGACGGTCTTGGTATCTTTGCCTTCTGATTATTTTCTACACTTCAATCAATCTTTGGCTTGCATAATGTAAATGACTAAATGTAGATGGCAAACCACAACCCTAACAAAGGCCTTAGAAGCATAGCAAATGTACCACAAAACGACATTGATCCCGTTGTAGTTTCCTCAAGGACTTGATGACTCAATGGGGCCCACGCCATTTTAGGGATACCGCTCGACGTTCCATTGCCTTGGGTGTTGTAAGCATTCTTAATCCCTTGATTTGCCCAATATTCCACTTGTGTTTCCATTTCTCTATTCCTAGTTTTATCTTCTGGCATTGCTGTGAAATCATATTTCTTCCTATTTATACTGGTTTTGCATTGTTGTAATAATTAAAACAGATACTGGGTTAGCATTTGTATCCAACTGGTAAAGAAGATTGACAATGGAAAAGTTACTGGAATGCTGTGAAAACATATTCATCATGCCTGATGTTACCAGTGGTCAACTCAACTCACTGCCGCCAACAAACTGAGCCATTCATCAAATCTTGGTTAGAAAAATAGGCATCAAGAGGAGCTCTCACTCTGTCTCTGAGCTGGTTTTGAGTTTTTAAAGGTGTAGATGCATTCTGTTATGTTAGCATTTCTTTTCTTTTTTGTTGCATATGTTAATTGTTCTTTTTCATTCTGTTATGTTAGCATGTCCTTTTAGGTTTAGATGCATGTCCTTTTAGGTGGAGTTTCAAAAAATGTTATTGACAATTCCATTGTTCATCATATTTCATTTTAAGTTGCTTTTTTACTCACATGGCTAAGCTTATAACAATATCTCTGCCCATTTATGTTTCTTGTTGTATGATCTAATGCTGCATAAACTTGTGTTTTTTGAAACTAAAGATGTGTGGAAATTGCATTGGCCCTAGACATTACCAATGGGTCTGTGAATCTGTGAATGTGGCAGAGATGTTGTACTTTCGTACATGTATAAAATTGGACTTTTTAGCCCAGACATGTAAAGGTCCGGGTTAAAAAGTTCCCTTTTTTTTGAAAACCTGTTAAAAAGTCCCTATTTTTTAAATATCTACTACACTTTATAACCCGGATGTGTAAAGGTCCGGGTCAAAAAGTCACCCCTATATAACCCGGACGTGTTTTTTTACATCCGGGTTATTTGATCTATTATCCCCTCAAGATGATACCCAGACCTATTTTACCATATATCCGGGTTATATTTAAAAAAATGTCCGGGTTAAAAGGTCTATTTTGTAGTAGTGATGGTTATTATATTTAGCCCATTTTGCCCGGATAATCCGGCCCTCCCGTTTATATGGGCGGGATACGGACACTGATAATATATCATTTAGCCCGGATAGCCCGCCCGAAAGCCCGAATTAATTTTTTAAAAATAAATAAAATAAAATATTTTTATATATAATAAAATTCAAAATAATATTATATAAAATAAATGAATATTTATACCCTAAACAACCTAATATTTATACGCATAGACACTTTAAATTGGCGATGTTGGTTGTGACGAGTTTGAGGACGAAGAAGATTCAACTAAGGTGTGATTGTGTGATGTATGCACTACGTTGGAAGCAACAAAAATAGACAACCAACTCCATTTTCTTTTGAAATTTGCTTAATTGTGGATTGTTGTGTTATTTTATGGGAAATTTGTTATGACAAGTTTGTAACAATAACTATGTTTACCGTTTGTAATAAAAATATATTTTTTATGGGTATTGTGTGTTAAATTATATTTGCTATGTTTCGTTTTACGATAGATTTCTCTTGTCTCGCGTGCTAAATGGGACCCACGGGCTACCCGGGTCCGGATGTCCGAGCGGATCTGGGAAGCCTCCCCAGCCCGTTTCCTTGGCATGCCCGGATTTGGCCCGCCCATCCGGGCATGATTTTGTCCAAAGCCCGACCCGATTCCCGCCCGGATCCGGGTTTGATCAGGTCTAAACATACCTCAATAATTAAACTGATCTGAATCTGAAGAAAAACACTTTTCATTTCTTCATGTAATACTATATTATACAAACACACAGTTTAACACTTTATACATCACTTGGCAGCAAAATCAAATGTAAGCCAGACCATCCAAGGGAAGCCCCACCTTTGCAGCTTCTGCAAAATGTGTTGATTATGCATATAGGAGAAGTCTGATGATCAACCATTTCTTTTCATGTAACATGCGTAGACCTCAAGCTCTACAGTTGTGGGCTTTTGAAGCATAGCCTTGAGTTCTTGATGAAAGGGTCCTTTTTTATCCCTTTGATCCTGTGTAGTTTAAATGCAACCTCAAGCTGTACAGAGGCAAAGCAACTGTTTATAAAGTCTAAAATGTATCTTTGAAAACAAGGCATTGATTGTTTACCTTCAAGCCAACGGCCTTGGCATGATCAGATCACTGTCGGAAGCTAGTAAAACCTTGTCGTGGTCTTCATCTTCATAATGCTATAAATTGATCAATGAACAATACTATTAGCAAATGTTGTGAGATTCCTTTTTCTTCAAGGAATGTAGTGTTGGGACAAAGATTATAGCTAGGATTCACCAGAATTTGAGGTAGATTTTTGCGGTCAATGTAGTCTCAAACATTACATTAGTCTTTGAAAATAATTTTGGTATACCTTGGATCATCTTTTGCAAAGCTTCCACTTCCAGAGTATCCGAGAGAGCGAAAACAGGGTTTCTAGTCATAACCTTGGAAGCAGGCATCTCCCGAAGGTTTAACTCGCAAGCTATTACCCTTGTAGCAATATCCTAGAGGAAAAGGAAGCTAAGAGTCAGGACGTACTTGAAGAAATTTGATTCACATCAAGAATGCTTCATATAAGAAAGTGACATCAAACCTTGTCTATGTTCGTTGAGGCTGATATGAAGTCCAACGCAAAGTGGTGCCATTTTTTGTGGTTGAAGTTGTGCTGAATTGTTGATATAAAATTTGCTGAAGTTGTTGTTGATTTGCTTGTGTTGTTGAATACACAGAGTGTTGCTTGGGGATATCCATCTTGTTTTCCCACGTTTACAGCTGAAGCATGAAATGGTCTTCAATTGTCACTTTCAGCTGCTCTTTCCAAGGTCCCTTTATCTCCAAATTGGAGTCGTGCAGAAGCTACAAGGGTATACCTATTAGCTATGTACTTCATCAAAAAATATTCTTTTACAATTGTTGTAAGCCTTAAAGACAAGGCTTTAAAGAGGGTGCAATGTTATATACCAATGTATTGAATTGGGTCTATAAATAGCTAAATGAACTATATTATAACTACCTCTTTTTTTTTTGGTGGAAATGAGTGAGCAGAGCTCACATACTTTATAAAAGCCAGACGAATTACAAAGCAACAAGGCGACCCAAAGGCTTGCCCGCTACATCATCCGAAAGCAAATGAGCTAACCCGTCGGGTGGAACATCCAGAAAAAACACACCAAAGGGAAAAGAAAAAGCAAGAGAAGCAAGAAAGTCGGCAGCCCGATTTGCTTCCCGGAAAATATGACGGAATTGGATAATCCAATCCCTACTAATGAAGCCCTTCGCCACGGCAAGAAGGCTAGACAACGGGTGACAACGTTCCACGGGTTTGTTGAGTAACAGAACCGCCAAGTGCGAATCTGTTTCTACGCAAACCCTCCTGAAACCCTTCTCCCAGGCCAACCTAAGGCCCGAAACGATACCCCAAAGTTCCGCCTTAAGAACCGAACATGGTCCAATATTATGCACAAAACCCCCAGACCAGGAGCCAGTGCAATCCCTGAACACACCCGCTGCAACAGCATGCCCAACCCTCACGGCTCCATCCGTGTTCAATTTCACCCAAGCTCCCAACGGAGGAGACCAGCTAACCTCGATCACCTGCTTTGGCTGAGCTGTATAACCACAACTCATGGCCCAAACCGAGCTATACTCATCAGCCTGCTGTTTGATGAACACAACCTTATCACCCCCAAATTCTTTACCTTCAAAAATCCACTTATTACGCCACTTCCAGATGTTCCAAATAGCCGTGGCAAAAACACACACCCAACTATTCCCAGCCTTGCTAAGAACATTCATCCTAATCCACTGCGCAAAGGTTCCATCAAAAAAATCAGCAACACCACCAGGCGGAAGGAGTTGGGACCAAATCCCCCGATTTTTTGCAACAGTCCCGAAAGATGTGAATTTCGGTCTCCGAAATTCTCGGGCAATGGGGGCACTCGTCTGAGACACAAAGATGACGACGAAACCGTTCCGCATTAGATAAAATTCCTCCCCGCAAGGTCGACCAGACAAAGAACCGGATGCCCTCCTGCACTTGGATCTTCCACACCACCCCATAAATTTCAGCATCAATGGAGATTTCATTATTAAGATTATGAACAAATCCATAGGCAGAGGCGACCGAGAAATTCCCGTCTCTCGTAAGCGGCCACCGAAGAGAATCATGATGACTCTCATCCTCAACCAAAACAACAGAGGCAAATTTAAGAAGCACCATCGAAGGCAGCAGCGGTGAGAGCCTCTCCCAGTCCCAACAACCCCCAGGAATCCAGAAACACGCCACCGACTTGTCCAAATCCTGAACCTCGACATTCGTCACCGCCAGATCAATGAGAGGGCGATCCAAAAACCAGCAATCGAGCCAAAAGCGAATCGTATTCCCATTCCCTAGCTGCCATAATGCCCCTTAGTAACCACTTCAGAGACCCCCTTTTGGATACTCCGCCACACCGGGGACGGAGAGCTATGCTTAACCAAGGACGGGCGAATGTACTTTGTCCTCAAGACCCTACACCAGAGACCCTCATTATCATGCAAGAAACGCCAAGCGAGCTTCCCATTAAGGGCTAAGTTCAGCTCTTTCATACGTTTCAAACCAAGACCACCCAACCCCTTCGGTTTACTAATCTCATCCCAATGAATCAAATGCATTTTACGCCTGTCATCCGATCCTCCCCAAACAAAATTCCGGGTAATTTTGTCGATCTTCTTGCACGTTGCCTGGGGGAAAACCAAGGAAGCCATAGAGTAAACTGGTAAGGTACTGATAACTGACCTTGCAAGGGTCACACGACCCTCCATGCTAAGGAATTTTCCCCGCCACCCACTCAGCCTTGAATTAATCTTTTCAATCAAGGGGAGGAACGTCTCTTTGTCAATGGCTTTATTAAGCAAAGGAACTCCCAGATAATTCCCAAGATCAGTGGTAACATGAAAGCCACTTGCCTCCTGAATTTGACTTGCCAAATCCACCCCCACATTAGGAGATAGGTAAAGCTTGGTCTTCAGGGGGTTCACTTTCTGCCCCGAGGACCTGCAGAAAATGTCCAAGACTTTATTGATCACAAGAATCTGGGCAACCGAAGCCTCTCCCATAAGAAGAAGATCATCAACAAACATGACGTGGGACAGCGGAGGACCACCCCTTGAAATTCTGATAGGCCTCCAATCCCCAACCTCAACAGAATGTAAAATCAGATGGCTCAGACGCTCGATACAAAGAACGAATAAATAGGGAGAAATAGAGTCACCCTGACGAAGACCCCTCGAAGGAGTAATCCGCTCAGTAATTTCACCATTCCACAACACATTCATGGCAGTCGAAGAGATGCACTCCTCAATCCAGTCAACCCACCTGGCCGAAAAACCAGCATCGTGGAGCGTGTCAACAACGAAATCCCAACGCATACGGTCATAGGCCTTCTCCATGTCAATCTTGAGAACCATCCAACCGCCTTTCCCTTGCTTCTTCCTCATCGAATGCACCACCTCTTGAGCCAAGACGATGTTATCCGTGATTTGTCTCCCCGGGAGGAAACTCCCCTGAGTCGGGCCAATCAACTCAGGGAGGATCAATTGCATTATATTCGCCAAGAGCTTAGTAATCATCTTATATAAAACATTACAAAGACTAATAGGTCGAAAGAGATTAACCTTATCTGGATTGTTAACCTTAGGGATAAGCGAGACAAGCGTATCATTCAAACCCATCGGGAGCAAACCCGAAGAGAGAAAAGAACGAACAGCCACCGTAACAGACTCACCAATCGTAGGCCAACACTTTTGAAAGAAAATCGGTTGGAACCCATCCGGTCCCGGCGCCTTCAAGCTGCCCATGCTCTTGACAGCACTAAAAATCTCCTCATCTGAAAACTCCTTAGACAGCGAGTTCCAAGCCAAACTATCGATCATAGGGAAGTAATTATGCAACGTGGCAATAGGAAACATATCCTGCAAGGGCAGGGTGATGAGCACCAACCCAATACGTCGACACCTCGATGCCACGACAATCAAGCCAAGCGGCTTCGACTCCAAGGCATCAAGGCGAGCGACGACCAACAAGAAGAGGCAGGCCCTGACTCGGTCCAAGACTCGGCCGAGTCAGGGGCCGAGTTCTTGAACTAGGAGACAACTCGGTCAAGAACTCGGCCGAGCTCTTGGCCGAGTTCTTGACTGCCTTCAGCTTGGCTTTCTTTTGCTATTTTGTGTGTTTTGCTTCCCTTTGCTACTTGCTTTGGTTTGTTTCCTTTTGTGGATGTGTGGACCCATTTGTATATGGCTCCTAATCCCCCTAGCAACCCTAGACTATTTAAACAATGTTTGTCTTCCTTTTCATTGAGTTGAAGAATATAGAAGTGGAACATTTCCTTGGGTAGAGCAAGCACTCCCCTAAGGCCTCCACTTAACTTCTATCAACTCAACCTCTTCCAAATCTCATCTTCCTCACAATCTCTCAACAACCTATCAAGCTCTCACTCAAATCCTCAAGCACAAAGTAGTTCAAGTTACTTTCGGTCAAGGAACCTCCAAGGGAGGTTCCCTTGGTCTCACGCCGGCGCCGCCCCTCTCCCTCACGTCCACACCTCAGTCCGGCACCCCCTCCCTCTCTCTTGGCTTCCATTGAAGAGTTCTTCAAGCTTAGGAAGGAGAAGAAGCACCCCTTGGGCTAGATCTAGCTTAAGGAGAAGCAAAGCCTCACCTTTGGAGGGTTGTTTCTCATCAATTGGTATCAAGAGCCAATTGCCCAAGCTAAGTCATCTTCTCCCTCTTAAAGATTTCGTTTTTAATGGTTCTTTCCATAGCTAGCATGTTCTCCTTTGTTGCTTCCATTGTTCCATGTGTTTTGCTCTTTGTCTCCCTTGCTAGCTAGAATTTTTTTTCTTGTTTCTTATTGCTTTGTGTTGAAGTTTGCATGCTCAGTTTTTCTCTTGTTTCCATGTCTTTTTTCATGTTTTCCATGCTATTTTCATGCTTAGCTTAGTTGTCCCTAGCTTCCCTTACAAAAAAAACCCTAAAAAGTTCCATCTCCGGCGACCTCCACCACCTCCGGCCGCCGGAAAAGCTCCTCTGCCGCCCTATCTCCGCCCACCACCACCCCATCTGCCACCAACAGCCCCTACCCCCCCCCCCCCCCCCCACTTTTCTCCATGGCCGAAATCCTCCATTGTTTCCCTTGCTTGCTTGACATTGTTTGAATTGTGTACTTGTGGTCCCCCCCCTTGTCCTTGTTGTCCCCTTGCATGTATCTTGCCCTTTGGGTAAAGACCAAGTAGTTCCTTTGTCCCTTGGCATTTACCTTGCCATTTGGGATAAAAACCACCTAGTACCTAGGATAATGGCTAGTGGGAAAGTGGAAAAGACAACTCTAGTGGTGTTCTTTTAGGAGGGCCAAAAATGATGTGGCAAGGGGCCCTCTTCACTTCTCTTCCTAGTCCTAGTCACACCACTACATGGTGACTTGGCATTTCTCCACAAAAACAAAAAAAAATATTTGCATTCCCTAGTTGCCTCCATTACAAAAAAAAAGTGTTGTGGTTCCACTCCTTGCATCAAAACACTAAGTCTTGCTAGTCATTGCCTCCTTTGCCTAAGAAAAAGCCATACATATTTTCAAGAGGTCAAAAAAAAGGCAAGAGACCCAAACAAAAAAACAAGAGTAGGACCGAATTCAAAAAAAAAAAAACACAAAGAAGGGCAAAGTAAAGGTCAAGCTTTTCCTTTTCTTTCTTTCGGTTTGGTTCCACAACCCTTGGTGGGTTCTCTCACCCTCACTCGGCAACTTGGGCCACTAAGCCCTTCCCTCCATGTTCCTCTCTCCCTTGCCGTATCTACTTCACCCTCTTGATTGGACCCATAGGTTGGCCGAATTGCTCTCCCATTGAGCTTACCATCCTAAGTTACAATTTGGTTCTCTCCCATTGAGCTTACCATCCTAAGTTACAATTTGGTTCTTTATCTATATTTGCGTGAGGTTTACGAATTGGCTTGGGACGAGGGTGTCTTGGGTTTCTCCCATTTGTCAAGTTACATGCAATACCACCTTGCCTCTCTTGACTTGAGCCGTCATTGTGCCTTGCTTGTTTTCCTATGCTTAGATTGCTCCCTCTTTATTGGTATGATTTCCTTGGTTGTCTCGAGCCTTGATTTTATTGCCTTATTGCTTGCATTGCTTTGATTAGATTGGATTAGGCCTAAGTTATTCATATTTTCTTAAGTATGCATTGCTTTGTTTGCTTGGGACTCTTTACTTGGTTTGCCTCTTACTTGTGCTAGGTGAGTCCCCATGGCCGAGCCATATTGGTCTTATCCGGCTCGTCCGCTGCCGGGCCGGCGCCCGCGAAGCCACGATCGTGACCCCATACCCTTGTATGGAGGCTCTTATTCACGCGCCGCCCCTAGGCCCGCTGCCGGATACGAGGGTCACCGCCCTTATACTTATAGTTTCACCGAGTACGACGTGGAGTCCTTTAGAGACTATGACGAGGAAGGCGTCGACGGAGGCTATGAAGAGACCTTTGAAGAGGAGGCTTGGGGGGATGTGAGCCACCGAGGATATCATCACGCCCAAGGCCATCCCTGACGCCCTCATGTTCCTAGCCGGCCCGTGAGCCATGGTTTAGGGGTGTCCTTCTACCCCTTCACCGGTTGCAACGACGGTGGTTCCGAGTTCTTGGCATGGGAGCGCCACACACGCTATGTCTTTGGCCGCTCGAGTTATGATGTTTGCGAGGAGGTGTGCATCGCCACTTGGTACTTCACCGACTATGCCCGTACATGGTGGCCAAAGTTGCAAGAGTCCCTACGTCTCGGAGGCTTCCCGCCCATCCAAACTTGGGCTCAGCTCGTCTATGTCATGGCTCACCACTATGCCATGAGATCCACGCTAGCCAGCCTAAGTGCTTGTGAACGCGCCTTCCTGATGCTCAACCACCACATCTCCGACCATGATGCCCACGATGCCTACGCCCTCGACAACCATCACATCTCCACGGCCTTGCTCACGGCCGCGCCGCCCACATCCCCGTCGCGGCCTGCGCCCGCAACGGCCCCGATGCCTGCAGCTTCACCGGCCATGGTGTCCGTGCCTCAACCAGACACGGTGACCGAGGCCCCACCGCCAACCACGGTGACCGCACACCTGCCTCTCGCGGTGGCCACCACTCCATCGACTCCAGTACCCGAGCCCGTGCCGCAACCGGTGCCCGCGCCTCTGCCAATATCGGAACCTGCACCGTCGTCGGCCTCGGCGCCTGAGCCTTTGCCGGCCTTCATGCCCGGGACTCCGACGACCCCGGTGCTCGAGCCACACCTGCCTACGGAGCCCGCACCCACACTGGTCGCGGCGCCCGCGCCATGGCCTCCATAGGTGCCCACACCTCCGCCGTGCCCGATGCCTGATCCCGCCGACACAGCCGAGGAGCCATATGCCTCCAAGGCCCACCTCGCTGCCATCGGCTCTCCTCCGCCGCCTGGCGCGCTCATTCTCGGAGCGACCCCCACTGTCATGTTGGCGCCACGCCCGTGCCTCACCGTCGAGGCGGGCTTTGCCTTGTTGGCGGCTCGGCTGGCTACGCCCTTGGCTCGGCCACTACTTGGTTGGCCGCCACCCATAGCCACGATCAGCCCCTTGTCGCCTCTTGGCGGCTTCCCTTCGAGCCCACCCCATGGATGCCGGCCCCCCATGGCTGCACCATCGACGGTGGGATGTGCATCGTCACCACCTCGGCCGGCGCCATTGTTGCCCTCGGCGCCTCCCACCCAAGTTGAGGCCCCCTTCTCTCTTTCCTCTTGTATGTTATTGAATGGCACATTGCATGAGCTTCATGTTACATCCTTGGCTAGATCACTTTGCATGTTGACGAACTACCTTGCATCTAGGACTATGGTCTCTTGTTTGCATTATAGTTCCATGTCTCAATTCATGTCCAAGCGGTTTCACTTAATGCATGTCATTCTCTCCATGTCTAAGTATGCTCATTGTCTAAATGGTTATATCATGGGGTATCTACTTAGGCTTACGAAGGGTAATGGCATAACTTGTGCATACATCCTACACTTCCATGTAGAATTTGGTCCTTGGGTTCTTACATTCTCCATTTGCCATGTTGGTGCAAGGGTGCCATATTATTCTGACTTTCTTTTGGCATTATATGTTTTATTGTTGCATGCCCCATACCTTAGAGTTGTCCTTGGAGTCCTCCAATATCCAATGGTATTTAGGAATTCTTTTGGGGATAGGGACTACTCTCTCTTAGGCCACACACGGGACATGCCTAGAACCTTCCCTAGGCAGCCCTTGCATATGGTTTTTCATGTTGATCATGGCCCCTTGAGGATATTGCTTAGAGCCCTTCAAAGGCACCCTTGGGCCGAAAATTTTCATGTTGAGCTTGGGCCTTTAAGGATTGCCCCACACCATGCCATTTTGGGGCCTCCACCTTGGCCCTACCACCCTACTCCCTTCCAACCCCACTTTTATGCGGTTGCCTTGACAACACCTTCTCGGGCCCTTCTCAAAGACTCTAGCATGCACTCACTCTTTTCTACAACATTTTGGGAGTTCTTTGGTTTGACCCTCATAACTGGTAGGCAACCTTTTAAGAAGGGGAGGGATTCCACATTCCTTATAGCTTGCCACATGCCACTTCTTGCCCGAATTGAGACTATCACCCTAGATTTCTCTTTGTGGCCATTCTTTGGAATCCCTCACACACTCGGCTCAACTAGGGTTGCTCCCTTGATCTTTCATTCCTCCCTTGGACCCGTGCCTAGAAGCGCCCATATTCCCACCTGGAGCCGTAGGATGGACTCACGTTTTCTTGTTGATTTGCTTTGTTGTAGGTCCATCCCGCCGGATGTCATGCTTGTCCATGAGGCCGTCCAACTTGTTGTGCCCAAGGTGCCGCCTGATGGCGCTAGTATGCTCAAGATTCTTTGTGTTTGTGGCGGTCTCCCTCACTCCACCTTCACCTTTAAGAAGAGGAGACGCGCCACCACACTTCCTCCCCATCTCGGACTTCAAGCACACTCGAAGCGAGGACGCTTCGAAGCTAAGAAGGGGAGAGTGATGAGCACCAACCCAAGACGTCGACACCTCGATGCCACGACAATCAAGCCAAGCGGCTTCGACTCCAAGGCATCAAGGCGAGCGACGACCAACAAGAAGAGGCAGGCCCTGACTCGGTCCAAGACTCGGCCGAGTCAGGGGCCGAGTTCTTGAACCAGGAGACAACTCGGTCAAGAACTCGGCCGAGCTCTTGGTCGAGTTCTTGACTGCCTTCAGCTTGGCTTTCTTTTGCTATTTCGTGTGTTTTGCTTCCCTTTGCTACTTGCTTTGGTTTGTTTCCTTTTGTGGATGTGTGGACCCATTTGTATATGGCTCCTAATCCCCCTAGCAACCCTAGACTATTTAAACAATGCTTGTCTTCCTTTTCATTGAGTTGAAGAATATAGAAGTGGAATATTTCCTTGGGTAGAGCAAGCACTCCCCTAAGGCCTCCACTTAACTTCTATCAACTCAACCTCTTCCAAATCTCATCTTCCTCACAATCTCTCAACAACCTCTCAAGCTCTCACTCAAATCCTCAAGCACAAAGTAGTTCAAGTTACTTTCGGTCAAGGAACCTCCAAGGGAGGTTCCCTTGGTCTCACGCCGGCGCCGCCCCTCTCCCTCACGTCCACACCTCAGTCCGGCGCCCCCTCCCTCTCTCTTGGCTTCCATTGAAGAGTTCTTCAAGCTTAGGAAGGAGAAGAAGCACCCCTTGGGCTAGATCTAGCTTAAGGAGAAGCAAAGCCTCACCTTTGGAGGGTTGTTTCTCATCACAGGGTGTATAAATTCCTATAGAACTCGACCACCATTTTTTCCAACTGAGTCTTCTCCACCTCCCATTGATCGTTGTCATCTTTGAGAGCACTCACCCTATTGCGCTTCCTCCTCACAACTGTGGACAAGTGAAAGAAAGTGGTGTCCCTGTCTCCTTCTTTCAGCCACGTCTCTCTAGATTTCTGCATCCAGAGCAACTCTTCATGTTTAAGCACCTTCGCAAATTCCACCTGCAGAGCAGCCTCCATCAAGATCAACTGATCATTAGGCCCCTCCTCCATATCCCACTGAGCCTTATCGATCTTACAAACCAATTCATCCTTCCTTCGGTTGATGTTGCCAAAAATATTAGAGTTCCAATCCTGAAGGCACAAGCGCAGGTTGAGCAGGGCCTCATTCGCCGGAGCCGAGCTCAACCAAGTGCGCTTGACAAATGGAAGAAAATCCGGATGAGTCATCCACGCAACCTCAAAGCGAAAAGGGCGACGATCCCTTTGAAAGCGGATCCTAGGCACAAGATTGAGCAAAAGGGGAGTGTGATCCGAGCCAAATTTCGGTAGGTGGCGCACCGTCGCATTCGGCCACTGAAGACAAGCTTCCATATTCATAGTAACTCGATCCAGCCGCTTGGCCACAAAATCCTCAGAGTGGATGCCCCTAGACCAAGTAAATCGTTGCCCCGAGAAACCCATGTCTATTAGTCCATTATCGTCTAAAAGTCGCTGAAACTCACTAGAATCCGGATGAAGAGCCCCAGAGCCCCCTTGTCTCTCTTCACTCCGGGTAATGCAATTGAAATCGCCACCCAAAAACAAGGGTCCAATGACGTTGCAAATGGTGGCGTCTAAAGCATCCCAAAACAATCTCCTGCGATACACAGAGGGCGGAGCATAGACAAACACAAAAGACATCGCCATATCACCCTGCTTGACAGAAATAATAATAAAGTGATCATGCTTTTGAATATCAGTAACGACAGTCTTCAGAGGGTCCCAAAGCACCCAAATACCCCCAGATCTTCCCTTAGCTTCCACACGAACAGAAGCACCCAAATTGAGATCCTGACACGCAATCCTAGCTCTTTCCCCAGAGATCTGGGTCTCGAACAAAGCCAACATGTCCAGACGATGCTTTCGTATCAAATAACGAATAGATCGGCGGAAACTGTCCTTGCCAGCCCCGCGACAATTCCATAAGATGAAATTCATTTTGGATATTTTAGGGAGGCACACCCTTAACCGAAGGAAATCAATCCGAGAGAGCCACTTCGGGCCTAGCCTTCTGCCCCTCAGTGATGTTCCTTTTTTCCATCTCATTCTCTTCAGGATCCTCAGCCGGATTCTCATAATTATCACCCTCCTGCGCATTTACTCCGATCGAAAACCTAGTGAGTTCTTGACAGGGAGGGTGCGAGAAATCTTTCCCAGAAATCTCCGCCTGAGAGGGAGGGCTGTCAACGATAATAATGGGATTTGGAACGTGGGCCTGGTCTTTATCAAGAACAGACCATGCTCTCTTGTTTGGGCCATCCTGCAGCAAGTCTACAGGCCCAACAATAACCGGACTCATTCTTGGGCTTTTATTCTTTTTCCTGATCCTCTTATAATTAACCCCAGCTTTAAACACTTTTGTCGCTTCCCCATGAAGATATCTTTCGCTGCCAGCACTCTGCCCTATATCTATCTCCACGACATGCTTCCCTTTTTCTTTCTCTGAAAAACCTGACACCTTAATGCCTTCTTTTTGCATCACAGAAGTTCTGTCCGAGGATTTCCGGCCCTGTTGACCTTCCTTCAACAGACAGCTCTGCGCCGAATTTCCAGCCTGTCCCTGCCCAACATCGAACACGCCAACTTTTCCTATTCCCAATACTGGTTTTGCCGGCGGGAAGTTTGTTCTAATGGCTTGGCCCGCCTGCTGGATACCGGCGCTATTAGGTTTAGGTTTCAGGCGTTTCTGCTTCGGCAGCATCCAGCCACCCAATCTCTGGTTTCCCGCATTGCTGCAATCTCCCTCTTCATTGGTCTTAGCCGCTGACATGGCTTCTTCCTTCTTTCTCTGGATACTCACAGGATCGCTGGGGCACGTTGGCTTGAAATGCCCAAATTTCCCGCAGTGGAAGCAAATGGCATGGAGGTTTTCATACTCAATCAAAAACCTCTCGCCATTGATAAACACCGAGCCCTTCAGAGGCTTAGAGATGTCCAACTCGACACACACCCTCGCGAACCGACCCATATCCGCATACAGAGTTCTTTTATCCACCTTGATTGGCCTTCCAATTCCCACCGCCACATGCATGAGGATACTCTCCTCATATAGCATAACAGGAAGATTCGAAATCTTGATCCAAACCGGGGTAGTGGCAACAACATCCTTCAAGGGATCGAACGAAGCCGTCCATGGTTTGACCGCCAAATAGTGGCCAAACATAGCCCATGGCCCTCCAGTAAGAACACTCAGGTAGTCTTCTTTCAGACTAAAGCGGATGATATAGTAGCCTTTTGGGAGATCTATAAGCCTGTATTTGCCTCTGATTTTCCAGATTTCCTTGATCTTTCTTCCCATCACTTCATACGGGATCATGGTTCCCAACGTTTTGACCACGATCGTAAAAGTCCATACCGAGGCCAGCGCTTCCATAACCACCGGGTCAATAGCAATAGCCGGGTCACCATCTTCCCCATCCGGGTATGTCAAGCTTATCTTCCCCTCCAGAAAACCTTCGGGCAGAGTAAACCTTTCTTCCTCCTCTTTCTTGGTGAAAATGTCCTTCCAAGATCTAGTAGTCGGACCCGGCAGAGGATTCAGACTCGCCGGGGGCTGGTCATTATTCTTCTCTTCCACCCCTCCGGGATTGGGCACAACATCCATCACAGTGTCTACATCAGTGGTATCCACTGCAACATCCGGTGGCTTCGCCGGCGAACTCGAGTTCAAGTCCTCGGGAATCATGGTATTATGTGAAGCCCCCCGATTTCCTTTCTGCCTTGGAATCTCAGGAGCAACCGGGGCTTCAAACTGTCTGACCTCCCCCTCCTCCATGTTATCAGGAGCAAGAGGTTGGAGCTGCGTTTCAGGAACAATGTCCAGAGAACCAAGGTCCCTATCTCCCTCGTTGAGCGCCAACTGTGAATCCATCACATTGGTCGATTGGAGGACACCATCCGGAGGGCGACAAGAGGCTCCCATAAGCCCAGCGGGGCCAAGGCCCAGCGTAACGACCACATCGACCAGGCCCTCTTCGTCAGGCTGGAGAGGCGGTTTCAAAGCCAAGTCGGAGGAAACCGGAGCCAGACCAAGATCGGAGGCGGGGGTACCAGAGGAAAGCTTGGGCAAGGGGGGGAGAGGAGGTTTGGGGTGGGCCGACGGCTTTTTGAGGGGGGGGGGGGGGGGGAGACCCCTTCCGACGCCCCATTTCTCCAGTCCCGGCGAGAGGCCGGAGGCTAGGGCCCTCAAGGGCGAGGAGACGGCGAGGGGGAGGGGGAGGATCAACTACAAAAATCTTATTTAAGACAATACGAATGACATGATAAGCTCTAATATCGGTTATAACTTCCTAATTACAGGATTTCTTTCTTTCTTTCTTTTACTGTTCGTTCTCCTTCTTGTAACCTACTTCGTCTATTTTTTATCTACTTCTTCTCATTTTCTATCATTTTTCTTTGTTAATATCCCAATCCATCGATCTAACGATGATGACAAGGTAGTATGCATGTGTGATATTCAAGCCAAAGTCTACTTAAAAGTAATTGGTAGTATTGTTTGTTGATCTCTCCTTCTCTACATGCCACTTTTTCCTAGAGCTTTTGTAATAGTTTGTGTTTCAAGGCAGAATACTTTTATGTTAAAAAGCTTATTCGGTAATTTGATTTTATATTATAAAGGATAGTAATGAGGATAATTATTCGGACAAGATTTTTGTTTTTGTTTTTTTTGATAAGGTAAGAATTCGAAGATCAAAGTCACATCTGACAAAGATCCTCGATAGGCCGTAGAAACGGCAGTCGGAACAAACCGGTTAGAAAGAAACAAAGTATCAATATACAATCGAAGAGAAAACAAACAACACCGAAAGGAGCAAGAAAATAGGTAGACGAAAGAGAAGAGCGCAAATACGGGTTGGAAGAAACCAACACGGTAAAGCAATAGCCGGAAAGCATATACGAAGACACTTTCTGAAAGTGCAACCGTCACACCTAGATCACGCTTCGTTTCTAAAAGCCAACAGGAATCACACAACTATTCGGACAAGATTTTGATTTCACATGGTGTGTTCCATTTATTTTTAATTGCTTCATATATACGGAGTAATATATAAACTATCAGATAATATAAAGTAGATTGTTTGACTCCACGATTACTGTTAAGCTTGGTTCAAGAAATGGAAAGAGGCAAAGCTCCATCGGATTTTAGAAGCAGACAAGGCTAGTTATCCCAAATTGATGCATTAATTCACGAGCGATGACCGCCATTAAAGGCGATCATTAGACTGCAAATTTCATCTATTTAACCAGAAAGTGGATGCCAACGAAGCAGACATAATCCTGACCCCTCAGTCCCCATTTGTCACATGAATGAGTAAATGATCACATTCCATGTCACCATATACTGCAAAACTAGTCCAAAAAATGTGGACAAAACTACGTTTACAAAGTGTAAGATAATTCCTATACTGTTAATAAAGTAAAAAGGATATAACAGTAATTTTATACTCTGCTGTTATCAGTAAAAGTAAATTAAAACAGTAGGTTTACCTTTCCCAAAAAAAAATTACTTCATTCTTTATTCTTCTCTTCTTCCTCCTTGTTCTCCATCTTTCTCCTCCTTTCTCAAATCTGAAATTTTCGTTGTCTCCTTTCTCAAATACTCCGTATGATACTTGCAATTCCAAAAAAATGGAGATGATTAGAGTATTAATTCTTCTATTTCATTAACAGAACAATATTTTTTAATTTCATTTACTTCCTCCTCTTTTTACTTGACATATTTTCTTGCCATCATCTTCTTCCTCGTAACAGTCCCACTAGATTCGATTTTTTTTTGTGAAATTCAATGCTTTGGTGAAATTTGTGGATGAGGTAGGCTTCTTTGGTGAAATTCAGATTTTTATTTGATTTTCTTTCAATTTTTGAATTTTGTTCGATTTTATTTCAATTTTTTAATCTGCAGAAAGCTGAAGTTTTGATTCCCTGGTGCTTGGAGGTGTTGTTGGGGAGAAATTTTTCCATCCCGTTTCTTCCATGAGATCGTTGTAGACTTCAGAGCGGGAAGACACGCAGTTGGTCTCGTCGAAGGAGGTGGTGCCACAACGGCGGAGGTTCTTGGGAGGCAGCGCGGAGAGAAGGCCATTGGGCAGCAGGAGAATGTCGGTGAATTGGAGAAGGAAGACGACCGGGCTTCATGAGGATTTGGTGTTGCACAGCTATGGCAGATTAACATGGGTTGTATATATCTCCTTGGAAAATACGAGAGTTATGAGAGAGAGGTTGAGTGAAAAAATTAAATTGCATTGACTGAAAGACAAAAAGACCAAAATAGACATAATATTAAATAATGTATTTTTATTATTTTAATAATTTTTAATATAAAGTATCAGATGTCACCTATATACAGGACCAAAAGTTTACACAAGTTTACACTGAAATAGTCCAAAAAATCTATAAATATATAAAGTAGAACGAAGGTCAGTTAATGTTCACATTTATTGCATTTTGAATCAGCAAATATCACTAAAGTAAATGAGTTTGGGCCGATGAGGACCGGGGCCTGACCTGCATGAGCATAATGCTTCCATGCCATATGTCAAGTAAAGGGTTTGGGCCCAATCGGCCTGTGGAGCAACAACCCATTTACTCAGTCTTTCATCTCCTAAAGCTTTTAATCCCTATATAAGCTGTCATATGAACCCACATTTTAATCCCTCCATACCCGGCCATTTGAAAACAACTTATCCTTTCATCTTCTCAGTGGAGTAACACCCTATCTTTTCATCTTCTGCAACCATCAATATCCTGAAATTCCTGCAGCAATGAATACAGCCTTAAAAGCTTTTAATTCATGCATAAACAACCATATTAACGCATACTCACCCTTATATTCCTTATCCTTTCAGCTCCTGCAGACATAAATACAGCCTTAAAAGCTTTTAATACATGCATAAACAACCATATTAACACATACTCACCCTTACATTCCTTATTTTTTCAGCTCCTTATCCTTTCAGCTCTTGCAGACATAAATTCTCAACAATCCCTACAACAGTGAGCCCTTATAAAGCTAACAAATAAGGTCAACAAAAATCACAAGCAGTCCACACATTCTTTCATACCGTGTTCCAACAATGGATTCCTCCAATTCCAACAAACACAACAAAAACACAATTTCCACAGCATTTGTACAGGATGCATCAATCCAGGGAGACAAGGTGAAGACCACAATCGAATCAGCCCAGAACGAAAACCAAGATACCAAACTTGATTCCAATACACGTGAGAAGGAAGATACATATTCTGATCTTGCTCAATTGTGTGAAGGTGTTGAATAAAAAATCAAAGTCATGGTATGCAGAAAATGGGATGCAACCAACTCATTTGGGAAATATATTAGCACTGAATACACAGTTTCCGACCACAAGGTATGTTAACAATGAATCATAGCTTTTACATTGACTAATCCTTTAGATTCCAAAAAAACAGATGTTTTATGATTAGAAATGGTTTTATAGGTCAGTAGCAAAGTCATAATAAAAAGAACAAATCACAAGACACTGAATCTTGATATCATGTATCTTAGTTTGTCATCTATTCTATTTACTTCTAAAGAGAATAATGTTTACAATGATATACACTTAAGAGTTAGTAGAAAAACCAATTGGAAAAAAGCTACCCTAGATTCCTAATTCATGTCAATTCAAATGATCGAAAACTAATATTAAAAACAATGTTTACTCCTTGGCTATAATCGGGTCAAAACCAATATTAAACACATGAATGATTTCAGTCACATTTCACCTCAGAGAGAATCACAACAATTAAATATTTGAGATATGATATCCAGTTTTAAATTATTTAGTAACCATTGCTCTGCTCCGAAAGCAAAACACCCAAGAAATACAACGTATATGAACAGACAAACAGGGGAACAAGGAAACAACTACAAATGATAACATAGAAGATTAGCAAAAAGAAAGCATAAAGCAAGCCATGTCAGTTAGGAAGCCTTATTTTGATGGTTCATAATTTAATATTAACCTCATTAGAAATATAAAAAGCAAACCTTTTTACCTTGATTTTCTAAGAAGCGATTACAGTAAGATGTACGCTCATATTTGCTGAGCAAATGAAGGGTAGAAGGCATTGCGTCGAATCCAGGAAGCCCATCCTGACACATGATAGAACATAAGCCATTTGACATGCACTCGATTTATCAACAAATAAACAAATAAATTGTAGTTACATAGTTCCGTAGACATTGAAATGAGGAAGAATGAAAGGATTCTAAACCACCAGCCTTTTCCGCCAATACACGGAGTGCTACTTCAATAGATTCACCAATCTTTTCATAGTTCCTTTTATTTGGGTTGTATTGTAATTTAGAATCATTGCACAAGGTTGAACACATAGCGATATGGAGAAGAGTAGGCCATTGAGCTGGAAAATTAAGCTGTAAAATGCTGTATATCAGATAAATATTTCTAAAAGGAAGCATTACAAGCGAGAGTTAGAGAGGGGATTAATTATATCATGAAGAATAATTGTTTAAGAGAGGTACTAAATATGATAGTTTATACAAATAAAAATAGTTCAAAATTATAGAGTCACATTGTACATCACTTGATATATAATCATCTTATTGAGTGCAGATATACGGTCAAACCTTTAGGTTCAAATGTTCAATAAGTCCTACATCCTTGTGGATCCTACTATATGTTTCTTGCTTTGTTGTTTCCAATATGAGGACATTCGAATGACGCATCACAGAGAAGAATACAATTTTAAAAGAGATCAACAATGTCATTAAAGAAATCATAGGTAAAATGGTAAAGCATTACCAGATTGCCAGTATTGTCAAATACAGATCCAAAAGAGCATAGGTCATTCCACTAACACTATACTCCGTAGATTTTGGATGAGGGTGGGCAGAGCTAAGCACACATACCTGTCATAACCATATTGCACAATGTTTTAACAATAAAAATGGGTACAATATATGTGTTAGATTCACTGTCAAAACCTTGCTTTGGTTTTGCAACTATACATTGATTTAGATGATAAAAAACAGAAGAATTCCCAAATGCCACTACTTTCTATCTTCACATTTCCAACCAAGAGAATAAAGCAATAAAATAATGAAGCAAAATTACATAATTTGATCAAGACATCTCTACTATTATAGAGAGCATAATTTTGAGGATAAAGAACGCAAAATTACCAGTTTGTATAGCAACAAGTTTATAAGAAAAAAAGGGGCAAGATATATTACCTTTAGTAAAGTAATCCTTCCATGGCATGGTTGCATCCGTTTGAAATCTATCATACCAAAACCATGTAATAGCCCTTCATAAAAAGCTTGTATTGCGAAGTGAAAAGTATTCATCAACAATGGAGCTGGGAACCTCCCCAAATGATCCCCTAACAAAGATTTATTATACCTAATCATCAACAACATAATCAAATCAAAATGAGATTTCCTATGTGCAAATATTGTTATAGATAAACTATTAAACTAACTAACAATAACATATGAAGCGGATTATGCAAACCAGAAAATCACATTCATATAAGATAAGATTAATACAACATGATAACTTACATGGTTACAAATAAGCTGAAAGTGTACCAAAGCATTATGCAAAACAAAGTCTTGAGCACATTAGAAGTGGAAAGGGCTTTCTGAGTTTGGCTTATCCAATTCATAGTTCCTGGCGAAACGAACACCGTCTTCACTCAAATCGGAGTAATTTCGCTCCACTCTAGATCCATTCTCAACACTAAAAGATGTTGAGACGTTGAGCGTTGGGTTCCGGCCTGGCCCTCGGGAACCTCTCCGGTGACCGATTATGCTCGCACCACCGTCGGATCAACGCCAACAACCACTACGTTGGCCCCGAAGCCGGATCTTTCTCAGAGAGACTTCTTAGAGGATTGCTCTCTCCATCCTCACCGGTTGAGCCCTCTGATTGTCGAGTTCCCTCTCAACGAAACCCAGATATACCGCCATGAGTTAAAGGGGAAATGATAGGGGTGTGCAGATTCGGCCCGGATCGGAAAAATGGACCGGACCGGACCGAAAATGACCGGACCGGACCGGAGGAATTACGGTCCGGTCCCCGGTCCACATATTTGCAAAATTCCGGTTCCGGTCCGGACCGGTTGGACCGGTTTAATTTTATTTTTTTAAAATATTTTTTATTTGGAATTACTAATGCTTGCCAAACTTTCCAGCTTGAACTTACGACCGGACCGGACCGTCTCCAAAGGCTTTAAATAAGCTAATTCTGGTCCATTGCGGTCCTGGACCGGTCCGGTCCGGTCTCCGGTCCATACTTTGAAAAAATTCCGGTCCAACGGACCGGACCAGAAATTTTGGTCCGATCCGGTCCAGTCTGGACCGTTTGCACACCCCTAGGAAATGATGAGGTGAAGGAAATAAAAAAACTAGGGGTGTTCATCCGGTCCAGACCGGACCGGATTTTTTGAAAATGGTGGACTGAAGATCGGATCGGACCTATCAGGTCCGGTCCGATTCCGGTCCGGTCTAAGATCGGATTAGACTGGATTTTATTTAAAAAATTAAAAAAATTAAAATCTTATTTAAAATCTATAAAAAAATATCTAAAAAAAATATCTATAAAACATATATACTCCTAACTTATTAAATTAAAAAAAATATCTATAAAAAAATTAATATAAATCTCTAAAAAAACATATAGAAATATATAAATTAAAAAAAAAATTAAAAAAATCCGGTCCACCGGTCCGGACCAGTTAAAATCCGGGTTTGGACTGAACCGAACCCGAATTAATGGAAAAACATGGACCGGAGACCGGACCGTATTTTCACCGGTCCGGTCCGATTTTCCGGTCCGGTCTGTGGATGAACACCCCTAAAAAAAACCTAGATCGCCAGGGGAGAACTCGGATTACACTACTTTTAATGAAAATATGTTTTATTGCCCACACATACAAACACGGAAGATCTTTTTCATGAAATTACATTTAATTTTTTTATATTTTCTAAATATACCAAATATAAATATACTTATATTAAACGTCAAATTTTAAGTAAACAACCATAACTCTTACACATTAATTCATGCTTTCATAAACTCACTTCAATGCATTTACTACTACAATTTATAGACTCAACCTTAGTATATAAATAAATTACAACCATATTATATACCATATATTATAGAGTGTTTACAAAGTTATTTATATCAATTAATACATTATCTAAATAAAAAAGTGCTTATTATTTCTCAAATTTAAATCTGATCAAGTTATGCTCAAGCTATGTACCAGATGCTAAAAAGTTGATGTAAGAAAGTAAAAAATTATCAAAAGTAATGGACTGAATAAATAACTTTATTGTACCATTACCTTAAATTTTTTGCCTATTTTTAAAATTTAAATACGAAACTTAATATGTTGTTATTTTCTTAATAAAAATAATGTATCCTTTTGTCGGTACATTAAAACATAAAAATCATACTAAAAGACACTTAAACATGTCCCGTGCTTCTTAACTCACTAGTCAATATATATTTAAAAGTTAGCTTCATGGTGCAATGAATGCTAACTTTTAAATGGTAAATAAAGTTTGTTATCTGCTGAAACGGGTCTGAAGCCTTTTTATGATATTCTTACAAGGCCCAAATGTTAAAACGACCCATTAAAGACTGGAATAATACAACTCCAATAAACGAAGAGACGAAAAGGCTGAGAAAAAACTTCAGTTATGAGAATTAACGGAGAATATGAAGAGGCTGATCCTTTCACCTACGCCAGCATTCATGTTATTGCTTCACCTCTAAACATTGTTGGTGGTCCAAATCTTCTGCCCTCCTCTGCACCCTTCTCATAGTCATCGGCGTCATTGAGATTTGTGGGCGGGTATAAACGATTGATCCTTGAGATTTGCGGTTTCTGGTTTGGTGATAGGAAATGCTCGAATGCCCGTCGCCGGCTCTCTTCGCTTCCCGTTCCTCCATAAACTTATCTGCTTCAACAGAGCTCTGAGCTCTCTTTCTCCTCCTCCTGCACCTCTTTCTCCTTCTCGATCCATGGACTCTCACTCCCAACCTTCTTCTCTGTTGCTACTTTGTGGCAAGTCTCCTTCTGAGAACGAGCTCGCCACCTCGTCGAAGAGAGCAGAGGCTCTCAACCTCCCTGATCATGCCGACTTTCGTGTTCACTTGTACTCAGAGCTCCAAAACCCTAGCGAGGAGGAGGTATCGTTTCCAAGTGAGAAACTTGAAGAAACCTCTTTTTTTTCCGATGAGGAAAGAATTAGACGGGTCCTAGCAACGATGCAAGGTCCGGCCTAGAGCATCCAATTGGATGAGAACACGAAGTTCTGGGTTTGATTCCAAGGCAAATCTCGAAGGTGAGAAGCTGAGTTTAGCAATTTGATCAGCAGAGCGGTTCACCTCCCGAAAAACATGCCTTATACGGACTTTCTGAAAAGAACGGAGATCGATGAGGATGTCAGTGATGACCATTTCAATTTCCCAAGGGCAAGTCCAAGTGCCTAAGATGGAGTTGATAAGGCACAAGTTGTCCCCTTCGATTTCGATTTTATTAAGACGAAGGGAGACAA
Source organism: Rheum nobile (assembly GCA_027886185.1). Lineage (NCBI taxonomy): Eukaryota > Viridiplantae > Streptophyta > Magnoliopsida > Caryophyllales > Polygonaceae > Rheum > Rheum nobile. The sequence goes on from WOAB01000065.1 coordinate 836,222, forward strand.
CTTTTTTGATACTGTTTTTCAGGGCTAGGGTTTCTGCCATTAGGATGGAGAGGCGTCCGTATTGTTGGTTGGACATATGGATTGTTTCAGCATATTCATTTCTGATGATGAAACCCGTACCTGTTTTACCATTTGGTATTTTTGTACCATCAAAGTTTATTTTGCAAAATCCTGGCTTTGGTTTATCCCATTTAATGTTTTTAGTCTTACGTCTAATGGTTAGGTTGGGTTTTTTAGTTGTTATTTCATCTGTTTCTGATACCTTAGTTTTATTCCAATTATGGATTAGGTTTTTGATATATATTGTGAGATATTTGATTTTGTCCGGGTTAGGAGTTTGGAAGATTACTTGGTTTCTATTGATCCAAGTACCCCACCAGGTGGTAGCAAGACAAACCCATTCCTTTTTAGTAAGTAAGGACTACAGTTCACGAATTAAGACGATGAGTTTTTTGTTATTAGTATCTAATCTTCTAATGGTGAAATCAATAGTAAGATTTTGTTTCTTGATTTGTTCCAGCGTTTTGGGGCACTTGAATAAGAAGTGGTTCAGGTCTTCAAGCGGATTATTGCACGCGTCACATGCTAGTGGGACTGAGACATGTCTTTGCGATAGCCTAGCTTTCGTAGGTAAGCCATCATGACATATTTTCCATAAGAAATTTTTCACTTTTGGGTAGGTATCGAGTTTCCAAATCCATGACAGGTCATTAGTAGAAGGGTTTATTTGTTTGGTTATTAATTCAAAGACTGTTTTAGTAGAGAACCGTCCAGATTTATTTGGAGCCCAATAGAGTCGATCGGGGATGTTGTTCTGTGGTATTTGGATATTGTTAATAAACTCAACAGCTTCATCCTGAAGCACACCTTTTAGTTTAGAAGTATCCCATTTTTTGTCAGTGATGAAATCACTCACTTTGGTTTGGTCATCAAAGTAGGTGTTTGGGAGAATGTAGTCCTTAAGGGTAAAATTGGGGGTCCATGGGTCCACCCAAAAGTTGATATAGTGGCCATCGCCAACGAGCCATTGCAACCCAGCTTTGAAGTCATTGCGAAGTTTGAGGAGGTGACCCCATTGTCAAGAATGGTTTGTTTTTCGAGTGTAGTTAAGAATATTCTCATTTTTGAGGTATTTTTCTTTGATGATTTTGACCCAAATGTTATTTGGTTCTGCAAATATTTTTCAAATGAGTTTTATTTGAAGAGCTTTGTTCATGTCTTCTGTTTTACGGATTCCTATTCCTCCATTTGCTTTATTTTTGCAAATTTTATCCCACCCGATAAGTGGTTTAAATGATGGATCTTTATTCCATAAAAAGTTTCTGTTAGCTTTATCCAGTTTTTGGTGTAGGGAAGCTGGTAGCATAAAGCTTTGCATTATGTAGTTAGGTTTCGCGGCCAAGTTTGCTTTGATAAGGGTAGCTCTTCCCTCAAGGGAAAGGGAACTAGCTTTCCATTTGGAGAGTTGATTATTTGTTGCAATAATAGTGTCTTGGAAGGTATTTTGATTAACTTTCCCATTTATGATTGGACAACCGAGATATTTGTCTAGTGAGACCGAACTAGGAATGTTTAGTGTTGACTAAATCGATAATTTGGTATTGTTCGATGTATTGGGTGTTGTTTGAAATGCCGATTTATGGTAGTTTACACATTGCCCCGATATGGAGCAGTAGTCTTCAATTATTGTCTTAACCTTCTGGCAGGATGTTTGGTTTGCTTTGGCAAAAATGAGAATATCATCAGCAAAGGCCAAGAAGGGGATATTAGTGCCCAATCGACTAAGTTTAAAGCCTAGTTGTTTGGTGTTAGAGTTGGTTTCATGTTGAAGTTGCCTAGCAAGGACTTCAGCACCTAAGACAAAGAGAAATGGGGATAGGAGATCACCCTGTCGAAGTCCTCTTTTAGGAAAGAAGATGTCGGTTGGTCCGTTATTTACTAATACTGAGAAGGAGACGGTTTCGATGCACTCTTTAATCCAAGCAACGAAAGTTGGGGAGAAGCCAAAATTGTTGAGTACATTCAGAATGAACTCCCATTCTATTTTATCGTAGGCTTTTTCCATATCCAGTTTAATAGCAATCCATCCTTCTTTTCCTTTCTTAGCCCGAAAAGAGTGGAAAATTTCATGTGCTATTAGGATATTGTCTTGTATGGCACGGTCCGCAACAAAGACGCCTTGTAGGGGGTGAATGAGTTTATTTAAAATGGGTTTTAATCTTTCTGTTAAGATTTTAGAGATGACCTTATAAATTGTGGAACAAAGGCTAATCGGTCGGTAATGGTTTGTTGAGTTGGGATTATCACACTTGGGTATTAGAGTTATGAAGGTGTGATTTATTTGTTTGAGAAGTTTACCTGAATGAAAGAAGCTTTTAACCGCTTTAATGACTAGTGGTCCAACAATGTGCCAATATTTTTGGTAGAATAGAGCGGACATTCCATCTGGTCCTGGAGATTTATCGCTGCCAATGTTAAAGATGGCGTTCTTGATTTCCTCATTTGTCACATTCCTTGTCAGAGATAAGTTATCCTGATCTGTGACCTCTTTGGTTATGTTTCCAAGCAACTTGTGAAGATTGTGATTATTAATTGTTCCCTTTTTGAATATTTTTTCAAAATCTGAGCGGATTTCATTTCTAATGTTTTCAAGACCAATAATGATCGTTCCTTCTTGAGTTCTAATCTCCCGTATGATTTTACGGCTTCTTTTCCCATTCGCGATGCGATGGAAATAGTTTGTATTTGTGTCAATAGATTTAATATGCTTGGTTTTGGCTCTCTGACTCCAATATTTTTTGTGAAAAGAGAGTCGACATTCTTTTTTATTGATAAGTTTGTTTTGCTTGTTAATTAAGGTTTGATTTGTGTTAGAGATGATCTCTTTTTAGATCTCTAAGAGCTCCAATTCAGTTTCTTTGATTTGGTTGAAGATGTTGCCAAAAGTGGTTTTATTCCATTTTTTTGTAGCGATTTTAAGAGCAAAGGTTTTTTTAACAAGATTGAACATGTGGGAACCTCGGAATTCATTTCTCCATGCTTGTTTAACTAAGTTTTCAAAGTCTTTTCTAGTTGTCCACATTCTTTCAAATTTGAAAGGTTGTGCAGTTATAGGGTTAGGATTTTCAAGCTCCATCGAAATGGGGCAGTGATCCGATGAAGTAAATGCATGATTTTTGGTAAAGATGTCGGGAAACCATTGGATGATTTGGTCGTGAACAAGGACCCGGTCTAATTTCTCATAAATATTGTTAATATCAGTGTGGTTTTTACGCCAGGTGAATTCACCTCCTTTAGTGGGGATATTAAGGAGGTCACAACTATTTCTAAAGTTGTTGAGTCTTTCGAATCTTGAGTAGATATTACCACTACCACCTTTTTTCTCCAAGGGAGACTCAATTTCATTGAGATCGCCAATGACGATGCACGGTAAGTGAGTTTGAGAGATAAAGTTAGTAAGTGTGTTCCAGAATTCATTTTTTTCATTCTCTTTTGGTGGTGCATAAGAGAAAATTATCATGATAGAGTAATTTTTATCAATGATTTTGTATTTGATTGCTATAAATCTTTTGTCGATATGTGCTAGTTTGCAAATTTCATTATAGAATTGGTATGATTTCCACATGACGCATAGTCCACCAGAGAAGCCCACAGCAAGCGAAGAGTGGATGGTGTCAAACCCGGCTTTAAGCCAGAGACTTTTAATAGGTTCTTGGTTGGTCCTTGTTTCAACAAGTGCCATGATTTGGATACTTTCGATCTTGCAAAGTGCTTCAATATCAGTTCAAAGATTTTTACGACCGATTCCTCGACAATTCCAGAGGCAAATCTTCATAAAAAACCAAGAAGATATTTTGCAAGTAATTTTGGTCTTGCCATAGAGATGGTATTATTATTGAAAATTTGGTACTTTAAGATTTATTTCTTATGTTGATCATTCCAGAGGTTAAGCTTATTTTGGTTTTGAAAATCAATCTTAGTAAGAACATCAATCCAATAAGGCCATTTAACTTCATCCTGAAGCTTGTTTGATCTACTTATGATCTTTTTGTTATTAGTTTTTGGAGCCCAATAAAGGCCCTTAATTGCATTGTTGTTAGAGTATTGGTATGGGCTTAGAAAGCCTTGTAAGAATATCTTGTTCCTTGAGACCTCAGATTGTGAGATCTTACACCAAATTTTGTATGTGGTACTTTCACTTACTTCTAAATAGTGGTCATTAATATGGATGATAAAACCAAGTCTTGGTTCAGTATTTGGGGGGTTATGCCCCACATAATCTGTCATAACAATTATTTTATCTGTTAAGGTTGCAGTATTAACAATGTTGCTGGTCGTTCTTATGATAGAACTCAAAGCCTTTGGTAATGCCCTGTTAGGGGTAGAGTAGTACATAGTTTGTATGGTAAGGTCGTAGAAGCTGTATATCAACCGCAGGATTGTAAAGTACTTACCTTGTGAGGTTATAGAACCACACACGATGGCTTATGAAGCCATATAGTGGAGTGTTTCTTCAGTTATTGAGAGAAGATGGTTGGCTTGTGAAGCCTTCTCAACCCAAATTCCAGTTAGAACATCCGTGGAGAGATGATCATGGAAAGAAGGTTTGACAGGAAGCATTTCATACCAAGGATTACTTATAACAAAGGCGTGATTATTGCTGTTATAAACTGTTAAACATAACAAAATGTTGGAGGCTGTAAAACATATAAAATGTAGAATCCTGGTCATGACAGCATGGATAAGCAAAGTACTACAACAAACAATCAGAACATTGGATGTACAAAGAGAGAGAGAGTTATCCAGAAAGGGTGTGACACAATCCACGCTCCAGTTGAGGTTCCTGGTCTGACATTGATTTTTGGTAAGACATATCAATTCAGTAACTTGCATTTGATAGTGTATCCATTCAGTTGTTGGAGGAGTAAGAGTAGAGCAAACGTTAAGGGAAAAGTTAAATAATCCCTGTAACCATTTAAAAGCATAAGGAGGATACCAACACCAGCAGCTTGAAAAATTGGTGGTCAAGATAGTATCATAGATGAAGTTTCTGATAACAGATCTATTGTTCAACCAAGTAGAAACAATATGGTACAGAAAGTATGATTCCTTGGACTTCTTGAGTGGTCTCTCATCATCCAGATAAGTACTTATCAGTAGCATAGGGGTATTTTTATTGTTTTGGGTGGAATGAACTGAACTAGGACAAGCTTGTGAAGCTTTAGTGCAGAAAATTTTAGTAAGAAAGTGTTTACTCATATCCTTACACAGAAGGGAGTACAAAGAGCGATGGTGATAGTAAATCACACACAAATTAGTAGGAAGGCAATAGGTAGGATTGTCAACCAATAAAGACCATATAATAGGCATACAGATGCACAACCTAGTTATAGAAAGTCGGTTTTTAAGTGCAGAGAAAGCCCATAATAGATTTGTGCCTTTGAAGTAACAACAGATAATGTGCTGAAAGTAAAGTTTAGGGGTGGTACACCTTGTAGTGGGGTAGTGAGTATACAGGGGATGATTATCAATCTGACACCAGCCAGGTATCACGAACCCACCAGGAGCTCCACTCTTCCAGCGAAGAGCCCAACAACACCGATTTACCAGCCAGAGATCCTCACGCAGCGCCGTTGAGCTCCAAGGACTGGGAGTCCAGAGAAGGTTGGCAGTAAGCGTCGACGGGTGAGCCCACAGAGCCAGGACGTAGAGCCGAGCGCCATGGCTGGATCCAAATTCGTGCCAAGAGGTTTTAGAGGAGAACGGGAAGATAAGTGGCCGCCTACCATACCAACGAGAGTGATCAAAGCTCAGGATTAGGGATGGAGAAGGATCTCCTATGCACGAATCGCCATTGATTAAGGCACAGCTTTCAGATCTGATTAAGACCGGAGGGAAGCCATGAACTCGAGGGATGTTCAAGCTGTCAGATTGGGTGAGGCTCCAAATGAAGAGGAGAAAGGGGATCGAAGAGGATGATCTTTGGTTTGAATTATGATTCTTAGATCTAGCTTGGTCGAGCTTGAGATTTGGGGGCAGGTGGCGGCCTGTTTTAGGGTTTGGGAAAATTGGATAGTTTTGGGAGCGTTCAGGTTTTCCATTTTTTTTTTGAATTTTTTTTGAAGAAACCTCTTTTATATTTATTAGGTTATTCCTTCATTTTTCCCTTTTTGGTTTTGATGTGTAATTACATGTTATTTGCTGTGCAATTGCAGAAAATTTTGCGAGCTTCCCATTGGTTCAGTTTGTGTCGCCGATTTTCAGATCAAAGGAAGAGGACCCAAACCCGAAAATCAATGGGAGCAGTTGAATTACAAAGGCTGTCCCAGTCCACGTTCTGGTCATCGCATGATAATTCTTGTCTTCAATACAATACTTCTGCACTCTTAACTAAACTGTTTAGCTCTATGAAGGAAAAGAAAAATAATATGGACTTTTGCAGTGATTGTTAAATTAGGATATAGTACTTCTGAAATCATTTGTTATTTTGATGTGGTCTAAAGCAGGCTAAAGTATGCTATAAGCAGACGTTGTCGGTGAAACATAGTTCTATATGTTTATGCCTATTAAAAATCTACTCTTTATTTGCAGGTACTATACAAGCATAAGATCATTGTTTTTGGTGGATTCTATGACACTCTTAGAGAAGTGAGGTTGTTTTTTTATCTCAATTCGAAACGTTTTCCATCTTATATGGCTCTTTCATTTCTTGATATCTTCTATTTTTTTTGCATAGGTACTACAATGACTTGCATGTTTTCGATTTAGATCAATTCAAGGTAATAATTTCTTCTTCTTTTTTTTTGCCGGAGTCGGGTGTCGGGCCACCGAAGTGAACCCACTAATCCCGGGCCATGGCCGCTAGTCCTTCACGCCATGATCCTTGGTTAAATCGCGAGAGTTTCATCCTCAAAGTGATGCTGACCCGTTTCGAACCCGGGGGGATTTGCACCCCAGGATCTACTCCCCCCCAACATCACCGCTGGACTACGCTCCCGGGGACAAGGTAATAATTTATTTGTTATCCTTTTTGTTTGATGAAAAAGGAGCCCACTTTATCCCCTGGCTTTAGTTATTACGTAATTTTTGAATTTTTGTTGTCATGTCACGAATTGCAGTGGCAGGAAATAAAGCCACGACCTGGCTGCATGTGGCCTAGCTCAAGGAGTGGTTTCCAGTTCTTCGTGTATTAAGATGAGGTTAGTAAATGAAGAAAATTTCTTTTCATGGCTGCATTTGGAATAGAAGTTTTAAATACCGTTGTATACTTCATTTCCTTGACAATGGTGAAGTCTGAGGTCGACGTTTAAATTGCATTTGTGGCTTCATTTCTATACATCTTTTTTGCTTATTCCCCCCTTTTGTAAATTGCGATTTGTTGGCATAACTTATTAAGTGGAGCTCAGATGTCTCTAATCCCCTTTCTTCAGTGACTTGGAAGCTAGATGTACTTGTTTCAAGTAGCAACTTCAGTGACTGAGTTCTTAACAAATTCTTTTTGTGGTTCTATTGCAGATATTTTTGTATGGTGGTTAATCCAAAGAAGTGAGTGTGGATAAGGGATAAAAGCAGCTCTGGCAAAGGAATTGTCCATTCAGATATGTGGTCTCTTGATCCTAGGACCTAGGAGTGGAACAAGGTTTCTTTCTCAATAGTTCAATTTCTGCTAATGACATACTGCTGTAATAGTTCAATTTATGCATGTCTTATGCGATTCACTTATCATTTTCAAATGGTGAACAGGTAAAGAAAAGTGGGATGCCTCCTGGTCCCCGTGTTGGTTTCTCTATGTGTGTCCATAAGAAACGAGCTGTCCTTTTTGGAGGCGTTGTGGATATGGAAGTTCAAGGTCAGTTGTTTTCCACTCATCAATAGGTCTAATGTCTCTGTTTGATTTAATGCTACATGCAACTCTACCCTATTTGAGTTTGATTTTTCAACTCCTGTTTTGGCATCTATTTTTTCTTCTAAGGTTTGCTAATATATTGTTAAACATATGGTACCATGTCATTTGCTTTAGAAAAAAGATCTGCATTTCCTATAGATTAGTAGTACTCAGTTGGAAGCTTTGGGTTGACAGTTACTTTCTTTGTTTGCATGCTCAGGTGATGTCATGATGAGCCTGTTTCTAAATGAGTTGTATGGCTTCCAGTTAGACAACCATCGATGGTTAGTAATTTGTACCATGTCCTGCTATTTTCATTTGTTTTCATAGTTAGTTGAATACCTGCAAAGAGGGAAAGTTATTGTAACTTTTAGGTAATAGTAATACCATTGAATTTGCCTCTTTGCGTTTTTATCATTCCTATGTACACTGCATATTAATGTAATTACATTACATTTGCTTACCATGTACACTGCAGATTAATGTTGCTCTGTTGACATGAACTCTGGAAATTATGAATCCTTAGCTGTAAGAAATAATTGTTAACTTTTCCTGGTTATACTTACAGGTACCCACTGGAGCTACGCAAGGAGAAGTCAACTAAAAATAAGGTAGCTTCATCCAGAAATAAGGTAGCTTCCTGCTGTAGTTTCAGGATACTTGCTCTATATCTCTTCATGTGAAGAAGGCATCATTTCAGGAATTTGTTTTGCCCATGACACAAAAGCAAAAGAATCTATACTCTTTGCTTGATCCGCTTAAAATTAAAAGTTTTAATAGTATTCCTGAATTATGCCTCTTTTGTTCATCAGCTTGTGCTTATCCAAGTTGTAATTCATGCAGGTAAGGAGGGAGTTGAATGACCCTGAGAATGCAATAATTGGCCCCTTTGCTGGTAAGTAATGTAGTAAGAAGATCCCATACAGTTCTACATCAAACGATACTGAAATCCACTCAATGTTAGGCTTACCAAAGATATTCAATTTGCATTGTAATCTCTTGCTTAATTGGAAAAAAAGCATCCCTGGGTTCTATAGGTGAATTGATAGGAATGGGTGTTTTGTGGAATTAAACTTAACACATGGTAGCATTTCGTTTCTTAGTTGGGACTGCTAGAAAAACTAATTATACTATTTTACATTAAGAAGTTGTGCCAATGGCACATTAACATATAAGTGTAAGTTGGAAAACTACAAGTAATAGATAGCAACTAAGGTTTTCAGATTTCGAATATAAAGTGCATTATTGATTTGGAGTTTGAAGTTGTGGGTTTGCCTGATTTTGGTGGGTTTTGGGTCGAATGGTTCAACTTAGGGCGTGGAATGTTGCTTATTGATGAAATTGAGTCCTCTCTCTCTATGTGTGTGCATGCTTGAGTTAATTTGTGATGCTATGTTTGAGCAAATCTGGCTCTTCCTGCTTCTTTTTCAGAGAATAATTGTGATCTTTGTGGTTGCTGTGATGCTGCATTTTGAAGTTCATTGTTGATTTGTGCCTAAAATTGTGCTGAGCTAAGAAGCCCTGTATAGTACACTCCAAGAAGCTGGTTAGTGTTCTTTGCTTTATTTGGTGGCACCTACTTTCTTTGGGTAGAATTTTGATGAATCCTAACCAACCATTCTTTGCAATGTGACGCTCTGTACTTGGGTTTGGTAATGGTTTCTTTGCTGATTTAGGAATGCTGTCATTTCCATGACTTCATGCTTTGACATTGGTGCCCTACGAAATGTCTCCCCTCCCCCTTGAATTGTGCAGTGAGACGCTTCAATGGGAAGAGGGGGGCATCGAGAGTGACGTCGTGCGTGGAGACCGAGTTGCGGGGGGCGGGGAGCTTGCAGCCGAGGAAGTTGTAGAGGCGACGGTTGACGGTGAAGTCGGGTCGGCGGGCGAGGTCGACGACGACGGAGAGGATTCCTATCTGAGAGGATTCAATCTCTCGCCTCTCCCCATGCTGGAGATATATTGATACAGGAGGATACTAGAGTGTTTAAGCTTCAGGTTAAGCTTTTTTTCAAGTTAAATGTCATCAACTTTATCATCTTTTCTTCATTATCATCACTTTTTAAAATATAATGCTATTTTGAAATAAATGGCTTTAGCTGAAGCTTAATTTTCTATATTGATTCAAAACTTCAAAAATTCAGAAGCACATGAATATTGCAGAAAGCGCTGGAGAGGTTCAATGGACAACACTGGAGAGGTTCAATGGACAACATACGGTTCCTAACGTCTTTATTGGTAAGAAATCTCTTATCTCTTGATAGTTGGAAAGTCTTAATGAAGTATTCATTTCACTGCCAATCCATGTGCTTCTTATTGCTTTATGTATTCTGGTTAAAATTCTAATATTCAAAATTTCATTTGCTTGATTAAGTGCAAAGCACATTGGTGGATGTACATGTACATGACTCAGAGCATCCTTTGACCTGATGGGCATGAAAGTGCTTAATTCCATATTCTTTACACACTATAAAAAAATCATATCTGCTTTATTATGATAATTATTGGTTAATTATCACTTAGTTTCTGTCTGCAAGGCTGATTCCATTGTAGTGGATGACACAAAGATAACCTTTGAACTTTACCTTTCACTGATTGGTGCAGATACTTTGAAGCTTTACCAAAATGGAGAACTTGAGCAACTGTTGACCGAGGCTAAGGCCAAGAATCCATAGCTACCTTCATAGTTGCAGATTTATGTGAAGAACAGATTTGGTCATAATTTTCCCATTGCCATGAACAAACGTTTCAGATCATTCATGTACACTTGACCATTTTGTAAGAAATGATGTTTGAAACATCAATAATTTTTTATTAGACTAGACTCCTTTTGAGTCTCGGACTCCCACAATGCTATGTTGCGAAGTTGCAATTCAAGCAACCCCAATTTCCATGATAGAGATAATGGTGTGTTTGCAATTGGCCGGGTTAATTAGAAGTGATGATTAACTTTGTGTCTTCATAATTTACCAAGTCAAACAGAGAATATATTGAGGTTGTTTAGCTTACATATAATTTATCGTTGAAAATTTGGAGAAGAACAAGTCAATAATATATTTGACATATTCTTTTATCTATTAATTTAGTTTTATCACCTATGAAATCTCTTAACAAAGTGAGAATTCTTAAACAACCAATTTGAAAATGATATTTTGTTGCAACCCTCAAAGTGAGAATGTTCTACCAAACATATCGAATTGAACTGGAACTTGCGAATGTAGGCATAGCTATCACCTTATGATGTGTATTGGGAGTAAAAATGATGTGTTTTTTTTCCTTGTATTATTCTAATACATAATTGAGTATGACTTTATGATTTATGCTTTTAACTTATGAGGCAAACATTATAAAAAATAAAAAAACATATTTTATAAAATCAAATTTATAAATTTTATTGCATTTGTATTTTGGTTACTTTATTGTTTTAATTTACAAATGAGTATGATTTCAAGGTGTATTTGCTCTATTGTGAATGGTTTTAATCTAACTTACCCAAAAAATTATGTTTTTTACCAATAAATACCCATGTATATTTAATTGAATATATAAGAATATTTTATTCATAAAAGTCATAATTTTACATGCAAGTTAGATTAAATTCATTCTTCAACACAAACTATAAATAAGATGCTAAAATATAATTAATTCTATAAAAAATGTTAATCTATATAAAATTAAATATTAATATTTATTGATAAAAAATGTTAACTTTACATGCATGTAGTATATATGTACATGTTAACTTTACATACTATATAACAATGAACTAACTTTGCTGTGATTTTTCAGTCTAATTATTATCCTATTAAAAAAAAATCAAAAAAATAGTGTCATCCTATATTAAAGATAATTTACTATTTCACGTGTTTGATAATACTTATAATTTTATCATTTAAATAAATATTAAAAAATATGATAATTTACCTAAAATATAAAATTTTATATAAATGGCCGTGCGAAGCCTAGTGTACTGAAAAGAAAAACTCAGTTATCATTAAATACTAAAAGGAGTGGGCCAAAGCTAAGTAACACCATGCACATCGGTACAAAAATCCAGCATATGTCCACACTTGATTGCTCTCACGGGCGTAAAATTGAAAATTGCACTCTCTCTCCCCCATTTAACCCACAAAATCTCACCTTCATTCATCTCCTTCCTTTCCACTTCAAATTCGTACAACAACCATCTAACAATTGACCTCAAATTAGCTCCATTTTAGGCGTTTTCACTCACTTTCTCAGCAATGGGAATTCAAATTTTGTTCCTTTTTCTCATTATCTCAGCTCACTACTGCAACACTAGAACCCTAGCTGAGCAGCAAACGGAGACGCCCATTAAAAACGTCGTCATTTTGGTGATGGAGAACAGGTCATTCGACCACATGATTGGGTGGATGAAGAAGACTGTGAATCCCGGAATCGACGGAGTCACGGGCGGCGAATGCAACCCGCTCTCGACTAAAAACGGATCCCGGTCGATTTGTTTCACGGATGACGCCGTCTACGTGGATCCGGATCCGGGTCATACGTTTGATGAGGTGGCCCAGCAGGTATTTGGGCCGGGCTCGTCCATACCCACAATGATGGGCTTTGTTCAGCAGGCGCTCTCGGTTTTGCAGGATACCTCGGATGTTGTCATGAAAGGATTCAAACCCGAAAGGGTACCCGTTTACTCCGCTTTAGTATCCGAATTCGCAGTCTTTGACAGGTACAATAACCCAACCATGCTTATATGTTTGGTAGAGATTCGTTATACACAAGTGCATTTATAGCAGAATTCTGTGAAGCTAATTCCCCGTTCTATTTTTATGCTATTCTTTTTTTTGAGAAGAAAAGAAAGACTTAGTTAAGAAATATCAGCATACAAGATAGAGTTCAGCTCATCAGAATAGGAAGCATTAAAATTAACAACAAAGGCCTCAACAGGCCGAAGTCCCGCCATCCAGTGAGCAGCCATATTAGCCCTCCTACCCACATGGGACCAACAGGAGGAAGAATAGTCAGCCTGCAAACACATTATCCGACCCCATGTAACTTCTTCATATGATGGAAAATCTCAAAAGCCGCAAGCACATTATCCTTAATCATTCTCCCCGGCACAAAAGCACTCTGGTTCTGCAAGATAAGCTTGTGCAAACACTTCTTCAACCTGTTAGAAAGAATCTTCGAGATGATCTTGTATAGGACATTGCACATACTGATAGGGCGTAGATCTTTCATTCTGCACGGCTCGTTAACCTTTGGGATCAAAGTAACCTAAGTGTGATTGAGAGAGGTCGGGAAATCAGCGCCTCTGAGAACGGACAAGACACAATTAGTAACATCGTCCTCCACAATATGCCAGAACTTTTGGTAGAAAAGAGCTGGCATACCATTGGGGCCGGGAGATTTAGTAGAATGCATAGAAAAGAGAGTACGTGTGTTTAACCTCTTCCGGTGTGAATGGCATAAGAAGTTCAACGTTTTCCTCGTCCGACAAAAGTGGCTCGATTCCTTGAGAGGCCGTCCCTGCAGAAGCTCTAATGTCAGAAGAGAAAAGATTTTGGAAGTATATCGACTAACTTCTTGATAGAATTTCGCTTCTTTCGACCCGAAGCTTTCCCATGGAAGAAAGGTGTATTTTGATCACCCCGTGTGAATTCATTAGCCCGAGAACGTTGCAACCACATAACTTCCTCTTTACGCATCAACTCCCTCTCTTTCGCCTCCAACTCCCTTCTCCTGGCCACCCACTCACCCTTCATCCCAAGTTTCCCCATCTCGCACAACTCGCCACGAACCTTCTTGAGCCCACGGTTTACATTCCCAAAGCAAGAGAAGTCCCAGGATTTCAAATCCTCCCTACATCTGGAAATACTCCCCATGACGCCACTGTCAGCATTAGATCTCCCAAGGAAATTCCAGGCATTCCGCACCACCTCGCTGCAAGAAACATCGTCAAGCCACATCGCCTCGAAGCGGAATGGACGAGGAACCTTGGGGGGGGCGTCAACATCCGCCTGAAATAGAGAGAGATGCAGCGGGACATGGTCCGAACCACATCGGCTCAAATGGGTCAAGCCAGCGTTCGGAAATCTCAACAACCACTCCTTGTTAGTAAAACAGAGGTCCAATCTCTCTTGGATGAATTCATCTCCAGCCCTGCCATTATCCCACGTGAACTGGGGACCCGAGAAAGGAAGATCACACAGATTACAATCGTCCACCACACTTCTGAAATCCATTAAGGTATTTAAATCCGGAGATAACCCTCCTTGCTTGTCAATGAAGTTGATGACTTGATTGAAATCTCCCATGCACACCCAAGCCACATGCTGATCTTCATACATGTGTTTGAGCAACTTGCAGGTCAAGTGTTTCTCCTCCTCTTTAGGCCAACCATACATGCCCGTGAATCTCCAAGGCTACTCACCCGAACCAAATGAAATACAAGCGTCAATATGATGACTTGTATAGGAAGAAATCGCCACCTGCACCATCCAAAGCAAACACAAGCCATGGAAGCCAAGCTTTCTTTGAACACCTTCCAGCATCCGTTTGTCGCCTTTAGTCTCCATAAGAAACACCACATTCGGGGCCTCACGACTCACCAGGGAGGTGAGTTGAACGACTGCGCGGGCCTTGGGCGCAGTCCCCGACAGTTGTAGCTTAAGATACTCATTACGCCCGACAAGGAAGGAGCTCCTCCTTCCCCGCCGATATCGCAACAGACATTGAAGCAACTTCAACTTTCCTCCTCTTTTCATCACCCCCCGAGAGCACACTCGATGCCTCCTTATTCTTTTGCTGACTGTCAGTTGCCACCATACAGTCTTTTTGCTTTTTAGTTATCCCATCTCCTTTGTCCTCTCCCTCACAAGTCCCGCTCTCGCGAGCTATCTGCTTCCAGTTTTTCTTTCGTGTCATCTTATGAGTCGATATCCCTTCACTGTCAACAACCATAACCTATTTCCCTATGTCAGTTCTAATCTGATCAGGGCTCTTCAAATGAACCTGAGGAACCCCTTGCTGAGAGCCAGGAGCTTCACTGCTATGCACGACTGTGACAGAAGAGTTCGACAGACCAATCTCCCCCACTTTGAGCACTTCCGCCTCTGCCCTTGGTTCCAGTCGAGCTAGTCCATCATTGTCAGACTCAGCCTCCTCAGCTTCATCCAACATCTACGCCAAAGACTTACGCATATGAGTGGAATTGATATCACCGAAACCAACCTCTTTAACAGTCGATTCCCCTCGCAGCACCTGAAGAATCTCAAGTTCTTTCGCTTTGTCCGCTACCGTCTGATCTTGCGCTTTAATCTGCGAAGCCCTAAGCCAGTCCCCGTACTCATCTTGGAACCCTTTTGCCTCTTCGTTCTCGCAATCAAGATCTGTAACACCCCTAAATTACCTTAGAAATATTACGGTCAGTGACCCCGAAATGCATATCCGAAATTACCCTAAACATTACAGTATTGAACGCAAAAGTCAAAGTAGACAATAATAAAAACATTTTATATAGACATTGTTTTACAAATGGACACGTTGCAAAACAAAGCAACCTTACAATATATCAAAGTACAACGGAAAACTTTATTTGAAACTAACACAAGATCCTTAACCTTCAGTGTAAAAACAAATAAGAAACTCTCGAACAAACGCAACCGCCTTCAACATCGTCTTCCCGCGTTCTCCACTTGGGAATCTATTCCTGATGTGTCGTAAGGGACGGATGACACCAGCCAACCATGCAAGAAATAAAACCGGTTGGTTAGTTTAATGAAAGACTAAGCAGGGGCTCAAGTAGAGTGGTTCTAGTGATCGTTTCCGGTTACTATCATTGTCCCTCGAATAATTAACCGAAGGACGATATATAACTCAGAACTTTTACGGAATGAGAAAATAAGATATGCATCCAAAAGAAGACTCCAAAGGAACTGAGCCTTTAGAAAACATGAAGAATTGTTTGAGAACGTTTATGTTTATCATACAATTTTGCAAAACGATCTTGATTATTTGGGTCCACGACCAACCTCACCGCGTAATGCGAATCCATATTAGAAAGAGGACTTACTCTAACAAGAATTCGGGCGGATTCCACGTTGTATTTCTCGCCCGAGGATATATTAATTATGTGCAAACGCACTTATCTTATTTAGTTTGAAAACGTATATTCACGTTCAAGACTTTTATTTCATCAACCAACCTCATAACGAGAGGAAGAGTGGGATAGAATCCCGAAGAGTTGACACTAGCTAAGTGCACCACCACTTATACAATATAAGGGCAATGTTATGACCAAAGACATTAGTGCAATAATCCTTCTAACACCGGATTATATAGAAGCGACTAACCATCGCAAGACGTTAACGTTCCTACGAATACTCGTGCTATCTAACAATTAAATATCATACCAATTCACAACAATCACAACCATGTTACCTAGCAACCCATGCTAATACTTATGCATATATAAGGTTATAGCTAGCATACATACAACCTATTAATAATGTTTATTTTCATGTATTTTATACACACAAGGTTCCCAAACATCAACTTAGACTTTTTATCTCAACTTAATTAAGACAACCGATTTATTGTCAATTAAGAGAAGAATGAAATAAAATGTAAGAGCGAACCGCCACTTACATTGGATTATGAAGAACGACGAAAGGTAATGAAATCGCTTGCTTGCGGAAAGTACTTAATGTCCTGTTTGATGTCATTCCAAAAGCCAATTCGAGATGTACTCAAATCACATTAAACGAATTATATTAGATAATTCATCTGGTAATAAAATTTGAGATAACAAAGTCTCGGTTCTTATTTGAATTTATTTACTCATAAATAATTAAATTTCTAGGCTTTTTGTTTAAATGATTATCTATATGATTAAAATTAGTTAAGCATATATTCTAAATAATACAAGCATAAATAAATTAACAAAATAATTTATTTATAATCCTAAAATTTTCTAAGTCAAAATTTTATCCAAATGAATAGCCAATAAGTACCTATTCATAATATAAGATAAAATTATAAAAAAAAGTTAATTAATTAAAATTTTAATTTTATATATATTCTAAATAATCTTACAAATATTTAACCTAATTCAGATTAATTAATTTTACCCAAATTAGGCCAATTAAAATTAAAATCGGACTAAAAACCCAACCCGAAATCGGGATGAATCTCACCAACCTCGACGAACAGCCCCTCTCCGGAAACTGGACAAATTGAGGCGGATCCGGCAATCCTCCGGCGGCGCAACCTTGGGGGTTTTGAATGGGACTCCTGGGAGCCGCAAGTGGTGTGGTAAATTGCTCTATCGAAGCCCAAAACTCTCGGATTTTGCTCTCAAACCGCTCGGCAATGGTATTCTAGGGTTCTTCGATTCAAGCTCGAAATTGGATGATTTGGGGAATCGATCGAAGGGGTATTTACAGGGATTTTGAAGAATTCAATTCCCCCGACAATATCCTTATGATATCTCCTCCCAATTCAATTCGTAGTAATCCAATTTTGCATTTGAATAAATTCGACCTAATGACGACGCGGGTATAATTTGGCAAAATCCCGGGATATTCGTTGCCTTTAATCCAATCCAATCCGCCAATTAGATGCGGGATTATCTCCTATTAAATGCCTATGGATTAATTGTGGAATCGGATCCGAGGCACTCCAATTCCACCATTGAAGGCCCGAAGAGAGCTCCTGCGAGCTGTTTGCTGGCGCGAGAGGAAGAAGAATTTTTTTTTGGGGAAATTGCATTCTCGCCCCACAAACTTTCTTCTCGTGGCAAAATGCCCTCCTCCACTTTTACTTAATTCCAAAACTCGCCCAAAATAATATATTAAATTTATAATATTTATTTTGTGATCCCAAAATTAAATTACATAAAATTTAACTTAGCTAAAATAATTTTAAGTTATTTTTTTATCCGTTTAACCATGCTTAAATCTTTAACAAAATTTGTTAAACTTGATTTGAATTGAATATTCTAGATTAAATTTTCATAAGTTTCATTTAAATTAGACTTAACATAATGTTTAGAATAATTTAAATAAATTAATAACTTATAATGTGTAACAACTTGTAAAAAAACTCTATTATTTTTATTTTAGAAATAATAAAATATTTATAAAAATTTGTTTTATTTAAAAATAGATTGAAAAATTACACAAATAAGTTATTATAAGATCAACGTGTCCGAGCAAACCGCAAGTGTAGCAGAAGTTGGGGAGACGTTCATATCTAATATCCATCCACATCTTACGACCCTCAATAAGAATCATGACACCACGCCTCAGCGGCTTCTTCAGATCAATGGTCACTCTCATCCTTAAGAATCGACTACATAAAATATCAGAAATGTCGACTTCAACCAATCCACCGAGACATGCAAGCACCAATATCCTTTGCCACTTCCACATTCATAGCACTTATAGGGAGATCGTAGAGCCGAATCCAGAAGTCTGCTCGATCAAACTTCAATCGAGAAGGTTGCTCAAAACCAGGAGAGATCGGTCGAAAGCCCAAGGCCTACCCTTCATCACCCTATCCTTATCGCCAGCGTCAACAAATTGGAAAAGGTTGTGACGGATTTCCCGAAAGATAAAACCTTTTCTTGTTCTCCACGCACTCTTCATTGTTGCTTTTAGGGCATACGTGTTGAAAGGCCTAGAGGTGAGTAGAGAACCCACCAAGATAAGGGAACCTTGAAGTCCTCAGATGAATACTGATAGCAACATGCATGTGAGACTTAATCAAAGACCTCCAAGGAAAAGGCTCAAGCAAAGGGTGAAGTCTTGTGCAAGTTCGGAATTGAACTGTGGATTTGGTTCTGGACAGTCTTCGGTAAAACGGCTATAACTATGGATAAAAAATTGATCTCGTGATGATTCAAGATGCGTTGGAAGACTGATTCAAAGATCTACAACTTCATAGTTTACGTCAGATCAAGATTCCAACAAGAAGATGGTCAAAACCGAGTTTTACTGAGAGCTGTGCCAAGAACTCGACCCAGAACTCGGCCGAGTTCTGGGCCGAGTTATCAACCCCGGCCGAGTCCTTGCAACAGTCAAGAACTCGACCCAGAACTCGGCCGAGTTCTGGACCGAGTTGGTTCAACAGTCAGGAACTCGGCCCAGAACTCGGCCGAGTTCTGGACCGAGTCGCGGCCGCGTCAGCGAAGCCACTTCGTCGTCTCTTCATTTGCTGAACAATTTTAATATTATTTTATGTTATTTTATTTGACCTATTTAAACACTTGAAACCCTAGTTTGTATTCCTTACGTTGGATTTTAGTTTACAAGTTGAGTTCGCTCCTTAGAAGTTGAGTACGCTCCTTCCTTGAATCCTAACGTCAACCCTTCGATCTCCGGATCAACCTATCCCGTAGCTCGTCGCTTCGAGCAAATCATTCACCGTCTCTTCGGTACTCAAGTTCATCTCTTTGACCTCTTCGTCATCTCTTTGACGCGTTAGAAAGGGTTATCTCTTTAACCCTAGGAAAGCCATCACTTTGACTACGGAGGAGAAGATTCAACCTAGCTTGAGGAGTCAAGATCCTACATCGCGACATCGCCCAAGGGTTGTTCGCATCAACTGGTATCAGAGCCAGGTTTTCCTAGGGTTAAAGAGATAACCCTTTCTAACGCGTCAAAGAGATGACGAAGAGGTCAAAGAGATGACCTTGAGTACCGAAGAGACGGTGAATGATTTGCTCGAAGCGATGAGCTACGGGATAGGTTAATCCGGAGATCGAAGGGTTGACGTTAGGATTCAAGGAAGGAGCGTACTCAACTTCTAAGGAGCGAACTCAACTTGTAAACTAAAATCCAACGTAAGGAATACAAACTAGGGTTTCAAGTGTTTAAATAGGTCAAATAAAATAACATAAAATAATATTAGAATTGTTCATCAAACGAAGAGACGACGAAGTGGCTTCGCTGACGCGGCCGCGACTCGGTCCAGAACTCGGCCGAGTTCTGGGTCGAGTTCCTGACTGTTGAACCAACTCGGCCCAGAACTTGGCCGAGTTCTGGGTCGAGTTCTTGACTGTTGCAAGGACTCGGCCGGGGTTGATAACTCGGCCCAGAACTCGGCCGAGTTCTGGGTCGAGTTCTTGGCACAGCTCTCAGTAAAACTCGGTTTTGACCATCTTCTTGTTGGAATCTTGATCCGACGTAAACTATGAAGTTGTAGATCTTTGAATCAGCCTTCCAACGCATCTTGAATCATCACGAGATCAATTTTTTATCCATAGTTATAGCCGTTTTACCGAAGACTGTCCAGAACCAAATCCACAGTTCAATTCCGAACTTGCACAAGACTTCACCCTTTGCTTGAGCCTTTTCCTTGGAGGTCTTTGATTAAGTCTCACATGCATGTTGCAATCAATCTCCCCTTCTTGGCTGCAAAGCGTCTCCGCTTCGTCCTCGTCGTCAGAAGCAGGAGGCGTATAAGGAGAAAGATCAGCGACGTTGAACGTAGAATGTGCACCATAGTCATCGAGTATAGGGGTCAATCCCTCGGGTAGCACATCCCCAAAGTCCTGCAAAAGAGAAGTCACGGTAGGGGGTAAATCAACATGATCTTTAATAGTTAAAATACACGCGAAAGGAAAAGGTAAAAAACAAGGAAGACGTCCCTGAATTATTGGAGAGACATCCCGGGACCGAGCTAAGAGAAGTCGGTTCTCGCATTTGCCTGGAATGTCGGGTAGTGGAGGCGTCTCAAACGTAAAGTACGGGATCACCTTTGGAGGGATGATGTTGTGGTAACTCCCACCATCTATGATCATGCTAAAAGAAGCACCCTGGACCGCACACTTAGTATGAAACAAATTGTCACGTTGGTCAAGGAAGGTACCTTCCTTGGCGTTAAGAATGCGGCATGAGACCAAGCTAAGGGGCATGTTGCTTTGCTCATCCATAGAGCTGCATATGTAGTTGTCCAACTCCTCCTCTTTCTCCTCCTCCTCCTCATCGTTGTAGGTGTCAAAAACCGGGCCGGCTTCGTAGGTGTCCTCGTCAAAAGACTCATAGCCGGAGGTGTTCGAGAAGAGGACATTGAGAAGAGGACCCTTGCGGTCCATTGGCCGGCTGGTTGTGGTCGGGGGGTTCAACATTGGGTCAGCCGTGGGCAACCCGAAGTCACTCAAGGCCCGACGAAGGAGGGCAAGCTTGGCATCCTGCACGGCGAGTCGGCGGTTTAGTTCTTCACTCTGTGCACGAAGTGCGACAATTCGCTCAAAGACGGAGTCCATGTGTCCGGGGCTGTGGTGGCCCGTAGAAGGAGAGACGCTCGAGGTAGGGACATCCATAGTACCTATACGAAGCATACACCACAAGAAGTAAGTTGCACCAAGCAAAAGAAACAAGTCCAAGCCAAGTCCTTGTCTCAAAAGTGACCCAAGAAATTTTCCGCAGGGCGTACTAATTTGGGTTGCTCGTGAGGAGGGAGAGGCTTGAACGTAAGGTAAGAAAACAAGAGCTAGCAATTCAAATCCCAAACAACACACAAGTTTCCAAGTGCATACAAATCAAATCAAGTTTCTCAGGGTTAATCACAAGAGAGCTGAAAATTTCTAATTGCCCTTGTTTTACTCCGAGTTACATAGAGACATGGAAGATGAGAAGATGGAGTATGACCGTATGGTGCGTTCTCTGCCTAATTTTTGAAGGCTTCCGTCTTCCCAACCCTTTTTTTTGATTGATGGAAGGTGAGAATAGTATGTTTGTTTTCGATTTTTGTACGGTCAAACTTTTTTTTTTTTTTTTGACTTGATATGATTGCGAATCAAGCAAGAAAGAACCACACAAAGCGAGTGCAGGAAAAGAAAGAAGAGACAAGCAACTAGCAGGGAAGAAATCAACAACTAACCTAGCAATTAAACAAAAGATGAAGCAAGACGAGATCAACAAGAACAAGGAAACAAATATGCAATCAAAGGAAATAAGAATTGCTAGAGGGTATATTGTAGGAGTGGGGAACAAGTAAACAAAACCTAGATGAAATTAGGGTTTGGTCGTGAAGGTGAAGTAGGCGGCGACGGATGGTGGTGGGGGTGTTTGACGTTGGATTTTAGTTTACAAGTTGAGTTCGCTCCTTAAAAGTTGAGTACGCTCCTTCCTTGAATCCTAACGTCAACCCTTCGATCTCCGGATCAACCTATCCCGTAGCTCGTCGCTTCGAGCAAATCATTCACCGTCTCTTCGGTACTCAAGGTCATCTCTTTGACCTCTTCGTCATCTCTTTGACGCGTTAGAAAGGGTTATCTCTTTAACCCTAGGAAAGCCATCACTTTGGCTACGGAGGAGAAGATTCAACCTAGCTTGAGGAGTCAAGATCCTACATCGCGACATCGCCCATGGGTTGTTCACATCAAATACTTCCTAGTCAGTTCCAAACAAACGTAGAGACCGATGCAGCGACGATGAATCTCGCACGTCGCCGGGAGAAGAATCTGCCTTCTACAGCCGCGACCGGGAAGAAGAGAGGAACCACACAAAAGGCCTCCCACGGTAACCCGGGGAGGAAGAAAGGCCTCGTTTCGCCTTCAGAGATTCCTAGGGTTTTTTTATTTTTATGCCTATTCAATTCTTAATGAGGCTATAACTTTTACGGTTGAACTATTGGTCTAAATATCCTAAGTCTGTTACTTATTAGTCAACTCCAGATTGAGTAGCTTCATTATATTAAACTATTTCAAAAACAATGCTTGTTTTTAGAAATTACTAGCTTAGTTTTCCTCAAAAGGGTTATACGCTAACCCGAGGCGTCCCCCGCGTACCTGCCCCACAGCACCGGGAGGGGTTAAATCACGGCGATCTCATCGGCTTCTTAGCGTGTGGAGGCAGAGCTCGGCTCCACTTAAGAACAGCCTTGCGATCGCGGGAGCTCGAACTCGCATCTTCAGGGTTTTTCAAAGCCCTTTTGCACGCCAAGTACCAACTGAGCTACGCTCGTGGGGGCACTAGCTTAGTTTTCCTGCCATGCACAGAACTTGGCTAAATTTTTATATTGCTATTGTTTTTAATTATTAAAAATATATATTTTTTACATTAAAAAAATTGAAAAATAAAAAATATGTCTAATTAGTGACAATATATATGAAATTAAGATAAATACGATAATATAAATAAATACCTAATCAATTAATAAAAATCAATGTAATTTTGTACATACGTAATATATTGAATCAGATATTATACCTATAAATAAATCAATTATAAGGAATGTGAATAAAATTTGACTAATTAAATGAATATTTTTAACAAACAATATTCATAAAATACCTAGTATATTTTATCTAATTAATTTGTATTTAAATAAGAAAAGATTAGTAATAGGTTAACGATAGAATTCTTTAATATATATTTGAACTTATTTGAAAAAAAGGAAAAAATGGCATATGAAAAATTAAATGTGGGGGTTCCATGTGACATTAGTTAATTTTATTTTTGTATATATAGTAGACTTTTTTTTACTTTTATTTATAATTATTAAATCAAAATAATCAAAATAGTATGTTAGAAATAACCAGAAATATATTGAGAATATTTTCATAATATTCTTATTGTTGAAATTGGAAAGAAAGAAGATATGGATTTGATTTAAAAATATTTGTGATTGATTTTAAAATTTTGTGATAGATTTGTATGTAATGTTAGGTTTAGAAAATAAATCTTGATATATAATTAAAATTTTATTATAAAAGTGAAAAAAGAGAGGAAATGAGACATGTCAATTACAATGTGGGTATGCCATGTGGCATAATGAAT
Organism: Rheum nobile; assembly: GCA_027886185.1. NCBI lineage: Eukaryota > Viridiplantae > Streptophyta > Magnoliopsida > Caryophyllales > Polygonaceae > Rheum > Rheum nobile. The sequence continues at coordinate 859,874 of WOAB01000065.1, forward strand.
ATCTAATTTAGTATATATATATAGTAAAGTAATTCTCTAACAAAGAATATTTAAACTCTTTAAATAAAAAATCACTAAAAGAATAACTTGTAATTACACCTTTCTAAAATAAGGTAAGCTTATGAATATAATGTGAGTATATTGTAGATGTTGTGAAATAAATTGTGATGTCCTAAACTCAGGTGGTTCTGCTCCTTGCCTGGTCCAACACAACCCAACAGGCTATTTGTATACTCCGGCAGCTCCCATGGAGCCACAAGCCACATCTTAAGGCAACTCTCCGTTGGCTACCCACAAAAGACCATCTTCGACTCCCTCCACGACAACGGAGTGGACTTCAACATCTACTTCGAGACGATCCCGAGCGTGCTCTTCTACCGGAACCTCAGACAGCTCAAGTACATTTTCAAATTCAAGCCATACGGACTGAGGTTCAAGCATGATGCAATGAAGGGCAACTTGCCCCCATTGTCCGTGATCGAGCCACGTTACTTTGACCTTGTTGACCTCCCGGCCAACGACGACCACCCGTCTCATGACGTGGCCAACGGGCAGAGGCTTGTCAAGGAGGTTTACGAGACCCTGAGGGCGAGCCCGCAATGGAACCAGACGCTGTTTGTGATCACCTACGATGAGCATGGCGGGTTCTATGACCATGTCCAGACGCCTTTCGTGAACGTGCCTAACCCGGATGGAAGAACGGGCCCTGCACCCGACCACTTTAACTTTGATCGGCTGGGGGTTCGGGTTCCCACCATCATGGTTTCCCCTTGGATCAAGAAAGGAACAGTGATAGGGAAGGCGAGTGGGCCAACGCCGGACTCTGAGTTTGAGCACTCCTCCATCCCTGCAACCATAAAGAAGATATTCAACCTCAATTCCAGCTTCTTGACCCAAAGAGATGCATGGGCTGGCACTTTTGAGGGCGTCTTTGGAGACCTTAGCTCTCCTCGCACCGATTGTCCAGGTAATAATCTATCAAAGCTAGCGTTTGTCTAGCGTCAGTTTCAGATTACTAATATCCAAGCTAAGGTGTCTTTGGCTAGGAAAATAAGCTAGCTTAATTGTAGGCCATACCCTATCAGCAAACGTACCTACTAGACAAGCAGCCTCTGATCGACTTGGTTTGTATCATCTACTGCAGAGGTACTGCCGGAGGTTGAACCTTTAAGAAAGACGAATCCGGATGAAAACAGGGCACTCTCTGAATTCCAGTCCGAGATGGTGCAGCTGGCAGCGGTTCTGAAGGGAGATCACTTCTTGAACGGCTTCCCGGGTGAGATGTCGAAGAAGATGAATGTGAAGCAAGCACATGAATACGTCAAGGGGGCGGTGTCAAGCTTTATGAGAGCTAGCAAGGAAGCTCGGAAGCTGGGAGCGGATGAGTCTGCCATTGTTAATATGAGATCTTCCCTCACCACAAGATCTTCAACCCACAATTGAGTTGGCAGATGTTATATATGTACGTACCTACAGAGTGGAGTATATATATAGTAGATGAACCTTCTAGTAGCCAGTTATGTCCTTTCAGATCAACCTTCCCAAGGAAGGTTTTTTCTTAACAATTATCAAAGTATGGATTTTTTGTAGTTGAAAGATTTGTGAGTACACATAGATTCACAAATTCTGAATAAGTAGTAGAAGCTTCTCATTTTGGGGCTTCATAGCTTGAAACAACTGCTTGATAAGAATACCAACACATCGAAGCGTGGGGAGCAGGTTTAGAACCTGCGTGGGCGAAGCCCAACAGTTTTCAAAGTTTGTCGCCTTAAGTACTTGGACGTGAGAATTAGTATGTCCGAGTACTTTTTCAGGCAAATCTTGTTTTGAACAGGACAAGAGATGTTAACCATCGAAACAATGTTTGAGTGGTGGAACAAATCAACCAGGCAAACTACATATGACTTGTAATATGGAAGAAACCTTGTAATAATTACTTGCGTCGGTCTTGTGTAAAAATTTATTACTCCCTCCGTCCTAAAATTAAAGTCCACTTTCTGTTTTTGACACTATTCACGATTGAAGAGAATCTTTAAAATTTATTCCAATATATAAGAAAAAACATAGTCATATGGGATCTTGTTTGATTCGTCTCAATGAATACTTTGACAATATCAAAAAATGTATAATTTTTATTAACATATAATTAGAGATATTAACGATACAAAACACGCCTCGACAAATATACAAAAAGAAACAAGACTCTAATTTTGGGACGGAGGGAGTACTACATAAATGAATTACTATCTCCCCTAAGTATTTAAAATTAAAGAAATGGTAAGAGAAAAGAATTAGCCACTTGATTACATTTACATTTGACATCTGGCTAAATCTGGTAGTAACATCTGTCTCTCTAGTAACCCCCACATTCAATTCTTCCTGGGATTCTTTTTCGCACCCGTTTTTTTTATAGCGTACCTTGCGTCCAAAATCGAATTTTTTTTTTTAAAAAAGTTTTAATCTTGGGCACAACCAGGTTGCGCCCAAGAGCCGGTTTGATTTTTTTTAAAATTTGAAATATATTTTTAAGAATCGACCGGTTTAGGGTTCGATGATTATTTTTTTTTATAGAAAATCTATAAAAAAAAAATCAATTTTTTTTGGGGGTTTATTGAAAAAATATTATAAATATAATTTAATTAATGTATTTTGGACGCAACGTGGTTGCGCCCAAAAATTTGATGAAAAAATAACAACTTCTTGGGCGCATCCAGGTTGCGCCCAAAAAGTTACCGTTATAAAACGGTAATTTCTTGGGCGCAACCTGGATGCGCCCAAGAAGTTACCGTTTTACAACGATAACTTTTTGGCATTGATCCATTTTGTTGTTATATATATGCAATTATTTCGTCCATTTTGGCATTAATCCATTTGAGATAATGTCTTTGTCAAGGGTGGATGATGCACTCAGTCCATTTGAGCACTTAGATGATGTACCCGGTCTTGATTTGATTCATGACGATAATTTACGGGTACGTATATATTTATTCCGAAGTTTATTTCAAATTTAGTAATTTAAAGTAGTTTGTTGTAGTTTAGAACTTTGATTAAAATATTCATATGATGAATACATGTTTTAGGTTAGCATCATTATTTTTGTATTTTCTGTATTCTATTATATAGTTGTGAAATAATTTTCTGAAATTTTATGTGCGAAATAATATATTCGTGATAAGAAACGCCCTTAGAAAAACCCCTAATTTATAATTTATTTTTGTCCCATAAATAGGATAGCGAATATTCGCCAGTGGATTATTCTGCTCATTTTACTACGGATGAAGAATGTAGTGATAGAGATAGTATGATCAGCTGGGCTTAGAACGTAGGTTTGGAGTTGCATATGGTGATTGTAATAAGTAAATCATGGCCTAATCGAAAGGTCATATTGTCGTGTGAGAAGTGTAACGACCCAGGCCATCCACCCAACCGGTGCCGCATGTTCGTTAACATGGGCCATAACCCATACACCCCAACCCATCCCATGTTGGCCCATACCCTCAAGGCAGGAAACCAACCATGGAGGTTGTTGGAGAGAGTCGAACACGCGACCTCCTCTCCCTTTAACAATGAGATCTTTCACTACCTTGTTACCAATTGAGCTGCAACATGGGATGAGTTGGGGTGTATGGGTTGTGGCCCATGTTAACGAACATGCGGCACCGGTTGGGTGGCTGGCCTGGGTCGTTACAAGAAGTCCGGGCCATATAGAGCGGCGAAGAAGAAGGCGGCTGAGGTTCCCGAGGCAACCCCTAAACGGAGATACAATGCGAGGACAAAGAAGAGCGAGTGTCCGTTTCAGTTGCATGGGGTGGTTGTGAAAGAAGATTGGCTCAAATCTGACCGTTGGAGATTATCCGTCGCTTGTGGATCGCATGACCATGAGCTTTCTAGTAGTTTGATCGGTCATGCATTTGCCGGCAGGTTTTCGCAGGAACAACGAGAGCGCGTGAATGTTTTGTCAGCCTCCAGAATAAAGCCGAAGGCTATTATGAGTCTATTTCTACACGAGGATCCCAAATGTTTGACATCAAGGAACCAACTCTACAATTACAAGTGTCGGGAGAGGCTGAAATGCAGGGGGAATTTGACGGTGCCGCAATACATGCTGGATTTTCTAGACGCGAGACATTATTATACAAGCTATGAGACGCGTCGCAATGAAGAAGGGAAGGAGGTTTTGAGTGACATTTTTATTTCTCACCCCGGAGCTAGACATTTGTTGAGTTTGTTCTCCAACATCGTCATCATGGATACGACGTACAAGACAAACATGTATGAATATGTTCAATTATCACTATTATTACATCTAAAATATGTAATTGCATTTAAATGTTATATTTTTTACATTTATAGGTACAATATGCCTTTGTTGGAGTTTGTTGGATTCACTTGCACCAACCGTATGTTTTGTATTGCGATCGTATTCATGTATGATGAGACGACGGAGCACTACACATGGGCCTTGGACCGCCTTAAGATCATTCTCGAGGGACAGGAACCCAAGGCGATCATGTCAGATCGAGAGCTCGGTCTTGTGAAAGCCGTCGATATAGTCTTTCCCAACACGAAGCATATGTTGTGTAGGGTCCATGTGAACCGCAACGTGGAAGCTTTTGCAATGAAATGGGTCCCCAATGTTGACCATTTTAGTGGTAATATTCGTTGGTTGTTAAGGTCGCCCACCGAGGATGTGTACAATGAGCAACTTGAATACTTGACGGAAAAGTGGAATAAGCTACCCTGGCTGATGGCTTACGTAAAGAGGGTATGTCTTGCTGACTACAAGGAGATGCTAGTCTGTGCATGGTGCGACACGGTTCTCCATTTCGGCACAAGATCATCAAACAGGTAAATTATTGAGTGATCATGTAAAAGGTAAATTCATAACTGCAACTAAGCGTAACTTGAGTTTTATTTTCAGGGTCGAGAGTCAGGACTCTATGCTGAAGGACAGGATCGAATCGTCTGTTGGAGGCTTGGAGACCCTCGTGCAGCAAATCGACAATATGTTTGCTGATCAGATTCGGGAAATCAAGGGTGATATAGAGCAGAGTGCTTTTAAGGCGCCCACATAGATCGTAACTGGGCCGCCTTCGGTGAAGACATTTTTCAGGCGCATTCTTTATAAGGTCTCGGAAAAGTGCTTAAGAATATTATACACTTCAGTTGTTAGGGCCATGCAAGGAAAAATTCCCGAGGAAGAATGCCGTGATGTGTTTTGGAGAGCCACCCTAGGCCTGCCTTGCCCACACACGATCAAGGAATATGTAAAGGCCGGTTTCCCGTTGAGGCCAAGTGAAATCCACATTTATTGGAAGCAAATCAAGTGGGAAGGGGTTGGGCATGCTGAGCTCGCACAAAATGAGGACGTCTTTATCTCATAAGAAGATGCCATCTTAGGTTCCATGTTTGGAGATTGGAGCAACGAAGAATTGGCCCCAGAGCTAAAGACCGACTTTGCACGCCGGTACAAAGCTTTCCATGAGCCGAGATCGTGTACCGCAAAAGAGCCCCCGGCCGCTTCGACCAAGAAGGGTAGACCTAAAAAGAAGAAGAACGATACCAAGAGAGACCCTAGTTGGTTTGAGCACATGACGGAAGAAAAAAGGAAGAAGGACGAGGAAAAGAAGAAGAAGGATGAGGAAAAGAAGAAGAAGGATGAGGAAAAGAAGAAGAAGGCCGAGGACCGGAAGGATTCGTCCGTGGGATCTAAAGGACGTCCTCCGAGCGGTAAGCGGCACAACGAAGTTTCACCTGGCAAGGAAAGCACCAGTAGAGCACCTCAGGGCGACATGGACGTTATTTACCTCGGCTTCAACTGGGGCCGAGATAATATTGATTCATTTATGTTCGCCTACATTGGAGGAGTACAGAATGTAATGGGCGATGGTCATTGTGCGTACCGTTCACTTGCTGTACTATTAGGGCATGACGAAGACGCTTATCGGTACGTCCGATGAGAGCTTTCCAAGGAGCTACAAAAACGCCGAGCGTTGTACACCCCAGCTTGTAATGTCACCCCCATATCGGACCTCATCACGTTTGTGAATTTTACCGGGGTGTGCACGACAGATCACTGGATGGAAGTTCCTATGGCCGGCTTGGTATTTGCCACACGATACCAGGTGGCTCTTGTTGTGCTATCATATGCTGGACCTCACACATGCCTCCCAATGTGGGTTCCCCCAGGCGCACAACCTCCCACTAGGGTGCATGCGATAGCCCTTGCGGCAACCATGACCATTTTGTACCGGTAAGCATTTCCACATTCGATCATCATTAACCTTTATTTCTTTCTATAATGTATTCTAACCCTTGAATTTGTAAAGGTTTGGCTAGTTGATGACCTTTGTCCGATTCCACCCCCGCCCGGAGTTTGGACCCGATGGAAAGATGCAAACGTTGAAGGATTGGTGCAACCATTTCAGGCTAGGATGCAAGATTACCTTATCCAAAGGAGCATGGGTGGTAACGGTCCCATATTTCTGTAGTCCTAGGACTTAGGATATCCAAATGTTGGATCGGGATGGAGTTGGATATGTTTAGTCGATGTAAATCCACTCCTTTTCCAAATTGTAAAGTGAAAATTTCAAATTGTAAAGTTAAATTTTTTTGGATGGATGACAACACAAAACTTCAACAATTGGGATTCCTGGACTAAAGAAATATTTTACCCTATCCTATTTATTATGAGACCCAAAACCCAAAATCCTAAACCCCAAGCCCTAAACCCTAAAAAACCCTAAACCCTAAACCCACTCACAACTAGTTGGGCACAACGACATCGCGCCCAACGCCATTGCGCCCAACTGGTTGTGAGGGGGTTTAGGGTAGGGTTTTTTAGGGTTTAGGGTTTAGGGATTGGGGTTTAGGGTGACTATGGTCCATTCATCAGGGTTCAAGGTTTGGGATGTCCAAATTTGTTTCGAAAAACAAACCTTCAGCAGCATTATATGGCCCTGATATTTTGGAGTTTTTTTGGATAGTCAGAGACTTCTATTGAAGGAGCATCAGGGAGTCACCAATAATCCGAAATAAATTTTGGACATGTAATACCTCAATACAGAAGAAATAAGGGGGATTCGCCAAATTCTATATACGTAAACCCCATAATCCTAAACCCCAAACCCTAAACCCAAACCCTAAGCCCCCTCACAATCGTTTGGGCGCAACGCAACCACGTCGCGCCCCGAATGCTGGGCGCAACGCCGTTGCACCCAACTGGTTGTGAGAGGGTTTAGGGTAGGGTTTTGTAGGGTTTAGGGTTTAGGGTTTAGGGTTTAGGGTTTAGGGTGACTATGGTCCTTTCATCAGGGTTCAAGCTTCGGAGTCATTAAATTTTTTAGGGATAAAATATCTTGAATAGGTATATATTGGTCCGATATTTTGTATTATTTTTCATAATCCTAAATGTACTTCTGAAGGTCTTCTACTGAAGGACCATCAGAGAAAAATCAAATAAACCCAAACAAATTTGTACATGTAAAACCTAAACATTCATTCATTAGTGTTTAAGGTTTGAAGTCATTTTCCTCAACATATTGAATAAGCAAGGGGGATTTGCCAAAAACTACATATGTACTCTTGAGAAAATAAGAAAATGATATACTACACTTGATCTTAGCCAAAAAGCCGAGAAAGGTATGATTTATCCCGCCTTTAAAGTTTACGGCAATATGGTTTAACCCCCTATGCTACCCTAAACCCCAAAACCTAAACCCTGAAATTAACCCCCTATAGTTTGGGCGCAATAGCGTCGCGCCCAAAATGCTCGGCGCGATGCCGTTGCGCCCAACTGGTTGTGAGAGGGTTTAGGGTAGGGTTTTTTAGGGTGACTATGGTCCATTCATCAGGGTTCAAGCTTCGGAGTCATTAAATTTTTTAGGGATAAAATATCTTGAATAGGTATATATTGGTCCGATATTTTGTATTATTTTTCGTAACCCTAAATGTACTTCTGAAGCTCTTCTACTGAAGGACCATCAGAGAAAAATCAAATAAACCCAAACAAATTTGTAGATGTCAAACCTAAACATTCATTCATTAGTATTTAAGGTTTGAATTCATTTTCTTCAACATATTGAATAAGCAAGGGGGATTTGCCGAAAACTACATACGTACTCTTGAGAAAATAAGAAAATGAGATACTACACTTGATCTTAGCCAAAAAGCCGAGAAATGTATGATTTATCCCGCTTTTAATTCATCAGTCTATATCTGTTCTCAAAATTTGGACTATGAGACCCTAAACCCTAAAGCCTCCTAAACCCTATAATTAACCCCCTCTCACAACCACCGTTGCGCCCAGAATTCTGGGCACGACGCCGTTGGGCCCAACTAGTCGTGAGAGGGTTTAGGGTAGGATTTTTTTAGGGTTTAGGATTTGGGGTTTAGGGTGACTATGGTCCATTCATCAGGGTTCAAGGTTTGGGATGTCCAAATTTGTTTCGAAAAACAAACCTTCAGCAACATTATATGGCCCCGATATTTTGGAGTTTAGAGTTGGAGGCGAAGATAAGTAGATTGAAGGATATAGTGTATGCACATATAAAAGCACTAGAAGCATTCATCTTTATTAGTTCAACTCTTTCCATCCACAACCCCTCTCCTCCGTAGTTTTACCATACCCTATGTCATATAAGACCCTAGCCCTCCCTAAACCCTAAACCCCAAATCCTCATAAACCTGTAATTAACCCCCTCTAGTTTAATTGTGGGCACAACGCCGTTGCGCCTAAGAAGTTACCATTATACAACGGTAACTTCTTGGGCGCGACGTGGTTGCGCCCAAAAATTTACCGTTGTAAAAAGGCTATATTAATGGATTTATGGTATTTGTAGGAAACCAAACACTACAACAAATAATGGCATCTTCATCCAAATCATCAACAAACGCAGATTGGCTATGCTATTGTAATTTGAAAGCCGTTGTCCGAATTTGGGATTTGCAGTGGAACTACGGAAGGAGGTATTGGGGACGGCCAGAAGTGGGGTGTCGTTTTAGGGAGTGGATTGATCCAATGTACGAGGACAGGGCACATGCGGTTATTCGACAACAATGGCAGGAAAAACAAGATCTTGTTAAGGAAAATCAAGATCTTGTTAAGGAAAATCAAGATCTTGTTAAAGATCTTGATAACATTCGTAGGTATAACTTCAATCTACTAAATGATATACATCGTAGGTGATTAATGTCGTATCTTTTGTGTAATGTTATTTATGTACTATCAACCTTTGTAGGGAGCAAGCAAATTTAGCAAAGCAGAGATATTATATGAAGCGAACGTTTACCAGAGACTACCCTAATTTCTTCAAACGCTAAGTTTATGATCAATTTGTATTCTTTTCTGTATTGTGTGCTAAATGTGGTTATAGTCAACCAACATAATGAACAATTTGTATTCTTGCCTATGCGTTGAAAAGTAAACGTGTATATATACACAAAATGTCAGTACACAATCCATAATGTCAATACAAAATCCAATCCAAAACATAACTACAAATACATAATGTCAGTAGCTATATCTCGTCATCGCTCGACTCAGCCGCGACCCTGGAAGACTCTCCCCTCTCATATATAGACGAGACACGCCTTGCTCGGGCTCGGTGCTCTGCTGCTGCGGACGACTCGGCACCACCACCCGATGACTGTGATGATAGTTGCGACGCACGGATAAGCGGTGCAGCTACATGAAGCTCATTGCCGCATAGAATGGTCAGCATATGGTCCCAATCCGGACCGCCACCCCGGCTTGTCGTGATATCCCGAGTGAGGGTCTGAGTGATCTCCCGAGCGAATGCTGTCGCCACAAACGCTGCAAAACAACAATATTAATGTCGATAATAATAAAAACAAACATTTACAACAAAGATTGTGGAGAAACGTACTCTGTAAGCATCCACAGCGGGAGAAGGAGCTCGAATACGAGGCTGGACTCGTGACGAGGGGCTCACATACGGATGTGAGATCTGTAAATAACAGTCCAAGTACTCCTCGTCCATATCCCACGCTGGGATGGCCATCGGGCTCTCCAAAATGAATGGACACAGATGCTCGTCGAGGTGCTCCCAGCCGTCGCATGCCCGAGCAAAAGCCAACTTATACGTATCTTTCCCTACAAACTTGATGGGCCGTGAAGCGGACAACGGCTCTATGACATCCAATGGTCTGCTCTGCCGACGTCCAAACTGCCGCATGACCCGATCAGTGATGTACGACTCCTCGACGTCCATGAACGCGATCGTCCCTCGGTAAGTGGACGCCCTATAAGCACCAACAAAATCTAGACTGCCATACGGCATCCAACGTACCTTCAATGATAAAAAAGAGTACAAACTTGTAAATAGTTAATCATAGATGACAAATAAGTAATAAAAACATTAGGGTGCTTACATCCTCGGGCCGATACTCGTCCAAAATACGCCTGTAATGTCGGCCGATGTCGATATCACGCAGCGCGGGGCGCTGGATATAATATCGAGCAGCGCGTCGCTCGTCGTCGCCCATTCCAGGGAGGGGGTTAGGGTTCCCCGGAAAATATACAAAGTATATCCATATCCACATCTACATGCAAAATAAATAATATGTTTGGTTAATAATAATTTAAAAAATGTAATAATTAGTGCAATGAAATCAAAAATAAAGTTCATTTACCTGAAGCAGATAGGTGCACCCTGCTACCTCTCCCCGGGAAGCCTTGCCAAGGTTCCTATACAATAAAGCAAGTACCCCCGTCCCCCAAGCCATGCCAACCACTCGGTCCCAATCCACGAATAACGGCAGCATCTTCACCATCAACTGGTTTGTGGACTTGTCCACGAAAATGCTGCAAGAGAGAACGTGCCATATGTATCCCTCTGCTATTGAGTGGGCCTCGTTGTCATCCCGTATCATGTGTAGCAAGTGCTCAGAAAAATCAAAGGCAGAAACCCGGCCCCTAAGGACCTCCCCCCGTATCTTTCTCTTCCCGACGCCGAACATGTAGCCGAAAATCTCCCGTCCTAATGCCTTAAGCGTTTTGTCAATCTCCTTCGGGTCGGCATCCATAGAAACTGAAGGATCGCGACACGAAAATCCCTCTATCCTCAGTCCCAAGATCCTCTCCACATCGTGAAGCATGATCATAATCTCGCCCCATGGAAAATGAAAGCTGCTCGTCTCAGGGTGCCATCTCTCGACAAACGCTGATATCAGAACGTGGTCGACCCTACCAAACTGAAAATCCCGGAGATCGGCCAACCCGGACTCCTGCACCAGCCAATACCAACTCCCCTCAACCACCTCGTCCGGAATGTATCGACTCCACTCACTGAACTCGGCCGGACGAGTATAAGCCTTCAAACGTCATACAAGAGATGGTGCAGGCGGAGGAGGAGCGTGCCAAATCCGGTGCGCAACGTGAGTCGTGGAGCTCCCTAGCACATCAGGCAACTCAAGCCCGTACGGGGGGCCTCTACGGTAGGTGGACCCTCCTGGGGTGTGGGAGGGGGAACGGGCTGCTCCGTAGCACTTCAGGGGTTGATGCGAACAACCCCTGAAGTGTTGTCTGCAACGCAGGATCTTTGATTCCTCAAGCTTGAATTCGATTCCTTCTCTTCCGTAGCCAAAGTGATGGCTTTCCTAGGGCTAAAGAGATAGCCTTCAAACACGTCAAAGAGATGACGGAGAGATAAAAGAGATGATCTTGAAACACCGAAGAGACGATGTATGAATTGCTCGAAGCGACGAGCTACGGAATAGACGATCCGTGGGATCGAAGAGTTGACGTTAGACCTCAAGGGAAGGAGCGTACTCAACTTTACTACTCAAATTCAACGTAGGGATTACAAACTAGGGTTCCTGGTCTTAAATAGTCCAAAGGTAACAATAAAATACTTAAGAAAACTTCAGAAATAAAGACGTCCAAATGAGCGCACAGGCTCATTTTCGCGGTCGCGGAATTACTTCCGCGATCGCGGAAAATCATTGAAATAACAAAAGTCGAGCCAAATCCGCGATCGCGGAAAATACCGCCGCGATCGCGGAGAAGCAACACGAATCTCCGAGAAAATTAACTCTGTTCCGCGATCACGGAAATAGTGCCGCGATCGCGGAAAATAGTCCGTCGTTCTCGACCTGTTGTCTGTATATTCCGCGGTCGCGGCGGCATCTGCCGCAATTGCGGAAATCCTTCGTAGAGCCAATTTTGCTGCTCCTTCGTCTGGCTCTTCTTGGCGGGATCGACTAAGGTGGGACCTTACCTAATCCTTCATAGGTCAAGAGAAGGATCCATTTAGGACTAGATGAACCCACGTCACTTGCTTGCGCCCGCAAGACTAATGATTGTGTCGCTCGCTGCATTGCCCTTACGCGAGCTCTTGTTACCGAGCCATTCGAACTCACCTTCATTGCTTCCTCTTCGTCCGTCGCCGTCATCGAGGGGATCACAGAGCTCTCAGTCTCCCCTTCTTGGCAGCGAAGCGTCCCCGCTTCGTCCTCGTCGTCAAAAGCAGGAGGCGTATAAGGAGAAAGGTCGGCAACGTTGAAAGTTGGATGCGTGCCATAGTCATCGGGTAACTCCAAGCGGTAGGCGTTGGCCCCAAGGCGTTGTAGCACCTAGAAAGGACCATCACCTCTCGCGTCTAGCTTGTGGCGTCGCTTCAATGGAAAGCGTTCCTTGCGCAAGTGCAGCCACACCAAGTCGCCGGGCTCATATGTAACCGGGCGGCGGTTTTTGTTGCGTTGAGCGGCTACTTGCTCGGACCTCCGCTCCAGCTGCTGCCTCGTCCTCTCATGCAAGGTCTTGACCTGGTCCGCACGCTCCACTCCCTTGATGCTTTCCTTTTCCTTCATGATGTGACCTTGCTATGAAGAAGGTCTCAAGTCCCGGATGAGATCGTGATGAATCCGTAGTGGGGCGAAGCAACTCCTTGGATAGGCGTCTGCGTTTGATGGAGATTGCAAGACGACGATGAGGCGGAAGCGATAGAAATTTGAGTGGATGACCGTAGGGGTGAAGGGGTGTTCACGGCCAGTATAGGGCTGGAAAAGATGGAGATTTGGAAGCGGAATAGATGAAGGGAGCACGCTCGACCTAGATCTAAAGGATTTGACGTGAGAATGACGAAGGAGCAAGCTCGACTAGGTGATTCAAGGTGACGTTGAAGGAGCTTCAATGGAGGTTTTCTCTCAACATAAAAGTTATAATTATCAACGTGAAAAGAAAGGAGGCTACAAAGCTAGGTTAAGTAAAAGGAAGACTCTTCCTTTTCCTTAACCAAAAAGTTTAAAAATAAAACACTAAAAATTACTCTAAGGGGGCTGGTCATTCTAAGTATAAAAATGACCTCCTATACTCCCTTAAAAATGCTGAAAATAATAATAAATAATATCCGGACTAAAAACTAAAAAATGTCATAAATCAGAAATATCGATAACTAGGCGAATAACGATCAATATCTCTAATCTGTAAGATCCGGGATCTCTGCAGACTGTGTAAACGTCCCAACTGTCACTAAACTCAGAATGGATCCCTCATCTGTAGTTGGACGTCCATGACCTGCTACGAGTCTGGTCACCAGTGATTGAGTCGTAGCTTGAATAGCTTTGGATCGTGCTCTAGTAATGGGACCTGAGGACCTAAGACTCATAGCCTCCTCCTCGTCTGTAGCTGTCATGGTGGGCGAGGTCACATCATCCTACCCCACTTGAGTGTGAAGCATCCCCGCTTCACCCTCATCATACTCTGGCTCCACGTACGGTGATAGATCAGCAACATTGAAGGTTGGGTGAACACCATACTTGTCTGGGAGCTCTAGCTGGTAGGCGTTGTCATTGATGGCCTTGACAACACGGAATGGTCCATCACCCCTTTGGTCGAGCTTAGACTTGCGGTTGGAAGGAAAACGCTCCTTTCGCAAGTGAAGCCAAACCAAGTCGCCAGGAGCAAAGACAATCCTGCGTCGTCCTTTGTTCTTCTGGGCCGCATACTGTGCTGCTCTGTGCTCCAGCTGGTTGCGCGTCCGAGTGTGCAGTTCCTTGATGTGATCGGCCAATCTGTTAGCTATGGTGCTGTCTGTATCCTTCCTAGGATAGGGAGTCAAGTCCAGCGGCGTCAGCGGGTTCCGTCCATAGACAACTTCGAACGGGGTCAGTTTAGTCGCGGTGTGCCTGCACCTGTTATAAGAAAACTCCACAGTAGACAGTAAGTCCTCCCACCTGCGTGGGTTACTCTTCAGAACCGTCCGAAGGAGGGCTCCAAGAGTGCGGTTGGTCACCTCTGTCTGACCATCCGTCTGTGGGTGGTAGCTCGTAGAAAATAGGAGTTTAGTACCGAGCTTACCCCACAAGGTTCTCCAGAAATGGCCGACGAACTTGGTGTCCCGATCAATAGTGCGCGGAATACCGTGCAGTCTCACGACATTGTCGAAGCACAGAGTAGCAACGTCAGTGGCGTTACTAGTGTTCTTACATGCAATGAAGTGTGCCATCTTAGAGAACCTGTCTACGACCACAAATATAGAATCTCTATCACGCCGAGACATAGGCAACCCAGTGATAAAATCCATGGAAAGATCTTCCCACGGGCCAACTGGAATCGGCAGAGGCGTGTAGAGACCATGCGGACTAGACCTGGCCTTAGCCTTATGGCATGTCACACAACTCTGACAATACTTCGTAACACTGTTGGCCATCTTGGGCCAGAAGAAGTGCTCGCGAAGTGATGCCAGCGTCTTAGACACGCCAAAGTGACCACAAGTATGTGCTTCCTCAATCAGCAAATTTCTGACAGAGGATGAAGGAATGCAAAGCTTCCCACCTTTGTACAGAAAGCCGTCATCAAGGAAATACGTAGCATGTTCACGACCAGTGGATTTACATTGCTCAAAGAATGTAGAAAAGAAAGGATCAACAGCATAAATATCCTTGAGCAATGCAAACCCAAATAACTGAGACTATAGCTGAGTAATGAGGACGTACCTGCGAGAAAGGGCATCGGCTACCACATTCTCCTTACCTTTCTTGTGAACAATGAGATAGGGGAACGTCTCCATGAACTCAACCCAGCGAGCGTGGCGTCTGCTAAGAGTCGTCTGGCTGCGCAGATAACTAAGAGCTGCATGATCTGAGTGAATCACGAACTCTGCAGGCCACAGATAGTGTTGCCACGTCTTCAGAACCCGAATCAGCGCGTACAACTCCTTGTCATACGTCGGGTAGTTCAGCTGTGCACCTGACAACTTCTCTGAAAAGTAGGCAATCGGCCTCTTCTCCTGCAACAAGACACCTCCGATGCCGAAATCAGAAGCGTCGCATTCCACCTCGAACCGACGGGTGAAGTCAGGAAGCTGCAACAGTGGCGCGCGGCACAAGGCATCCTTCAGGGCGGAAAAAGCAGCATCATGCCATGGAAGCCAAGTGATAGACGCGGTCTTCTTGGTCAGCTCGTGTAATGGGGCGGCTATAGTGCTAAAATCACGAACAAACCGTCGATAAAAACCAGCCAAACCCAAAAACGAACGTACCTGAGTAGGAGTAGCTGGCGTCGGCCACTCCTGGATAGTGCGGATCTTTTCTGCATCCACCTGCAGGCCGTCCTTGCTGACGACGAAACCTAGGAAGTTTGTAGAAGGAGAACAAAATACACACTTGCCAAGATTGGCATATAAGCTCTCTACTCTCAAACACTCTAAAACAAGGCGAAGATGCTCAGCATGGTCATCTAAAGCCCTGGAGTAAATAAGAATATCATCAAAATAGACAACTACAAACTTACCCAGAAAAGCTCTCAAGACATGGTTCATCAGTCTTATGAACGTAGAAGGAGCATTAGTCAGTCCAAATGGCATGACTAGCCACTCATACAGACCATACTTCGTCTTGAAAGCAGTCTTCCACTCGTCCCCCTCCTTCATGCGAATCTGATGATAACCGCTCTTCAGATCAATCTTGCTGAAGAACTGCGCTCCATGTAGCTCGTCAAGCATGTCGTCGAGGCGAGGAATGGGATGTCTGTATTTGACGGTGATCTGGTTGATGGCACGACAATCCATGCACATCCTCCAAGAACCGTCCTTCTTAGGCACCAATATGACGGGAACAACGCACAGGCTAAGAGACTCGCGCACATACCCCTTCTCCAACAGTTCCTGCACCTGCTTTTGCAACTCCTTTGTTTCCTCTGGAGAAGTTCTGTAGGCAGCTCGGTTGGGAAGAGAAGCTCCCGGGACAAAATCGATCTGGTGCCCAATGCCACGAAGTGGTGGAAGACCATCTGGCAACTCGTCCGGCAACACATCCTGAAACTCCTGCAAAACAGACAAAATACAAGAGGGGAGTGCGGACTCTGAAACAGGTAGGGCAGTAGGAAGAGCAATGAGTAGAAAACAGAGAGACTTGCCTTGAATGATGTTGGAAACCTTCCGGCGTCGCGCCAAGAGAAGTCGCTGCTCACAAGTGCCTTTCAGCTCAGAACTGTCTCTGGAAGTGCGACGGCCCTATACAACCTCAGCTGGCTGTATCTGTGAAGAAGTGGTGGAAGAAAACTTACCTTTTCCACCATTCTGATGATCAGAACCCTTTACAGCGCCCTTCCCTAAACCCTTAATGGAAGCGTCCGAAGCTGCAGAAAGTCCGGAATGGACTCCAGAAGGTACCTGTTCTGAAGTGCCCTGGGTACCCGAAGAAGATGCTGCAGGAAGTTGTAGGGAACTCTGCTGGAAAGCTGTAGGGGACTCTGGATGGGGTTTTACGGCGTCCTTTGCAGCCTGTATAGCCTTGTTCCTCTGTCTAATAGCATGGTCCTGTAAAATCTCATTCGGAGTCATAGGTAAGAGCGTCACGCGCTTTCCATGGTGAGTGAACATGTAACTGTTCAAAAACCCATCATGGAAGACGCGACGGTCAAATAGCCAAGGACGCCCTAACAGAATATGGGTGGCATCCATAGAGGTAACATCACACAAAACAGTGTCTGTAAATGGTCCTATGGAAAAAGTAACGGGACACTGTGAAGAGACATTGTTACCTGGTTGGTCTGAAATCCACTGCAGACCGTAGGGCTGAGGATGTGGTTGCGTCTGAAGATTGAAGTCACGGACGACTCTCTCATTTATAATGTTGCAGCACGACCCTCCATCAATTATCAGACTCAACGACGCATTCTTCATACGACACCGGGAATGAAACAGATTCTCCCTTTGGTCAAGCGGACCTCCTTCCTTGACGCTGAGGACGCGTCTGGTGACCAGGGCATAATGCATGACGTCTGTATCATGGTCGCTCGGCCTGATCACCTCAGCAGTCAGCTCTGCAGACTCCTCTGGGACGTTCTCCTCTTTATCCGAAAGGCTCTCGTAGTCTGCAGTTTGGGCGGAGTAGAGGACACGCTTTTGATTAGGGCAGTCCTTCTGATAGTGTCCTCGTCCACCACATCTGTAACACTCTAGATCGCGAGAATAATCTGTACGGCCTGTCTCAGCAGAGGCCGATGGTTGTCGGCGCGCAGAAGAAGGGGGCGCCGGCCGCGGCGTCGTAGAAGACGCAATACCTGTACGATCCTGTCTAGGCACAGAACTAGAAGAAGAGTTATTGCGATAAGAATTGACAAGGTTCGAGGTATACCTTGGTGAGGGAGAAGACGAAGACTGCCAAGGCTGCTGTCGACGTCTCTGCGCTTGAAGATAGAGTTTCTGCGCAGTATGTACTACGTTGTTGAGGTCTTGGATTGGCAGAACGTCAACCTGATCCCTGTACGGCTGTGACAAACCCATTACAAAACGTGTACGTAGAGTAGAGGGAGTAACACTTACCCCAGCCTTGAAGTACATGTCTTCTAAGCGAGCAAAGAACTCCTGTGGCGTATCACGACCCTGAGTAGCAAGTGCAATGGCTGTCTTCATATCCTCTCGGTATGTCGTCGACATGTACTTGCGCGTCATGATCGCCACTAGCTGTTGCCACTCTGTCACAGGTGGCCACCCCATGCGTGCCTGCTGTTGGACCAGTCGATTCCACCAGGTGTGCGCTGCTCCTTGGAAATGCAAGGTGACGATCTCCACCTTCGCATACTCCTCATATTGATAGTGTTGAAGAACATGGCAGGTACTCTGCAACCAATCTATGAAAGTAGAAGGATCATAAGTACCAAGGAAGGGTTCGATTTTCACCTTAATTTCTTGGCGATACGTAGCTGGAGGTGGGTATCGCTGTTGGCCTACAACTGGAGCATAGAAATTCTGCTGTGGAAGCCCCTGCCGCTGCTGTCCAATTGGTAGTTGTCGCCGTCGCTGCGCTCGTGGAGGACCGGTAACCCGTTGCTGCTGATATGGCTGTGGATAACCCTGTGCAGCGTAATAAGCAGCCTGATTCTGTGGCTGCTGTGGAAGAGGAACCCAACCTGTACGATGAAACTGCTGCTCTGGTGAGTCCTATAGGGGCGGGTGATAACATGTAGAAAACCCATAGGCCCCTTCTTCCTCATCGTCAAGGTCAAATTCCTGGAACCCTTCATCTGGATCTGACTCAACAGGAGAAACAGTACTCTGATGGTCAGCAAAAGAATGGACATTGAAGGATTCAGAATTTACCTGCTGTCGACTTGGACGAGCTGTGGAGGGTTTCCCTTTCTTGCTGGTGGAAGCATGTGGTTCTGTGCGTCTGCTCTAGCATTTGACGGCACTGTCATCTACCTGTTCATCCTCCTCTGAAGACGACTCATCATCGTCCTGCTCATCCTCGTCCTGAGAGTTGTGTTCAGGAATTGTCAACTGGGCTGATTTGGAGCGCACCTTCTTCTTCGACGCGCTGCTTTCTTTCTGCGATCCTTTCCGCTGAGGCTGCATAGGAGGATCGGATATCAGAACGCCCTTGCCCTTTTCTGCTTCTGGGCTAGGGTACTCTGGTCGTCACGCTGGTTCGGTGACGGAGACGGCATCACTCTACTGAGCATGTCACGCATGGCTGCAAAATTGGCTTCAGAACTTTCATCGGAATGTGCGATGGCAGCTGCGTTGCTCTGAATGGCGGCGTCGGAACGTTGCTGATTGGCCACCAAAAGCTCAATGGCATTAGCCAGTTGATCGACCCGACCTGTATCATGTCCGTCATTGGAGTTCACCATTATCCTGAAAAGACAACAGAAACCCCAACAGAGCAAAGGAAAAACAAAGCAACAGAAACGAAAGAGAAGTCGAACTACCAAGATATCACAACTGAAAGCAAGGCTGATATGGCCATGAGGGCGGGAAGGCTAAGGATAATCACACAACAATCACAAAATGCAGCGATAACTCAGCAAACAAATTGTAGATATAAATTGCAGAAATATAAGCCTAGATATGCCAACAAGACTATAACAGCCAAGACAGTGAGAGAGAGAGGAAATGGTAAATGAATCAATAACGATAGGGCAACGATTACCTTATTTTGGCTTTGCGCACCCTATATCTCTTCACCGTTGCCACCTAAGTTCGGCTTTTCTCACAAAAAGCTCCTGCACTCTAATACCCCTACAGAAACCTCAACTGTTGTCGCCAGAATATAACGGTAGGCACAAAACTTAATCCGGCGTGAACCTAGGCGTCCCGGCTAAGCAGCTGCAAACTAACAAAAGCGGATAACTCACGCCAAGGTCAGAAGGATAACTGTAAAAAGCGAATGCAGAAAACGACACAAAAAGGAAAAATAAAAATAAAAGGACTCAGATCCCTGCAGTCTAATACCCCTACAGTAACCTCAACTGCTGTCGCCAGGATATAACGGTAGGCATAGAACTTAATCCGGCGTGAACCTAGGCGTCCCGGCTAAGCAGCGGTAAACTAACAAAAGCGGATAACTCACGCCAAAGTCAGAAGGATAACTGTAAAAAGCGAATGCAGAAATCGACACCAAAAGAAAGAAATAAAAAAAATAAAAATACCAAAGACCTTCCGTAGGGTGCAAATTTCGGAACCCACAAAAAGAACCCGGATCAGTGATGTCCGTGCTCGTTGCGCTGGGTGGGGGTCTTTTAACCCGGTTCAGAGGTACCCTAGATATAAAGGCTTGTCTGCTGGGCGCGCGCGCGCTGCTGGCTGTGTTGCTTGTATGGCGCCGAAGACAAGGATGCCCTAACAACTTTCCCTAATTACAAGGATTTGATTGCCTTGATTTGTTTTGATTGATATTTTTTTTTTGGCAATTCTTCAGATCTGGCTTTTTCTACAAGGAAAGATCTCAGCCTTTTTTTTTGAATTAGAGAAATTGCAACAAGAACTCAAGAACCCTAATCTTCAAGGGCGAAAATTCTTCAAGACAGCCTCCGTTGCGCAGATCGTACTCAAAAAGTTTAAAAAATAAAATAAAAAATATTCTAGACACCAACACACTCAATTGATTCAAGTGGGAAAGAAGAGATCAAAGAAGATGCAGATTAATGGCAAACAGGTCAAGTACAACAATTCAACGTATATGCATGCAAATCTAGATCTATAATTCAATCACCAATTTATCAACACAAGAAGCAATTGTGGTGTGTAGGGGACAAGGTAAGAACTCTAAAAATCAAGCAAACAAATTTTTTGAGGAAGAAATTCACTAGAGCCGTGAAGAGGTAGAGAAAATCACCCAATTTTTTTTTTTGAAAATCAATTCGGTGTTCAAGGGAAAAAAAAAAATTTTGAATTTTTTTGACTCTAAAAACAGATCTGAATAATAACAATCAGAATTATCAAGAAAAATGCAGGGAAAAAAAATTTGTTTGGAATTTTTTTGACACGAAAATAAGGTTGTGATAAGCAAGGAATCGATTCGACTTACAGATTCGAAGGCTCTGATGCCAGTTGATATGACCTTGCTATGAAGAAGGTCTCAAGTACCGGATGAGATCGTGATGAATCCGTAGTGGGGCGAAGCAACTCCTTGGATAGGCGTCTGCGTTTGATGGAGATTGCAAGACGACGGCGAGGCGGAAGCGATTGCGGAAGTGATAGAAATTTGAGTGGATGACCGTAGGGGTGAAGGGGTGTTCACGGCCAGTATAGGGCTGGAAAAGATGGAGATTTGGAAGCGGAATAGATGAAGGGAGCACGCTCGACCTAGATCTAAAGGATTTGACGTGAGAATGACGAAGGAGCAAGCTCGACTAGGTGATTCAAGGTGACGTTGAAGGAGCTTCAATGGAGGTTTTCTCTCAACATAAAAGTTATAATTATCAACGTGAAAAGAAAGGAGGCTACAAAGCTAGATTAAGTAAAAGAAAGACTCTTCCTTTTCCTTAACCAAAAAGTTTAAAAATAAAACAAATAAAACACTAAAAATTACTCTAAGGGGGCTGGTCATTCTAAGTATAAAAATGACCTCCTATACTCCCTTAAAAATGCTAAAAGTAATAATAAATAATATCCGGACTAAAAACTAAAAAATGTCATAAATCAGAAATATCGATAACTAGGCGAATAACGATCAATATCTCTAATCTATAAGCTCCGGGATCTCTGCAGACTGTGTAGACGTCCCAACTGTCACTAAACTCAAAATGGATCCCTCATCTGTAGTTGGACGTCCATGACCTGCTACGAGTCTGGTCACCAGTGATTGAGTCACAGCTTGAATAGCTTTGGCTCGTGCTCTAGTAATGGGACCTGAGGACCTAAGACTCATAGCCTCCTCCTCGTCTGTAGCTGTCATGGTGGGCGAGGTCACATCACTTCATTGGCCATGGAACTAGATCCAGAGGGGTGAGCGGATTGAGTCCGTAGACAAACTGGAAGGGAGTCTTCTGCGTAGCCGAGTGCATGGACCTGTTATAAGCAAATTCAACAAAAGGCAAGCACTCTTCCCACTTGCGGAGGTTAGACTTTAACATAGTACGCAATAAAGCACCCAAAGTCCTATTAGTAACCTCCGTTTGTCCATCCGTCTGGGGGTGATAACTAGTAGAAAACAACAATTTAGTCCCCAACTTGGACCACAAAGATTTCCAGAAATAACTCACAAATTTAGCATCACGATCCGACACTATACTTCTAGGGATACCATGCAATCGAACAACATGTTCAAAAAATAAGGAAGCAATCTCAGAAGCATTGTTAGTAGTCTTGCATGCAATGAAGTGAGCCATCTTAGAAAACCTATCAACTACTACCAATATCGAGTCCCTCCCCTTCTTAGACATGGACAAACCAGTGATAAATTCCATACTAATATCTTCCTATGGAACGTCTGGAATAGGCAAAGGGGTATACAATCCTTGGGGACTCGATCTAGACTTAGCAAGCACACAAGTAACACAAGCCTTGCAAAAACGTGTAACATGATGCAACATTTTAGGCCAAAAGAAATATTCCTTTAATGCAGCCAAAGTCTTAGGGATACCAAAATGTCCTCTACCCTCATGAGCTTCTTGAATGAGTAACCTACGTATAGACGTGTTAGGAATACACAGTTTCCCGGCCTTAAATAGGTAGCCATTATCAACATAAAAGCCATTAGACTCTCCCTTTTCCATGCATGTTTGAAAAATGACAGCAAAGTCATCATCATGCATATACACATCTTTAATCAAGGAGAAGCCTAAAATAGAAGCATCAAGATGGGTAAGTAACACATACCTGCGAGAAAGGGAATCGGCAACCACATTCTCCTTACCTTTCTTGTATTTGACCACATAGGGGAAGGTCTCCATAAACTCCACCCATCGTGCATGGTGTCGGCTGGGGTTATATTGGCTCTTCAAATACTTCAACGCCTCGTGATCCGAGTGAATGACAAACTCCTTAGGCCATATGTAGTGCTGCCAAGTCTTCAAAACCCGAATAAGAGCATAGAGCTCTTTGTCATACGTTGGGTAGTTGAGTTGGGCGCCTGTGAGCTTCTCGCTAAAGTAAGCAATGGGGCGCCTATCTTGCAGCAAGACCCCTCCAATTCCATGATGAGAAGCGTCACACTCTACCTCAAAAGTTTTGGAGAAGTCCGGTAATTTCAGCAAAGGAGCGTGGCATAATCGGTCCTTCAAGGTGGTGAAGGCAGCCTCGTGTGCGTTTGTCCACTCAATTGACGCAGCCTTCTTGGTAAGCTCATGTAACGGGGCTGCAATTGTGGAGAAATCACGCACAAATCTGCGGTAGAAGCCAGCCAAGCCAAGGAATGACCGAACCATGGTGGGCGTTGTGGGCCATGCCAATTCTGCTATGGCGCGCACCTTCTCTTGGTCAACTTTCAGCCCATCCTTGCTTACAACAAAACCAAGAAAAATAGTGGAATCCGAGCAAAAAGAACATTTACCAAGGTTAGCATAAAGTTTCTCATTTCTAAGACACTCTAAGACCTTCCTAAGATGCCCAACATGCTCATCTAACGACCTGCTGTAAACAAGGATATCATCGAAGTAGACAACCACAAATTTTCCTAAGTAAGCCCTTAAAACATGATTCATCAATCTCATAAACGTGCTAGGAGCATTGGTCAAACCAAAAGGCATCACCAACCACTCATAAAGGCCATACTTAGTCTTAAAAGCAATTTTCCACTCATCACCCTCATGCATCCTAATTTGATGATAACCACTCTTAAGGTCAATTTTTGAAAATAAAGTAGCACCATACAATTCATCAAGCATATCATCAAGTCTAGGAATAGGGTGGCGATACTTCACTGTAATTTGGTTGATTGCCCGACAATCAACACACATGCACCAACTACTGTCCTTCTTAGGCACTAGAATCACCGGTACAGCGCAGGGGCTTAAGCTCTCTCGGACGTGGCCCTTATCCATCAACTCTTGCACTTGGCGTTGTAATTCCTTTGTTTCTTCCGGGCTCGCGCGGTATGCATCTCGGTTAGGAAGAGATGCGCCGGGTATAAAGTCAATTTGATGCTCAATTCCACGAATAAGTGGCAATCCTTCGGGTAGCTCTTCGGGCATCACATCCTCAAATTCCTGCAAAAGGGAAGTCACTGCAGGGGGTAAGTCAACAAGATCTTTAACATTGAGAAGACACGCGAAAGGAACAAGTAAAAAGCAAGGAAGACGTCCCTGAATGATTGGAGAGACATCCCGAGACTTAGCCAAGAGAAGCCGGTTTTTACAAGACCCTTGAATGCCGTTGTGAGTTGGCTTAGGGGACGGTTTAGGTGCTGATTTTGGTGGCTTCTCATGGTCAGCTGAGGGCGGTGCATGTCCCTTGGCTTGTTCAAGTGCCTTGACTCGGTTCCTCTCAACATGATCTTGCATAATCTCCTGAGGGCTCATAGGGAGCAATGTCACCTTTCTTCCATTGTGCATGAAGACGTAGTTGTTGAGAAATCCATCATGAAGAGCTCTCTTGTCAAATTGTCAAGGTCGCCCTAAGATAAGATGAGTTGCATCCATTGGTACTACGTCACAAAGCACCGAATCCTTGTAATGGCCAATGCTGAAATTGATAGTGCATTGTCGCTTCACAACATTGGAATCATCGCCCTCGGAGATCCATTGTAGACTTAGACTATAGGGTTATGGATGTGGAGTAGTGTCGAACTTGAAGTGCTTGATCACCTTTTCGTTGATGATATTGCAACAACTTCCACCATCTATAATGACATTCAAAGAAGCACCCTGGACCGCACACTTAGTATGAAATAAATTTTCACGTTGGTCAAGTAAGGTACCTTCTTTGGTGGTAAGAACGCGGCGTGTAACCAAGCTAAGGGGCACGTTGTAACACCCCTAAATTTAACCCCATTTGAAAGCGTTACTGCCGATGACTCCGGACGTAAACCCCGAAGTCACCCCATGCTTTTCCGACGTCATAACTGACTTAAAACACAGTTACAATACTAAAATCATAACTTTTATTAAACCACATGGTCGCGGAATTACACGATTCCTAAAACGACCCAATAATCATAATTACAACAGCGAAAGTCTTTAACAAAATACAAAATAGCACAGCGGAAAACTTGTAAACAAAGCGACAAAACAACTTGTCAAAACACCGTTCATCTTCATAGTCGTTCTAGCCTTCTCGGATCTTCAACACACCTGATGTGCCGAATCGGACGGATCACACCAGCCAACCATGCAAGGAATATAACGGTTGGTCAGTCTAATGAAAGACTACGCAAGGGTACAAAGCAGAGTGGTTCGAAGCAGTCGTATTAGGTTAGACTCATCGTCCCTCGAATAATAACCGAGTACGCTAGTCAACCATCATACTCCTACTAGAATATCAAAAGGTATGCACAAGAGAAGATTCTGGAGACCGAGTCTCACAGCAATCAATCCGAAAAGAAGACTCCAAATGAAATGAGCCTTAAAGGAAACAATGACAAATGTTGGGAAACTTAATTTATAATATACACACAATCACAGAATCACAGTATCGCATTCGAGCGATCTACAACTAAGACGAGCTTTCCTAGCTGCACTAGCGCCTAGCTGCAATACTCGCCAAACATTTTAAATAAGTGCTTACTCATACGGCACTTTATATTAAGGTCAAGGCATTTTCATTATGTGCATACTCATGGCACGTATCTTATTAAATGTCAACACAGTTACAAACTTTTATGATCTGCTCGTCCCGAGACGAGAGATCCTTGGGAATACTCCCTAGATTTGTGACACTAGCTAAGTGCACCACCTCTATACCCGAGTATAGAGGCTAGTCATGACTCACCAATGGTATTAGGGTCTCAATGCCCTTTTCTCCATTTAATTATCAAGAAACGACTGGACCTCCATCCATCGTCCCTACGAATACTCGTGCTAACTAAACAGTTCAACACAATCAACATCATATCAAACCAAAGCCATCAAGGCCAACATCATAGATCTAACAATATATATATATATATATATATATATATATATATATATATATATCAAAATAGCGTTGCTACTAACAGTATATGCAACCTATTATAACCTTTTTATATGAAGTTCACCTTTAAAATCCACAACAAAACCATTATGAACATAATAGCGCTGTATCTAGCAATATACAACCTATTATAACATCACTTTTTTTATCAAATAATTGATCAAAACTGTTCCCAACATAAACAAGAAATCATCCCAAATTAATTAACAACAAACAATTGATAATTAATGAAAGTATGGAATGATGAGCAAGACCGAACCGCCACTTGCCTAAATCCGCAGAAGCTTAAGCAAAGCTTAGAGACAACGGGCTCCTGGATCTGAAACTGGAGCAAATCTTGGATAATAAATCCCTAAGAAATGGCCCATAACAAGACCCTGAGTTAGATTCAATATACTTATATATGAATCTAAAAGAATACAAGAAGAAATCAAAGGAAACGAGCAAAGCCCAAAGCCAAACCATAAAACACACAACTCGGACACACATACCGCGATCGCGGCAGGTCGCGGTCGGTCGCGGTTTTCGTGCTATGACAGTGGCTAGCTCGCGAGACAACAATGGAGAATTTCTTACCCAAACCGATTTGTTTGCCTTCGATTTTTCTATGGTTCGATCTCCCAACACCTCAAAGCTTCTCACAACACTCAAGAGTACCTTCTCAACTCAAGAGACACTCGAAATCTCCCACACACGAAGCTCCAAAACTGCTCAACAATGGTGGATAGAAAAACAGAGGAAGAAAGAAGAGGATGAAGAAGAGCTTCTTAGCTCCGGGTTTCACCTCCTTTTATAGCCCAATCCGAGCTTCATCTGAGGGAACAAGGGAGGGGACAAGGGGACAAGGCAAAGGAGCCACTTGGCCTGCCCAAAAACAGAGAAAACAGAGGCCCTACAGTAACCGCCTCGCGAGGAAGACGATTCTGCCCAGCTCTTGGTATTACCGCGATCGCGGCGGGTCGCGGTGAATCGCGGTTGATCGCGTCAGGTCGCGGTTTTAAGCCGACTTCGTTAATTCTTATCCGAACTTGGTTTGGATTAAATTTCTTAACTCCGGGTTAAATATATTCGTACATTAACGATACATTAACCCCGAAAACACCTCAACTGTATTATATAATGCTCGGAAAACTTTACAGAGCTCAGACCCCTTTTCAGAAGGTCCGAGACTCACTGAATTAAATCCGTCTAGCAAAACAGGCATAAGAAAAATTTAAAAATAATTCAAAATACCCTTAAAAATTACGGGGTGTTACATTACTACCCCCTTATTTTAAGTTTCGACCCCGAAACTTGCATTATCAAGGCCGACAACAAGTAGGGAAAGTATCTAAGTACACCCGTCTCAGTCTCCCAAGTAACCTCTTCGGTTTCTAACTTGGAGCACAAAACTCGTACCAAAGGTACCACCTTGCTACGCAGCTGTCTCAAACTTCACCCTGAATGGTAATTGAGACATCTGACAAAGGCTTGGTTCAAACCAAATATTTATATTAGCAAGAATATTTACAACAAAAGATTTACAACCTTGCTGCATACTTAAACTTACTAATACAACCATTCAAATCAAAAGACTGGGTAACACCCAAATCTACAACCTACAACAAAAGTAGAAGCTTTAAGCAAATGGAACATCAGGCCCATCCTCCTCACGTATCACGTAAAGACGTTGACCATGACTCCCAAAAGCTACTGGGGCCTTCCCTTTATTTTGTGCAGTTGTCTGCATCGAAGGACTTGGAGCCTCTACCGGTTTATACTCAGGCCGGTTACTCTGAATAGCAGACCCTTGCTGAAACTCAGATCTTCTTTGCTTTTCCAGCCAACAGAACTTCTGCAAGTGTCCAAACTTTCCACAGCCAAAGCATGTCTTCTTTTCCTTCTGACACATACTGTTCTTATGCCCAACGGCACCACAATTGTAACACAGAATCGGACTCTGGTCCTGACCCGATCGTTGTGTCGACCCTCCTTGAGTCAACTCTGTCCTTGCCTTGCTTGACTTAGCAAAGTTAGACGGTGGCGCAGGACGTTTAAATCCGCTCGCCTGAGATTGATCTTGCATTGACTTCTGGTGATTCCTCTTCTTGGTTGACTCCTCTAGAGTCACTTCCAGTTTGTAGGCTGCATCCACGTACTGCTCCAAAGTAGAACATCCGTGACGCACCATCAGTGGCTTAATGTCTAGACTCATCCACTCATGGAAGTGCCAGATCTTCTGCTCCTCGCTGGTTACATCCAACCCAGCGTATTGCAACAAATGATTGAACTTAGTCGCAAGCTCAGCGACTTTCAATCCCTCCGTCTCATGATGCATAAACTCCTTGTGCTTCTCGTCCCTCATTGCTCGGGAAAAGAAACGGTCCATCATCTTCGTCTTGAACATGGCCTAGTTCAAATCAACTCGATCAGCCAACCCAGTGTTCTCCCACCATTCGCTAGCTTCTTCTTTTAACTGAAGAGAAGCGATCTGCACTTTCTCAGCTTCGGTGTAATCCACGTTGCGGAACAACCGCTCCATGTGGGAAAACCAATGAGCCGCTCTAACTGGCTCTCCTTTTCCATCATAATGGTCAGGTCTCAAAGAGGTAATGGTCTTCAACACTCGACCATAATCACCCCTATTCCTGACCGCTTCTTCTCTGTGTACATAAACAGCTGGCTCCTCAAATCTAGGAACCACTGGGGGAATCGGCACAGCTTATGCCTGTGGTGCGGCAGGTTGCCTAGCCTCGGCGAGTACTTGCATCATTATCTCCCGAATAGCTGTAACAGCTGCTGCATTAAAAACTACTGGAGCGTTGGCCGTAGCTTGGCCATTGCCTCCCGGATTATTCTGTGACATTGACTCGTGTTCTTCTACACGGTTCAGGTCGTCCCTTATGATTGGCCTTGGATTGCTTGGCCCAGCACTAGCGCGTATGGTATTCCTTGTATTCACCATCTGTTTACCGATCAAATCCCAAGTATTAATATCTTTTCCATAATACTTATCATGATAAAGTCACTTGGAATAGATCAACTTGGTAACGTTCCTAGATGAACACCAAACTGGAATACTTAGGTTCTACAACCTCAAATCCTGACAAGAGAACTAAAACTTGAGTCTAACTGGAGATGGCGAAACCACCTCGACTTCTTCCGAGTCCTTCAGAAGAGAACATAATGCACCCTCAACTACGGGTGACAAACAAAGAGTCTTAGTCTTTCTAGACACAGAAGCAAACTTCCATGTCAGACTGTAGAAGGCACGACTATGAACGGCTTTTTATTTTAAAACTCAAAGCTCTTGGAAAACAAATTTTGGCTCTGATACCATTTCTGTAACACCCCCAAATTTAACCCCATTTGAAAGCGTTACTGCCGATGACTCCGGACGTAAACCCCGAAGTCACCCCAGGCTTTTCGGACGTCATAACTGACTTAAAACACAGTTACAATACTAAAATCATAACTTTTATTAAACCACATGGTCGCGGAATTACACGATTCCTAAAACGACCCAATAATCATAATTACAACAGCAAAAGTCTTTAACAAAATACAAAATAGCACAGCGGAAAACTTGTAAACAAAGCGACAAAACAACTTGTCAAAACACCGTTCATCTTCATAGTCGTTCTAGCCTTCTCGGATCTTCAACACACCTGATGTGCCGAATCGGACGGATGACACCAGCCAACCATGCAAGGAATATAACGGTTGGTCAGTCTAATGAAAGACTACGCAAGGGTACAAAGCAGAGTGGTTCGAAGCAGTCGTATTAGGTTAGACTCATTGTCCCTCGAATAATAACCGAGTACGCTAGTCAACCATCATACTCCTACTAGAATATCAAAAGGTATGCACAAGAGAAGATTCTGGAGACCGAGTCTCACAGCAATCAATCCGAAAAGAAGACTCCAAATGAAATGAGCCTTAAAGGAAACAATGACAAATGTTGGGAAACTTAATTTATAATATACACACAATCACAGAATCACAGTATCGCATTCGAGCGATCTACAACTAAGACGAGCTTTCCTAGCTGCACTAGCGCCTAGCTGCAATACTCGCCAAACATTTTAAATAAGTGCTTACTCATACGGCACTTTATATTAAGGTCAAGGCATTTTCATTATGTGCATACTCATGGCACGTATCTTATTAAATGTCAACACACACACACATCACGTTACAAACTTTTATGATCTGCTCGTCCCGAGACGAGAGATCCTTGGGAATACTCCCTAGATTTATGACACTAGCTAAGTGCACCACCTCTATACCCGAGTATAGAGGCTAGTCATGACTCACCAATGGTATTAGGGTCTCAATGCCCTTTTCTCCATTTAATTATCAAGAAACGACTGGACCTCCATCCATCATCCCTACGAATACTCGTGCTAACTAAACAGTTCAACACAGTCAACATCATATCAAATCAAAGCCATCAAGGCCAACATCATAGATCTAACAATCTATATATATATATATATCAAAATAGCGTTGCTACTAACAGTATATGCAACCTATTATAACCTTTTTATATGAAGTTCACCTTTAAAATCCACAACAAAACCATTATGAACATAATAGCGCTGTATCTAGCAATATACAACCTATTATAACATCACTTCTTTTATCAAATAATTGATCAAAACTGTTCCCAACATAAACAAGAAATCATCCCAAATTAATTAACAACAAACAATTGATAATTAATGAAAGTATGGAATGATGAGCAAGACCGAACCGCCACTTGCCTAAATCCGCAGAAGCTTAAGCAAAGCTTAGAGACAACGGGCTCCTGGATCTGAAACTGGAGCAAATCTTGGATAATAAATCCCTAAGAAATGGCCCATAACAAGACCCTGAGTTAGATTCAATATACTTATATATGAATCTAAAAGAATACAAGAAGAAATCAAAGGAAACGAGCAAAGCCCAAAGCCAAACCATAAAACACACAACTCGGACACACATACCGCGATCGCGGCAGGTCGCGGTCGGTCGCGGTTTTCGTGCTATGACAGTGGCTAGCTCGCGAGACAACAATGGAGAATTTCTTACCCAAACCGATTTGTTTGCCTTCGATTTTTCTATGGTTCGATCTCCCAACACCTCAAAGCTTCTCACAACACTCAAGAGTACCTTCTCAACTCAAGAGACACTCGAAATCTCCCACACACGAAGCTCCAAAACTGCTCAACAATGGTGGATAGAAAAACAGAGGAAGAAAGAAGAGGATGAAGAAGAGCTTCTTAGCTCCGGGTTTCACCTCCTTTTATAGCCCAATCCGAGCTTCATCTGAGGGAACAAGGGAGGGGACAAGGGGACAAGGCAAAGGAGCCACTTGGCCTGCCCAAAAACAGAGAAAACAGAGGCCCTACAGTAACCGCCTCGCGAGGAAGACGATTCTGCCCAGCTCTTGGTATTACCGCGATCGCGGCGGGTCGCGGTGAATCGCGGTTGATCGCGTCAGGTCGCGGTTTTAAGCCGACTTCGTTAATTCTTATCCGAACTTGGTTTGGATTAAATTTCTTAACTCCGGGTTAAATATATTCGTACATTAACGATACATTAACCCCGAAAACACCTCAACTGTATTATATAATGCTCGGAAAATTTTACAGAGCTCAGACCCCTTTTCAGAAGGTCTGAGACTCACTGAATTAAATCCGTCTAGCAAAACGGGCATAAGAAAAATTTAAAAATAATTCAAAATACCCTTAAAAATTACGGGGTGTTACACACGTTGCCTTGCTCATCCATGGAACTACAAATGTAACCGTCCAACTCCTCTACCTCACCCTGGCCGTACGTGTCAAAGACCGGCCCGACGTCGGTGGTGTCCTCGTCAAAGGACTCGTAGCCGGAGGTGTGCGAGAAGAGGACTCGCTTGTTGTTGGGGCAGTCCCGCTGTATGTGTCCATGCCCTTGGCACTTAAAACAGACCTTGTCCTATCATCGGAAGGAGGTGCACGACGCTGTGGTGGCTCGTTGACGCGCGCCGGAGCGTTGCTCGACCAAGTGGCCGGCGCCGACGTTGTAGTCGCGGGAGCGGACTGTGAAGAGGGGTGCACATTAGAAGGAAATGAACCTGAATTAGGGGAAGGAACAAACCTGGAGTTAGTGCGAGACCAAGACGCTCGTTTGGGCGCTTGAGCTTGCGACCATATCTCTTGTGCCGTATGTGCGCACTTTTGGAGGTCTCGTATGTTAAGCACCCGAAGTTGGTTTCTAATAGGCTCATGCAGGCCACGAAGGAACATACTCCGAAAGTCCTCGTCAGTGTGATGGATACCTGCCTTATGGGACAACTCTTCAAGTTCAACATATAAATCAAGGGGAGAACGGTTACCTTGGACTGCGAGTTGTATCTTGAGGCGCACTTCGGAAGTAAAGTCCTCAGGGACATACTTCTTTCGCATGATCCGTATAAGATAGCGCCAAGAAGTGACTGGATGCTCACGGTGATGCTCACGGTCAGTGCAGAAACGATGCCACCAAGCCTTGGTGGCGCCGTCGAAGTGTAAAGCGGCGGTTGCAACCCGTTCTTCTTCCGGGTAGCGATAATAGTTCAAAACATACTCCATGGACTGCTGCCAATCAAGAAATTTAAGAGGATCAAATTCACCCAAAAAGTTTGGGAGTTTTACCTTGATGTCAGGGCGACGCGAGCCATAGCGCCCGGGGCTCGGGCGACGCCGTTCCGACGAGTGCCGACGGTAGCCGCGATGTGTGGGGCGCAGCTCCTCGAGGCGTTTCATCTCATACGCATCCTCATCAACAAATCCGTCCCGGGAGTGGGCTGAGGCACGTTCATCATCATCATCATCATCATCATGCTCGGACTCGGAATCGTCATACTGTGTATGTTGTCGACCTCGTTCCCGACGGTCCTTGGTGTTGACATACGGTAGGGGATACTTGGAGACGTGGACACTACGACGGGAGCGATCCGAAGTGTAATCCTCAACTCTCGGAGCAAGGGTGGAATTGTACCGGACGCGGGAATCGCCACGCCTAGGAGGGTAGCCTTCAATTTGAGAGCGAAGGCGATCTTATGGAGTAGACAAGACGCCCTTACCCTTGCGGTCCAGTGGTTGGCTTGTGGAGGCCATAGGGTTCAACAAGGGGTCAGCCGTGGGCAACTTCAATTTACTCATGGCCCGACGAAAGTGCGCAAGCTCAGCAGCCTGCTCGGCAAGGAGGCGGTCTTTCTCTTCATTCGAAGCTTGAAGTGTGTCATTTGCTGCATGAAGGTGGTCAAGTTGCTCATAGGCGGAGTCCATGTGTCCGGGGTTGCGGTTGCCCGTAGAAGGAGAGTGGCTGTTCGTAGGAATCTCCATAGTACCTATACGAAGCATATAACACACGGAGTAAGTTGCACCAAGCAAAAGAACAAGTCCAAGCCAAGTCCTTGTCTCAAAAGTGAACAAAGAAATTTTCCGCTGGGCGTACTAATTTTGGTTGCTCGTGAGGAGGGAGAGGCTTGAACGGAAGGCAACAAAGAAAGAACTAGCACATCAAGTCCCAAACAACACACAAAGTTCCAAGTGCAAGTAGATCAAATCAAGTTTCTCAGAATTAATCACAAGAGAGTTGAAAATTTTTCTTTGCCCTTTTCAATGAGAGTTGCATAGAGACATGAAAGAAGAGAAGATGGAGGATGACCGTACGGTGCGTTCTCTGCCTTTTCTATTGTTTCTTTTGTGTGAGGCTTCCGTCTTCCCAAACCTTTTTGTTTTGTTTGATGGAAGGTGAGAATAGTATGTATGTTTTTGTTTATACGGTCACACTGTGTTGTTGTTTTTGTTTTGAGATAATGGCGAATCAAGCAAGAAAGAACCACACAAGCAAGTGTAGGAGAAGAAAGAAGAGACAGAGCAACTATGAGGGAATTAAATCGAACAACTAATCTAGCAATTAATCCAAAGATGAAGCAAAACTTGATCAACAAGAAACAAGGAAATCAAAATATGCAAATAAGGAAACAAGATTTGCTAGAGGATAGAGTTTAAGGCTGTTGGAAAAGTAACCAAAACCTAAAGGAAATTAGGGTTTCAGCCGTGAGAGGGAGAGGGAGTGGCGGACGGAGTGGTGGTGGCGGACAATGGTGGTGGTGGCGAATGGTGGTGGTGGGAAATCCGGTAATGGTGGTGGTAAGAAAAAAAATTTCTAGGGTTTGCGAGCGGAAAATTTCAAAGAGTCACAATAAGAGAGAAGAACAAACTTAGCTTGGATAGGCTCTGATACCAATTGATGCGAACAAACCCTGAAGTGTTGTCTGCAACGCAGGATCTTTGATTCCTCAAGCTTGAATTCGATTCCTTCTCTTCCGTAGCCAAAGTGATGGCTTTCCTAGGGATAAAGAGATAGCCTTCAAACGCGTCAAAGAGATGACGGAGAGATCAAAGAGATGATCTTGAAACACCAAAGAGACGATGTATGAATTGCTCGAAGCGACGATCTACGGAATAGATGATCCGTGGGATCGAAGAGTTGACGTTAGAACTCAAGGGAAGGAGCGTACTCAACTTTACTACTCAAATTCAACGTAGGGATTACAAACTAGGGTTCCTGGTCTTAAATAGTCCAAAGGTAACAATAAAATACTTAAGAAAACTTCAGAAATAAAGACGTCCAAGGGAAGGCTAGGAACCCTTAGGTAACAATAAAATACTTAAGAAAACTTAAGAAAACTCCAGGAACCCTAGTTTTCTTAAGAAAACTTAAGAAAACTAGGGTTCCTGGTCTTAAAGAGTTGACGTTAGAACTCAAGGGAAGGCTCGTTTCCGCGGTCGCGGAATTACTTCCGCGATTGCGGAAAATCATTGAAATAGCAAAAGTCGAGCCAAATCCGCGATCGCGGAAAATACCGCCGCGATTGCGGAGAAGCAGCACGAATCTCCGAGAAAATTAACTCCGTTCCGCGATTGCGGAAATAGTGCCGCGATTGCGGAAAATAGTCCGTCGTTCTCGACCTGTTGTCTGTATATACCGCGGTCGCGGCGGCGTCTGCCGCGATCGCGGAAATCTTTCGTAGAGCCAATTTTGCTACTCCTTCATCTGGCTCTTCTTGGCGGGATCGACTAAGGCGGGACCTCACCTAATCCTGCATAGGTCAAGAGAAGGACCCATTTAGGACTAGATGAACCCGCGTCACTTGCTTGTGCCCACAAGACTAATGATTGTGTCGCTCGCTCCATTGCCCTTGCGCGAGCTCTTGTTACCGGGCCATTCGAACGCACCTTCATTGCTTCCTCTTCGTCCATCGCCGTCATCGAGGGGATCACAGAGCTATCAGACGGGCTGCTAGGGTGCGGAAGAGGGAACAAGCTGCTGGGGTGCGGGAGGGGGAACAACCTCCTCCATAACGACGTCGTCCAAATGAGGACTCAAGCCCGCAAACTCCTCTGTCTCGGCAAACGCCTCCTCCATGTCTCGGACGAGACTCTGTGAAGCCGGAGGTGAACACACGTGAGGATGAGGATCCGCTAACGGATCGGATACCGTTCCAATAACGGGTTCTACTATTGGAACGGTATCATTTCGGACTCTACTCTTGTGCTTGCGCTTGGGGGGGTTTCGGAGGTTTCGGTTCTTACGACCGAAAGCTGTCACGGGTCGAGATTCCACCATACGACCCCCCCGCATCTTTTGTTTGATTCTCTTGACTACATCCTGTTTTTTTCAAATAATTGTCTAATTTAAACAAATTTCTAATTGCTACAAAATTACAATACATTTCTAATTTAATATACTAACTTCTCCAATAAATTATATACTAACTTCTTTAATTCATCTAATTTTATTCAAATTCTATTTCATTAACTAATTTCTTATATGCAATTCTAATATAATAAATATAAAATTAAATAAAATAACTAATTGTATTACATAAATTAATTTTAATAATATACTAATTTCTGATTTCTATTCAATATACTAAATTTATTCTAATAATATAATTACATAAATTTATTCAAATTTTTTTATACAATTCTAATATTTTCTAACAAATCTAAATATTTCTAGAAATTAATTATATATATTATTAAATATGAAATTTAATAAGAAAAAATACGTACTTCAAGTCGTTCGCAACGAGTATATTTTCGTGGCATTCTGGGTCGGCTCGCCTCTCTAACCTGTGCCACCGCCTCGACACCAACGGCCGCGGCAACCTCCAACGCATTTTCCGACCCCACCGGAACCTCGCTCGCCGGACGGACCGCATCGCCGACCACTATAGGCTCCTCCGCCGGAATTTCGGCCGTCGCCGATAGCTCCTTCGCCGGAATATCGGCCGTCGCCGGCAGCTCCTCCGTCGGAATTTCGGCCGTCGTCGACTGCTCCTCCTCCGTATAAACGTCCGTCGCCGCCGCCAGCCACGCCGCCCAATCGGCCGTGAATTCTGGATTTTTGTCCAGATCCGCCGCCGCCGCAGTCGCCGCGCACTCCTCAGCCGCCTCAAGTCGTCGCCGCTTTGGCTCACTGCCAATCTCCCCGCCGCTCTCCCCGCTGCCGCTCTCGATGGAAGACCCCCCCTCCTCAAGCCGGATGGAAGACCCCCCATCTCAAGCCGGATCTGGGACTCTTCGCCACCTTCGTTGACGCCGGAATCCGCCATTGATGAAGAAGCTGAAGATGAAGGTGAAGGTGAAGGTGAAGAGGATGAAGACGAGAAGGAAGAGGATGAAGACGAAGACGATGAAGGAGGCGCTACATCGTCGCGTCCAAGTAAGTACATTTACTTGGGCGCTACGGCGTAGCGCCCATTTCAAGATTCAAAATTTAATTTTTTTTTTAATTTCAAATTTTTATATTTTCAATTTTTTTTTAAATATTTAAAACTTTAAATTAAATGTAAACCGGTTCAGATATTAAATTTTTTTTAAATGATTAACCGGCTAAACCTAAACCGGTTCTCCAAACCCGGTTTCTACTCTTGGACGCAACATGGTTGCGTCCAACATTAAATCTGTTTTCAAAAAAATTAAAATCAGATTACGCCCAAAAACGGGTGCGCGGAAAGAAAAACAGGGTGAGACCATTCTACCCGTTCTTCCTCCACGTTCTGCTATCTTCAACTGCTTCTTTTTCTCTCTCTTCAACTACTCCTCTTTCTTTTCTCCTCTCCTCTCTGCAAAGGCCATGTTAAACCTTCAATTATGCCTTTAGGTTTTCATTTATGTTTTTCTTAATCAACTTTGGAATTGTATTCCCAATAGTTCACCCCCTTTTTCCGGCGATGGAGAGGTCGAAGACAGGGGTGGACGAGGGCGGTGCGGAGAGGCTTGGCTGGGACTTGGGATGAGAGAAAGAGCCGAATACTACCGTTGAGACATTGAGAAGGGTTGTGTAGGATCGTGATTGTTAGATAACAACTAAGGAACTAAGAATATCGATTCTCAGTTCCTTTCGCAGCAGAAATAAACAATTAAATAAAAGACAAGTTCCTTATAGTGGAAATCTTTGATTGCCAACTAGCAATCCAGGATAAAAACTACTACCTTTCTTTCGAAAGGATTTCAAGGTCTACTTCTTGATTTCTTATCTCTTTTGGTTACAGCTTATCCTAGGAACAAACACACAGTTTCTTTGCCTTACACACAGTTAGGCAATCCTAGATAACTTAACACAATCAATAATCAATCCAAGAAACAGACCTTCACACCTAGGAACTATCTCACTTACAGTCACATGAACTTAGCACTCAACTCTTCTCTTCCTTGACTGGTTTCTCTTGATCTCGGTTTGCTTTGATGATCTTGTTTGAAGGTTCACACTTGATATTTGCTAATGAGTGTGATTCGTATTTCAGTGCTTGAAGATAACCCTTGAGTTAGTCTTCCTTTTATAGAGGATTCTTCGCAGCTTAATCTTCTTTGGGTTCCCACAGATTGAGCTTGCCCTAGGATAAGTGGTTCTCCTTGGTCCACGTTCTTGACATGTGAAAACAACCTAGGCAGCTCAGAATCCTTCTAGGTTAGTCAACCTCTTCCGCCAAGTCATTCCCCAGCTTCCTTTGTCCGAGGTTCGACACTCTGGGCGCTTGGGAACTGACTTCTGGACAGCGACAGGTTCCATATGCTGTCGCTTTCACCTTTCTCTGTCCGAGGTTCGGCGTTCTAGGTGTCTTGGAGTCTTGCTCTTGGATGGTGGCAGGCTTTTGGAAGCTTCTCTCAAGTCGCTTTCACTTCCTTTTGTCCGAGGTTTAGTGTTCCCAGATTTCTTGGGAAAAGCAAAGTCACGTGTTGCATTTCTGGGCACACCTGGGTTCCTTTGGCTTGCTTGTTTGGTTTCTTTATCTTGTTTGGCTTCCATGGTTCCAACAACTGTCCTGTGGTTCCTTAAAGCACATCTTTGAGATAAAACATTAGTATCAAAATATTTATCATCTTCAAAAGTAGAGAAACTGAGGAAAGGAACTCTCAGGGGAACCGAAGTGCCAGAGTTCCGTTTCCTAACAGGTTGAAATTTCATTCCCCAAAAAAATCATCGTAAAACTAGCACATCTCTCACATATATATCAACTGGTGGCGCGGGAGGAAGGTAAACCATAGCTCGTCGGTTTTCCTCTTCAGAGATCAACAACTCACAGAGATGAAAAGAGCTTTTGAGAGATGGAGAAGCCGGTAGCAACGCCGGACAAGGGCAGGATATGCTCTTCATGGAATATATGTGGTGAGAGAATGGCTACCAGAGCAATCGACGGGACACTCGCCATTTTCGAATCTCCCGACCCAACTTTTTCATCCTTCGGCTACACGTTTAGGTCCAAGGTTTGAGTTAAAAATCTAGCTTTGTTGATGATTTCTAACCATAATTTGTTCGAATTAGGCGTTTCTATTGGTTCATGATGTTCAATTTGGTGTTTCTGTCAAGGTGCATGATGGCACAATCTGTTTCACTGTGGGAGGAAGTGGCGTGTATTTGGCTCAATTTTTACTCAATTGATTTATGGGTCATCCAATTTAGGTTTTGGCGTAACAACGACAACAGAATGTACGTCTTAGAGGGGGTGACACCTTGCATACAGTCAATGCAACTACAAGCTAGAGATACAGGTAACCTTTTCATGTGTTGAATTCAAACTAATCCTTCATTTTTATCCTATCGTTGCATCAAACTTATTGTGGCATCAGTATATTATTGGTGATTTTAGTGTCATCAAGAGACCATTCCCATATAGGGAACGGTGTCATTTAGTGTGATCGGGATTCATACGACACTATAAGAT
Organism: Rheum nobile; assembly: GCA_027886185.1. Lineage (NCBI taxonomy): Eukaryota > Viridiplantae > Streptophyta > Magnoliopsida > Caryophyllales > Polygonaceae > Rheum > Rheum nobile. The sequence continues at coordinate 898,925 of WOAB01000065.1, forward strand.
CTCACTTAGTTACATCACGGGTTTGGAGGTGTGGAGTACACACTCGTGTAAGCATACTTGAGATTCTGAGGGAGACATTAAGGATATGTGACGTTACCCATATGGGAACAGTGCATCAGAGAGGTTAATTGTGTCTATAAGACATGTCGACGTTACTTAAGGTTGAACGAGTGGTCGTTCCCTGGAGGGATCAGCCGTTCCCTAGGTGGGAACGTCAAGTTCCCTGAGGCATGGTTAAAGTTTCAGCACGTGATAAATGTGTTGTAACCGCCTTGGTAACCGTCGAAATAATCGCCTCTTAACTACCTTAAATCAGTTGATAAATGATAGAAGTAGTTGGATATCCTTGGAAGCGGTTGGTGGCAGTTGGGACGGTTGGTAACCGTTAGTAACCGCTTGTAACTGCTTGTAACTGCCGTAACCGTTCCCTGTAACTGCCCGAAAGCCTATATAAAGGCATTTCGGTGATAGTGTTGGGTTATCAGAAAATAGATACGAGTTCTCTATCTGAGTTAAAGTCATACATTAATAATACTTGAACATAGTTTAGTTCCCATCAGAAGTCTTGAAGGGAACTAGAGGATTTGTCTTATCTCACTTCAGATTTTGCGGATTCCCTAAGGCTTAGTAAGGGGCAAAATTCTGATTTCGGAAAGTGTTCTCACGATTCAAATCTTATCCGAGTTACATCGTTCATTGATCGTTCCCTATTGAAGCCGAAGTCAACATCAAGAGAAGATCAAGACTTGCAGGGAACAATTGCCTCAACATACACTGTTCCTTATTCAGCATACATTGTTCTTACAATCGAAATCAGAATTTTCGGATCAATGACGACTGTTCGTGAGATGACGACAAAGTTTCAGAAGTTGGAAAAATTCGAAGGGATGGACTTCCGCCTTTGGAAAAAGAAGATGCATTTCCTCTTGACCACCCTCAAGGTGGTATACGTCCTATCCACTCCCATGCCAGAGTCAGTCGATGATGAACCACTTGAGGCCGTGAGGAAAAGGAGCAATTGGGAGAACGATGACTACATTTTTCGGGGCCATATCTTAAACAGTATGTCCGACTCACTTTTTGATGTGTACCAAAATGTTGAATCCGCCAAGGAACTTTGAGACTCTCTAGAGTTGAAGTACATGGCTGAAGACGCTTTAAGCGTAAAGTTCCTTGTGAGCAACTTCAATACATATAAAATGGTTGACTCAAGACCGGTGATGGAGCAATATCATGAGATACTCCGTATCTTGGGGCAGTTTTGTAGGATCGTGATTGTTAGATAAAAACTTAAGGAACTCAGAATATCAATTCTCAGTTCCTTTCACAGCGGAAATAAACAATCAAACAAATGACCAGTTCCTTATAGTGGAAACCTTTGATTGCCAACTAGCAATCCAGGATAAAAACCACTACCTTTCTTTCGAAAGGATTTCAAAGTCTACTTCTTGATTTCTTATCTCTTTTGGTTACAGCTTATCCTAGAAACGAACACACAGTTCCTTTGCCTTACACACAGTTAGACAATCCTAGATAACTTAACACAATCAATAATCAATCCAAGAAACAGACTTTCGCACCTAGGAACTATCACTTACAGTCACAGGAACTTAGCACTCAGCTCTTCTTCCTTGACTGGTTCCTCTTGATCTTGGTTTGCTTTGATGATCTTGTTTGGAGGTTCACACTAGATATTTGCTAATGAGTGTGAATCGTGTTTTAGTGCTTGAAGATAACCCTTGGGTTAGTCTTCCTTTTATAGAGGATTCTTCGCAGCTCGATCCTCTCTGGGTTCCCACAGATTGAGCTTGCCCTAGGATGAGTGGTTCTCCTTGATCCACGTTGTTCTTGGCATGTGCAAACATCCTAGGCAGCTCAGAATCTCTCTTGGTTGGTCAACTACCTCAGACGAGCCTTGCTATGTCGTTGTCCAAATACTTTCGTCCGAGGTTGAACAAGCTGGCCGCTTGGGAACTGTCTTCTGGACAGCGACGTCTCTATGTCTTGTCGCTTTCACCTTCTCTGTCCGAGGTTGAGCGTTTCTGGGTATGTTGTTGTTTTGCTCTGGGTATTGGCAGTCTTTTGGAAGCTTCGGACAAGTCGATTTTAACACCTTTTGTCCGAGGTTGTGTGTCCCCAGATTTCTCGGTTTTTGGGCACACCTGGGTTCCTCTGGTTTCCTTCATCTGTCTTGTTCCTTTGGTTCCCTTGTCCTGTTTGGCTTTCTTGCCTTCGGTATATTCCTGTGGTTCCTTAAAACACATCTTTGAGATAAAACATTAGTATCATAATATTTGTCATCGTCAAAAATAGAGAAACTGAGGAAAGGAACTCTCAGGGGAACCTAAGTTCTAGAGTTTCGTTTCCTAACAATTTCCCCCTTTTTGATGATGACAAATACAAGGAACCTGGCAACATAATAGGACTTTGAATTTCATGAGACCAGTTGAGATTAAGGGAGTTACAACATTACAAATTAATGATAGAACATTCAATGGTTGCAAATTCCCCCTAAGCAAATGAACGAGTTTATTTCAAACTCCCCCTTAGAAGTAGAACTAGTTCAGGGTTCCTATTAGTTCAGTAGTCTCCAAAGTTTAAGGTTCCTATCCTTTTCTTCCCCCTTTTGACATCATCGAAAAGATTAAGTACTAGTTAAGAGCAGGATGTCCAAGTGAATATACAATTGCATCAAACCCATAGCAGAAACATAATGGAAACTTTAAGGCAAAAAACAGATTGATCATTGGAACGAAACCAAAAGATAATCATTTGAGCTTAAACTGAACATTGTTCAAAGACGGGTAAGACCAACCACAAAACAACATAAATAACAACCAACAAGGACCAACAACAGGACAACAAACGACAAAGATAACAACAAAAGCAATCTTAGGAGGGATAACAAGTGGATAGACGAGGGGAGTAGGATCCTAAGGAAAACTACTAGCACGCTGTGGTGGTACAACACTGGGAACCAGAACAAGCGTTCCTATGGCATAGCAGCGGCCTCCTCGTCTTCAGCTTTGTCGTCAGTTCCTACGTTTTGGCCCGTGGCCTGATGAGCACTGATTGCACCTTGCCAATCCTTCTGAAGGACTTCTACCAGATCCACAACAGCAGAACTTATGCGCCCCAACTCTTTTACTTGATCATGGAGGGCGACCGGTATGGCAGTCGGGCCTTCCATGATTGCCTTTTCAATACGATCCAGAGCAGCAAGGATCGCAGAGGAGTCTAAAGAGGGGTTGAGCTGTGGTCGGGAACTAGAAGGGTCCTGGGAACTCGCCTTTTCCTTAGGCGGAATTTCTTGAGCTTCAGAAGGGTTAGGCAGTTGTTCCTTAGTCTTCAACTTCCGAACTGTGGCCATGGTAAGACACTTGTTGTAGACTGTCTCAGACAGATCGTCTGGGTACTGGTGAAGGTTAGAGAGGATATTCTTGATGATATGGGGGAAGGGTAAAGCATGAGAGTCATGAGATGCACAAAACTGCATGTGAGCCAACACAATACGAGGGAGATCCAATTGAACCCCAGAGAGTACTTTGTCCATATAAATGGCGTCTGTGATGAGAACATCGTTCCTGTGCTCTTGTCTAGGAACCAAATTGCGAGTGATCCAGAAGTGTAACAGCCTGTTTGCGATGGAGAGATCCTTTGTCTCCAAAGATGAAGGGGAGGCGCCGTCGTAGATTTTCTTGACCACTACTCCCTTGGATTTGTAGCCCTTTTCCTTGGGCCATCCCTTTTTCTGAGGGAGAATGCCAAACCCAGACATTGACTCAATCCCTAGAGCAGACGCAATTAGGTTGACGGACAGGGGATAGCTGGTTTCCTTCCATATGAGAATGGCTTCGTTACAGGGACAGTTCTCCTTTGCGGGCACAAACTCCATGGACTGGTAAAACAGGCAGACGACCTCATCAGAAGCAGAGAAGGGCTCAGTCAACATCTCATCCCAGCCTTGAAACTGTAGCAGAGAATGGAGCTCGTCCAAGGCCTCTCCAAACATTTCCTCATCTTCTTCTGCCAGCTCTTGGGTCCAGAATTCCTTGCCGATTATGAGAGGCTTAAGGATCTTCCTCTTAGAGAAGAGAGAAGAGACGTGACCCAGGGAGGAAGGGGCAGAGAGGGTGGTGATTTTGGCTCTTTTTGTGGATTTGGTTTCTTTTGTGGATTTGGCCTCATAGGGAACTATAGCTTGGGAGCTCCTCTTTCTTTGTTTCATTCTAGTGGCGACTGAGGGATCAGGGTTAGAGGTGGTTTTAGATTTGAGGCTTACTGGTGAGGGTTGAGGAGCTCTTGGAGAGACTTGTCAGGCGAGGAGTCATGAGAGCCACCTTCGGAGGCGGATTTGGTGGCCGATTCAGAGGCCAGAGTGATGGCCATGGCTTTCTCCTCAGCCTGTTCCTTTGGTGGCTCCTCAAGTTTCTCTTCGGGTTGCTCCACTGGTTTCTCCACAGGGTTCTCCACTGCTTTCTCTTTAGGTTGGGATTTTTGAGAGGAGGTGGCATAAATGGGCTTAGAAGATGAAGGTGCCTTCTTTTCTCGAAAGGCTCTGAGAATGGCAGCCTCTTCCTCATTCAGGATAACATTAGGGTTTTGGTTGGCCATTTTTTAGGATTTAAGGATTTCTGTGTTTGAGAGAAGGAGAAGCAGAAGATCAGAGAAATGGCGAGTTGTGGGATTAGCTTGGATGAACAGGGCCACTCTTTAAAGGCGGTGAGGGCTGAAGAGACCGTTGAAGCAAATCTAGCCGTTGAGAGGATTGGGGAGAATCCGGAGCATTGAAGGCTAATTGTAGCTTTTTGGAACGGATCAAAACAATTCAAAACTTGCCCATTCAGAGAAGAGGGGAGCCTGCTAACTGATAAGACCGGTCTGAACTTTTGAGATTTGCCATAAATAACTTCTGGGAGGTGCTAATCTAGCCGTTGGAGAAGCATTGCATTCTGGTTCCTTTCTGGCGATATATTCAGCGTGCTAGAGGGATGTATGGGAACCTTTGATGTGGGTCAAACATTGGAACCAAAAGATACGTTCCCATACGCGAAATCAGGGTAGGCCATTTATCGCATTGCACATTAATTCTCAGAGAGGGTTTAGAGATGGATCATAGAGAATTGAATTGAGCAATGAGGCAAGGGTAGGTCTTAGTACACAATCATCATTTCGGCTTGTATTGTTGGGATATAAATATGATCAGATTATGACTTTTGGGCCATCAAAGAAATTTGAACAATGAGGAGTTGAAAGAATAATGAGGACCAAAAGGAAACGAACCAGAAAAATTTATCTAAGCCTTTGTAAGAAACCATTATGACAAGAAGGGTTTGTAGCAAAAGATATAACACAAGGATATCAAGACTCAACAAGTTAAATAACTTAAACTAGTCAATAAGGGGAACTGGAAGGAATTCTTTAAACTAAGGTAACTACTGAGTAATAGGAATCATTCCTAGTTCCAATCTAAGGTTCTCGAAATGAACTCTATTCAATGCCTTGGTGAAAATATCTGCAACCTGATCTTCAGTTCTACACAAATTCATAATGATGTTTCCCTTCTCAACATGATCTCTAAGAAAATGATATCTTATATCAATATGCTTGGTCCTAGTATGATGCACATGATTTTTAGAGATATTTATGGCACTAGTGTTATCACAAAGAATAGTGAGAGGGCCATAAGACATACCAAAGTCCGCGAGTTATTGCTTTAGCCAGAGAAGTTGGGAACAACAGGAGGCGGCTGCAATGTACTCGGATTCTGTGGTGGAGAGGGAGACTGAAACTTGTTTCTATGATCCCCATGACACAAGGCAAGGGCCTAGGAACTGTTCCATTCTAGAAGTGCTCTTTCTATCCACCAAATATCTAGCATAATCAGCATCAGTGAAACCCATGAGCTCAAAGGTACATTCTTTGGGGTACCAAATGCAGAGATCGTCAGTTCCCTTGAGATATCGAAGTATTCTCTTCACAGCAGCCAAGTGGGTTTCTCTTGGACAAGATTGGAACCTAGCACACAAGCCAACAATAAAGACAATGTCTGGTCGACTAGCGGTTAGGTACATGAGTGAGCCTATCATACCTCTATAGAGCTTCTCCTCCACTAGAGGACTCGAGTGGTCCTTATCCAGATGGGCAATGGTGGATATGGGAGTGGAGAGAGGCTTGCATGAATCCATTTTGAACTTCTTCAGTAGTTCCCTAACATACTTCTGTTGGTGGATTTAAATACCATCTTCCTTTTGAGTGATTTGTAATCCGAGGAAGAATGTGAGTTCCCCAATTAAACTCATTTCAAATTCACTGCTCATTAAGTCTTTGAACTTGTCTACAAGGGACAGGTTAGTGGAACCAAAAATGATATCATCAACATAGATTTGAACCACTAAGATGTTACCTTCTTCTTCTAGGATGAAGAGAGTCTTATCAATAACTCCACGCCTGTAGCGATTTAAGAGTAGGAACTGGGCAAGATAATCATACCAAGCTCTGGGAGCTTGCTTGAGGCCATAGAGTGCCTTGTCTAGAAAGTAGACATGATCTGGATGATCATCGTCTTCAAAACCTGGAGGTTGCTTCACATAGACTTCTTCTTGAAGAATTCCATTGAGGAAGGCCGTCTTTATATCCATTTGGAACAACTTGAACCCTTTGTGTGATGCGAAGGCAATCAATAATCTTATTGCCTCAATCCTTGCCACTGGAGCATAGGTTTCATCATAGTCGATTCCTTCTTGTTGATTGTATCCTTGAGCTACAAGTCTCGCTTTGTTCCTTATCACAACTCCTGTATCATCCAGCTTGTTTCTGAAAACCCATCTGGTTCCTATGATGTGTTTATCCTTGGGATGAGGAACTAGATGCCATACTTTGTTCCTTTCAAACTGATAAAGCTCTTCTTGCATAGCTTGGATCCAGTCCGCGTCCTTCAGTGCCTCACCTATGTTCTTTGGTTCCACAATAGACAGAAAGGCATTGAAGGCAAAGAAGGTTAGATGTTCGTACCTGACTGGAGGCTTGACGACTCTTCTTTCTCTGTTGGGGGCTAGAGCATTTGATGTGGAGACATTCTGAGTTGAGCATTCAGCTTCCTGGTTGGGATCACCTTCTCCATTGAAGATCATGTGGGAAGATGAGTCATTGAGGTCTCCACAGATATTGTCGTCATGCTCATGATTCCCAGAAATGGATTGTTGTTCATTGTTCATGGGAACTGGTGGAGGAGCCATTAGAGGGTTCCGAGCAGCAGTGCATGAACTGGGTGGAGTGACATCTTGTAGGATCGTGATTGTTAGATAAAAATTTAAGGAACTCAGAATATCAATTCTCAGTTCCTTTCGCAGCGGAGATAAACAATCAAACAAATGACCAGTTCCTTATAGTGGAAACCTTTGATTGCCAACTCGCAATCCAGGATATAAACCACTACCTTTCATTCGAAAGGATTTCAAAGTCTACTTCTTGATTTCTTATCTCTTTTGGTTACAGCTTATCCTAGGAACGAACACACAATTCCTTTGCCTTACACACAGTTAGACAATCCTAGATAACTTAACACAATCAATAATCAATCCAAGAAACAGACTTTCGCACCTAGGAACTATCACTTACAATCATAGGAACTTAGCACTCAACTCTTCTTCCTTGACTGGTTCCTCTTGATCTCGGTTTGCTTTGATGATCTTGTTTGGAGCTTCACACTAGATATTTGCTAATGAGTGTGAGTCGTGTTTTTGTGCTCGAAGATAACCCTTGGGTTAGTCTTCCTTTTATAGAGGCTTCTTCGCAGCTCGATCCTCTCTGGGTTCCCACAGATTGAGCTTGCCCTAGATTGAGTGGTTCTCCTTGATTCACGTTGTTCTTGGCATGTGCAAACATCCTAGGCAGCTCAGAATCTCTCTTGGTTGGTCAACTACCTCAGACGATCCTTGCAATGTCATTGTCCAAACGCTTTCGTCCGAGGTTGACTGAGCTAGCCGCTTGGGAACCGTCTTCTGGACAACGACGTCTTCATGTCCTGTCGCTTTCATCGTCTCTGTCCAAGGTAGAGGTTCTCTAGGCATCTTGTTCTTTAGCTCTTGGACCTTGGCAGGATTTTGGAAGCTTCGGACAAGTCGTTTTCGACTCCTTTTGTCCGAGGTTGTGTGTCCCCAGATTTCTCGGGAATCGCAATGTCGCAAGCTTCATTTCTGGGCACACCTGGGTTCCTCTGGATTCCTTCAGCTATCTTGTTCCTTTGGTTCCCTAGTTCTGTTTGGCTTTCCTGCCTTTGGTAAATTCTTGTGGTTCCTTAAAACACATCTTTGAGATAAAACATTAGTATCATAATATTTGTCATCTTCAAAAGTAGAGAAACTGAGGAACGGAACTCTCAGGGGAACCTAAGTTCCAGAGTTCCGTTTCCTAACAATTTCCCCATTTTTGATGATGACAAATACAAGGAACCTGGCAACATAATATGACTTTGAATCTTATGAGACCATATTGAGATAAAGGGATTTACAACATTTCAGATTAGTGTTTGAACATTCAATGGTTGCAAATTCCCCCTAAGCAAGTGAACAAGTTGATTTTAAATTCCCCCTTAGAAGTAGAACTAGTTCAGAGTTCCTATTAATCCAGTAGTCTCAAAGTTCAAGGTTCCTATCCTTTTCTTCCCCCTTTTGACATCATTGAAAAGATTAAGTACAAGTTAAGAACATTATATCCAAGTAAATATGCGATTGCATCAAACCCATAAAAAGCATAATGAAAACTTAAGGCAAAGACAAATCGATCATGGGAACGAAACTAAAGATAATCATTAAAGCTTCACTGATCATTGTTCAAAGACACACAACATCCAACAAAAACTACAGTCGACAAAAGACAACAACACAAACAACAAACGACAAGGATAACAACAAAAGCAATCTTAGGGAAGACAACAATGGGATAGAAGAGGGGAGTAGGATCCTAAGGGAAACTACTAGCTCGCTGTGGAGTTACAGCACGAGGAACCATAACAAGCGTTCCTATGGCGTAGTAGCGGCCTCCTCTTCTTCAACCTTGTCGTTGGTTCCTACATGTTGGCCCGCGGCCTGATGAGCACTGATTGCACCTTGCCAATCCTTCTGCAGAACTTCCACCAAACTTTCGACAGCAGAACTAATACGCCCCAACTCTCTTACTTGATCATGGATGGCGACCGGTATGGCAGTCGAGCCTTCCATGATAGCTTTTTCAATACGATTCAGAGCAAGAAGGATTGCAGAGGAGTCTGAAGAGGGGGGTTGCTGTGGGTGGGAACTAGAAGGGCCCTGGGAACTGGCCTTTTCCTTAGGCAGTTGAGCTTGAGCTTCAGAAGGGGGGTCTTGTTGTTCCTTTGTCTTTAACTTCCGAACTGTGGCCAAGGTAAGACACTTGCTGTAGACTGTCTCAGGCAGATCAACTGGGTACTGGTGAAGGTTGGAGAGAATGTTTTTGATGATATGAGGGAAGGGTAAAGCATGGGAGTCATGGGATGAGCAGAACTGCATGTGGGCTAAGACAATGCGAGGGAGATCCAATTGAACACCAGAGAGCACCTTGTCCATGTATATGGCATCTGTGATGAGAACATTGTTCCGGTGCTCCTGTCTGGGAACCAGATTCTGGGTGATCCAGAAGTGTAACAACTTGTTTGCGATGGAGAGATCCTTTGTCTCCAAAGATGAGGGGGAGGCGCCATCATAGATTTTCTTGACCACTGCTCCTTTGGATTTGTAGCCTTTTCCTTTGGGCCATCCCTTCTTTTGAGGCAGAATGCCAAACCCAGACCTTGACTCGATCCCTAGAGCAGATGCAATAAGGTTGGCGGATAGAGGATAACTGGTTCCCTTCCATATAAGAATGGCGTCGTTACAGGGAGAGTTCTCCTTCACAGGCACAAACTCCATAGACTGGTAAAACAAGCGGACAACCTCATCAGAAGCAGAGAAAGGTTCAAACATCATCTCGTCCCATCCTTGAAACTGCAACAGAGAATGGAACTCATTCAGGGCTTCTCCAAACATTTCCTCATCTTCTTCTTCCAGTTCTTGGGTCCAGAACTCCTTGCCGATTATGAGAGGCTTAAGGATCTTCCTCTTAGAGAAGAAAGAGGAGACCTGACCCAGGGAGGAGGAGGCAGAGAGGGAGGTGATTTTGGCTCTTTTTGTGGATTTGGTTTCATAGGGAACTATGGCTTGGGAACTCCTCTTTCTCTGTTGCATTCTAGTGGCGACAGAGGGACCAGGGTTAGAAGTGGTTTTGGATTTGAGGCTTACTGGTGAGGGCTCATGGCTGAGGAGCTCTTGGAGAGATTTGTCAGGCGAGGAGTCATGAGAGCCACCTTCGGAGGCGGATTTGGTGGCCGATTCAGAGGCCAGAGTGATGGCCATGGCTTTCTCCTTAGCCTGTTCCTTTGGTGGCTCCTCAATTTTCTCTTCGGGTTGCTCCACTGGTTTCTCCACAGGGTTCTCTACTGCTTTCTCTTTAGGTTGGGATTTTTGAGAGGAGGTGGCAGAAATGGGCTTAGAAGATGAAGCTGCCTTCTTTTCTCGAAAGGCTCTGAGAATGGCAGCCTCTTTCTCATTCAGGATAACATTAGGGTTTTGGTTCGCCATTTTTGAGGATTTAAGGATTTCTGTGTTTGAGAGAGGGAGAAGTAGAAGATCAGAGAAATGACGAGTTATGGGATTAGCTTGGATGAACATGGCAACTCTTTAAAGGCGGTGAAGATCTCTGAAGATCAAGAGCAGAGGTGACCGTTGAATCAAATCCATCCGTTGAGAAGATCAAGGCCAATCCGGAGCATTAATGGAAGTTGCAGCTTTTCGGAACGGCTAACTCAATTTTGAAAATTTGTCCATTCAGAGAAGAGAGAGAGAGAGATTCTGCCACTGATGAGACGTGCCTTATCCCTGCGAATTTGCCATAAATAGCTTATGGGAAAAGCCAAACGAGCTATTGGAGAGACGCTAAGTTCTGGTTCCTTTCTGGCGATATTTTCAGCGAGCTAGAGGGATGTATGGGAACCTTTGGTGTGGGTTAAAACAATGGAACCAAAAATAGTACATTCCCATACAAGGAATCAGGGTAGGCTATTTTTCGCATTGCACAATAATTCTCAGAGAGGGTTTAGAGATGGATCATAGAGAATTAAATTTAGCAATGAGGCAAGGGTAGGTCTTAGTACACAATCATCATCTCGGCTTGTAATGTTGGGTTAGAAATATGATCAGATTGTGACTTTTGGGCCATCAAAAAATTTGAACAATGAGGAGTTGAAAGATTAATGAGGATCAAAAGGAAACGAGCCAGAAAAATTTATCTAAGCCCTTTTAAGAAACCATTATGACAAGAAGGGTTTGTGGCAAAATATATAACACAAGGACATCAAGACTCAACAAGTTAAATATCTTAAACTAGTCAATCAGGGAAACTGGAAAGAATTCTTAGAATTAAGGTCACTACTGAGTAATAGGAATCATTCCTAGTTCCAATCTAAGGTTCTCGAAAAGAACTCTATTCAATGCCTTGGTGAATATATCTGCAATCTGATCTTCAGTTCTACAAAATTTCATAATGATGTTTCCCTTCTCAACATGATCTCTAAGAAAATGATGTCTAATGTCAATATGCTTGGTCCTAGTATGATGCACAGGATTCTTAGAAATGTTTATGGCACTAGTGTTGTCACAAAGAATAGTGAGAGGGCCATAAGACATACCAAAGTCCGCGAGTTATTGCTTTAGCCAGAGAAGTTGGGAACAACAAGAGACAGCTGCAATGTACTCAGATTCTGTGGTGGAGAGGGAGACTGAAACTTGTTTCTTTGATCCCCATGACACAAGGCAAGGGCCTAGGAACTGTGCCATTCCAGAAGTGCTCTTCCTATCCACCAAGTATCCAGCATAATCAGCATCAGTGAAACCCATCAGCTCAAAGGGACATTCTTTGGGGTACCAAATGCAGAGATCGTCAGTTCCTTTGAGATATCGAAGTATTCTCTTCACAGCAGCCAAATGGGTTTCTCTTGGACAAGATTGGAACCTAGCACACAAGCCAACAACAAAGACAATGTCTGGTCGACTGGCGGTTAGGTACATGAGTGAGCCGATCATACCTCTATAGAGCTTCTCTTCCACTAGAGGACTCGAATTGTCCTTATCCAGATGGGCAATGGTGGATATGGGAGTGGAGAGAGGCTTGCATGAATCCATTTTGAACTTCTTCAGTAGTTCCCTGACATACTTTTGTTGATGGATTTGAATACCATCTTCCTTTTGAGTGATTTGTAATCCGAGGAAGAATGTGAGTTCCCCAATTAAACTCATTTCAAATTCACTGCTCATTAGATCTTTGAACTTGTCTACAAGGGACAGGTTAGTGGAACCAAAAATGATATCATCAACATAGATTTAAACCACTAAGATGTTACCTTCTTCTTCTAGGATGAAGAGAGTTTTATCAATAACTCCACGCCTGTAGCCGTTTGAAAGTAGGAACTGGGCAAGACGATCATACCATGCTCTGGGAGCCTGCTTGAGGCCATATAGTGCCTTGTCTAGGAAGTAGACATGATCTGGATGATCGTCGTCTTTGAAGCCAGGAGGTTGCTTGACATAGACTTCTTCTTGAAGAATTCCATTGAGGAAGGCTGTCTTCACATCCATTTGGAACAACTTGAACCCTTTGTGAGATGCGAAGGCAATTAATAACCTTATTGCTTCGATCCTTGCCACTGGAGCATAGGTTTCATCATAGTCAATTCCTTCTTGTTGATTGTATCCTTGAGCCACAAGTCTTGCTTTGTTCCTTATCACAGCTCCTGTATTATCTAGCTTGTTTCTGAAAACCCATCTGGTTCCTATGATGTGCTTATCCTTGGGGCGAGGAACCAGATGACAGACTTTGTTCCTTTCAAATTGATGAAGCTCTTCTTGCATGGCTTGGATCCAGTCCGCATCCTTCAGTGCCTCACCTATGTTCTTTGGTTTCACAATAGACAAAAAGGCCTTAAAGGCAAAGAAAGTTAGATGTTCATACCTGACTGGAGGCTTGATGACTCTTCTTTCTCTGTTGGAAGCCAGAGTATTTGATGTGGAGACATTCTGAGTTGAGCATTCAGCTTCCTGGTTGGGGTCACCTTCTCCATTGAAGAACATATGGGAAGATGAATCATTGAGGTCTCCACAGATGTTATCGTCATGCTCATGGTTCCCAGAAATGGATTGTTGTTCATTATCCATTGGAACTGGTGGGGGAGCCATTGGAGGGTTCCGATCAACAGGACAGGAACTGGGAGGAGTGACATTTTCATCTGGATCTTCTTGAGATGGCTTGGGAAATGGATCTTCAAAGGAACTGGTGGTATTCTGCATAATCTTTCCAAGTGATTTTTCATTAAAAATAACATGAATACTTTCTTCTACCTTTTTAGTCCTTTTGTTGAAGACCTTGTATGCCTTACTGCCTGAGGCATAACCAATGAAGATTCCTTCATCACTTCTTGGGTCGAACTTGCCAAGATTGTCCTTCCCATTGTTGTGCACAAAGCATTTGCTTCCGAACACCTTCAGATGTGAAATGTTGGGAACTCTTCCTCTTAGGAGTTCATAGGGTGTCTTCTCTGTGATTGGGCGAAGCATGGCTCTATTGATGATGTAGCACGCTGTGTTGATCGCCTCAGCCCAAAATGATTGGGAGAGTCCACTTGAGATCAGCATAGTTCGAGCCATGTCCTCCAAGGTCCTGTTCTTTCTTTCTACTACTCCATTCTGTTGAGGAGTGTATGGTGCAGAGAAGTTGTGATCGATGCCATGCTCACTGCAAAAGGTTAGAAATTCTCCATTTTTGAATTCGGTACCATGGTCAGACCGAATAGCATTTAGTGAACAATCAAGAGATTTTTCTAACAAGGGAACCAGATCTTTAAAGCGGTCAATAACTTCACTTTTAGATTTAATGAATATGGTCCAAGTAAAACGAGAGAAGTCATCGACAATAACAAAGATATACCTGTTCCCTCATAGGCTTTGAACTCTCATGGGTCCACAAAGATCCATGTGGATAAGTTCAAGAGGCCTTGAGGTGCTTATCACGTTTTTGGATTTAAAGGAACTACGAGCCTGTTTTCCTTTTACACAGTTAGAGCACAGTTCCTTAGATGTGCCACTCAGCTTTGGCAGTCCTCTGACTAGTTCCTTTGAGTGTAGCTTTTGAATCAGCTTGGTGCTGGCATGACCGAGGCGTTGATGCCACAACTCAGCTTGGTCATTCATCGTTGGGAGACACAGTTTCTCCTTGGGAAAAAAGGATGGATCAATTATGTAGACATTGTTGAATCTTTCCCCTTTTAGGATGATTTGTCCCGAGGAGTCAAGGACTGAACATTCGTTGGATCTGAATCTAACTTCATTGTCTCCTTGATCACACAGCTGTGACACACTTATTAGATCAAAACCAAGATTATCAACAAGGTGAACTTTGTTTACCTGAATGTGGTCGTTGAGTTTCACAATACCTATCCCACATATTTTCCCTTTGCTTTTGTCTCCAAAGGATATGTTTCCACCTTGGAGAGGTTGAAGAGAGGTCATTTGATTTCTTCTTCCAGTCATATGGCATGAGCAACCACTGTCAATGTACCATAGTTGGGGTTGCCTCTCTTCTTTCTGCACGCAAGGGTACTAAGATTTCTGAACCCAGCGAAGCTTGGCTTTACTGGGGGGATTAGCATTCCGAGTCTGTGAGTAGCTAGGGAACTGGTTCCTTTTATGGTAATGAGTACTTTTCTCCTTTTCAAAGTTTCTTTTCTTAGCACACTCAGTGTTGTTATGACCATTCTTACCGCAATAGGTACACAAACGATTGTAAACAACATGTCCATATTTTCCTTTTCCTGGCCTAAAAGGTTTTTCAGTTTTCCTTTTGTTAAAATCAACATTGTTTCTAACCTTGCTATGGGCCATGTCAATATATCTTTTGTGAGCAAATGAATTGGTGAATCATTGATTTTCAGGAACCATCTTTTCTTTTCCCTTTGGTTCCTTCTTAGGACTTTGAGAGCCTTCATTGAGACGTTTGGCAACCTCAGCCTTGTTCTCAAGGACCATGATCTTCTCTGATAGGAATTGATTCCTATCACGAGAAGTGGCAAGAGCAATACTGAGATTCTCATTCATCTCAACAAGTTCTCGCCTAGCCTTTTCTTCTTCAGCATCATTGTTCCCTTTATTATTGACATATCCTAATCCATGGCGTTGTCTCACAAAAACAGTTTGATTTATCGTTTTTTCATTAATGGAATTAGTGAGAATGTCTAACCTATCAATTATGGATTGAAGCATGTCATTTCCAGGTGGGTTAGCATGCAAGGGAACTTTGATAGAATCTATGCTAGTTTCATCACAAGATTTGCAAGTTTTAAGGTGACTAGCATGCACTTTCCTAATATCAATGAGTTTGGAGTGAGTTTCAGCTAGGTCTTTCTCAGTTTCATTAAGTTTCTTACTCCAAACAGAATTCTCAACAGTTAAGCATGCAATTTCATCTTCGCAGTCATCAAGTTTCTGTTGAAGGGAACTGGTTTCCTTCCCTAGTTTCTGTATGATCTTAAGAAGTTGTTTCTTATCACAATCAACTAGAGATTTTAAGAGATCATCAGAAGTTACCTCAAGGTCTTCTGAATCGCTTGAGTCTCCTTTTGCCATGAGACATCTTCCTCCAGCGAAGCCGCTCAGATCCAGTTCCTCATCTGAGTCTTCTCCCCATGAGGCTACGAGAGCCTTCTTTCTCTGAGGTCTTTCTTCTTCCTTGGAGTCTTCCTTGTTGGGATAGTTCTTAGCGTAGTGTCCCTTCTCTTTGCACTCGTAACAAGAGACTTCCTTTAGATCCCTTCTGGGTTCGTTGTAGGAGGAACTGCCCTTTTGGAACCTTCCCTTCACAAAGAATTTTTTGATATTCTTTGAGAATAGGGCTGTTAGCTCGTCCTCTTCTTCTTCCAAGTCTGAGTTCTCTTGCTCCATCTCAAGCCTTGAGAAAGCTTTGGAGATCTTAAGGGCGATTCCTTTCTCCAGTTTCTTATCGGCATTGGCTTTAGTGTGCTCTCCTTCTTCAACTTCCAGTTTCCCTATGACTTGGGTCAAGGGAAGGGATAGGATGCCTGGAGTGTTCTTCATGATTCCCTTGAGAAGGGTGAACTTGGAGTTGAGTCCATTGATGATCACTAAGGACTTGGAGACTTCATCAAGATCAACTCCCGCCGCCGTCAACTTTCCAATTAATCTGTTGAAGCGAGAGTAGTACTCTGAGATGGTCTCAGTTTCCATTATTTTGAAGGTGTGGTATTCTCCTTCCAAAGCAAACTTTCTGCTTTGCTTTAGTTCCTCACTTCCTTCATGCATCTCCTTGAGAGCTTTCCACATCTCCTTGGCTGTCTTGAAGCCTATGACTTTGTCCATGTCCTCTCTGTCCAATCCATTGAGGATAAACTGTCTTGCCTTGGCATTCTTTTCCATGATGACATAGTATTCTGGTTTCCAGTCTTCTTCCTTCATGGTAAGATCGACGTGGCCATCTCCATTTTCGACTATCCTTCAGCATTGGTAGTCGTTGGTCTTGATGTGGCTTTCCATGCACTTTTCCCACCATGTTTCTTCTCCTTTCTTGCGAAGGTGTGGCTTATTGGTGGAGATTCCGAGCTCAAACTTGCTTGGTTAAGACATGATCTACAAACTAATCAAAGATCTAGAGCTTTTCCTGCTCTGATACCAATTGTAGGATCATGATTGTTAGATAAAAATTTAAGGAACTCAGAATATCAATTCTCAGTTCCTTTCGCAACGGAGATAAACAATCAAACAAATGACCAGTTCCTTATAGTGGAAACCTTTGATTGCCAACTCGCAATCCAGGATAAAAACCACTACCTTTCTTTCGAAAGGATTTCAAAGTCTACTTCTTGATTTCTTATCTCTTTTGGTTACAGCTTATCCTAGGAACGAACACACAGTTCCTTTGCCTTACACACAGTTAGACAATCCTAGATAACTTAACACAATCAATAATCAATCCAAGAAACAGACTTTCACACCTAGGAACTATCACTTACAGTCACAGGAACTTAGCACTCAACTCTTCTTCCTTGACTGGTTCCTCTTGATCTCGGTTTGCTTTGATGATCTTGTTTGGAGCTTCACACTAGATATTTGCTAATGAGTGTGAGTCGTGTTTTTGTGCTCGAAGATAACCCTTGGGTTAGTCTTCCTTTTATAGAGGCTTCTTCGCAGCTCGATCCTCTCTGGGTTCCCACAGATTGAGCTTGCCCTAGATTGAGTGGTTCTCCTTGATTCACGTTGTTCTTGGCATGTGCAAACAACCTAGGCAGCTCAGAATCTCTCTTGGTTGGTCAACTACCTCAGACGATCCTTGCAATGTCATTGTCCAAACGCTTTCGTCCGAGGTTGACTGAGCTGGCCGCTTGGGAACCGTCTTCTGGACAGCGACGTCTTCATGTCCTGTCGCTTTCATCGTCTCTGTCCGAGGTAGAGGTTCTCTAGGCATCTTGTTCTTTAGCTCTTGGACCTTGGCAGGATTTTGGAAGCTTCGGATAAGTCGTTTTTGACTCCTTTTGTCCGAGGTTGTGTGTCCCCAGATTTCTCGGGAATCGCAATGTCGCAATCTTCATTTCTGGGCACACCTGGGTTCCTCTGGATTCCTTCAACTGTCTTGTTCCTTTGGTTCCCTAGTTCTGTTTGGCTTTCCTGCCTTTGGTAAATTCCTGTGGTTCCTTAAAACACATCTTTGAGATAAAACATTAGTATCATAATATTTGTCATCTTCAAAAGTAGAGAAACTGAAGAACGGAACTCTCAGGGGAACCTAAGTTCCAGAGTTCCGTTTCCTAACACATCTTCATCTGGATTTTCTTGATATGACTTGGGAAACGGGTCTTCAAAGGAATTGGTGGTGTTCTGCACAATCTTTCCAAGTGATTTTTCATTAAAAATAACATGAACACTTTCTTCTACCTTTTTAGTCTTTTTGTTGAAGACTTTGTACGCCTTGCTACCCGAGGCGTATCCAATGAAGATTCCTTCATCACTTCTTGGGTCGAATTTGCCAAGATTGTCCTTCCCATTGTTGTGCACAAAGCACTTACATCCGAACACTCTCAGATGTGAGATGTTGGGAACTCTTCCTCTTAGGAGCTCATAGGGTGTCTTTTCTGTGATTGGGCAAAGCATGGCTCGATTGATGATGTAGCAAGCTGTGTTGATCGCCTCAGCCCAAAATGATTGAGAGAGTCCACTTGAGATCAACATAGTCCGAGCCATGTCTTCCAAAGTTCTGTTCTTCCTTTCCACTACTCCATTTTGTTGAGGAGTGTATGGTGCAGAGAAGTTCTGATCAATTCCATGCTCACTGCAAAAGGTTAGAAATTCTCCATTTTCGAATTCGGTACCATGGTCAGACCGAATAGCATTGAGTGAACAATCAAGAGATTTTTCTAACAAGGGAACCAGATCTTTAAAGCGGTCAATAACTTCACTCTTAGATTTAATAAAGATGGTCCAAGTAAAGCGAGAGAAGTCATCGACAAGAACAAAGATATACCTGTTCCCTCCTAGGCTCTGAACTCTCATGGGTCCACACAGATCCATGTGGATGAGTTCAAGAGGCCTTGAGGTGCTTACCATGTTTTTGGACTTGAAGGAACTACGAGTCTGTTTCCCTTTTACACAGTCAGAGCACAGTTCCTTAGATGTGCCACTTAGCTTTGGCAGCCCTCTGACTAGCTCCTTTGAGTGTAGCTTTTGAATCAGCTTGGTGCTAGCATGACCGAGGCGTTGATGCCACAAATCAGCTTGGTCATTCACAGTTGAGAGACAAAGTTTCTCCTTGGGAACAAAGGATGGATCAATTATGTAGACATTGTTGAATCTTTTCCCTTTTAGGATGATTTGTCCCGAGGAGTCAAGGACTGAACATTCGTTTGATCTGAATCTAACTTCATTGTCTCCTTGATCACACAGTTGTGACACACTTATTAGGTCAAAACCAAGATTATCAACAAGGTGAACTTTGTTTACCTGAATGTGATCGTTGAGTTTCACAGTTCCTATTCCACAGATTTTCCCTTTGCTTTTGTCTCCAAAGGATATGTTCCCTCCTTGGAGAGGTTGAAGAGAGGTCATTTGATTTCTTCTTCCAGTCATATGGCATGAGCCCCCACTGTCGATGTACCATAGTTGAGGTTGCCTCTCTTCTTTCTGCACATAAGGGAACTAAGATTTCTGAATCCAGCGAAGCTTGGCTTTACTGGGGGGATTAGCATTGCGAGTCTGTGAATAACCAGGGAACTGGTTCCTTTTATGGTAATGAGTACTTTTCTCCTTTTCAAAGTTCCTTTTCTTAGCACAATCAGTGTTGTAATGACCATTCTTACCACAGTAGGTACACAAACGATTGTAAACAACATGTCCATATTTTCCTTTTCCTGGCCTAAAAGGTTTTTCAGTTTTCCTTTTGTTAAAATCAACATTGTTTCTAACCTTGCTATGGGCCATGTCAATATATCTTTTGTGAGCAAAGGAATTGGTGAACCATTGGTTTTCAGGAACCATCTTTTCTTTTCCCTTTGGTTCCTTCTTAGGACTTTGAGAGCCTTCATTGAGACGTTTGGCAACCTCAGCCTTGTTCTCAAGGACCATGATCTTCTCTGATAGAAATTGATTCCTATCACGAGAAGTGGCAAGAGAAATACTGAGATTCTCATTCATCTCAACAAG
This sequence comes from Rheum nobile, assembly GCA_027886185.1. Classification (NCBI taxonomy): domain Eukaryota; kingdom Viridiplantae; phylum Streptophyta; class Magnoliopsida; order Caryophyllales; family Polygonaceae; genus Rheum; species Rheum nobile. The sequence continues at coordinate 918,730 of WOAB01000065.1, forward strand.
TTCTCGCCTAGCCTTTTCTTCTTCAGCATCATTGTTCCCTTTATTATTGACATATCCTATTCCATGGCGTTGTCTCACAAAAACAGTTTGATTTATCATTTTTTCATTAATGGAATTAGTGAGAATGTCTAACCTATCAATTATGGATTGAAGCATGTCATTTCCAGGTGGGTTAGCATGCAAGGCAACTTTGATAGAATCTATGCTAGTTTCATCACAAGATTTGCAAGTTTTAAGGTGACTAGCATGCACATTCCTAATATCAATGAGTTTGGAGTGAGTTTCAGCTAGGTCTTTCTCAGTTTCATCAAGTTTCTTACTCCAAACAAAATTCTCAATAGTTAAGCAAGCAATTTCATCTTCACAATCATCTAGTTTCTGTTGAAGGGAACTGGTTTCCTTTCCTAGTTTCTTTATGATTTTAAGAAGTTGTTTCTTATCACAATCAACTAGGGATTTTAAGAGATCGTTAGAAGTTATCTCAAGATCTTCTGAGTCGCTTGAGTCTCCTTTTGCCATGAGACATCTTCCTCCAGAGAAGCCACTGAGATCCAGTTCCTCATCTGAGTCTTCTCCCCATGAGGCTACGAGAGCCTTCTTTCTCTGAGGTCTTTCTTCTTCCTTTGAGTCTTCCTTGTTGGGACAATTCTTAGCGTAGTGTCCCTTTTCCTTGCACTCGTAACATGAGACTTCCTTGAGATCTCTTCTGGGTCCATTGTGGGAGGAACTGCCCTTTTGGAACCTTCCCTTCACAAAGAATTTTTTGATGTTCTTTGTGAAGAGGGCCGTAAGTTCGTCCTCCTCTTCTTCTAAGTCTGAGTTCTCTTCCTCCATCTCGACCCTAGAGAAGGCTTTGGAGATCTTGAGGTAAATTCCTTTCTCCAGTTTCTTGTCGGCATTGGCCTTGGCGTGCTCTCCTTCTTCAACCTCCAGTTTCCCTATGACTTGGGTCAAGGGAAGGGATTGGATGCCTGGAGTGTTCTTCATGATTCCCTTGAGAAGGGTGAACTTGGAGTTGAGTCCATTGATGACCACTAGGAACTTGGAAACTTCATCCAGATCGACTCCCGCCGCTGTCAACTTTCCAATCAATCTGTTGAAGCGGGAGTAGTACTCTGAGGTGGTCTTAGTTTCCATTATTTTGAAGGTGTGGTATTCTCCTTCCAAAGCAAACTTTCTGCTTTGATTTAGTTCCTCACTTCCTTCATGCATCTCCTTGAGAGCTTTCCACATCTCCTTCGCTGTCTTGATGCCTATGACCTTGTCCATGTCTTCTCTGTCCAATCCATTGAGGATGAACTGCCAGGCCTTGGCATTCTTCTCCATGATGACATAGTGTTCTGGTTTCCAATCTTCTTCCTTCATGGTAAGATCGACATAGCCATCTCCATTTTCGACTATCCTCCTGCATTGGTAGTCGTTGGTCTTGATGTGGCTTTCCATGCACTTTTCCCACCATGTTTCTTCTCCTTTCTTTCGGAGATGTGGCTTATTGGTGGAGATTCCGAGCTCAAACTTGCTTGGTTGAGACATGATCTGCAAACTTAACAAAGATCTAGAGCTTTTCCTGCTCTGATACCAATTGTAGGATCGTGATTGTTAGATACAAACTTAAGGAACTCAGAATATCAATTCTCAGTTCCTTTCGCAGCGGAAATAAACAATCAAACAAATGACCAGTTCCTTATAGTGGAAACCTTTGATTGCCAACTAGCAATCCAGGATAAAAACCACTACCTTTCTTTCGAAAGGATTTCAAAGTCTACTTCTTGATTTCTTTTCTCTTTTGGTTACAGCTTATCCTAGGAACGAAAACATAGTTCCTTTGGCTTACACAGTTAGACAATCCTAGATAACTTAACACAATCAATAATCAACCCAAGAAACAGACTTTCACACCTAGGAACTATCACTTACAGTCACAGGAACTTAGCACTCAGCTCTTCTTCCTTGACTGGTTCCTCTTGATCTCGGTTTGCTTTGATGATCTTGTTTGGAGGTTCACACTAGATATTTGCTAATGAGTGTGAGTCGTGTTTTAGTGCTTGAAGATAACCCTTGGGTTAGTCTTCCTTTTATAGAGGATTCTTCGCAGCTCGATCCTCTCTGGGTTCCCACAGATTGAGCTTGCCCTAGGATGAGTGGTTCTCCTTGATCCACGTTGTTTTTGGCATGTGCAAACAACCTAGGCAGCTCAGAATCTCTCTTGGTTGGTCAACTACCTCAGACGAGCCTTGCTATGTCGTTGTCCAAATACTTTCGTCCGAGGTTGAACAAGCTGGCCGCTTGGGAACTGTCTTCTGGACAACGATGTCTCTATGTCCTGTCGCTTTCACCTTCTCTGTCCGAGGTGAGCATTTCTGGGTATGTTGTTGTTTTGCTCTGGGTATTGGCAGTCTTTTGGAAGCTTCGGACAAGTCAATTTTAACACTTTTTGTCCGAGGTTGTATGTCCCTAGATTTCTCGGTTTCTGGGCACACCTGGGTTCCTCTGGTTTCCTTCATCTGTCTTGTTCCTTTGGTTCCCTTTTTTTGTTTGGCTTTCTTGCCTTCGGTATATTTATGTGGTTCCTTAAAACACATCTTTGAGATAAAACATTAGTATCATAATATTTATCATCGTCAAAAGTAGAGAAACTGAGGAAAGGAACTCTCAGGGGAACCTAAGTTCCAGAGTTCCGTTTCCTAACAAGTTTGCTCAACATAAATTGAATATGGACGAGTCCATTTCTGTGTCAAGCATTATTGACAAATTGCCTCCATCATGGAAAGACTTCAAGCACATGTTGAAGCACAAGAAGGAAGGTATTTCCCTTGTGGAACTTGGCAGCCACTTGCGTATTGAAGAGGGCCTTCGTTCGCAAGAGAAAGGAAAGGATAAAGAGACTCCTAATTCTTCCACCATCAACATGATGGAAGAAGGTTCCCATAAGGGTAACAACAAGAAGGGCAAGAAAAGGCCGCACAACAACACACACACACCGGTCCCAACAAGAAACCCTCTCAAAAGGGGTGTTTGAACTGTGGGAAGCCTGGACATCTTAAGAAGGATTATTGGGCTGGAAAGGCGAGAAGGGCAACGTTCCCAACCAGTCTGCTCAAGGTTCTAAGGACCAAGGGCAGAAATCTCATCAAGGTCAGAAAGGAACGGTTCCCTCGAACCGAACTGTTCGCTCCTTAGTAACATTTCCTGGTTTGGACTTTGTTCCTAATATTTCTGAGGCCTTCTTTGTGCAGGATGATGAGATAGCATGGTGGGTTGACTTGGGTGCTACCACACACGTGTGTAGGGACAAGTCAATGTTCAAGATCTTCGTTCCCTTGGATGATGGACGTGTCCTTCATATGGGAAACGAGTCAACTGCCCCCGTCTTAGGCAAAGGCCAAGTGGAGTTAGAGTTCTCTTCTGGGAAGACTTTAATTCTGAAAAAGGTGTTGTATGTACCCAGAATAAGGAAAATTTTAGTCTCTAGTGCTATCCTTAACAAGTTAGGCTTTCAGCAAGTGTTTGAAGATGATAAATATATATTATCTAAGGGCGGTGTATTTGTAGGACGTGGTTACCTATGTAATGGTATGTTTAAGCTAAGTATCAATAAAGTTATGAATTCAGCTTATATGACTTGTGGTCAAGGTTCTATTTCTTTTGAACATGTTGTTCCCTCGGTGGAAAACGTTTCTGTAGGATCGTGATTGTTAGATAAAAACTTAAGGAACTCAGAATATCAATTCTCAGTTCCTTTCGTAGCGGAAATAAACAATCAAACAATTGACAAGTTCCTCATAGTGGAAACCTTTGACTGCCAACTAGCAATCCAGGATAAAAACCACTACCTTTCTTTCGAAAGGATTTCAAAGTCTACTTCTTGATTTCTTATCTCTTTTGGTTACAACTTATCCTAGGAACGAACACACAGTTCCTTTGTCTTACACACAGTTAGACAATCCTAGATAACTTAACACAATCAATAATCAATCCAAGAAATAGACTTTTGCATCTAGGAACTATCACTTACAGTCACAGGAACTTAGCACTCAACTCTTCTTCCTTGACTGGTTCCTCTTGATCTCTGTTTGCTTTGATGTTCTTGTTTGGAGGTTCACACTAGATATTTGCTAATGAGTGTGAGTCGTGTCTAAGTGCTTGAAGATAACCCTTGGGTTAGTCTTCATTTTATAGAGGATTCTTCGCAGCTCGATCCTCTCTGGGTTCCCACAGATTGAGCTTGCCCTAGGATGAGTGGTTCTCCTTGGTCCATGTTGTTCTTGGCATGTGCAAACAACCTAGGCAGCTCAGAATCCTTTTAGGTTAGTCAACCTCTTCAGCCAAGTCGTTCTCCAGCTTCCTTCTTCCGAGGTTCAATAATCTGGGCACTTGGGAACTGTCTTCTGGACAGCGACAGGTTCCATGTCCTGTCGCTTTCACCTTTTCTGTCCGAGGTTCAGCGTCTCTAGGTTTCTTGTTGTTTTGCTCTTGGACAATGGCAGGCTTTTGGAAGCTTCGGACAAGTCGTTTTCAACAACTTTTGTCCGAGGTTGTGTGTCCCCAGATTTCTCGGGAATCGCAATGTCGCATGCTTCGATTCTGGGCACATCTGGGTTCCTTCCTCTGTCTTGTTCCTTTGGTTCTCTTGTCCTGTTTGGCTTTCTTGCCTTCGGTAAATTCATGTGGTTCCTTAAAACACATCTTTGAGATAAAACATTAGTATCATAATATTTGCCATCGTCAAAAGTAGAGAAATTGAGGAAAGGAACTCTCAGGGGAACTTAAATTCCAGAGTTCCGTTTCCTAACAATTTCCCCCTTTTTGATGATGACAAATACAAGGAACCTTGCAACATAATCGGACTTTGAATTTCATGAGACCATATTGAGTTTAAGGAATTACAACATTACGGATTAGTGATAGAGCATTCAATGATTGCAAATTCCCCCTAAGCAGGTGAACGAGTTTATTTCGAATTCCCTCTTAGAAGTAGAACTAGTTCAGAGTTCCTATCAGTCCAGTAGTCTCCAAAGTTCAAGGTTCCTATTCTTTTCTTCCCCCTTTTGACATCATCGAAAAGATCAAGTACGAGTTAAGAACATGATATCCAAGAGAATATACAATTGCATCAAACCTATAACAGAAGCATAATGGAAACTTAAGGCAAAGGCAAATTAATCATAGAAACGAAGCCAACAGATAATCATTAAAGCTTAAACTGATCATTGTTCAGGGACGGGTAAGACACAAGACAACACAAAACAACAACAAAACAAAAACCACAAGGGCAACAACAACATCAATCTTAGGAAAGACAATAAAAGGATAGAAGAGGGGAGTAGGATCCTAAGGGGAACTACTAGCACGCTGTGGTGTTTTAGCACTGGGAACCAGAACAAGCGTTCCTATGGAAGAGCAGCGGCCTCCTCTTCAGCATCTTTGTCGACAGTTCCTACATTTTGGCCCGTGGCCTGATGAGCACTGATTGCATCTTGCCAATCCTTCTGAAGAACTTCTACCAGAGAAGCAACAACAAAACTTATACGCCCCAACTCTCTTACTTGATCATGGAGGGCGACCGGGATAGCAGTCGAGCCTACCATGATAGCCTTTTCAATACGATCCAGAGCAGTAAGGATCGCAGAGGAGTCTTAAGAGGGGTTGAGATGTGGCTGGGAACTAGAAGGGGCCTTGGAACTGGCCTTTTCCTTAGGCAGTTTAGCTTGAGCTTCAGAAGGGGGGTCTTGTTGTTCCTTTGTCTTCAACTTCCGAACTGTGGCCATGGTAAGACACTTGCTGTAGACTATCTCAGGCAGATCAACTGGGTACTAGTGAAGGTTGGAGAGAATGTTTTTGATGATGTGAGGGAAGGGTAAAGCATGGGAGTCATGGGATGAGCAGAACTGTATGTGGGCTAAGACAATGCGAGGGAGATCCAATTGAACACCAGAGAGCACCTTGTCCATGTAGATGGCATCTGTGATGAGAACATTGTTCTGGTGCTCCTGTCTGGGAACCAGATTGCGGGTGATCCAGAAGTGTAACAACTTGTTTGCGATGGAGAGATCCTTTGTCTCCAAAGATGAGGGGGATGCGCCATCATAGATTTTCTTGACCACTGCTCCCTTTGATTTGTAGCCCTTTCCTTTGGGCCATCCCTTCTTTTGAGGCAGAATGCCAAACCCAGACCTTGACTCGATCCCTAGAGCAGACACAATTAGGTTGGCGGACAGAGGATAGCTGGTTCCCTTCCATATAAGAATGGCGTCGTTACAGGGAGAGTTCTCCTTCGCAGGCACAAACTCCATAGACTGGTAAAACAAGCGGACAATCTCATCAGAAGCAGAGAAGGGTTCAAACAGCATCTCGTCCCATCCTTGAAACTGCAGCAGAGAATGGAACTCATTCAGGGCTTCTCCAAACATTTCCTCATCTTCTTCTTCCAGTTCTTGGGTCCAGAACTCCTTGCCGATTATGAGAGGCTTAAGGATCTTTCTCTTAGAGAAGAAAGAGGAGACCTGACCCAGGGAGGAGGAGGCAGAGAGGGAGGTGATTTTGGCTGTTTTTGTGGATTTGGTTTCATAGGAAACTATGGCTTGGGAACTCCTCTTTCTTTGTTGCATTCTAGTGGCGACAGAGGGACCAGGGTTAGAAGGGGTTTTGGATTTGAGGCTTACTAGTGAGGGCTCAGTGCTGAGGAGATCTTGGAGAGACTTGTCAGGCGAGGAGTCATGAGAGCCCCCTTCGGAGATGGTTTTGGTAGCCGATTCTGAAGCCAGAGAGATGGCCATGGCTTTCTCCTCACCCTTAGGCTTTGTTGGCTCCTTGGGTTCCTTTTCGGCTTTCTCTTCAGGTTCCTCCACTATTTTCTCCACAGGTTTATCTTCCGGTTGGGATTTATGAGAAGAGATGGCAGAAACGGGTTTAGAGGATGAAGCTGCCTTCTTTTCTCTGAAGGCTTTGAGAAGGGCAGCCTCCTCTTCTTCTTGAACAAGGTTAGGGTTTGGATCGGCCATTTTTGAGGAGCTTAAGGATTTCTGTGTTTGAGAGAAATGAGAGGCAGAGGATCAGAGAGATGGTGAGTTGTGGGATCAGCTTGGAGCAAATGTGCAACTTAAAGGCGGTGAAGGCTGAGATGACCGTAGAACCAAATCCAGCCGTTGAGAAGATCAAGGTAAATCTGGGGCATTGAATACTCTTGCAGCTTTTCAGAACGGCTAACTCATTTTCAAAACTTATCCATTTAGAGAAGAGGGATGTCTGCCATCTGATAAGACCGTTCTGAGCCTCTGCAGTTTGCCATAAATAACTTCTGGGAAGTGTCAATATAGCCGTTGGAGAGACGTTTAATCCTGGTTCCTTTCTGGCGAAGTGTTCAGCGTCCTAGAGGAACATATGGGAACCTTTGATGTGGGTTAACATAATGGAAGCAAAAAGTATGTTCCCATAAAAAGGAATCAGGGTAGGCTCTTTATCGCATTGCACAATAATTCTCAGAGAGGGTTTTTGAGATGGATCATAGAGAATTAACTTGAGCAATGAGGCAAGGATGGGTCTTAGTACACAATCATCATTTTAGCTTGTATTGTTGGGAAAGAAATATGATCAGATTGTGACTTTTGGGCCAACAAGAAAACTTGAGCAATGAGGAATTGAAAGAATAATGAGGACCAAAAGGAGACGATCCAGAAAAATTTAATCTAAGCCTTTTTAAGAAACAATTATGACAAGAGGGGTTTGTAGCAAAAGATATAACACAAGGACATCAAGACTCAACAAGTTAAATATCTTAAACTAGTCAATCAGGGGAACTGGAAAGAATTCTTTGAACTGAGGTCACTATTGAGTAATAGGAATCATTCCTAGTTCCAATCTAAGGTTCTCGAAAAGAACTCTATTCAATGCCTTGGTGAATATATCTACAACCTGATCTTCAGTTCTACAAAATTTCATAATGATGTTTCCCTTCTCAACATGATCTCTAAGAAAATGATGTCTTATGTCAATATGCTTGGTCCTAGTATGATGCACAAGATTCTTAGAGATGTTTATGGCACTAGTGTTATCACAAAGAATAGTGAGAGGGCCATAAGACATACCAAAGTCCTCGAGTTGTTGCTTTAGCCAGAGAAGTTGGGAACAGCAGGAGGCAGCCGCAATGTACTCGGATTCTGTGGTGGAGAGGAAGACTGAAACTTGTTTCTTTGATCCCCATGACACAAGGCAAGGGCCTAGGAACTATGCCATTCCAGAAGTGCTTTTTCTATCCACCAAAAATCCACCAAAAATCCAGCATAATCAGCATCAGTGAAACCCATGTGCTCAAAGGGACATTCTTTGGGGTACCAAATGCAGAGATCGTCCGTTCCCTTGAGATATCGAAGTATTCTCTTCACAGCAGACAAGTGGGTTTCTCTCGAACAAGATTGGAACCGAGCACATAAGCCAACAACAAAGACAATGTCTGGTCGACTAGCGGTTAGGTACATGAGTGAGCCTATCATACCTCTATAGAGCTTCTCCTCCACTAGAGGACTCGAGTGGTCCTTATCCAGATGGGCAATGGTGGATATGGGAGTGGAGAGAGGCTTGCATGAATCCATTTTGAACTTCTTCAGTAGTTCTCTGACATACTTCTGTTGATGGATTTGAATGCCATCTTCCTTTTGAGTGATTTGTAATCCGAGGAAGAATGTGAGTTCCCCAATTAAACTCATTTCAAATTCACTGCTCATCAAGTCTTTGAACTTGTCTACAAGGGACAGGTTAGTGGAACCAAAAATGATATCATCAACATAGATTTGAACCACTAAGATGTTACCTTCTTCTTCTAGGATGAAGAGAGTCTTATCAATAATTCCACGCCTGTAGCCATTTGAGAGTAGGAACTGGGCAAGACGATCATACCAAGCTCTGGGAGCTTGCTTGAGGCCATAGAGTGCCTTGTCTAGAAAGTAGACATGATCTGGATGATCATTATCTTTAAAACCTGGAGGTTGCTTCACATAGACTTCTTCTTGAAGAATTCCATTGAGGAAGGCCGTCTTAACATCCATTTGGAACAACTTGAACCCTTTGTGTGATGCGAAGGCAATCAATAATCTTATTGCCTCAATCCTTGCCACTGGAGCATAGGTTTCATCATAGTCGATACCTTCTTGTTGATTGTATCCTTGAGCAACAAGTCTTGCTTTGTTCCTTATCACAGCTCCTGTATCATCCAGCTTGTTTATGAAGACCCATCTAGTTCCTATGATGTGTTTATCCTTGGGACGGGGAACTAGATGCCATACTTTGTTCCTTTCAAACTGATGAAGCTCTTCTTGCATAGCTTGGATCCAGTCCGCATCCTTCAGTGCTTCACCTATGTTCTTTGGTTCCACAATAGACAGAAAGGCATTAAAAGCAAAGAAGGTTAGATGTTCATACCTGACTGGAGGCTTGACGACTCTTCTTTCTCTGTTGGAAGCCAGAGCATTTGATGTGGAGATATTCTGAGTTGAGCATTCAGCTTTCTTGTTAGGATCACCTTCTCCATTGAAGATCATGTGGGAAGATGAATCATTGAAGTCTCCACATATGTTGTCGTCATGCTCATGGTTCCCAGAAATGGATTGTTGTTCATTATCCATGGGAACCGGTGGGGGAGCCATTGGAGGGTTCCGATCAGCAGGACAGGAACTGGGAGGAGTGACATCTTCATCTGGATCTTCTTGAGATGACTTGGGAAATGGGTCTTCAAAGGAACTAGTGATGTTCTGCACAATCTTTCCAAGTGATTTTTCATTAAAAATAACATGAATACTTTCTTCTACCTTTTTAGTCCTTTTGTTGAAGACCTTGTATGCCTTACTGCCTGAGGCATAACCAATGAAGATTCCTTCATCACTTCTTGGGTCGAACTTGCCAAGATTGTCCTTCCCATTGTTGTGCACAAAGCATTTGCATCCGAACACTCTCAGATGTGAAATGTTGGGAACTCTTCCTCTTAGGAGTTCATAGGGTGTCTTCTCTGTGATTGGGCGAAGCATGGCTCTATTGATGATGTAGCACACTGTGTTGATCGCCTCAGCCCAAAATGATTGGGAGAGCCCACTTGAGATCAGCATAGTTCGAGCCATGTCTTCCAAGGTCCTGTTCTTCCTTTCTACTACTCCATTCTGTTGAGGAGTGTATGGTGCAGAGAAGTTGTGATCGATGCCATGCTCACTGCAAAAGGTTAGAAATTCTCCATTTTTGAATTCGGTACCATGGTCAGACCGAATAGCATTGAGTGAACAATCAAGAGATTTTTCTAACAAGGGAACCAGATCTTTAAAGCGGTCAATAACTTCACTCTTAGATTTAATAAAGATGGTCCAAGTAAAGCGAGAGAAGTCATCAACAAGAACAAAGATATACCTGTTCCCTCCTAGGCTCTGAACTCTCATGGGTCCACACAGATCCATGTGGATGAGTTCAAGAGGCCTTGAGGTGCTTACCATGTTTTTGGACTTGAAGGAACTACGAGCCTGTTTCCCTTTTACACAGTCAGAGCACAGTTCCTTAGATGTGCCACTTAGCTTTGGCAATCCTCTGACTAGATCCTTTGAGTGTAGCTTTTGAATCATCTTGGTGCTAGCATGACCGAGGCGTTGATGCCACAAATCAGCTTGGTCATTCACAGTTGAAAGACAAAGTTTCTCCTTGGGAACAAAGGATGGGTCAATTATATAGACATTGTTGAATCTTTTCCCTTTTAGGATGATTTGTCCCGAGGAGTCAAGGACTGAACATTCGTTTGATCTGAATCTAACTTCATTGTCTCCTTGATCACACAGCTGTGACACACTAATTAGGTCAAAACCAAGATTATCAACAAGGTGAACTTTGTTTACCTGAATGTGATCGTTGAGTTTCACAGTTCCTATTCCACAGATTTTCCCTTTGCTTTTGTCTCCAAAGGATATATTTCCTCCTTGGAGAGGTTGAAGAGAGGTCATTTTTCTTCTTCCGGTCATATGGCATGAGCAACCACTGTCAATGTACCATAGTTGGGATTGCCTCTCTTCTTTCTGCACACAAGGGAACTAAGATTTCTGAACCCAGTGAAGCTTGGCTTTACTGGGGGGATTAGCATTCCGAGTCGGTGAGTAACCAGGGAACTGGTTCCTTTCATGGTAATGAGTACTTTTTTTCTTTTCAAAGTTTCTTTTCTTAGTACATTCAGTGTTTTGTAATGACCATTCTTACCACAGTAGGTACACAAACGATTGTAAACAACATGTCCATATTTTCCTTTTACTGGCCTAAAAGGTTTTTCAGTTTTCCTTTTGTTAAAATCAACATTGTTTCTAACCTTGCTATGGGCCATGTCAATATATCTTTTGTGAGCAAAGGAATTGGTGAACCATTGGTTTTCAGGAACCATCTTTTCTTTTCCCTTTGGTTCCTTCTTAGGACTTTGAGAGCCTTCATTGAGACGTTTGGCAACCTCAGCCTTGTTCTCAAGGACCATGATCTTCTCTGATAGGAATTGATTCATATCACGAGAAGTGGCAAGAGAAATACTGAGATTCTCATTCATCTCAACAAGTTCTCGCCTAGCCTTTTCTTCTTCAGCATCATTGTTCCCTTTATTATTGACATATCCTATTCCATGGCGTTGTCTCACAAAAACAGTTTGATTTATTGTTTTTTCATTAATGGAATTAGTGAGAGTGTCTAACCTATCAATTATGGATTGAAGCATGTCATTTCCAGGTGGGTTAGCATGCAAGGGAACTTTGATAGAATCTATGCTAGTTTCATCACAAGATTTGCAGGTTCTAAGGTGACTAGCATGCACATTCCTAATATCAATGAGTTTGGAGTGAGTCACAGCTAGGTCTTTCTCAGTTTCATCAAGTTTCTTACTCCAAACTGAATTCTCAACAGTCAAGCAAGCAATTTCATCTTCACAATCATCTAGTTTCTGCTGAAGGGAACTAGTTTCCTTTCCTAGTTTCTTTATGATCTTAAGAAGTTGTTTCTTATCACACTCAACTAGGGATTTTAAGAGATCATCAGAAGTTACCTCAAGGTCTTCTGAGTCGCTTGAGTCTCCTTTTTCCATGAGACATCTTCCTCCAGAGAAGCCGCTCAGATCCAGTTCCTCATCTGAGTCTTCTCCCCATGAGGCTACGAGAGCCTTCTTTCTCTGAGGTTTTTCTTCTTCCTTGGAGTCTTCCTTGTTGGGACAGTTCTTGGCGTAGTGTCCCTTCTCTTTGCACTCGTAACAAGAGACTTCCTTAAGATCCCTTCTGGGTCCATTGTAGGAGGAACTGCCCTTTTGGAATCTTTCCTTCATAAAGAATTTTTTGATATTCTTAGAGAAGAGGGCTGTTAGCTCGTCCTCCTCTTCTTCCAGGTCTGAGTTCTCTTGCTCCATCTCGAGCCTTGAGAAGGCTTTGGAGATCTTAAGGGCGATTCCTTTCTCCAGTTTCTTATCGGCATTGGCTTTAGTGTGCTCTCCTTCTTCAACTTCCAGTTTCCCTATGACTTGGGTCAAGGTAAGGGATAGGATGCCTGGAGTGTTCTTCATGATTCCCTTGAGAAGGGTGAACTTGGAGTTGAGTCCATTGATAATCACCAAGGACTTGGAGACTTCATCAAGATCAACTCCCGCCACTGTCAACTTTCCAATTAATCTGTTGAAGCGAGAGTAGTACTCTGAGATGGTCTCAGTTTCCATCATTTTGAAGGTGTGGTATTCTCCTTCCAAAGCAAATTTTCTGCTTTGCTTTAGTTCCTCACTTCCTTCATGCATCTCCTTGAGAGCTTTCCACATCTCCTTGGCCGTCTTGATGCCTATGACTTTGTCCATGTCCTCTCTGTCCAATCCATTGAGGATGAACTGTCTTGCCTTGGCATTCTTCTCTATGATGACATAATATTCTGGTTTCCAATCTTCTTCCTTCACGGTAAGATCGACGTGGCCATCTCCATTTTCGACTATCCTCCAGCATTGGTAGTCGTTGGTCTTGATGTGGCTTTCCATGCACTTTTCCCACCATGTTTCTTCTCATTTCTTGCGAAGATGTGGCTTGTTGGTGGAGATTCCGAGCTCAAACTTGCTTGGTTGAGACATAATCTGCAAACTTTATCAAAGATCTAGAGCCTTTCCTGCTCTGATACCAATTGTAGGATCGTGATTGTTAGATAAAAACTTAAGAAACTCATAATATAAATTCTCAGTTCCTTTCGCAGCGGAAATAAAACATCAAACAATTGACAAGTTCCTTATAGTGGAAACCTTTGACTGCCAACTAGCAATCCAGGATAAAAACCACTACCTTTCTTTCGAAAGGATTTCAAAGTCTACTTCTTGATTTCTTATCTCTTTTGGTTACAGCTTATCCTAGGAACGAACACACAGTTCCTTTGTCTTACACACAGTTAGACAATCCTAGATAACTTAACACAATCAATAATCAATCCAAGAAATAGACTTTTGCATCTAGGAACTATCACTTACAGTCACAGGAACTTAGCACTCAGCTCTTCTTCCTTGACTGGTTCCTCTTGATCTCTGTTTGCTTTGATGTTCTTGTTTGGAGGTTCACACTAGATATTTGCTAATGAGTGTGAGTCGTGTCTAAGTGCTTGAAGATAACCCTTGGGTTAGTCTTCCTTTTATAGATGATTCTTTGCAGCTCGATCCTCTCTAGGTTCCCACAGATTGAGCTTGCCCTAGGATGAGTGGTTCTCCTTGGTCCACGTTGTTCTTGGCATGTGCAAACAACCTAGGCAGCTCAGAATCCTTTTAGGTTAGTCAACCTCTTCAGCCAAGTCGTTCTCCAGCTTCCTTCTTCCGAGGTTCAATAATCTGGGCACTTGGGAACTGTCTTCTGGACAGCGACAGGTTCCATGTCCTGTCGCTTTCACCTTTTCTGTCCGAGGTTCAGCGTCTCTAGGTTTCTTGTTGTTTTGCTCTTGGACAATGGCAGGCTTTTGGAAGCTTCGGACAAGTCGTTTTCAACAACTTTTGTCCGAGGTTGTATGTCTCCAGATTTCTCGGGAATCGCAATGTCGCATGCTTTGATTCTGGGCATATCTGGGTTCCTCTGGGTTTCTTCCTCTGTCTTGTTCCTTTGGTTCTCTTGTCCTGTTTGGCTTTCTTGCCTTCGGTAAATTCCTGTGGTTCCTTAAAACACATCTTTGAGATAAAACATTAGTATCATAATATTTGTCATCGTCAAAAGTAGAGAAACTGAGGAAAGGAACTCTCAGGGGAACTTAAATTCCAGAGTTCTGTTTCCTAACAATTTCCTCTCTTTGGCATGCTCGACTAGGACATGTTCATTATAAACGCATGCTTGATATGTCTAAAAATGGCTTAGTTCCTCCATTTGATATGAGTTTAGAGAGGTGTAGAACTTGCATGCTTACTAAGATAACAAGACAACCGTTCCCTGATGTTCAGAGAAATAGTGTAGTGCTTGATTTGATACATAGTGACTTGTGTGATTTTCATGCTTCTCCGTCCTTGGTAAATAAGAAATATGTTGTTACTTACATAGATGATTATTCCCGATATTGTTATGTATTTCTATTGCATGCTAAGGACGAGGCCCTTGGAAAATTTAAAATCTATAAAACTGAAGTGGAACTTTAGTTGGGAACGATGATCAAAAGATTGCGCACCGATAGAAGTGGTGAGTATTTTGACCCAGAATACTTCCAATCCGTAGGAATCATTCATGAAACTACGGCTCCCTATACACCACAACAAAATGGTGTGTTGGAGAGGAAGAATCGAGTTCTTAAAGAACTGGTCAATTCCATGATTTCCTACTCATGTTTAAATGACGGATTTTGGGGGGAAGCCATGTTGATGGCTTGTTACCTATTGAATAGGGTTCCTAACAAAAGGAACAAGACTACCCCATATGAGCTTTGGTTCCAAAGAAAGCCAAATCTGAATTATCTTCGGGTTTGGGGATGTAGGGCGGTTGTAAGACTACCCGAACCCAAGCGAAATACTTTGGGTGAAAGAGGTGTTGAATTTATCTTTATTGGATATGCTGAGCATTCCAAGGCATATAGGTTCTATGTTATTGAACCTAACAAATCTATTTTGGTTCACTCCGTTATAGAGTCAAGAGATGCTATCTTTGATGAAAAACGATTTTCATTGACACTTTTACAAAAAAGTCATTGTTCCCAGTAATAATGGAGACAATGATAGTGTTCCCAATACAAGTGGCAACATTGATATGGATGTCCAACCTGGAAGCAGTGAACCAGAGATCCGAAAGAGTAAAAGAGTAAGGAAGGGAACGTCCTTTGGCCCTGACTTCCATATTTACTTGGTAGAGGGAACAAGGGATGAAGTTGGATCCCAATACTTGTATTGTTACAATATTGAGGATGACCCAAAGACGTTTATTGAGGCAATGAAGTCTCGAGACGTTTCCTTTTGGAAAGAGGCCATAAATGATGAGATGGATTCCATCACGGGGAACACTACATGGGTTTTAGCCAATCTTCCCCCTGGTTGTAAGCCATTGGAAAGTAAGTGGATCTTCAAGAAGAAGATGAAAGTTGATGGAACCATATATACGTTTAAGGCCCGATTGGTTGTTCAAGGCTTTAGACAAAAGTATGGAACCGACTACTTTGATACCTATGCACCGGTTTCTAGGATTACCACCATTAGGCTATTGATTGCCTTGGATGCTATTCACAAGTTGGTTATACACCAAATGGATGTGAAAACAACGTTCCTTAATGGGGACCTTGAGGAAGAAGTGTATATGAAACAACCCGAAGGGTTCGTTATGCCCGGACAAGAGCATAAGGTGTGCAAATTGGTCAAATCTTTGTATGGGCTGAAGCAAGCACCAAAACAATGACATCAAAAGTTTGATGAGGTTGTATTGTCCAATGGATTCAAACTGAATCAATCCGACAAGTGTGTATATAGCAAATTTGAAAATTCTGGGAACGGTGTTATAATTTGCTTGTACGTGGATGACATGTTGATCTTTGGAACGGATCAAAGGCAAGTAGACCTTACAAAGGCATTTTTGTCATCACAATTCTCCATGAAGGACATGGGGGAGGCCGATGTTATCCTAGGGATTAGGATAAGGCGGGGAACAGAGGGCTTATCATTGTCACAATCTCATTACATTGAGAAAGTATTGGAGAAATTCAATTGTGATAAGTACACTCCTTTGAAAACACCATATGATCTGAGTGTTAAACTGTTCCCTAACAAGGGAAAATCAGTTATGCAACTTGAGTACTTAAGGGTTATTGGGTGCTTGATGTATGCCATGACAAGTACTAGGCCGGATATTGCTTTTGTAGTAGGGAAGCTTAGTCTCTATACTAGTAATCCTAGTGCATATCATTGACAAGCGGTTCGACGGGTACTTAAGTACCTTAAGGGAACAGTGGAATTTTGTCTTACTTATAGTGGATCACCCTCGGTGTTAGAGGGATATTCAGATGCAAGTTGGATCACTAATGAAGAGGATCATTCTTCCACTAGTGGGTGGGTGTTCCTTGTTGGTGGGGGTGCCATCTCATGGGCTTCCAAGAAACAAACTTGCATCACGAGTTCCACCATGGAATCAGAGTTTGTTGCCTTAGCTGCTGCTGGGAAAGAAGCGGAATGGCTAAGGAACTTGATATATGAAATTCCATTATGGGAAAAGCCAATTTCACCTATATCAATCCATTGTGATAGCGCTGCAACTTTGGATAATGCATATAGCCATGTTTACAATGGGAAATCACGCCACTTGGGTGTGAGGCATAGTGCGATACGAGAGCTCATTACGCATGGGGTGATTTCGGTGGATTTTGTTAGATCACAACAAAACTTGGCTGACCACTTGACGAAGGGGTTGGCTAGGGACTTGGTTTCCAAGTCAGCTAAGGGGATGGGATTAAGACCCATATAGTTTTCTAGCGGTGGGATACCCAATTCCTTTCCAATTAACGTTGGGAACGAATTTAATGTGGAAAGCCTACACCTAGAAACTGAGAGCACAAAGGAACAGTCCCCAAGTATGTGCTCTATTCCTACAAGTATAGAGGTTGAAAGCAATTTCTTAATAGTTCCTTTGAAAAAGTGCAGATTATAGGTGCACGATTAAGGATGCATTCCTTAAAAGGATCTACCTATATGGGCGTGAAGATTGGCCGCTTCATGAAGTTTGGGTTGACTTCAAAACGCTCACAAATGGATAAGGACTCAAGGTCATTAAGAGAGTCAAGTTAGACTATGGAATTGTACAGTAATTCATGTGTGTGTTATCTTCATGCATCCAAAGAGGTTGATTGGTTCAATCCTTAGGACACCATGATTCTCGGGTGTTTGAAATGTGTAATTACACTAAGACATAAATTTAATCGTTTCGATATTTGTGTTTATGCATGAGTTTGGGATGAAGACTTGCTTATTTTGTGAATCAAGGATTACACTAAAATGGGGGAGGATTGTTGGTGATTTTAGTGTCATCAAGAGACCGTTCCCATATAGGGAACGGTGCCATTTAGTGTGATCGGGATTCATACGAAACTATAAGATCTCACTTAGCTACATCACGGGTTTGGAGGTGTGGAGTACACACTCGTGTAAGCATACTTGAGATTCTGAGGGATGCATTAAGGATATGTGACGTTACCCATATGGGAACAGTGCATCAGAGAGGTTAATTGTGTCTGTAAGACATGTCGACGTTACTTAAGGTTGAACGAGTGGTCGTTCCCTGGAGGGATCAGTCGTTCCCTAGGTGGGAACGTCAAGTTCCTTGAGGCATGGTTAAAGTTTCAGCACGTGATAAATGTGTTGTAACCGCCTTGGTAACCGTCGAAATAACCGCCTCTTAACTACCTTAAATCAGTTGATAAATGATAGAAGTAGTTGGATATCCTTGGAAACGGTTGATGGCAGTTGGGACGGTTGGTAACCGTTAGTAACCGCTTGTAACTGCCGTAACCGTTTCCTGTAACTGCCCGAAAGTCTATATAAAGGCATTTTGGTGATAGTGTTGGGTAATCAGAAAATAGATACGAGTTCTCTATCTGAGTTAAAGTCATACATTAATAATACTTGAACATAGTTTAGTTCCCATCAGAAGTCTTGAAGGGAACTAGAGGATTTGTCTTATCTCACTTCAGATTTTGCGGATTCCCTAAGGCTTAGTAAGGGGCAAAATTCTGATTTCGGAAAGTGTTCTCACGATTCAAATCTTATCCGAGTTACAGCGTTCATTGATCGTTCCCTATTGAAGCCGAAGTCAACATCAAGAGAAGATCAAGACTTGCAGGGAACAATCGCCTCAACATACACTGTTCCTTATTCAGCATACATTGTTCCTACATATAATTCATGCATATAAGATGTGGGATGGCTGGCAGTTTCCCAAGTCTTCGTCAACTGCTGCGGCTGTGTTTCGCCATTTGAGGTGCGTTTCAATATAATGCTGATTTTTTTGGCTAATATTTTCTTGTAGATTTGGTTGCAAGTGTATCTGTACATATTCAAATTTATTCCTTGAGGAGCCAATTACTGCAGGTTCGGCTTTGATGAACTCTAATTCGAGTATTCTTGCTCTTAAGGGTCAGTTGAAGTTTAATGTGATCTTTATGCTTTCACTTGTGCAAATCTAGGCTTCAGAATTTGATTATGATTTTCTTCGGTTCCACTTTATCTATAATGTAATAAGTAATAATAATATCCGATGAATCAATTTTCTGAATCATGGATATTTTTTTCAAGTAGCAATAGTGTGATAGAATGTGATCAACATTCAGAACTTCGAACATTATGTCTAACAGAAAAGAAGAGTACATGCTCTTAATAGGAGAAATTATTAACTTGGAAAATTGTCTTGCTTGACTTTATAACATATGTAAATCCCGTTGTGAGTTTCACATTTTATAGTATAAAGCATATCAACTGTCGGCATTAGGTGAATCGAAGCTTGTGAAGATGTTTGTAAGGACAGTTAATCTGTCAAACAACCAGATAATTAACTATTGGTCACATGTCTACTATTGCTTGTAATTTTTTTTCTATCAACTAACTAATTTTGTGTGTGTTGATTTCTCCTTCTTTGCATTCATGTGCACTGACTTGATTTCTCCCTCTTCACATTCATCTCAAATTTGTTCGAGGTTCAACACTTAAGACAAGTATGTATCATCTTGCCTTGATTATATGTGTAGTTAGTTGACAAAAACTCTTGACCATCCTGCTAATAAGTATAATATTTTATAGAGAGTTAATAAATGCGTGAGACATTATTGCTTGAAATTGGTTATAAGTGTGTAGCGGTAGAGGATTTAGCATATACTGTTATCTTTGTGATTATTTGTTGGATCGTTAGTGTTACGTCTGAGGGAACAAATGCTTTGTTCCCACAGAAGGTGCAGCGGAATATTATAGCAAGAAAGATAATTTAAAGACCTGACGATGTATAGTGGAAACCCCAATCAGTCAAACAACTAATCAAGGAAAAACCACTACTTTCAACCTTCTCGCTTGATATGATTTTGAAGAGTCTACTTGTCTTATTGATTTCTTGATCGGTTACACTTGTAGCCTGGACTTCAAACCCTAGACTTCACACCTAGATTTGAATCTCTTCTATAACGATGAACACGAACCCACTCTTCTAAAACTCACAAATACTTCACTTTCTTTTCTCTCAATTAAATGCTCCGAGTTCATACTTTTGAAATGAATCTCACACTCCAATTTATACAACTCGAAATACTCGTTTAACAAGATAAGATCTCTCTCTCTAAAATCAGCAACAACAAGATATTATTTGATTTAAAAGATATAATCTTAACCGCATATATTATCTAAGGAAAGATTTCCTAAGATAATATAATCGGTCAAGATAAAATCTTTCTCTCTCCAAATCTTCCAATCGGCGTGATCCATCCGATTTCCTTTTCTGCAACTGCATGATCTTCAAAGATAATCTTCATGCTAATTATTCTTCACTCCATTCGCAGCTTGATGTTTATTCAACATTGATGTTCCTTGAGAGGAAACAAAGCATATGGAGAGAGCTTTGTTCCCTCTATAATCCTGCGCTGCTAATGGTTCCCTGTGCCAACTATATTGTTCCTGAAACACTTGATTACCAGATTAGTTGAATGTTTGTTACCATCAAAAGCTAAGGAATTCAACAAATTCCCCCTTTTTGATGGTGACAAACATCCTTGATAAAATAACACATATATGAGATAACGACAGTAGTATGAAGAAAGTTTTCCCCTTTAAGATATAATAGTTCCCCATCAGAGATAGTACATATAAAACATGATTAGTTCCCCCTCAGCTAAGTTACCCGTCATTTCCCCCCTTTTGGCATCATCAAAAACCTGAAAAAAAAGTGCAGAAGGAAAATGAACATATCCGAATAAGCAAGTAACCCCTTTTTCATTAACAAAAAACAAACAAAGACAACTGCATGGACAACAACAAAATAAGCAAAGATAACAAACATGATCAACATGCGAGTCAAGGCAAACCCATAAAACAGAAACAAAGAAAAGCAAAGCAACTAGGGGATAGATGTGCTGGGAATAAAAGAGGGGTTGGTGAGCGGAGAAATACAAAACAGGCGCCACTGGTGCCAGCAGAGGGAGCCGAAGAATGATGAGCAATTAGGGCACGCACATCCTCTATAAGATGTTTTTGTTGTTCCGCCAGTGAAGATACTGCACGGGAGAGCCTCCTTAGTTCCTTTCTCAGATCAGGTCCCTCACTTTGTTCCCCCTCAGAGTCTGCACTTCCAGACTCTTCCTCATCCACATCAGCTTCCATCTCAAGTTCAACCTTGACCCAACCAACACCTTCTTGTAACACAAACTACTTTTTGTGTAGGTTACTAGCATCCAACCGCCGGTAGAAGAAATATTCATTTGTCCCCTATTTGTATACCTTGTGGTGTTCCAATTTTTTTTTTTTTTTTTTTTTTTTTTTTTGGAACAACACAAGGGAGCAATAGGGCAACTTTGCTGAAGTCGCCATATAGATAGAAGGGGAGAAACCACAAGAATCCTTTTTCATATCTTTTCAAGTACTAAGGATAATACTCCCAATCCTCTTCTTTCCTTCTTTTTCCAAAGATCACAACCAAAAAGATATCTTCCAAAAATAAATCTTGTAAAAGATTCTGTCCAAATCCATCAAAGCCCACAAAATCTCAAGCGTAACAAACATCACGCAACCATCACATCAATCCTAAATACACATAACACTTCCCAAGAAGTTGTAGGCCATCATTACACATCATACCTGTCAAATCCCAGCCACAGGCCATAGAGGCAACGATCCGTTTTCTCGACTTTCCAAAAAAAAGATAGAAGAGTGTGATGCGGGGGTAACCTTACCAGAGAGGGTACAAAGAACATCACACAAAATTTCTTGCATATGCAAGAAATTTTGCAAATTAGTGGAGCACAAGCAAAAGGCTAAGCATGTTGTTTATACAATGATCAAGGGAAAGATTGCAAATTAAGACACGACACTTACACAACCACAAAATGCCAAGTAATTTAGCCAATCATTGAGGGAACATAACAAGTAGACATTTAGTTGAGAGAGATCATACCAAGTTCCATGCGGAACTGTTCGAAGGGTTCCCTATTGAGTGCCTTGGTGAAAATGTCTGCGATTTGATCCTTGGTTCCACAAAAGTCCATGGACACCAACCCTTTCTCCACACAATCACGTAGGAAGTGATGTCTTATCTCGATATGCTTGGTACGTGAGTGTTACACAAGATTCTTGGAGATATTTATTGCACTAGTATTGTCACAAAGAATTGGAATAGAGTCAAGAAGAATACCATAGTCGCCGAGTTGTTGTTTAAGCCATAAGAGTTGAGTGAAACAGGCATCGACGACTATGTATTTGGCTTCTGCAGTTGACAACGCAACTGAATTCTGCTTCTTTGACCCCCAAGAAACCAAGCATGGCCCAAGGAACTAATCCATTCCAGATGTAGATTTTCTATCCACTTTGTTCCATGTGAAGTCAGCATCTGTGTATCCAACTAGATCAAAGTTTCCACCCCTTGGATACCACAGACATAGATCGTCTGTTCCCTTCAAGTATCTCAAAATCCTCTTCACTGCTTTGAGGTGTGTCTCTTTGGGATCAGCCTAAAAACGAGCACATAGACACACACTATACATAATATCAGGTCTACTTGCAGTGAGATAAAGAAGCAAACCTATGATTCCTCAATAGAGTGATGGATCAACTCCTTGCTCATGTTCGTCCTTTCCCATTGGATTGTTGGGAGAAATGCGAGTTGTAAAGGACTTTGCATCAGACATTCCGAATTTCTTAACACATTTCCTGAGATACTTCTGTTGATGCACTTTGGTTCCATCTTCTCCTTGAGAGACTTGAAGACCTAAGAAGAACTTGAGTTCCCCAACCATGCTCATCTCTAATTCACTGGCCATCAGACTCGAGAATTTTTGAACCAGTTTATCATCTGAAGAGCCAAAGATGATATCATCCACGTAGACTTGCACAACCAGAGTGTGCTTTCCCTCCTTCAGAAGGAACAGAGTCTTGTCTACTTTCCCACGAATATAACCATGAGACAGAAGGAAATGGGAGAGCCTATCGTACCAGGCCCTCAGAGCCTGCTTAAGACCATACAACGCTTTGTCAAGAACGTAGACATGATCAGATTGGGATGTGTCTTCAAATCCGGGTGTTTTCTCCACATAAACCTCCTCCTTGAGAACTCCATTCAAGAAAGCGGTCTTTACGTCCATTTGTTGCAGTTTGAAGCCGTGGAAAAAGGATAAGGCAATTAGAAATCTTATGGCTTCCAACCTCGCAACAGGAAATGTCTCATCATAGTCGATTCCTTCTTGCTGGTTGTACCCTTTTACCACCAGCCTTGCTTTGTTCCTTGTGACCTGACCTTGATCATCCAGCTTGTTTCTGAACACCCACTTTGTTCCTATAACCGTTTTGTTCCTTGGTCGAGGAACCAACCGCCAAACCTTGTTCCTTTCGAACTGACGGAGTTCTTCTTGCATGGCGTTTATCCAGTCAGGATCCTTCAATGCTTCTCCTACAGTTTTAGGTTCTTGCATAGAAAGAAAAGAATTGAAAGCACATAAATTTTGTAAAGAAGAGCGAGTGCTTTGAGGAATTCCCTTTCGAAAGTCTGTAAGGATTAGATGTATTGGATGAGACCCCTTCTGCTGGTAGTTCCTTATTTGCAGATTATTAATGTCAAACTCGTCGGAGTCAGCATTACTTGCAGTTGAACTTTCACCACCAGTCCCTACATCACCTGGACCTTCTTCAACATTTTCTTCAGCAACAGGGCTTTTCTCAGAAGACTCCACTGAGTCAGGACTTGGGCTTTGTTCCTCCTGAGGGACCAGAGATGATTCAGACGACTGAACGACTTCATCTGTCCCAACAGAGTTGGAGGAGACAAGGGTTCTTGGTGTTGATGGGTCATCATGATTTTCTTGATTTGGAGGGACTCCGTCTTCAACACCGTTTTCCACAAGCTGAAAGCAACCATCTTCAGAAAGACCAGTGTTCGAGGGAACACTAGTTGATTGTACCTGCACATTGTTACCAACCATGACAAATTCATCAAAAACCACGTGAATGCTTTCCTCTACCTTTCTAGTTCTCTTATTGAATACTTTGTAGGCTTTGCTGTGGAGAGAATATCCTACAAAAGTTCCTTCATCACTTCTTGGATCAAACTTCCTAAGAGAATCCATCCCATTGTTGTGGACAAAGCACTTGCAGCCAAAAGTGCGCAGATGAGACACATTAGGCTTTCTTCCCCTTAGCAGTTCATAGGAAGTCTTGTTCAAGAAAGGGCGAATGGTTGCCCTGTTCAGCATATAGCAAGCAGCGTTCAAAGCTTCAGCCCAGAAGCTCATAGGAAGACCACTTGCGATAAGTAGGGTATGCGTCATGTCTTCCAGAGTCATGTTCTTCCTTTCCACAACACCATTTTGCTGCGGAGTCCTGGGAGCTGAAGAATTGTGATTAATGCCATTGGTCGTGCAGAGGGATAGAAACTGAGAGTTCTCAAATTCCGTCCCATGATCAGTGCAGATTGATCCCCATAGACAGTCCAACACTCCTCTCAACTGACTTGAGCCAAGATTCAAACTCAGCGAATACTTCGTCCTTTGATGACAGAAAAAGAGTCCATATGTACCTGGAATAGTCATCCACAATAACAAAAACATAGGCATTTCCATCACGGCTCCTTGTGCGCATAGGCCCACAAAGATCCATGTGGATTAGTTCCAGAGGACGAGTGGTACTTACCTCCTTCTTTGACTTGAAGGATGACCTTACCTGCTTACCTTTGGTGCAAGCATCACAAACTTCATTTCTTGTTGCTTCGATCTTAGGGAGACCGTTCATCAGTTATTGTCTATGAAGTTTGGAAAGAAGTTGAAGACTTGCATGTCCGAACCTCTTATGCCACAGATCTGTTGTCCCAGCGATGGACGACAGACATAGTTCCTTCTCAGGGATAAAAGCAGGATCAACTTTGTAGACGTTGTTGTCGCAGATCCCTTTGAGTAGAATTTTTCCTGTACTTATGCACTCAACATAACAATCATCAGTAGTAAATACTACCCTATTTTTCTTGTTTTGACACAGTTGAGCCACACTGAAAATATCAAATTTGAGATTATTCACGAGTGTCACGTTATCCACAGTAATATGGTTAGAAAGCCTTACCTTACCGAGACCACAAACTTCTCCCATACTCTTATTTCCAAAGGTTATTGAACCTCCAGAGGCCTGTTGAAGTGAGGTAAACTAGCCTTTGTTCTCTGTCATATGACTTGAGCATGCACTATCGAAGTACCAGGAACCTTTCCTCACTTTAGCCTGTATACAAAGGGTTAGTTTTTATGAACCCAGACAAGCTTAGGCTTTCTGGGTGTGGGAGCAACATATTTGATTTTTGAGGTTTTAGTATTCGTTTTCTCCCTAGCAGTGCGAGCAATTTCCTCATTGTGTTTTTTCAGGAGGCACTCTTGTTTATAGTGACCAGAGTGACCACAGTACCAACAGATCCTATGACACTTTAGATCAACATACTTGCTATGTCCAGGCCAAATTGGTTTGTTAGCAACCCTAGAATGAAAATCAATATGGTTGGACTTACCGCTTTGAGATTGCTTTAACCAAATGGAATGAGCCTTCTGTCCATGGTACCAAGCTTTGTTCCCATCAGTCGAATTTGCACAGGCTTTACTATTGTTCTTTCTGGAGGAACTTTCCCCTGTTTCCCGCATAGACTGTTTTCCTTCGACTTCAGGGCTGTTAGACTTGGTGCCATCAACAGGAAGCGTAGGTTGGTAACCAATTCCAAAGTGAGGCACTTCCTTCCTTTCTGTTTTCTTTTCATTCTTGGCTGCTACAAATACAATACCTTTTGGCTTTTTCTTCTGTGCCTCACTGAGTTTAGATAGATCACTAGACAACTTGGCATTGCCTAGTCTTAACATTAATGACTCAGATTCAAGTGAGGAAACAATGAATTCTAGAGACGTGATCTTCTCAGTGAGTTTAGGACACTCATTGCAAGGACTTGGAGAAGAGGATGAAACATTCTCAAGATTGGTCATTTTTTCTGCCCAACCTTTGTTTTCCTCGATCAAACTTGAGATCGATTCATCCTTTTCTTCAATCTGCTCACTGAAAAGACTATTCTCATGAACGAGTTTTTTAATGAAGAAAATTAGGTGTTCCTTAGACTTGCTTTTCAAACTAGAGATGAGTTCAGATTTATTTACCTCAGACTCCTGCAGACCACCTTTTGATTCATCAGGGTCTTCTATGGCCATAAAACAGACATCCCTTGAATGAGAAGATTCTTCATCATCTGAGTCAGAATCACCCCATGTTGCGACCATTACTTGCTTCCCTTCACGAACCGGAGGAAGACCTGCCTTTTTCTTGAAGCAATTTTTGGCAAAATGTCCCTTGTTTTGACAGTGGTAACAAACAATATCCTTCGTGTCTTTGTTCCCTTCGGAGGAACGAGGGGTGCCCTTGTTTCGAGACCATATCTTCTTCATTGCTCTAGTGATGAGAGCCACATCTTCATCACCATCCTCATCTTCATCTTCAACTTGAGACAAGTCAAAGGCACGTTACACCTTTAAAGCAATGATTTGAGCCTTCTCTGCTCCTTTCTTGTTCATCTTGTGATTATAGACAGAGACGTTGCTTTCCAGTTTTGCAACAACCTCTTCCATAGTGAGAGTCTTGACGTCAGTCTGGGAGTAAAGGGCGAGAGCAATTGCGTCCCATTGGGAGTTAAGGCCTTGCATGAAGTGGTGAGTAAGCTTCCAGTCTGGCAGCTTTTCACCAAGAAACTCTAGTTGACCTACAATACCCTGGAATCTGGAGTAGAACTCTTGGATGTGTTCACCTTTTCCTTGAGAGATTTGATCATACTCCTTCATCAGGCAAAGAATTCGATTCTTCTTGACATCTTCATTTTCGTGATGGAGGCGTCTTAATGCATCCAGAACTCCTTGGCAGTTTTGTAACCGATGATTTTCTTGAGATCAGTAGGGAATAGAGCCATGTGAAGGATCTTCTTGGCTCTGCTGTTTTTCTCCAGCTTTTTCCAGTCTTCATCCGTGTAGTCGGCCCTTGGCTTTGGATTTGTAGCATCTTTCTCATTTGGGATAGCTATGGGGCCTACTTCAATGATTCTCCATATTTGTCCATCAAGGGAACAAATATGGGACTCGATTTGCTTAACCCACCAGTCATATTCTCCAGCCTTCAGAATCAGAGGCTTCCAGAATGAATCTCCAATAGCATTGCTTGATGACATCTTTCCTGCAAAGTCTTAACGAAAACAATCTAGAACACCAGGCTCTGATACCAATTGTTGGATCGTTAGTGTTACGTCTGAGGGAACAAATCCTTTGTTCCCACAGAAGGTGCAGCGGAATATTATAGCAAGAAATATAATATAAAGAACTCACGATGTATAGTGGAAACCCCAATCAATCAAATAACTAATCAAGGAAAAACCACTACCTTCAAGCTTCTCACTTGAGAGGATTTTGATAAGTCTACTTGTCTTATTGATTTCTTGATCGGTTACACTTGTAGCCTGGACTTCAAACCCTAGACTTCCCACCTAGATTTGAATCTCTTCTACAACGATGAACACGAACTCACTCTTCTAAGACTCACATACACTTCACTTTCTTTTCTCTCAATTAAATGCTCCGAGTTTGTACTTTTGAAATGAATCTCACACTCCAATGTATACAAATCGAAATACTCGTTTAACAAGATAAGATATCTCTCTCTAAAATCAGCAACAAGAAGATATTATTTGATTTAAAAGATATAATCTTAACCGCATATATTATCTAAGGAAATATTTCCTAAGATAATATAATCGGTCAAGATAAAATCTTTCTCTCTCCAAATATTCCAATCGGCGTGATCCACCCGATTTCCTTTTCTGCAACTGCATGATCTTCAAAGATAATCTTCATAATCTTCATGCTAATTATTCTTCACTCCATTCGCAGCTTGATGTTTATTCGACATTGATGTTCCTTGAGAGGAAACAAAGCATATGGAGAGAGCTTTGTTCCCTCTATAATCCTGCGCTGTTAATGGTTTCCTGTGACAACTGTATTGTTCCTAAAACACTTGATTACCAGATTAGTTGAATGTTTGTTACCATCAAAACCTAAGGAATTCAACATTATTGTTTCCATGTGTTATTTTCTGTGTACAATTGGTTAGATAAACAAATTTATGATTTTCTTTTGGCCTTGCTTCATTTCCTTATTTCATTGTTTTTGCCACATGCCAGTTACTGCTCCATTTTTTATCAGAACTAGCAAGGCAAGAAAAATTAAGTGCAATTAGGGGGAAGGGCATTGCATTATAATTTTTGCACTTATTTCTTTTCAACTCCTGAGGTGATTGAGAAGCCTGGTGATACTATTTTATCTAGGCTGAAAAGTTTGTATTTGCAGGCCAAGTAACTTTCGAAGTTGGAAGTGAGGTATATGTATCATCTTTTAAATCTTATTGCATACAGGGGAATGATCTCTCATGTTTTGAATCCCTATATCCAGGCTGAGGCTGATTCCATTGAAACTTTTGGCTTCAACTTTCAACGAGCAAACCACTGTTGAGGAGGCTGAAGGTTGGATACAAGTGACTTGGGGAGATCGACGATTTAGTGAAGTTGGTGGGTCAGGCTTAACCCTCCAAAAAGACACAGAGTCGTCATGTAATTTCACCAAAATTGGCTGAAATCCACACCAAAACCTCGGCTTCAGCTACTCGATTATGGAATCAACCGCCTTGAGGCACCGCTTTCACCCACCGCCTTAGCTGGCAATAACATGAATTGGCCTTTTCAATCTCTCTTAAACGCAGGTTGGACAAGGTTCCTGCGACAATGTCACTATCTTGCCCACTTTGCTCATAAATGATATCCAATATAGAGGTTTGTTTATACAACTACTTGCCAATTCTAAAGGAGTGCCATTTAAGTACTTAAACTTCTACTCTGCTAATTATCTTCAAACACAACTCTAGCTTTTGCCAATTTATTATGTTCTTATGAAGGTAAACTTGAAAGCTTGGCTGTATTGAAGGCTAATGTGCTTGATTGAAGGAGACAATTGATTCTCTTGTTCGCTTAAGTTCAGGTTCGTGATCTACCCATTACACGAGTCCTCGTATTTTGTAATCAGATTCACCAAAAGCCGACGTGTCTAGTACGTGCGATATTATCAGATCTTGAGACTAATGAGTGTCTAGATACTGACAACGAATGTTGGCAGGACATCAGAGCATGTTGTCATGGCTTCTCAACTTCGTTGCTAATTTTAATGTTGAGCTTTTGGATTTTATTGAGTGTAAACTATGTTATCCGTAGTATGGAATTTGTGTGTTTTTTTAATTTGTATTCCTTGATGTCTTTATTATTCACCTTATATGATTGCCTAGAGTTTTCTAGAGTTTCACATGTGTAATATGACCCTTGATGGTAATCTTCTTCTTTAGGAGCAAAAGATGACTGTTCAGTTGGCTAATACTGTATGTCCAATTTACTAAAAGGAAGGCCTGCTCTGGTATCATATTTTTCTATTAACAACATAGTTGGGACTTGGGATACAATTATTTGGATGGTCTAATTTGGATGATGGTCTTTAAGTGTTACTCAAGTAAGATGGTCTTTGAAAGAGTTGTTTATTGCAATACAACAGATATATTGGTGTATGATTGACTGTATAAGTTATTTATGTGGTTAATGTCCAGAATTCTCTTAATTTGTTAGTTTAATCATTGGATGAAACGGTTAATTGGGACATGTACCCCTATCTGGGGGTATATTTGATGCATTTTTTGCTAAAGTGTAATATGATTTTTAAGAATATTATCCTAGCTTTGTTTGCCTAAATTAAGTTAGGCTCAAGCAGACCAAGCTTATGGTGGGAGACTGTTGTTGGCATCTTGCTTGAAAAAAATCAACCTCATGCCACTATATTGAGGTGTTGTAACCCAAAAACTTTTGCAACAATAAACATTAGAAAAATACTTCTTCAAGTAGATTCAGTTGGACCAAATAAAGTTGGCTATTTTGCAAGGATATACCACATTGTGAATGAAATTTGCAAAGTTGTACTTATATTTTTGGATATAACTGTAATAACATAAAGTGACTTTATTTGATTTTATTTTGCTTTTATATTTTGGGTAGAAAATGCATTATCAGAATTTGTAAATCGAAATTTAAAAGGAAAAGAAAAGAAGTTGAAAAGTTGAAAAGATGGCAACAGGCTTGATTGTACTGTGTGTCAGAATTTAAAATTATATATGGAGAGAAGCTGTGATTAAGCCGGATGGAGATTAAGCTTAAGCTTAATGTTAAACCAAATGAATTTCAGCCACAAAAAACGCTGATGTGTAGCTGTCAAATCACTGCATATTTCCCGCCAAAACTAAGCTAGCTTAGTTAATCGTCTCTTTCCCACCAAAAATTACGTTAGGCTTCTTCATCTTACCAGGTTATTGCCACTGTTAAATCAAGCTTCCTTTATTTATGTCCTCTGCTTCATACCTGTCATCCGAGTTATTGCCACTGTTAAACCAAGCTTCCTTTATTGCCACTGTTAATATTCTCATTTTCTATGGGTAAGTTTTCATATTAGATTCACACGTGCTCTGTTTTATTTGTGTTTATTTTTGTTTGTTTCTTTAATTAACTTTTCTTATTTTTTGCTTCTTCAGGAAGATCAACTCCAACGTATATGGTTTCTCTAATCAGTGGAGGAAAGTGGAGGTGCGAGAATGAGATTTGGATTTATGAAGGAACAAAAAAGGCGAAGGGGATGATGGTTAGTGAGAAAATCGATTATGAATCACTGAAGATCAAGATTGCAGAAAAACTGGAAATTGATCTTACCAGGTTCGACTTGAAGATGAGTTACATGTCTTTACAAAATCCGCACTTTCCTCCCTTTGATATTTGCGATAAGGATGATGTAGAAGCATACATCTTTTTGAACATGACAAATTGTAAAGACAGAGTTTGGCCAATTGCTTTGCATTCCATTGTGCAACCAAAATCTGGAGTTTCAAAAGAAAAGCCTAAATTAGTTCCAAAAGAAGAAGAAGAGATGATCGATGTTCCATTAAGTGCACCTCAACCTGTATCCCAGCCTGGAAATGATGGTGCATCTTTTACTCCTATACTAAGCCAAAAAAGAAAGTCGGACCAGATGTTGAGCGACATATTAGATGCTGATCTTTTAGAAGATGAAATAGGAGTGGGGGGGATGCATGTCCGGATGTCTATGAAGGGTGGAGAGAAACAGAATGTTGACACTGTTACAAAGTGGTTTTGTAAGAAAGCCAAGACAGTTGAGGTTGTGTCACTAAGCAGTGACGATGAAGAGGAGGATGTTGTTATTTCTGCAACCAAGCATAAAGGTTGTGACCTTGTCAACCTTTCCGAGGAAGAAGAGGAATACATTGAAAATGTTGACAACGTTGAGGAGGTTGATATTGGGAAGCCTGAATATCTGGATGCTATTGATGAAGCCGAAGAGAGATATTACCGTTCTGAAGTCCCTACTGACTTTCAAAATTTGGTGGATGTAGAAGAAGTGGAGGACAAGTCGAAGTCCAAGACAATCAAGTGTGGAGATATGTTTCAAACCAAGAAGGAGCTTCAGCATGCGTTAGCCGCATATGCTATGGACAATTGTGTAGAAATGCTTGTGAAGAGGTCTGATAAGACTTGTTATGTGGTGGAGTGCAAAAATAGAGGATGTTCATTTGGTTTTCGTGCTTCAGTGAAGATAGGTACTAGTGCGTTTATTGTCCGGAGGTTTGCTACAAACCATACATGTGGGATGTTGTTCAGGCAGGATCACAACAGGCATGCCACTGCCTCCGTAATTTCACAGAGTATTCTTGATAGGTATATATTGTTTTTGTTGAAGATTTTAACTTCAATTCAGACAGTTTTATGCAAAATGTCTAAAGACTATCTATTGGTGTTGGTGTAACAGGTTTAGAGGTCGCAAGGATGCACCAAGGGCAAGAGAGATACAAGCTGTCATGAAAGGCCTGGGAGTCGATGCCAGTTATCACAAAGCCAATAGAGCAAGAGTGCTAGCAGAGGACATTATTCGAGGGACTGCCGAGGAAGGTTACAGTCAACTTCACTCATGGCAACATATGTTGAAAGAGGTCAATCCTGGCACGCATACAGCTATAATAACAGATTCTGAAAACCGTTTTAAGTACTGCTTCTGGGCCTTGGGTGCTTGCATCAGGGCTGTTCCCCGTTTGAGAAAGGTAACTTTATGTTTCTCCAACTTTATTGTTTGTCTTGATTATATAATATGACCTGGAGGGTAAACTTCAATAGGGTGACCGGTTTTATATGAAAATCAGGTGATTTGTGTTGATGGAGCACACATAGGAGGGAGATTCAACGGACAACTTCTTCTAGCTACTGCCCAAGATGGAAACAGACAAATCTACCCCCTGGCCTTTGCTGTAGTAGACAGTGAGAATAAGGATTCTTGGTCCTTCTTCTTTAAGGAGTTGAAGAAAGCTGTTGTACCCGATAGCGTGGATGTGGTTTTTGTCTCTGATCGTCATTTGAGTATAAAAGCTGCTCTGAAAACACAATACACTCTTGCTAGCCATGGATATTGCATTTATCATATGCTACAAAACTTCAAGCTGAAGTGCCGTTGGGGAGGCTTGCAAGACTAGTGGTTCAAGGTTGCAAAGGCGTACACGGTAGAAGAATATAGGACCGAGCTTGAGATCCTAAGAAACAGGGCTCCGGCTGTGGTAAAAGATGCTCTGAAAGTGCCCCTTAATCAGTGGTCAAGGGCATATTTCTCAACTGACAGGTTCAACATCATGACTACAAACAATGCAGAATGTCTGAACAATGTGTTTAAAGAGGAGCGTATGTGGCCTATTTTACCATTGTTTGATGTTATCTTGCATACCTTTGCCACCTGGTTCTGTGAAAGGAGGGAGTCGGCTGCTACGTGGGCTGAGGTAAGTACCAGGTCTGTGACCAAAACCATGGATCAAAGGTATGCGGCTTCTGTGACAATGAGTGTCCATAGGCTAAGTGATATTGAAGCAGAGGTGACAGATGGAAGGAATAAGTACGAAATGAATATTCGCCGACTAACTTGCCAATGCAATGTCTTTCAGAAAGATCGAATTCCATGCACACATGCTATGGCAGTAGCAAAGGATAGGGGTGTTGATGTTACTACTCTGGTTACTCATTTCTATTGCAATAACAGTTTGAAAGATGTTTACAAGGAAACCATCCATCTAGTCCCCCCACGCAAGCAATGGGATGTTCCATTGTCCGTATCGCAAATCGCATGTTTGCCACCACCATGGAAAAGGGGCGCTGGTAGACCAAGGCTGAATAGATACAAGGCTAGGTGAGAGAGACCCTACAAACGTGTGTCCAATAGATGTGCAAGATGTGGGCTGACTGGTCATACTTACCAGAGGTGCTATCGGGCTGCAAGAGGAGGATCAAGGGTAAGACCATAGTGTGCTATCTTTCATAGTGTGCTATCTTTTATATTCCAGTTATGAACAATGCTATTTTTTTTGGTATGGTTTTGGTAAGCTTAATATGACCAATAAGAGATCTCAAACTCTTAAATGATCTCTTATAAGTCATATTACTTTACTTTTGTGTCTGTTACTTATTCCAGTGATGAACCATGGGATGCTTTATGCTTCTTAGTTAATGTAATACTATCTCGCCACCTTTGAATGTAAAACCTGTCACTTATCTACCTTTGCAAAAATGTTATGAATGTGTGGTGTATTATGCTTCTTAGTTAAGTTCAGATTTATGGTGAAAAGAGTTCACACAAATCATCCATCTTGGGTAAGAAAAATAACATTAAAAGCAGGTGTCATTCTGATTTCAGCATGAATACTTCCTTAAAGCTTAAAGCATGAAACATATATAATTGAAAATCCTTCAAGCTTACACTTTCCCATAAAATCCTACAGCTTAAATAGTTCTAGACATAGATAGCTTACAAGACTCTTAACAACCGAGAGCTTACAACAGGCTAAGTGAAATAGACTTTAATTACACAAGCCATTACCACAAAAAAACAAGTAACCTTCAGCACACGTTCAACATAGTTTGACGCCTTAACTCGACACTCTTCTTCATGACCGATAACACTCTTTGCACCACCTTTAAGCCTTATCACTTCCTGCTGTAGCATTCCAAGCTCTGCCTCATATGCTGAAATTATACTCTCTTTCACATCCAATGCATCTTTCACCTGGATTATCTCATCTCTTAGCATAGGAATAAGTTCTGTTGCAATAGGACAAAGTGGAGGGTCATACCATTCCCAAAATCCACAACCTCCAACCTGCATTCAATCCAAAATACATGAAAACTGGATTCGTATCATAAAGTATTCAAAACACTTTTAAAACAAAATATTATGAATATTAGCAAACAAGCTAGATACGCACCCGGTTTACACATCTTATAAATCTCCTTCCCGGATTCTCGTTTGTCATAGAAGTGAAATATCGGCAGGCAACACCACATGCACATCTTATCAATTTGGACTCCATTGCTGCTGTATTCCATCTCCTCATGAATAAACATGAGTTTAGGCTACGTCTTGTCTTCATCAGTAGTAATCAAAACATCTTTGTCAGAAGAGTTTCAAGCTACTTTGCCAAACCACATATTAGAGTTCACAAAATTTCAAGCAAAAACAAAACAATAGCAAATACGGAATTCTGTAGCAAATCCACAATTCAATTCGTATTTTAGAACATACATTGAAACAAAACAGTAGCAAATACTTCCCCAAATTGAAACCCTAAATCATACCAAACTTACCTTTACATTCCCACCACTGCTGGATCCTTCCGAGTATGCCATGGGTTACGCCCTCGAGCTCTCTCAATCTCCACTCCCTGCGAAATACACCCTTCAATCGATTCTCGGAGTTGTATAGAGTTTTTGAAATGCCTCAATGAGCCATGGGAGAAGGATGAAGAAAATACGATAGCTGTAGGATGAGGGTAAGAATTTGGGTGAGTTTAAAATTCATCTAAACCGGGTTTTGGAAATTGTTTTGACTAATCGGTTAATTTTAATCAATCAAAACCGGGTTTTGGAAATATTGCTCTCCACCATTGAATTTAAAACCTGTCACTTAAGGTATAAACTTTCACTTATATTGTTTTCCACTGCTTGTCGAAACACAACACATTGTTCATGCATCAAAGTTGAAACACAACACATTGGATGAGATAGATGACTTATACAACAACAGAATCAGAAGAGTTGAAACACAATACATTGTTCGTACATCAAATTTGCCCCAAAAACACAACGCAAACAAAACATTTTTCATGCATCAAAGTTGCAATCCAAACAAAACATTGTTCACACAATCTAGTGTTATGATGACACACTATTGTCCATAGTTCAACATTGTCTTCCACTGCTTGTCGAACACAGTATTAGCAATGTCGAATCTGTGATAGTCGATCGTATCATCTGAAATGAGGGAGAGATCATCACTTCCAAAACTCAACCACTCAATGTACTTCAAGGTGTATACTCCACAGTCACCACTACAACCAAAAATAAGAAAGGTCAATTCTATGTTAATATTTTAGGTGGCGGGTAAAAAACAAACTGGAAGCAAGATATCTTACGCTCTTATGTTCTGTTCCAGATTGCCAACTCTTCCATTGTAAGTAAGAACTGAGACACCCCGGTGTGCATATTTCTTGGACAAAGGTTCGTGCTTGCTCACAAACTTAGGAAGATACTTGATAATAGGGGCGACTGCTTCTTCTATGACATGATCACGCTTCAGATTCGCATTGCAATCAAACACACTTAAGCTCCAATTAACCAGGTCAATTTGAATGGCAACCCAGTGGTTTGTGCCCACAAAAATCGGTGCATAGATGAAGTCCACCTCTTCCCAATTCTTCCCATGAAAAATTGGAAGTTCACCTCTAAAGTATCGAGCGACGCGATCTGGAAATTCTGGTACTGCAACACCACCCATTTCACACTTGTGTTGGTCTTTGTAGTCTTCACACCATGTAGTGTCCATAATAGCCGCCTTATGATTCTCACTTGGGTTCTTCAGGAGCGCATCGCGAAGTAAAATTAGGACCTCATCTAAGTGCTGGCAACAAAAATTTACAAAATCAATATATTGATAGAGTATGTGGACAAAATTTACAATTTTTTTAAAAACCGGTCACCCTTACCAAATTACCCCACCACTTAGTTGGTTCAATTAAGCTCTCCATGAAATCATTGTCAATGTATATTTTGCTAACTCCACGGAATTCTATAGGTCTGCAACATAAAGGACAATATAAGTACATAAACTTCATTGGATGAGAGAGATATAAGTTGGATATACATACCTTTCATCCTTGTACCACTCTATTACAAGAGTCATTTCCTTGACAGCTGGATTTTTTGTGATCCTTTTCCAAAAACTCTTACCCCTCACTTCCTTCTTCTTGTCCTTGTCCTTCTCATTGTCCTTGGCCTTTTGGTTGTTTTGTTTCTTAGATCTATAAGGGGAGAGGACTGAAGCAGATGGCTTCACACTACGCTTGGGGAGGTACCTTGACTTCTTTGGGGACTTCTTTGGAGATAGACCCACAGCCTTCTTCCTATTGCCGAAAACAACTTGGCCTTTGGCAAACTCTTGTTTCACATTCACAACCTCCTCAATACCCTCCTTCTCAACCTCTTCCTTACCAGCCTCTTCCTTCTCATCCTTGTCAATGTCAACCTTACCAACCTCTTCCTTCTCATCTCCTTCCTTCCCAACCTCTTCTTTCCCAACCTCTTCCTTCTTTCCCGACCTCCTTCTCTCTAACTTCCTTCTCAATAAATGAACGGCTACTGCCCTAGAAACCTGGACTTCTGCTTCCTGGCTTTCTTGCTCTTCCCTTGGGGCATCTTCTACATCATCTGTGATAGTACTATCAACATTCGGTATCAACTCATCTTGCTCCCTAGGGGCATCAACATCATCATCAGGCATTCCATCCTTATCAGTTAGCTTCTCACTAATGTCAGCTACAACATCCATTACTATATCTCCAGTTCTTCTACCAACACCAACTAATACATAATTTTCCTCCAATTCCTGAAGTTACATTTACCACAAAAATATATATTACTTCAAAATAATGTGCATATTCCAATTTTTAAAACCTACAACACATTTCTCAAAATTTATAACCTGTCATGCTTCATTAATACACTCGACATGTACTTATGGCATACCTTATATACTTGTATGGCCAAACCAGAATTGTCTTGTATGGCCACATTTTCATCACTGTCTCTAGGGTTGTCATCTAGGTTCACATCATTATCCTTTGAATTTTGTTCAAATGCCTCACTAACAAATTCTTGATTATTCTCAATAATGGGCTCACTGCTTCCTTCTTCTGTTTC
The DNA here is from genome assembly GCA_027886185.1 of Rheum nobile. Classification (NCBI taxonomy): domain Eukaryota; kingdom Viridiplantae; phylum Streptophyta; class Magnoliopsida; order Caryophyllales; family Polygonaceae; genus Rheum; species Rheum nobile. Next base: position 955,794 of record WOAB01000065.1, read on the forward strand.
ATTTCCCTGCAATGATAGATAATTTTTAGTGTTATCTATCTAATTTAAGTTTCTTCAACTCCATATCCTGCCATACTTGTTTAAAATATCTATGAAAGTAGAAATCTTAAAATAATTGGAATGTCATACCTTAGTATCAACATCCATCAAATTATGATCTCCACTAACAGCCTTGTCACTACCAGCCTTTTCATCATCCTCATCCACACTAACAGCCTTGTCACTACCAGCCTTTTCATCCTCACTAACAGCCTTTTCATCATTCTCATCCTCACTAACAGCCTTTTCACTACCAGCCTTTTCATCCTCACTAACAGCCTTTTCATCATCCTTACTTTTTTCATTGTCACTACCTTCACTATCACTTGCTTCAGTCTCAGAACCTTCTGAATCATCTATATAATCATCAACTCCATCAAACTCTTCACTATCACTATCACTTGCTTGAGCCTCAGACTTCTTAACCATTCTTTTCTTCCTCTTAGGAACCTTTTCAAAAACTTGGACATTGTTCCTCTCCAACCTGTCAATCCTCTCACATAGACCGTGTTCCATCTTAGCAATCTTGTTACACAACTGATTAATGATATCCATCATCTGCCTTGCATTTGCATCACCACTAACTTCTCCTTTGAAAGCCTCTTTCCCCTTGTTATGCTCTTTCAGTTTGGCATTTGCCTTTCCCATAGCCATAGCCTCAGATACTATTTTGTCAAAGAAAGGGTCCTTGACTTCATCATGGAATCTGCAGGCACTTAACAAACTCTTCTCAGATTCATCAGGTATGAGAATAGGCAGGACCTTCAGCTTTGGATCAGCAAAACACAACTAAAGCAGTCCATGTTTAGGACATTGCTCTGAGTACCAACGAAGACCTCGGGGTATAGCTGTCTCATTTATCTTGGAAGCATACTGGACTCCAAAGCTTTGGACACATTCCCATATCCAAACCTACATAGACACAACTTTTTCATTATTCAAACTTGTATGAACTTTAACATTTCAAATCCAGACACCCTTCACTAGGTAACTAGTCAAGCATATTAAAACTTGTATGAACTTTAACAATTCAAACAAATGTTTGCATGATTTCAGGACAAATTCCATATAACAATTCAATTCTTTGATTTAAAAGTGATCCAACAGTTTCTCAAACTTCAAATATTTACTTTATAGGTATCACTTCAAGTTTAAACACTTAAATCCCACCACCCAACACTATCAAACTTGTCAGGGATATATAGGCAAAAGCAATTACTAATTTAATATACCTGAAATACAACTGGCATTCCTTGAATGGTATAGGGAATCCTTGCATCTTCAGAGAGTAGCAAAGCTTTTTCAACAGTAAGCATTCTTCTGGCCATAGATTTTGTCAAAGACCTGTGAAACTCTTTATACGCAACTCTTCCCCAAGGATAATCCCAAAACTTGTCCATGTTATCCAGAAGCTTCACATGTTCAGCTTTAACTAGTCTCTTCTTATCTCCTCCAAGAAAAATACCTTCAACTATCAAAAGCAATGTCATCTTCAACTTGTAATTATCTAGCAGTCTATAATCCCTGAACCTCTCATACAAGTCTTGCACTGAGGTTTTAGGACCAGCAGGACCACCAAAGAACTTCTCCATCACTTGTACATCTTTCTTTTTCTTCTTCCCAACTGATTCTGGTGGCATTTGGCCACAATTTAAACCAGTTATCAATGCAAACTCCTTCATTGAAAACCTTAACACTTTACCACCTATCTCATACCAGGTCTCCCACTTCTTTTTTGATTTTAGTTGCTTAAAAAGAACAGTATGTACAGTTTGGGAAGAAAATGTAACCTGACGCAGCATTTTCATTACATTTCCAAAAGGGCTTGCAATTATCCTTCTCCAATCTGCACCAGTCAATTTGTTTTCAATATCACGCACGTATGAAATCCTACAGTTGATATTGATTCTTCCATATAAAGGGTCTCCTTTGTAGAATGCGTACTTAATCTACAATTGAATAACAGAACTTTCATAAGTTACATACACAATGGTGTCGGGATATCAATAAACCCTAGATGCACAAATTGAAAAGTTAAAACATTTGCCTCATTAGTTTTTTTTTTACTTACATCTTCCTTGAAAGTTAAAGGCTTCATGCTTTTCCACCTTTTCAGAAGAGCGACAACTTCATTTTTCTTCACAGAATAACCGCTCTCTGATTTAGGCTTCTTCGCAACAGATTTTGTAGCTTTGGGTTTTGCAGATGGAGGGGTTTTCTTCGCAGCAAATTTTGCCTTCCTCTTAGCACCTTGTTCTTCTTCATCCACCCCTCTTTTTCTTTTCTTCTGCGGTGTCGCATCATTGGAAGCTCTGGTAACAACCATTCTCTGTTTTCTCTGTTTCTTTCTTTGTTTGGGCTTCAATGGTTCCAGCGAAAGCAGAGGAGGATAAGTTCGGAACGGTTCAGGAAGGTTAGCAGAGGTTGAGGGCGGTTACAGAGGTCGCCGGAATTCAATTTCGGTGTCCGGTGAAGAAGAGTAATTTTGGGGGGTTGAAAATGGGTTGATGTTATGATGTTAAAATGAGTTAAATGGGTTCAAATTAATGAGGCAAATTAATGGGTTGAAAATGGGTTTAAATTTGGCAAATTAATTCGTTTAGCTTAGCACTAAATAGGCAAATTAATTTGGTTCAGATTTGGCAATTACCTGTTAGAATAATTATTCTGATGTTCTCATTTTTCTTTACTTCAATTTTCAAGTTTACATTTCCAATGGTAAGTCACATCATGGCAAATCAATTGAAATTTTCTTTTTTTTCTTCTATTTCGAAATATATTATAATAAACATTACAATTGGACAAGAAAAGGTAAATGTAATACCGATTTTATCTTTTCAAAATTATCACCAAATTATGTGTTTTGCCAAATTTGCCCTTATTTGGGTACAAATGTGGGTATTCTTGTCATAACCTATAAAAGAAGTACAACTTTGCAATTATTGCCATAAAAGTGGTATATTTGCTGCCAATTTTTCAATAAAGTTTCAGTTTTCCGGTTACATGGATGAAGGTTTAGGCATATATTCAAACTATCAGAATAAGTTGACTTGATAGCTTACAAGTCCGTCCAACGTTTTGTGTTTCATTCTTTAGGAGTACATACTCCAGAAAGTCCTACTATCAATTGTTACCTGATTGATAATCTCTCTCATGTGTTTCGTGCATTTAGACATCTCCAATTTACATAAATTAATTAGAATCCTTATTACTATTTAGCCTATCAAATTAACCAAACCAATTCAATGATTCAACTTATACGGGTGCTTTCCTATACGTAAACCCAACCAAAGTCATATCCTTACAAAAAAATAAATAGTAATTAACAAAAATTACATGAATTGAACATGACTTTACGGTTCTTATCGACAAAAGCCGGCTCAACCAGAAGAAATCCCTCCTAACGGTCCAGACCCACTCATCCAAGGTAACAATGATGGATATGAACATGAAAAGGAAGGAGGAGAGGGAAGAAGACACATATTTAATTCGTGCACAATATTACTTCTGGGGCCCATCTTGTACAATATTTCTTACACAGACTTGTATGCGTCAATTTTTTTTTAGGAGTAAAATGACCCATCTTACCACTACTAATCTTACTACATTTATTATTGGCTTCCCTATTATCTCAGGGCCCTGGGCCATCGCCTAAGTCAACCAAGGCAAAAGGCCGACCCTTCTTTGGGATACTGCATACAGGAAATTGCTTTTGAAAGTTCATATATTTGCTACAAACGTTTTTGGAAAATCGCTTTTGATTTGGTAGGAAGTGAAACAATTAGGTTCATGCATAGAGGATATGGTTGACCATACATAGTATTGTTTGTTATTCAACCAAAAATAAATAAATAATCACATTAAATAGATTTATGTATCATTATACTAATATCTTTGTAGTATAATTTTGTCAATTTGATTTTTTTTATTTACTATTGTCGTTGTTCATTAATTGTTTTAAAAATTTGAGTAGTGACTAAATCATTTATTAACTAATGAGTTGTATTCACCCGTCACCCGTGCATGGCACGGGCGTTTAGGGATGTCAACGGGACGGGGATTCCCCATTCCCCATGGGGAATCCCCGCTACAGGGACGGAGAATTTAAACGGGGATGGGGGCGGGGGCGGGGAAAAACTTAAAAACGAGCGGGGACGGGGAGCAGGGCGGGGATAGAGGTCCCCACCCCGTTCCCCGCCCCGTCCCCGGCGGGAATCCCCGCCGTATACAATATTTTTGTGATTTTCTTAACCTTAAATCCAAAATTTTATATTGTTTAGTCCCTAAACCTTGTACCCTTTAGACGTTAAACCATAAATCTCAAATTATTTATATCCTAAATTGTAATAATATATAAATTTAGACAAAAAATAAAAAAAATATGTGTACTGAAACGGGGACGGGGATCCCCGACGGGGAGCGGGGCCCCGGCGGGGACGAGAACGGGGGAAGATTTTGATCCCCGTTCAGGGACGGGGGCGGGGACTGGGGCCAAAAACGGGGATGGGGATGGGGACGGGGACGGGGAGAGTACTGCCCGCCCCGAACCCGCCCCGTTGCCATCCCTACGAGCGTTACACTAGTTTAGTTTAACGGAAAATAGTATAAAAGTAAAACAACGGGGACAATTTTCGCACATGGTTTCTTATGCCCCGCACCGCATTTTGAGCGTTACCTAGTGGCGCCCAAAAAGTGAACCAATTTTTTTAAATCCGATTTAAGTGAATTGTTTTAAAAATAAAATAAAATAAGAAATGGTAGATCACAAAGGGTTAGTTTGTGAAGCCCTTTATGCGCAACTTGGTAGAGCATAAATGATTTTATGGTTTATTTGACTTTAGGGTTTAGGGTAGTGTATAACAATTCATAGACAAATCTCAAACTCCTGATAATATTTTGATTTGAGATTAGGGGAAAAAATCCAATTATCCCAACGAGCCCCTAAACCGGACGAACCACCCCAACTGCCTACACGTTTCGACGTCCTAAACAATTTACCAAAATATTCGAGCCATATCTAGATATTGGAAGTTATTTACCCGAAATAAACCCATAAATCTTAAACTTTGTACTATAATGTAAGAGACCATAAACTTTAAATCCTAAACCCTAAAACCCTAGAAATTCGGATTCTCTCTCACAGCTTGTGGGAACCACCTAGTGGCGCACATAGGGTTTCTACTGTACCCCCTTGTGCTTTACTAGGTGGTGCCCAAAGGTAGTGTGGGATTATCCAAATCCGAATTTTTAGGGTTTAGGGTAACGTATAACAATTCATAGGCAAATCCAAAACTCTAAACCATTATTTGATTTAAGATTAGGGAAAAAAATCCAGTCATCCTAACGAGGCCCTAAACCTGACGTCATTGCCCCAACCACCAACACATTTCTACGTCATAAACAATTTACCAAAATATGAAGGACCATATATAGATATTGGAAGTTAATTACCCGAAATAAACACATAAATCTTAAACTTTGTACTATAATGTAAGAGACCATAAATTTTAAACCCTAAATCCTAAAAATTCGTATTTGGATTCTGTCTCACAGCCTGTGGGGCGCCACCTAGTGGTGCACATAGGGTTTCTACATTACCCCCTTGTGCTCTACTAGGTGGCGCCCAATGATAGTGAATGAGATTAGTTTTGCGTTTTTAGGGTTTATGATATGAGATTTTAGAGGCAAATACCGTTATCTTGACGATTATTTGATTTGTGATTAGGGGGGAAATACAATTATCCTAACGAGCCCCTAAACCAGAAGAACTACCCCAACACCCCACACATTTCAACGTCCTAAGCAATTTACCAAAATATTCAGGCAATATCTTGATAGTGAAACTTATTTCTCCAACTTAAACTTGAAAATCTTAAACTTTGTACTGTAATGTAAGAGACCATAAACCCTAAACCTTAAACCCTATACCCTAAACCCTAAAAAATCAAAATTAGATTCTCTCTCACAGCCTTTGTACTCAACTAGGTGGCGCCCAAAGGTTAGGGAGAATCCAAATTGGATTTTTAGGGTTTAAAGTTTAGGGTCTCTTACATTCTAGTACAAAGTCTAAGATTTATAGGTTTATTTTGGGTAAATAACTTCCAATATTTAGATATGGCCCATATTTCACTTGGCTTAATAGGAACTTCCAAGAAGTTTTGTGAACGATCATGGGAAAAGCTTATTTAAGATTCCTCGAGTAGTCGAGTATTTGTCAGTAGTCATACAACAACCCAAAAGATTTTATTTGCGAAAATCATACGACGATAATCCTAAAACCTAAATATTCTTGGGTTAATAAGATGTGCTTTCTCCATCAATCCACGTGGGAGAATTCATGTAATCCTAAACCCTATTTATTTGGGCTATATCTTGATATTGGAAGTTACAAAGCCAACTTCAACTTATAAATCTTAAACTTTATACTGTAATGACAAAGACCCTATACTTTAAACCCTAAACCCTAAAATATCCATATTGGATTCTCTCTCACAACAATTGGGCACCACATACCTAGTTGTGCACAATGGGGTACTATAGAAACCCTCTATGCGCCACTAGGTGGCGCCTAAAATTTGTGAGAGAATCCAATTTTGATTTTTAGGGTTTAGGATTTTACGGTTTAGAGTTTCATAGATAATAGTACATGATATAATATTTTTTCAACTGTATTGGAAAAATAACATCCAATATGTAGATATGACCTTAATGTTTCAATCCATGCATAAAGTCCAATTGTCTGGGTATTAGTTGCCAGCCAATCCTTCTTCCCATAAAGTTATTTTGGCACCATATCTAACAATTGAAAATCAATCCATGCATAAAGTATGATATTTTTGGCGGATTCCTCTTCTCCAAAACCCTAAACCCTAAATCCTAAATAAATCTTCCACACAGGTTTTGGGCGCAAGCTGGTGGCACCCAAAACAAGTGAATAAGAAGTTTAGGGTTTCTAAGGTTAGGGTTTAGGGTATGACAATTCATAAATACAAGCGCCCAAGTGTTGAACCGGTTCATGAGAACTGATTCAACATATTTTTTTAAAAAAAAACTAAAAAAGAACCGGATCTTGTGCTCAACCTAGTGGCGCACAAGAAAAAAAAATCATTTTTTTGGGCGCCACTAGGTTGAGCACAAAATGCGGTGCAAACCTCAATCCCTTAAACCAATGAAGGAAGGTGACAAAAGGGAAAGATTCTGATGTTAATGTTGAGTGTTTGTTAAGATGATGATTGAGGAGGAGAGAACGGAGAAAAGACGGGGAAGGAAAACAAAAAACATGGAAGCCATTTGAATGGAGGAACCAAATAAAACAAAAGTCTACTAATGCGAACACGATGCAGGAAACTGGGAAAATGCTACATTCTACTGCTATGTAATTTCTTATACGTCACTTTTATTTTATAAGGAAAGAATTAGGTTGGTCTCAGAAGCGATGAGAAGTCCAACCTAAAGCATCCTTGCAGATGAGAGCGCGATGTTGTGACCATTACCAAGAGTATGATAGGTCCTTGGTTGAGGATCTCCAACTAGTCAAGGAAAAGACCGCCTCTCATGCCGATGAAGACAACTCTTGTGAACGAATTCAAGAGCAACGATGTGTTGTTGATGAAATGGTGTAGAACGAAGGGTTTGGATGGAAACGTGAGGGAGAATTGAGAAGATAAGCAATTGGACAAGTGGATAAACACACCAAAATGTCCAGAAGAGATTGTATTCCCAATCGGTGGATATACTCACCACAAATCGGACTACAAGAAGTGTTTGGATAAACTCACCAAACAAGACGTTCAAATCTTAGGGTTCCTTATAGTTTTTCAGAGGAGAATATTTCAGTGCCAAACAATGGCTGCAAGATGAAGTATTTAAATGCACGGAAATACCAAGGGTCTTTAGAAACAACACATAACTCGGAAGACTTCAATGATCCGATGATCAACCCGACTCCAAATGGGTTGAACTTGGATATGTTGTCGTGGGCCTCATGGCCCAAGTACTCACCAAAATTGGCCCATAAGGCACGAGCCATTTCTGAGATGGTCTTGCTTCAAGTTGGTGCCAGCGTCGGCGAGTTTGCTTGAGTTGAAGCTTTCACCGAGAATTCTTCTATTTGGCTTGGACATCCTAGGCTCCTTGGGCTTCCTTGAACCTTATGATCTTGTGGTATAAAGTGAAATCCATTTTGAGGAGGTTTGCTCAGAAAGTTGCGCATGCCATGGGATGGTGTCGCGTATGATGTCGGCTCCTCTACTTTCTTCAAGATGGTCACCGTGTCGTTCTCCACTTGTGTCAACACATCTTGAGCATAAAGGCCTATTTAATGATCTTGAAGAAACTTCTTGGCTTGCGCCCTTGTGATCACCCCTTGCGCACGGCCGTCGTCGTGGTCACCTTGCCCCTTACGCGCCAATGCTCTGGTGTCGGAACGAGTAAGGTGATAGCTCCATGACCCCCTCGATGACAGCGAAGGACGAAGAGGAAGCAATGAAGGTGCGCTCGAATGGCCCGATAACAAGAGCTCGTGCAAGGGAAATGGAGCGAGCAACACAATCATTAGTCTTGCGGGCGCACGCAAGTGATGCGGGTTCATCTAGTCCTAAATGGGTCCTTATCTTGACCTATGAAGGATTAGGTGAGGTCCCGCCTTAGTCGCCCCCGCCAAGGAGAGCCAGACGGACAAACAACAATGTTTCCGCGACCGCGAAACCCATGTCCGCGACCGCGGATAATGCACTGACGACTGGCTCTATAGGAACTTTTCCGCGACCGCGGAAACGGGCCCGAACGTTCGCTGTTTCATCTATATTTTCAAAAACTTATTATTATTTTATTATTACTTTTTGTCGTTATTTAAAACTAGAAAACCCTAGTTTGTAACTTGATGCAGATTTTGAGAATTAAGTTGAGTTTATCTCCTTTCCAAAATCCCTTGCATCTTCTCTTTGATCCCACAGATCGATCTATCCCGTAGCTCGTCACTTCGAGCAATTCAAACACGTTTCTTTGGTATTCCGGGATCATCACGTTGATCCCTAGGTTCATCACTTTGGACGAGTAAAGGCTATCTCTTTAGTCCTAGGAAAGCCATCACTTTGGCTATGCAAGAGAAGGATTCGACTACAAGCTTGAGGAGACAAAGATCCTACGACTTGCAAACGACACTTCAGGGGTTGTTCGCATCAACTGACATCAGAGCCTATCCAAGCTAAGTTTGTTTCTTCTCTCTTATTGTGATTCCTTGAAATTTTCTCGCTTACAAACCCATATTTTTTTTTCTCACTACCACCATTTGCCAGAATTTCCCCCCACCGTGAACACCACCACCACACCACCACCACCGTCCGCCACCTCTCCTTCACGGCCTACAACCCTAATTTTCTCGCTTACAAACCCATATCTTTGACTTTTCAACAACCCTTAAATCTCTCCTTCTAGCAATATCTTGTTTCCTTACTTGCATATTTCATTTCCTTGTTTCTTGTTGATTACTTCTTGCTTCATCTTTGGATTAATTGCTAGACTAGTTGTTAGATCTCATTCCCTCATAGTTGCATCGTCTCTTCTTTCTTTTCCTGCACTTGCTTGTGTGGTTCTTTCTTCTTTGATTCAAAATCATATCCAAAAAATAAATAAATAGTGTGACCGTATAAACAAAAACAAACATACCATTCTCACCTTCCATCAAACAAAACAGAAAGGTTTGGGAAGACGGAAGCCTCAAAAACAAAAGAAAAGGCAAGAGAACGCACGATACGGTCATACTCCATCTTCTCTTCTTTCATGTCTCTACGCAACTCTCATTGAAAAGGGAAAAATTTTCAACTCTCTTGTGATTAATTATGAGAAACTTGATTTGATCTACTTGCACTTGGAAATTTGTGTGTTGTTTGGGACTTGATTTGCTAGTGGAAAATTTCTTGGTTCACTTTTGAGACAAGGACTTGGCTTGGACTTGTTCTTTTGCTTGGTGCAACTTACTTCTTGTGTCGTATGCTTCGTATAGGTACTATGGAGTTTCCTGCGACAAGCTACTCTCCTTCTACGGGCCACCGCAGCCCCGGACACATGGACTCTGCCTATGAGCAAATTGACCAATTTCATGCTTCGAATGACGCACTTCAAGCTTTGAATGACGATCAAGCCCGCCAACTCACCGCGCAGGCTGCCGAGCTTGCCCACCTTCGTCGGACAGTGAGTGACTTGAGGTTGCCCACGGCTGATCCATTTATGAACCCCACAGCCTCCACCAGTCGGGCACTGGACCGCAAGGGCAAGGGCGCCTTGTCTACCCCGCATGATCGTCTTCGCTCTCAAATTGAAAGCTATTCTCCTAAGCGTGTCGACCCCATCGTTAGGTATAATACTACGTTTGCTCCTAGAGATGAGGATTACTCCTCGGATCGCTCACGTCGTCGTCGTCAGGAAAGAAGCCGACACGATACACGGTCTGACGATTCCGACTCTGAGCTTGATGATGATTACCGTGCTTTGGACTACTCCCGAGACAACTTTGATGACGATGAGGCGTATGAGATGGAACGCCAAGCGGAGATGCGCCCCGTGCGCCACGGCAACCGCCGACACACACCGGACCGGCGCCGACCGAGTCTTGGGCGCCAAGGACCGTGTCGCCCCGACATTAAGGTAAAGCTTCCAAACTTTTTTGGTGAATTTGATCCCATTAAGTTTCTTGATTGGCAGCAGTCCACGGAGTATATTTTGGATCACTATCGCTACCCGGATGACGAACGGGTTGAAATCGCCGCTTTGCACTTCGACGGCGCCGCCAAGGCTTGGTGGCATCGTTTCCGAGCTGACCTTGAGTGTCGCCAAGAGCGTTCAGTCACTTCTTGGCGCCATCTTATGCGGATCATGCGAAAGAAGTATGTCCCCAAGGACTTTACTTCCGAAATGCGCCTCAAGATACAACTCGTGGCCCAAGGTAACCGTTCTCCCCTTGACTTTTATGCTGAACTTGAAGAATTATCCCATAAAGCAGGTATCCATCACACTAACGAGGACTTTCAGAGTATGTTCCTTCGTGGCATGCATGAGCCTAATAGAAACCAACTTCGGGTGCTTAACATACGAGACCTCCAAAAGTGCGCACATATGGCACAAGAGATATGATCGCAAGCTCAAGCGGCCAAACGGTCGTCTTGGTTTCACACTAATTCAAGGTATGCTCCTTCCCCTAATTCAAGTTCTTTTCCTTCGAATGTGCGATCCTCTTCGCAGTCCGCTCCCGTGACTACAACGCCGGCGCCGGCCACTCGGCCGAGCAACACACCGGCGCGCGTCAACGAGCCACTGCAGCGTCGAGCACCTCCTTCCGATGATAGGGCAAGGGACAAGGTCTGTTTTAAGTGCCAAGGGCGTGGCCACATGCAGCGGGACTGCCCCAACAACAAGCGAGTCCTCTTCTCGAACACTTTCGGATACGAGTCTTTTGACGAGGACACACCCGACGCTAGACCAGTATTTGACACGTACGGCCAGGAGGAGGAGGAGGAGGAAGAGGAGGAATTGGACGGTTACATCTGCAGTTCTATGGATGAACAAGGCAACGTGCCTCTTAGCTTGGTTACACGCCGCGTTCTTACCGCCAAAGAAGGTACCTTACTTGACCAACGTGAGAATTTGTTTCATACTAAGTGTGCGGTCCAGGGTGCTTCTTTGAGTGTCATTATAGATGGTAGAAGTTGTTGCAATATCATCAACGAAAAGGTGATCAAGCACTTCAAGTTCGACAAAACTCCACACCCACAACCCTATAGTCTACAATGGATCTCCGAGGGTGATGATTCCAATGTTGTAAAGCGACAATGCACTATCAATTTCAGCATTGGCCATTACAAGGATTCAGTGCTTTGTGACGTAGTACCCATGGATGCAACTCATCTCCTCTTAGGGAGACCTTGACAATTTGACAAGAGAGCTTTTCATGATGGATTTCTCAACAACTACGTCTTCATGCACAATGGAAGAAAGGTGACATTACTTCCTATGAGCCCTCAAGAGATTATGCAAGATCATGTTGAACGAAACCGAGTCAAGACACTTGAACAAGCCAAGGGACATCTACTGCCCTCAGCTGACCGTGAGAAGCCACAGAAATCGGCCCCAAAACAACCTCCCAAGCCAGCTCACACCGGCATTCAAGGATCTTGTGAAAACCGACTTCTCTTGGTTCGGTCTCGGGATGTCTCTCCAATCATTCAGGGACATCTTCCTTGCTTTTTACTGGTTCCTTTCGCGTGTCTTATAAATGTTAAAGATTTTGTTGATTTACCCCCTGCAGTGACTTCTCTTTTGCAGGAATTTGAGGATGTGATACCCGAAGAGCTGCCCGAAGGATTGCCACCTATTCGTGGAATTGAGCATCAAATCGACTTTGTACCCGACGCCTCTCTTCCTAACCGCGCTGCATACCGCGCGAGCCCGGAAGAAACCAAGGAATTGCAGCGTCAAGTGAAAGAGTTGATGGATAAGGGCCACGTCCGAGAGAGCTTAAGCCCCTGCGCAGTACCGGTGATTCTAGTGCCTAAGAAGGACGGTAGTTGGCGCATGTGTGTTGATTGTCGGGCAATCAACCAAATTACAGTGAAGTATCGACACCCTATTCGTAGACTTCATGATATGCTTGATGAATTGCATGGTGCTACTTTATTTTCTAAAATTGACCTTAAGAGTGGTTATCATCAAATTAGGATGCATGAGGGTGATGAGTGGAAAACTGCTTTTAAGACTAAGTATGGCCTTTATGAGTGGTTGGTTATGTCTTTTGGTTTGACCAATGCTCCTAGCACTTTTATAAGATTGATGAATCATGTTCTAAGGGCTTACTTAGGCAAATTTGTAGTTGTCTACTTCGATGATATCCTTGTTTACAGCAGATCGTTAGATGAGCATGTTGAGCATCTTAGGAAGGTCTTAGAGTGTCTTAGAAATGAGAAACTTTATGCTAACCTTGGTAAATGTTCTTTTTGCTCGGATTCCACTATTTTTCTTGGTTTTGTTGTAAGCAAGGATGGGCTGAAAGTTGACCAAGAGAAGGTCTGCGCCATAGAGGAATGGCCACGTCCCACGACTCCAACCATGGTTCGGTCCTTCCTGGGCTTGGCTAGCTTCTACCGCCGATTTGTGCGTGATTTCTCCACCATTGCAGCCCCATTGCATGAGCTCTCAAAGAAGGCTGCGTCCATTGAGTGGACAACCGCACACGAGACTTCCTTCACCACCTTGAAGGACCAGTTGTGCCACGCGTCGTTGCTGAAATTACCGGACTTCTCCAAGACTTTTGAGGTAGAGTGTGACGCCTCTCATCATGGAATTGGAGGGGTCTTGCTACAGGATAGGCGTCCCATTGCTTACTTTAGCGAGAAGCTCACAGGCGCCCAACTCAACTACCCAACGTATGACAAGGAGCTCTATGCTCTTATTCGGGTGTTGAAGACTTAGCAGCACTACCTATGGCCTAAGCAGTTTGTCATTCACTCGGACCATGAGGCGTTGAAGTACTTGAAGAGCCAGTATAACCTCAGTCGATGCCATGCACGATGGGTGGAGTTCATGGAGACCTTCCCCTATGTGGTCAAATACAAGAAATGTAAGGAGAATATGGTTGCTGATGCCCTTTCTCGCAGGTATGTGTTACTTACCCATCTTGATGCTTCTATCTTAGGCTTCTTCTTGATTAAATATGTGTATATGCATGATGATGACTTTGCTGTAATTTTTCAAACATGTATGGAAAATGGAGAGTCTAATGGGTTCTATGTTGATAATGGCTACCTATTTAAGGCCGGGAAACTATGTATCCCTAAAACGTCTATACCTAGGTTTCTAATTCAAGAAGCTCATGAAGGTAGAGGACATTTTGGTATTCCTAAGACTTTGGCTGCATTAAAGGAACATTTCTTTTGGCCTAAAATGTTGCATCCTGTTACACGTTTTTGCAAGGCTTGTGTTACTTGTGTGCATGCTAAGTCTAGATCGAGTCCCCAAGGATTGTATACCCCTTTGCCTATCCCGGACGTCGCATGGGAAGATATTAGTATGGACTTTATCACTGGTTTGCCCATGTCTAAGAAGGGGAGGGACTCGATATTTATGGTAGTTGATAGGTTTTCTAAGATGGCTCACTTCATTGCATGCAAGACTACTAACAATGCTTCTGAGGTTGCTTCTTTATTTTTTGAGCTTGTTGTTAGATTGCATGGTATCCCTAGAAGTATAGTGTCGGATCGTGATGCTAAATTTATGAGTTATTTTTGGAAATCTTTATGGTCTAAGCTGGGGACTAAGTTGTTGTTTTCTACTAGCTATCACCCCCAGACGAATGGCCAGCCGGAGGTTACTAATAGGACCTTAGGTGCTTTATTGCGTACTATGTTAAAGTCTAACCTCCACAAGTGGGAAGAGTGCTTGCCTTTTGTTGAATTTGCTTATCACAGGTCCATGCACTCGGCTACACAGAAGACTCCCTTCCAGGTAGTCTACGGCCTCAATCCGCTCACCCCTTTGGATCTAGTACCACGGCCAATAAAGGAAAAGGAAAGCATCAAGGGAGTGGAGCGTGCGGACCATGTCAAGGCCCTGCATGAGAGGACGAGGCAGCAGCTGGAGCAGAGGTCCAAGCAAGTAGCCGTACAACGCAACAAAAACCGACGCCTGATTGCCTATGAGCCAAGCGACTTGGTGTGGCTACACTTGCGCAAGGAACGCTTTCCATTGAAGCGATGCCACAAGCTAGACACGAGAGGTGATTGTCCTTTCCAAGTGCTACAATGCATTGGGGCCAATGCCTACCGCTTGGATTTACCCGATGGCTATGGTGCGCATCCAACTTTCAACGTTGCACATGCCATGGGATGGTGTCGCGTATGATGTCGGCTCCTCTACTTTCTTCAAGATGGTCACCGTGTCGTTCTCCACTTGTGTCAACACATCTTGAGCATAAAGGCCTCTTTAATGATCTTGAAGAAACTTCTTGGCTTGCGCCCTTGTGATCACCCCTTGCGCGCGGCCGTCGTCGTGGTCACCTTGCCCCTTACGCGCCAATGCTCTGGTGTCAGAACGAGTAAGGTGATAGCTCCATGACCCCCTCGATGACAGCGAAGGACGAAGAGGAAGCAATGAAGGTGCGCTCGAATGGCCTGATAACAAGAGCTCGCGCAAGGGCAATGGAGCGAGCAACACAATCATTAGTCTCGCGGGCGCACGCAAGTGACGCGGGTTCATCTAGTCCTAAATGGATCCTTCTCTTGACCTATGAAGGATTAGGTGAGGTCCCGCTTTAGTCGCCCCCGCCAAGGAGAGCCAGACGGACGAACAACAACGTTTCCGCGACCGCGGAACCCATGTCCACGACCACGGATAATGCACTGACGACTGGCTCTACAGGAACTTTTCCGCGATCGCTGAAGTATTTTCCACGACCGTGGAATTGACATGAACGATCACGTCTTACAGAAACTTTTCCGCGATCGCGGAAGTATTTTCCGCGACCGCGGAAACGGGCCCGAACGTTCGCTGTTTCGTCTTTATTTCCGAAAACTTATTATTATTTTATTTTTACTTTTTGTCGTTATTTAAAACCAGAAAACCCTAGTTTGTAACTTGATGCAGATTTTGAGAATTAAGTTGAGTTTATCTCCTTTCCAAAATCCCTTGCATCTTCTCTTCGATCCCACGGATCGATCTATCCCGTAGCTCGTCGCTTCGAGCAATTCAAACACGTTTCTTCGGTATTTCGGGATCATCACGTTGATCCCTACATTCATCACTTTGGACGAGTAAAAGCTATCTCTTTAGTCCTAGGAAAGCCATTACTTTGGCTACGCAAGAGAGGGATTCGACTACAAGCTTGAGGAGACAAAGATCCTATGACTTGCAAACGACACTTCAGGGGTTGTTCGCATCATAAGGGGCTTTGTGGGTGCTCGCCAAGATTTTCCCAGCGCTCTTGGTGTTCCTTAAGCCTCCTTATCCTGAGTGCACTTGGGCCCAAAGGGGCCTTGATTTGGAGGATAAATGCCGAGGGCTTCCTCGTGGCCTAGCAAGCTCGCCGCAACCTCCGGTGAGGGCTTGTCTTGCTCTTGATGTGAGGGCCGATTCACATCATCCTCCCCCCCCCCTTGGGGAAGATTTGAACTTGAATCTTCATGCTCTTCCGCATCCTCCTCAGTGTCAACTACAAAAAGGAGAAAGATCATCCACATTAAAAACATCATGCACACCATAATCATGTGGTAAGTCAACTTGATATGCATTGTTGTTGATTCTCTTGAGCACTTGAAATGGCACGTCTCCCCGTGGCTTGAACTTGGAATTGCATTGCGTAGGAAACCTCTCCTTCCTAAGGTGAATCCATACCAAGTCCCCGGGCTCAAAGATCACTTCCCGCCGACCCTTGTTAGCTTGTTTGACGTATTGCACCGTGCGCTCTTCCGGCCTTTGGCATGTGGACTGGTGTAGATTTTTGACAAACTCAGCTTGGTCCTTCCCTCTTTGGTCCTCGGGTTCCTTTAGAGAATAGGGAACCATATCAAGTATTGTGATATGATTCCTCCCATAAACTACCTCAAAGGGAGATCTCCGAATGGATTGTGCGGTAGTAGGCGAACTCTATGAAAGCCAAGCATTCCTCCCACCTGCATAGGTTAGTACTCAAAAATACAAGAGAATAAAGCTACTAAATTTCTATTCACAATCTTAGTTTGGCCATCCGTTTGTGGGTGGCTAGATGTGGATAAAAGCAACTTAGTTCCTAACTTAGACCATGGAGTCTTCCAAAAATAGCTAAGGAACTTAGCATCCCTATCCGACACAATAGTCCTAGGAACTCCATTAAGTCTCACAATCTCTCCAAAGAACAAGTCAGCCACGTATGATGCATTGTCGACTTTACTGCATGTAATGAAATGTGCCATTTTTGAAAACTGATCAACCACCACAAAGATAGAATCCCTACCCCGTCTAGTCCTAGGCAATCCTAATACAAAATCCATGAAAATGTCTTCTCAAGGGGCACTAGGAATAGGTAGTGGGGTGTACAAGCCATGGGTATTAAGTATAGACTTTGCTCGAACACATGTGGCACAAGAAGCACAAAATCTTTCTACATCCTTAGTCATGCGGGGCCAAAGAAGTCCTCCTTCAATGTCCCTAAAGTCTTGGCTACCCCAAAGTGTCCAATAAGTCCCCCACCATTAGCTTTATGAATAAACAACTTACGCAGGGAACCACTAGACACACACAATTTCTCACTCTTAAACAAGTAACCATCATGCAAATAGTACAAGTCAATGCTACCTTTACTAACACCTGCATGGTATACATCACAAAATGCATAGTCATAAGGGCATAAGGACTTCATGCAAGCAAACCCTAAGACTTTGGCATCCAAGGAAGTATGGAGAGTGGTGTTGAGATTGAAGCGTTCGACCACCTCTTGGTCTATGATATTGCAACAAGAACCCCCATCTATAATCACGCTACAAACCTTGCCTTGAATGTGGCACCTCATGTGGAAGATGGTTTCCCTTTGTGAAGGCAAAGGCGGGGAGTCACTAGCCACCAAAGTCCTCTTGACCACATAGCAATCACCCACGGCATCCATGACATGGACTTCTTCCTCATCAAACTGAGGCTCTAGCTCCTCTACTTCATCACGTTCTTTCGCAGAAACATAATCCTCATGCTCATTCAAGCACTTGCTTACGTGTGGGAAATCTCTAGCAAAATGCCATCTTCAAAGGCACTTGTAACACTTGATATCCCTAGTGCGTGTCATGTCTTCCTTCTTAGGAGCTTGATCTTGGTGAGACACTTCACGCCTATGAGGAGCCTTAGATTGTTCATATTTAGGCTCAAGTCGCCTAGGTGTGGATGAAAAGGAGTGGGAATGTGAAGAAGATCCCCACGGCCTTGAGTTAGGTGTACTCTTCTTCTTTTGCATGCTTTGCTACACTCTTGTAGCATAGTGCAACACCTCTTCAATCTGTACATTAGGCCCAAACCTTTGCAAATCAATAATTTGACCAATGTTCGGGTTCAAGCCACCTATAAACTTGGACACAATGTAGCTATCTGGGAAATGCACCCAAGATCTGAATATAAGGTGTTTGAGTTCTTTAAAGAACTCTTTCGGAGTTCCCCCTCCCCCCTGCTTCACCCTCTCAGGCTTCACATGAATCGTGTTCACATAATTGGAGGGCAAAAATCTGAATTGCATGGCCTCCTTGACGTCATTCCATGTGGAGATATGAAGGTAGTTATTGTAGGCTATTTCTTCCTTGTCTTCCACCCACCATGAGTAAGCAAACTCCGTGAAGTGGATAGTGGCAATGAAACTCTTTGGGCATCTGAGTATTGGTAGTAGTCGAAGATGGACTCGGTCTTAGATAGCCAATTAAGAAAGGCCTCAATGTCGGGCATACCGGGAAAGGGTTGTATTGTCAACTTGATCCCATGGTGGTGCTATCTTCCATGGACCCTCTCTTCCTCCTCTTAGTAGCCATAGCTATGGGATCTTTGCATTGGCTCTCTTGGAGTAGCTTCCC
Organism: Rheum nobile; assembly: GCA_027886185.1. NCBI lineage: Eukaryota > Viridiplantae > Streptophyta > Magnoliopsida > Caryophyllales > Polygonaceae > Rheum > Rheum nobile. The sequence continues at coordinate 974,399 of WOAB01000065.1, forward strand.
GTGTTCTCACTCTCTCCCTTAGGTCTTGTGATGGCTCAAAGGGCCCACGTCTTGGCATCACCAAAAGCCCTCGTAGTTGTTGATAAGGCATTCGGCTCATTCTCTCAAGTACTGGCTGAGTGGTGGTGGTATGATGCCTTGGAGAGAGAGGATGGTTAGTGATAGCTCCATGAACAACTCGATGACGGCGAAGGACGAAGAGGAAACAATGGGAGTGCACTCTAAGAGAGCTAGACGCAGAGTAGCAGAACAGGAGCGTTTCCGCGACCGCAGAGGATATAGCCGGGACCGCGGAAGACATGGCCGCGACCGCGGAAGTTTTGGCCGCGACCGCGGAAAATATACTGGCGATGGTTCTTTACAATGGGTTTTCCGCGACCGCGGAAGATATAGCCGCGACCGCGTAAAAGTTACTGTCGCACGAGACTTTTGATGAAGTTTTCCGAGATTTTTTTACAGAAAGTTTTCCGCGACCGCGGAAACGGGATTCTGCGACAGTTGTTTCGTCGTTTTATTTCTGAACTACTTATTATTTTATTATTATTTTTTAGCGACTATTTAAACTAGCAAACCCTAGTTTTTAATGTTATGTTAATTTGAGTAGTTAAGTTGAGTACAATGCTTCCTTGAATCCCAACATCAACCATTATGATCCCACGGATCAATCTATCCCGTAGCTCGTCGCTTCGAGCAATTCAAACACGTTTCTTCGGTAATTCGCGATCATCACGTTGATCCCTACGTTCATCTCTTTGGACGAGTTTGGCTATCTCTTTAGCCCTAGGAAAGCCATCACTTTGGCTACGCAAGAGATGTATTCGACTACAAGCTTGAGGAAACGAAGATCCTGCGATTACAAACGACACTTCAGGGGTTGTTCGCATCAGTTAGCCTCCGGGGAGCCCGCCCTTGAGCTTGAGAATGGACTCTTGGCTGGCTGGAGGTATCGGCCTCATGAATGTCTCTTTGAGGATCCTCCCATCATGGAGATCCTTGAGACTCTTCTTCATTACTCCCCCTCTTAGAACTTCCAAGCCTCTTCTCCAACTTGTCATCAATGGCTTGTAAAAGATCAAGCTAAAGCTTCTCAAATATGGACTGGATGTCTTCAAGAGGCACAAGTCTTGCCTCATTAGCATTGTTCTTGAATCCTTTGTACTTTTGGTTAGACACTCTGCACAACTCACACAACACACATAGCAAACAAAATCATTGCTAAACTGAATTGACAAGTTAGGACAAGGTGCTTACCTCAAGTCCTTTAACTTAACCCACTCGTCTTTACAGTTGGCCAAGGCTACAAGGGGGTACCTCCAAGACCTATTAAGATCCTCACTATAGCCCACACAAATAGCACAAGGCCTTCACAAAGACAGTCATAAAAACCAACTTTTGAAAATCCACAAGAAAGTTATGCAAAACATTCTCCAAGTGCAAGGTAGGGATAGGATTGTGTTTGGTCAAGGCAAGCCTTATTCCACACAAACTTAAGCACTTACAAAATTATTAAAAAAACATGACATGCAAGAAGCTACTAGGTACTTAGTCCCTTACAATTTTCAATTTGCATACAAGAAAAAGTTTGCATCACTTCACTTATGCTCGTTTCTTTCTTGGGGTCTAATACTTCTTTGGCCTTCACTTTTGTTTCGTAGGCCGGGTATTTCTAGATCCAACCACTCTTTCTCGAGCTTGATAACTTGCTTACACTTTACAAAACACCTCCTCTTTGAGTCACAACTTAGCTTAGCAAAAACAGAACACACCAAACACTTGCACAAAGGTGTCTTTAACGTCCACTTCTCAACTAAATTCAAAACGTGGGACTAAGCACTTTTCTCATATCTTGTTTGCCTTAATTTGAACCTTATAATTTGCATAATATTCTCAAGTATAAGATGTGAATAAGGAAACAAGAAAACAATCAATGCAGGAATGGGAATGGGTGGAGGTTTAATGCATTTTACTTAATGCAACTCTTATTAATGAAGTTGTGGGCTGAATTCATTCTTCTTTTAATGAAGCTTTCAGTTTTGGAACCTCAAGAGGTTGTCTTAAACCTCAAACCAATGCAGCAAACAGCCCACGAATTGCAGAAAACATATGCAAGAAATCGAGCACAACACACACAAGGCTAGAACAAACTTGGCGAAGGATTTGCACGATTTTCTTGCAAGATTCAAACGAGGGTTTTGATCACTTACCTTGATGAAGGGCTCTGATACCAAATGATAGGTCCTTGGTTGAGGATCTCCAACTGGTCAAGGAAAAGATCACCCCTTAAGCCGATGAAGACAACTCTTGTGAACGAATCTGAGAGCAACGATGTGTTGTTGATGAAATGGTATGGAACGAAGGGTTTGAATGGAAACGTGAGGGATAATTGAGAAGATAAGAAACTGGACAAGTGGATAAACTCACCAAAATGTCCATAAGAGATTGTATTCCCAATCGGTGGATAGACTCACCACAAATCGGACTACAAGAAGTGTTTGGATAAACTCACCAAACAAGACGTTTAAATCCTAGGGTTCCTTGCAGATTTTCAGAGGAAAACTCAAGAATATTTCAGATCAAAATGTGCCAAACAATGGCTGCAACATGAAGTATTTAAATGCAAGGAAATACCAAGGGTCTTTAGAAACAACACACAACTCGGAAGACTTCAATGATCCGATGATTAATCCAGCTCCAAATGGGATGAAACTTGGATATGTTGTTATGGGCCTCATGTCCGCCCAAGTACCCACCAAAGTTGGCCCAAAAGGCACAAGCCGATTCTGAGATGGCCTTGCTTCAAGTTGGTGACAAGGATAGCGTCGGTGAGTTTGCTTGAGCTGAAGCTTTCACCGGGCATTCTTCTATTTGGCTCAGCCATCTTGAGCTCCCTAGGCTTTCTTAAATCTTATGATCTTGTGGTAGAAAGTGGAAGCCATTTGGAGGAGGTTTGCTCGGAGAGTTGTGCATGCCATGGGATAGTGTCGCGTATGGTGTCGGCACATCTTCTTGCTTCAAGATGGTCACCGCGCCCTTCCCCACTTGTGTCGGTGCATATTGAGCATAAAGGCCTATTTGAAGATCTTGAAGAAACTTATTGGCTTGCTCCCTTGTGATCACCCCTTGCGCACGGCCGTCGTCGTGGTCACCTTGCGCCTTGCGCGCCAATGCTCGGGAGTTGGAATTAGTGAGTGGCTTTGTGGGTGCTGGCCAAGCTTTTCCCAACGCTCTTGGTGTCCCTTGATCCTCCTTCTCCTGAGTGCATTCAGGACAAAGGGGCCTTGATTTGGAGGAGAAATGTTGAGGGCTTCCTCGTGCCCTAGCAAGCTCGTCGCAGCCGCCGGCGAGGGCTTATCTTGCTCTTGATGTGAGGGCCGATTCACATCCGAGTGATTAGCTTTTTTTTAGTATAGAAGAATATTTGCGTCCTTGAGATATTTTTTATTTATGATTTTAACCTATATGTTGTTAGGTTCAGCAAAGATTTTCCAAATTCATTTCATTTCTAAAACCTTGTTCTTGTCTTGTGTTTTTCGAATACCGATACCTCCTCTATGTTTATTTTTTACAAATTTTGTCCCACCCTATTAGGGTTTTATACTTGTAGCCTTTGTTCCACATAAAGTTCATGTCTATTCTATCTAGTTTTTTTATGTATGGATGTCGGTAACATGAATCATTGCATTATGAAGTTTGTTTTGGCAGCAAGATTAGATTTGATGAGTGTCGCTCTACCTTCCATGAAGAGTTAATTTTCTTTCTAGTTAACTAATTGGTTTGTGGAAGATAACATTGTATCTTGGAATGTATCACAGTTAAATTTCCCAAATATAATCGGACAACCTAAACATTTCTCTAGGCTTGTTGTGTTGGGTATGTTAAATAATGATTGGATTTGGATTTTGATGTTATTTGGCGTATTTGTTGTTGTTTGGAAAGAAGATTTATGGTAATTTACACATTGCCCATAAATGGAGCAATAATCTTCAATAATATTTTTGAGTTTTGAACAAGCAGATTGGTTAGCCTTTCAAAGATAAGGATGCCATCAACAAAAGCAAGAAAAGGGATGTTAGTTCCTATGCAGGAGATTCTAAACCCAAATTGGTTATTATTACAATTACCTTATGTATGTAGTTTCTTAGCAAGTACTTCTGCCCCGGTATAAAAAAGAAGGATGATAGTGGATCCCATTGTCTTAAACCCCTTTGAGGGTAGATAAGCTTGTTGGTACGTTATTTACTAAAATAGAGAATGACACTATTTCTATGCATTCTCTAATCCAACCAATGAACCTGGTTGAGAATCCAAACTTTCCCAAAACAGATAGAATAAATTTCCATTCAATTTTATCTTAAGCGTTTTTCATATCGAGTTTAATTGCAACACAACCTTCTTTCCCCTTTTTAGCACGGAAAGAATGAAAGATTTCATAAGCTATTAAGATATTGTCTTGAATGGATTGGTCAACCATATAGGCACCTTGAAGGGGATGAATTAGTTATTTAGAATAGGTTTTATTTATTCCATAAGAATTTTTTTAGATGACTTTATATATTGTTGAGCATACACTCATTGGTCGATAATGATTTGTTGAGTTTGGGTTATCGTATTTTAGTATAAGGATAATGAAAGTATGATTAATTTGTTTGAGAATTTTACCATAATGGAAAAAAACTATTAATAACTTTAATTACCAACGGTCCTAATAAGCCAATATTTTTTTATAGAACATAGTTGTCATGCCATCCGGTCGTGGTGATTTGTCACAACCGATGTTAAATACTTCATTTTTTATTTCATCATTAGAGATACTTTTTATTAGTTCATTGTTAATACCGTCAACTAATTCCTTATCAATATTATCATGGAATCCTTGTAGTCTGTTGTGGTTAATTTTTTCCTTTTTTAATCTACGTTTAAAATCATATCTAATTTCATTTAGAATATTTTCAAGACCAATAATGATCGTACCATCTTGAGTTCTTATTTCACGAGTGACTTTTCTGCTTCGTCTGCCATTCGCTATTCTATGAAAATAATTGGTGTTTGTATTGATAGATTTGATGTGTTTTGTTTTTGCTCTTTGTCTCCTATAATTTTTTGTGAATAGATAGTAAGTTTTCCTTTTCTAGAATGCGTTTATTTTGTTTGATAACTAAGTGACTATTTGGATTAAGGATAATGTTTGCTTGGATAGTGGATATCTCTTCATCTACTTCTTTCAATTGTTAAAAATGTTACCAAAAGTTGTTTTGTTCCATTTTTTAGCACTTACTTTAAGTGCTAATGTTTTTTATTAGGTTATACATATGAGATACGTGTGTATTGATGCGCCAAGCTTGTTTGACTATGTTTTCAAAATCCTTTCGATAATTCCACATTTTTTCAAACTTAAAGGGTTGTGCTTTAAATGAGGTTTGATTCTCCAAAACCACTGAAATGGGACAATGGTTAGATTACGAGAATTCATGATTTTTGGTAAAAATGCCCGAAACCATTGAAGAATTTGATCGTGGATGAGAGTCCGATCATGTTTTCCATAGATGTTATATATTTCAGTTCTGATTTTCCTCCATGTAAACTCTCCACCTGTGTTGGGACTTCAAGTAAGTCACAACTATTTTTAAATTGTTTTAATCATAGTATCTGGTCGGTGGAAGATGAGAGCCATCCTTTTTTCCCGAATTGGTTTAAATTTCATTTAGGTATCCGATAATTATACACGGTAGGTGGGTATTTAGGTTAAAGTTTGTTAATTGATTCCAAAACTCATTTTTAATTATGTTTTAGGGGTGCATAAGTAAATATGATCATCATGCAATAATTTGTATAAATAAATTTGTATTTGATAGAAATGAATCTCTTGTCAATATGTGATAACTCACATATTTCATTTTGAAATTGGTAGGGTTTCCACAAAACACATATGCCTCTAGAAAAGCCATTAGCTGGCGATAAATGAAAGGAATCAAATCATGCTTTTTGTCACAATAATTTATTTGGTTGTTTATCAGTTATTGTTTCAAAAAGTGCCATGATCTGTATTTGTTCTATTTTACCAAAAGATTCGATATCAATCCAGAGGTTTTTCCGACTAATACCCCAACATTTCAAAAAGCATATATTCATAAAAACTTATGGTTTGTTTTTTCAAGTGACTTTTGTCTTGTCATTGGAATAGAATAATAGTGCATTTTTACTACTAAGTACCAACAATGGTTAAAAATATGTCTGAAATATAGGAAATTGTAGTAGCAAGATAGTGTTGTAGTGAATTTGGTACTATTGAAAATAGTTTGTCCAATGGTAAATACTTTGTTAGAGGAAGGTGAAACCACAAACTGTTTCTTTTGGAAAACCCTTAAAGTTTGGCATTGCAATTATATCAATCAAAATAGATTTGAGAACTAAAACACTAATAAAATAATATAAACTCGTAATTCATTTAATTCGAGAAATCGTGTCATTGCAGAGATAATTTGATTTTATATGTACATCCAATACCAAAGATGACACTTATGTTTTTCTATAAATATACAAAATATATAAAAGTAAACATAATCAATGAAACTAAAACATAAACAATGTAACTTCAATAAGAAAATATTGTCAACTTCGGGTGACTAGAAATTAAACACCAAATGTATTAACCCTTGTTATCACCTACTATAAGAGGTGATCTCTTATATGTCTTTTATCATCTTCTTAACGAGATAAATTTGCCACTGAAATTTAACATCTTCTTCTGGATATGATTTTTTCTATTATTCAGTTCAAGAAGTAATAAGGATATTTCACCTACTTCGAGAGATAGAGCTTATCACTACGAGATGATTTCAGATTTGTCTATACCAAGAATATTATGTATGCATCCACTTCAGGGGATGTTTACTTTTAAGAACTATATAAAAACATAGAAATAATAAACAACAATGGAAATAAGAAAATTAGTATATGACAAGAATAAGCAAATTTGAGTCTTTTATTTCTATCCACTTCGGGGATACAATTCATCACTACATAGATTAAACTTGTCACTAAGGGGGCCCCAAAAATCTAATATTTACATCCTTTGCCGATGATGATACATATTACTTTGAGAATGATATACGTCATTACTGCGACATCATTTGACTCACATATGAGTTGAAAACTATCACTTCAGGGATTGAAAACTCTCGCTTCAGGGATTGAAAACTATCGCTTCATGGATTGAAAAACTATCACTTTTAGGGTTTGAAAAACTATCGCTTCAGGGATTGAAAAACTATCATTTCGGGGATCGAAAGTCATCGCTTCGAGGACTGTAAAAATAATGTTCTGGTTTAGGAATAGAAATAACAAATAATAACAATTATGTATAAAACATCACTAAATACTATTGCACCGTTTAAAAACTTGGAGAAGGCATACATATATAACACTACTCGATTGAATCATAACCACTAGGGGTGTTCAAACGGTCTAGACCGGACCAGACCGTTATTTACGGACCGGTGGACCGTAAATTTTTCAATGCTTGGACCGTGGACCGGAATGGACCATTTTTATTGTTCCTAATGTTTTAAAAAAAAAATTAAGATAAAAGTGGTCACATAATGATTCATTTACGGTCCAAATCTAGACCGGATTGTAATTGGACCGTAAAAATGTATGTACTTAGGGTTAAAAGAGATATATTTATAATAAGAAAAACATATTACGGTCCAATATGGTACGGACCATAAATTTACGGTCCTGGACCGGACCGTAACCCGTAAACCATTAAAACCTTGGACCGTGGACCAGACCGTTACATACACGGTCCAGGACCGGACCGTAATTTCTTGTCTGATTCGGGTTTACGGTCCGGTCTAAAAATGCACACCCCTAATAACCACTATTAGAGAGGTTAGACAAACCAAGGATGCAACTTATGCAGCAAGCTTGAAACTAAAACAATCCATGAAACTATTAATCAATCGGTAAAAATTGGGCTTCTTCAATTTCCTATGACAGAAACATTAGAATGAATGAATATTAAAATTAAAAGAACACATCCCTTTAACTTGTGGAGGATAAGAGAATACAACTCTTTAACATGTAAAGGATAGTAGACGAGGAATACACCGGAAGTAGATAATCGTCGAAGAGCTAATCATAGGTTCTTCTCTCCATTATGGATTTTGAGCAATTCGTGCTGATAACATATTATAAAATAAGAGAAATAGAGATTTTAGAAAGTAGAAGAGAAGAATGAGAGAGTAAAGATGTGTACTATTAGACCTTCAACAAGGGTGTATATAGGGTTTACAATACTTGGCCCATAGTCCAACTCTAGGGTTTACATTAACTTTATCTTATGTACATCTAGATACATAATATTATAACATAAAATAAGAGAAATGGAGATTTTAGAGAGCAGGAGAGAAGAATGAAAGAGTAAATATGTGTATTATTAGACCTCTAACGAGGATGTATATAGATATAGGGTTTATAATACTTGACCCATAAGCTAACTCTAGGGTTTACATGGGCTTTATCTTATGTACATCCAGATACATAATATTATAACACTCTCCCTTGGATGTACATCACTTACTGTCTCGTTAAAAATCTTGTCTGGAAAAACCCAATGGGATAAAAACCAAGACTAAAGAAAAAAATACTGCAATTGTAGTTCATCTCTCCATTTAGCATATATGTTCATTACTTAACCAAATATGTTGAACTTATTCTCCTTTCGACTCGAAGCTTATGAGTGAAGAAAAATATCGACAATGTGTGATTGAGAGAGTGATGAGTAATGAATGATCTTCATATATGTTCATTTGCATTTGCGTGCTTAGTTCTAGTTCTTCGAGAACTTGCATGTACATACATGTAACAAAAATATAAATACAAACTAATATAGATAACCATTTCCAAATTAATGATTTACATATTTAATTGGTCCAAACATATCACTTTTATTTACAAAATCCTACTCTGCTTGAATTGCCTCTTTTTAGCTCTACCAATCATTGTTGTCGACGTTTTTCCATTGTTCGAGAATCATCAACCTTCTCGTCTATCACTTCTTGTGCAATTACTTATGCAAAGACATCGTGAATTACTAACCCATTCCGATTCCTTTCGAAATGAATCCTACTAAACATTTTATAAGAGTCTTTTAAAGTACATACTTTGAGTTATTAGATATAATTTCTTCAAGAATTTATCTCAACAGATATTATTCGTCGACTTATTAACAACTTGTTAAGATGCAATTGGTGCTTTCTCTTTAGGGAAATCGAGCTTTAAGTCTAATAATCTTCCACGCTTCTAGCACATTTAAGACTCATTTGTGATGAATTGATCTAGTGTTACTAAAAGATCCTACAAATGAGCTAGGCATTTCAGTTGGTATACATGACATTGTCACTTCCTTCGCTTTTAGTAAGTGTAGTTTAGAGCATGGCAACTATATTTCAAGTATATGATCCGTTGAACCTAATGCAATTGTTCTTTTTCCAAGACAATTTTTTTATCAAGGCAATAAATAATGTACATCCAAGGAGAGTATTATAATATTATATATCTGAATATACATTATATTATAAAACAATCTAATAAATTGATCTTACTTGTATACCCATGATATGTACAATATATACAATAATGATGTAGCAATCTATTCTTAGGTATTGTTGTTGAAATCGATCTTATTATTGTTTTCCTACACGTTTTCATTATAAATTTTTTATGAAAAAAAACCATTAGTTCTTAAAGTTGAACAATTGTATGTTGAAAGTTGAACAATTAAAATTTAAACAATTATATCTTAAAAGTTGAACAATTGTATCTTAAAGTTGAACAATTTTATTTTTATAGTTAGACAACTGTGTTCACTATGTATATAAATTTGAAAAATTATATCTTAATGTTGAACCATTTAATTTTTTCATAATTTTTTAGGGGTGGCATTTTTGCCAGTTTTACTATTCATATTTTCCTACACATTTAAGATTTAGGGTTAGGGTTTATGTGTTGAACATTTTGAGTTGTATTAAGTTTATATTACTAATAAACAAAACTTCAAGTTGATTGGACAATTGTTCAAATTTTAATGAAGTATTGTTTAATCTATCTTTTGTTATAAGTTAAAAATTTCATGCAATAAAAATTGTTCAACTTTATATATTGTAAAAAAAGTTATTCAGCTTTTAAGATACAATTGTTCAAATTCAAGAGGGAATTGTTCAATCTTTTAGAAACAATTTGATGAGGAAAACGTATAGGAAAACAAGAATAAGAAAATGAAAAAAAAAAGTTTTGGCCCGAAAAAAAATTGGCATAAAAAACAAAAAACAAAATTGACCGTTCCTTAGTGAAAACAAATCTCTAACTATAAAAATGAAATTGTTCAACTTTAAGATACAATTTTTCAACCTTATATATTGTTCAAAAAACATTGTTCAACTTTTAACATACAACTAGCTTAGTTCTCGTGCCATGCACGGGCCTGGGTAAAATTATATATTAATTTTTTTAATTATTAAAAACATATGGATTTCACATTTTTAAAAAGTTATTTTTTTTTATCAAAAGAGTGATAATATAAATAAAATTAAGATAAATATGATAATATTTTGAAATCACTACTAATAATCAATTAATGACGATCAATGTAATTTCGTACATACATAATATATTGAATCGTATCATATACCTAGAAATAAATGAATTAAAATAAAATTTGAATAAAATTTGAATAATAAATGGAAAAATTAAAAGAAAATATTCAAAAAATACCAAATATATTCTATCTAATATGAAAACCGGGACCAAATGTGTATAATCTATATGTTGAAAAGGAAATCAATATCATATCTAAAATATTTAATTATAATAATAATAATAGAAAGAAAAAAAAATAGTGACGTGGCACGATGTGGAGTAGCCTTGTGAAAACAAATGACGTGCAATGTCAAAACGAAAAGTGGTCTTAGTTAGGTTTTACTTTAGTGTTATATATTAGATTATGCATCAAGGCTTCATACCAATCATATAAACGGATAAGCTTGTGAATTTAGAGATAGGTGTGACAAATTATTTACTAAATATGATATACATAGTTCCATAAACTATTTAAATTAATTTTGAAATAATGTCATCTGCAAACAATAAATATCTACTTAAATTTTTTGAGATATTTCAATACTATTAATTAAAGCAACAATTAAATTCTCCTAATATATTAATATATCATTTAGATGAGATATCTATGATTAGATTGAATTTAAATCTAGACAATAATAGATAAAAAATAAAAAGGAATTTTGATTTAGATATAGTGTTGCAAATAAATATTAAATAAAAAAATACATGAATTTTGATATGGGTTTTAGTTTATTTGGGAAGTATTCGTTATAGATATGATATTTCCTAATCTTTGATTTTATCAAATATGTGTTATTTACTCTATTTTTATTTACAAAAAGTTGTTATAACCAAATCTTTTGACACATCATACCGATTAGTTAAAATAAAAAATAAGTTAGTGGTGTCAAAACTTATTCTTGTTAATTAAGAACTATAAGCATGAATGGACAATTACAAAATTGAATAAAAAGTCAATAATAAATCGGATATCCTAAATGAGTGCGGTTCCGGTACGGAGCACTCTTCCCGTGCGGACGTGCGGACATGCACTATATGGCCTTATTTGTGCACTTTTGGGCCTTATTTGTGCACTTTTGCAAAAAGTTTGAAAAATGCTTGGAAAAAAATTTGAAAAAGAAATTTTTTTTTTGAAAAAGTGCACAAATAAGACGTTAAAGTGCACAAATAAGACCTAAAAGTGCATGCTCCGCACGTCCGCACGGGAAGAGTGCTCCGCATATGATCCAAACTCTAACTTTATATATTGTATTTTTAATCTCATATCGAATATATTTAAATTATTTTTTCCAAAAATAGTTATAACTTATAACCAAAACTCATGATCTTCGATTTTTTACAACTTTTATTTCATTTACAATCATATATCCACAAATATGTACTAATTAGTTACCTTGATGCTTACCAATTCTAAGTTGACCAGTCTTGTGGAAGTTTTAGATTTGTTATCGTTTGTGATTAGTTTGTAATCTTAATTTGTAATTGATTTGTACTCTTTTTGAATGATTTATTTTAGCATTAGGAAAAGATTAGTGCTAGATTTAGGATAAAATATTTCTTGTATAACTAATTTTATTTAAAGAAGATAAAAAATATAAAATGGCATGTGACAATTTTAATAAAAGAGTTTCATGTGGCGTAGTTAGGTTCTAGTTTAGTATATATATGTATATATAGTAGATTAATGCACTATTATTGTACTATTTATCTAAATGTATAAAGAGACAAAACTAAAAGACACGAAAGAGAAAATACCTGCTCACAAATGTTGTTGTATACTCTATCCATAAAAGATGAGGTTTTGGTGGTCTGACACGATTTATAATTAGAATATACTATATGAAACCATAACACTATAAAAATATAATACCATGATAAAAAAAACTAGGCAGACTTGCAAAAACTATCGACTTTTGAATACCCATTTGCAAAATTACCACCACTTTCAAAATATTGCAAAACTACCAAAAAGCTGCAAAACAAAACAAAACAAAACAAAAGGGTAAAATAAAATGTGAATAAAACTTTTTCAAAAAACAAAAAGCTGGTTAATGGAGGTATAAGATTGCAGTTAATAAAAAAATCATTTAAAATAACTCCTAATCCTCCTACATATTCAACCAATAGACATTAACCTCCCCATTACAACCATTTTCCCTTTCTTCCCCAAATCTTTTCGATTTCTCAAGAACACCAGTTCCATTTTTCAGAACAAAGCTCTGTTTTCTACAATCCTAAATCGAGCGACAACACCCTAAACCTAAATCCCCAAATCGACAATAGTGAAGACAAAAGGGTTGAAGTCGGTGAAGGCTAGAGAAGAGAAGGCTAAGTCGGCGACTATTGCGAAGAGAAATAGGGTTGAAGACCCAGAAGAACAACCTCGTCCAGAACCCTCGAAAGTGAAGAGTGGAAGAATGAAGAGAGCCTACAACTCTTCAGATGAAGGAGATTCACCCAGTCCAGTCGTTCTGATATAGAAGAAGAAACCGAGATTGTCGGAGGCTGTAGAACCCACAACAAAGAGGTCGAGGAGAAAGCCATCGAAATCTGTTGGTGGGGTTAGATCTTTTGAATAAGCCTTTAGTTTCCTGAAAAATGTCTAATTTTGTCTGAAATTGTTGAATTGTTGATGCATGCTAGGTTTATGTTTGGATGAACTGCATGTTGGTAATGAAAAACAGAGCATGGATTACTCTATAAAAAATGGAGCATGGAGAGTGTTATTGTGTGATATAATTTGAAAAACTTCGTAATTGCCTGAAAAACTTTGCAACTGACTGACAAATTATGTATGAAAAATCTCATAATATCCTGATAGACTTTGTACTTGCCTGAAATTGGGGTAAGGTATAAAAGCTTCATAAAGTTTGATAAAGTGTTGATGTATAGTGTTGTTGGGTTATATAACCTGAAAATGGCCTTACATAGCATGGATAGTGTTGTTGTGTGATATAACCTGAAAAACGTAGAAATCGCCTGACAAAGTGTGGCAAGTGTTGTGGAGAATGTGTTGTTATGACCTCAGAAAGTATGGCTACGTATAAACTACATTACCTGAAATAAGTCTATTTCACCTGATAAACAAACACGTAGTCTGAAAAACATTTATATCCAGATGTTTGATTAGAATGTCATAGTAGCCCGAATGACCTGATAAATCCAAATGTAGGGGTTATGGTGAACTTTAAAGATTGTGACAGTGTAGATATCATAGTAGCCTGAGTGACCTGATAAACTATTGTTATGTATAATTTTGACCTGAAGAACTTCCATTTCACATAACAAATCCAAATGTAGTCTGACAAAGTTTTATTTGTCCTGAAAAACCTATATCTTACCTAACAAAGTTTTATGGTACATTTTTTTCGTTATGTGAATATGAATGTCATGTATTTGTGAATGTCATTCTTTACAGATGAAGTACAAGTGGCATAGAGAGGAGTTGTTTTTTGGTCGGATCAATCAGAATTCAAGGCTTCTTTATCTGTCTTCTATTGAGAACACATTCACTTGTGCATACTGGCAAACAATTCTACAGGGGCCCTTTGGCCGAATTATAAAAATAATGAAGAACTTGAAGCTGTCTGCACAGTTAATTCACTATGTTTTGTTTAGGCAACTAGAGACAAAAAAAAGTGGGAGACATGGTATGATCTGGGTGGAAAACCATGTAGGTTTTCAATGGAGGAGTTTAGACTTATGACAGGACTAAATTGTGGCATGCCGGATGAGGAGGACACATTAGAGGATAAAAAAGCAGTGTTTGATTTTTTTGGTGTGAAGAGTATTACAATCTCTAACCTTGTAACCAAATTCATCTCGTATCGGGAGGACACTGTATTCAAGATGAAGATGGCTTTGTTGTTAACTCTTGAGGGTGTTGTACTGGGGGGTGATAAGAAGAAGAAGGTCAGACCCTTACATGTGAAATTGACCCAAGACTTGGATCGTTTCAATAATTTCCCATGGGATAGGAGTTCTTATATTGACCTCCATCAAAGTTTGGCTACTGCTTTGGACACAAGACTGAAGCCAGTTAAGGATGCACTTGCAGTTTCTGACAAAGCCAGAGCAGGTTACACCATAAGGGGTTTCCCAATGGTGTTTCAGGTAATGTGTTAGTAGTTGAATATGTAAAATTTTAGGTTAATTTATTGGTCATAATTGTGGTTTAATTTCAATTATGTTTGTTTCAGATATGGTTGTATGAGGCAGTGCCCCATATTGGCAAAATGTTTGCCCAAAAGCTTAATAAGCCTGTGCAGCCCCGAGGTGTGAATTGGCTGAAAACAAGTAGACCAACCTTGGATTCGGTTACGGATGCCCTAGAGGGGACTTATGCTGCTAAACAGATCCTTGTTGAGGAGGACAAAGAGGACTTGAGAGAAAGTTGTTACTTCCCAGAGGAGGAAGGAGACAAATCCTTGGATGAGATTGTTAAGCAGCTGAAGCCAAAAAGAAAGAGGGCTGGTAAAAAGGATAAGGGAGGGCAAGCTGCAAAAATTGAGACTTTGGACCAGAGGCAAGTCATATTTTGTTTGAATGAATTGCTTGAAAGGATGTAAAATCTAGATGAAAAGTACGATATATTAAGGGAGGAAGTCTTTGGGTTAAAGAAGGAAAAAAAAAGGCAAATCTCATGCAAAAGTGGCCTCTTCATCCAGTGATGGCTTAATTTGTTCACATTTGTAAACAATGAATGTTTAATGTGTATATATATGCCTACAGGAGTTAGAGTCTGAGGAGGATCAAAGTGGTGATGAACCAAACATAGAGAACACCAAAAGAGCATGATGAGGAAGGTGAAGTCAACAGATCAGGCTGATGAGTCAGAGTCTGAAGATGATAAAGGGGATGAGTCTGAAGAGAGAGAGTATAAAATGGGAGATTCTGAAGAGGTATGTCTAACTTTTTCAGTCCATATATGCACATTTCAGCCCATATATGCATATTTCAGTCCATATATGCACATTTCAGTCCATATCATATTTCATTCCATATATGCACATTTCAGATCATATTTGCTTATTTCAGACCATATGTCATCGTTTTCAGGACACTAATGAAGAAGAGCAAGAAGATGGTACAATTGTGTTAACTAATGGAAACTGGTTGATGAAGAAGGATACATCACCATCAAATGCGGATGTTCAAGATGATGTAGGTTGTCAGGAAAAGGAGGATTAAGATGTTGCAATGGTCACTTCAAAAAAATATTGTGGTTTCAGATGAGCAATAAGTTGAAGGGGATGCAACAAATTCACTGTCAATTCTTATCTAGACGGCTGCAATACTACAGGGGGTAACAACTGAGGTGGTGAAAGAAGCAAATGAGGAGGATGTAAATGAGGCAACACAACTTCAAGTGGTGAATGATGGGACTTGGTGGTGACACAGCCTGAGGTGGCAACAAAAGCAGTGTCGAATGAGGGTGTGGATAAGGTTGATCCAAGAGTTGTGGAGGATGGGACTGAGGTACAAGTTGAGGAGGTAGCAAAGGGAGATGGTGTGGAGGAAGGAAGCAAGGGTGATTAGGGAGTTGTGGAGGATAAGAATGAGGTACATGTTGATGAGGTAACACAAAGAGATGGTGTGGAGGGAGGAAGCAAGGTTGATGAGAGAGGTGTGGAGAATGGGACTGAATTACAAGCTAAGAAGGTTTCACATGCAGAGTCTACTTCTCTACAAAAGGAAGATTGTGATGAGGTAAGTGAGGAGGAATGGGATACCAATAAAGGGAATGAGCCAAGGAAAGGGGGGAAAGGACAAGGGTCCCCAAGTGCAGAAAATGAAATATCCAACTCGCACTCGCGAGCTAGCTACGGCGGCAAAATCACCCTTCCGCAATTTGGATGAGCAAAATTGGCAAAAACGATTACCAATAATAGCAAAGTAGAAGGGATGACAGACTTGGTGAAGTGGTTGCAAAGTGAGAGGTTAGTAAGCCAAACCAATCTACTTAACTTAATAATGACCTGAAAATGCTTTCGTATGGACTGACAAACTGATATATGGCCTGACTATTATTATAATGACCTAAAAATAATGTAGTCTTCCTAGAATATGTTTCTATGTAATATCGCTTGTATATGTACCATTCTAGCTTCAAATGTATGCCCTTGTCATGAAAAAGTATAAATTGTTTACTTGTTTGCCTTGTTTTTTATTCAAATGAATGTATGTTTGAATATCACGCAGTACTGAACCCCGAATTGGATCGATGGGCATGAAGTGGATAAGAAATTCTTGGAGAAATTGTTTGCCCCCAAGGACTGGTTGTAGGGTGAGGTAATATTCTTATGCATCATTTCAAAATATTATGCAATTGTAACATCGTTCTCAGTGGATACATTAACATTGTTGCACAATTACAATATTTGGAGCAAATAATGTTCCTTTATCGTCAAAGGATTTCAAAGGATCTAGAGTGGTTTTCGAAGGTGGTAGTGCTTGACACCTTCTGGACAACCTTGGTCACCGCTGAGTTCAATCGTTTCTAGAACGACTATCCACGTAAAGGTGAGGATGCATTGATGAAATACATGAAAGGTGAATGTCCGACAGATTTTGGCAAGAGATGGGATGATGCCGAATGCATATATGTGCCCTTCAACATCATAGACTGCCACTGGTTTGCCTTAGAGATTGAACTATCTGACTGGTGTGTGACCGTGTACGACTGCAATGTAGATCTGTACTCAAATAAGGAGATTTTTGAGATGATTCAGCCCGTGACTGAGATTGTTCCAAGGTATATCAAGTTGTATGAGCCACTGGCCAAGATATGTGAAGCATTTTTTGACAAGCCAATGTATGTGACTCGTCGGGATAACCTTAAGCAAAACAAGCGCGGGTAAGTATGTGTATAAATGCAATGATAAATCCTTATCAAACTACAATTGATATACATTCTAACTTCTTTTGTACATCTTGCAGAGGAGATTGTGGGGTGTACACACTGAAGCACATTGAGTTGTTGATGCTTGGGATGACAAACCTGGATCTTGCGTCTGACAAATTCATAGATGGATACAGAAATCAAATAGCTCATAGTATTTTTAGAAGTCGTTGGGATGGTTATTAAAGACTGTAGTTTGATTTGGTTAATGTAGCTTGTTTAAGGTGTTTAAGTGTTTAGAGTAGCATTTGGCAAGGAAGACATGTGCTTATTGTATTTTAATTTGGAATCTCATATTTTTAGGATGTTTGCAAACTCATTGTGTTTAAGTCAGGCCATATTGTAGTTTTACGTGCCAAAAACCCTAGTTTGTCGGGTCATTTTCAGAACATAAAGATAAGCTTTTCAAGCAATTTTCAGACATGCACATATAAATCAAGATTCTCCAACTTTTGCATAGCTAGAGCAGGATACATCATAAGGAGGATTAGGAGTTATTTTAAGGCGGAATTGCAAAAACTATCGACTGTGCAAAAAAAAGGTAAAATAAAATGTGAATAAAAATTTTCAAAAAAAAAAAGTTGTTTAATGGAGGTTTAGGATTGTAGTTAATAAAAATGCGTTTAAAATAACTCATAATACTCCTACTTGTTCAACCGGTAGACATTAACCTCGAATAACCATTTAAAACGGTTTAAAAAATCGTTTAATTTCCTAAATTTTCGACCACAAATCTCATTAATTTCCTGGATGTTTGCAAACTCATTGTGTTTAAGTCAGGTCATATTATAGTTTTACATGCCAATAACTCTAGTTTGTCAGGTCATTTTCTGTACATAAACATAAGCCTTTCAAGCAATTTTCAGACATGCACATTTCAGTCAAGATTCTCCAAAGTGATCTTTTCCAATGCACACTTTCAGACAATTTGTCCACTTTTTTTTCCATATATCCGATTTGACCCTCTGTATTTTCACTCAAATATCGATTGATCATTAACCCTTACTTTCCCAACTACCCGTCAGTAACTCTCCACACATTTTTTAACCTTTATATATTGGCGTTGCCTTTTACAAATCCCTCACAAATCCTCCCACACTCTGAAACTCCCAAATCTCTCTAAAACTCCTCTCTCAAACTCCCAAAACTCTTTCTCAAAATGGCGGATTCATACATTAAGGTCTATCTATAGGTGTACTCAGATGGGGAATTATCCCTCAGCACTGGCCAAATGACGTTGTTAACAATGCATGTGTACACGGGTAGGAGCACAAAGCTCATCAAGGTGGCCAAAATTAAGATGGAGATTTGGTACTTGACTAGCAGGTTCATGAGCATGTCCATGTATGACGGGAGTAAATCCGTTTTGTTTTTAACAGGTCCCAGAGTCCGGGCAACGGTACCTTCAACCATTGCAGACCGGCGACGACGTCGCCGATCTCGTCCGCCTCGGCGAGAAGGTTGTCGACGTCAAAGTCTTTGTGGTGTGTGATGCCCGCGATGTCGTGCTTCCGCAGTGATGCCATGTGATGCCGTGATGTTGTGTGATGCCGTGAAGCCGTGATGCGTGATGCCTTAGATTTTTCTCTTCTTTCTAGTAGTTTTAATGTTGTTCTTTTTGTTTTTGGGTATGTACGTATGAACATGGGGTAACTTTTACTTGGACATTCAACTCCAGTAATGTTATGTTTTGTTGCGAAATATTAAGAAGTATGAAGCCTTTAAACCTCTTGAAGTTTTGATCATATTCTAGTTTTTTTCAACAAAATTTATGAGTTTTGACCATATTCCATATTTCTCAAGACATATGTAACTTTTTCATAACTTCAGCACATATATTCAGGACAAAACGCTGTTATATTTTAGAGCAATAAAAACATCTTATTTTCAAAACGTAGTACTTGGTACACTTAAATGCTCTCAACCACCATGATAACATAACTTTTTCCCTTAAATGATCTCAACCAAAAAATCACATTCACAATATCAGGACACGCATGCATTTGTCAGAGCAAAATCTCAACCACCTTGAAAACATTGACTTTGCACACATTTATTGGTTTTCAGGACATATATGTTGTTTCCATGTTATATAAAGCTTTGTCAGACCATATATATAGTTTTACATTACATTATTCCGGAGAAGTATTCCATTTGACGAGAGAAGTGTTCCTTATACCAAACAAACCATTCAGTATAGCTTTGGTTGTTTAAGAAAGATAATGCAACATTTAGACTATAGATACTAATTCTTATAACCAAGACAAAAGGGGAACCCAACAAAAAGAGGTATGGTTTAAGGCTATAGATACTTAAACCATACATCTTTTTAAGCACCCAACGACAACAGAAAAAACCATTTATGCCACGATGTTTACCATCATAAACCCCCAAAAAACACCAACAAGGTGATAGTTTTAAACAAAAATAAACCTAACCAGCGGATGTCACCCATCAGTCCTTCTCCTCCTACAGCTCTTCTTTTTTGTGTCCTCGGATGCCGCAATAAGAACACCGCCTCTTCCTAGAATAATTCGTATCCCACATCGCCTTGAATCGGTTAATACGTGGTCTTCCAGAAGGACGCTTTACCAGTGGTACATAGCATGAGATGGATGACACAACTTCAAGAACTGACCATCGGTTTTTTGGAGGAACAAGATGCACGGTTTCCTTGTACACTTCTCTCGCCAACTCATTCTTGAACATGGGATGGACGAGATCAGTGAGTGGCAATCCTCTATCACTTGTAACCTCTATGGCATGAGCACATGGAACTTTGTCAATCTGGAACATGTTACAATCACATGTACCAACATGTAGGTTCATAGAGTATCTGATAGTTCCTTGCATAACCTCTCCTTCAAACTGGCTAAGCCTTCGCACACTCATCTTAGTTGACTTTCTATAGTTCACTTCTACCAGAGTGTACATAGAGGATGGCAAAACTTGGTCCCATTTTAAATCTTTTTCCCTTCTATCACAAAACCATTTAGAAATGGTCTCCAGAATGGCATCAAACATGGCAAGAATAGGCCACAGACGATGTGTTTTCCACGGGCCATTAAGACACGCAGTGTTGTTGCTCGTCATGATGTTAAATCTATTTCCATCAAAATGTGCCCTCGCCCAGTTGATAACTCTAGCTTCTTTGAGATACTGACCAATCCTTGGAGAGGCAGCTGTGAGTTGAGCAAACTGATGATTGAACTTAGCCACAGTGTAAGCCTTTGCAGCTTTTTTAAAGACGCCAAATAGGTCTGGCATGCCATACTTCCTCTTGAAGTTTTGGTAGATTTGATAAATGCAAAATCCATGTTTGGCAAAAAATTAGCTATTTCGCAGAGCCTTCACAATGCTAACATGACGATCAGACACAAAATATACCTCGGGATGATCTGGAACAACAACCTTTAATTCCCTAAAGAAAAATGACCATGCATCATCGTTCTCACTGTTAACAACGGCAATAACAAGTGGATATATATGGTCGTTTCCATCTTGAGCCGTAGCTAGGAGAAGTATGCCCCTGAACAAGGCAGTCAAGTGAGTGTCGTCAACTGAGATTACCTACATATGCGAAACTATGTTGTTAATGACTTGTCCTAAAGTACTACTTATATGGACTGACAAACGCCTATGTAGTCTGAACTATTCATTAGTTCTGTTTTTCACACAAGTAGTCATATAGGTATTTGTCCTGAAATACTACTTACATGTCCGGACAAACTCCTATGTCGTCTGAAATTTTCGTTTGCTCTATTTTTCACACAAGCAGTCATATAGGTGTTTGACCTGACATTGACAACATATGACCTGAAATTAAAAGATATGAGCTGACCTTTTTAAGATGTGGCACTGCCCTTATCCATGGACCTAAAGCCCATAAGACATACTTGAAGCGATGGTCAGCATCTCTTACTATTCTCGTGTATGTTCCAGGATTTGATTTCTCTAATATGTGTATGTAAGAGTATATAGTGGCATAGCTTTCCACAGTTGTACCATGTGCCATATCCTAGGCGAAGAGCCGCACTCGATTGGCTTTGTAGTAGCTTGTCCTTATTCCCAGCTCTAACATGAAATCTTGAATCTCTGAAGCACATAGGCATTTACGGCCGTTCAAAAACCTGACATAACACGAAGTCAATGTGTTACCAAATGATATTGGCCTTTGATAAAGTGATCAAAGGCATGAAAAATTACTTGTGAAGTACTTTATCTGCAAGCAGTCGAAAAGTTGCTCCTCTGTGATGATTGTGCATTACTCTCATGCCACATGTATGATCCGGCACAAATTCTCGCACCTTTAACAATGATGTTTTGCGATAGGCTGAGCGACAACAAAGGAAGGTGCAATCGTCGTCAGCACATGCAACCTCATATGACGACTTATCAGACCTCTTAACATGCATCTCAAAGCAATTTTCCATTGCCATCATAGAAAGTGCAGTTTTGAACTCCTCCTTAGATTTGAAGTACTATCCAACCTTCATTGTTTGATATGACGACTTGTTGTCAATGTTATCAGTTATATCCTCATCTTCAACCAACATTGCTTGCATGTCCCTTTCTGATGAATAGTACCTTCTTTCAATTTCTCTAAGCATGTATTCATCAACATCAAAGTCTTCTTGGTCCTTCTCTATTTGCTCATCGTTGTATGTTCCCTGATTTCCATATATTTCATCCCACACATCATCAAGACCAAATTGACATGCATCATTGCCAGAAGCATAGTCGCCACCATTACCACCATCAACATGACCATCATCACCTGAAGCATAGACGCCCCCGTAATCAAGACCATCTGTTATTTCATCCTCTAAAAAATGTCCACAATATCTATAATTTTTATCACAATTAACATAATCAGTCATTTTCTCATTTCCATTGTTTCTTGATGAACCAGCTTCAATGTCCTTATCATCGATGCTCACTGATATAATGTCTTCCACTTAAATGAGACACTTTCTTTTGTTTTTTGCCCTCACTTCGTCCCTATTTAATCTTCGTAACTCTTCTTGGTTGTCAACTTCAATAATTTCATCTACTGACTTGACATCAGTGTCTGGTGCTCTGACTCTCTGAAAACATGACCTGAAAAACTCCTTGTTGTCTTGGATCTGAGTCAGTGGTAGAGTTGTTGGAAAAGGAAGAGTTTGATGTATAGCCCTTTCAATTGGAATCTCTTTCTTCATTACAAGGTTTGTATACAACTCAATGTTCCACTTTGCTGCATTTTCTCCACTCACATTCAAGAACTTGAACGCCTCCATATCGTCGTCATTATTTAAAACGATCGGAGAAAGGTCAAGTTTGTTTGGATAAAGGTACTGCATCTGCACTAAGTACTTCTCCTCATCAAATAAGTTCTTCTGAATCCATTTCCTCTGCAGTTGAGCCAAGTCCATGTCATGTGAAATCAACATGGCTTTTACTGTTCTATCACCCTCATACAACCAACTTTTCCCATGTTCTTTCCATTGTCCACCGCTTATGAACTTCACGTAGACTACCTTTGTACCTACAAATAAACAAGGATTTGAACTTTACATAGACTAACTTCTCACTGTTCTAAGTAAAAAACAGAGGGATAACCTAAGTAAAAAACAGAGGGGGAAAAACGAAGCTTTGTTAGGAGAAATTACTTACCCATTGAAGCAATAATGGAGCTTATCAGGTGCGAACTTAAAAGTTTGTACATGAGGTGGTGAAAACTTTGTCAGGTCATGTTATGGCTTCTTCAGGAATGTTGAGCAAACTTTGTCAGACAGAGTAAATGTTACGGACATGCTTGGAGGGATTAATGGTGGAAGGAAGGAGATTACTTTGCTTTTGGAGGGAAACTTGCCCGCCAAATTCTCTACCGTACACATGAGGTCATAGCTTGGAGGGAAGTAGCATGTGATGGGATGGGTGATTAAGGGGAAGGAGGAACAGTAATGTAGAGTCTAGGATTTTATCTTTTTGAAGCAAAGATTTGTCATCTTTTAAAGATATTTTGATTTAAAGGAAAAGATAAAATAAAACCATATTTATAGCAAAAATATCCCAAAAAGTAAAAAAAAGGTACAAAAAGTTGGTACTTTTGTCATTCTTTTTAAACATTGACTTTTTTGCAAGCCAACATTAGAAATCTGACAGTTATGCAATTGCGCCAAAAAGCTATCTAAAAATATAGAAAAAGATCTTGTTGATTATATATAATATTCTGATAATCTTTTCTTTTATAATAAACAAAATATCTTACTTGTTCTTAAGCTTTATGATTGTTGATAAACTATCTTAAATATAAAAAAAAGATCTTGCTTGTATTTGAATAATTTATTAGTAGATATATAATATTCTTTTAATATTTTTTTCCTAATAAACAAAAAGATCCTACTTGTTCTTTAAGCTTTATGGTTGCAGATCTTGTACCCAATTTGGGAACTTTTTCTACGAATCTTAATCAATTTTTTTAAACCTTACAGTATATAGCAATCTACATCACCGTATGATTTCTATGAATGAGTACATGAGACCGCTAATCAAAGGGAGCAACCTTGTGCTAATAGGTTGCAGTGTGTGTTAGGGAGTCTACAATACCCGAACTAAACTAATCTAAATTGCAGTTTGTTCTTACTCTGGTTAATCAAAGGGAAAACATTGTACTAACGCTTGTGATATTTCCTTCTCTAATTCACCAAACAACATAATATATCAAATAGTAAATCTTGACTTGCTAACATGATTCTCAACTACTGAAAATAAAGAGAGTCTTCACAGGAATCGTCGAGTATATTTTGTTGAAGAAGCAACATAAACATAAACTCAAATGGAGTTTCGTATATTTTGTTCAAATAATGTAAATATTTATTCTAAAATTTTGTTTTTTAGATTGTAATATTTAATTGCCTAATAGATTTGTAATCTTTTCAATTGATTTTTATTTAAATAAGGAAAGATTAATTATAGGTTTAGCATAGAAATTTTTAATATATAAGTTTGTAATCTTCCCAATTGAGTTGTATTTAAATAAGGAAAGATTAGTTACATTTTTAGTATAGAATTCTTTAATATATAAGTTAATTTATTTAGTAAAAATTAAGAAATAGAGAAAATGACAAATGATGAAATTAACGTGAAAGCGCCATGTGGCGAAATTAACGTGAAATCACCATGTGGCGTAAGTTTATTCTACTATAGTAGATTTTTCAAATTTAATAGGGAATTGTTTAACTTTTTTTAAAATATTTTTATGAAAACAATGTGTTGAAAAACAAGAAGAAAAAAGGGGGAAAAATTGATCCGAAAAAAACATTGAGCAAAAGTCAGTTGACCGTTGACCATGGGGTGTGGTTGAGTGTGGGAGGGTATATTTTGCTATAATGGATGTTCCATCATAGCCTTTCATTGTCCCAAAATGGTTGACTCTCATTTCTCCTCACGTTTCACCGTAAGGACTCGTTTCACCAGAGCCTGACTCCGTATATATGACTGAGTTTTAAAATATATGTATATACACGTAAAACATAAAATTTTGACTATCTTGTTTCTCTCTTGGATTAGGTAGGCGGTCCCTTTCAAGATAATGAGGAAAGATGCAGTTCTGCGGTCTGCACATCAAACAAATCTTCTTTTTGATATACATGTAGCCACTTTTTTTATTTTTTTCGGTGAAGAAAGAATTAGACAGATCTAGCTTCTATGAGAAGACCAACCTAGAGCATCCTTGCGGATGAGAACACGAACATCTGAATCAAGATTCAAGTTAGACACAAGTGGTGAAAATATGAGTTTAGCAATTTTATCAGTAGAACGGTTCACCTCTCGATATATGTGTCTAATAAGGACTTCCTGGAAGAATTGGAGGTTGATAAGAATATCCTCAACAACCATTTCAATTTTCCAAGGACAATCCCAAATGCTTTTAATGGAATCAATAAGGCAAATATGGTCTTCTTTAATTTGCATTTTTGTAAGATTGAGTCGTTTAGTATTATACACACTATGTTTTAAATCCAAGGCTTCAGTCATCAGGATATTGTTATAGCCACATCGAGGTCCTTTCATGAGACTAACATCCGCTTTTCATTTCTAATAATGAAGCCTAAACCAAGCTCTCCACTAGGTTGTTTAGATCCGTCAAAATTAATTTTTATAGAAGTTTGGGTTTGATTTTTCCCATTTTATATTTTTAATTTTCCTAGTTTGGTGGGGGTTACATTTTGGCTGAATAGATCATCACATTCTGTTTTTTTCGTCTTATCCCAATTCTGAGTTGGAGTACTTATTTTTTCCAGAAGAATCAGTGTTAAAGATAATCTGATTCCTATTTATCCAAATTCCCCACCAAGTAGTAGAGAGACAAATAAATTCTTTTTTAGATAGGAGGGAGTGAATATCTTCTAGGATATCTCTAGGTTTCTTGTTATTAGCATCAATATTTCTAATGATATTTTCAATTATTGAATTTTGTTTTTCATTTGTTGGGTTGTGAATGGACATTTAAGGAGAAAATGTGTTAAGTCTTTAAGATGATTATTACATGAGTCACATGCAAGAGAGGGGTACATGAACATGTTTTTGGGCAACTCTAGCTTCTGTGGGTAGACCAACGTGACATATTTTCCACAAAAAGTTTTTGACTTTTTGATAGGTATCAAGCTTTCAGATTCAAGAGAGATTAAGATTGGATGTACTATGTGACTATGTCAAAATCGGGGTCTCACACGTGGCTATTACCGAGAATGCCACATATACAACCCCTACATCGTGATCATCTCTTGACAAGTAGAAACTATAAAGCGTCCTTCAAGACCACCAACAAACAATCATAATTATTGCAAGGAAAGGCAAGAGGAACGCTAAAACACAATGGTACAACATGATTACCAGCAAAGACCTCTTAAAAAACTCATCTTAACCACCAAGTTCATCGTCAAAAAGGATGATACCGCATGATCTCTATGATGACAAGATAACAGGATGAACAAGGTAACAAGATGAACATGATGATACTGTATGATCGCTATGATGACAAGATGACATCGATATATTATGGAGCGAAGGGCGTGACAGTATACATCAAAGAATGACCTTACACGTGGAGCACCAAAGTAATAACCACGTGTAAACCCTCTTGGAAAAGAGGTCAACTCAAAAAGTCAACAAATAATGACTATATCTATCCTAATGAAATCAGACCTACCATTACGGCATGAATAAGACGTCTTTACCAAATCCACATCACCCAAACTAGACGACATCCATAGTCAAATAGAAACCAAATGAAGAAGAAGGTGACAAGATAAATTTGTCGTCATCATCATACTGTATGATTATAATCTCTTAACACATACGGTCACCAGATGAACGCAACGACATGAGAAAAGTCTTGAGAAAGCGACTGACCCGCATGTGAGAAGATAAGATCAAGACTTAGAAGTACCAATGTCATATAAGCAAGTTGGAAAGCAACATGATGGATCCAACATCATCCTTGTACCATATGATTGTGATCGACAACACATACGGTCACCTGATGGGCATAATGACATGAGAAAGGTCTTGAGAAAGTGATCGACCCACGTGTGACAAGATCTGATTAAGATTCAAGAGTACCCATCAGATAAGTTGCCATCCCGTGAAGGCTAGAACGACTATAAAGGCGAACGGTGTTTTGACAAGTTTATTCAGGTTAAGATCCTTGGTGGGTGATCATTGCGATCAAGACCCTTTTGTTGGTTATTTAAAGTCTTCCGCTGTGTTAAATATGTTTTGTGTAAAGACTTCCGCTGTAATGAACCTGATTTTGTATTTTGGTTGCATTTCGGATTATGGATGTAATGCCGAAATAATGATTTTAATCGAAGGTTATGATACTTTGTATCATAATTGTTGTTTGATGATTTATATCAACTCGTAAAGCCTTGGGTGACATCGGACAGAACGTCTGAGGTCACTGGCGGTAATGCCTTCAAGGTTATAGATTTGGGGGTGTTACAGGAAGCGTCACCAAGGCTAGTTTGGTGGCGCATTCGAAGCGTCACCGAGGCTAGTTTGGTGGCACGTTCGAAGCGTCACCGAGGCTAGTTTGGTGGCACGTTCGAAGCGTCACCGAGGCTAGTTCGGTGGCGCGTTCGAAGCGTCACCAAGGATAGTTCGGTGGCGCGTTCGAAGTGTCACCGAGGCTAGTCGGTGGTGTGTTGGAAGCGTCACCGAGGCTACTTTGGTGGCACGTTGGAAGTGTCACCGATGCTAGTTCGGTGGCGCATTCTAAGCATCACCGAGTCTAGTTCGGTGGCGCGTTGGAAGCGTCACCCAGGCTAGTTCGGTGGCGCGTTGGAAGCGTCACCAAGGCTAGTTTGGTGGCACATTCGAAGCGTCACCAAGGCTAGTTCGGTGGCGCGTTCGAAGCGTCACCGAGGCTAGTTTGGTGGCGCGTTCGAAGCGTCACCGAGGCTAGTTCAGTAGCGTATTCCCGGGATTTAAATGTAGCATCCCGAGAGATTGAAAAGGTCTTTTGATTTTCAAATTGGAAAGGACTAGAATAAATGAAAACATCAGAAAAAATAACAAGCAAGTAAGATGTTTCTCATATCTCACACCAACACATAAAAAGCCTATAAATCGAAATCACTTTTAGTATAAAAAAATATACAACAGGGACATAGACCAACAAACAAAGAAAAATAGTCAATGATGGCTCTAAATCCAAGACTACCATTCTGATAGCAATAAGCGGTAACAACTGAATACAAATCAAAAAGAGATTTGTTACAAAAAGAGGTTTCTTAAACATTGATAGGCAGATAAACAACATGGTTCTAACAAATATTGGATTCATAGACGTGTACCTTGTTTTAGTTGTTTATGATTTCAGATGTAAACCAGCAGTAACATGACCATAAAAATTCGCCAATGTTAAAAGGTTCAATGAACTCCACTAAGCTGCAATGGAAGGGTATACCATATCAATAGCAATGGCAAATTATAAAGTTGCTTGGAATTTCGAACTAGAATAATACTTACCTCTTCACATGATCATCCTCAGAAAGCTCTGCATAACTTATAGGATGTAAAACAGCGTAAAGAGGAATCCACAACTACACAAAGAAATTATATAGTTCAGCGCATTAAGAAAAATCCATTGAATATAGAAACATAGAAACCTAACCGAGGACAGAAATGTGTTAATCATCATATCTTGTATAAGAAAACATTATATAATGATCACACATAAGACCAACTACCAGAAAGAACAAATCTGTAATTGTTGTATTGAAAATATTGTTTAAGTTGCTTTATACTTAGAGACAAATATGACAAAGAATCCTTATCAATTCGCATGCTTTCTTTGATCTTCCCTGCACTTCTGATCATAGTCCAACTATTCTGTATTTGGGAAGTAGCAGACGTTGTCGCCCTCCCCCCTTCAGATTCAGCAACTCTTGGGCCAATCATGAGCAGTTTCTGTCAATTGTCAGTGATTCCTGGAAAGATCATATTGAGGGTGCTCCCATGTATCGGATTATTTCTAAGCTCAAGCGGCTGAAGCCTAAGCTTAGAAAGTTCAGTAGTGGTAGCATCGAAAAGCTCTCTGATCACTTCTTCTCCCTCCACAGTAACCTGCAGGTTATCCAGACGGATATGATCTCTTGCCCGCTGGATGTGGCGCTTCTTGGTATGGAAAAATCATTGCTTTAAGAGCTTGCTTTACACTTTGGAAACCTTACAGCTATGCTCAGAAAACAAGGAAAGCTTGCTTGGCTTAAAGATGCGGATCACTGCTCTCGTCTTTTCTATAACCATATCAAGCTTCGCAGGTCAGTCAATCGCATTAGTGTGCTATGTGATGATGATGGTAATGTTCATTCCTCCGCAAATGCTATTTCTCACCATATTGTGGGCTTCTTCATACTGATGTTGGGTGAGGAGTCTGTTTGTGCTGAGTTTGATGGTCAGTATGCTAATCTGGGAATGTTGGTTTCCCCATATCAATCTGATTTATTGTGTCGATCGATTGAGCCCAAGGAAGTTCAGGCGGCGCTTTTCTCTATTGACCACAACAAGTCGTCTGGTCCTGATGGCTACGGATCCCTCTTCTTTAAGAAAGCATGGCCAGTTGTGGGCAATGACATCACAACTGCGTGCTTGAATTTCTTTGATTCTGGTAAATTGCTCAAGCAGGTTAACCATGCAGTTATCTCTCTAGTGCCCAAAACCAGTTGCCCGACAAGTATCCGCGATTTCCGTCCCATTTCCTGCTGCAATACGTTGTACAAAACCATCACCAAAATTCTTGTTGATCGTATCAAGCAGATTTTGCCCAGCATTGTTGATGACAGACAAAGTGCTTTTGTCCCGGACCGCTCTATGAGGCATAATTATCTTGTTTTCCAGGAGCTTCTCAAGCAGTATAACAAGAAGAATGCTTCTCCCCATTGTATGATGAAAATTGATTTCACCAAGGCCTTTGACACCGTGAGCTGGTCATTTATTGAACATGTCCTGAATTCATTATGTTTCCCGGATATGATGATCAAATGGATCATGGTTTGCGTGACCACCCCCTCTTATTCTATATGGATTAACGGTGAGTTAAATGGCTATTTCAAGGGGAGAAGGGGCATTCGTCAAGGCGACCCCCTATCCCTGTATCTGTTTGTCATAGTGATGGAATACTTTTCTCACATGATTACTTCTCTTAATGAAGAGCACAACTTCAACTTCCATCCTATGTGCGAATGGCTGAACTTGGCACACCTTTGTTTTGTGGATGATCTGATGCTTTTTTACCGAGGTGATGTTCAATCTGTGCAACTGATCAGAGGTATTCTTGATAGCTTTGGGGACTTGTCTGGTATGCGTATTAACCACTCCAAATCTCTGATGTTTATGGGGGGCGTCAGTGATCAGGAGAAACAGAACCTTCTTCGAGTGGCTGGGTTTTCTCTGGGATCCCTCCCAATGAGATACCTTGGTATTCCGCTTGGTGCTTCTCGTCTGAAAAGAAGCGACTACAAGCCACTCATTGATCGTATGACTTCCAGAATTCAACCCTGGACTGCTAAGTGCTTATCTTATGCTGGAAGAGTAGAGCTCATCCGCTTCGTCCTTTCTGGTATTTACAGTTTCTGGTGTAATATTCTTGTCCTCCCTAAATGTGTCATTATTCCAAGTCCGAAGCATCTGTAGATCTTATCTTTGGGCCGGTAAAGCTTCCTCTAAAAGGAGCCTTGTTGCTTGGAAGGCAGTCTGCAAATCTCTCGATGAAGGAGGTCTTGGGTTCAAGGAACTCCTTTCTTGGAATAGGGCCTCCATGGCGCGTACCATCCACAAGCTTCAGAATCAAAGCCCAGATATTTGGGTCGCTTGGGCTCTCCACAATCCGCTCAGAGTGGGGGGCGTTTGGGATGTCACGCCGAAGAGTGGTGACAATAATGCATGGAAAAGCATTCTCTCAATCCATGACCAACTGAAGTCTAGAGGTATCCTCACCTTATTATGCTGGATCTCACCAACACTAATGGGTCTTTCTCCTCCAAAAAAGCTTATAACTTAATGCGGAGCCAGGCTACTTGTTGCCCTTGGGGACTCATCATCTGGGATGAGTTTCATAGTCCCAGATGCTCACTTATTACTTGGCTCGCCCTCCTTGACCGTCTCCCGACTAGAGAGCGGCTCAGCATGTGGCTGACTTTAGATGATGTGAACTGTGCTCTCTACAATGCTTCTTCTCTCGAGAGTGGTAGTCACATTTGGATCAATTTCCAATTTACCCACCAGGTCCTGCATCGTGTTCTTCCTTGGCTCAGAATTGGTCAGAACTTCCACTCGCTGCATGCTTGGTCCGAATGGATCTGCAACTCTCTCCAGAGCAGATTAGTTGCTAAGGTCGCTATCACTCTTCTTACCACTTTTGTTTACTATGTTTGGAAGCAAAGAAATGATGTGATCTTCAATGGAGCTACTCCTTCCGTTGTGAAGTGTGCTCATCTTATCCTGCACCACTGCAAAGCTCTCGTGGATGCTAAATGCAAGAATGAGGTTGTTAGGAGATTTGGATGGTTGGGTCCTTTTTTATGTTTTTTTACCCTTGATGTATTTGGCTCGTTGCCAACTCTGTCCTTTTTGTCTATTGGGCTCTTTGTATATTCTTTTTACCTCCATCTAATATAACGCTTACAAAATTCAAAAAAAAAATATGACAAAGAACACAAAAAGAACTGAATGAGTATGTACGAGAAGCTGATAATGTAAATGAATACCTTCACTTGTTTCACGTAAGGAATTAAAAAATAAGAATTTTTAGTCATGGAAACATGGATTAATTATTCTCCCTGCATAATCCTTGTTGGGGCTCAAATATTAGATACCAAAGGTATTAACAAACAAAGTTGCGGCTTACAGCTTATTTCAACCCATTAAAACTCCAATCTATTTAATTTTGGGTGTCAATTCTGCAGGTCATGTTCAACACAGATGGTGTAATAACCCACCTAAAATAGAATGGTAAAATAGTAATTTTAAAGTGATGGAAATAAAAGCATTGAAATTTATTTTATTTCTTTTAGAGGAATAATTTAAATATTAATGAACTTAGGTTCAAATGTGAATTATGATAATATTTTGGTACAAATTATCATATAATAATAATATAATGTTAAAATAAATAAATAAGTATAGCAATGGTAGTAACTTTAAATTTTAAATAATAATGAAGGACATAAGAATTATTATGCTATCCATAAATGGATAAAGTGATAATTTTCCTAAGTAAGTTATTTCTTTAAGCTAAGAATGGTTTAAATTATGATTAACTTTATGTTAATTATAATTTAAATAAAACTTATGAAAGCTTAACCTATAATATTTAAATCAATTTAACAAAGTATTGTTAAAAGATTTAAGCATGGTTAAAGTGACTAGGAAAATTACATAAAATTATTTTAGCCTAAGTTAAATTTGTTATAATTTAATTTTCGGGTTAAAATAAATATTATGTTTTGTTTTAAATTATTTGGGCTGAAATTGTAATTTATTAATTTTGGGGAGGGCAGATTTGCCACAAATTGGAAACTAGAGGGCCACGCGCGTAATGTCCGAAGAAGTCTTACTTCTTCCTCCGCGCGGACAAGCAGCCAACAGAAAGCTCCGTTTTTGAGCTTTAATGGCGGATCTGGACATGGATTCGAGCCCAAAAAATTTCTTTAACCCATGGGAATTTAAGAGTAGAATATTACGCATCTAATGGTGGGATTTGATCGAATTAAAAGCCCTGAATATTCTTCAATTTGATCCGTAATCATTCGAACGTCATTTAGTGCTAAATCGGTTTAATTCAAAATTGGATTAGCACACATTGAATTGGGAGGATATAAGACCGAGATCTTGTCAAGGGAATTGAAGGCTTCAATACCCTTATAAATACTCCCCCGGGTTCAACCCCAATTCATCCAATTTTTCGTTCAAAGCATAGATTCCTAAAATCCCGTACCAAAGTGTTTGAGAGTCAAATTCGAGCTCGTCCGAGTTGATTCCGAGTCGAGAGCGGTGTCATTGGAAGCGTGCACGTGTCCTCTTCAAAAGCCCTATCATTGCGCCACCGGAGGGTTGCCGGAGCCGCCCTAATTCTTCCCTTTTCCGACGAGGTGTTGTTCGGGAGATTAAGTGCTTCCGCGAGCAAGCGATTTCGTCTACCTTTCGTCGTTCTTCGTAACCTAAAGCAAGTGACGGTTCGCTCTTGCATTTTATTCCATGTTTATCTTAATTGACAATGAATCGGTTGTCTTAATTAAGTTGGGATAAAAAGTCTAAATTGATGTTTGGAAACCTTGTGTATATAAAATGTGAAAAATGAATCTTATTACTAGGTTGTATGTATGCTAGCTATAACCTTATCTATATATATTATGATAGGTTGCTAGGTAACATTGTTGTGATAATTGTGAATTGTTGCTATTTAAATTGTTAGATATCACGAGTATTCGTAGGAACGCTAATGCCTCACGAGGGTTAGTTGTTTCCTTATAATTTCGGTGTTAGGAGGATTATTGCCCTAATGCCTTTGGTCATGACCGTGCCCTTATATTATATAAGTGGTAGTGCACTTAGCAAGTGCCAAACTTTCGGGATTTTGTCTCACTTTTCCTCTTTTTAAGAGGTTGTATAATAAGATAAAAGTCTTGAACGTGAATATACGTTTTCGAACTAAATAAGATAAGTGTGGATTTGCACATAATTAATATACCATCGGGCAAGAAGTACAACGTGGAACCCGCCCAGACTCTTGTTAGAGTAAGTCCTTTTTTCCAATCTGGATTCGCATTGCGCGGTGATGTTGGTCGTGTGCCCAAATAATCAAGGTCATTTTTGTGAACTTGTGTGAAAACTTAACGTTCCCAAACAATTCTTCATATTTCCCCTAAAGGCTCAATTCCGTTGGAGTCTTATTTTCGATGTATACCTCTTTTCTCTTTCCGTGAAAGTTCTCGGGTTATATATCGTTCCTTCGGTTATTATTTGAGGGACACTGATAGTAATCGGTTACGATCACTAGAACCACTCTGCTTGTTCCCTTGCATAGTCTTTTATTAGACTAACCAACCGGGTTTTATTTCTTGCATGGTTGGCTGGTATCATCCATTCTATACGGCACATCAGAGGTTGGTCCCCGGCGATTTGAAGTAACCAATCGAAGAGAAGGCTTGTAGTTGAAGATTTAAGTGATATTCTTTTAAGGTTGTTTAAGTAACAATTTAATATACATTTCTATAAATTAGTCATGTAATAAGGTTTATTGTAAAAGTCTTCTGCTATGATTTCACTTCGTTGTAAAATCGTCATTCTCATGTTACGAGAGGAATCTTAATAAAAGATTGAGGTTCATTTAAAAAGTATTCCGCTGATTATTCTTTTATTATTTAATATTTATGTATTTACTTAAGTTTAATTGTTCCGATTAAAGCCTAGGGTGACTTTGGACATTAACGTCTGAGGTCACTGGCGTGTGGCACTACCGACATAAGTCGGGGGTGTTACAGATGGCTATGCATTTCCTCAGGCATTCTACTTAGGTTAGTTTATTTCTACTTTATTTTATTTAACAATGCATTTCCTGTTACCTCTATTGACATATTTACATCAGATTAATGTCTGTAGGTAGTTTTTAACATATATAAGTTTGTCATCTGACTTAGTCTCGACTATTCAAGTCCTACTTCAAGTATCCATTGAGTGACTTTGCGATTCATCAGAAAAGTAGCTCTAATCCTTCAATTTCATGTTTAGAAGGCTATGTATTTGTTAAAATTTTGTGTTAGAACAATAAATAAGAATAGGCAACACTAGAACTGCTAGCTCCATCATTCAAACAAAGAAGACAATTCATCGAAAATGTGGAGTGCAAGATTTGGATATGATTTCAAATCATCGAACAATAAGATCTATAATCAATAAATAGATATCAAACAAAGATCTATATAAGGTTTATAGTCAGCAAAATAGGACTTGCAGGCAATGTTCTTAAAGTCGCTAGACGAGAATTGGGCGGTGAGGGGGGCCTAGCGCCTAGGCGGCTAGACGGGGGCCTAGGCGGAGCCTAGACGGATTAAACATTAATGCGTGATCCATGTAATTAATTGACTATGTTCTTCCAAATCCATTAATGCTTATAAAACTATGTTGGGATGAGGTTTGGTATTTAATTATGGGCCTTATTTTATAAAGTCTCACCCAAAACCATGTTCTATGCATCCATCATCTCCTAAGATGTTGCTGCTTCTACAACATATGAGACTTCTTCTCGCCTAGGCGGCCCTAGGCGGTGGATGACCGCCTAGCGCCCAGGTGGGGCCTAGGCGGGGATTTTTAGAACATTGCTTGCAGGGATAAACATCAATCACCATTCATGGAAACTCAACAAACGAACATCAAAGAATAGTGATTTAGTAGAATCGATAGCTACCATTTACCTCCAATATCAGCAGAGTAACCACCATGCCGGAGAATCGCCGAGGAGGAGCTTGGAGTCGTACGAATCAGTAGCACAAATCTTGGTCGGAGAATAGTTGAGCAGCTACGGAATCCGAAATCTCAAGACAAACCATCTCATAGACGAGGTTGCCAGAGTCGTTGATGGTGGCGACGTAGCAGTGGAGGGCGATTTGGGGAGTGAGGGATTTGAGCTTCTCCTCAAGAGCTAAGGCGAAAAACTCCCTAGCAATACGAATCATCTCAGAGACGAGGGATGTGTCGACGTCGTTCCATCCTGCTGGCAACGCCGAGGTGCGTGGGTGGCCGGTGAGAGGCTCTCGATTCCGATGAGATCTTCCAGATCTGGAAGAGGTTAAGAAAAGAGAAGGAGGAGACAAATCGATAGTAAGTGAGATAGAGGAAGGGGAGGAGACTGGACAGGGGCAAGTGAACGCATATAAGGGGTAAGTGAGTATAGGGGTCAATTTCCAACCAGGTTTATTTTATGGGTCACTTCTCAGGAGAAAAGGGCAATGGCCTAATTGTTCCTAAATTATATTCTTCGTATTTAGAATTGGAATAGTTATTTGGGTTTGTGTAATTGGGTAATAGCCGCCCATTGATGGCCACAATAATTATTTTAGGATGATAAAGAAGATGGAAGAGATTGTCCCATCAAATGGGATAAAATTACGCGAGCACTAGATACACTCACTTTTTTTTACTAAATAAGCTCAATTAGTCTCGCTCACGCAAAGCGTGAGCGGGATTCTTAGTGACAAAGACTCACGCCCTCGTAATGCGGGGGCGTTACTCTTTTAATATAAAAAAAAAAAAAGTCACGCCCACGCATTGTTTTAATATTAAAAATATTAAAAATATTTTTAAAAAAAATAATATTATTATTATTATTTTATTTATAAATTATTTTGTATTAAATTAAAAAAATTATATATATTCAAGACATGAGATTTAAGGTCTTTAAGACTCTGAAAACAAGACAAGACAGGTTATGGGCGATCTATAAGGGCGTGACTCCTCGGATTTAAGGTTTTCAAACCGATTTTATTTTCATACCCTATCATGCTTGTAGCACATAGGGATTTGATGCCAATTTTCGTCTTGTTTTAGGGTTCCAGAATACCTTAAATCTCATACCCTAGAAACCCTATGGTAAGCAAGGTTTCAGATTTAGGACTTTCAAAACCATATTATTTTCATACCCTATCGTGCTTGTAGCACATACGGAGTTGATATATTTTTTGTCTTGTTTCAGGGTTCCGGGATACATTTTTTGTCTTGTTTCTCACCCTAGAAATCGGTTTGAAAACCTTAAATCCGAGGAGTCACGCCCTCATAGAGCGCCCATAACCTGTCTTGTCTTGTTTTTGGAGTCTTAAAGACCTTAAATCTCATATCTTGAATATATAATTTTTTTAATTTAATACAAAATAATTTTTAAATAAATTAATAATATTAAATTTTAAATTTTTTTTTAATATTAAAACAGTCACGCCCACCCAATGTGTGGGCGTGACTTTTTTTTTATTATTATTAAAAGAGTCACGCCCCCGCATTGCGAGGGAGTGAGTCTTTGTCACTAAGAGTCTCGCTCACGCTTTGCGTGAGCGAAACTAGTTGAGCTTATTTAGTAAAAAAAAGTGAGCGTAGCTAGCACCTCCCTAAAATTAATGCATATGTTAATAGTCCCTATAGGGCGATGAAATTGATAGAAAGATTGATATTGATCGCACAAAGAGTATAAGAAAATGTTAACTGCTTGTTTATAAATAGGTAATCCAAAAACACAATACAAGGAGAGAACTTGTATACAACTTGTTAATAAACAGAATGGGTAAACCAATTTCAAACAAGATCATTGTTCCAATTAAGAGTAGGTTGTTGAGCATCATATATAGGTTTTCCATAATAGAATGGATAACAGATCAATTGCGTGGGCGTGACTTTTTTATTATTATTAAAAGAGTCACGCCCCCGCATTACGAGGGCGTGAGTCTTTGTCACTAAGAGTCCCGCTCACGCTTTGCGTGAGCGAGACTAGTTGAGCTTATTTAGTAAAAAAAAAGTGAGCGTATCTAGCACCTCCCTAAAATTAATGCATATGTTAATAGTCCTTATAGGGCGATGAAATTGATAGAAAGATTGATATTGATCGCACAAAGAGTATAAGAAGATGTTAACTGCTTGTTTATAAATAGGTAATCCAAAAACATAATACAAGGAGAGAACTTGTATACAACTTGTTAATAAACAGAATGGGTAAACCAGTTTCAAACATGATCATTGTTCCAATTAAGAGTAGGTTGTTGAGCATCATATATAGGTTTTCCATAATAGAATGGATAACAGATCAATTGTGTTGGCATGACTTTTTTTTTATTATTATTAAAAGAGTCACGCCCCCGCATTGCGAGGGCGTGACTCGTGAGTCTTTATCATTAAGAGTCCCGATCATGTTTTGTGTGAGCGAGACTAGTTGAGCTTATTTAGTAAAAAAAAGTGAGCGTAGCTAGCACCTCCCTAAAATTAATGCATATGTTAATAGTCCCTATATGGCGATGAAATTGATAGAAAGATTGATATTGATCGCACAAAGAGTATAAGAAAATGTTAACTGCTTGTTTATAAATAGGTAATCCAATAACATAATACAAGGAGAGAACTTGTATACAACTTGTTAATAAACAGAATGGGTAAACTAGTTTCAAACAAGATCATTGTTCCAATTAAGAGTAGGTTGTTGAGCATCATATATAGGTTTTCCATAATAGAATGGATAACAGATCAATTGCGTGGGCGTGACTTTTTTTTTATTATTATTAAAAGAGTCACGCCCCCACATTGCGAGGGCGTGAGTCTTTGTCACTAAGAGTCCCGCTCACGCAAATTGAGCTTATTTAGTAAAAAACGTGAGCGTAGCTAGCACCTCCCTAAAATTAATGCATATGTTAATAGTCCCTATAGGGCGATGAAATTGATAGAAAGATTGATATTGATCGCACAAAGAGTATAAGAAAATGTTAACTGCTTGTTTATAAATAGGTAATCCAAAAACATAATACAAGGAGAGAACTTGTATACAACTTGTTAATAAACAGAATGGGTAAACCAATTTCAAACAAGATCTTGACCTTTCGCTTCTCGAGTTTCTTGCGCCTCTCGTTGCTCACGCTCCTTTCTGCGGCGCTTCATGATGCATATAGCACATAGGCGTCCATCTTAATGTTTCTTGACCCTGCACTGGTGAAGGCATACTTATGGAGAGAAACCACATCTAAAAACTATATTACTCCATTGCTACCTATATCAACCCACTAGTGCCACTTGGATACATAAATATGTGTCAGTGGTAATTGAAATGATGTGACCTTAACCTATGACAAGATAGCAACTAGCAAGAAGATTTTTGGCATTCAACATCATCTACAGTCTAATTCAGAATGTGTGAATAAAGACCTTGTAAGCCTTGAACACTATATCTTTTTCATATTAGCACTGGTATAAGTTCAAAAAATAATAAATATGCTTTCTTGAATCTTGGCTTCAGTTTTACTCATTTTTTGAAGTCAAATACAATATGACAATGATATGTTTAGTGTCCGAGAACGACAAGGGACATAGAATAAATTCCAAGCATATGATCATTACACATCCAAAAGGAATACGTTTTTCTACTCCACCTTTAGAACATACCATTTCTCCTTTTTCTACTCCTTGTCTTGACTAGAAGATCCTCCCTCACTACCATGATTACTTCAAATCATGTATAAAAAGGGGAGGAAACCATGAGATGTTGAAATATAAAAAATTGATAAAAACCAATACAATTTACAATGTACTCAAAAAGGGAAATTTGTATAGACACTTTCAGAACAAGAATCAAGAGTATAGAGGTAACTTTAGCTTTATTGCCATAAACAGGCAATGTGCTACAGACAACAATAGAGTTGTTGACAATTACTAAGAGAATCTTCAATTTTATAGATATAGAATAGTTTGTGATTTAAGATCAGGGTTCATAGGAACTAGTAAAATTTAAATAGGGTAGGGCTCATGGCACATCAAATGGGTGGAACTGGAAACAACATAGCCAATCAAAGAACACATAAACTTAGAGTTGAGGCTATGGTGTATAGATGTTCAACTTTTCTGTTATGTCCTCTAGACTCTAGTAAAGATGACAAATCATGATGTTTATGACGGTTAGGACAAGGAAAATGTCGACAACCATATCAATGAACATAGCAACAATTATGGAAATTATATTGAACATTTTATTATGCTTGAAATCCTTTATTCGGATGTGTTCCTCTTAATGTGTCTACAAATGAGGAAACTACACTTGATTTTCCTCAATTAGGGGCATAGCAAGATGGAAACTATTGCATCAAATTTGTGATATCTTTAATGAAAACCAACACAAAAGTTGTATGTTAATATGCCTATTAAGAGTAGGTTGTTGAGCATCATATATAGGTTAATAAACAGAATGGGTAAACCAGTTTCAAACAAGATCATTGTTCCAATTAAGAGTAGGTTGTTGAGCATCATATATAGGTTTTCCATAATAGAATGGATAACAGATCAAAGATTTTACAAACTTTAGTTGGGTGTTTAAACATATACAAGTAATTTATTACATTATTTATGTTTTATTTATATGACTATCAAATTTGATTCTAACCAACCAAACTTTTCAATTTAATATATGGTATTAGTGATACTTTTATTGTTAAATGTAGCAATCTATAACTATATATTAAAGCTCTCACATTTAGAGCTACGAGAGCGTTTTTAGGAAAAGTTGTTGAGGTGTTATTATTTATTTAATTAATTTATTAGTATATTAAGTAATCAACAAAATCAATAAATCCATATTGAAGCGATATTTTTGAACCACCAAAAAGATTCTGGACCCACATTACTCATGTGTCAAATTATAAAAATTAGCAAATTTTGATGTTAACCAACTAAGTATCTGAATTTTAAATAATATATCTTACATTATTTATGTTTTATTTACATGACTGTCAAATTTGATTCTAACCAACGAAACTTTTCAATTTAATATACGGTATTAGTGATATTTTTTTTATTAAATGTAATATTGTTAAATGTAACACTTTCCATTTAATCTAATATTTATTTTTTATTGAAATAATATAATCATAATCCCACTATTATTTTTAGCAAATCTTATTTCTAAGAACATGGAAATTTAATCTTATTTCTAAGAACATGACAAATCTTATCATAATTTCACTCTTCTTTTCGATATAAATCATAATATTAGCTACGTTACTACTCCAATGACAATTTTTACACCATAAAATAATTATGAACATGTTAAATACAATTTGTTTTTCTAACCTATGATTATGGCATAGGTTAACACTTCATTTTAGAAGGATTTTGTTAGGTGTAATTATATCAGGGATATTAATATTTTATAAAAGGGTTTAAGCATTACTTTTTAGGGAATAGCTTTTAAAACGAGAATTCTCAACATGGCATAGGTTAGAAAAAACGATATAACAATTATTAGAATTAATTATTTTACGTATATTTCAATTATTCCAAGAATTTTCAATTAAAAAATTATTTCTTTTTTCGATCTTTAAAATACAAATACACATCTAATCAAACTCATCATAACAAACATGAATAACCTTTGGTATATTCTAACTATCTCAAACTTTTTTACTTCAAATTCTTTGATGTTTTTTAGATTATGATTTACAATTAGTCATTAAATTGTTTCTATTTTTCTTATATTCAATTTTGAGCAAATATGATTGATATTTTGATATTTTTGAAATCTAATTTTAATATAGCATTTCAACATATCATTTTTAAAGCTAGAATTTTGTTATAAGTACACATATTTATGTTTAACTATAATTATGACTTATAATTTTTAATATTAAAATATTGACAAAATTTTAATATTATATGTTAATATAATATAGTTTATTAAAAATATACGATAAATGGTAGTGGAATACATACTCGACTTTAACAAAAATATCCCGTGTATGACAATAATTGCATGATTAAAAATAAAAATGATAATTATATGAGAATAGGTATGAATAAAATATAATATATTTATACAAGTTATATAATTAACAATAAAAAATTTGAACATACTGTTATTTGAATCTTCTATTCATATAATTCGTAAACAATAACACTAAGATTTTTTTCTTCTTAAAACTACTTAAATACAACATAATTTAATTCAGTTATAAATAATTATTGATGATTTTATAAATTTAAATTTACCCGTACAAGGTACGGGTACTACACTAGTTTTCGTTATTTGTGTTACTTATTCATTATCATAATTGTAATCTTTCGACCAAAAATAATAACCCTCCTCAGGTTAAATGACCTCTTAATATAATTGAAATCAAGCTCCTACACCCAAAGTAGTTGAATTTGGCCGCGTGACCCTAAGCCTATCTACCTGCTCGCGCGCTAACAGAAGGCCCTAAAACATACCTAACTTCTACCCATGCCGCGCGACCTCAACTTCGTCGAAGATCCTTCAATGGCTTCTAGTTTTGCAAGAACAAAAGCAATCACCTAAGAGAAATCAATGAACGAAGGAAGACGACAATAAACAACATGGAGGTTCTTACAAGACAATCGATCGAAATCAAAACCACATTCTTCCACAACTGTCACCGTAGAAATAAACCGATCAAGGTATTTATCTAAAACTGGGAAATAACGATTTTAATGCTTATCTGCTGCAAATACGTATGCGACTATCGAATTCAAAGCAAATGAGAACAGGTTCGAGTCATTTCAAGTGGAAATCAGAGAATAAAACAATAAGTTTTCTGTTTCAATATGAGAGAGTTTATATGGGGTAATTTTCAAAGAAACTAATAAGGGGTAGTAATTAGACCTGAGCATATATAGGCCGGGTCCGGGCCTGGTCTATTTTTTGAGCCCGTTTTTGCGGGCCCGGCCCGTTTGTCGGGCCGAAATTGTAAACCGTACCCGGCCCGGATTACGGGCCGGGCCGGCCCGCGAGCAGCCCGCAATTAATATAATATATAACCTGTTTTAAAAAAACTTGTTTAAATCCATTACAAGATTAATCCAAAAACATGCTTAAATCCATTACAAGAGTTTGAACATAAAATAACAAAGTTACTAAATCCATTACAAGTTTACAACCAAAAACACAAGTGAATGCATCTAGTCGTTCTTCATGTAGCTTCCTTCATCCTAAGAGATCTCAGTCACTACTGAATCGTCTTCTTCATCCTCGACATCATCATCGAAATCAACACCAATTTTAAGCATTGATGATGTACCTTCATGATAGAAACATACTAAAAGTGTGATTAAATCTATACACATGAGAAAAACATTTAAATAAAACTAAGAAATACAAATTACCTTCTTCAAAGCCTTTCACTCGCAACCAATCCTCATAACATGCAAGTGCTTCAATTGTGCTAGATCGAAGAGAGCTTCTACATGGAGTTATCATTTTCTTTCCCAGGCTAAAAGCATATTCTGAAGGAACACTAGAGATGGGAATACTCAAAATATCACGGGCCAAAGCTGAAAGTGCGGGTGCTCGTTGAGACTTCTTTTTCCAAAAAGCCAAAATATCAATCTTTTCTATAGCATTTTCATTATCTTCATTCAAATAAGCCTCCAATTCAGACTTGTCAGTAGTCCTAACTTCCTGGATTAGAAAGTCCAATAGCTCATCTCTAGCTACATTAACAGAAACCTTCCTACTTTGAGAACTCGCAAGTGCAGAATTAATACCATTAGCCTGATCATTTCCACCACTTGGTCCACTTCCTGATGTTCCTACAAATCGCTTGTACTCATCTACCAGTTCAAACAAAGTAGCCTTAATCTTTCCAACCATCTCCTTAGCATAAGTTTCACCAAACAACCTTGTATAGCAAAACTTAATCGCTGCCAACTTAAAACGGGGGTCCAAAACAGCAGCACATGACAACAATAAATTATAATCTGACCAATACTTCTGAAATTTCAGCAACATTTCAGTAGCCATATCACACAACAGAACATTATCACCCCCAGCAACAACATTTAAGGCCATATGAAGCTTCCACACCCCATGAAAATAAATATTTGCAGTAGGTGTCTTAGAGGCAGAAAACTCAGTAGTAACATTATAAAATACTTTCAGAAACTGATGAAGTTCATCAACTTTTTCCCAATCCTCTTCTGAAAGGCGATGCACCTTCAATTCCATATCCTTACTAACAAAGCTATCAAATGCATCTTGAAAGTAAATGCAACTATCAAGCATTGTAAAAGTAGAATTCCACCTAGTAGGGGTATCTAAACGAAGCCTTCTAGACGAGTTCAACCCAAAACTTGTGGTAGCA
The DNA here is from genome assembly GCA_027886185.1 of Rheum nobile. NCBI lineage: Eukaryota > Viridiplantae > Streptophyta > Magnoliopsida > Caryophyllales > Polygonaceae > Rheum > Rheum nobile. Next base: position 1,018,319 of record WOAB01000065.1, read on the forward strand.
ATTTCATAAAACTTTTTGTTCTTTGGAATAGAATGTCTCAAATGAATGATAACTTTTCTAATCTTCACAACCACCTGATCAATAAGCTTCAAACCAGCTTGGACCACCAAATTAGTAATGTGACAACAACATCGCATCTGAAAAAACTCCCCATCTAGCATCAAAGAGTGTTTCCTTAAAAGATGACTTTTAAGAGACGCAATCATGGTATCATTATAAGATGCATTATCAAGTGTAAAGCTTAAAACCTTGTGGGAAACCTTCCATTCACCCAAAGACAACAATATCTCATCAGCAAGAGAAGCACCATCAAATGGAGGAGTCAAGGCAGCAAACTTAATTATTCTCTTTTGTAACATCCAAGCACTATCAATCCAATGAGCTGTTATACACATGAATTCATCATCAGTATTCTCACTTCTCCAATTATCAGTTGTAAAACTAATCCGACCAGGTGCATTTAGTAACTCAAGGCAAACCAGTTTTTTGTCTTCCTTGCAGTGAGAAATTGCATCTCTCTTAACTGTATGCCTACTAGTAACAATGAAATCAGGTACAACAATATTCATCAAATTCTTAAAGCCCCGTGATTCAACAACACTAAATGGAAGTCCAAGAGATACGATAAACACACAAATAGCTTCACGAATTTCATCAAAACTAGCAACGGGCTTCTTCAAAGACATGTTATGGGTTCCAATACTACTAGATCCACCACTAGCAATGCAGAAAATTTTCAAATCATGATGACGACGCATAGTGCATTTCTGTATATGTCTAGTTAAATGTGATGTACCATCCTTAGAATTAGCACTCAGAATTTGCTTACAATAGTTGCAGATAGCCTTTGTTCCGATATCTTTTACATCTCTTGTCATATGATCCCACACATTAGATTTCAGTCTTTTTCCCCGAGAAGTGCATTGAGAGGGATTTTCAGATGGAGAAATACCATTGTCACCCTCCTCAGATTCTGGCTCCATACACTACAAAATAAAACATAGAAATTAATTATTCTGAATTCTGAATTTTTCAGTATATAAACACTAAACAATTAAACACCAAAAGTTTACTAACAGAGTAACAGCCATGAAAATGCTTCAAACCAACTCCCAACACAAAACCCACTACAAAATAAGTTTACTCAAACAGAAATTAAACTACATGCTTGAAACCACACACAAAACCAACTCATAAATACACATATGTTGAATCCAACTCCCAACAACCATGAAAATTAACCATGTTGATATATCAGTAACCGAGATTCAGCATTGAAAATGAACCCTCTCAAATCTCAATGCACTGAGATTTAGCATTGAAAATCTACCCCTACCAGGACCCCCAAAACCTCAGGCAATGGAAGGCCAAAACAAGATGGTATGCTTTTGGTCGGAGATGAGAAATACTAACCGAGATGCGGGGATGCTATGCGAGAGACTCGAGAGATGGTCAGCGATCGAGGGTCGCCTGGTCGGAACTCGGAAGATGTAGAGGGTCAGCGCCCGGCGGTCGGAACTCGGAAGATACGACTCACGGTCGGAACTCGGAAGATGTGAGATAAGGTCGACGATCGAAACTCGGAGGAGGAGCAGTCGGAGGCACAGCGGTCGACGGTCGGAGGCGCATCGATAGGCGGTCGCCTGGTCGGTGGGTGAGCGGCGTGAGGACGGAGGAGATCTGAGATGGAGAAGGAGATCTGAGGGGAGCGGCGTCTCACATCTGAGATGGAGAATATGGAGTGAACGCCTTTAGGTTAGGTTTTTTTTTAAATATACTTTTAAATAATTAAATATGTATACAGGCCACGGGACGGGCCGGGCGGCCCGTTTGGGCTTAACCCCCATACCGTACCCGGCCCGCAAGCCCGAACGGGCCGGGCCAACCGGCCCGTTCGGGCTGAAACCCTTGTCCGGACCCGTATTATTTGGCGGGCGGGCCGACCCGCGTTTGCTCAGGTCTAGTAGTAATCAACTATTAACTAAACATGGGGCAATGAGCTTCGTTGTTTCAAATAATAATAACCCTATTCAGGTTAAATGACCCTTTAAGTTTAGTGATATTAGACAAATGCCCCTCAATAAACTTAATCTAAAACTATGATCCATGGTGATGTCATCATTACATAATGATGATATCACCATAAGTCAATCAAACTAACACATTTGACCATTGACCGATCAACAGCCGTTGACCGGTGTTGATCGACGAAATTTTTTCCCACCAAAAAAATATTTTTGCTGACGTCATCATCTTGATGGCAGTAACTATCATCATCTTGATGGCAGTAACTGTCATCATCTTGATGACAATAACTGCCATCATCTTGATGGCAATAACTGTCATCAAAACACAAACTGTCATCAAAATACAAATTGTCATCAAAAACACAAATTGTCATAAAAAATACAAACTGTCATCAAATACAAACTGCATCGCAACTAGCTGATGACACATACTGTCATCAAAACACAAACTGTCATCAAATACAAACTGTATCGCAACTAGTTGATGACACATACTGTCATCAAAACACAAACTGTCATCAAATACAAACTGTATCGCAACTAGTTGATGATACAATCTGTTATCAAAACACAAACTGTCATCAAATACAAACTGTATCACAACTAGTTGATGACACATACTATCATCGCAACTAGTTAATGTCACAAACTATCATCATAACTAGTTGATTAAATTACAAATCACGTTTTGATGACAATTATCGTTGAAATGTCACCACCACTAGTTGGTGACATTTACGAAGTGTCATCTCCACTGGTTAGTGCACGTTCAAAGTGTCATCAAGACTAGTAATTAGTGACTCTTTCAAAGTGTCATCAAGACTAGTAATTAATGGCACTTTCAAAGTGTCATCAAGGCTAGTAAGTGGTGACACTTTTAAAGTGTCACCGAGACTAGTGAGTGGCACTTTCAAAGTGTCACCGAGGCTAGTCGGTGGCGCTTTCAAAGTGTCATCAAGGCTAGTAAGTGGTGACACTTTCAAAGTGTCACCGAGACTAGTTGGTGGCGCTTTCAAAGTGTCATCAAGGCTAGTCGGTGGCGCGTTTGAAGCGTCACCGATGCTAGTCGATGGCGCGTTCGAAGCGTCACCGAGGCTAGTCGGTGGCGCGTTCAAAGCGTCACCGAGGCTAGTCGGCGGCGCGTTCGAAGCGTCACCGAGGCTAGTCTGCGGCGCGTTCGAAGCATCACCGAGGCTAGTCGGTGGCGCGTTCAAAGCATCACCGAGGCTAGTCGGCGGCGCGTTCGAAGCGTCACCGAGGCTAGTCGGCGGCACGTTCGAAGCGTCGCCGAGGCTAGTCGGCGGCGTGTTCGAAGTGTCATCGAGGCTAGTACGTGACGCATTCGAAGCGTCACCGAGGCTAGTCGGTGGCGCGTTCGAAGTGTCATCAAATAGTGTTTAGTGACAATTCCTGGTTTTGATAATGGTTTTTGTCACCGCCACTAGTTGATGAGAGTTCCATCATCGCCACTAGTAAAACGTCGCCACCACTAATTGGCAACGGTTGTCGTTACCGCCACTAGAAAACAGTCATCGCCACTAGTTGATGACGGTTTATTCATCACTACACATTCAAGGGGTATCTAGGACTAATCGGTGACATGCTCAATGTAATATTATCTATTTTAGTATCCCTGAAAATGAACCTCTTTGGTTCTGCTGGCAGCCAGATAGGCCAGATGAACTTGCAAGGATTCAAGCTGCAGGTGGGAGAGTAATCAATGTGAAAGGAGCATGTGTTCAAGGGATTCTAGCAATGTCACGATCAATAGGTACACATTACATGCATTTTTTTGCTTTATCTCTTCAGCTCTCACCAATCTCAAGTTTATGACTCTTCACAGGTTCTATTAACTACTGTCAAATATGCACTTACAAAACATTGAGGACTAACATTCCACCTGAGTTTTTGTCATTTAAAATTAGTTAACAGAATCACATCGCCGTTAGGCAACAATTCTGACAAATAAATCATATAATTAAGAGATCCTTTGCTTCTTCTAAACAGGAGACAAGTTCCTGAAGCGGTTTGTGACATCAGAGCCAGAGATCTCAATCACAAGGCGGGATGCATGAGAAGACGAGTGCTTGATCCTAGCGAGTGACGGGTTGTGGGTTGTGATCTCTAGTGAGTTGGCATGCGAGATAGCTCAATTGTGCCAGTGCCTGTCACTGAGGATGCATAGCGAGCAGGACTGTGGTCCACATCAGCAAATTTGACGTCGTTTGTTTGCCAGCAAAGAAGAAGCTTTTGCACTCTTCCACTATGTCTTGGACTGTTATTCCCATGCTCTTGTTCAGATCAAGAGTTTCTCAATTGCATCCTAAAAATTTGCATAGGGAAAGGCTTAGATTAGCTACAAGAATTTAACAAGGACAAGTGGAAAGTGCATGATTAATCATAGGAAAGCACCTTCAATTGGTTGATTTGAGTTTTCAATTGGCTTCCTTTATTGCTGGTCACTGAGCAAGCAATCACATGTCTTGTGACTCCACATGCACGGCCAAGAACTTGTTTCGAGGGAACAAAAAGTTATAGCACATTCTGCACAAACAGGAATATATATAATTTCTCCATAAGTTGAACAACATAGAGTCAGCCATCATTACAGGACACCATTATAGCATGTAAAAAGAAATACATGTAACATATAAATTGCTCCTAAAATCAATTTACATGATAACATACAGAACAAGAACCAGCATTCTACAAGTAAAAATTGTATTCTATGCCCTATTATCATACAAGAACCAACATTCTACATTTACTTGGATCATATGCGGAGCACTCTTCCCGTGCGGACGTGCGGAGCATGCACTTTTGGGTCTTATTTGTGCACTTTAACGTCTTATTTGTGCACTTTTTCAAAAAAAAAAATATTTTTTTTTTTCAAATTTTTTTCCAAGCATTTTTCATTTTTTTTGCAAAAGTGCACAAATAAGGCCCAAAAGTACACAAATAAGGCCCTATAGTGCATGTCCGCACGTCCGCACGGGAAGAGTGCTCCGCACCGGAACCGCACTCTACGATTTGTTCCTAAAATATTATCAAGGTGAATAACTGAAAATGCTAGACATTATGTAATCCCAAAAGAAAGACCAACCATATGCACTTGCCTAAACATTGAAAGTCAAAGCAAGGATGTTGAACAACCTAAACAACAGATCAATAATGTGTCAAAACATTGAGAAATTATCCACATTGTTGACAATAGCAAAGACACTGTAACAATAGCTTTCATTTTGAAAATTCAATATGCAGCAGAGGGTATCCATTAAACAATAACATGATTGCCCCCTCTGAATCCATAAAGCAAGTATATATTAACTAGGATAATACTACATTCTCTCTCTCATGCAACAATTAAGTTCACGCTTTTTACAGGATTATCTACTACCTTAGATAAAGTGGTGATTTCATGTTCGATAGAATGTTCATGCGAGATTTAATAATGTAACTATTAAGCACATTCAAAAGCAAAAATGTGCCATCTTAGCACAATCTGAATCATGAGCATGAATAAATGCACCACCTCAAATATTATGCATGTTACAATAATCAAGATTTGCAAATTGCAATATAACAGTATCAATCAAGCAACACAATCAAACTACACAAACTAGAGAAAGAATAAAAGACACCACAAAAACTTCTAACACAAATATTAATATTCACCAACCATTTATAAGATTTGAGCTATTTATTCAACTTAGCATGTGAGTGACATATCAATTCAGAAAAGAGATAACAAGTATATCTCCTTAAGCCATCAGATATTCCACTTGGAGTATACAAATCTTGACCTTTCGCTTCTCGAGTTTCTTGCGCCTCTCGTTGCTCACGCTCCTTTCTGCGGCGCTTCATGATGCATATAGCACATAGGCGTCCATCTTAATGTTTCTTGACCCTGCACTGGTGAAGGCATACTTATGGAGAGAAACCACATCTAAAAACTATATTACTCCATTGCTACCTATATCAACCCACTAGTGCCACTTGGATACATAAATATGTGTCAGTGGTAATTGAAATGATGTGACCTTAACCTATGACAAGATAGCAACTAGCAAGAAGATTTTTGGCATTCAACATCATCTACAGTCTAATTCAGAATGTGTGAATAAAGACCTTGTAAGCCTTGAACACTATATCTTTTTCATATTAGCACTGGTATAAGTTCAAAAAATAATAAATATGCTTTCTTGAATCTTGGCTTCAGTTTTACTCATTTTTTGAAGTCAAATACAATATGACAATGATATGTTTAGTGTCCGAGAACGACAAGGGACATAGAATAAATTCCAAGCATATGATCATTACACATCCAAAAGGAATACGTTTGTCTACTCCACCTTTAGAACATACCATTTCTCCTTTTTCTACTCCTTGTCTTGACTAGAAGATCCTCCCTCACTACCATGATTACTTCAAATCATGTATAAAAAGGGGAGGAAACCATGAGATGTTGAAATATAAAAAATTGATAAAAACCAATACAATTTACAATGTACTCAAAAAGGGAAATTTGTATAGACACTTTCAGAACAAGAATCAAGAGTATAGAGGTAACTTTAGCTTTATTGCCATAAACAGGCAATGTGCTACAGACAACAATAGAGTTGTTGACAATTACTAAGAGAATCTTCAATTTTATAGATATAGAATAGTTTGTGATTTAAGATCAGGGTTCATAGGAACTAGTAAAATTTAAATAGGGTAGGGCTCATGGCACATCAAATGGGTGGAACTGGAAACAACATAGCCAATCAAAGAACACATAAACTTAGAGTTGAGGCTATGGTGTATAGATGTTCAACTTTTCTGTTATGTCCTCTAGACTCTAGTAAAGATGACAAATCATGATGTTTATGACGGTTAGGACAAGGAAAATGTCGACAACCATATCAATGAACATAGCAACAATTATGGAAATTATATTGAACATTTTATTATGCTTGAAATCCTTTATTCGGATGTGTTCCTCTTAATGTGTCTACAAATGAGGAAACTACACTTGATTTTCCTCAATTAGGGGCATAGCAAGATGGAAACTATTGCATCAAATTTGTGATATCTTTAATGAAAACCAACACAAAAGTTGTATGTTAATATGCCTATTAAGAGTAGGTTGTTGAGCATCATATATAGGTTAATAAACAGAATGGGTAAACCAGTTTCAAACAAGATCATTGTTCCAATTAAGAGTAGGTTGTTGAGCATCATATATAGGTTTTCCATAATAGAATGGATAACAGATCAAAGATTTTACAAACTTTAGTTGGGTGTTTAAACATATACAAGTAATTTATTACATTATTTATGTTTTATTTATATGACTATCAAATTTGATTCTAACCAACCAAACTTTTCAATTTAATATATGGTATTAGTGATACTTTTATTGTTAAATGTAGCAATCTATAACTATATATTAAAGCTCTCACATTTAGAGCTACGAGAGCGTTTTTAGGAAAAGTTGTTGAGGTGTTATTATTTATTTAATTAATTTATTAGTATATTAAGTAATCAACAAAATCAATAAATCCATATTGAAGCGATATTTTTGAACCACCAAAAAGATTCTGGACCCACATTACTCATGTGTCAAATTATAAAAATTAGCAAATTTTGATGTTAACCAACTAAGTATCTGAATTTTAAATAATATATCTTACATTATTTATGTTTTATTTACATGACTGTCAAATTTGATTCTAACCAACGAAACTTTTCAATTTAATATACGGTATTAGTGATATTTTTTTTATTAAATGTAATATTGTTAAATGTAACACTTTCCATTTAATCTAATATTTATTTTTTATTGAAATAATATAATCATAATCCCACTATTATTTTTAGCAAATCTTATTTCTAAGAACATGGAAATTTAATCTTATTTCTAAGAACATGACAAATCTTATCATAATTTCACTCTTCTTTTCGATATAAATCATAATATTAGCTACGTTACTACTCCAATGACAATTTTTACACCATAAAATAATTATGAACATGTTAAATACAATTTGTTTTTCTAACCTATGATTATGGCATAGGTTAACACTTCATTTTAGAAGGATTTTGTTAGGTGTAATTATATCAGGGATATTAATATTTTATAAAAGGGTTTAAGCATTACTTTTTAGGGAATAGCTTTTAAAACGAGAATTCTCAACATGGCATAGGTTAGAAAAAACGATATAACAATTATTAGAATTAATTATTTTACGTATATTTCAATTATTCCAAGAATTTTCAATTAAAAAATTATTTCTTTTTTCGATCTTTAAAATACAAATACACATCTAATCAAACTCATCATAACAAACATGAATAACCTTTGGTATATTCTAACTATCTCAAACTTTTTTACTTCAAATTCTTTGATGTTTTTTAGATTATGATTTACAATTAGTCATTAAATTGTTTCTATTTTTCTTATATTCAATTTTGAGCAAATATGATTGATATTTTGATATTTTTGAAATCTAATTTTAATATAGCATTTCAACATATCATTTTTAAAGCTAGAATTTTGTTATAAGTACACATATTTATGTTTAACTATAATTATGACTTATAATTTTTAATATTAAAATATTGACAAAATTTTAATATTATATGTTAATATAATATAGTTTATTAAAAATATACGATAAATGGTAGTGGAATACATACTCGACTTTAACAAAAATATCCCGTGTATGACAATAATTGCATGATTAAAAATAAAAATGATAATTATATGAGAATAGGTATGAATAAAATATAATATATTTATACAAGTTATATAATTAACAATAAAAAATTTGAACATACTGTTATTTGAATCTTCTATTCATATAATTCGTAAACAATAACACTAAGATTTTTTTCTTCTTAAAACTACTTAAATACAACATAATTTAATTCAGTTATAAATAATTATTGATGATTTTATAAATTTAAATTTACCCGTACAAGGTACGGGTACTACACTAGTTTTCGTTATTTGTGTTACTTATTCATTATCATAATTGTAATCTTTCGACCAAAAATAATAACCCTCCTCAGGTTAAATGACCTCTTAATATAATTGAAATCAAGCTCCTACACCCAAAGTAGTTGAATTTGGCCGCGTGACCCTAAGCCTATCTACCTGCTCGCGCGCTAACAGAAGGCCCTAAAACATACCTAACTTCTACCCATGCCGCGCGACCTCAACTTCGTCGAAGATCCTTCAATGGCTTCTAGTTTTGCAAGAACAAAAGCAATCACCTAAGAGAAATCAATGAACGAAGGAAGACGACAATAAACAACATGGAGGTTCTTACAAGACAATCGATCGAAATCAAAACCACATTCTTCCACAACTGTCACCGTAGAAATAAACCGATCAAGGTATTTATCTAAAACTGGGAAATAACGATTTTAATGCTTATCTGCTGCAAATACGTATGCGACTATCGAATTCAAAGCAAATGAGAACAGGTTCGAGTCATTTCAAGTGGAAATCAGAGAATAAAACAATAAGTTTTCTGTTTCAATATGAGAGAGTTTATATGGGGTAATTTTCAAAGAAACTAATAAGGGGTAGTAATTAGACCTGAGCATATATAGGCCGGGTCCGGGCCTGGTCTATTTTTTGAGCCCGTTTTTGCGGGCCCGGCCCGTTTGTCGGGCCGAAATTGTAAACCGTACCCGGCCCGGATTACGGGCCGGGCCGGCCCGCGAGCAGCCCGCAATTAATATAATATATAACCTGTTTTAAAAAAACTTGTTTAAATCCATTACAAGATTAATCCAAAAACATGCTTAAATCCATTACAAGAGTTTGAACATAAAATAACAAAGTTACTAAATCCATTACAAGTTTACAACCAAAAACACAAGTGAATGCATCTAGTCGTTCTTCATGTAGCTTCCTTCATCCTAAGAGATCTCAGTCACTACTGAATCGTCTTCTTCATCCTCGACATCATCATCGAAATCAACACCAATTTTAAGCATTGATGATGTACCTTCATGATAGAAACATACTAAAAGTGTGATTAAATCTATACACATGAGAAAAACATTTAAATAAAACTAAGAAATACAAATTACCTTCTTCAAAGCCTTTCACTCGCAACCAATCCTCATAACATGCAAGTGCTTCAATTGTGCTAGATCGAAGAGAGCTTCTACATGGAGTTATCATTTTCTTTCCCAGGCTAAAAGCATATTCTGAAGGAACACTAGAGATGGGAATACTCAAAATATCACGGGCCAAAGCTGAAAGTGCGGGTGCTCGTTGAGACTTCTTTTTCCAAAAAGCCAAAATATCAATCTTTTCTATAGCATTTTCATTATCTTCATTCAAATAAGCCTCCAATTCAGACTTGTCAGTAGTCCTAACTTCCTGGATTAGAAAGTCCAATAGCTCATCTCTAGCTACATTAACAGAAACCTTCCTACTTTGAGAACTCGCAAGTGCAGAATTAATACCATTAGCCTGATCATTTCCACCACTTGGTCCACTTCCTGATGTTCCTACAAATCGCTTGTACTCATCTACCAGTTCAAACAAAGTAGCCTTAATCTTTCCAACCATCTCCTTAGCATAAGTTTCACCAAACAACCTTGTATAGCAAAACTTAATCGCTGCCAACTTAAAACGGGGGTCCAAAACAGCAGCACATGACAACAATAAATTATAATCTGACCAATACTTCTGAAATTTCAGCAACATTTCAGTAGCCATATCACACAACAGAACATTATCACCCCCAGCAACAACATTTAAGGCCATATGAAGCTTCCACACCCCATGAAAATAAATATTTGCAGTAGGTGTCTTAGAGGCAGAAAACTCAGTAGTAACATTATAAAATACTTTCAGAAACTGATGAAGTTCATCAACTTTTTCCCAATCCTCTTCTGAAAGGCGATGCACCTTCAATTCCATATCCTTACTAACAAAGCTATCAAATGCATCTTGAAAGTAAATGCAACTATCAAGCATTGTAAAAGTAGAATTCCACCTAGTAGGGGTATCTAAACGAAGCCTTCTAGACGAGTTCAACCCAAAACTTGTGGTAGCAATTTCATAAAACTTTTTGTTCTTTGGAATAGAATGTCTCAAATGAATGATAACTTTTCTAATCTTCACAACCACCTGATCAATAAGCTTCAAACCAGCTTGGACCACCAAATTAGTAATGTGACAACAACATCGCATCTGAAAAAACTCCCCATCTAGCATCAAAGAGTGTTTCCTTAAAAGATGACTTTTAAGAGACGCAATCATGGTATCATTATAAGATGCATTATCAAGTGTAAAGCTTAAAACCTTGTGGGAAACCTTCCATTCACCCAAAGACAACAATATCTCATCAGCAAGAGAAGCAACATCAAATGGAGGAGTCAAGGCAGCAAACTTAATTATTCTCTTTTGTAACATCCAAGCACTATCAATCCAATGAGCTGTTATACACATGAATTCATCATCAGTATTCTCACTTCTCCAATTATCAGTTGTAAAACTAATCCGACCAGGTGCATTTAGTAACTCAAGGCAAACCAGTTTTTTGTCTTCCTTGCAGTGAGAAATTGCATCTCTCTTAACTGTATGCCTACTAGTAACAATGAAATCAGGTACAACAATATTCATCAAATTCTTAAAGCCCCGTGATTCAACAACACTAAATGGAAGTCCAAGAGATACGATAAACACACAAATAGCTTCACGAATTTCATCAAAACTAGCAACGGGCTTCTTCAAAGACATGTTATGGGTTCCAATACTACTAGATCCACCACTAGCAATGCAGAAAATTTTCAAATCATGATGACGACGCATAGTGCATTTCTGTATATGTCTAGTTAAATGTGACGTACCATCCTTAGAATTAGCACTCAGAATTTGCTTACAATAGTTGCAGATAGCCTTTGTTCCGATATCTTTTACATCTCTTGTCATATGATCCCACACATTAGATTTCAGTCTTTTTCCCCGAGAAGTGCATTGAGAGGGATTTTCAGATGGAGAAATACCATTGTCACCCTCCTCAGATTCTGGCTCCATACACTACAAAATAAAACATAGAAATTAATTATTCTGAATTCTGAATTTTTCAGTATATAAACACTAAACAATTAAACACCAAAAGTTTACTAACAGAGTAACAGCCATGAAAATGCTTCAAACCAACTCCCAACACAAAACCCACTACAAAATAAGTTTACTCAAACAGAAATTAAACTACATGCTTGAAACCACACACAAAACCAACTCATAAATACACATATGTTGAATCCAACTCCCAACAACCATGAAAATTAACCATGTTGATATATCAGTAACCGAGATTCAGCATTGAAAATGAACCCTCTCAAATCTCAATGCACTGAGATTTAGCATTGAAAATCTACCCCTACCAGGACCCCCAAAACCTCAGGCAATGGAAGGCCAAAACAAGATGGTATGCTTTTGGTCGGAGATGAGAAATACTAACCGAGATGCGGGGATGCTATGCGAGAGACTCGAGAGATGGTCGGCGATCGAGGGTCGCCTGGTCGGAACTCGGAAGATGTAGAGGGTCGGCGCCCGGCGGTCGGAACTCGGAAGATACGACTCACGGTCGGAACTCGGAAGATGTGAGATAAGGTCGACGATCGAAACTCGGAGGAGGAGCAGTCGGAGGCACAGCGGTCGACGGTCGGAGGCACATCGATAGGCGGTCGCCTGGTCGGTGGGTGAGCGGCGTGAGGACGGAGGAGATCTGAGATGGAGAAGGAGATCTGAGGGGAGCGGCGTCTCACATCTGAGATGGAGAATATGGAGTGAACGCCTTTAGGTTAGGTTTTTTTTTAAATATACTTTTAAATAATTAAATATGTATACAGGCCACGGGACGGGCCGGGCGGCCCGTTTGGGCTTAACCCCCATACCGTACCCGGCCCGCAAGCCCGAACGGGCCGGGCCAACCGGCCCGTTCGGGCTGAAACCCTTGTCCGGACCCGTATTATTTGGCGGGCGGGCCGACCCGCGTTTGCTCAGGTCTAGTAGTAATCAACTATTAACTAAACATGGGGCAATGAGCTTCGTTGTTTCAAATAATAATAACCCTATTCAGGTTAAATGACCCTTTAAGTTTAGTGATATTAGACAAATGCCCCTCAATAAACTTAATCTAAAACTATGATCCATGGTGATGTCATCATTACATAATGATGATATCACCATAAGTCAATCAAACTAACACATTTGACCATTGACCGATCAACAGCCGTTGACCGGTGTTGATCGACGAAATTTTTTCCCACCAAAAAAATATTTTTGCTGACGTCATCATCTTGATGGCAGTAACTATCATCATCTTGATGGCAGTAACTGTCATCATCTTGATGACAATAACTGCCATCATCTTGATGGCAATAACTGTCATCAAAACACAAACTGTCATCAAAATACAAATTGTCATCAAAAACACAAATTGTCATAAAAAATACAAACTGTCATCAAATACAAACTGCATCGCAACTAGCTGATGACACATACTGTCATCAAAACACAAACTGTCATCAAATACAAACTGTATCGCAACTAGTTGATGACACATACTGTCATCAAAACACAAACTGTCATCAAATACAAACTGTATCGCAACTAGTTGATGATACAATCTGTTATCAAAACACAAACTGTCATCAAATACAAACTGTATCACAACTAGTTGATGACACATACTATCATCGCAACTAGTTAATGTCACAAACTATCATCATAACTAGTTGATTAAATTACAAATCACGTTTTGATGACAATTATCGTTGAAATGTCACCACCACTAGTTGGTGACATTTACGAAGTGTCATCTCCACTGGTTAGTGCACGTTCAAAGTGTCATCAAGACTAGTAATTAGTGACTCTTTCAAAGTGTCATCAAGACTAGTAATTAATGGCACTTTCAAAGTGTCATCAAGGCTAGTAAGTGGTGACACTTTTAAAGTGTCACCGAGACTAGTGAGTGGCACTTTCAAAGTGTCACCGAGGCTAGTCGGTGGCGCTTTCAAAGTGTCATCAAGGCTAGTAAGTGGTGACACTTTCAAAGTGTCACCGAGACTAGTTGGTGGCGCTTTCAAAGTGTCATCAAGGCTAGTCGGTGGCGCGTTTGAAGCGTCACCGATGCTAGTCGATGGCGCGTTCGAAGCGTCACCGAGGCTAGTCGGTGGCGCGTTCAAAGCGTCACCGAGGCTAGTCGGCGGCGCGTTCGAAGCGTCACCGAGGCTAGTCTGCGGCGCGTTCGAAGCATCACCGAGGCTAGTCGGTGGCGCGTTCAAAGCGTCACCGAGGCTAGTCGGCGGCGCGTTCGAAGCGTCACCGAGGCTAGTCGGCGGCACGTTCGAAGCGTCGCCGAGGCTAGTCGGCGGCGTGTTCGAAGTGTCATCGAGGCTAGTACGTGACGCATTCGAAGCGTCACCGAGGCTAGTCGGTGGCGCGTTCGAAGTGTCATCAAATAGTGTTTAGTGACAATTCCTGGTTTTGATAATGGTTTTTGTCACCGCCACTAGTTGATGAGAGTTCCATCATCGCCACTAGTAAAACGTCGCCACCACTAATTGGCAACGGTTGTCGTTACCGCCACTAGAAAACAGTCATCGCCACTAGTTGATGACGGTTTATTCATCACTACACATTCAAGGGGTATCTAGGACTAATCGGTGACATGCTCAATGTAATATTATCTATTTTAGTATCCCTGAAAATGAACCTCTTTGGTTCTGCTGGCAGCCAGATAGGCCAGATGAACTTGCAAGGATTCAAGCTGCAGGTGGGAGAGTAATCAATGTGAAAGGAGCATGTGTTCAAGGGATTCTAGCAATGTCACGATCAATAGGTACACATTACATGCATTTTTTTGCTTTATCTCTTCAGCTCTCACCAATCTCAAGTTTATGACTCTTCACAGGTTCTATTAACTACTGTCAAATATGCACTTACAAAACATTGAGGACTAACATTCCACCTGAGTTTTTGTCATTTAAAATTAGTTAACAGAATCACATCGCCGTTAGGCAACAATTCTGACAAATAAATCATATAATTAAGAGATCCTTTGCTTCTTCTAAACAGGAGACAAGTTCCTGAAGCGGTTTGTGACATCAGAGCCAGAGATCTCAATCACAAGGCGGGATGCATGAGAAGACGAGTGCTTGATCCTAGCGAGTGACGGGTTGTGGGTTGTGATCTCTAGTGAGTTGGCATGCGAGATAGCTCAATTGTGCCAGTGCCTGTCACTGAGGATGCATAGCGAGCAGGACTGTGGTCCACATCAGCAAATTTGACGTCGTTTGTTTGCCAGCAAAGAAGAAGCTTTTGCACTCTTCCACTATGTCTTGGACTGTTATTCCCATGCTCTTGTTCAGATCAAGAGTTTCTCAATTGCATCCTAAAAATTTGCATAGGGAAAGGCTTAGATTAGCTACAAGAATTTAACAAGGACAAGTGGAAAGTGCATGATTAATCATAGGAAAGCACCTTCAATTGGTTGATTTGAGTTTTCAATTGGCTTCCTTTATTGCTGGTCACTGAGCAAGCAATCACATGTCTTGTGACTCCACATGCACGGCCAAGAACTTGTTTCGAGGGAACAAAAAGTTATAGCACATTCTGCACAAACAGGAATATATATAATTTCTCCATAAGTTGAACAACATAGAGTCAGCCATCATTACAGGACACCATTATAGCATGTAAAAAGAAATACATGTAACATATAAATTGCTCCTAAAATCAATTTACATGATAACATACAGAACAAGAACCAGCATTCTACAAGTAAAAATTGTATTCTATGCCCTATTATCATACAAGAACCAACATTCTACATTTACTTGGATCATATGCGGAGCACTCTTCCCGTGCGGACGTGCGGAGCATGCACTTTTGGGTCTTATTTGTGCACTTTAACGTCTTATTTGTGCACTTTTTCAAAAAAAAAAATATTTTTTTTTTTCAAATTTTTTTCCAAGCATTTTTCATTTTTTTTGCAAAAGTGCACAAATAAGGCCCAAAAGTACACAAATAAGGCCCTATAGTGCATGTCCGCACGTCCGCACGGGAAGAGTGCTCCGCACCGGAACCGCACTCTACGATTTGTTCCTAAAATATTATCAAGGTGAATAACTGAAAATGCTAGACATTATGTAATCCCAAAAGAAAGACCAACCATATGCACTTGCCTAAACATTGAAAGTCAAAGCAAGGATGTTGAACAACCTAAACAACAGATCAATAATGTGTCAAAACATTGAGAAATTATCCACATTGTTGACAATAGCAAAGACACTGTAACAATAGCTTTCATTTTGAAAATTCAATATGCAGCAGAGGGTATCCATTAAACAATAACATGATTGCCCCCTCTGAATCCATAAAGCAAGTATATATTAACTAGGATAATACTACATTCTCTCTCTCATGCAACAATTAAGTTCACGCTTTTTACAGGATTATCTACTACCTTAGATAAAGTGGTGATTTCATGTTCGATAGAATGTTCATGCGAGATTTAATAATGTAACTATTAAGCACATTCAAAAGCAAAAATGTGCCATCTTAGCACAATCTGAATCATGAGCATGAATAAATGCACCACCTCAAATATTATGCATGTTACAATAATCAAGATTTGCAAATTGCAATATAACAGTATCAATCAAGCAACACAATCAAACTACACAAACTAGAGAAAGAATAAAAGACACCACAAAAACTTCTAACACAAATATTAATATTCACCAACCATTTATAAGATTTGAGCTATTTATTCAACTTAGCATGTGAGTGACATATCAATTCAGAAAAGAGATAACAAGTATATCTCCTTAAGCCATCAGATATTCCACTTGGAGTATACAAATCTTGACCTTTCGCTTCTCGAGTTTCTTGCGCCTCTCGTTGCTCACGCTCCTTTCTGCGGCGCTTCATGATGCATATAGCACATAGGCGTCCATCTTAATGTTTCTTGACCCTGCACTGGTGAAGGCATACTTATGGAGAGAAACCACATCTAAAAACTATATTACTCCATTGCTACCTATATCAACCCACTAGTGCCACTTGGATACATAAATATGTGTCAGTGGTAATTGAAATGATGTGACCTTAACCTATGACAAGATAGCAACTAGCAAGAAGATTTTTGGCATTCAACATCATCTACAGTCTAATTCAGAATGTGTGAATAAAGACCTTGTAAGCCTTGAACACTATATCTTTTTCATATTAGCACTGGTATAAGTTCAAAAAATAATAAATATGCTTTCTTGAATCTTGGCTTCAGTTTTACTCATTTTTTGAAGTCAAATACAATATGACAATGATATGTTTAGTGTCCGAGAACGACAAGGGACATAGAATAAATTCCAAGCATATGATCATTACACATCCAAAAGGAATACGTTTTTCTACTCCACCTTTAGAACATACCATTTCTCCTTTTTCTACTCCTTGTCTTGACTAGAAGATCCTCCCTCACTACCATGATTACTTCAAATCATGTATAAAAAGGGGAGGAAACCATGAGATGTTGAAATATAAAAAATTGATAAAAACCAATACAATTTACAATGTACTCAAAAAGGGAAATTTGTATAGACACTTTCAGAACAAGAATCAAGAGTATAGAGGTAACTTTAGCTTTATTGCCATAAACAGGCAATGTGCTACAGACAACAATAGAGTTGTTGACAATTACTAAGAGAATCTTCAATTTTATAGATATAGAATAGTTTGTGATTTAAGATCAGGGTTCATAGGAACTAGTAAAATTTAAATAGGGTAGGGCTCATGGCACATCAAATGGGTGGAACTGGAAACAACATAGCCAATCAAAGAACACATAAACTTAGAGTTGAGGCTATGGTGTATAGATGTTCAACTTTTCTGTTATGTCCTCTAGACTCTAGTAAAGATGACAAATCATGATGTTTATGACGGTTAGGACAAGGAAAATGTCGACAACCATATCAATGAACATAGCAACAATTATGGAAATTATATTGAACATTTTATTATGCTTGAAATCCTTTATTCGGATGTGTTCCTCTTAATGTGTCTACAAATGAGGAAACTACACTTGATTTTCCTCAATTAGGGGCATAGCAAGATGGAAACTATTGCATCAAATTTGTGATATCTTTAATGAAAACCAACACAAAAGTTGTATGTTAATATGCCTATATAATCTCCCCTTTATCCCCTTCTTTGCGTATTAAAACTTCACAAAAGGACCAAGAGCAAATGTCAAGAAAGTTTCATTAGAATTTTGAATTTTCAGAAAAATATTTCACCAAACACCTTCAAGGCATCTCCATCTAGACGAATTGCAATTCTACAAGCTCAATCTAGAAACATACCTTGATGGAGCGGTAGGAGACGAGCTGGAGAGGGCCAACAATGAAGAAGAATATCTTCATGACGGTCGTGTAGCAGGCAAGAATCTCGAAGGGGGAGAGCTTGACCTTAGGCTGGATTTTGAAGCGCTCGAACTTGGAAGAGTGGAGGAGCTCAACGAAGACGACGGGGAGAGGAGCGAGAGAGAAGATGATGAAGAGGAAGAGAATGTTGTGGCAGAAGAGGAAGTAATCGGACTTGTCGATGGAGTAATTGAGCCAGAGAGTCTCGGCGTAGGTTAGGCTACGGTGAAGCGCCGCCTCAACTTCGACGATCGTGTTGTAAGGCAGCAGTTTCCGACGATGGAGGCGAACGACGGGTGAGGATGGGAGATAAGGGAGATTTGGGGGAAAGCTGATGGTGTGTGAGTGTGAGAAGCTGATAGGGGTTAAAAATCTAAACATAATTTTTAGCGGGGTGAAACACGGATTTAAGGTAAGGAAAAAGCCAATGGGCCTCATTGTTTCTAATAATAACGATGTTCGGGTTAAATGACCCTTTGAGTATAGTGAAATTTGAGAAATGACTCCCAATAAACTTCATTTAAACTCATGACCCATGGTGATGTCATCATTACATAATGATGACATCACCATAAGTCAAACAAACTAACACATTTGACCATTGATCGGTCAACGGCCGTTGACCGACGGTCAACCAGTAAAAATTTTCCCGCCAATTTTTTTTTGATGACGTCATCAAGATGATGACAATAACAGTCATTAAAATACAAATTGTCATTAAAATGATGACAGTAACTGTCATCAAAATGATGACAGTCACTGTCATCAAAATGATGACAGTCACTGTCATCAAAATACAAATTGTCATCAAAAACACAAACTGTCATCAAAATAAAACAGTCGACAAAATACAAACTGTCATCAAAAACACAAATTGTCATAAAAAAACACAAACTATTATCAAAAACACAAGCTGTCATCAAAACACAAACTGTTATCAAAACACAAATTATCATCAAAATACAAACTGTCATCAAAAACACAAACTGTCATCAAAATACAAACTGTCATCCAAAACACAAACTGTCATAAAAAACACAAACAGTCATCAAAATACAAAATGTCATCAAAATACAAACTGTCATCAAAATACAAACTGTCATCAAATACAAACTGTCATAAAAAAAAACAAATTGTCATCAAAACACAAATTGTCATAAAAAACAAACTGAATCGCAACTAGTTAATAACACATATTGTCATCAAAACACAAACTTTCATCAAATACAAACTGTATCGCAACTAGTTGATGACACATATTGTCATCAAAACACAAACTGTTATAAAATACAAACTATATCGCAACTAGTTGATGATATATACTGTCATCAAAACACAAATTGTCATCAAATACAAACTAAATCGCAGCTAGTTGACGACACATATTGTCATCGCAACTAGTTAATGTCACAAACTGTCATCACAACTAATTGATGACAATACAAATCTCGTTTTGATGACAATTATCGTTGAAATGTCACCGCCACTAGTTCGTGGCATTTACAAAGTGTCATCTCCACTAGTTAGTGCACGTTCAAAGTCTTATCGAAACTAGTAATTAGTGACGCTTTCAAAGTGTCATCAAGACTAGTAATTAATGGCGATTTCAAAGTGTCATCAAGGCTAGTAAGTGGTGACACTTTCAAAGTGTCATCGAGACTAGTTGGTGGCACTTTCAAAGTGTCACCGAGGCTAGTCGGTGGCGTTTTCAAAGTGTCATCAAGGCTAGTTGGTGACTGTTGGATCGTTAGAGTTACATATGAGGGAACAAAAGCTTTGTTCCCACAGAAGTTGCAGCGAATTTAATATAGCAAGAAAGATAACGAACAAACTCACGATGTATAGTGGAAACCCTGATTAGCAAAACTAGCTTCTCAAGGAAAAATCACTATCTTCAAGCTTCCGCTTGAGAGGATTTTGAAGCGTGTACTTGTCTTATTGATTTCTTGTTCGATTACACTTGTATCCTGGACTTCGACCTCTAAACAACCAGCTAGACTTGAAGACTCTTCTACAACGATGAATCAAACTCAACCCTCAAAGACTTACACACACCTCACTTCTTTTCTTTCTCTTTTTCGTTCTCTCTGTTTTCCGTCGTTCAAAGCCGTACTTAAGAAATGAATCCTTACTTCACTTAAATACAACTCGGCTAAACCCTAATCATAACAAGATAGGATATTCTAAAATCGGATTACAAAAGATATGATTTTGTTGGAAGAATAATATTCCAACCGATTATATTAATTAAGGAAGGAGTTCCTTAATTAATCCAATCAGAAGGATATTCTTCTTCTCTATCCAATTGCCTTATCGTAGGAAATATTCCTAAGATAACACAATCGGGTTTTCTCTCTCCATATCTTCGCGCAATCCGGCTTGATCCTTGGAGCCGAAGTCTTCATCCTTTACCGCGTGTGCTTCTTGATTTGTTTCCTTAATTCAACACGCTGGATTTCTTCTTTCCTTTTACAGCCTTGATCTGGTCCGTCACTTCAGTTCCTTGAGAGGTAACAAAGCACTTGACAGGACTTTGTTCCCTCTGAGATCCTTTGCTGCAAAGCTCCCTGGGATAACTTTCTTGTCCCTGAAACACTTGGTACACATATTAGTTGAGTGTTTGTTACCATCAAAACCTAAGGAATTCAACAAATTCCCCCTTTTTGATGGTTACAAACACCCTTAACAAGAAAGCATATACCAACTAGAAAAAGACAAATATGACATGAAAGTTTCCCACTAAGACACAGTTAGTTCCCCCTTAGTTTAGCAATACGTTTTACCTATTCTGTTCCCCCTCAACCAATGCTACCTGTCATATTCCCCCTTTTGGCATCATCAAAAACACCAGTAAAGAATTAGAGAGGAAAAGTCAAGGCCAGATAAACACAAACACCCCTTGTCATTAATTAAAAAAAACTTAAAAACATGCAAACACCGCCAAGACAGACAAAACATCAAAACATAGTCAAAATGCCACACCGGGCACACAAACTAGATAACAAGAAAAACAACTAAGAGGGAGTAGATGGGCAAGGGAACAAAAGAGGGGTAAGGACAACAGGTAAGCGATCAGGCATCACTGTGACCAGCCGGTTGAGCCGATACGTGATGAGAGATAAGCACGCGCACATCTGCCATGAGACATCTCACATCCTTGCAGAGACTTCTCACATCCCTCCCCATAGACAAATTCTCGTTCAGTTCCCCCTCATAGCTGTCGGCCTCAGAAACCTCCATTGCCTCGGAATCCTCTACTGCCTCAGAAGCAGCAGGGGCACTCTC
Organism: Rheum nobile; assembly: GCA_027886185.1. Classification (NCBI taxonomy): domain Eukaryota; kingdom Viridiplantae; phylum Streptophyta; class Magnoliopsida; order Caryophyllales; family Polygonaceae; genus Rheum; species Rheum nobile. The sequence continues at coordinate 1,040,077 of WOAB01000065.1, forward strand.
AACCTTCACCCAGCCTTCATCATCTTGAAGAACAAACTGCATCTTGTGCAAGTTACTGGCGTCGAACGGGAGGGAGAAGATGCTCACGTCCTCCGACGGGTTGTACACTTTATGGTACTCAAGGATTTTCTTGACAACCCGTGGGAAGGGAAGAGCATGCTGGAGAGTGTTCCTGGCGTGGGTCATGTGCTGCATCAGAATCTTCGGCAGGATAATGGGCTCCTTCTTCAGCATTAGGGACAGTAGGACAATGTCCAAGATTAGAAGTCGGTTTCTCTTCTATCCCCTTGGCGTGATGTTGCTGATGAGGAAGTGGTACAACACTTTGTTGACAGCGGACATCTCTGAGATGTCGAGATCAGCACTCTCTTGAGGGTTCTCAATACCAGTAACAGCCAACACAGCCTCTGAGTAGGCAAAGTCCTTCGGCCACCTTCCTTTTGGGTATTCCCCATACCCTTCATGTGGAACGCCCAGAGCAACACCAAGCTCAATGCTTGAGAACATGTGGACATGCCCTTCCATCTTGTAACTCCCCAGAACAGCATGGGGGCGAACTTCCATCGCGTAGGTAGAGTAGAACTCCCTTAGCAGCACCTCATCCATCTCCTCTTCCTCCACAAACAGATTGCTCCATTTTTGGGTCTCCAACAGATCATGCACCCCTTCCAGATGGTTCTCCAGTAGGAACTCAGGGACGACTCGCAGCTCCTTGACCACCGACTTATGGCTCATGTCTTTGACATCATCAGCCGTCACCTTTCCTTTGGCTTTGGCTGGCTGACGATGTTGGCTTTGACGGACAGGAGCGGCAGACACCTTGGCTTTCTTTGCTTTGTTCCCTGAGAGGGGTATTGACTCCTCATCAGAGCTGACCGTTATTGCCTTCTCAGACTTCCTTTGAGAGCGTGTCTTCCGCTTGGAGGAGCAGGCAGTCTTCACCCTGCCAAAAGTCTTAGGAGCCTTTGGGGGCTCCTCCTCATCAACTTCCTCAACCAGTTCCTTGTTGAGGTCCCGCACAACCGACTGAATCTTCTCCTTCACAGCAAAGTGCTCCTCAGCTGTGACCGGGGTCTCTTGACGGGGCATCTCCTCCATCTCCTCATCAATGGGGTCGGGATGTGTTGGAGAGGAATGGACCTCCTCTATTTCAGTAGAGGAGATGGCGGTTGGGACGGCTGGAGAGGTTTTGGGGTTAGGGTTTTGTGGAGCGGGGTCTGTGTTTGGGGCTACGAAGGGGACCATGGCGAGTTGGTCCTGGGTTGGTGATGGTGGAGGGGTAACAGTGCTGGTTGCTGGAGTGGTGGAGGTGGAAGGTAGAGATTGGGTAATGGCGGCAATGAGAGCGGGGTCGGTTCCCATGGAGGACAGTTTGGTGAGGAGGGTTTGGAGGTCTTGGGCGATGGTGTTGGGGAGGTTTGAGTTAGAGGCCATTTCTGTGAGAGAGGGAGAGTTCTGGGAAGACGAGAGAAAGAGAGGAAGGGAGAGATTGCTTGAGGAAGATAAGGAAACAGTGAGGAGGAGACTTACCCGGAAACTCCAATTTATAATCTTCACCGAATCTTCTAGTGTTTCCAAAGATAAATTCAAATCTTTTCAGTTTCCAATAGATAACAATTGCAATCTTCCAACTTCCCAAAATAAAATCAGAATCTCGTCCAAATCCGACTTAGCCAGCCGAATTACCCTTCCCAACTCCTTTCCATCAAATCAGCCCTAAATGCTCAACGCGGCCCAACACAGACTTCCATCATTACATCCTGCAAACACACGTCACCTCAACCTGCAAGTCACAGAAGCCGAATCATTTTCCCGCCAAACCAAAAAGTAGTAGGGTGTGATGCCGGGGGTTAGTTACCAGAGAGGGTACAAAAGACCATCACACCAAAATATATGATATTTGCGATTGATTTTTACATCATGCCTGAGGGGTCTCCAGTTGTGGATGATAAGAGGGGCTCATAAGAGACTTCAAACATGGCGGTCTAGGTAAGCTGTAGAATCAACTATCATTTGGGCTTATGATGAGGGAACAAAACATCAAGTTGATTCTTTTGGGTTGAAATAAAGCTGATTCATGAGACAAATGATGACATAGAAGATCATGCACGACATTCAGTACATCAAGGAAGTAAAAGCACATATTCAAGTCGAATGTTTAATTAATACCCAAGGAAGAGAATGCATATCAAGACATGAAAGTTCATCTTTCAAAATTTACCACGTAATCTAGCCAATCATCGAGGGAACACAACAAATAGACATGTAGTTAGGGGAACAAACCAGGCTTCGTATGGAACTGAATGTAAAGTTCCCCAACAGGTGTCCTAATGAGAAAACTGGCATTTGATCCTTTGATCCACAAGTTTCCCTATATGCCAATCTTTCTCGACACAGTGATGTCTTTCCTAGATGTACATGGTACCTGAGTATTCAAATAAGGAACTATTTAGTCATTAAGTCCTTATCCACATCTCCATTTCATTTACCTTTGTTACCAGGCCTTTGAGTCTCAACCATTCCTGTAGGAGTGAGGTGAGACTCGCTTCGTTCCCTGTCAAGTAACTGACCCTTGTACGAATGAAATACCGGGAACTTTCCTCACTTTATTCTGCACAGAAAGAGTTAGTTCTTGTGAACCCAGACAAGCTTATGCTTTCTGGGCACTGGAGCAACATATCTAATCTTAGGAGGTTCAGCATTCATTTGCTCTCTAGTAGTGCGAGCAATCTCCTCATTGTGTTGCTTCATAAGGCACTCTTGCTTGTAGTGACCAGAGTGTCCGCAATACCAACAGACCCTATGACACTTCAGATCTGCATAATTGCTCTTTCCAGGCCAAATTGTTTTGTTAGCAATCCTTGAATGAAAATCAATATTATTGGACTTACTGCTTTGAGATTGCTTCAACCAGATAGCGTGAGCCTCTGTCCATGATACCAAGCCTTGCCCTCCTCAATCGAGTTTGAACAGTCTTTGTCTTTGGTCCCTCCGGAGGAACTGTCCCCTTTTTCTTTTACAGGCCGTTTTCCTTTGACTTTAGAGCCTTTTTGCTTGGTGCCATTGACAGAAAGTTTGGGTTGATAGCCAATCCCAAAGTGAGGCACTTCCTTTGACTCAGTCTTCTTTTCATTCTTGGCTGCAACAAAGACAATGCCTTTTGGCTTGTCCTTTTGTTCCTCACTGAGTTTGGTTAGATCACTAGAAAGTTTTGCATTTCCTAGTTTCAACATTAATGACTCAGCCTCGAGTGAGGAGATAGTGGACTCCAGAGACACAATCTTTTCAGTGAGTTTAGGACACTCAGAGCAAGAGTTTGAAGAGCAGGATCAACCTTTCTCAAGTCTGAGCACTTTGTCTGCCCAACCCTGATTTTCTTCGATCAAACCTGAGATCGATTCATCTTTCTCTTCGATTTGCTCACTGAAAAGACTATTCTCATGAACAAGTTTCTTAATGAGAGATATCAAGCTCTCTTTAGATTTGTTTTTTAAGCTTGATATTAGATCAGATTCAGTTACCTCATCATTGAGTACCTCTCCCTTTGATTCATTTGGTTCTTCAATGGCCATCAAGCAGACATCCCTGGAGTGTGACGAATCTTCGTCATTTGAGTCTGAGTCTCCCCAGGTGGCAATCATTGTCTGCTTCCCTTCATTTGCTGGAGGCATTTCTGCCTTTTTCTTGAAGCAGTTTCTGGCCATATGTCCCTTGTTCTGACAGTGGTAGCACACCACATCTTTTAGGTCTCTGTTCCCTTCGGAGGAACTCGACGAATCCTTGTTTCGAGACCATATATTCCTCATGGCTCTTGTGATGAGCACAACATCTTCATCACCATCTTCATCTTCATCTTCATATTTGACTTGGGACAAGTCAAATTCCCTTTTCCACCTTTAAGGCAATGCTCTTCGCCTTCTCCTCTCCCTTCTTGTTCAGCTTGTGATTATAGACAGAGGTGTTGCTTTCCAGCTTAGCAACAACCTCTTCCATGGTAAGAGTCTTGACATCTGTCTGAGAGTAGAGAGCAAGAGCAATGGCATCCCACTGAGAGTTGAGGCCTTGCATGAAGTGGTGAGTCAGCTTTCAGTCTGGCATTGCTTCACCAAGGAACTGAAGCTGACCAATTAGCACCTGGAATCTGGAGTAGTACTCCTGAATGTGTTCATCTTTTCCCTGAGAGACTTGGTCGTACTCCTTTATCAGAGAGAGAATCCTGTTCTTCTTGGCATCTTCATTTCCTTGATGAAGGCGTTTCAAGGCATCCCAGATCTCCTTGGCAGTCTTATAGCTCATGATTTTCTTGAGATCGGAGGAAAGAAGAGCCATGTGAAGGATCTACTTGGCCCTGTTGTTTTTCTCCAACTTCTTCCAGTCATCATCGGTGTAGTCGACCTTTGGTTTTGGCTTCATCTCATCCTTCTCATTTTTTATAGCCAAAGGTCCAACTTCAATGACTCTCCAGATCTGTCCATCAAGGGAACATATGTAGGACTCAATTTGCTCCATCCACCAGTCATATTCACCGACCTTCAGAATTGGTGGCTTCCAGAATGAATCACCGATTGCATTGCTTGACGACGACATCTTTCCTGCAAATTCTGTAACGAAAACAATCTAGAGCACCAGGCTCTGATACCAATTGTTGGATCGTTAGAGTTACGTCTGAGGGAACAAAAGCTTTGGTCCCACAGAAGTTGCAGCGGATTTAATATAGCAAGAAAGATAACGAACAAACTCACGATGTATAGTGGAAACCCTGATTAGCAAAACTAGCTTCTCAAGGAAAAACCACTACCTTCAAGCTTCCGCTTGAGAGGATTTTAAAGCGTGTACTTGTCTTATTGATTTCTTGTTCGATTACACTTGTATCCTGGACTTCGACCTCTAAACAACCAGCTAGACTCGAAGACTCTTCTACAACGATGAATCAAACTCAACCCTCAAAGACTTACACACACCTTACTTCTTTTCTTTCTCTTTTTCGTTCTCTCTGTTTTCCGTCGTTCAAAGCCGTACTTAAGAAATGAATCCTCACTTCACTTAAATACAACTCGGCTAAACCCTAATCATAACAAGATAGGATATTCTAAAATCGGATTACAAAAGATATGATTTTGTTGGAAGAATAATATCCCAACCGATTATATTAAATAAGGAAGGAGTTCCTTAATTAATCCAATCGAAAGGATAATCTTCTTCTCTCTCCAATTGTCTTATCTTAGGAAAGATTCCTAAGATAACACAATCGGGTTTTCTCTCTCCATATCTTCGCGCAATCCGGCTTGATCCTTGGAGCCGAAGTCTTCATCCTTTACCGCGTGTGCTTCTTGATTTGTTTCCTTAATTCAACACGCTGGATTTCTTCTTTCCTTTTGCAGCCTTGATCTGGTCCGTCACTTCAGTTCCTTGAGAGGTAACAAAGCACTTGACAAGACTTTGTTCCCTCTGAGATCCTTTGTTGCAAAGCTCCTTGGGATAACTTTTCTTGTCCCTGAAACACTTGGTACACATATTAGTTGAGTGTTTGTTACCATCAAAACCTAAGGAATTCAACAGTGACTCTTTCAAAGTGTCATCGAGGTAGTCGGTGGCGCGTTCGAAGCGTCACCGAGGCTAGTCAGCGGCACGTTCGAAGCGTCACCGAGGCTAGTCGGCGGCACGTTCGAAGCGTCACCGAGGCTAGTTGGCGGCACGTTCGAAGCGTCACCGAGGCTAGTTGGCGGTGCATTCAAAGTGTCACGCAGCTAGTCAGCGGCGCGTTTGAATCGTTACCGAGGCTAGTCAATGGCGCATTCGAAGCGTCCCCGAGGCCACCGTTTGAAGCGTCCCTGAGGCTAGTCGGTGGCGCGTTAGAAGCGTCACCAAGGCTAGCGGTGGCGTATTCGAAGCGTCACCGAGGCTAGTTCGGTGGCGTGTTCGAAGTGTCACCCAGGCTAGTTCGGTGGCGCGTTCGGTGGACGCGTTCGAAGTGTCACCGAGGCTAGTCGGCGGCGCGTTCGAAGTGTCACCGAGGCTAGTCGGCGGCGCATTCGAAGTGTCACCGAAGCTAGACGGCGGCGCGTTCGAAGTGTCACCGAGACTAGACGGCGGCGCGTTCGAAGTGTCATCGAGGCTAGTCGATGGCGCGTTCGAAGTGTCACCAAGGCTAGTCGGCGATGTGTTCGAAGTGTCACCGAGGCTAGTCGGTGGCGCGTTCGAATTGTCACCGAGGCTAGTCGGTGGCGCGTTCGAAGTGTCACTAAGGCTAGTCGGCGGCGCGTTCGAAGTGTCACCGAGGCTAGTCGGTGGCGCGTTCGAAGTGTCACCGAAGCTAGTCGGCGGCACGTTCGAAGTGCCACCGAGGCTAGTCGGCGGCACGTTCGAAGTGTCACCGAGGCTAGTCGGCGGCACGTTCGAAGTGTCACCGAGAGGTCCAAGACTAGTCGATGACACGTTCGAAGTATACTCGAGGCTAGTCGGTGACAAGTTCACTAATAAGAAAACCACGAGGATTACCTTTGAGTGACTTCTTTGATGGTGTAAATATTGTGTTAATCGAGCATCACGTGCAGCTCCATTAATGACATGTATTTAGGCCACTTGCCTTTTAGGGACTTGTTTATGGCGGTTCGTCATTAGCTGCTGAGTCTTCAATAGCAAAAAATTACCCTCAATCCCAATTAATATGTGCATATTGAATAAAGAAGACTAAAAACATGTAATTAACATCAAATCAAACAAACAAAGTTTAAGACAATCTTGTCAAGAAAAGACATGGTTCATAAACATTCTATTAAAACAGTGATATATTATTTATAACCCAAAAACTAATACTTCATAGTTTCTTTTAAAAAAGAAAGAACAGATCAAAGAAATACAACTTACATCTACATAGATATTTTTAATTTCTTTCATATCCACATCTATTGATAAAGAACAGGAGCCCACTGCAGACAAAAAATTACTTTCTTGTATGTCAGCTTTCGGCTCTACAGGGCCACTATCCTCAAGTTTGCTACTAATCCGATAAGGTTTAATGAGCTCAAAAAAGAAAAATACAAGATAAGGTACATAAAATTGATAAGATTAAAGAATATTCAGGTCTTTTATATTCAGAAGATTTTGAGCTCAAGAAGGCACTACAAACCGAAATATCAGTAGTCCAAATCTCGACAGAATTACAGTAGTATGAGCAGATAGTTAGGTAATTTAACTTGTGGACTTCCTTACATGTGAAATTTGTATACCAAGCTGATGCATTAAGACTTAATATTAGTTAGATCAATAGATCACATGTTCCCAAACAGAAGGGTAAGAAATAATTGAGGTAATTGATGTTACTTAGAGCAGGTAAATGTGTAGGCAAATATACCATACTTCAGACAAAGTACAAGATAGATATCTAGTAATAGTGAGAAACTTTGATACCTCAACTCTGGTAGATTCAATCATTTCAAAGGTTTCCAAGTCCCAGAATTTAATAGTTCTATTTGGTGAACCTGCAAATGGAGCACAAATTATATATTTGAAACACCTAGACAACTCATCCTACTTTAACAGCATACAAGGCAACGAATCATACATAAGTAGACTGATTGTCAGTATATGATTGAACATAGAAAAAATGAAAATGTGTAAATTCTCTCTGGCATTACAATCCCCAAAATGGAAAATACACATCACTGTTTTAATAGAATTTCTTATGTCATTTGAAAATTTGGAGAACTTTGTGATATGAAACCTGTGATTTTTTGCCAGTAATAATTTTTTAGGAAGATTAACTCAATATTATCTAACTCAATTAGACAATAAGATGAATTGTTTTACAAGTACATTGATTTTTCAGTGGCTTCAAGGCAATGAAATTAATACCAGTGTAGTAGAAGATCATATTCTAAGCATTTTTATTGTTTAATGATCATCAATGAAATATTGATTAATAGCTTGTAGGTTTCTATCTAAACCAGAGAAGTTTCATGCCTGCCAAAACCAAAGAAGAAACATAGATTGACAGGTTAAAGTTGCCTACACATTTACCTGCTCTATCTAAACCAGAGAAGTCTCAACAGTTCATCAACTACAATAAGGGCCTTGACATGTTGAAGTTGTGTGAAAGTTGTTGCATTGCTTCCATTATGATCACTAGATTCCACTGCAATGCTTGACAGAGGATTGCTACTCCTTGGATCATTTAGAATTGTATTGGTTTTCTCAAGATCAACATTGTCTTGGGAATATTCTGATGAAGATGTATGACATTGCTGCTGCCTGCACCAGACAATAAATAAGATGAGATTTGAGTTTGTTAAATGTAACACAAGAACAAAGATATGAGTATATCTTGAATCTGTTCAAGAAAGATGATCTTGGATTTATGTGTGAAGTAAACACATTAGGTGGAGAAGTGATCCCAGGGAACCCCTGCAAAATGGATGCATCCTTGAGGAGTTGTACAGGGAAGAGGTTGCTAATATCACCAAAAATTGAAGATTCTTGATTGAAGCAAACTGAAACCATTAGCAACTCAAATATGCCTAAATCCTAAAAATTTTACAATACCTAGATCTAGACTTGAAGATCCAAGACTTGATGAGTTGTGTTTCTCAGACAAATCTAAACCTATAAGCATGTATGGTTCAGGAAAATACAACATTTAACTCCACTATACAAAGAGAGAAGGCAAACAGTACCACATTTATCACACAACTCATGAGCATGAAAGCAAGAGAGTGGAAAAAAGACATGCTGCACCATGAAAAACACTGAAAATTTAAAGTTTCTCGATTTTCTATCTAATATTGAATATTACACTCACCAACTCATTTCATACTTACAAAAAAAATCAGCCACCAATAGTGAAGCATTTCGTCGAACACTAAGAGCGCATAACCTATTACTCAACTAAAACCCAACAACTACACCAAATTTGAAACTAGAATAGCAATTCAAAGAATAAATCCAAAAGGAAAGCAAGAGTAGCACTTTCTCACCTGATATTCTCGAAGCAATATCTCGCAAAATCAAGCTTTAGTAGGTCGTGCTAACAAAACCAACTTTGCAGTACAACGAAGTGGCCTTCAATGTTGGTAATGGACCTTTGCAGACAACGACATTAGAATTATCATCAACAGGGAGCAGTGGAGTTGGAAGGGAGCTTCTTCGCGAGCTTGAGCTGAAGGAAGCGGTCGGAGGAGGCAGAGGCGACGGATATGGGCGGAGATGGAACCTGAGACCAGAGATTGAAGTCGTAGCTAGGGCTCCGGGGAGGACATTGGAGTTGCAAGTTGAAGAAGCAAAGGAAAGGTGATCCCGGAGACGGAGGAGGAGGAGGCTGCAGATGGAGGTCGAGGACGGAGACGGAAGACAGATCTGAAAATGGAGGAGATGTGAGTGTGAGGAGAGAGAATGTGACAACATAACAGACAAAATAGAGTACATGGGTCAAAATACTAAACGGGATTTTCTGGGGACATTTCTCTTATTTAGATAAATAAAAGGGGCAATGGGCCTCATTTGTTCTAATAATAATCGCATTCTATCTGGACTTGAATTCAAAATGGACCGGCCCAAATGTGGCCCTTGAAAGGGTGATACTGATACATACATGCCTCATAAATCATAAGCTTATATGAGGAATTGACAAAAACGCGTTTTTCCACCATCTGGTAATTGTCTTCTCTGCCTTTTTCCGCTTCGATCAGGTTTTCTTCTTTTTCGGATCGCCAATCTTCTCTGACGAGGTATGGATGCCATCGACAACGTTGTTGATCCGCTCAGAGAATTCTCCAGGGATAGCGTTCGTCTGGTCAAGCGATGCCACAAACCTGACCGTAAAGGTACCGAGTACCGATCTGCGAAATTTCTCTTTCGCACGCTGCGCTGGTGCTTTAGATCTTGAAATTTTGTTTTCATGGTTCATAATCTTGATGATATGCTGTTGAAAATGTTGCAGAGTTCACAAAGGTTGCGTTCCGGACTGCGATTGGCTTTGTTGTGATGGGCTTCGTAGGGTTTTTCGTCAAGTTGATTTTCATCCCCATCAATAACATCATCGTCGGATCTGCCTAGGTAAATCCCAGATCTGATATTAATTCCGTGTATTTCAAGTTCTTCGTTTGTAGCGAGTTTTTGCTGAATTTAACTAAACTGTTCCCGATTGTTTGTGATGGTTAATTGTACTATGGCTTGTTCATGATTTGGGAATTCGTTATATGGTTTTGTGAATAAAAGTGTGTTTTCAGTTTATTTTTCTCTACAATTTTCAGCTGATGTTTGGTCTTATGGATGCATGCGTTAAAATTACAACATATTTAGTTCCTTAGTTGTCAATTGTCATAGCTTATCTGGGTATGTGTCGAAGTTTGCTGAAAACCCTTCTGCACGGTGTGGTATCCATTCCTTCTAAGCTGAAATTCGGGTGCAACGAAGACTGAAATTTCAATATATAAGAAGTTCTTTTTTAATGGCTTTGGTAATGAAGCCTGGTTACAGCTATGGGAAGGAAAGAAGAATGATGTTCTCTTTGCAGAAAGAGTAGTTTGAAGGTTCACAGGAAATATAGCCCGTGACATTGTTTTATCAGTGAATAATTGTATGCCTTAAGATTTGGAATACAAAAGATAACTGGAGGAAAATTTGAGGTGAATTTGGAACTAAAATGGAGAGTATATACTGCCATTTGTCTTTGAAACTTGAACAGGGTATACAAGTTTTTTCATAACAAAGCCTGTGCCATTGTCATACTATGTCAACGTCACCTTGACATGAAAATGAAATTTTGGAGCATTTTAAGGGGCGAATGAATTACTTGTTGATTTCTGAATGAAAATAGTGATTATTGGGTTTGTAGTAGTTATATAATTTGGATTTACATAAATTGGTGTTTTTTGAAGCTGTAATAGTTTTATAATTGATCTTGACTTTGTATGGTTTTGTTCTTATGCTCTTCAGTAAACTTGAGGTTTGATTGGTGTTGTTTTCAGCTGCAGGGTTTGTGCAAATGCAGTATCCAAGAAGGATGGATCCAGCTACCCCAATCTTGTCTTTCTTTTGACTGCTCAGCAGCTTTTTAGCTAAAATTTTCATAGACAGCCAAAAGAGTTTGTTCTATTTCAGTTAAAACGACTATTGACTTTAATTTCAATTGATGAGAATTCCACATTTCCAATCCAAATTACCAATTGATTGACATTTATTTTACGTTATTGAAGATGCTCTAACTATGGAGCATGTGCTCGTCGTCGGAACGCAATTCAGTTTTATGTTCCTATTCTTAGGCCTGAGATTGGGATTGTGTACCACAAGGAATCATGCAATATTTGGGTAAATGTTCATTAGTATCATGATCTGCATAACGTAAAGATTAAAGAAGCCATTAGAGGGAAGAGAAAGCATCCAATTTTTAACTTATATCAAGTAGATTTTCAAATCTGCTAGTAGTGGTAATTTCATTGGGGACATAAAATTGAAATTACAATGTTATTTAGACTCTAGGAACCGTACATAGAATTGAAGAATGTTTCACCGGGGACTCACAAGAAAACCAAAACTTTAGCAGCAATTTGGATCCGTTGTAACCAATTCGTGACAAAAATCAACTAATATAATCCCTACACGAAGAAAAAATAGTCTATCGGAAACACACCAAACCCAAAAAGAAACAATTCTTTACCGACACAGTGGCAAGAATGCCGGAAAAACAATGTGTTAGGAAATGGAACTCTGGAACCTCAGTTCCCATGAGAGTTCATTTCCTCAGTTTCTCTACTTTTGAAGATGACAAATACTTTGATACTAATGTTTTATCTCAAATATGTGCTTAAAGGAATCACAGGACAGTTACTGAAACCATGAAAGCCAAACAACAAAGGAACAAAGAAGGATAGCGAAGCAAGAAGCTTGTGCTGATGGGAACTGGAGTTCGCCAACAAGGAAACTCAGTGGAAGTGAAGCGAGGAAGCGCTCACAAGAGAACACGTATAAAAGAAGTCTATTGAAGAAGTATAGGCTTGAGAAGAGTGGCGAATCCACAAGGGAGCTAGCGCATGGGAACCTCATCACTGTTGGTAGGAACCAGAGTAGGTGAGCTGTGTCAGCAGAAATCCTGGAGCCGCAGAGAGAAGCGGAAAGCAACTGTCCCATCATCGTTGGACTGACACAAACGGCTATTAACTACCCATGTTGTTTCCTAGCTCATTAAGGAAGTTGTCTTGCACACATAAACATCTATGACAACCTAGTTGACGGGATTTGTGGATCACCGTTAGATTGAGCTTCTAGTTCGGTCTGATGGGAACTGGAAGCGAACCAGCCTTTGAAGTATAAAAGGCGATTGTGCTTCATTGACAACTTCAAGCACAACTACAAGAATCACACTCCATAGCAAACATCAAAGTGCGAAGCTCTCAAACAAGATCATAAAAGCAAACTGAGATCAAGAGGAACCAGTCAAGGAACCTGAGAGCTGCGTGCTAGTTCCTGTGACTGTAAGTGAGTTAGTTCCTTGGTGCTAAGGATTGCTTCTTGGATTGATTATAATTTGTGTTAAGTTATCTAGGATTGCCTAACTGTGTGTAAGGCAAAGAAACTGTGTGTTTGTTCCTAGGATAAGTTGTAACCAAAGAGATAAGAAATCAAGAAATAGACCTTGAAATCCTTTCGAAAGAAAGGTAGTGGTTTTTATCCTAGATTGCTAGTTGGCAATCGAAAGTTTCCACTATAAGGAACTTGTTCATTTATTTGATTGTTTATTTCCGCTGCAAAGGGAACTGTAATCTGTATTCTCAGTTCCCTTGTTTTAAACTAACAATCACGATCCTACAATTGGTATCAGAGCAGGAAAAGCTCTAGATCTTTTGTAAGTTTGCAGATCATGTCTCAGCCAAGCAAGTTTGAGCTCGGAATCTCCACCAACAAGCCACATCTCCGAAAGAAGGGAGAAGAAACATGGTGGGCCAAGTGCATGGAAAGCCACATAGAGACCAATGACTACCAATGCTGGAGGATAGACCTGAGCAAACGCGGGTCGGCCCGCCCGGCCCGCCCGCCAAATAATACGGGTCCGGACAAGGGTTTCAGCCCGAACGGGCCGATTGGCCCGACCTGTTCAGGCTTGCGGGCCGGGTACGGTATGGGGGTTAAGCCCGAACGGGCCGCCCGGCCCGGCCCGCGGCCCGTATACATATTTAATTATTTAAAAGTATATTTAAAAAAAACCTAACCTAAAGGCGTTCACTCGATATTCTCCATCTCAGATGTGAGATGCCGCTCCCCTCAGATCTCCTTCTCCATCTCAGATCTCCTCCGTCCTCACGCCGCTCCCCCACCGACCAGGCGACCGCCTATCGATGCGCCTCCGACCGTCGACCGCTGCGCCTCCGACCGCTCCTCCTCCGAGTTTCGATCGCCGACCTTATCTCACATCTTCCGAGTTCCGACCGCGAGTCGCATCTTCCGAGTTCCGACCGCCGGGCGCCGACCCTCTGCATCTTCCGAGTTCCGACCAGGCGACCCTCGACCGCCGACCATCTCTCGAGTCTCTCGTATAGCATCCCCTCATCTCGGTTAGTATTTCTCATCTCCGACCAAAAGCATACCATCTTGTTTTGGCCTTCCATTGCCTGAGGTTTTGGGGGTCCTGGTAGGGGTAGATTTTCAATGCTGAATCTCAGTGCATTGAGATTTGAGAGGGTTCATTTTCAATGTTGAATCTCGGTTACTGATATATCAACATGGTTAATTTTCAGGGCTGCTGGGAGTTGGATTCAACATATGTGTATTTATGAGTTGGTTTTGTGTGTGGTTTCAAGCATGTAGTTTAATTTCTGTTTGAGTAAACTTATTTTGTAGTGGGTTTTGTGTTGGGAGTTGGTTTGAAGCATTTTCATGGCTGTTACTCTGTTAGTAAACTTTTGGTGTTTAACTGTTTAGTGTTTATATACTGAAAAATTCAGAATTCAGAATAATTAATTTCTGTCTTTTATTTTGTAGTGGAGCCAGAATCTGAGGAGGGTGACAATGGTATTTCTCCATCTGAAAATCCCTCTCAATGCACTTCTCGGGGAAAAAGACTGAAATCTAATGTGTGGGATCATATGACAAGAGATGTAAAAGATATCGGAACAAAGGCTATCTGCAACTATTGTAAGCAAATTCTGAGTGCTAATTCTAAGGATGGTACGTCACATTTAACTAGACATATACAGAAATGCACTATGCGTCGTCATCATGATTTGAAAAATTTCTGCATTGCTAGTGGTGGATCTAGTAGTATTGGAACCCATAACATGTCTTTGAAGAAGCCCGTTGCTAGTTTTGATGAAATTCGTGAAGCTATTTGTGTGTTTATCGTATCTCTTGGACTTCCATTTAGTGTTGTTGAATCGCGGGGCTTTAAGAATTTGATGAATATTGTTGTACCTGATTTCATTGTTACTAGTAGGCATACAGTTAAGAGAGATGCAATTTCTCACTGTAAGGAAGACAAAACACTGGTTTGCCTTGAGTTACTAAATGCACCTGGTCGGATTAGTTTTACAACTGATAATTGGAGAAGTGAGAATACTGATGATGAATTCATGTGTATAACAGCTCATTGGATTGATAGTGCTTGGATGTTACAAAAGAGAATAATTAAGTTTGCTGCCTTGACTCCTCCATTTGATGGTGCTTCTCTTGCTGATGAGATATTATTGTCTTTGGGTGAATGGAAGGTTTCCCACAAGGTTTTAAGCTTTAAACTTGATAATGCATCTTATAATGATATCATGATTGCGTCTCTTAAAAGTCATCTTTTAAGGAAACACTCTTTGATGCTAGATGGGGAGTTTTTTCAGATGCGATGTTGCTGTCACATTATTAATTTGGTGGTCCAAGCTGGTTTGAAGCTTATTGATCAGGTGGTTGTGAAGATTAGAAAAGTTATCATTTATTTGAGACATTCTATTCCAAAGAACAAAAAGTTTTATGAAATTGCTACCACAAGTTTTGGGTTGAACTCGTCTAGAAGGCTTCGTTTAGATACCCCTACTAGGTGGAATTCTACTTTTACAATGCTTGATAGTTGCATTTACTTTCAAGATGCATTTGATAGCTTTGTTAGTAAGGATATGGAATTGAAGGTGCATCGCCTTTCAGAAGAGGATTGGGAAAAAGTTGATGAACTTCATCAGTTTCTGAAAGTATTTTATAATGTTACTACTGAGTTTTCTGCCTCTAAGACACCTACTGCAAATATTTATTTTCATGGGGTGTGGAAGCTTCATATGGCCTTAAATGTTGTTGCTGGGGGTGATAATGTTCTGTTGTGTGATATGGCTACTGAAATGTTGCTGAAATTTCAGAAGTATTGGTCAGATTATAATTTATTGTTGTCATGTGCTGCTGTTTTGGACCCCCGTTTTAAGTTGGCAGCGATTAAGTTTTGCTATACAAGGTTGTTTGGTGAAACTTATGCTAAGGAGATGGTTGGAAAGATTAAGGCTACTTTGTTTGAACTGGTAGATGAGTACAAGCGATTTGTAGGAACATCAGGAAGTGGACCAAGTGGTGGAAATGATCAGGCTGATGGTATTAATTCTGCACTTGCGAGTTCTCGAAGTAGGAAGGTTTCTGTTAATGTAGCTGGAGATGAGCTATTGGACTTCCTAATCCAGGAAGTTAGGACTACTGACAAGTCTGAATTGGAGGCTTATTTGAATGAAGATAATGAAAATGCTATAGAAAAGATTGATATTTTGGCTTTTTGGAAAAATAAGTCTCAACGAGCACCCGCACTTTCAGCTTTGGCCCGTGATATTTTGAGTATTCCCATCTCTAGTGTTCCTTCAGAATATGCTTTTAGCCTGGGAAAGAAAATGATAACTCCATGTAGAAGCTCTCTTCGATCTAGCACAATTGAAGCACTTGCATGTTATGAGGATTGGTTGCGAGTGAAAGACTTTGAAGCAGGTAATTTGTATTTCTTAGTTTTATTTAAATGTTTTTCTCATGTGTATAGATTTAATCACACTTTTAGTATGTTTCTATCATGAAGGTACATCATCAATGCTTAAAATTAGTGTTGATTTCGATGATGATGTCGAGGATGAAGAAGACGATTCAGTAGTGACTGAGATCTCTTAGGATGAAGGAAGCTACATGAAGAACGACTAGATGCATTCACTTGTGTTTTTGGTTGTAAACTTGTAATGGATTTAGTAACTTTGTTATTTTATGTTCAAACTCTTGTAATGGATTTAAGCATGTTTTTGGATTAAACTTGTAATGGATTTAAACAGGTTTTTTTAAAACAGGTTATATATTATATTAATTGCGGGCTGCCCGCGGGCCGGCCCGGCCCGTAATCCGGGCCGGGTACGGTTTACAATTTCGGCCCGACAAACGGGCCGGGCCCGCAAAAACGGGCTCAAAAAATAGACCAGGCCCGGACCCGGCCCGGGCCCGTATATGCTCAGGTCTACTAGAGGATAGTCGAGAATGGAGATGGCTATGTCGATCTCAACCAAAAGGAAGAAGATTGGAAACCTGAGCATTATGTCATCATGGAGAAAAACGCCAAGGCTACACAGTTCATTCTCAATGGACTGGATAGAGAAGATATGGACAAAGTCATAGGAATCAAAACGGCAAAAGAGATGTGGCAAGCACTCAAGGAAATGCATGAAGGAAGTGAGGAACTGAAGCAAAGCCGAAAGTTTGCTTTAGAAGGAGAATACCACACATTCAAAATGATGGGAACTGAAACCATCTCTGAGTATTACTCTCGCTTCAATAGGCTCATTGGAAAGTTAACAGCGGCTGATGTCACCGTTGATGAAGTCTCCAAATCACTGGTGGTCATCAATAGACTCAACTCCAATTTCACCCTCATCAAAGGAATCATGAAGAACACCCCAGGTATCCAATCTCTTCCCTTAACTCAAATCATAGGGAAACTGGAGGTTGAAGAAGGAGAACACACCAAAGCTAATGCCGACAAGAAACTAGAGAAAGGAATTACCCTTAAGATCTCCAAAGCCTTCTCAAGGCTTGAGATGGAGCAGGAGAACTCAGACCTAGAAGAAGAGGAGGACGAACTTACAGCTCTCTTCACGAAAAACATCAAAAAATTCTTCGTGAAGGGAAGGTTCCAAAAAGGCAGTTCCTCTAACAATGGTCCAAGGAGAGATCTCAAGGATGTCTCTTGCTATGAGTGCAAAGAAAAGGGGCATTACGCTAAGAGTTGTCCCAACAAAGAAGACTCCAAAGAAGATGAAAGATCTCAAAGGAAGAAGGCTCTTGTGGCATCATGGGGAGAAAACTCAAATGAGGAACTGGATCTGAGTGGTTTCTCTGGAGGAAGATGTCTCATGGAAAAAGGAGACTCAAGCAACTCAGAAGAACTTGAGGTAACTTCTGATGACTTCCTAAGAACTCTAGCTGATTGTGATAAGAAACAACTTCTAAAAATCATAAAGAAACTAGGAAAGGAAACGAGTTCCCTTCAACAGAAACTTGATGATTGTGAAGAAGAGATCGTTTGCTTAACTACTGAGAACTCTGTGTGGAGTAAGAAACTTGATGAAACTGAGAAAGATCTAGCTGAAACTCACTCCAAACCCATGGAACTTAGGAATGTGCATGACAGTTCCATTAAAAGTTGCCAATCTTGTAGTAAGTCTAAGATAGAATCGGTTACAGTTCCTATGCATGATAACCTATCTGGAAATGATTTGCTTCAATCTATAATTGATAGGTTAGATACTCTCACTGATTCTATAAATGAAGAAACAATCAATCAAACTGTCTTTGTGAAACAACGTCATGGAGTTGGATACATTGACAACGAAATGAATGATGATGCTGAAAATGAAAAGGTTAGACGTGAACTCGTTGAGATGAATGAGAACCTCAGTACTTCTCTTGCGACTTCTCGAGATAGGAATCAGTTCCTATTAGAGAAGATCATGGTTCTTGAGAACACGGCTGAGGTTGCCAAGCGTCTCAAAGAAAGTTCCAAAAGTCCAGAAAGGGAACCTAAGGGAAAAGAGAAAGTATCTCCTAAAGATAAGTGGTTCACTAATTCCTTTGCTCACAAAAGGTACGTGGACATGGCTCATGGTAAGGTTAGAAATAATGTTGATTTCAATAAAAGAAAAAATGAAAAACCTTTTAGGCCAGGAAAGGGAAAATATGGACATGTTGTGTACAATCGTTTGTGTTTCTATTGTGGTATGAATGGTCATTACAACACTGAGTGTCTTAAGAAAAAGAACTATGATAATGAGAAAAGTGCATATTACCATGAAAGGAATCAGTTCCCTTGTCATTCACAGACTCAAAATGATAAATCACATGCTAATCTTCCCAGTAAAGCCAAGCTTCACTGGGTTCAGAAATCTCAGTTCCCTTGTGTGCAGAAAAAAGAGAGGCAACCTCAATTATGGTACATTGATAGTGGGTGCTCATGCCATATGACCGGAAGAAGAAATCAAATGACCTCTCTTCAACCCATCCAATGAGGGAACATCTCTTTTGGAGACAAAAGCAAAGGGAAAATCTGTGGAATAGGAACTGTGAAACTCAATGACCACATTAAGGTAAATAAAGTCCACCTTGTTGATAAACTTGCTTTTGATCTAATTAGTGTGTCACAGCTGTGTGATCAAGGAGACAGTGAAGTTAGATTCAAATCAAATGAATGCACCGTCCTTGACTCCTCGGGACAAATCATCTTAAAAGGTAAAAGGCTCAACAATGTGTATGTTGTTGACCCATCCTTCGTTCCCAAGGAGAAACTCTGTCTCTCAACTGTAAATGATCAAACGGACTTGTGGCATCAACGCCTTGGTCATGCTAGCACCAAATTGATCCAAAAGCTACACTCAAAAGAACTAGTCAGGGGCCTCCCAAAGCTAAGTGGCAAATCTGAGGAACCATGCTCAGACTGTGTCAGAGGGAAACAAGCTCGGAGTTCCTTTAAATCCAAAAATATGGTAAGCTTCTCAAGGCCCCTTGAACTCGTTCACATGGACCTTTGTGGACCCATGAGATTTCAAATCCTAGGAGGAAACATGTATATCTTTGTTCTCGTCGATGACTTCTCTCGTTTTACTTGGACAATATTCATAAAATCTAAAAGTGAAGTCATTGGACGTTTTAAGGATCTGGTTCCCATGTTAGAAAAATCTCTCGATTGTCCCATCAATTCTATTCGTTCTGACCATGGTACTGAGTTCGAAAATGGAGAATTTCTAACCTTTTGCAGTGAGTATGACATTGATCACAACTTCTCTGCACCATACACTCCTCAACAAAATGGAGTAGTGGAAAGGAAGAATAGAACCTTAGAAGACATGGCTCGAACTATGCTCATCTCAAGTGGACTTTCTCAATCATTCTGGGCTGAGGCAATCAACACAGCCTGCTACATCATCAATCGAGCTATGCTTCGCCCAATCATAGAGAAGACACCATATGAACTTCTAAGAGGAAGAGTTCCCAACATTTCACATCTTAGGGTGTTCGGATGTAAGTGCTTTGTGCATAACAATGGAAAGGACAATCTTGGCAAATTCGACCCAAGGAGTGATGAAGGGATCTTCATTGGATATGCCTCAAGCAGCAAGGCATACAAGGTCTTCAACAAAAGAACTAAAAAGGTAGAAGAAAGTGTTCATGTTGTTTTTAATGAAAAATCACTTGGTAGAAATATGCAGACCACCACCACTCCCTTTGAAGACCCATTTCCCAAGCCACCTCAAGAAGATCCAGATGAAGACATCACACCACTCAGTTCCTTCCCTGCTGTACAGAATCCCCCACTTGTTCCTCCACCAGTTCCCATGGATAATCAACAACAATCCATTTCTGGGAACCATGAGCATGAAGACAATACTTGTGGAGAAATAAATGATTCATCCTCTTACATGTTCTTAAATGGAGAAGGTGATCCCAACATAGAAGTTGAAGCTGAATGTTCATATCAAGATGCATCCACATCAAATGCTCTAGTTCCCAATAGAGAAAGAAGAACCATCAAGCCTCCAGTCAGGTTCGATGATCTAACCTTTTATGCTTTCAATGCTTTCTTATCTGTTGTGGAACCAAAGAATATAGGTGAAGCACTGAAGGATGTAGATTGGATCCAAGCCATGCAAGAAGAACTTCATCAGTTTGAAAGGAACAAAGTCTGACATCTAGTTCTCTGCCCCAAGGATAAGCATATCATAGGAACTAGATGGGTCTTCAGAAACAAGCTCGATGATTCAGGAGATGTAATAAGGAACAAAGCAAGGCTTGTTGCTCAAGGATACAATCAACAAGAAGGAATCGACTATGATGAAACCTATGCTCCAGTGGCAAGGATTGAAGCAATAAGATTATTGATTGCCTTCGCATCACACAAAGGGTTCAAGCTATTCCAAATGGATGTAAAGACCGCCTTCCTAAATGGCATTCTTTAAGAGGAAGTCTATGTCAAGCAACCACCCGGTTTCAAAGACAGTGATTATCCAGACCATGTCTATTTCCTAGACAAAGCATTGTATGGTCTCAAGCAAGCCTCTAGAGCTTGGTATGATCGTCTCGCCCAGTTCCTACTCTCCAATGGTTATAGGCGTGGAATCATTGACAAGACTCTCTTCATTCTAGAAGAAAAAGGTAACATCTTAGTGGTTCAAATCTATGTTGATGATATCATTTTTGATTCCACTAACCTGTCCCTTGTAGAGAAGTTTAAAGACTTGATGAGCAGTGAATTTGAAATGAGTCTAATAGGGGAACTCACTTTCTTTCTCGGAATGCAAATAACTCAAAAGAAAGATGGCATACAAATTCACCAACAAAAGTATGTCAGGGAACTGTTGAAAAAGTTCAAAATGGAGTCCTGCAAGCCCCTATCAACTCCTATCTCTACAATCGCTCATTTGGACAAAGATCACTCAAGTCCTCTTGTGGAAGAAAAGCTCTATAGAGGTATGATAGGTTCTCTCATGTATCTAACAGCTAGTCGTCCAGACATTGTGTTTACTGTTTGTTTGTGTGCTAGGTTTCAATCATGTCCAAGAGAAACACACTTAGCTGCTGTGAAAAGGATCTTTCGTTACCTCAAGGGAACTGACTCGCTCTGTATTTGGTACCCCAAAGAGTGTCCCTTTGAGCTGATGGGATTCACTGATACTGATTATGCTGGATACTTGGTGGATAGGAAGAGTACTTCTGGAATGGCACAATTCCTAGGCCCTTGCCTTGTGTCATGGGGCTCAAAGAAACAAATTTCAGTCTCCCTCTCCACCACAGAATCTGAATACATTACAGCCGCCTCTTGTTGTTCCCAACTCTTATGGCTAAAGCAACAACTCGCGGATTTCGGTATGTCTTATGGTCCTCTCACTATTCTTTGTGATAATACCAGTGCTATAAACATTTCTAAGAATCTTGTGCATCATACTAGGACCAAGCATATAGATATAAGGCATCACTTCCTTAGAGATCATGTTGAGAAAGGAAACATCATTATGGAATTATGTAGGACTGAAGATCAGATTGTAGATATATTCACCAAATCTTTGAATAGAGTTCCCTTCGAGAACCTTAGATTAGAACTGAGAATGATTTCTATAAACTAGCAGTTCCTTTAGTTTAAAGTTACTCTACAGTTCCCTTGATTGACTAGTTCAGATCATTTTGCTTATTTGTGTCTTGGAATCATTATGTCATCTCTTTGGCAATAGACCCTCATATCCATAATGGTTACTCAAAAGGCTTTGATAAATCTTTCTAGTTTTTCTCCTTGAATGTTCCTTTTTCATTGAAATTCAATCATTGTCCAAGTTTCCTTGTTGGCCCAAAAGTCACAATCTGATCATATTCTAACCCGATGATACAAGCCGAAATGATGATTGTGTACTATGACCCTCCCTTGCCTCATTGCATAATCTAGTTCCCTATGATCCATCTCTCAACCCTCTTTGGGAATTAGAATGCGATGTGATAAATGGCCCTCCCTGATTTCTTTTATGGGAACGTACTTTCATGTATTGTGTCTTAAATCCCTACACTAGAAGTTCTCATATATCCCTCTAACACAATGAAGAAATCGCCAGAAAGGAACTAGGAAAGACAGTACTCCCAAACGGCTAGTAGAAACTCACTTCGGAATCTGGTTCCCAAGCAAGAGCACAGAGCCTCAGTCCTCATCACGGATGCCATCCTCATGGAAAAGATTCTGTCTGGGAAAAAGTTGATCTGCCTAAGCTGGTGTTAGCCCACATGCAATTTTGTCAGTCCAATGACTCCCATGCTTTGCCCTTTTCTCAAAAAAATAAAAAAATAAAATAAAAATAAAAATGGAGGCTGCAATTGGAGGAGCTCAGGCAGCTGGGTTAAAGGATACGTCTAAGACGGCTACAGGCCAAGGATGAGGGAACTGAGGAAAATAATGATACTAAAGAAGAAGAGGAAACTACAGAGCGACATGAATGACTTTCCTAGTTCCCAGTGCTGTAACCACATTGTGCTAGTAGTTCCCTAGGATTCCACCTTCCTCTCCTATCCTTTCTTTTGATTGTTTCAAGTTGATTGTGATCTTTGTTTGTCTTTCTTCTATGCATCTGTGAACAATGTGTTGGTTTTAATGATTAATGAACATTTTCGAGAGTTTTTCTAATGCATTATTTGTCTTTGCCTTAAGTTTCTATTATGGTGACTTTCATGGGTTTAAAGCAACTGTTTATTTCCATTGATATCCTACACTTGATAAGTTAAATGATCTTTTCGATGATGTCAAAAGGGGGAAAATGTATAGGAACCTTGAACTCTTGGAACTACAGGACTTATAGGAAATCTGAACACGTTCTCTTTCTGAGGGGGAACTCGAATAACTTAGTTCCTTTGCTTAGGGGGAATTTGTAACTATTGAATGTTCTCTCATTATTTCATAAGGTTGTAAATCTCTTAGCTCAACTGTTCTCTGAATTTCATGTCCTTATTTTCTTGTCAGGTTCCTTATATTTGTCATCATCAAAAAGGGGGAAATTGTTAGGAAATGGAACTCTGGAACCTCAGTTCCCATGAGAGTTCCTTTCCTCAGTTTCTCTACTTTTGAAGATGATAAATACTTTGATACTAATGTTTTATCTCAAAGATGTGCTTAAAGGAACCACAGGACAGTTACTGAAACCATGAAAGCCAAACAACAAAGGAACAAAGAAGGATAGCGAAGCAAGAAGCTTGCGCTGATGGGAACTGGAGTTCTCCAGCAAGGAAACTCAGTGGAAGTGAAGCGAGGAAGCGCTCACAAGAGAACACGTATAAAAGAAGTCTATTGAAGAAGTATAGGCTTGAGAAGAGTGGTGAATCCACAAGGGAGCTAGCGCATGTGAACCTCATCACTGCTGGTAGGAACTAGAATAGGTGAGATGTGTCAGCAGAAATCCTGGAGCCGCAGAGAGAAGCGGAAAGCAACTGTCCCATCATCGTTGGACTGACACAAACGGCTATTAACTACCCATGTTGTTTCCTAGCTCATTAAGGAAGTTGTCTTGCACACATAAACATCTATGACAACCTAGTTGACGGGATTTATGGATCACCGTTAGATTGAGCTTCTAGTTCGGTCCGATGGGAACTGGAAGCGAACCAACCTTTGAAGTATAAAAGGCGACTGTGCTTCATTGACAACTTCAAGCACAACTATAAGAATCACACTCCATAGCAAACATCAAAGTGTGAAGCTCTCAAACAAGATCATAAAATCAAACTGAGATCAAGAGGAACCAGTCAAGGAACCTGAGAGCTGCGTGCTAGTTCCTATGACTGTAAGTGAGTTAGTTCCTTGGTGCTAAGCATTGCTTCTTGGATTGATTATAATTTGTGTTAAGTTATCTAGGATTGCCTAACTGTGTGTAAGGCAAAGAAACTATGTATTTGTTCCTAGGATAAGTTGTAACCAAAGAGATAAGAAATCAAGAAGTAGACCTTGAAATCCTTTCGAAAGAAAGGTAGTGGTTTTTATTATAGATTGCTAGTTGGCAATCGAAGGTTTCCACTATAAGGAACTTGTTCATTTATTTGATTGTTTATTTCCGCTGCGAAGGGAACTGTAATCTGTATTCTCAGTTCCCTTGTTTTAAACTAACAATCACGATCCTACACAATGTCTACTAGTAAAAATACCGGCGTTTTCAAACAATGGAAAAAATACCCATATTTGGGGATTCTTGCAATTAACGAGGTTTGATTTTAATTTTTCTTATAAATGTAAAAAAAAGCTTTAAATATCTGGAAAAAATAGGTAAAATAAAATCTTAATAGGCAAATTAGTAATACAATTATAATTTAACCTACTAATTCTTCCCTTAATTAAATTCTCCCAATCTCTAATCCCCTCCATAGACGACGTTCAAGTGGCCGCCTTCGTCATCCATGGCCATCGTTCTACTGGTCGGAATCCCCCAACCATAGTCGTCGGAGACCGCCTTCGCCGCTGCTATTTGAATCCTCCTTGGCCATTTGTCATCCTCACAAAGCATGCTTTATCCCTTTGCTTCTGAACTCGCATGTACTAGTTTTGTCTTTCTCTTATCCTAATGTTTGTTCTTGACCAGTTCTTTGCAAAGTTTGAGTGGTATCGTTTTCTTCTTCGCAAGTGTAGCAATTCATTTTGGATTGAATTTGTTCCAATCAATTGAAACCCCAAATTTCGCATTTGTTTGAGGAATCCTAATTTCATGTATTCACTGCAAAATAATATGTTGTAATGCTCAAATGGGCGTCGATCAATAGTTTTGTGTCTTATTTGGGTTTGATTTTGGCGGAGTTTGGTGAAAACCCGTAAATTTTAAGTTTGTCGAGGAACCTAAGTTCATGTACCGATGTTTGTTGAGGAACCTCTATTTTTTTATGGTAAGTTTTTGCTTGATCTTTGCCATGTAAAAAGATATAGAGCTTTCTATTTTGGTTTTGGATTTTGATGAAAACCACAATTCTTTTGCTTGATCTTTGCCATGTTGATAATTGTGATTCTTGCAGAGATTAGTTTACATGTGCTTTATATTATGGTTTTGGAATTTACACATGATTATATGAATATGAGAATTATGAGTTTTTGTTATATGGCTTCCTGATGTCTAGACTGGCAAAATACAAATGCTACAAGCTTATAAATGCATTCTTAACTAGGCAGGTTCTGGTGTAAAAATGGTTGTGCTTTATGCTCACCTTTAACTTTTCTTCTTGTTGAAGTTACAACATGTGATCTCGTGGTTGAACAGTGTGCTTCTACTTTTCTTGATGAGTTTCAGTTGTATCTAATCCTAATTAATCTCCTCTGTAGTGGAAGGACCGCATGCTAAATGGATTGTTTCGCTTCGATGATACTTAGAAGAAGCTTAAAAATTGTGCAATCTCATGGAAGAATTTTAATGAAAATCATTGTGTGTGACCACCCACAATTTTAGGATACTGAGAACACATCTTTACCAAATGGCATGTTTGGACTGCCTGTAAATGGCCATAGTGAGTAGATTTAGCTAGAACTCTTGGTTTGTGTTTTTGTGTGTGCTGAAAACTTATAGCATTTGTACAAGTGGTTAAGGCAAGGGATGATCGTTTTGAAGCCTTAGGGGTGTACAATTGGGATAAATATACTTTCTTTTTCTTAAAGTGCATATTTTGACACGTCAAAATAAGAGGAATACATATTTTTAATTATTATCGAGATTAGAATTTGTGATAGAGCAGAGCACTGACCTGACTACGTATAAATGTGGCCTGATAAAGTGCAAACTGCTATGAAACTTGGAACCTACTAACAATTGAAACATCATTTCGGTAAAATTTTGTGATATTGCATAATAGGACCTCGTAGAATAAGATATTACAATATTACATAATAGGAGTAAGGTATGTATGTAGTAAACGACACACCCGAATTCAAACATAAACATAGTGCTTCTTTTTTACGGAACCAACCAAGTAGGAATATGGCCTAATAAGGTGGTTAATGCTATGAAATAAATTAGAGCATTGCCCTGACTACGTAGGAATGTGGCATGAAATATTTAATAATGTCTTGAAGCTTAAACCTACCACCATTTAAAACGTTATTTCTTAAAATATTTTCACAACTTTGAAAAATCAATGGGTATCAATTTATAAACACAATATAATTGTAAGCATGCTCTGTCATTGTAATATGGTCCCATCTAGTTATTGGACTAAGTTTTGGCATTGTTAATTGTGGTATTAAAAAGCGTAATATGGTGCAACTATGTTAATGTATACAATGGAAGGGGTGTTACACAAGTGAAACATAAATAAGAAAACGCATTGGAATATTACCTCACCATCCAACTAGTTTTTTGGGAAAATCATCTTTTCAAAGAATTCATTGTCCACGAGATGCTCAAACGCTCCATCTTGGGGTTCAAAACTACATGATATACTCAGTAATATTCATTTTAATCAAACCACAAGGCAGTAATCCAAAATAACATTTACACACAACAAATATGTGTTCTAGGTAGAAAATAGTTTATCAGGTCAATTACTCGGCTTACATGTCATCCATTAACATTTACAAGTAGTAAAACTCATACAGTTTTTCAGACTAACGACTATTTTCATGTCAATATATAAGATTTCATAGTGAAAATGAACATTTCAGGTCACATAATTCACAAAAAGTAAATAAGAATATAATCAAAACCTAAACTACATCAACAACGAATCATCACAATTCCCACACTCATTGATTAAATACATGGTAATGGCTCTCTACCCTCACCCTTGACGGCAAAGGACGAGGAGGACAAGATGAGTGTCCGCTCCAACAGACCCGTGACCAGGGCGCATGCCAGATCCATCACGCAAGCCACCCAATCGTTGTTCACGAGATGCCTCGCCAGCTTCGACAACGCCTCCAAACCCATCAACGTCACTGCAATCACATTTTTTGGTTTTGAGGTTATTTAAGCAAGCCGCCACAGCACGCGCTCCATGTCGTGTGTCGCGCGCTTCGCGTGACACTGCCTTCGCGATGCGCATGCAACGCGCTCCTTGGCGCGTCCCCTGTGGCGCGCCCCATGCTATATTTTTGTTTCCTCTTTCATGTTGCACGTATTCTCTCTCTATCTTCTCTCACAAGGCAAATTCTATCTTGTGAGATTCTATCAAAAAAAAGTTGCGGCCGATAAAAAAACTTGTCTTCCAAGAAACCCTAAAAATCTCTAAAGAAGAGAAAAAAGAAATCCAAAGGCGATCTAGGCTAAGCCTATTCACTTCGGCACAAGATCCACTAATCCCATCTCTTTGTTTCTCTCTACACAACATAACAGTTAAAGGTTTCAACTTTCTTGCTTGCGTTTTCTTGCCGACTAATTTTAATGATTTGAACTTGATTTCTTGAATTGTTTGGATAAGGACGCTTGTTTGGATTGTTTGTTTGCTATCTTTTGCTTCTAGCCTTACGTCAAGCATCTCCTCTCCTCACGAGAAGCCAAAAGTCGTTTCCTTTACGCGAGAAATTTTCTTGGTTCCTTGTGAGACAAGGATTTGGTTTGCCTTTGGTTACTTTTCCCTTGATTTGTTTGATCTCTTGCTTTTTTTATGATCACTATAGGAAGCTTCTCAATGGACACCACAAGCCAACCCACTACTCAAGCCGCCGTCGCGCAAAGCATTCGCAACGCGCAAGACGCCTACGTGGCACACTCCATGTGCAACTCGCCGCGAAGGAAGTCGAGCTTGCTGAGCGCGAGGAAGCCCACAATGCGGCGCTTCAAGAGTGTGATGCTGAGATCGCGCGACTGTGTGCCTCCAACAACATGCGCGCGATCCCATGATCAACCCCACGACGCAGTGGAACGATGCTTCTACCGATGTTGCCCTGTCACGCGGCAAGCAGCCTGCTGCCGTCCCCAGGGTGTACCCTACGCGGCTGCGCTCCTAGGTTGAAAGTTACCACCATCATCCGGGACGCGTGGACGCCCATGAGCGCTACGATACAACCCTAGCGACTCTGCAGCGCCATGGCTCCCAAGAAGACGAAGCCTTCGACATTGGCCCTTCTCGCAGTTTTAGGTTGTCAAGGGAGCCCTTTCCCTATGTCAACACACAAGAGCGCATGAAGACCGTGCAGCACAACACGCGCTACCACAGCGCCAGCGAGACGGAGCACCACAACAATGACTTCCACTACTTCACCGACGATGACGATGATGAGGACTTGGAAACCGTGGCTCGCCCCCTTGAGGTGCCTAATGTCGGTGATCCCCTCTTTGACTATGATGAGGATGAAGACTTCATCCATGGAGGCAGTGTACCCGCGCGCGCCCAGCGCGACGAGTTCTATGTACATCACCCGCGCGACAGTCGCGCCCCCCAGAAGACAAGGTGCCGCGAACTACGCCCCACACATGAGCGCGCGCGACGCGCGTCGTGACATGCCCCAGCATCACGACGCTCGACACGACCGCCAACATCAGTGAATGAGCTCGCCTATGGTTCACACTCAACGGCGCGATATAAAGGTAAAACTCGAAAACTTTGCTGGTGAATATGATGCTTCTAAATTTTTTGAATGGAAATAGTCCACGGAGTATGTTCTTGCCCACTGCTAATATTTGGAGATGAGAAGGTCGAAATTGCGACCCTGCACTTCACGGCGCCGCGCGTGCTTGGTGGTTTCGCCTGACAAGCGAGAGAGCTAGGAGACGTTTGGATCCAATTTCGAGTTGGAACCAACTCGACTACATGATGACTAAGCGGTATGTGCTTGCGGACTACAAGGAGGACATGCGCCTCAAGATCGCCTTGGCGACGCAAGGTTCCCGTATCCCGCTTGAGTTCTTTGCCGAGTTGGAGGAGCTATGTCACAAGGCTGGAGTGCATCCCGCTCCTTCGGCTATGAGGTCCATGTTTCTATGTGGTTTAGACATTGAGGTTTGTGAGTAGCTCAAGATCCTCAACATCAAGGACTTCAACACTATGACACACACAACTATGGAGATCTACCCGTAAATTCAAAGGAAAAAGAAGGTTGTTTGGTCACGCTCTAACCCCAGGTATGGTTCTAATCCAAGTCCAAAATTTTACTCTAATTTTTTGGAAAACTCTACGCAGCCAAGGACTGCCCCCGCGACGCCCACAACGGCGCCCCCTCGCAGTCGCAGCATGCCCTTACATGTGTTAGCGCCCCCCAGCGCACCCCTGGATGATCGCGCTAGCGACCGCGTTTGTTTCAAGTGTCAATTCCGTGGCCATCTGCAGCTGGACTGCCCCAACAACAAGTGGGTCCTCTTCTCCCAGGCCAGCTACGAGTCCTTTGATGATGAGCACTTCACGAGGACAGCGCCCCCCATGCCGAGGACAACCACGATGGCGCCGGCGGCGACAACGATGACGCCTATGAATGCAATGCGCTAGGCGATGATGAAGGCACTCGCTTAGGCCTTGCTACGCGCCGTGTCCTTACGGCGAAAGAAGGCACACTTGTGGATCAACACGAGAATTTGTTTCACACACGCTTCTTTGTCAAGACTGTCGACCTCAGTGTGATCGTAGACGGAGGGAGTTGCTGCAACATCATCAATGAAAAGGTGATTCACCATCTCAACCTTGAGACAACCCCACATCCCTAGCCGTATAGCCTCAAATGGATTTCTGACGGTAACGGTGACAATGTGGTAAAAAGGCAATGCCACGTTACCTTCAATATTGGCTATTATGACACTGTTTTGTGCGATGTTATTGCTATGAATGCCACTCACTTGCTTTTAGGATGCCCTTGGCAATTTGACAAGCGTGCCTTACACGAAGGCTTCCTCGACAACTATGTCTATATGCACAATGGCAAGAGGATCACCTTGCTCCCCATGAGCCCCAAGGAAATCCTCCAAGATCAAGTGGAGAGTTACCGCATGAAGGCCATTGAATAGGCCAAGTCGCAAATAGTTGCCGCAACGCACCCCAACGACGCGACGCGCCCCAACGCTCCTAGTGCCAACGTCCGCCCCAGCGACGCAAGTGTCATTGCATGCCCCAATGCGCGCGACTGCGATGCCAGTGACACTGCCGCCCCCAGCGCCCAGCCAACGATGCGCTCCCTGTCTGCGACGCACTCCAGCTCCATGACGCCGGTGTCGTTGAAGGGAAAATGCGAGAAGCGCTTCCTGCTGGCGCGTTCCCGAGATCTCACCCCAGTGCTACAGGGATGTCAACCGTGTTTTCTCTTGCTCCCTAACGCGTGTCTTTTGAATGTCAAGGATATGGTTGACTTACCCCCTTCGGTGTCCTCTCTTTTGCAGGAATTTAAGGATGTGCTTCAAGAGGATCTCTCTGTTGGCTTGCCTATGCGGGGCAAAGAGAACCAGATCGACTTCGTGCCCGATGCCTCCTTGCCCAATCGGGCAGCCTACTGTGCCAATCCAGAGGAAACCAAGGAGTTACAACGCCAAGTCCAGAAGCTTATGGACAAGCGCTACGTCCGTGAGAGCCTTAATCCCTGCGCGGTTCAAGTCATTCTTGTCCCCAAGAAGGATGGCTCATGGCGCATGTGCGTTGATTTCCGTGTGATCAACCAAATCACGGTGAAGTATCGCCATCCTATTTCTAGACTAGATGATATGCTAGATCAGATTCATGGCGCCACTTTGTTTTCTAAGAGATATTTGAAATGTGGCTATTACCAAATTAGGATGAAGGAAGGTGATGAGTGGAAAACGGCATTTAAGACCAATTAAGGGCTCTATGCGTGGTTAGTGATGCCCTTTGGCCTCACTAATGAACCCAACACGTTCATGAGGCTTATGAACCATGTCTTGAGAGCGCATTTGGTAAAATTTGTTGTAGTCCACTTTGATGACATTCTTGTTTATAGCAAGACTTTAGAGGATCATTTGACATACCTTAAGGCTGTGTTAGAGTGTCTTAGGAAGGAGAGTCTTTATGCTAACCTAGGTAAATGCTCTTTTTGCTTGGATTCCACTATTTTTCTTGGTTTTGTTGTTAGCAAGGATGGCCTCTGCGTGAACCAAGAGAAGATTACGTCATAGAGGAGTGGCCGCGCCCCACCACGACAACCATGGTGCGTTCCTTCTTAGGGCTTGTGGGATTCTACCGCCGCTTCGTGAAGGATTTTTCCACGATCGCCATGCCGCTGCATGATCTCACTAAGAAGAACGCAACCATTAACTGAAGCGACGCTCACGAGGGCGCCTTCGCCGCGCTCAAGGAGCGCTTGTGCTACACGCCACTGCGGCACCTGTCTGACTTCGCAAAGACTTTTGAAGTCGAATGCGACGCGTCTCACCATGGCATTAGAGGTGCTCTACTCCAGGAGCGCAGGCCCACTTATTAGGGTGTTGAAGACGTGGAAACACTACTTGTGGCCTAATGAATTTTGTGATTCACTCCGCCATGAGGCTCTGAAGTACCTAAAGAGCCAAGTCAACCTCAACTGCTGCCATGCTCGCTGGGTTGAGTTTATGGAGACTTTTCCATATGTGGTCCAATACAAAAAAGGGAAGGAGAATGTGGTAGTTGATGCCCTTTCTTGCAGGTACGTTCTCTTGCTCACCTTGATGCTTCTATTTTAGGTTTTTCCCTTATTAAGGAGTTATATGCACATGATGAGGACTTTAAGTCAATTTTTGAGGCTTGTGTATAAAAGGGAGAGTCTAATGGTTTTATTGTGGACAACGACTACTTATTTAAGGAGGGAAAATTGTGCATCCCAAGGACTTCTATTCGTATGCTGTTGATATAGGAGGCACATGAAGGTCGAGGACATTTTTGAGAAGCTAAGATTGTCGCCGCGCTTAAGGAGCATTTCTATTGGCCTAAGATGGTTCACCATGTGACTAGGTTTTGTGTGAGTTGCGGGACATGTCAGAGGGCTAAGTCTAGATCGAGTCCCCATGGATTGTACAACCCCTTGCCTATACAGACTACCCCTTGGAAGGATATATCTGTGGATCATATTTTGGGGTTTCCAATGTCTAAGAAGGGGAGGGACTCGATATTTTTTATTGTTGATCATTTTTCTAAGATGGATCATTTTGTTCCTTGCAAGATGACTCATAATGCTTCAGATGTAGCTAGCTTATTTTTTGAGCATATTGTGAAATTGTATGGCATTCCTAGGACTATTATATCAGATCGTGACACTAGATTTTTGAGCTATTTTTGGAAGTCTTTATGGTCAAAGTTGGGGACGCACTTGCTATTTTTCACTAACTATCACCCCCAAACTGAAGGCCAAACGGAGGTCACTAATAGGACTCTAGGCACTTTATTGCGTACTATTGTGAAGTCTAGCCTCCGGATATAGGAAGAATGTTTGCGTTTTGTTGAGTTTTCCTATAATAGGTCCATGCATTCGGCGACGAGGATGATTCCATTTGAGGCCGTCTACGGCCTCAACCCACACACGCCGCTGGATTTGACGCTGCGCCCCATGAAAGACAAGGAAAGCGTCAAGGAACCACAGCGTGCAAAGTTTGTCCAAGCATTGCACCAGCAGACCAGAGCGCAGCTTGAGTGCTGCACGCCACAATACAAGGTGCAAGCTGACCGTGGCCGGCTCCGCATGATATTCGAGCTCGACGACATGGTGTAGCTCCACCTTCACCGCAACCGCTTCCCAGCCAAGAGACGCAATAAGCTTGATGCTCGCAGAGATGGCCCCTCAAGGTCCTAGAGCGCCTTGGCGACAACGTGTATCGCCTTGAGCTCCCCAATGACTACATCACACATCCAAGCTTCAATATGGCCGATCTGTCTCCCTACACTCCCCCTGAGCATGACGAGGATGAAGCGGGGATGCTTTGCTGCCAAGAAGGGAAGAATGATGGCTCCCTACCCTCACCCTTGACGGTGAAGGATGAGTAGGAAAAGATGAGTGTCCGCTTCGACGAACCTGTGACCAGGGCAAGTGCCAGAGCCATCGCGCAAGCTACCCAATCGTTGGTCACGAGATGCCTCGCCAGCCTTGACAACGCCTCAAAACCCATTGACGTCGCCGCAATCACGTTTTTGGGTTTTAAAGTTATTTAGGTGAGCCACCGCGGCGCGCGCTTTCTATCGTGCGCCCCATGTGTCGTGCGCTTCGCGTGACACTACCTTCGCACTATTCATGCAACGTGCTCCCTCGCGCTTCCCATGTGGCGCTCCCCATGCAACTCGCTCTTTGGAGCGCGTCCCCTATCATGCTTCCTGTTTTAGCATTTTGAGGTTATTTGGATACTATTTCTAGATTGTTCTATTGTGAGGTTTTATGCTTTGGCATGATGCGTCATATGTCATGGGCCGCTAGTCCAAGCCCGTTGATTTCTTTATATTATTTTTTATCTTTTAGTTTAGCTTAGGCTATAAATACTGGTTATATCCCTTTGAGACAATCACGTTTAATTGCTTAAGTTTATCAAAGTTGAAGTTATCTCCTTGCTTGAGCCTAGACGTCACCAATTATCTATCTTGTTGTGGTTATCAATCAACTTGTATCTTCGAGTCCAAACTCATCTCTTTGAGTCTCTCACGATCATCTCTTTGATCGTCCTAAAGATCCTATCTTGGATCCTTCAAGGCCATCTAATGCGTTCCTGCTTGTGAATGCCGGATCGATGACCTTGGTGGGAAGTCGCGCGAGTCTCTTCAGTGGTTGGATGAGTGGAACGCGGTGTTGGTGGCCTCGCGTGGGTAGATGAACGCGATGATGGATGGTGGTATTGCGATGGCAGATGCGATTGCTGGAGGGATAGATGACTTGAAAAGACAAGTCTTGAGCCGTAGCATCGGTAGCGGAGTGAAGGGAGATGCGAAGGAAGACTTGGCTTGAAGAATCAAGCGATTGCCGTAGCGTCGGCGGCGGAGTGAAGGCGATGAGAAGATAGAGATGTGTTTGACGTCCAATCAAAGGAAGGAGGCAATATGCTCTCAAACTTAAGCTTTGATTCAAATTAGACGTAACCTAATACAGAAAGTCGAGATGACCTTTTATAGGAGATAGTGGGACTCGGATGGGCCGAGTCTCGCCTAATGGGCCGGCCCACGCGACACGCGTGGAACACACACCCAAAAGAAAACACTGAAAATATTAATGTTCAATAAATACAAAACAATTCAAAGAACGCGTTCAATTGATGATTGGGGAGGATCTTGAGATAGAACGCGGTCTCTGGACTTGGATGGAGTCGCTTGAAAGAAGACGCGTTCTTTGGTGATGGCTTGCATAAGCTAGCACTGAAGCACGCGATGAAGCATTGCTTGGCATTGGAATGCCGTCTTCCCACTATCCCTTCTGAGCACAGGTTCATGGCTTCTTCTTCCTCTATGACTGTAATGGAGGGAAGGGTCGCATCACCCTCCTCCACTTGGCTGTGAAGCATCCCCGCTTCACCCACATGGATCTTGTGCTCCACATACTCGTGCAAGTACACCCAATGGAGGTCTTCGGTGTCGAACACGAATCGACGGCGGCCGCGATGTGGCAGATATGCACCAGTCACCCAGTTGATTGTCTGTGGAAGGCTACACAAGGGTGGTAGTGCATTTGGAGGCGCCTCTGTCAATTCTGCGGTGAACTCCGCTTGCAACGCGGCGAAAGCCGGGGGCAAAGGCGCGCCGATGTGGGCGCAGTGCAAGCTTGGAGTTGGCACGAACATGCAAGAAGGCACTTTGCTGTTCAAACGGGCAGTGAAGTCCCTTGGTCGGGCGAGAAGCATATGGTGGGGATAACTGCCCTGCAACACAGTGCTCGGTGGTGCGGTAATCCCAGTGTCTCTGCAACGCGTGCTATCCTTGGGCGCGTTGTTATGGGAAGCGTTGTGTTGGCCTGATGGAGGACGCGTCCTTCGTTCGCCAGGGTCTGGGGTTGTTAAAGACGCGCCAGATATGGAGTTGGGTCGATGTGCTGTGTCCGCGGTCTTGGTCGATTGCAAATCCTTGTGGCACTCTCGCTCCACCTGCTCCTGGAAAGTCTCATGTGTAGACATTGGTAAGAGAGTCACGCGCTTCCCGTGGTAGGTAAACACATAGGTGTTTAGATACCCATCGTGAAGTACGCGACGATCAAACTGCCATGGACGCCCAAGCAAGAGGTGGGTGGCGTCCATTGCAATCACATCACAGAAAATTGTGTCTTTATAGGGACCAATGGAAAAAGGTAGAAGACACTACCATGAGACAGTGTTGCTTGAACTTGAAGAGAGCCATTATAGGCCATATGGTTGTGGATGAGGCGTTGTCGGCAGGCTGAGATGGTTGACCACCTTCTCATTGACGATGTTGCAACAACTGCCTCCATCGATGATAACACTCAAGGTCGCGGTCTTAACCAAACAACGCATCTGGAAGAGATTCTCGAATTACTCTATGAGGAGCCCTTTGTGGTGGTCGCGTGAGCTGCATTGGAGGTGGGCAACGTGTTCGTGCCATGTCGGTCTTGGCTGGACGCGGTGGTTCCTGTGACTGGTGTGCGCACATCAGTAGTAAGGGAATGACCAGGGTTAGATTCATACCTGGTGTGCCCTGGTTGCCAAGAGGAGTGCTTGCGATGCGCGAGTTGGTTGTAAACCTGCATCGCCGTATGGGTCAACGTGTTGAGATCCTTGATGGGCAAGATCTCCAGTTGGTCGCGGATTGGCGCGTTTAGGCCACTTAGAAACTTGGTCCTCAAAGTCGATGGTGCAACGCTTATGTTTGCCTTGTAATACATGTCCTCTAGCTTGGAGAAAAACTCGAGGGGGGTTTGTGAGCCTTGGCGAGCCATGGCTATCTCCATTCTCATTTGATTTCTGTAATCTGGAGGCACATATTTCTTGGTCATCACGTACACGAGTTGGTGCCATTCGGTGACCCTTGTTCGGTGGCGACGCACGCAGTCATCCTTGAAACGATGCCACCACATTCTGGCTGCTCCGCAGAAGTGAAGGGTCGCGGCGTCGACATGCTCCTCAGGTGGCACTCGACAATAGCGGAGTGTGTACTCCGTAGCCTGCACCCATTCAAGAAAAACAGAAGGGTTGTATTCACCATAAAAATGCTCGATTTTTACCTTGACTTCGTGTCTTTGGTATCGAGGTTGGGCAGGGGCTTGCAATGGCACGTTGTGTGGCGCGGTGCCGTAGAGAGGGTTCTCATAGGGGCGGACGCTAGGGTGTTCAACGCGTGCATGGCGAAGCCTCTCGCGTGCTTGTTGTGGTTTGCCGCGAGCAAAATCTTCCCTGGGCGCGTAGGCGTCATCGCATCAATGTTGTCGCGGCCGGGTTCCGTGATCGGCTTGGCGGACATCTCTGGGCATGACATCGCGACGCTCGCCACTAATGCCATGATCGCGATCTCTTTGTGCTTTGAGATGCGGTGGAGGAATCCAATCCGAAGGGTGGTCCTGCAATTCAAGTGGATCTCCAAGAGGGGGGTAAGAATAGCCAGAATGTATCATACCTGAGTCTTCAACTTCCTCGTCGTCGAACTTGTCGAAGTCGTCGTCTTGGACTCTGGGTGTGATTGACACGTAGCCATCAGACCCGTAGCGTGGCGTCCGAGCACTTTGATGTCGTAGGTGGTCATGCACATCATAGCCTCGTGGCTGGGTAGTTGGCGTCTCGAAATCGGCCTCATCGCGTCGCTTGTGCCCACTGGGACGACGACTGGGTCTTCACGGCGTCACAGTGGCTAACCCGGCTTCGCGTAATCGGCCTTCACGATGTGCTGAGCCTTGAACGCGGCGCTGGGTGCGTCGAGATGCATACTTGTCATCAAAATCGTATGGTTCCGAAAACTCACCTTGATGAACATTGTCGCGGTCGGAGCCGGTGTCGTAGTCGTTAGGATTTGCGCATAGAGCGGAATGATCGTGGTGCGACACGTATCCCTGATGACTCTCTATGACTGATTGAAGCCGTTGTAGGCGCGGTTGGAGGTTGGAGGTCGAAGGCATCAACCCTTTGCCCTTATCCACGCGTTGTTGGCTTGGACCAACGTCAGTTTGTCGCGGTCCTCCCGCTGCATCCATTTGGATCATTTGTGTTGGCGCGGTCATCACGGGTGTGACGCGCTGCAAGGATTGGAGTTGAGCCACTTGGCGTCGTAACTCTTGTATCTCGCGTTGTCCCGCGGTGAGCTCTAGAATGGAATCATCATTGTGTTGGTCTTGTTGTGGCACCAAGGATGGATTTGGCGCGTTCTCATTTGCACCATTGTCGTCTTCATTGGGATGAGTAGGGGCGATCATGATTCCTATGACAACGTGACCAGACATCCAAGTAAAAACGAACAAAAGCAACAAAACCAGAGAGCAAGCAAGCAACTAGCAAGTAACAATTGTTCCCGTAGGAGGGCGCGTTCTTTTGGCCGTGAGGGCGGCTAAAGGCAAGCAACGCAAGTGTGATATGCAAGCACAAAAGCAAACGAAACCAAAATAAAGAAGTCCTAACCTCTTGCGTAAACAACGCGTACACACACGACACACCTTCAAGTGTGACACTAGACGGTGGAGAGATGAAGAAGATGAGCCTATCCGTTGAGGGAAGAAGGTTGCCTTATTTTGGCTTTCCTTTTTTTTTTAAATTAAGTCGCATTTTTTTTTTCAATGGACTTGACTTTTAAAATTTGAATTTCAAATCTGAATCTGAGTCTTTGACTTTTGATTGAAGATCGGATAAGAATTAAATGAAATAAATAAAATAAAATAAACGGCTAAGTAACTTAAGGATAGAAATTGCAAGATTATCGCGATAGGAGAGAGAGAAGATTAATGTAGATTTATAACAACCACACAAGAAAATATGCAAGATATGATTAGCGAAATTTAAGCAATTAATTAAGGAAATCAATTAATTACGCAAATTTCATGCAAACAAATCACACAATTTTCGCGCGTGGATCAAGCAATTAATCGGCCAAGAGATTCTCTTGTAGAAACCGAAAGGACTAGCATGTGTTTGAAGAGAAAAAAAATTGTGACAAACGCGGAAGCAAGGATGATGGGGGAGAAAAACATTTCGTGAACAAATGAGACTTGACAAGCGACTTACAAGATCAAAGGCTCTGATGCCAGTTGATGCGTTCCTGCTTGTGAATGCCGGATCGATGACCTTGGTGGGAAGTCGCGCGAGTCTCTTCAGTGGTTGGATGAGTGGAACGCGGTCTTGGTGGCCTCGCGTGGGTAGATGAACGCGATGATGGATGGTGGTATTGCGATGGCGGAAGCGATTGTTGGAGGGCTAGATGACTTGAAAAGACAAGTCTTGAGCTATAGCGTCGGCAGTGGAGTGAAGGGAGATGCGAAGGAAGACTTGGCTTAAAGAATCAAGCGATTGCCGTAGCGTCGGCGGCAGAGTGAAAAAGATGAGAAGATAGATATGTGTTTGACGTCCAATCAAAGGAAGGAGGCAATATGCTCTCAAACTTAAGCTTTGATTCAAATTAGACGTAACCTAATACAGAAGGTCGAGATGACCTTTTATAGGAGATAGCGGGACTCGGATGGGACGAGTCTCGCCTAATGGGCCGGCCCACGCGACACGCGTGGAACACACACCCAAAAGAAAACACTGAAAATATTAATGTTCAATAAATACAAAACAATTCAAAGAACGCGTTCAATTGATGATTGGGGAGGATCTTCAGATAGAACGCGATCTCTGGACTTGGATGGAGTCGCTTGAAAGAAGACGTGTTCTTTGGTGATGGCTTGCATAAGCTAGCGTTGAAGCACGCGATGAAGCATTGCTTGGCATTGGAACGTGGTCTTCCCACTATCCCTTCTGAGCGCGGGCTCATGGCTTCTTCTTCCTCTATGGCTGTAATGGAGGGCAGGGTCGCATCACCATCTCTTTAGTCATTGCTGACTCGATCTCTTTTGAGTGTCTCAAGCGAATTCCTCTTGGATTTTCGTGCAATTCAACAAAGGTGTGCACCCAAGGCTTCCACAAAAACCACGAGAGTCACGCCATCACTTTGGCGAGTGAGAAACCTCCAAGGCGTTTGCGAGACATAGTTTGTTGCTTGGCTTGGCTTAGTTACGTTCCAAGGCACTTGCAATCGACTCAACGGGGACTTTCGCATCACATGGTATACATTGATTGAATACAAGAATCTTTATGTAGTTCTAGTGGCTAAATAGATTCACAACATTATGGATGAATCACAACAAGTGGCGTCCGTTATTTGAAGTAAGCTTTCTCTACATTAGGAGTAGTCAGCTTTCTCTTCGGACAAATTGGTCTCTTGACTAATAACAAAGACAACAAATTCGTCTTCTATGAACACCTCCCAGAAGTTGGGGTCCATTATTTGAAGTTGCTACAAACGGAGGAGGACGCGCAGACACTAGTCCAACTAGCTAAGAAAGTTGTCGGCGTCAAAGTCTATGTCGTTCACGGAGACGTTGTGGGACCGTTCCCTCTATAGTTATAGATGAATGAGATGTTGTAATGCAATGTTTCTAAGTTGACGTTTGAACTGGGGTGTTTCGTTTACAACAGACATACCTTATTCCTATTATGTAATATCTTATTCTACGGTGTCCTATTTTACCAAAAAAGAATTACAGATATGATGTTTCAACTGTTAGGAGGTTTCAAATTTCATAGCATTATGTACTTTATCAGGCCACATTTATACAAAGTCATGTTAATGCTCTGTTATATCACAAAATTTATAGAAATGAAGTTTCAAATGTTAGTCGGGTTTAAATTTCATAGTAGTATTCACTCGATCAGGCCACAGTTGTACGTAGTTAGGTCATTACTCTATTATATTCTATTTACATTTGAAAGCAACATTGGTTGGTTCCGTAATGAGAAACACTTAAATTTGTATTTATTAGTTGTGATCCTCGTTTAATTGATAACCACTCAAAATATTTACGAGCTTTGATAAGAGAAATATGCCTTAAACCAAGCAAACCATTCAATAT
Organism: Rheum nobile; assembly: GCA_027886185.1. Lineage (NCBI taxonomy): Eukaryota > Viridiplantae > Streptophyta > Magnoliopsida > Caryophyllales > Polygonaceae > Rheum > Rheum nobile. Next base: position 1,079,960 of record WOAB01000065.1, read on the forward strand.
AAATTTATAGTAGCATATGTGTTAATCTTGATCAAATCCCCTGATGGCCGAGACCACCGCACGAGTCTAGGAATTTAAGTGTCATCATCAAAGCAAGGTTGAACAAACGATGTGGAATCCAAAGAGATCTCATAATCATTAGGGAGATGTCTATAAGTTTTTTGAGCAGGCTTTAAGGTTCCCTTGGAAATCAAGTACACTCGACCAACTTCTATTTGACTGAAGAACTTATCAACAACATTATGTTTGGATTTGAATCAGAAGGAACACTTGCAGATTGAGTATTTCCATATTAAAGGTCTTATTTCAGTGTCTTTGTCTGATTTGCATAAGATTGCAATTGAGCAAGTCTCACACCACCAGAAGAAGAGTATAATGTTGGTTGTTCTATAAAATCACACTACTCTTGGACCACATCTAGTTCAATAATAATGATAATTATGCACAAATTTGGTAGAATTTCCATCATCCACTCATGCTAAGAACTCCATTTTTAACGATAATTTTTTTAGCCATTAGTTTAACTTTTTTTGTTAAGGGTTTGTCCATTTTTGTTTAGGAAATATTTTGAAGATAATTTCATATTTTAACTTTTTTTTTGTTTGATAAGAGGGCAAGGCCCTTGCGATTATTATTAATAAGAAACTTAAGTAGAGGCCTCAGGAGAGGCTACAAAATCAGAATTTGAAACATCAATGAGGAAAGGAAATGGTTCAGAAAATTCAACAAAGGCAACATGTTGCAGGATGGCCCCATTGGCCATAAAATCAACAACAAGATTGGCGGATCTACGGACATGGCAAACACGCACTTGCCAAGCTGGAGAAGCAATGAGATTTTTGCACTGGGCAATCAGATGGAAGTCTCCATGGGTGACAAGGTTCGTGGAAGAAAGAGCAGAACAAGTCTGTGAGCAATCCGATTCTAGGATCAAGCGAGGGAAGCCCAATCTCATGGCAAACAGCAAGCCATGGAGAACTGCCCAAAGCTCGGTCGTGAGGGCACTGCAGTAACCACAGGTCAACATGAAACCACGAAGGAAGGACCCTAAGGCATCACGAAAAATGCCACCCCCACCATCCACTTCAAGGCTACCTTTCGAGACCGCATCGGTGTTGAGCTTGACCCAGTTCGAGGCAGGCGTGATCCAAGAAGTACGAGACGGTGCAGCAGCAGGAGACGACATGGGACTAGGCAGGATAGGTAGTTGGTGGGCAGCGTGGAAAGCAGAAACCAGAGAACAAACAACCATAGAAAGGTAGGAACATTCATCCTTCGCAGAGAAGCACAACCCGTTACGGCACTTCCAAGTATGCCACAACATAAAACTAAAAGTTGAGCTCCAACGATCACCATGCTTGATATTATCAAAAATCCAAGCCTTCGTGTTAGTGCAACTAAAAAACGTCGGGGGTAGCATATTGCCACTAAGGGCCAGCCAAACATCATGAATGGTGATAAGCACTACTTTGTAGGTCTTAACTAAGAGTTATTAGAGGTTTTATTGGTGCCATTCGGGTAGATTTAGACACATTCTTGTGTATGGCGTTTGGAGGCAAAGTTGGTGTTTTTGGAGGTGTTTGAGCTACTTTGGAGATCATGAAGACACTGAGGAAGGAAGCCATCAAGAGAAGACGCCAAGGAGTGAAGAGGAGACGGGTTGGTGCAAGGCAAAGGACAAGAATGCCGAGCATTAACCGCGATCACGGGCATGGGTGCCGCGATCGCGAGACTCGGAGCATGTCGAGAGTTTTCTGCGGGCGCGGAGAGATTGAAGGGCGCGGAGCCACATGGGCCGCGATCAAGGTCCACCACCCGCGATCGCGGGTCTGACACGGCAGAGGCTCGGACTTATTCCGAATTATCTTTTTAGTTTTCTTTTCCCTTTTTCTTATTTCTATTTCAGTTATTTTTCTTAATGGGCTAGGTCATTTGTTAGGGCCCTATAAATACTCTCCTTATGCATTAGGGTTAGGGATCCACTCTTTAGAGACTAGTTCTAGTTTTTGCAATTTCAATTCATCGTTGTTTATTTCTTTTGAAGTTTCTACCATGACTATGAGGAGCTAAGTCTCTTTGTCTTAGTCCGGTAATGGAAGCATGAGTTCGTTCATCTGGTTGTGAGGTTTTGTTCCTATCTATCTATCCTATTGAGCTATATCTTTTCTCTGAGCAAATTCATATTTGAATGTTTGTTGGTTTATCTAGACTGATCACCTAGGTTTATTGCTTTCATTCTTATTGCTAATACTAGGGAACTGTTGGGCTAACGCTCTAGTATAAGTAGCAATCATTGATTGTTATCTGCATATGTGGATTATATCTATGTGGGAATTGATTACATGGTAAATGCATCTAAGCGAGCGTTCTGTGTATCCTGGTTAATTCTTATATGCATTGCTGCCTTTGGGTTGAACCTTTAGTGGTACTAGGGTTATTCATTGGTAAGGGTTCTTTGTGGAAGGTTTCCCTCTGAATTTACATAAGATCGGGACAGGAATAACCGAATAGGAAGATAGGACTTAATCAATGAACAACCTTTGAATGACTTATGTGGACATTACTTGGCTAAGTGTTTTTCTCTCTTGATATTTCATCCATTCTACTTTGTTTTGTTTGTTTTGTTTGCAACCAACCAACCATAAAACCCCCCTTTGTGACATTGCATGCTACCATCATTGGTTCCTTCTTTCTCTGTGGGATCGACCCTGACTTACTTACTATACTTTGTTTAGTCAGGATTTTAGGATTTACTTTTGATTAGGGGTACGACGACTACCCTCCGTCAAATTTTGGCGCCGTTGCCGGGGAAGGCAATTGCGGATTTTTGGTGTTTTGCATGCTTTGTGTGTTTTCGAATTTTTTTCTGTGTGATTTTCGTGTGTTTGCTTGTGTGTGTGGACCTATCTTATGGTCCACACCCGTACTGCTGACTCTCCACCTTTAGATCCTGATCCAGAGATTGAGAGAACTTTCTCTCAAGGACGCAGAGTGAATCGAGCTTTGGTCTTTGAGAATCCCACTTTTGAGATGGTGGACGAGGTACCACCACCTACGTTGAGGCAGCTGACTGCGCCTAACTTGACGTAGCAACCACTGGCCGTACAATTCCCTGAGCTAGGCACGGGAGTGAACTTTGAGCTCAAGTCTGGTCTTATCCATCTTTTGCCTCAGTTCCATGGGCTAGCTGGAGAGGACCCAAACAAGCACCTCTCGGAGTTCCACGCCGTGTGCAATTCCATGAAGCCACGGAATGTCATTGAGGATCAAATCACGTTGAGGGCTTTTCCTTTTTCACTTAAGGATTCAGCCAACGACTGGTTTTACTACCTCACCCCAGGAAGCATCAACACCTGGGAGAAAATGAAGAAGGCGTTCCTGGGAAAGTACTTTCCAGCAACGAAGCTGAACAGTCTCAAACGCAACCTAAGCAACATTGAGCAGCATGGGACAGAGACGCTCTACGAGTACTACGAGCATTTCAAGAGGTTGTGCTCTAGCTGTCCCTATCATGGGTATTCAGACCAGGATTTGGTCTTATATCTGTACGGGGGATTGTTGGATGAAGAGCGACGAATGGTGAACACGGCGTGTGGGGGAAACATACTGAACAAAACCCCTACCGCTGCATTTGAGATATTCAGCGAGTTGTCGAAAGGCTCAAGGCAATTCAGCAAGAGGGCGAGCGCCCAGGCTGTGAAAGCCACTTCAAGTGAGAATGTTTCCCCATCTATGGCGAGGGAAGTGAGCGAAATGAAGGAGATGATCAAGGTTTTGATGAGAAAGGAAGGACCCCAGAGGGTCAAGGTGTGCGAATTTTTCTATGCCACCACGCATGCAACTGACGCATGTCCTACACTCCATGAGGAACCCACTGAGCAAGTCAACGCTGTTGGGGGGTACCAACAAAGACAACGGTACGACCCCTACTCCAGTACCTACAATCCGGGGTGGAGATACCATCCTAACTTGAGGTACGGGAACACGCACAATGTGGAGAACACCCCTGAGTTCCGACCAAGACCCCCTCAGCAATACCAGCAGCAGCAGTACCCCCAACGACCATTCTAAGGAGGCCAGCAGTTCAGAGGCCCAGCAGAGCAGAGACCGCAAGGACAAGGAGCTCCCCGTGCTATGAATCTAGAGGACCAGGTCAATACACTGGCGCAGCACATGACCACGCTGACGCAGACAGTAGGAACCATGCAGCAAAACATGGTTCAGTTCCAATATGAGACCAAGTCCAGTATCCAGAACCTGGAGAAGCAGGTATGGCAGATCTCCCAAGCGGTCAGCAAGCTCGAAGCTAGAGAGTCACGAGCACTCCCATCTCAAACTGAGATTAATCCAAGGCAAAACGTCAACTGCATGAAGTCAAGGCCAAGATGGGAGAATGAAGAAGAGAAGCTGGAATTAAAAGAGAAGTACGAGGCAAAACCGCGATCGCGGGGCGACAGCCGCGATCGCGGGTTTACGGAGCCAAAAGCCGAGAAAAACTTAAGCATAAATTCGAGCATTAACCGCGACCGCGGGCATGACAGCCGCGATCGCGGGTCACCAGTGCTAGAACCGCGATCGCGGGTTGACATCCGCGATCAACTCTCGGAAAGTGCTCCGCCTCGCAAGACTTTCATGAACAAGTATGACTATCCGGAGGGATATTTTGACATCCCGGTGCCATTCCCTGCAGTATTAGAAGATGAAGGGAATACGGGAATATACTGCGAGATATACCAGGGCTACCCGGAGAGCCCCTTCTTGAGAGAGCTATGCAAGACCATAGCGGAGCAAAATGAGCGATCTAAGAAGAAGCCAAAGGTCAAGAAGGATGTCTCGGCTGTGGTGCAGAAGAGGATTCCCAAGAAGTGTGAGGATCCCGGAATGTTCAGCGTGCCCTGCAAGATTGGGGAGACTGAATTCAGCGAGACATTGCTGGATTTGAGAGCTTCAATCAATGTCCTGCCACTGTCCGTCTACAACAACCTCGACGTCGGGCCATTAGAGAGCACGGAAATCGTCATCCAAATGGCTGACAACTCCGTCATCACTCCTGAGGGCGTTGTGAAGGACGTACTGGTAAGCGTCGATACCCTTGTTTTTCCTACAGACTTCTTTGTCATGAACACAGGGGAACGAGGAGGACGAGTAATGCTAGGGAGGCCTTTCATGAAGACCTCCAACACAAAGATCGACGTGGGCAGAGGCACAATCATCATGGAGTTCGACAAGAGGAAGACAGAGTATAGGCTGGAGAATATTCTGGAGCATCCTCCAGATACAAGAGCAAGGAGTACGGTTGCAGGAGGCAACCCCGAATGAGAAGTACAGTAGGACGTCGTGCCGCGACGATAACTATGGCGCTGCTCGGGAGGCAACCCGAGGTATGAGTCGTTGAACTCATTTATGTTTTTACCTTTCTTAGGACTTAGATTTTATTTTTCTTTCTTCTTCTTTGCACTTGTTTTTCTTTTTCTGTGGGCACTAGAACTAACTATGCAGCGGAGGCCAGAATCCAGCACCCGCGATCGCGGTTTCCCCTCGGCGATCCATGGCGAGTTCTAGCAAAAAAAAAAGAAAAAAGAAAAAAATCAGATTCAAAACAAAATCGCCCACGGTTTAATCAAACTGGTGCGTTTTTCGAGGCAGTTAGCGCCTCATAACTCGCGCCGACTGTTACGGATGCAGGGGCATTAACCCCGCGATCACGGGCCCTCAGCCCCGCGATCGCGGGTATTCATCGCGGCAATTATAAAAGGCGAGAGGCGGTGGAGGCATTTTACAACACCTCCACCACCACCTCTCACTCTCACCAGATCGGATCTCCGACCCCGACCACCGCGACACCCCCCTGCAGCCCCGTGACTATCGTTCTGACGCTGTGACGTCGTTTGGGTGAGATCTCCATTTTCCAACTCTTGGATTTCTCATAGCCTCACGAGCCGCGATCGCCGGACCCACGCCAAACCTCGCAACCACCGCAGTGCCACCGCAAAGCACCAGAGCCATTTTTTCTCGAAGTTCACTGCAAACCCAGAAACCGCGATCGCCGGCATCAACCCCGCGATCGTGGCCCATCTTCTCCAGTGAGCTTCGAGTCGAGCATAAACCGTGACCGTACCCCACACCCCGCGATCGCGGGTCCCTCCGGTACTCTTTCTATTGTGCTTTCTCGCTCTTTTTCCCACCATGGCAGCCTTCATAGGCAACATGAGGAGCCAGAGGCACAGGCGCTACTACGAGACGTTCAGCGCGCGGAAGTTCGTCCAGACGAAGTTCTTCGATCGGCCAACGCTGCAACGACTCGGACTGGAGGACTGCACACAACAGTTGCTGAGCCACGGAGGGCTCGGCAACTTCATTGACCTAGCCGCCCCGTCCTCGCGCGAGCTGACCCTGGAGTTTCTGGCCACGCTGGAGCGCCACGACGACAGGATCACGTTCAACCTGCTGGGGCGGCAGAGGATGATGTCCTTCCAAGGTCTGCGGGACCTGTTTGGCATTACTGAGGCTTCCGTCCAGGATTGGGAGGCCGTAGGCACCTTGCCAGAGCTCTTCTGGCAGGATGCGACCCGGGAGGTACTCAACCCCAGCGCCGGCGAGTATAACTACAAGCTGACGCACCCCTGTCTGAGGCTGGCGCACAAGGTGCTCGCCATGTCCTTCCTGGGACAGGGGGAGGTGAACAAGGTTCTGACGCTGTACCTTACAGTGCTCTGCTGTTTGACACCAGAGAGCCACAACACCCCCGACTGGGTCGATTTGTTCCTCTCCAGCTGTCTCGGGCTGAGGGAGAAGACGGGCGGCAAGATCTCCATGGGGGGCATGGTAACGCTTATCTTCCAGCAATACGAGAACATCGCGGACCATTGGGATTTACCCGCCGACATCTACACCTACAACATCACACTGCTGCGGAGATCCTATCTGTTGGAGGTCCGTGGTGGAGAGTACACCTGGCTCTCCAAGAAGGAAAGGACCCACCGAATGAGGCTGCCTCGTCCGATGCCTTATGGGCCCCGGGCGATGGATTTTTACCTCTATGCCGATGGAGAGCAGGGGTCGTCATCCGAAGACGAAGGGGACGACGACGACAACGAGGAGGAGGAGGAGGAGGAAGCGACTGCAACGGTGGACATGGAGAGCGATGTGCCATCCCCGCTGCGTTCCAGGGGCCCACCTGTTTACCCTGACTATACCTACCAGGCATCTGGGTCTGGTAGTGGATCTGGAGGGGCGCCCTGGGACCAGCTCCTGGACAGAATGGCCAACCTGCAGCTGAGGCAGGCCGAGCATATACGAAGGAGTGCCGAGTGGGAACGCGACATCTCCCAGAGGCTAGAGGAGCACGAGAGGAGAAGCGTTCAGTGGGAACGCCAAGTCTTCACCCACCTGGATGAGCAGGAGCGGCGGAGCGCTGAGTGGCAGCGCAACATGGAGGTCAACCTTGCATACCATGCCAACCACCTGAACAGTCACCTCACCACTGTTGAGGACCAGGTGGTTCAGATGCAGAGGAGAGATGAGGCTTTCTTCAACGCTTATGGGTATTGGCCTCCACCCCAGTGAGTATTTCTATTTTTCCCTTATTTTTTTCTTGTCTTCCATACATTGATGGCAATGCATGATTTAAGCATGGGAGAGTAGAGTATTCACTATCTATCTTGTACATATTTCTTTTCCAGCATTGTACTTTGATTTTTAGCATTTCGAATTTCAACATTTCTTTTCCAAAAAAAAAAAAAAAATCGAAAATCCTGGGACAAGCTGAGAACCTGAAAGGGCGGCTTGGGTAAAAAGCAGGTGACCCGGACCAGTGCTAGGCTGGGGTAAGAAGGTGTCGGAGTGACGTGAGCTTATGTGAGCACATCTATGAGAAAAATATGAGTGGCTAGGATGAAAACCCGAAAGGGCTCCTAGGCAAAATGAGTGAAAAGAAAAGGAGTGTTTCTAGGATCTCATTTTACCGACGGGGTGACATAAGTAGAGGAGTTGAAGAAGGATTGTCGGGTAGGTCACTCTGGGAGGCATAAGGAGTCATAGATGGAGGCTAGGATTAGAGGTCACTTTACACTATTGGATGTCCGGGTTGAGCTTGGGGGAAGTACTCTGCTTGCCCTCAAGTTTATTGAGTTGTGGATGTGTTGTAGATGAGATTGGTGCCAGGTGCTTTGGCATGAGTTAGGTAACTCTTAGTTGGAGGATATGCTTCCTGAGACCTTGGGTGCTATATTGGAGGAGTAGACTTTCTTTTAGTTTACTCGAGGATGAGCAAAGGTCTAAGCATGGGGGAGTTTGATAAGCACTACTTTGTAGGGCTCAACTAAGAGTTATTAGAGGTTTTATTGGTGCCATTCGGGTAGATTTAGACACATTCTTGTGTATGGCGTTTGGAGGCAAAGTTGGTGTTTTTAGAGGTGTTTGAGCTACTTTGGAGATCATGAAGACACTGAGGAAGGAAGCCATCAAGAGAAGACGCCAAGGAGTGAAGAGGAGACGGGTTGGTGCAAGGCAAAGGACAAGAATGCCGAGCATTAACCGCGATCGCGGGCATGGGTGTCGCGATCGCGGGACTCGGAGCATGTCGATAGTTTTCTGTGGGCGCGGAGAGATTGAAGGGCGCGGAGCCACATGGGCCGCGATCAAGGTCCACCACCCGCGATCGCGGGTCTGACACGACAGAGGCTCGGACTTATTCCGAATTATCTTTTTAGTTTTCTTTTCCCTTTTTCTTATTTCTATTTCAGTTATTTTTCTTAATGGGCTAGGTCATTTGTTAGGGCCCTATAAATACTCTCCTTATGCATTAGGGTTAGGGATCCACTCTTTAGAGACTAGTTCTAGTTTTTGCAATTTCAATTCATCGTTGTTTATTTCTTTTGAAGTTTCTACCATGACTATGAGGAGCTAAGCCTCTTTGGCTTAGTCCGGTAATGGAAGCATGAGTTCGTTCATCTGGTTGTGAGGTTTTGTTCCTATCTATCTATCCTATTGAGTTATATCTTTTCTCTGAGCAAATTCATATTTGAATGTTTGTTGGTTTATCTAGACTGATCACCTAGATTTATTGCTTTTATTCTTATTGCTAATACTAGGGAACCGTTGGGCTAACGCTCTAGTATAAGTAGCAAGCATTGATTGTTCACTGCATCTGTGGATTATATCTATGTGGGAATTGATTACATGGTAAATGCATCTGAGCGAGCGTTCTGTGTATCCTGGTTAATTCTTATATGCATTGCTGCCTTTGGGTTGAACCTTTAGTGGTACTAGGGTTATTCATTGGTAAGGGTTCTTTGTGGAAGGTTTTCCTCTGAATTTACATAAGATCGGGACAGGAATAACCGAATAGGAAGATAGGACTTAATCAATGAACAACCTTTGAATGACTTATGTGGACATTACTTGGCTAAGTGTTTTTCTCTCTTGATATTTCATCCATTCTACTTTGTTTTGTTTGCAACCAACCAACCATAAAACTCCCCTTTGTGACATTGCATGCTACCACCATTGGTTCCTTCCTTCTCTGTGGGATCGACCCTGACTTACTTACTATACTTTGTTTAGTGAGGATTTTAGGATTTACTTTTGATTAGGGGTACGACGACTACCCTCTGTCAAATGGCCTTGCAATCACGAAGGGCGTGAAGAGAGGTTTTCGGTTCCGAACAGCGCGGACATGATGGAGAGGTAGCCATATGGCGTTTAACTATGTTATGGTTGCAGAGAAAGGCCTCATGAGCAACCAAATAAACAAATTATGTACTCTCTGTTGGGATGGAATCGACGAAATACGGGACCAAATTGGTTCAGAGTTGGTGTCAATAGCACTGCGAATAAGGCGCCTTGCCGAGCTTGAAGAGAATAACCCCGAAGGAGTATCCTATGTTAACGTGTTGTCATGTGTCTATGGACACACACTAGAAAAAACCTTATTTAAATTATAACTTGTGGAGTGATCCAGATCTATCGGACTTACTGTAGAGTTAATGTACTTACAATCATTAGAGTAACAAAGAACATATATAGATCCAACACTACCTTTTTTGGGATCAGGGGATCGAACATTGCCTAATACAGCTAGTATTGTGCAGTACAACGTGTAATAATTTTTAAGTGCAAAAAAAAAGGCTATATTAAGTTAATAAATTATATTTTCACAATATTAACTTTTCAACTATTATAATAAGATTATACTCTCTCCGTATGAAAAAGATTGTCATTCTAGAGTTTGACACACTTATTAAGAAATACAATGATTATCCTATATTCTCCTAATTTCTTTAAAATAATTATAAATATTTAATAACTCATCTCAATTGTAGCCAATAAACATAAAGAATTTGTATAAAAAAGAGCAAAAAAATACAATTTCCGATGTCAAACCTCGTAACTCACCAATAAATTATTACATAAACACTTAAAATGACAATCTTTTCTCTATAAAATCTATGGGTTAAAATGACAACATTTTCAAAACGGAGGGAGTATCTACTTAATAAATGTCTATTACATATTGTCTAAACTGTAAACACTAAATACTATATTTTCACACATAATTTAATTTTTAATCATTATAATAAAATGATATAGTTATAAATTTCTATTTGCGTTGTCTACGCTAATAAAAACAGAAAAATAACCAAAATATATTGAGTTAATAACATTTGTTTATTTTTATACAACAATCTATCTTAAGTTCGTATAATAAACTTACCTCATCTGAAATGAGTCGACGAGTTTATATTAAAATAACGGTTTGTCTAATGTGTGTGTCCATGAGAACATGTTAAGAGGCTAAATTTGATTATTTTTTTTCCAAAATATTCCTTAAAATAGAAAGGATAAACTCCTAAAAAAAAAATTAATGACTAAAATAAATTATTACTAAATATGGAATTTTTATTGTATGTCCATAGACACATATTAGAAAAATCCTTAAAATAAAGGCCTTATTTATGAATTCAACCAATACTTATATATACTCCGTGGAAGTTAATACCGAGTATAAATTTCACTTATCATTTAAAGTTTTTGGTACGTGTGAGCTCTAGGGATCGGATAAAGCCATTAAAAATAGTATGTTTACCATAAGTTCAATTTATAACTTTCATTTATTTGTATTATTATGTGATTATTTATAATTTAAGTTCCAAATTATAGTATGAATCATTTTCATTGCAGGAGCGGCTTTTCTCGCCCACGCATTCCGCGAGCATGGCGCCTCTCATTCCACACATTCTGTGTGCGAAGATTTTACTCGCTTGCGCTAATTAGGGGTGTGCAAAATTGGCTCGGATCGGAAAACTGAACTAGACTGGACCGAAAATGCCTGGATCGGACTGGATCGGGTGTATTTCAGTCTGGTCTGTGCTCCATCATTTTTAAGATTCCGGTCCGGTCCAAACACGGTCGATTTTCGGGCCGGACCGATTTTCTATTTCTATTTTATGTATTAATTTCACATAATATTATTAAAAAGTATTTTCTATTACAAAAAAGCTAGTAACAAAATATATTGTTCAATATTACAAATAATAGTTATTAAAATAAAATAAATTTTAATTTTTGAATGATATATATAAAAAATATGATTACCAGACCAAATCATTTCGGTCCAGTCTCGAGTCTAACAATCATAGAAATTCTAGGCCATCGGACCGGACCGGTCCAGTCCGGTCTAGATTGGATGCAGACCGCTACTTGCGCATTTTGCATGGCTGCCTCTCGACTACGGTTTGCGTTTGCATGGCCACTTGCTTGTTATGAGTGAGTGGATATAAATAAAGAAAGGACGATCTCGGTGTACCCCACAATTTCTTTGTACACCTCCATTTCCATAAATATGACAGATTTACTCTTTTATTAAAATGTTCACCCTTTTATATGCCCAAATCTCAAACCTTCCAATTTCCTATACAATACAACTTCATCTGTTTTACAATCTCCTAATTTCCTAGGGTTTAGAGTTTAGGATTTAGGATATATGGTAATTTCTAAATCTAATAAGGGTATAATTGTCCATATGGGGGTGTATAAAGAAATTAGTGGGGTGCGCAAAGTAGCACCCATAATGAAAAAGGATTGTGTTTAAAAACCCACTTCCAAAATATGGGAAATCATAGTTGCTATGTCTTACATTTGGAAAAATAAAATAAACTTCAGAAGCCATTTTAATTTTGAAGGATTATATCTTTTAATTAATATGACAATTACTAATAACATAATAGGATTACTAATGGTAATTTATAATTTGGATATTTTATGTAGTCATAGTGTTTTGTTAGAAGCCAACTATGATTTATGGGATAAATTAGATTAGGCTCGATGCTATTATAACTCAGTCTTATAAGGTCATACAATAGAGTAATTAGGCTAGATCAAAGTAACCCGAGACCCATTATGGGTACTGGGATTTTCAGTCAGGGTGTATGATGCGACCCTACCTACCTTGAGTGCCACCGAAGAGGAAGAAGGCATGAGCTTGAGGAGTGATGGGCATGTGACCAGGGCTCGTGCCAAGGCCATTGCAAGGGCCACCCAATCCCTAGTCACGCGCCTAGTGGCCAGCCAAGGCGCACCCGAAGCCGCGCCTGCCCTAAGGCTCCTCGCCACCATAGAAGGCCCAAATGACATCTAGTCGGGCACTCCCATGTCTGGCTCGAGCACTTCATTAGAGGGACCTCTAGAAGCCTAAGCCAGGCCAGCGCCACACTCGTGCCCGAGCGCGCCGCCCCAGTGCCTTCGTCGTCGCGTCTGTCGCCGCCGTCGGAGCCTCGCAAGGGCCCAAGTGCTGGCATTAGGCTACTTTAGGGTTTAGAGGTTTATTTGATGTATTTCTTTTCATTTTGGAACAGTTTCCCTTTTTAGTACTTTCTAATTTTAGTATGTCTATTTTTAGTAAGTTCTATTTCGGGTGTGTGCCCACTATTGCATAGTGGGCTAGCCCATTGCATTTGACTCGGCCCATCCGAGGCCGCGTGCCTATATAAGGCCATCTCGGCCTTGGTAACAAGGTTACGTTACCCTTTGAATCTAAGTCTTTGTTGAGTGCCATTTGTCTCCAACCTTAGATCGGCGTCACCCCAAACACCTCTCTCTTCTCACCTCCTTCCTCCGCCGTCGACGCTACGGCACCCACTCGATCCAATCGAGTCTATCCCCTTCGCTGCCGACGCTACGGCCCACACTCAACCCATTGAGCCCATCCATCGATCCATCGAACCACCATCACCATCCCAAGATCCACCACCCTCGTCGTCGCCACCGAACCCACTCTAGTGCCACCGGGTTCATTGTCGCCGACGCCATCGTCACTTCCAACACCATCGCGAGACCAACTTCCTCGCTGCCACCATCGAACCCAATCTTTATGTCACCGGGTCCCCTCTCGCCGTCGCCAGCGAACCCATTCCCTGTGTCACCGGGTTCCCTTCGCTGTCGTCCCCAGATCATATCGTGTCAGTAAACCTCTAAAGTTATTGTTCATGCCGACGCCCATTCGAAGCCAATCGTGCAATGCAACAAGGCTGACGTCAAGGTTTCCACAACCGGCCTTCGAATCCAAGAGCGACTCATATCAAGGTCTAGATCCTTGCCATCACGACACTCGTGTCAGCATTCGGAGATAGGGACGCATCAGTGCATAATTGGAAGATCGAGTGGATTATTCATCAATAATAAAGTGTTATCTATTTACTTAATGATATAAGGAAAGTTATCTTTATAAAAGATAAGATAATATAACTGTTATATATATTTATATATATATATATATATATATATCTTTATAGATACAAGGGAATTATCCATCATATCATGTGTTGAGAAAATACTCTTACGCACAATACCCTAACTCGGTCGTGCACTTGCAAGAAGAAACATAGGAGCTTTTCGTCCCGTTCTAGCAAACGAAGGCAATGTGATATAGTACAGTGCTTGTGTGAATCAAGTAGATGAGTCACACTTGATGCTCTCGTCTCCAGATTGATCTAAACAAGAAGATTTGCATCAAAAGGTATGTTACTCTTTTCATATATGATTCATATTGATTTATGTATGAGATCCTAAGCTAAATGTTAGAAAATTGTTTTTTAAAATTTTACTAAAAGTATTTAAATTCCTACAACTTTATAAACTAGTCCATAACCCGTGTCAAGCACGAAATATTTTTACTAAGATGTTGTTTTAGTATAGCTTTAATATCAATTTTATGTGTATATCTAATAAAACTATATTATATTAGTATAAACCATAGAAAAAATTGGTATATATTTTATTAATAAATATTAATGATAAACTCATAATATTAGTAAAACAAATAAAAAAAATTGAACAATATTATTCACATGTATCATACTCCCTTCGGTTATCTTTTAAGTGTCATTTTAGGTTATTTCATACATATTAAGAAAGAAACAATTTACTTTCTAAACCCAATTAATGAGCCCAAAATGCTACCTCAATAAATGAAGATGTATAAGTCGTGCAAATTTTTTTCCCTTTACACGGTAAATGAAGATATTGGAAATATGAGAGAGGAGAGACTAAAATAATGAAATGGGAATTTTGCTGGGGAAATACGGATGAGGGAGAGCATTAATTAATGATAGAAAACTTGAAAATAGGAAAATTAAAGTTAATACGTCAGTTAATTGTGATAGAAAATGAAAGCCTAAAATGTCAGTTTTTGATAATCGGATGGAGTAATAAATCTATAAAAACTAAAAGAAAAATGATATGTTGAAGTGATATATTATTATATAAGTATATAATATTAGAAGATCTATGATTGAACATACAAAAAAAGTAAAATATTTAATGAAAAATATGGATAATCAATTTTTGGTTCGTGTTTCATCAATTCAATATAAACTTTTATTAAATTTTAATTAACAATTAATAATTAAAATTTTAATTAATGTAATCGAAGTCTGGGCGATTTCCACGTTGTACTTCTCGCCCGAGGGTATATTAATTATGTGCATATTCACACTTATCTTATTTAATTCAAAAATGTATATTCACGTTACAGCTTTTATCATCTAAATATATCATCTCGATACGAGAGATATCTTGGGAGCATTTCCCGAATGTTTGGCACCAGCTGTGTGCACCACCCCTATACTCGGATAGGGGTAGGTCATGACCAGGAAAGGGTGTTAGGACTTGGACATCCTACGCACCACGGTTATAAAGAAACAGCCAACACTCGCAATGAGACACATAGTGTTCCTACGAATACTCGTTCTAACTATATAATTAAGTTCGCACATAAAATCCACACCAATACCATCACGATAATAACAGATATGATAACGCAGTATATACAACCTATTATAATATCGCATTTTAATCACACATTTATCAAATCTGTTCCCAAACGAAAACAACAGTTCATCCCAATTTAATTAACAATTAAAAAAATTGATAATTAACGGGAACATGGAATGATAAGCAAGAGTGAACCGCCACTTTCCTTAATCGAGACGAACAAAGCTGTCGGGTTTCGGGTTTCTGGAAATTGGAATCTGGTTACGGATTCCTACGACGACAACGACCCCACGACGAAACCCTAGGTTAGATTCGATACGAATAATGATACGAATCTAAAGAAATGAAAGGAAACGAAAGCCAAACCCGTGACCGGCTCGTCCAAGCCACGATTGCGCTTGCTAAGGCAAGCCGCGGTCGCGGTTTTGGATTCCGCGGTCACAGATTTCTGGGCATCTTCCGCGGTCACGGTGTTCATAGCCGCGATCGCGGATCCTTCCCAGACACGACTCGAAAAGACGAAACGAGGCTCACCAGCGACGACTGGCTCGGACGAGGCTTGCTTCGACTTCTACCACCCTAACACCTCCAAGGACACCACATCGACAACTCAAAAGGACTCCGACGACACTCCGACGATGCACGAACTCCGGCGACAGTCCGACGATGCACGAATGAGAGAGAGAGAGATCGATCGGAGCTGGATGATGGATTCCGAGGGCTGAAGGCCCTATTTATAGGGTGAGAAGGGGAGTAACGACGGCCAGGCGAATCGATCGGCCTCCCCCCGACGTAATAGCGGCAACCGGAACGTCTTTAACGCCGAGCTTCTGGAAGAAGACGACGATCTCATTTCCACGATCGTGGAAATTCTTCCGCGGTCGCGAAAATGCCACGTTCGCATCTGGGACCCCTGGTCGTGGTTTTACTCACAGATTCAACCCCGAAATTGAATACTCGCATCCATAAAAACATTCTAAGCCTCGATAATACATCGAATGTATATAATAACGCTCGAAGGATTATTACAGAGGTTAAAGGAGTTACAGAAATTCCGAATACGCCAAACGCGTCACGATTACAGAATGAGGGTTGGGAAATTACCCAAATACCCTTACTGAAATTGAGGGGTATTACATTTCATTAGACTAACCAACCGGGTTTTATTCCTTGCATGGTTGGCTGATGTCATCCGTCCTATACGGCACATCAATGGTTGGTCCCCGAAGACTTGAAGTAACCAATCAAAGAAGAGGCTTGCAGTTGGAGATTTAAGTGACAATATTTTAAGGTTGTTAAGTATTTCTTTAACATATATTCCTATAACCTAGTCATGTAATAGATTTATTATAAAAGCATTCCGCTGTTTAATTTAAAAGTCTTCCACTGTAATTCCACTCTGTTGTAAAAACGTCACTCTCGTTTAATGAGAGATCTTTTAATAAAAGATTGAGTTTCATTTAAAATGTCTTCCGCTGCTTAATCTTTCGTTACTTAATATATACTTATTTAAGCTTAATTGTTCCGATTAATGTCTAGGGTGACTTTGGACAGTAACGTCTGAGGTCACTGGCGTGTGGCACTACCGACGTAAGTCGGGGGTGTTATAATTATGGTATCAGAGCAATGGTTTTAAAATTCTTGGCCTATTATTAGGTTTGAGGATTTTCAAAATTATTTTTGAATTATTTTCAAGCTATTTGATTTTGATAAAGGAATTTTGAGAAAATAAATTGATAGTATTAGATGTAAGGTTTACAATTTCTTAGGGTGTAGAAAAAAAAAGGTTTAACTAGTAGGACTTTATAAGTTATTTTATAGTCCTTATTAAAATTACGTTATAACGATTGAAATTAAGTTTATTTCCTATAATTTTAGAGTTAATAAAGGTACTTAAAGAAGTGATAACTTTGTGTTCTAAATATAAAAGAGACTTATAATATTTTAGTTTATACAATAATTGTGCTTAAGCGAGTAAGTTAAATTCATTTAATGATTTTAAAGTGCAGTTTTGAAAGTGGTTGTGGTCTTGTGGATTTTAAAAAGGATGATACTACTAATTTAAAAGTATAAAGTTTATAAATAATTTGGATTGAAAAACGATAAGGGAATGAAAAGTTTACTTAAAGTGTGATTTAAAGTATTTAAGAGTGTGTCTTCAAACCTCTGCAAGCTTCGAGTTGTTACCTATTCCTTAGATCCATTCTTAGGGATATTGCCTCTCCTTAGGTTTAATGTCATTTAAAGGTTGACATTTCTCCTAATTTATCCATTCATAAGTAAAGGGAAGAAGATTGTTTTGCGGTTAATGGTGGAGGGTCAGTCAGACTGATATAAAGTTATTAGTTTGGACCCTTATAATTCATATCATAACGTAATTGACTAAGTGTCATATACAAGTTGGAAAAGTTCTAAACTGACGTTATGGTTCATCAACAGATGGTGAACACCCGATCCACCTACCAAGCAGCTAATGATGGTCCTAACAACGGTTCCCGAATTCAGCTGAGGAGTGCTACTCATCAAGGGGATGACGCAAGGTCTGACTCGCATAATAACGACCCGACCATGCGGCCAGATGTTCATCAGGGACAAGTGGATCCTCAAGCTGCGAGGGAAGTTCCACCTCATGCCCCGATCGTGTTGGACGCGACGGTCATTGGACAAATAGTGAGGCAGGTGGTCGAGGTACTAATGGGCCAGGGGATACCGCGAGCTCAAGCGACTCCTAATCCTCAAGTTGCAACTAATGCGGTAGGACGGGAAGGTCCTGTACATACGGTGGTTCCTGAGAGAAATAACGGGAATTACAACCGAGCATTGAAGACGATCAATTCGATGCGCCCGAATAGCTACGATGGGACCAGGGAACCAGTTAAGGTTGCCTATTGGTTTTCCCATATGCAGCGACTCTTTCGGAATGTGGTCTGCACCGAGGCTGAGCAGGTGCACATCGCTTCGTTACATCTGAAAGACGGAGCAAGTGAGTGGTGGGAAGGAACTGGGTTACATGACCACCCAAATCTGAGCTGGGCAATGTTCAAAACCAAGCTCACCGATCGATTCTTCTCTTGTGCTATGAGGGAAGAAAAGTTGAAAGAGTTCCTCTACCCAGAGACTGAGGGTGATATGAATATGCTCATGGCCAGTGGGGTGCATACCATGCAAGAGGAGCCAATGTCCAAGACCAAGACCAAGGCGAAGGCCACCCGGCCAAACCCTAAAACTGCCCCGGCAAACCCTAATGTCCCGCCAAGCCACATGGAGGTTCCTCTCGGCACATGTCCAATTCTCTCGGCCACCAAGACTCCCACAACTCCTCCAGAGTCACCTCAGACCATTGGAGCCCAAGGAGCCGAGCCAAGTCAAGAAATGCCGAGCCTTAGGTCAAACCCTAGTTTCACGGCCGCGCGTAAGGAGGAGTGTAGGCACGAGCCCACATCTGGCTCAATCACCCGAGCCCGAGATGACCCACCTCACCACCAGCTCAAGGGAGGTCCTTTGGCTCAGGGAGTGCCGAGCCAAACCGCGCCCAGCCTGGGTCCATGCATTGCAACCCCTCCGCAAATCTCGGCGCCGGCCACACCACACCCGAGTTAATAGCTCCTTTGAAGAATTGAAGGCCCAATGGAATTCCGATCCATTTCCGGTTGTTTTTGTTGGTTGTTAAAACATTATTAGACTTATTTTAATTCCCCTAAATGTCCATTAATTGTGTTTTGATTAGTGGGCACGTGTTAGCCTTAGTGGGGTTAATTTTAGTGATTTTCTTTTATTGCTTTTAGTAACCGGTTGTTAGGGTTATTAGGAAAACTTTTTGGCATTTGTTTTAGGTACGTTATTGTAGATTGAAATCAGGAGTTTATCAGTTTCAAAGCTTTTAGTTTAGTTCTTCAACTTGTGAGTTAAATCGAGTTGATTTCCTTGAGAGATTAGAGTGCGTTACATCTCAAATCCCTCTAGGTTGCTTCCTTGTGTTTGGTGCGTCAAATCCACACATAAGAAAGTACTTATCCATCGCAATTCCACCCCCAGTCAATCGTTCCACCGATCACCCCCAAAAACCCTGAAAAGAGCCGAAGTTGCCTTGTTCTTCACCTTTGGAGATCGGACCATTTCGCCAACATTTCGAGCAATTCTTGCACAGAGGCTTCATAGATCCGAAGGGCTATCAGAGGGACTAAAGGTGACCGAGCTGGCGGCAAAGTTTAATCAATTGCTGCATTATGCTGGATCGGAAGTGTACACAGAAGAACAAATGATCTGGTACTTCCATGGATGGATGAATCTAGAAATCTAACCTCTAATGGTGCGTCACGGTTGCTCTACTTTGGAGCAATATGTTGATGCGGCCTACATAATAGAGGTCACGCTGGAGGAATCCGCCCGGAAGCGAGAGGAACAGAATACGACAAAGAGTGGGCAACAAGACCGAAAGGCTAATACCTTCAAGCGGCCGGCATCGCCCACCAAGTTTGAGAAGTCTGGTCGTGCTAAGACCGAGACTACTAAGTCTGACTCCACCAAGGGCTCAGGTTGAAGTAGCGGTGTGATTCAATGCCACAACTGTGGTGAGGCAGGGCATAAAAGTTTTAATTGCCAAAAGGAGAAGCGGGTATGTTATAATTGTGGGAAGGAAGGCCACATGAAAACATACTGCAGACAGAAGGGTCAAGGGCCAACACAATCATATCAAGCCTCAAATGTTGGCAGTAGGCAGAACCCAAAGCCGGAAGTGTCTGCTTCGGAGCAATCGGTTGCTCGTAATAAAGGCAAGGCGCTATGGAACCTTCGGGTCAGGGGCAACGACTCTTTGTGATACGTCACTCCAATGAGAATGAGACCCTAAACGAGTAGTTGTAATTTTGTTAAGCCTCTTAAGATTAAGGAGCGATGACTTGTGTCTATAGTCTCCATAGTTTAGTAATTTGTCTGTTCGACACTTTGTCAATGGCTTTAATGTAATGTTTCGAATAATAAAGAAGTGTTTCCTTGTTCCGAAAATTACTAAATTCGTTACAATTGCAAGTTGTTCGTTCATACGAGAATCCTTGAGTGCCAAGAGTAGTACATGTCATGTGTTGATAAATACTGTATGGACTCATAAAGGATAGTGTTGAGTTGAGACATGTGTGATTGCTTCCTACCTTGTTAGCGCCAGTTTCGGAGTCGAAGCGTTTCGTAAGAATCCCTCCATGTTCTCGGAATAATGTCAATTTGGGTGTCGACATTATTCGTTTCCTTTGCTCGAATTTATGAGCATTGTCTCGAGATTTCACCTTGTAAGGACTCCTTGCTATAGGGAATTAAGCATGTGGAATTAATGCTCTATGGGGTGTGAGAATTAATTCTCATGTATACTCCGAGCATTGGTTGAGGTAAAAGTATGTAGTGAGCTAATACAAAGCTCAAAGTACTTAAGTGTGAGTTGTATAAATTATAAAGGTATAAGGGAGGTAATTCATAGTGAGTTGTTCCCTCTAAAATGATCGAAATCTAAGACGATCATGAGTAAACTTTAAAATTAAGAGTTGTAATTGGGGGATTTACAAGCGAGTGTGTTCGTGGTGAGACTAGATGTTTTGAGATTTTGGAAGAACTAAGTATGGGAGAATATTATTGTGGAAGACCAATCTGAGGTTTCATTATAGGTGGTTCTTGAGGAAATGATATAAGGACATAAGAGTATTAAGACGATTAAGTCTTGGGTAAATACTAAATTCTGGTAAAGCAAAAGGGTTGCTTGATTTGGGATAATATATTGTGTGAGGACAATTGGGTGTTTAAGGATTTATGGGTGAAATCAAACTCAACCGGTAAAAGTTTGGTATGATTTTTGTGGAACAATAGTGTGGCATAGAATAAGTATGTGGATGTTTATCAACTGGACTTGAGGAAAAGTGACCTACGTCTATTGAGGTGATCGTATGACACGTTTGGGTAAAACGAGGTTATAATCTTGTGGAATGGTTATTAAATCATGTTGAGGTAAACAGGAATAGGATATTATGTGGTTAATTGTGGAAAATTAAGGAATCATATGCGGAAAGATTTTGGGTTAAGAGATGGCACAAGGGCCAAATTCAATTAAGGTAACTAATGAAATAGGTGAGCTGTGTAGGTAAGGAGTAAGACGATATGACAATTGGTGGTACTAAGTTGGGTTATAAGGATACAATGTATAAACTTTGGGAGTTGGTTGTTAGGCAAAACGCTTAAAGGAAAAAGCGTGTTCTCAAGCTTAAGGTGTAATAAGACCGTTGTGATAAGTTTGGAGATTATGATTCTATGGTAGTTTTATAATCTTGTGGAGATATAAAGAGTGATTGTATGGAATAACGTATGGGAACGAGACATAGGAGACGATGTCATGGTTAAGGAAAGGGATCGACTTTTTCTAGGATTAATCTCGAGGGTGAATAATTAAGGATACTATCCACTGCAACCGCGGCTCAGCCCGCCTCCAAGTCGTCGTCTGGATGGGCATCCACGACCGCGGCCCTATCCACTGCAACCGCGGCTCAGCCCAGAAAACCGCGACCGCGGCCTTGCCCAGCAAGCGCGATCGCGGCTTTGGCAACCACGGCCGCGGCTTAGGCCTTTTTTCCCTTCGTTCGTCTCGTTTATTCGTTTCGTATCTTCGTGTCGTATCGTATCTAACTTAGGGTTCCGTCTTATATCTCGTCGTCGTCATAGGAATCCATACTTAGATTCAAGTCTCCAGATCTCGGAACCCGATCTATTCGATTCGTCTAGATTAAGGCAAGTGGCGGTTCGCTCTTGCTCATTATTCCATATTTCCCTTGATTATCAATTAATTGATTGTTAATTAATATGAGATAAAATTTGATGTTTTCTGTTTGGGAACAGATTTAATAAAACGATGTGTTAAAAAATGACTTTATAATAGGTTGTATATATTGCTAGAAACAACGCTATTATATAGTTTTATATGATATTACTATAATGGATTTTTGTGTGGATTTAAATGTAAACTTAAATGCTAAATTAGCACGAGTATTCGTAGGAACGCTAATTCCTTTCAAGGATTAGTCGTCTCTTTATAACTTTGGTGTTAGGAAGTAAGTGCCCTAACACTCTTTTGGTCATGACCTACCCCTATCCAAATATAAAGCTGGTGTACTCAGCAGGTGCCAATCTTCGGGAGGTATTCCCAATCTTTGGGATTTATTCACATTCTATATCTCATTGCGAGATGTGAAATTAAAAGCTTCAACGTTAATGTGCGTTTTGGAATTAAATAAGATAGGTGCGGTTATGCACATAATTAATAAACCCTCGGGCGAGGAGTACAACGTGGAAACCGCTCGGACTCTTGTTAGAGTAAGTCATCTTTCCAATCTGGATTCGCATTACGCGGTGAGGTTGGTCGTAGACCCAAATAATCAAGATCGTTTTTAAAACTTGTGTGTGAAAACTTAACGTTCCCAAACACTTGTCATACGTTTCCCATAAGACTCAATTCCTTTGGAGTCTTCTTTTCGACGCATATCTTTTTCTATCATTCCGTGAAAGTTCCGGGATATGTATCGTTCATTCGGTTATTATTCGAGGGACAATGATAATAAACGGTTACGATCACTAGAACCATTTTGTTTGTACCCTTGCATAGTCTTTCATTAGACTAACCAACCGGGTTTTATTCCTTGCATGGTTGGCTGGTGCCATCCGTGCTATACGACACATCAGTGGTTGGTCCCCGAAGACTTGAAGTAACCAATCGAAGAAGAGGCTTACAGTTGGAGATTTAAGTGACAGTATTTTAAGGTTGTTAAGTATTTCTTTAACATATATTCTTATAACCTGGTCATGTAATAAGTTTATTATAAAAGCCTTCCGCTGTTTAATTTAAAAGTCTTCCACTATAATTTCACTTTGTTGTAAAAACGTCACTCTCGTTTAATGAGAGATCTTTTAATAAAATATTGAGTTTCATTTAAAATGTATTCCGCTGCTTAATCTTTCGTTACTTAATATATACTTATTTAAGCTTAATTGTTCTGATTAAAGTCTAGGGTGACTTTGGACAGTAACGTTTGAGTTCACTGGCGTGTGGCATTACTGGTGTTACAGACAAAAAGCAGTAGATTTGGTCTCATTTGCTCATAAACCAAATCCGAAAACAAGAGTTGTCCATAGATCTAATCGTAAGTCTAGATCAATTCACCAAAACAGGCAAGTAAAAGAGATAAATTTTCAAGATAAAAAATAATAGATAAACGATGAACAAACACACAAAAATGGATTTTTGGGGTTGATAGAGGCGGTGTTGTGGGTTGGGTTTGTGACAATGTGGAGGAAAGGTGGTACTAGATCTGAATTTTTATGAGTGTTGGAGTAAGCTTCACGGGCATGATTCATTAAATTGGGTTTAATTTAAGCTCAGATGGACCAAGAGAGTGCGGCGGCGGGATGAATTTTCGGGAGCATTTTCATTGTTAGGTTTTCCGGAGTTCGGGTATATATATAGTTCTAAGTTAGAAAGAATCGCCTTCTTCTTCTCCTCTTTTCTTCTACTTTTCATTCTGTATGCCAAATTTTGAAAGCCTTGTAAAGTTTATGGTGTTGATCAGTTGTGTGGATTTACCTGTGCTTGCCGATTATTAGATATAAGTTGAAGAGGAGGTGAGCTATTGAAGATGAGGGAGATTTGATTTGGTTTTTTTTATTATTATTTTTGGGCTTTTTTCTATTTTTTTTTTTAATAAATGGAAAATTTTGTATTTAGCCATTTGGAAATATGTCAAACTTTGATATATTGTGTCAATTAAGCAATACCTCAAGGTTATCAAACGAAAACATCCAAAAAAAATCAACAAAAACAAAATTCAACAACAATTTTCATAATTCACTCTTAAGTAATTGCCTAAAAATCCAAAAACGAGATATAAATTTGATCAAAATTCAATTTCTAAAAGGACATTTATTATTTATCGAGGTAGTCTTGCTTTGGCTTAAAAGCAATTTGGTATAAGAAAACTTGACAAAACAACCATCCCTTATTCAAGTCATTTTGCAATCAAAACATATCGCTCTAGCTTAAAAGAAGTTAAAAATATATAAACGGTTTTTTTAGTGTGTGCCCATGAACACATGCTAACAAGCTTAAATAGAAAATTTATCTTTAAAATAATGAGTAAGAGCGAACCGCCATGAGCACCTTTTTTTTTTTTCCATCAAGTCGGCACCTTCAAAATAATGTGCCCATGGGCACCTTTTTTTTGTTTCCCACCAAGTCGGCTAGAGTTGATCTAATACGAATTATGTATTACATAGACCTTTGGATGAGAACGACTCTTCTAATTTAGTAGTTCCACTGAGATATTTGGATAAAAATTACCCTTCTATTTCAATATTTTCATACACGTAACTCAAGGAAATTAAATCTTAATCTTTAGATAAAAGCTTATGGGAATCTAGCGTCATGTTCCACTAGATCAACTAGTTATTTATATATTGAGTTTATAAGTTATAACCCACCACCTACATTTTTTTATCCTTTTAAAAATGTTAAAAATACGTTTAAAACTCCCTAAACACCTTTAATTTATGCATATTTTTACATTCATATTCTTTTTTTTTTTTAAGGACATTCGTAATCGTAATACACATTTACACATATGACTTGATATTTTAATAAATGTAAAATAGGTGAGCATAATGAAAATGTGGACAAAAAATAGTGATTTTTGTGAAATTTACCTTTTGAAAAGGTGTACACTACAAAAATTGTCTTCGTACACTATACTTTGAAACGCATAAATTTTGCTTAAGCTATATACCCGCGTTTGAGTCTAAATTGTACCCAGAAACTGAGTTTTTATACTAGACTGTGTTTCAATTTTATTTTTTTATTTTTTTTAAAAGCGAAACGCAGGATCCTTGTTTAAGTAAGAATCTTACATTTCACTACATTTTTTTTCTTTCAAAATTGCACTTTTTTTCCATAATCATATAGAGAATTTCAATACGAGTCCGTACATATAAAATTCGTCCAAAACGGACATCGTTTGCCCCTCCAAAAGCACAAAAAACGAAGTCTTCCTACCCTTTTTTTTTTTTTACAATTTGGTGCCCAACATATAACGCATTGTAGTGAATTTTTTTGGTATTTTCGGCATTTTTCTACTATAACTCTGTATAAGATTTTAATACGAGTATATAACTATACGTTAGAACCATAATATATAATTATAGTATATACTATACGATATAACCATAGTATATAACTATACGATATAACTATATGATATAACCATAGTATATAACTATACGATATAACAATAGTATATAACTATATGATATAACAATAGTATATAACTATACGATATAACAATAGTATATATCAATAGTATATAACAATACGATATAACAATAGTATATAACTATACGATATAACAATAATATATAGCTATAGTATATAACTATACGATATAACAATAGTATATATCTATAGTATATAACAATACGATATAACAATAGTATATAACTATACGATATAACAATAGTATATAGCTATAGTATATAACAATACGATATAACAATAGTATATAACTATACGATATCACCATAGTATATAACTATAGGATATAACCATAAGAGATAACCAAATTGGAAATAACTATAAGATATAACCATAGTATATAACTATAGGATATAACCAAATTGGATATAACTATAAGATATAATCATAATATATAATTATATGATATAACAATATGATATAATCAAATTGGATACAACTATAAGATATAACCATAGTATATAACTATAGGATATAACCATAAGATATAACCAAATTGGATATAACTATAAGATATAACCATAGTATATAACTATAGGATATAACCATAAGATATAACCAAATTGGATATAACTATAAGATATAACCATAGTATATAACTATAGGATATAACCATAGTATATAACTAAAGGATATAACCATAGTATATAACTAAAGGATATAACCATATGATATAACTATAGGATATAACCATAAGATATAACCAAATTGGATATAACTATATGATATAATCATAATATATAATTATATGATATAACGAAATGATATAATCAAATTGGATATAACTATAAGATATAACCATAGTATATAATTATAGGATATAACGATATGATATAACCAAATTGGATATAAATATAAGATATAACCATAATATATAACTATAGGATATAACCAAAGTATATAACTATAGGATATAACGATATGATATAACCAAATTGGATATAACTATACGATATAACCATAGTATATAATTATAGGATATACCCATAAGATATAACCAAACTGGATATAACTATACGATATAACCATAATATATAACTCTAGGATATAACTATAGTATATAACTAAAGGATATAACCATAGGATATAACTATAGGATATAACCATAAGATATAACCAAATTGGATATAACTATAAAATATAACCATAGTATATAACTATAGGATATAACCATAGTATACAACTAAAGGATATAACTATAATATATAACCATAGTATATAACTATAGGATATAACCATAGTATATAACTAAAAGATATAACCATAAGATATAACCAAATTGGATATAACTATAAGATATAATCATAATATATAATTATAGGATATAACGATATGATATAACCTAATTGGATATAACTATAAGATATAACCATAGTATATAACTATAGGATATAACCATAAGATATAACCAAATTGGATATAACTATAAGATATAACCATAGTATATAACTATAGGATATAACCATAAGATATAACCAAATTGGATATAACTGTAAGATATAACCATAGTATATAACTATAGGATATAACCATAGTATATAACTAAAGGATATAACCATAGGATATAACTATAGGATATAACTATAGGATATAACTATAGGATATAACCATAAGATATAACCAAATTGGATATAACTATAAGATATAATCATAATATATAATTATATGATATAACGATATGATATAATCAAATTGGATATAACTATAAGATATAACCATAGTATATAATTATAGGATATAACGATATGATATAACCAAATTGTATATAACTATAAGATATAACCATAGTGTATAACCATAATATATAACTAAAGGATATAACTATAATATATAACTATAGTATATAACTATAGGATATAACCATAATATATAACTAAAGGATATAACCATAGGATATAACTATAGGATATAACCATAATATATAACCAAATTGGATATAACTATAAGATATAATCATAATATATAATTATATGATATAACGATATGATATAATCAAATTGGATATTACTATAAGATATAACCATAGTATATAATTATAGGATATAACGATACGATATAACCAAATTGGATATAACTATAAGATATAACCATAGTATATAACTAATGGATATAACCATAAGATATAACCAAATTGGATATAAATATAAGATATAATCATAATATATAACTATATACCATGGTTATATCGTATAGTTATATACTATTGTTATATCGTATAGTTATATATATACTATTGCTATATCGTTCATTTTATACTATAGTTATATACCATGGTTATATCGTATAGTTATATACTATAATTATATATTATGGTTCTAACGTACTATGGTTATATACAAATTTTATATCGTATAGTTATATACTATTGTTATATCGTATAGTTATATACTATGGTTATATACTATAATTATATATTATGGTTCTAACGAATAGTTATATACTATGGTTATATCGTATAGTTTCATACTATAGTTATATACTATTGTTATATTGTATTGTTATATACTATAGCTATATGCTATTGTTATATCGTATACTTATATACTATTGTTATATTGTATATAATATAGTTATATACTATAATTATATATTATGGTTCTAACGTATAGTTATAATCGTATTAAAATCTTATACAAAATTATAGTAGAAAAATGCCGAAAATACCAAAAAAATTCACTACAATGCGCTATATGTTGGGCACCAAATTGTACAAAAAAAGGATAGGAAGACTTCGTTTTTTGGGCTTTTGGAAGGGCAAACGATGTCCGTTTTGGACGAATTTTATATGTACGGACTCGTATTGAAATTCTCTATATGATTATGGAAAAAAATGCAATTTTGAAAAAAAAAATTAGTGAAACGCAAGATCCTTGCTTAAGCAAGGATCCTGCGTTTCACTTTCAAAAAAAAAACTGAAACGCAGGTATTTTGCTTACCTAATACAAAAATTCAGTTTCTGGGTATAAATTAGACTCAAACGCGGGTATATAGTTTAAGCTAAATTTTTGCGTTTTAAAGTATAGTATACGAAGACAATTTTTATAGTGTATAAAGAAAGTGCGTTGATATATAATCTATTGAACGTGCTTGATGACAGTTGGTGTGAAGCTGTGGACTTCTTTTATTGAGAAATTCATTCATTATTTATGGTCAGGATGGATAAATGCATTCTATACAGAAAATATGACGGAGCTATATGCACATCAGCACATTTTTTGACTTGGCGCGCTCCTCGATGTTTTTATAGTACTCCATTTTCAAATGGTCATACCTTCTAACTTCCGGTTGTGTATAATTAATCATGAAATGAACCTGTCAATAATCAATCTTCACAAGCATATCTTCTCGGCTGATTTTCATAAACGTGATTAAGATGTTTGTCTTTATCATCATAAAGTTGAGTGCAAGGAATCAAGCATGACATTTCGTACCAAGTTGAATGAAATATTATTGATAATGCTTACTTTGATTTTTGCTCTGGATTGCTTCGCTGAATTGTTTGATTTTTGTTCAATATTTTGGGTCTAACAGAAAACATCCTCTCGAATGACTTTGGGTTATGAATGTGTACATCTGAACCCTCTAGACCCTCTCTCGATGGGACTATACTAGGTTAATTGTTGTTGTTGTTTGCTTACTTTGTTTTTTGTCAATATAAGAGCATCCTTAACGCTGAGCTTTTAGAGAGACTTATTGTGTTTTTTTTATTAAAATATTGCAACATTTCAATAAGCCTTGTCCAAGGGCTTAAAATTGGGCCAAATTTTAAGCCCCATCACCCCCGGCTTATTGTAAGGCGCCGCTTGGTTGTTAAAAAAAATAAAACGCTGATCCTTGAAAACCAAAAAAAAAACGGAGATAACACATCAAAACGACGCGTTTTGGCCTTTCTGGCCAAAACGCGTCGCTTAAAGCAAGCAGCCAAACGGCTGCTTGCTTTAAGCAGCGCCACGTGGCACCGTTTTACTGGGCGCGCGAACGCGGCCCAGATGGCGCCACGTGGCGCGTAATCGGACGGCCAGTGATTTTCGCTGGCCGTCCGTTTTTATAATCTTAAAATTAAAATATTTTTTATATGTTACATTAAAAAAAAATTACTATAATTCTAATTGCATTTTTCTCTATCCATAGACATCCATTATGATTATATTTCTAATATTTTTGATATTTTTTATTGTATTTTGTATATTATTAATTGAAAATAAATAATATTAATATTATTTATGGTGGTTTAAAATATAAATATACACTAATTTATTTTCTTTACATTAAAATGAAATTATGGATATTTAAAACTATAAAAATATACTAACTAAGATTATTTAGACAAGTTTTAATATACACTCATTTAATTTCTTTACATTAAAATGACATTTTATGGATAGTTTAAACTAAAAAAATGTACTAACTAAAATATAAATATACACTAATTTAATTTAATTCATGTATGAATTAATTTAATTTAAAATGACATTTAGTAAGATTAGGTAAGATTGGGTAAGATTAGGTAAGATTATTCATATTAAATTATGGTGGAGAATTGCCCTATAAATAAGTTGAAGTGGTCTCATTGTAAACTCTCTCTTTTCAAGCTCTTCTTCTGTTCTAAACTCACACTATCCAATACCATGAATCCAAACCAACCTGACTACCCAAATAACTTTAAAGATTTGTCCTTAGATTCGTATGATCCGAGTATGCCATTTTATGTGAATCTCCTCTCACAAGGTCAAGCCACAACCGGAGGTGGATATCAATCCATGGATGAACCAAATTTCAGTACACAATCCGAAGTTCTTGAGGATTCACCCCAAGAAACTCAGCATATTAGTCGTGGCAGAGAAAGCAATAATTCTGGCATGTGAAGTTGGCAGAGAAAGCAATAATTCTGCAAACATAGCATGTGAAGCATCTGCTTTTTCGATTTTTGGACTAAAGCAATAATGATATGCAAGTTGGCATGTGAAGTTGGCAGAGAAAGCAATAATTCTGCAAACATATCATGTGAAGCATCTACTTTTTCGATTTTTGGACTAAAGTAATAATGATATGCAAGTTGGCATGTGAAGTTGGCAGAGAAAGCAATAATTCTGCAAACATAGCATGTGAGGACATACAAGCATTTATTCCATCCTCAAAGATCTATATAAGTGAGGACATACAAGCATTTATTCCATCCTCAAATTTCTTAAAACCCCCAATCTCTAAAAATGTCTTGATGCGATTCTTGGTGGACCCCACAGGCCATGGGCTCACGTGGGTCCTATGGGCTGTCAACCACCCAGCTAGTCCCTCAGTCGGAGCACGCCGGCTGGCGAGGCCTAGTCCAACCAAGAACGCCATGGGCTGCAGCCCATACACCCCAACCTGCAAGGGCCTACTAGGCTTTAATTACAGGATGTTGCCAGGGGGGATCGAACCCCTGACCTTTGACATATTCCCAATTCCATGGGAGATATGTCAACCAACTACACTGCAGTGTAGTTGGTTGGCATATCTCCCATGGAATTGGGAATATGTCAAAGGTCAGGGGTTCGATCCCCCCTGGCAACATCCTGCAATTAAAGCCTAATAGGCCCTTGCAGGTTGGGGTGTATGGGCTGCAGCCCATGGCGTTCTTGGTTGGGCTAGGCCTCGCCAACCGACGTGCTCCGACTGAGGGACTGGCTGGGTGGTTGACAGCCCACAGGACCCAGGTGAGTCCATGGCCTGTGGGGTCCACCAAGAATCGCATCATGTCTAGTTCATCTTCAAACTCCTCAAGCTCTGACGATGGTGAATACCAAAGACTTTTACAAGAAGCTGTTGATGCGGCTAATGAAGTTCAAGAACGCGCTCTACAACGCAAATACAAAGCACAAGCAGAAAGTTCACGTAGGAGATCTCATCGCAATTACATTGATAGAGGAAGGGAACAAGGCTTTGAACAACTTTACAAAGATTATTTCTCCGACTAACCAACTTATCCAGATCATATGTTCCGACGTAGGTTCAGAATGCGCAAGGAACTTTTCATGCGCATTGTGGAAAGGCTGGAGAATGGTATGGAGTTCTTTCAACAAAGGCCAGATGTAATGGGTAGGCTTGGCATATCTGCATTGCAGAAATGTACTAGCGCTTTGCGTATGTTGGCTTATGGAATTGCTGCTGATACGAGTGATGAGTATCTTCGTCTTTCTGAAGCAACCGCAAGGTCAAGCTTGGAGCATTTTGTCAATGGAATCATTACCTTTTTTGGTGATGAGTATCTAAGGCGTCCAACAGCAGAAGACACACAACGCCTACTAAGCGTGGGGGAGTCTCGTGGATTTCCTGGGATGTTGGGTAGCATTGATTGTATGCATTGGAGGTGGAAAAATTGTCCAACTGCATGGAAAGTTCAATATACCCGTGGGCATGGCCATTCGACAATCATTTTGGAGGCTGTTATATCATACGACTTGTGGTTCTGGCATGCATTTTTCGGAGTAGCAGGTACGTCTAATGATCTTAATGTTCTTGATCAATCTCCTATTTTTGAGGACGTTTTGGAAGGTAGAGCTCCAAACGTTAATTTCACAACAATGGGACGTGAATACAACATGGGATATTATCTCACTGATGGCATCTATCCGCAATGGGCCACATTTGTCCAATCAATTCGGCTTCCTCAAGGCCCTCAAGCGAAGTTGTTTGCCCAACACCAAGAGGTTGTTCGTAAAGACGTGGAAAGAGAATTTGGAGTATTGCAATCTCGATTTGCAATAGTTCGTAACCCAGCACTCTCTTGGGATCTTGTGAAGATTGGAAAGATAATGAGAGCTTGTATCATTATGCATAATATGATCGTAGAAGATGAGCAAGATTCTTATAGCCATCATGGATACGAAATTCCAGAGTATGACGAAGAGATAAGTGGAGAGACATCATCGACGAATGTCCCGAATTGGACATACTCCACCGATACACCACCGAATATGAGAAACTACCTGGAACGAACGAGGGCACTTCGGAATTCAATTACACACCTCCATCTTCAGGAAGATTTGAAGGCAAACATTTGGCGACTACATGGCGAAGATTAAGGACTTTCTTGTGCTTTTTTCCAAAAGAGTTATTGAGTTATGTATCATGTAATGATGTTTGTCGTTTAATTTGGTAATTTGTTTCAGTTTGTCTTTCAATTTGGTAATTTGTTTAAGTTTGTCTTTCAATTCGGTAATTTGCTTCAGTTTATGTTGTTCCGTAACCCTCTTTCGTTAATTTGCTTTAGTTTGTTGTTTTAATATATATGTTTATCCTTAATTTTCTTCAAGTCTATTATTCCCTCTTCATTTATATTTTTTTATTTATATTAAATATTTAATATTTAATATATTCTTGATATTAAATATTTAATATATTCTTTATATAAATATATAATATATTCTTTATATAAATATATAATATATTCTTTATATAAATATTTAATATAAAGAATACATTAAATATTTAATATAAATAATATATTTAATATTTAATATAAATAATACATTAAATATTTAATATAAATAATATATTAAATATTTAATATAAATGTATAATTGTAATTTGATATACATAAAATGGTATAATTGTAATTTAATATACTCCATAAACCCCTCTAATAAGCCCCCCACTAAAGTTACAAAAATAAGTAGGGCTTATTGGAGAGGCTTATTGGCAAAAAACCTCCAATAAGCCCCTCCAATAAGCCCCCCATTACTGATGCTCTAATAACCAAACACCATGAATTTCTCTTTAGCTTTCTCATTACGATACCAATTTTTAAATTTGCTTAATGAATTAATTATTCTTTTTTAGTTTTTCATTGTTACATAAAATAAATTAAGACTGTTGTTTTCTGGTAATACACGGTACAATTTTTACGACGATCAGAAGCTTTCTTTAGGATTTCATGCATACTTTTTCATCACATCATTTGTTTACGTCTAAACTAGAATATTCCAATAAGAATTCTAAAATTATCTTCTTTGTAAAAGATCTGGTAAAAATCAATTGCATTGATGATTTAGACATGCTTGTAGTAGCATATTTTTGTACCATAATAAAGATTAATTGTAGCGACGATTGATTTCAAAAGAACGCTCAAACCTTTAAGATCTGCATCCAAGAACATGATCAAAGAGAGGGCCAGGATCTCCCCTAAGGCCCCTCCGACGCCCAAGTCAGCAATTGATCGGTGTAGAGAAATATGAAGAATTGAGGTCTGATTGAAATTTAGGTTAATTAGGGTACCTTTAGGAGATTAAATACTTTGTCCAACTTGGTAAATGGGTTACTCCTCCTTAATGGGTTTTTAATGATAAAGTCCATTATTCTCCATCTTGAATAGATGCTTGACTTTTCAACTAATAAAAATTAATAAAGAGATAAAAAAAAAATCAGTTTATGAGGATATATTTTACCTCCATAAATGTTCCTCAGGTTCCTTAAGCATCAATCATGGTTGATGAAGCTGATTGTTGTAATATTTCATTCGAATTGAGCTTAGATGTAACATCTCATTACTTTGCATAACGACTCGCACACTCCGTGCTATCAAGATTTCCGAGCAACTTGTGCTCTATGTTTCCTTGACAACATGTGTCGTTAGTGCATAGCCGATGCATTGGTTGTGACAGCTTGTGTCCTTAGTGCATAATCGATGCCTTGGTTTTGACATCTTGCATGTGTCCTTAGTGCATAACCGATGCCTTGGTCTTGACTTCTTGTGTCCTTAGTGCATAACCGATGCTTTGGTTTTGATAGCTTGTGTCCTTTTGATTCCTGAGCAACCCATTCTCTTGCATACATGGAAGCTTGTGCCCATGCGGCCTGAAGGCTAATATAATGAAGATGACAGCTCGTGCCCCTACACCCGTAGGCTAATAGAAATAAGAGTGATGGCAGCTCATTCCCCTGCTCCCGTAGGTTAATAGACTGATGGAAGCTCGTGCCACTATGGTCTGAAGGCTAATAGCATGAAGATGACAACTCATGCCCCTGTGTCCCGAAGGCTAATAGAATGAGGATTGACTGTGGCCCGAAGGCTAATAGAATAAACCTTGATGACAGCTCGTGCCACTGCAGCCCGAAGGCTAATAGAATAGAGATTGATGATAGCTCGTGCCCTACAGCCCGAAGGCTAATAGAATAAAATGACAGCTTATGCCCCTGCGAATCGTAGGCTAATAGAATAAGATGGAAGTTCATGCTCCTGCGACCTGTATGCTAATAGAATAAGATGGCAACTCGTGCCCCTGCGACCCATAGGCTAGGCCCGAAGGCATAATGGCATCTCGTGCCCCATATCTTAATTTCAACGTCATGATTATCAATCTTTCATAGCAAGCATTTGGATCCCACTTTCAAGAGATTGATCATCTTCGTTGACAAAATCCAGGAGTTGCCTTAGTTAGCGATTCGCTTCAAAGTGTGTACTGACATGGCATAAACATATAATAATAGAATAATTAAATCTAGTTATTCGAATTACATCAATATTGATTGAATTAAATTTAGCTTTAACAAGTTTGGTGTAGAAATTTACCGATTGAGTTGAACGTGGGTCGAACCCGGTGTGGGGGAACAGAATACCAGCTCTTGTACCAATTGTGTTAGCCGTGTGTTGTTCTCTGAATTTGTCCTGTCTTTGGAGGAGTCGTTCTTGTTGTACAGAAGTCGGAACATAGTGATTCCAAGTCCCATAGAAACCTTGAAGAGTCTAGTTTGATCCCTCCAAATTTGACGTAAAATGGACGAGTGAATGGAAAGTTGTAGAGATTCGAAAATTCTGTCGCAAGATTTTTCTTTGAATTTGACCCCAACTTTGGAGAAGTTGTTCTTATTGCATTGATGTCGGAATGGAGTGATTTCAAATCCCACAAATGACCTTGAAGAGTCTAGTTTGATCCCTTGAAATTTCACACAAAACAGAAGAGCTAATTGAACGTTGTAGTGGTTTGAAAATTATGTTGCAGGAGTTTTCTATTATTTTGACCCCGACTTTGGCGAAGTCGTTCTTGTTGCACCATCGGAATGGAGTGATTTCAAATCCCATATAAACCTTGAGGAGTCTAGTTTGATCCCTCCAAATTTCAAGCAAAACGGATAAGCAAATTGAAAGTTATACTGATTTGAAAATTCTGTCGCAAGACAAATCCGAGAGGAATCCATCTTTCTGGGTGTGTCCCCAGTGATTCATGGTCGCCTTCCTTTCCCACATATGGTGTCAATTGTGGTAGAATATTTATTTACCACAATAAAGATTAATTGTAACGACAATTGATCTTCAAAGAACGCTCAAACCTCAAGGTCTGCATCAAAGAACATGGTCAAAGGGAGGGTCATGATCTCCCTTAAAACCCCTCTAACGCCCAAGTCAGTGTTTCATCGTTGTAGAGAAATATGAAGAATGGAGGTTGATTGAAACTTAGGCCTTGTTTGGCATGACAATAGCGGTAGCGGGAGCGATTAACATAGTGGTAGCGGGAGCATTTGAAACTAGATTAAATTAAGACGCTAATGAGAGTAGCATTGAAAAAGTAGTATTTGAAACGCTAATATCTATGAAATGTTATCTCTACTGCTACTTAACAAACACAATTATTATTTATAAAAGCTAAACGCTATCTCAAACGCTAGTTTTATGGCCTTGTCAAACACACTCTTAGGTTAATTATGATATCTTTAGGAGATTAAATACCTTGCCCAACTTGGTAAATGGGTTGGTCCTCCTTAATGTGGTATTAATGATAAAGCACATTATTCTCCTTCTTGAATAGATGTTTGACTTTTCAACTAGTAAAAAATAATAAATAGATAAAAATAAGGTTATGGAGATATATTTTACCTCCACAAATGTCTCTCAGGTTCCTTAAACATAGCCCCAGTCCTGACATTTTAGAGGCACCAAGGCGAAAATAAATTAAGGGCCCAACATGTTAATAACATATCATATATTTTTTTTTGCTAAAATTAATCCTTTTTGTAATGAACAATTTAGCATGTATACAATAACAAGGAAATAATTAACTTTAAACGACTCTTCAAAAAATTGCATTTCTTTGTCATGATCACTTTTATCAAACTTTTATTTTCTAAATATTTGACTTTTTTTTGAAAAGTAGGCGCTATATTTAGAATTGATACAAAATTCTTGGTAATGTTTAGACTAGACAAACCCTTCATGTTTATAAGTTACAAAATATGATATTATACCTTTCAATTGTATGACTGTAGTGTCAATACACATGGATATAGACTACAACGTTTTGCTAATCATGTTTATAGCAAGTAAAATGTCATTCCAAATGGAATTCTCAAAGAGAAATCACTTGTGAAATACCTAAGAAAGCCACAACAACACAAAAATGCTAGTACTGAGAGTACAAGTGAGAAGAGATAACATTTTTGGTGTAGATGTGTAGTGGGTACGTGGGCTTATGGGCCTTTTGTGATTGATTTATCGGGCGTTTTTAAGACAATTTTTATTCTTAAAAAGAAGAAGTAGATATGGGGGATCGAACCTGCACACAATATGTTGTAAATATGGGTGAGAACCACTAGGCTAATTTATTTTTAAAAAATTTGGACCAATATAATAGTACTAATAGAAAATTACGGGGCCCTTGAAATTTTAGGCCATAGGCCGGTGTCCATGTTGCCCCTGCTTGGCTGCTTTTGGTCGGGCCCGCTTGAGCATTAATTGTGATTGAGGAAGCTGATTGTTGTAATATTTCATTCGAATTGAGCTTAGATGTAACATTTCATTACTTTACATAACGACTCGCACACTCTGTGTTATCTTGATTTCCGAGCAACTTGTGCTCTATGTATCCTTGACAAGTTGTATCGTTAGTGCATCACCAATGCCTTGGTTTTGACACCTTGTGTCCTTAGTGCATAACTGATGCCTTGGTTTTGACAGCTTGTGTCCTTAGTGCATAATCGATGTCTTGGTTTTGACAGCTTGTGTCCTTAGTGCATAACCGATGCCTTGGTTTTGAGAGCGTGTGTCTTTAGTGCATAATCGGTGCCTTGGTTTTGACACCTTGTGTCCTTAATGCATAACCGATGCATTGGTTTTGACAATTTGTGTCCTTTTGATTCTTGAGCAGCCCGTGCTCTAGCGTAGTAGCATATTTTTGTACCACAATAAAGATTAGTTGTAGCAACAATTGATTCCAAAAAAAGCTCAAACCTTCAAGGTCTGCATCCAAGAACATGGTCAAAGGAAGGGCCAAGATCTCCCCATAAGGCCCCTCCGACGCCCAAGTCAGTAATTGATCATTGTAGAGAAATATGAAGAATGGAGGTTGATTGAAAATAGGTTAATTAGGGTACGTTTAAGAGATTAAATATCTTGCCCAACTTGATAAATGTGATGCTCCTCCTTAATGGGTTTTTAATGATAAATTTCTTTATTCTCCTTCTTGATTAACTGCTTGCCTTTTCAGTGCCCTTTAATTAAAAGGAAGCCTTGTGTTAACCATGTAAAAAATTACAATTTTTGAAATTAGTTTATTGACCTTTGTAACAAATTACTTTCATCTTTGAAAAAAAAACTTTCATAGCCATATAAGGTGGGAGCCTTTTTGCCAACTAAATTAATTGTCTCTTGCTTCTCGAAATTGTTGGTTGCTCATAGGAAGCTGTGCAGAAATGGCATCTGGTTCACGATGGTTGTTGTTGAATGACATGTCCTGTAGCAGTCTAATTCAAAAACGAATCAAACAAGAAGCAACCATAACAAAAACATTATCCTGTACCAAAACTTATCAGCTAATAATAAGTACAATATTTTCTCAGCTTTGTTATGTGCAAGATTGAGTTTTTTTTGCTTTGTACAAGTTTGCGTATCATATGAACCAAAACGTTATACACTAACTTACCGTTCACTTCTACATGATTTAAAATAATCAATGTAGTCAACTTCCCCCTCTAATGTTCAGAAACGTCTGCCCTTTTCATTAAAATATAATCGTCCAAAACCCAAATATGAGAATTGGATTGCTACAAGTAACTGGCCGGTAAAAATGTCTGGTTGCTAGATTTTGAACATAAAATAAAGGTGTCGTATCTTCACAAATCACAATTGA
The DNA here is from genome assembly GCA_027886185.1 of Rheum nobile. Taxonomy (NCBI): domain Eukaryota; kingdom Viridiplantae; phylum Streptophyta; class Magnoliopsida; order Caryophyllales; family Polygonaceae; genus Rheum; species Rheum nobile. The sequence continues at coordinate 1,118,654 of WOAB01000065.1, forward strand.
GGTTTGAATATAGAAAGGGAGCTTTAATTTATACAACGTTATGATAAATGAAAGCTACGTACTCGTTTCCGTATGCGGAGTCACACAAGTACATTGGCTTTTGCACAAGGAAACAAGCTATTTGAGATCATTAATTAGAAGGAAGCAAAAATGACAATTTGGTGTACCAACTACTTCATAAAGGATAAAAGACAATTGAGATAATTTACCTATAACGCAACCATTATTAATGGTTGCATCAAACAAACAAAACATATCATTATTGATTGTAATAGTAAATTAGATTCAATTCTATTTCATACACATTTTTAACATCACGGGTATATATCAAAGAATCTTGAAGGCGCGTAGGCAAGGGTGGGCGCATGGCCCTTCTTTAGCATGTTCAAACGGCCTTGTTAAAAGTCATAGCTCAAGATTTGAGTAGTAAACCTTGAACACTAAATTTCATGTTATAATTATAAATAAATTTATTTATACTAAATTTCATGGTCTTAAAAGTCATAGCTCAAATCTTGAGGTTTCAATATCAAATATCACCTTTCAATGCATATCCAACATTTAATACATGTAAAAATACTAACTATGTATTTTCACAAACACTTGGTGTGCAAGATTTGAGTAGTAAACCAAAACTCATTCAACTAAAGAGAAAAAAACTTTATGAAATCATCACATAATCATCATTGGGCTACTCCTAATCCCAACACAAAAAACTACTCACTCATAATATGCAAAGACATGGTAGAAATCAAATCAACCATCAAACACATTTAAACAATGAGCAACAAAGCAAGAAGTAAAGAGAATGAGTAAGAACTACTTATCATTGAACCAAACACTAGAGCTATCATTGCACCATGAGAAGGTTGAAACTTTGATCCTCTTTCAAGGCTTGCAACACAACACAAGAGTGTTCAACAACCCAAATAGTTATAGAATCTAACAACAAGCATAAACCCATCTACTAGTTTAAGTGGAAAATGAAGTTTTAGAGATGATTCTAAGGGAGAAAATAAAATCTAAGCTAACCCTAGAAATGGAGGCTAAAGAGCAGATGTAAAGTTGGGTCATAAGTCTCAAAAGTTGCCCTTACATGTCCTATTTATATGGGGTACAAAAAGAAGAGGAAATAATGCATTACACTCACAGTAGCACCTAGATCACATAAAATATTTTCAAAACTAACACTACCAATCACACATCACTACTACATTTAAGGCCTATTGTAGCGGTCGAAAACCGCTCCCTAAAGTGCAAAAACCGCCACCTAAGACCTATTGTAGCGGTTGTTCAACCGCTACATCTGTTGGCGTTGCTTTAGGTCTAGGGTAGTGGTTACATACCATTCAGGAAGCGGTTTATAGTAGGAACAAACAACCGCTACTTTAGGTCTATACAACCGTTGCATAAGCATCTAATGAAGCGGTTTTTTCTCAGACTATAGCAACGGTTGTGTTTGGCTATGGCAGCGGTTAAATAGCCCTATTTATGGTAGCGGTTGGTGTTTACCTATGGCAGCGGTTAGATAGCCCTAATGTAGCGGTTTTGATTTATTGTAGCAGATGTATAAAACCTATTGCAGCGGTTATGATCAATAGTAGAAGTTGGTTTTGCTTTTTGGCAGCGGTTGTTGCTTTTATTGCATCGTTTGTTAGACGTGTATTAGAGCTAATGTAGCAGTTGTTCCTTTCTATGGTGGCGGCTAATGAGTCAGTTATTTTAAGCTATTCCAGCGGTTTGAAAGAATTGGGATTTTCTTTAATTAGTGTAGATTATTTTATAATATATTGTTCTAAAAGTTTACATTTTACCATTTAAGCTATTTTTATATGTAGGAATACACTCAAACAACTAATCAATAAAATATACAATCACATAGAAAGTTGATCATAATATCATTCATTACAAGCATAAACAACTTCATTAAGTATACCTTTTTCACCAAAAGCAATAAATCTAAGTACTTCCCACTACATATCATATTCCATATATATGAAGTCCTACTTGTAACCTACATCCAAAAGTAATTAATAATTTTAAGAATCTTATACCCAAAATTAACATGCTATACCCTTAGTAGTGGAGCAACCACTTCTTGCCTTGTATTTAATTCCTAATCCCAATTAAACCAAAAGAACCTGCAAGTATCTTATATACCCAAAATCAACATGCTATACCCTTAGTAGTGGAGTTGTTATACCAACCACTTCTTGCCTCGTACTTAATTCTGAATCCCAATTAAACCAAAAGAACCTGCAAAATAAAATGAACAAGTTATCCACAACCTGCATAATCCTCACAAAGCAACACAGCTATATATGCCACACAATTCTCACAAAACAACACAATTATACCACATAATTCTCACAAAACAAGCAAGGCTTTCAACCCTCATTCTCACAACAAGCACAAATACCACACAATCCTCACAAAACAAGCAAATTGTGTCATCAATAAGATTATTCACCAAGTATAAAATGGCCTACCAAATTGAACCAGAAAATCAACACAACATGGAAAAGATAAATAGAGAGCAAGATATTCAGCAGAAGGATAACAAAGGGGATACCATAATATGCACTTCATTAAAAAAGAAGAAAAATAAATAAATTAGCCACTTACCAAAATTGATCCAGAAAGTCTGCTTTAGTGAATCAACAACTGCATAAAGAGAAAAAGGGAAGAAGATGTAAAAGAAATCCAAAATAGACAAGTTAGCCACTTACCAAAAGTATGAAATAAAACAGAGTGACAAAGTAAAGAAAATAAATACTTACCAAAATATTCCTTGAACTATTAGAGTATTAATTAATAATGTTGGGACCTAGAACAAAAAATAGAAACGATCAACTCTCAATTTGTCATGCATCAAAGACATACCGACCAACAAGAAATAAAGCATCATCATCAAAGACACAATTCTTAGCCTAACTCACCCAATTCAATTCTCATGGGAACTTGATGCATCTTCATTGTTTGTTGGGATATCAGAAATATCGAGATTAATTCCAGGATTAGCTTCTCGTATTTTTGATAACAAATCATCAAGTTTTTGCTCAAATCGTTCTTCTTGCCTTTTCTCTGCTTCTTCCATCGTTTTTTCAAATTCTTGAGTTATGCTCTCCAAGAAAATAGGGGGAAGTACAAATGGGGTCTTGGGATCCTTCTTCTTCAAATTTGACTTTGTGACTCCTAATCCATACAGACATAAGCGTCCACTATGCTCCTTTTTGGTAATAACATCAAAATATGGATCACGTGTGGTACTTCTATCATCCAAGGACTTCGGTGAATTCATTTTCTCCTAATTTAGATTGATTGAGTACAATACATCAAATAAAAAATGTGTAATATGTTAGAAAAATTCGATAGAAAATGAAATTAATAAAGTGCAAAAGTATTTTAATTATTATCTCACTATGTTTTGCAGTGTCTCTTCATTTTGTGTAAGGTATGTGTGTCCATCATTTCGCTTCCTGGATTCTCTGTATACGTCTGCTTGTGATGGACACCTCTTGTTTGGGTCATTTTCTTTCTATACAAAAAATTACACAAAAATGAAAAAAACCAAATTAGAAGTATTTGAAATTTGTTGATTAGAAGAAACAAAAGAAAAACAAGATATACAAGTAATTTACCAGCTCATGACGCAACATAGAATATGATGTTGGACCCATAGTATGCATATCATCTTGCTTTGCCCGATTCTCTTTGTTTGTCTTACTTATTGCCTATTTAGTTAGTATGTAAAAACACAACTTTTCAAATTCATAATTCAGGTAAAACATGTTAATTTACTGCTGCAATAGTAACATAAAAAAAAATACATACATACCTTTGCTACTTCTGAGTCCCAACACTCCAAAAGTTCTTTAGCCTCATTTTCCGGTATGTGCGTGGGTCGGTTTGCCATCATTTCCTCCACGGTTTTAGTTGAAGAGTAGTGTACTTTCTTCAATCTTGTTTTGTAAATCCGCCATTTTGCATTAACACTTGCTAGCACATATTTTTTCCCGTTTTCATCAATATCGATTTTTTTCTAAACCAGAAGAAATATAGTAAAATTAATTATAACAAATGAAGTTAGGCAAAACTAGATTGAAAGTTATGATTTTTCTGATGATATTAAAAACAAAATGCATAAAAATATATATTACCTGAACATACTCCCAAATTTTTTCCTTTGTAGGCATATATTTCCAACTTATAATATTTAATGGTGCAAAGTTTGAATCTCTAGCCAAAGTTCCCAGGAAGCGAGTAAACTTCTCTACTATTACTCTTGTACGACCCACCGGTTGGTACATATCATCCAAAATGATTTCATCACACTCATCTATAGTACGTCCATGGATATCTGCCAATATGGTTCTCCCTCGATGCTTCTTCACTTGTGTAACTAATTCAAAGGTATAGAAAATGTGAACATTACTATGAAATTAAAAAACATATGATTATAATTTCAAAATGATATATGAATGTAAAGTACATGCATTTTCATTTCCAGCCAACACATCAGTTGTATTTGCTACTTCATTTTCAGAGTTTTCTAGATCCTCAGAAATATCAATCTCATCAGACAAAGGCAAATCATCATTTGGTTGTTGCATATGACTCGTATCATTTATTCCTTGACCTCTCAAGCCTTGCATTTTTATCATGTTTGCATATATAGTCATAGACCCTGGAGCGCAATAGCTTTTTTGAATTTGATGTAGATTCATACTTGTATGAGAATGTTGGTTTCGCCTTTGCTGAATTTCATGTTGTGGGGCCAAAGAATGTGGCAGTTCTTGATGTTCAACATGCTGAGATTGTTGATTTACTTGACCTTCATGAGATTGATCAGTTTCTTGAGATTTCTGGTGCTTGCTTCTCAGTTGTCATTCTTTTGATTTCAGCTTCAAAAATTCTGCCATTGGTAATGTTTGGGTGTGTGTTTTCTGTTCTTTCTTACCCCTTGAACAATTTCTATTCAATGGAACCTGAAAAAGTCAAACATAGAACACATCATTAATTATGTCTTAGTATTTAGCATTCATATAAAGTTTTAAACAATGGAAAAATCCTCATGTAGAGGTTCTTGAAAGAGTATATATAATAGCATGTTAATTTATACCTCAAGTTGGCAATTCGTAACTCCATCCAGTATGCATGTATCATGAGTAGTAGTTTTCAAAACTCGCTCATACTTTTCTTGCAAAGCCTTGTTAACTAGAGATCTGTTGAAACTCTTTTCTTTCATTTTTGTGGCATTGGCTTCTAGTATCTTCATCCTTTCCTTCTCATATTCGGTAATTTTTTCATTTTGACAAGCAAACTTGTTCTTATTCCCCATCTGTTTAAGACAAGTAAAGAAGAAGAATGAATTATAGAAACCTCTAGCTTTTTACAGCACAACATATATTAACAGAAGAATGAATTATCTATAACTAACCCAAACCTCCATAAGAAAACAAATAATATGCCATATTCATGTATTCCAAATCAAATAATATGAGGACTGCCGAACGTACCCTTAATTAAACCTTGGAGGAGATCATAAAAAAAAATTGCCATATGTATTCCAAATCAAATAATCAGCGCAAGTCCTTAGTTCTTGGGAGAATATAAGCATTTATTGCTCTAATGATATAAGCCTTACATCATTGTTTTTTGGGATTTACACCAACACACCCAATTAAGTTGACTCTTGTCAGTTCAAACCCTTCATTCAAGCTTATAAAAGTAATCCATTTATGCTCATAAAAGTTAAAAACCACACCTGAAGTTGTAGATTTTCCAGCTTATACAAGACAAAAACTCCCATTTTCTTTCTATTTTTTAATCCTCATAATTTGCAAGATCAAGATGCTGAACTTGGTGATTATCAAAAATAAAATAAATGTACACTACTACCCTTGCACAAACTTAGCATACCATTGTGAAGTAAAAAAGCAAAAGTTAGAAACTACCTAAAATAGTGAGGTTTGATGGTTTATTTTAAATAAGGCAAAAGTTAGAATAACTATGTGCATAGCACTGAAAGTATATCATAAGGTCATGTCAAAATGTCAAATATTATGTAAAGGAACTAAGAATCATGTGCATATGCAGCCTTCTTAAAAAGTTAAAACCCTTCATTCAAGCTTATAAAAGTAATCCATAATCACCCAAAGTAAAGCACATGCAACTAAAAAACTTAGCACTACATGCAATTTCGTTATCAATCCAAGGTTCTATCCTTCCTTAAAGGCAGCAGAAGCAAGCAATAACATAGAACAAGGTTAATTATATATGTCGTGTCCAGATCTTACCTAAGAACTTTTGATAGGGAATTGACAAACCTCTATTTTGGTTAGGCTAAGGTCTTCAGCTATACCAGAATGAGTGGGAGATGAGTATCCAATCTGAGACATAGATCACCAACCAAAAAGACATAGATTAGAAATTAATAGATATTACATGTATATGTATAAATTAAACTGAATTTACCCACTTCATAAAAAAACTAAATGCAAAAAAAGCAGATTATAAATACTTCAATAAAACAAACATAATTGAGCACTTTAGTCTTAAAATAACACTTACACAAACATACATCCCTTAAACTTCCGATGACATTGCAAAAGAAATCCAAAAAAATAGACAAAACAACAAAAATGCAAACTGAAATTGATCCAGATCTAAAAAATACAAGTTTTCACAATCTAAGCTAGCTAGTTAGAAGCATCTAGAACATCATGTGATGCATCAACTATTGTTGGTTGTACATCATCTCTCACACAACTTATTTCAACATCATCGTTAGTACTATTAAACCTCTTTCGATGAGACCAATGAGGTTCCCTCCAATACATGTCAGCAAATTCATCACTTGTTTCATCCTTAGAATCAAAATGATCTCTTGGAAGCTCTTGGACAACATAATACGAATCATTTGCTGATGGGTTTGCAACATAGAAAATCTGATTTGCTTGGGATGCCAATATAAACGGTTCATGTTGACTGATGAGTTTCTTGCGATTGATTCGAACAAGTCCATAAGTGTCTTCCTCAGATTGAAACCAAACACACCCAAATAAGACGGCACTGAAATGGTCTTCATAGAATATCTCAATAATTTCTTCAATTGAACCATAGTAGCTTACATCTCCCAAAACAGGATGTTGATCTTTAGTGCTAGCAAAGCTTGGAGTTAATGCTTGTAAAGTCACTCCACTATTTTCAGTCACACAATTTTTATCACGATTCATAGTGTGAAACTTGTAGCCATTTATAGCATATCCACTGTATCTTTTGACAAAGAAAGACGGTCCAACAGATAACCACTTAATAAAATTTGGAACTTGCAGACCTTGACCAAGCTCAAACTGAATTCTCTCCCTAAACCAATCAGTGAAATCCTTACTATGGATTTGCAATGTATCCCACCTTCTTCTTCTTTTGTTGCTAATAAGTGTTTCATGATCACTGCAGTAAAATAAAACAAAAAATATATCTTACTAAATTCAGCAATTAAAAGATTCCAAATAAATACTAAATCAAGTGATAAAAATAATATTTGCTATATTACCTAATATATCTTTCAACTTCTTCATTGTGGCAATTGAATAGAACATATCGATGTGCTTGACCCCACTTTATATGATCAATCTTACAACGTCCATGCCCATTCCTTTTTTTCTTTCCCTTCCCCATTAGAAGATGAGCAATATTCGGAAATATAGTTTGGGCATCATTATTCTTAGTATACTCATCCTTATTGGTGGATCCATGATGCAAATATCTAGCACAGAAGGTAATACATTCTTCAGCTAAGTATGCTTCTGCAATTGATCCTTCAGGACGACCCTTATTCCGAACAAAAGACTTCAACTTTTGAAGAAATCTTTCAATTGGATACATCCATCTAGAACAAACAGGTCCCCCAAGTTTGATCTCTTCAATTAAGTGAATAGGCAAATGAACCATAATGTCAAAAAAGGTCGGAGGAAAGATCATTTCCAATTGACAAAGAACCTCACTAATTTCAGCTTGTAGATGATCAAGTTCCTTTGGGTCAATAACTTTGCTACATATGGCCTTGAAAAAAGAACACAACTTGATCAAAGGAACAACAACATCCTTCTGCAGAGTTGCCCTAACAGCAATGGGAAGCAGATATTGCATTAGGAAGTGGGCATCATGACTTTTATAACCAGTAATCTTCTTCTGTTGGACATGAACACACCGTGTAATGTTGGAATCACACACTTGTGGTAACTTGGCATTCTTAATGACTGTACAAAATTTGAACCTCTCATCTGATGTCATCCAAAAATGTGACTTAGCAATTTCAATCTGTTCACCATCATTAATAAGTTTGGGCTGAAGTTCTTGCATCAAATCCAATTCCACCAGATCCATTCGTGCTTTAATATGATCTTTAGTCTTCCCCAACATATCTAACAATGTCCTAATGACATTATCACAAACATTCTTCTCTATGTGCATCACATCAAGACAATGTCGACAATTAATATGCATCCAATAAGGCAAATAAAAAAAAATTGACTTCTTTTTCCATGGGCAAATTTCAGCTTTGTTCTCATTGTTCTTCTTCTTTCTCTTCTTCTTATTGTTCTTCTTTGGTCTATTCTTTCCGAACTCATTCTTAAAACCGGCCAACAATTCCAAAATTTGAGTTCCTGACAAGCGGACTGGAGCATCTTCAACATCAGTCTTCCCATTAAATTTCCTCCTATTACGTCGATATGGGTGGTTCCTTCACAAAAATCTGCGATAACCCGTGTAACACGTCTTTCTACTATGTTTCAGATACTGCGAACGAGTCTCATAATGACAGACAGGGCATGCCAACTTCCCTTTTGTGCTCCATTCAGATAGCATTGCCAAACCCGAAAAATCACTTATGGTGAATAATAATGCTGCACGCATATTAAACATTTGGTTGCTTGAAGCATCATATGTTTCTATGCCAGACTCCCACAGTTCTTTTAAATCCTTGACCAGAGGTTGCATGTATACATCTATGTCGTTTCCTGGTGATAAAGGACCTGGGATAAGTAAAGCTAGCATCAAGAACTCTGATTTCATTGTCATCCATGGCGGTAAGTTGTAAGTGCTTAGTATAACTGGCCACGTACTATGCACAATACTCATTGAGTTGAATGGGTTAAATCCATCACTAGCTAAACCCAATCTCACATTTCGTGGATCTTCAGCAAACGATGGATACAAGATATCAAATTTCTTCCAATCATCACCATCAGCTGGGTGTCTCAAAAGACCATCCTTAAGACGTCCATTTACATGCCATTTCATGTAGCGTGCAGTCTTAGGACACATAAACAACCTTTGTAACCTCTTCTTGATAGGGAAATACCTAAGAACTTTTGCTGAAATTCGACGAACCTTACCAGTTTCCTCATCTTTTTCATCTGATTTCCATCGGGAAGTCTTACAAATATGACAAGAAGTTGCATCAGCGTTCTCTTCCCAGTACAATATACAATCGTTGGGACATAATCAAGACCCAAGACCTTGAACACCTTCTTGGCTTCATTGAAAGAACTAGGCAACTTCACATCAGGTTGCATAGTTTTTAAAAGTTTTAACAAATCAGTGAATGCACCATTGGTCAACTTGTGATCTCTCTTATAAACAAATAATTGAATCAAGAAGGACAACCTAGAAAAGGTTTTGCACCCCGGATACAACTCTTCTTCACCCTCTTTTACTAACTTGTAAAAATTCTCAGTGTCTTCATCTGGACCATTTCTGAACGTGTCATGCAATAAATCATCTATGTTCTCATCAAAGACATTTCCCCCGTCGTGATTAAGTGGCGTTGTTTCCTCCTCTCTGTCTATTTGCTCCTCATCCTCTGGTACTCGATGAAAACCCTTTGCAATCATATGGTCTTTTACGATATTTCCTTGTAACCAGTTCCTACGGTAACATACTTTACAAGGACATCGAATTTCATTTCCTTGTGCTTCATTTACAAATGCTTTTTCGATATACTCATCCACTCCTTTTTCATATTCCTTACTCTACCTGGGAAACATCCACCATTTCAAATTGCTTTTTTCCATTCCTAAAGTAAATTGATCACCCAAAGTACATTTATTACAAACAAATTCCTAAATAATATAAATGCACTTGATAACTTTCAAGGGTATACTTTTCAAAACTATCACACAAAATTCATTTTATATTGGATTTTAACAAGGAATTTAAATGCAAAGGTATCATACAATGATATAGCACAGAACAAATCAAGAGATATGCATGAAGGAGCAAACAACACTGATAGTTCAAGAGAGAGAACACTGACAATCTTAAATTATACAATTCAATGAACCCGAAAACTTGCTACATGATTTTTTTTTAAAATATTTCAAGAATAAAGAGCAACACACATTGAATCCAAAATACATTAATGTTTGTCTCTTAGTAAAAGATAATAATTTACCTGATCAACTTCAATGCCCACAACTTAAGAATATCACCCTTCTCTATTCCAAGGCTAAGTGCAACCCCTGTATAACATTGAAAATGTCAAAAAATCATGTTTTGTTTTTTTGCACCCTCAATCCTAGTAATCATGTCATTCTTGCACGTAGTGATATTTTTGTCAACTAGTTTTATCTATTAGAAAATTTAGTATTGTGGAGTTTATTTTGATAGAAATAAAAACTCTAAAAAAATTGATTGGTAAGAAATTTATTCAGCTGCAATTTAATCAACTTGTCAAATTCACTCCAATCTATCCCTTTTATTAATCTAATAATTAATTATTTTGAGGAGTTCACAAGTATATGTCAATGACTCAATAGATAAATACATACAATGGAAATAAATGATTGATAGGGTAAAGAAGATACAAAGTAGATGAATATATAATTTTAAGTATTTAGATTAGAATTTCAAGGTAAAACATAAAGACACTATCATTAAATTCTGGGAGGAGACACTTGCTGTTCAAATCTCATTTATTTGGGATTATTGTTCGAACTCATAGACTTATCATGGTCATATCTCTTTGTACATGTTATATCTATTATGGTCAACAATGATGTAATTAGACTTTTAAATGCAAGACCTGTTAAATCCTAAAAGGAGACACATGCGTTTCTCTGCACAGTAAGTTCATTACATTTATAGTAATTAATATGTTGATCCAATGGAAATCTCAGAAATGTAGTAGTGATGTAATATGAAAATTGCTACTTGAAAAAAATATTAATGTTTCAAGAATAAAGAGCAAACAACACATATATTTCAGGCGAGACACGATGAATCCAAAATAACATGTTTGTCTCGTACTAAAAGAATATAATTTACCTCATTAACTTCAATGCCCACAACCCGAGAATATCACCCTTCTCTATTCCAAGGCTAAGTGCAATTCCTGCTTAACATTGAAAATGTCAAATAAAATAAACCAATTTATAAAATTATGAAGTGTTAATCAAATTATCATAAAAGGGGAAAACAAAATTTTTTGAATCATGCGTTCTATTAAAATCACAGAAGGCTCATGAGAAGTTGTCAAGAAGGCATACAAGGAAGCAAAACAAGGATCCTACCCTACTGCACATGTCATATGAAATCAATATTTAACAATTTATCCACTAGACAAATATATTTGGCAAAAGAAATCTTCAACTTCAGCATCCCAAGAGAGATATCTCCAACATAGCTAGTCTAAGTGCATGCTTATACAATTATTTCATAACAAGAAACCATAAGGTTAATAAAAACTATAAGCACTAAACCATAAATCAAGAGGGTTGCTACTTAAGGTGTTACTAACCTTTAAGAATCCAACAGAAGTAAAGGGGCAATATACTCAAGAAAGAACAACAGACACAAAAATGCAGTAAAGCGGCAATCGCAGGAAAGAACAACAGACGAAAAAATGCAGTAAAGCGACAATCTCTTATGTCACCTTTTACCAAACGTATGTCACCTTTTTTCAAGGGACAACTGGCCAATTTTTGTTTGTACGTACTATGTGGGGTCAAATTTGGGTGTTGCAGATTAGGATGGAAAATTGAGCATAAATCATGCCATCCAACCAGTAATTGATTAAGCATGCTAGGCATGGATTTAACATAGAAACTAAAAAGGCTAAGGACTTTGCACGATGAGGTCCACTCTAGCTTAGAGATATTAATTAGTGTGTAAGGGTGGGTTGATTCTAATTCTATCATCATAATTCACAACACAAAGGCAAGAAGAAATGAGGAAAAAAGCAGAGAACAACTGGCTTGGACAAAGAGGGGGGCAAAAAATGGTGGGTTTCACTTTACACCCATCAACATCCTCTGTCCATCATTAGCTTGTTCATTTACCTGTACAAAAATCATAACTATGATAAAGGGAATACATTAAACCTCATTATGGCCCAAATAATGATTAATTAGAGTGATCTAATATATGTGGATTATCTACTGATTTTGGCTTGAATTGACGATTAACATCTTCTAATCAAATTTTTAGTGGATGAATCCCATACAAATACAAGCCCACTGATGAAACCCAAGTCAGTGGACAAAACTCAACATTGATTCTTGCATCTGCTTTCATTCCAACAACTCTACCAACTAGCCGATACAAACTTATTTCATTGAGTTCATCTTAAATAAATTTTTCTATAGGCTTTTGCTTCTTCCCTTGCAAAATCTCCATGGACTAGGACAAAAGGAAAAGAACATCCATTATACATCCCCTATTCTCTTTTTCTTTCTTGAGCCTACTGCGAATCATGGCGATGGTGCATCTGGTTTTAGAGATTCATACCTGATGAAGAGCTAGTCTATACTCGGAAAGCTAAAACTATATACAACTTATTGCTATTGTCGAAGCAACCTTTAGTTGGATTTTCGATGTTGTCAAATTTTCTGTAATCTAAATGTACTAAATTTTATGCAATTTTTTTCTTAACAAAAATAAGCTTATTAGTTTATTTCAACTTCATTGATAGAGGATATGTCTTCTCAGTCTAGTTATTCATTTCTCTCAAGTACACTCTAACCCATATCTAAAAATCACAGAAGCTTAAGACACAATCCAACAAAAGTAAAGTGGCAATTTACTCAGGAAAGAACAACAGACAAAAAAATGCAGTAAAGCGGTAATCTCAGGAAAGAACAACAGATGAAAAAATGCAGTAAAGGGTCTTAGGGGCAATCTCAACATAGTAAAAGGGTAATATTAGGGAAAATCTCAACATAGTAAAGGGGCAATTTCCCCCATCTTCATAAGTACCGAAAAAAATGCACTAAAAAATTGCTCACCTCAAACAAAAATTATGGTTCAATTCTGTAACACCCCCAAATCGTAACCCATTTGGAAATGTATTACTGCCAGTGACCTCGGTTTCCACACCGAAGCCACCCCAGGCTTTACCATTGAAACACAATTCATAAAGAACAATTATGATACAAAATTACCATAACTTTCATTTAAACATAGTCGCGGAATTTCAACACAATTCCAAATGCGACAAAATACAGAGTTATTACAATACAATGAAAGACTTAAAATAATTTACAAGAGTATTGACTTCAGTAGTCAACGCCCAAAGATCGTAGCCTGATTAAAACATTTTCAAATATCGTTCATGTTCATAGTCGATCTAGCCTTCATGGGTCCTCGACTCATCTGATGTGCCGAATCGAACGGATGACACCAGCCAACCATGCAGAGAACAATTACGGTTGGTTAGTGTAATGAAAGACTATGCAAGGGTACAAAGCAGAGTGGTTCGAAGTAGTCGTATTAGGTTAGACTCATCGTTTCTCGAATTAAAACCGATGACGATAGTCAACCACCATACTCCTACTGGAATATATCAAGCAGCATGATCAAGAGAAGATTCTGGAAGACCGAGTCTTACAGCAATCAACCCAAAAGAAGACTCCAATGAAAGTGAGTCTTAATAGAAATATGACAAATGTTGGGGAACATTAATAATTTCATACAAGCGTTCAAAAACGACTTGATGTTTCGGTTCACGACCAACCTCACCACCCCAGGGCGAATCCAGATTGGAAAGAGAACGTACTCTGATCAAAGTCAAGACGAGCTTTCCTAGCTGTACTATTTCCTAGCTGCACTACTCGCCTGAGGATATATTTAATTATGTGCTACGACGGCACTTATCTTATTTAATTCCAAAACGCGCATCACGTTATAAGCTTTTAAATCTCCTCACGAGAGATATCAGATCTCCTCACAAGAGATATCAGATCTCCTCACAAGAGATATCAGAGGGAATAAATCCCGAAAGATTTGGCACTAGCTAAGTGCACCAACCCTGAGTAAGGGCATGGTCATGACCAGAGAGAGTACTGGGGAAAATCCACCAAGTATTAGTTATAAAGAAACAACTAAACCCCCACAAGGTACATAGCGTTCCTACGAATACTCGTTCTAACTAAACAGTTAAAGCACAATAATAATCACATCAAAGCCATTAAGGCCAATAACAGATATAATAGCGTTGTTCTAGCAGATATACAACCTATTATAATATCTTTTAAAATCACAAACAGTTATCAAAACTGTTCCCAACAAATACAGTAAATCATCCCAAATTAATTAACAACTAAACAATTGATAATTAATTGAAATATGGAATGATGAGCAAGAGCGAACCACCACTTGCCTGGAATAGATTCGGCGATGAATCTGGACGAGACGACTACCGAAAATATCCTTTCCAAGGATATGGCTTAAGCTTCAGATAGCTCCAACGGATTACGAGTCCACACGCGATCCAGCGAATCACGTTCTAACTAACAAATTAATTAACTATCAATTAATTTGCCTGTACGAACTTAAGGAATTAAATTTAATAAATTTTTATGATTATAAATCATAAAAATATTTATTAAATTTTCCTAAAGAAAAATACGGACGAAAGGGGATCGAAATTATACCGCTCGAATAATTTCGGGTTAAATTTGGACTGGAAGAGTTTTGGGTTTTTACGGCCCAACAAGAATTAAACAAGGAGAGGGCCCCACTGCTTCTTCTTCCTCAAATAATAATAACAGCACAACGGCGCAACGCAACAACACAACAACGACAACAACCACGCGGGGCTTCGCCGGGGCTTCTCGACGCTTCGTCGCCGTCGGCCGGCAACGGACAGCAGCGGCTCGTGGTTCAGCAGCAGCCCACGACGCCGAGAAAGACAGCAGCAGCTTCCGACGAATCGCAAAAGCTCCGGCGAACTCGAGCAAGACCGGCGACGACGGTGATGGCTCGGACGAGGGCTGCCTTCAACCACCGCAGCAAGCACACCTCCTGGGCTCCTCTGGCAACACTCCAACGAACCCAGGAACGCCGGCGAACTCCATGGATTCCGGCGAGAAGAAAACCGAGAGGGAGAGAGAGACGGGAGAGAGTTGTCGGTTGATGGCTGCTCCCATCGAGATCCTTAAATAGCCCAGGGGAGGAGACGTTTGGAAGGGTTACTTATCAGCTCCTCCAGCCAATGCATTGACAAGTGCCCGGACAACAATTACACGGAGGGAGTATCGTGGCAAGACAAGCAGGAATTCGTGGCAAAGTTTAAGAGAATTGGCTTTTGGTATGGGTTTTAAACACCGGAAATTATATGTTTGTCTCCAAACAAATATTCTAAGTCCCGAAAATACATTGAATGTATTTTATACCACTCAAGAAATTATTTCGGAGATCATGGATGTTACGGAAAAATCCAAACTCCACTGAAAGCGAAATAATTAATTTGAACGAAGGTTGGGAAAATTACCCAAATATCCTTACTAAAAATTGAGGGATATTACATTTTGTCACCAATTGTGCAGCACAATTGGTATCCACTCCTTGCGGGGAGGGGATAAAGGGGAGAGGTCTCGAGTTCGAGCGCTCCCAACAACCTCTTGGAAATGGCTTCCATTAATTTAGAGTAGCCAACAAGGAAGGGTTGGGGTACATGGGCTGCGGCCCATGCGAGTGTCTCATGTTGGGCTAGGCCCGTGGCTTGAGCACTCACATAAAAGTGTACTTTTTTATAATACCCACACCACTTTGGGCCGGCCCATTACAGGGCTGCAGCCCATACACCCCAACCCATCCTTGTTGGCTACTCCAAATTAATGGAAGCCATTTCCAAGAGGTTGTTGGGAGCGCTCGAACTCGAGACCTCTCCCCTTTATCCCCTCCCCGCAAGGAGTGGATACCAATTGTGATGCAGCGCAATTGGTATCCACTCCTTGCGGGGAGGGGATAAAGGGGAGAGGTCTTGAGTTCGAGCGCTCCCAACATCCTCTTGGAAATGGCTTCCATTAATTTGGAGTAGCCAACAAGGATGAGTTGGGGTGTATGGGCTGCAGCCCTGTAATGGGCCGGCCCAATATGGTGTGGGTATTACAAATTCTACGTACGGATACACCTCCTGCTTCAAGCTATTTCCTTCCTAATTCAAAGTTCAGTTTTTTTGCACTTGTCTGCTTTGAATTGCGCCCCAGATGAACAATCTTCAAACCCTAACCCATTCTATTTTTTTTGCACTTCTTTGCTTCGAATTGCCCCTCTTTTTTTTCTCAAATCTTAACCCTAATCACACAAAAAGAAGCTATATGCTTGAAATTTCTCTTCTATTGCCCCATGCTCCTCTTTCGTTCATATTTTTCCCCAACCCTAGCTGAAGAAGAACAAAGTAATGTTTTATTCTTCTAAGCGCGCGGTGGCCTGTGAAATATCTAGTACTCGCACCAAGATTTTGGCACCGGCGCGTGACCTAATATTAATTAAAAAAATAGATTTCACAATGAACCGCTTCCTTAGGTTTAGTATTATATTAGACCGCTTCAAAATATAAATCAAACCGCTTCATAAACCGGAATTTATAACAACCGCTGCATAAACCGCTTCTATTGCCTAAACCGCTACATACACCCGCTACACTACCCTAAACCGCTACCTAGACCCGCTGCAGTACACCAACCGCTAGTAACAACCGCTTCAATTGTCCTTAATTGTAGTAGTGCATGGTATGGCAAAATGACCAAGATCCCTAAGCTTATGAGATAACTTGTTTTGAATGATGGCACTACACTCCTCGTTTAAGGCCACGGTTTCAAATTCATCTAGCCTTCTATTCTTAGATAAGATTTCTTTCAAAAATGTAGCATATGAAGACATTTGGGAAAGGGAATCAATGAAGGGAACATTGATATACAACTTTTTCAATACTTTAAGGAATTTCCCAAATTGCTTGTCTAGCTTACTCTTTTAAAGCCTTTGAGGGAATGGGATAGGTGGTTTGTAGGGTGGTCGTGCCACATACTTAGGTTCTTTCTCACATTCCTCCCTCATTTTATTGATTTTTGGTTCTTCTTCCCTCTCTTGCTTTTCACTATCTTCTTCCATATTAAGATTTTCTTCTTCTACCACCTCTTTTCTTTTGTGATCTTCCAACTCCTTTCCACTTCTAAGGGTCACCGTCATACATTCTCTTGGATTAGGCTTGGGTTTATCGAGAAGTCTACCTTGTGGTCTAGAGGAAGAACTAGCAACTTGTTGGGCAATTTGTGAAATTTGGGTCTCTAACATTTTGTTATAAGTGACTAGGGTGTCAAATTTGGATGTAAGTTGCCCAAATTGGTTTCTAAAGTCATCATTTTGCTTTGATTATGTGGCTAGCTATGAAACTCTCCATCATTAGCTCAATGTTAGACTTTGGAGGAGGTGTAGGTTGGTAAGGACCTTGTTGAAAACCAGGTGGTTGTCTTTGAGGAGGTTGAGGCATGGTGTTTTGGTATGGGAAATTAGGATGGTTCCTCGAACCATGATTAAATGTGCTAGAATATGTCCCATTTGGAGGTGTTGGTCTTGGGTTGTTAAGGTAGGCAACATGCTCAATTAGAAGGTCTTGGGAACAAGAAGGATTCACATATTGACAACTCATAGCAGCATGACCAAATATACCACAAATTTCACAAGCATTATGCACACCAAAATTTCTAACACCATTAGAATTCACACTCATGCAATCAAACCTTTTGTTAAGGGCATCCAACTTAGCCGACAATGCATCATTTTTAGCCGCTAAGAGATCAAGGGTGTTGACATCATACCTTCCGGGAGATTTATTGGTTTCGAACTTTGGGTTTGACCACTTGTGGTGGTTCATTGCCATTTCTTCAATCAATGCCCAAGCCTTCGTTATCCATTTTCTCATGTGAGATCCTCCGGCGACATTATCAATTCCCATCTTGAAGCATGAGTTAGCCCATTGTAGAATCCTTGAACTAGGAACCACTTTTCGAATCCATGATGTGGGCATTTTCTCAAAAGTTCCTTGAATCTTTTCCAAGCTTCATAGAAAGATTCCTCTTCTTTTTGGCGGAAAGAGGAGATCTCATTCCTTAGAGTGATAGTCTTGCTTGGTGGAAAGTATTCGGCTATGAAAGCGGCAGAGAGTTGCTTCTAAGTAGTGATTAAATTTTTCGGAATGGTATAGACCCAAGCCTTTGCTTGATCCCTTAGTGAGAACGGGAAAAGCCTTTGTTGAATGGCATCTTGAGTAACCCCATGGTATTTCACCCTGTCACAAATCTCTAAAAAGACCGAGAGATGGAGGTTTGAGTCCTCCGATGGTGATCCTAAAAATCGGTGGTATTGTACCATGGTAATAAGGGTCGGCTTCAACTCAAAGTTGTTGGCTTCCACACTAGGCCTTGTGATTCCCGAATAAATGCCATAGTTGTTTGGTGCAATGTAGTCTTCAACGGTTCTTTGATCTTCTTCCATGTTTGAAGATGAGTGAGATTCTTTTTGTGCTCCTGGACACTTTTGTAGCTTTCTCCTTGCACAAAATAAATTCTCAATCTTGGGGTCTCCTTCTTCAAGATGCACCCTAAGATTTTGAGTAACGGGCATGCAACGAAGAAATCACTACAAGAAGAACAAGAACAAGAACAAGAACAAGAGAGTGGTTATAAGTTTTTAATACATATATAAATGAAACGACAAAAGGAAAAGATCTAGTCTTAGTAGTCAATGCTTAATTAATGTCAACCATGCTCACCGACAATGGCACCAAAAACTTGATAGGCCCGGAACTGCACGGTACTATCGCGTAGTATAAAAGATATTGAATCCAAGGGAGCACTCGTTGATCACCAATTTTACACAATCTAATAATCTAGATCAAACAAGAGATGTGGAGTTTTTGGTTTTGATTTTATAGAATTAACAAGAAATGCAAAGTCTAGAACTAACTAAAATGATAAAAGGTAGATTTGCGTTAATTGATGGATGTAAGGCTAGGATTGGGGCTGACCAAAATGATACCATGCAATGATATGCAAGTAAATCTCTAAGGTTGCAAGTGATGGTCTACAATGGTCAAATATACTAATATATCTCTTATCCTCTTTCAAGGTATAAGAAAACTACCCTAAACCTAATTAACTCCTACTTTCATGGTAACTAACTCAAGATTCTGGGCATTAAGATTTATGACAATTCAAACAACCACTAGGAAAATAGGCCTACTTTCGTGGTCTTAAAAGTCCTAGCTCAAATCTTGAGGTTCCAATGTCAAATATCAACTTTCAATGTATATCTAACATTTAATACATGTACAAATACTAGTTATCTAGGAATTTTCACAAACACTTGGTGTGCAAGATTTGAGTAGTAAACCAAAACTCATTCAACCAAAGAGAAAAAAAACTTCACCAAATCATCACATAATCATCATTGGGCTACTCTCAATCCCAACACAAGCAACTACTCACTCATAATATTCAAAGACATGGCATAAGAAATCAAATCAACCATCAAACACATGTAAACAATGAACAACAATACAAGAAGTAAAGAGAATGAGTAACAACTACTTATCATTGAACCAAACACTAGAGCTATCATTGCACCATGAGAAGAAGGTTGAAACTTTGATCATCTTTCAAGTCTTGCAACACAACACAAGAGTGTTCAACAACCCAAATAGTTCTAGAATCTAACAACAAGCGTAAACCCAATTACTAGTTTAAGTGGAAAATGATGTTTTAGAGATGATTCTAAGGGAGATAATAAAATCTAAGCTAACCCTAGAAATGGAGGCTAAGGAGTATATGTAAAGTTGGGGCATAAGTCTCAAAAGTTGCCCTTACATGTCCTATTTATATGAGCTAAAATGCATTTAAGTGTTCCTGGTGGGTACCACGGCCGTGGTGGTGACAAAATGTGTATTCTTCAGCTTGTGATGACATGTGATTGTGTTGTCCGACACCGATAGGTTGTGATCCTCTTGAAGTGCATTTTTCTTCACCAAATCTTCAAGTTAATGCTCCTTTGGTCTTGTCCAAGCTTGAGCTAATTCCGAGTTGATCCCATCATGTTCCCATAGCTCTAAAAAATTATCCTACAAGACCAAAACGACAAAAAGGCAGAGATCCGATCAAAGCAAGAAAAAATCCTACAAAATGTCTAAGGAAGTGTATCTTTTATGAACAAAATGGGATTAATATGAGTCAAGATGTAGCATATAATCATGTTGTCAGCATCAGAGTGCAATTTTCAAAATTGTCTTCCGAGAGTACATAGGGAGGTGAGTCCAAACCAAGTGCTTCTATGTAGAGGGCCTCCCAAAGAGGCGCGATTCGGCCAACATCCCGTTAACCAGGTAGGTCCTTCAACGCGAGATGTGGAGGTAGTATTCAGTTTTGGAGATTTCCACATTAGTGGAGAATGCCCCAAATTCCCCCAGTCCTTGAAGAATGGATCTTTCCGATTGACACCAAAATGGAGGTAAGGAACTTGGGGGATGCTTTTGAGGTGATGCTTGCGACATTGAAGAGGATCGCGCTGTCCTATTCTTGGACGATGGGAGTGGAGTTGGTGCTCCTGGACGAAGGATTCTGGGACTTAATTTGCTACAATCATTGTCTTGTAGTATCACCTGATAGCCTAGAGGGAGGTTTCAGAATCTCACTTCCTCCTTATTACTGATTTATTGTGACTTTTGAAGGGCTCTTCATATTTCACTTGTCCAATTGTCAACACATGAGTGGAGATTTTTGACCGGATATGTTATGAGGCGTAGAAATCTCAAAATTTGCCTAGCAAAAATGCACACGAAGAAGGTGCTTTAGGTAAAACTCCATGAAAAATGTAGATACTCGAGAATTTCAGGTGTTGGGTTATAAAAATGAAAAGTTACTATAAATAGTAAGGTCAATGGTTGATGGATTACTAAAAATAATAACTCTATCTTTAGTGTGTTTCCGAAAAAAGGAAAGTCAATCGTTAATTGGGTAAGATTATTTGGAGTCCGAAGATGTAATCTGATAACTTAGACTCTTAGCGTATGGCGTGAACGGGTTAAAAACATTTGTGGACATCTTTAAGATTTATCCAAATAAGCACTAGTTAGTCTTGAGATAAAAATAAATATAAGTGATGGATCAAAACTTGGTGTTTTGATTAATGATGTACCAATTAGATTTAAGTTTAGAATTTTCATTTGGAATCCCACAGGAATTGTTGTGTTCGAGACAACATCGTACAACGGGTGTATCTTTCTCCACAAAACTCGGATTTGATGATTCAAGATGCGTTGGAAACTAGACTCGGAGATCTACAATTCTCTAATTTGCATTAAGACGTAATTTCAACAAGAAGTGGTTCGAAATTGCGCGCCAATATGGGTTATTAAACAGTTTTATTCCACATTGCTCATCTTAGAAATACTAATAAAACTCTCATCCCACATATGAAAGAGAAGAAGAAGGGTAGGGGAAACAAATATACATAGAGGTCTAGACACCATTCGTCCAAAGTTCATAATTTGTAAGATGTTTCGCGATAGGCGGAACCAGTCTTTTTGACGGGTCCACGAAAGCGAAACTCTTCAAATTTTGAAATTATTCGCTATGGCGGGCCCAATCTATTTGACGGACACGCAACATCGAAATAGATGAATTTTTGGGACTTCTCTTATAGTTCATCACCAGTCTTTAACGTTATCTCTCCTAGGGTAGGAGATGAAGCTTAGTGTCCTCTTCATAGTCAGGTAAGTTTTCGAGTTTATTACTTTATAACTTTAGTTCTTTCAGTTATTTCAATTCTTAGAGCGTATTTAATCTAGGGTTATGTGGTCTTATATGATG
This sequence comes from Rheum nobile, assembly GCA_027886185.1. Classification (NCBI taxonomy): domain Eukaryota; kingdom Viridiplantae; phylum Streptophyta; class Magnoliopsida; order Caryophyllales; family Polygonaceae; genus Rheum; species Rheum nobile. Next base: position 1,140,805 of record WOAB01000065.1, read on the forward strand.
TGATCCTGCTTAGGGTCAATCATGAAGATCAAGAAGGCCAAGATCCTCAAGCTGCTTTGCTCCTTCTAAGGCCTCCTTTCTCGGCGGTGGCGCTCATAACTACTCAAACCCCGACTCCACCAACCCCGCTACCACTTGGCTCGCAAACCAATGAGACACAAGGCTCCACTGGACCCAAGAAGGCCCCACAACCAAGGTTGTTCAAGGAAAATGATCAAATGTTCAACCAACTCCAGTTGGCTTCCCGGACGCGAGGACATTCTAGGGTTTTCATGTTCCTTCTCGGCATTCTCCACCATCATGGCAACTTTGCTCGAGCCATAGCTTGTCTATAAGTAATTATAACTCAAAAGAAGCCATATGAACCAAGGAGTGCCAAGCAAATGTGAAGGGTGCTCGGTGGTTCTAGTGCGCCAAGCCTATGACACGCTCGCACCCGCGCTAGAGTGACATATCTTCATTCCTCATGGGCTCAATTTCAATTCCCTCGTGTGTTTGGGCCCATTTTTGGAGGAGGCCCAATTAACTCATCCAAGTACCATTTTATAGAAGGGAAAGATCAAAATACTTTCGGTTTAAGATTCATTAGATCTAGAAAACACTAATTAGAGGAAGCTTTTACTAGGCTAGTTCAAGAGTTTTAAACTCCAGTATAGTATGCCTATTTAAGCAGGCCTCGTGAGCCTTTTGTAATAATCAGATGCATAATAAAAAAACAGAGATATCTCCTTTGAATTTTTCCAGAAAATTCAGTCTTTTGCTCGTGTGTAATATCGGGCTTTTGATCGACTAGTTTAGGGTGCGTAATATCCCTATGCTCTTTGATCTTGTTCTATTATCTTGTGGTGTGTCATATCCATGTGAGTCTATGATACTTATCTCTTCGATCGCCATCACAAATCAATCGCCACATCCAGATCTATTCATCACCATCACCCACTTCATCAAAACCATATCCATCATCATCAACACCTCCTTTGCTGAACTGCCTGCGATCCTTCAGTAGATTTCGAATAACTTCGGATTCCCTGATCCGTTAATGCTCTAATATTGATCAAATCATTTAGACTTCCGGATCTAACTCTGGGTTTTGGAATCACCCAATTCGGAGTTCGGAGCAAAGAGAACGAGCCAGTTGAATCCAAGTCAGATTTCTGGAAGTTTGATGTCGATTCCTTGGAGGTCTAGGGGGCTTCACCTTGCACTGTGGACTTCACGATCCTACCTTTTAGCATTATACCACGCAACCCTTTTTTGGTTTCTTGAGGGTGGGCGTTGTCTCGGTCTTGCGCGATTGATGGTTCGACAACCATCAATGTGGTGGTTGCATGTGATGTGAGCGTGGTGTGCTCAAAAGGAATCCATGGTGGTTGGCGTGTTCATGGTTTATTTCTATGATCTTCATAAATAAGGCAAGTGGTGATTCACTCTTGTCATTTCAGTTATTCTTTTGACCGACATAAAATATTAGAATTGTTAATTATTTGGGTAATTTCTAAAACCTAATTAATTTTGGGAACACGTTTGTGCTTATATGATTTTCGAATATAGGTTGATAGTTATTATCGATATATATAGTTATATAGTTGTGCATTATTAATATTGCATCGCCTTAATTACAACATCGTGTGTGAACTTTGTGTACGTGCTATGTGTGGACTTTATAGTCTTTAAGCATGAACTTTATAGTCGTTAAATATGGACTTAATAGTCGTGTGTTTCAGCGATACTATAGCCTTGCGAGGCATAATGTAACACCCCCCGACTTATGTCGGTAGTGCCACACGCCAATGACCTCAGACGTTAATGTCCAAAGTCACCCCAGGCTTTAATCGGAACAATTAAACTTAAAGAAATACATAATTATTAAATAACGAAAGAATAACCAGTGAAAGACGTTTTAAATGAATAATTCAACCCTTTAATTAAAATTCCTCTCATAAAATGAGAAGGACGGTTTTACAACAAAGTATAATGACAGCGGAAGACTTTTAAACATAGTCCTAATTACATCTATTTCAAATTAGACAGACACGCCTTGGAAATATCACTTCTTAAAATGCAACCTTCAACTGCAAGCCTTCTCTTCGATTGGTTACTTCAAAACGTCAGGGACCAACCACTGATGTGCCGTATAGGACGGATGACACCAGCCAACCATGCAAGGAATAAAACCCAGTTGATTAGTCTAATGAAAGACTATGCAAGGGTGAAAATAGAATGGTTCTAGTGATCGTAATCGTTTTACTATCATTGTCCCTCGAATAATAACCGAAGGAATGATACATAAATCGGAACTTTCACGGAATGATATAAAATGATATGCACTGAAAAGAAGACTCCAAAGGAATTGAGTATTATAGGAAACGTATGAAGAATTGTTTGGGAACGTTATGTTTTCACACACAAGTTTTAAAACACGACCTTGATTATTTGGGTCCACGACCAACCTTACCGCGTAATGCGAATCTAGATTGGAAAGAGGACTTATTCTAACAAGAGTTTGGGCGGTTTCCACGTTCTACTCCTCGCCCGAGGGTATATTAATTATGTGCACAACGACACTTATCTTATTTACTTCCAAAACGCACATTAACGTTGAAGCTTTTAATTTCACATCTCGCAATGAGATATAGAATGAGAATCAATCCCAAAGATTGGGAATACCTCCCGAAGATTGGCACCAACTGAGTGCACCACCCCTATATTCGGATAGGGGTAGGTCATGACCAAAAGAGTGTTAGGGCAATTACTTTCTAACACTGACGTTATAAAGAAACGACTAATCCTCGTAAGGAATTAGTGTTTCTACAAATACTCGTGCTAATCTAGCATTTAAGTTCGCATATAAATCCACACCAAAATCCATTACAGAATATCATATCAAACTATATAATAGCGTTGTTTCTAGCAATATATACAACCTATTATAAAGTCATATTTTAACACATTGTTTAATTAAATCTGTTCCCAAACAGATCACAACAACTTTTATCCCATCTTAATTAACAATCAATTAATTGATAATCAAGGGAAACATGGAATAATGAGCAAGAGCGAACCACCACTTGCCTTAGTCTAGACGAACGTAGTTTTGATCTTGTGGATCGGAAAGACTGGGCACGTGCTCAAATGCCTACTGGAATTCCAGTCGAAATCCACCGTCGTCCCAAGGTCCGTCCCGATGATGCATGCAAAACGAGGTACAAACACCCTAGTTAGATATGGTACCAATAACCAAAACAAAACGAAGGGAAAAAGAACTGAGTCGCGGCCGCGCTGGTATGGCCGCGATCGTGGCTTTGCTGGGTAAAGCCACGGTCGCGGAATTCATACCCGCGGTCGCGGAAATCTGGGCAGAGCCACGGTCACGGTATTGCATAACCGCGGTCGCGGTTCTCCCTCCCGATGCGGCGCTAAGTCGGCTTCGAAGCTTACCGACGACGAAGGCGACGACTTCTTAACTTGGACGAAAGCTCACTACGACCACCACTCTCCGGGCTCCACAAGGCACGAACACGAACTCCGGCAACACTCCGACAATGACTGTGAACTCCGGCGATGATGAACACACGAGCGAGAGAGAGAGAGAGAGAGAGAGAGAGAGAGAGAGAGAGAGAGAGAGAGAGAGAGAGAGAGAGAGAGAGAGAGAGAGAGAGAGAGAGAGAGAGAGAGAGAGAGAGAGAGAGAGAGAGAGAGAGAGAGAGAGAGAGAGAGAGAGAGAGAGAGAGAGAGAGAGAGAGAGAGAGAGATAGAGCTACAGATTGGATGAAGAATAAGGGCTGACACGACCTCCTTATATAGGGGAAGAAGAGCCTCAACGCCGGCAACCCAAGTGGTTCACCTCCCCCACCGGAGAAACGCCGGCAAATGAAGCGACGCAACGTGGGGAAGAAGGAAGAAGACGAACATGGGGATTTCCGCGGTCGCGGATTCATAGCCGCGATCGCGGTTTCCCCTGGGCGAAACCGCGCCTGCGGTTTTCAACCCGCGGTCGCGAAACCGCCACACTCGCGGTTCTTGACCTTAGGTCGCGGGTCTCGTTGGAGGACATGCTAAATTATACCCTTAGCATTCCCAAGTACTTTATGACCCATAATCTTATTAAACGTATAATCTTTCGTTCAAAAGATTATTACAGAGATTACAGAAATTGTCCGATACGTCTTTCTTACAAAACGACAGTTTGAGACTTTTAGGGTTATTACACATAATGACCATTGCGTCTTATCCACACATTAAGGATAAGAGATGTTTAAGCACCTTGCTAGTGCAATTGGGTTGGATGTAATGTCGCCATATGCTCTTCAAGTTTTATTCGAGCTTGTGTTAAAAGCTTTAAGAATAATCTTGGTGTGGTGAAATTAAATAAGATAAGTGTTGCGAGAACATAACTAATAAACTTCGAGCGAGAAGTACAACATGGAAATCGCGTGTGCTCCAGTTTAAGCGGGTCGTCTTTCCAATCAGGATTCGTATTATGCGGTGAGGTTGATCGAACCAATTAATCAATGGAGTTTATATATGTTATATGTTGATTGTAAAACATTCCCCAAACAAATCATATCTTATTCCCATAATACACACATTAATTTTGGGTATTCTGTTAGTGCATATCTCTTTTGTCCATCCTTTGTTTCAGTGGAAGTATTTTAGTTATATATCCTCTATTGAATTTTATTTGAGAGGCAATGATGTTAACTAAATATGACCACACAGAACCTCACATAAAATACTCTTGAGTAGTCTTTCATTAGACTAACCAACCACTCTTTTTCCTTGCATGGTTGGGTGGTGTCATTCGTCCCATACGACACATCAGTCGACTTGCCTCAAGTTGTCTAGAAGTAACAAGATGGAGAAGAAGGCTTGCGGTTGAAGTTTAGTTTTGAAGAATTTTCAAGGTTGTTGATATACAAGATTTATTCTTCCTAATTAATGTAATAGGTGAAATGATAAATAACCTAGTCATGTAATTATGATTTATTTAAAATCTCCCACTGTATTTTCAATATCATTTGTAAAAAGTTATCTCACAATTTACGAGGGAAATATTATAACGATTGGATATTCATTTCAAAAGTCTTTTGCTATTCTTTTATTATTGAATATTTATTATACGCATAAATTGTTTGGACTAAGCCTAGGGTAGATTTGGACATTAAAGTATGAGGTTGCTGGCGTGCGACACTACCAACATAAGTCGGGGGTGCTACAATGTGAACTTGAGCCATCCTATGTTAAAGGTGATTGATAAACTGTCAAATGAAAAATCATGGAAAAGCAGTGGTTCTTAGTTCGCGATATTGCCAACAAAAACTTTTTCATCAACCCCTTTCCTTTGAAGTTAATGAGACCACAAGACTTTCCAAAGTCGATTAAAAAAGTGGCCACTGACCCATTTAGGAATCATAGGACACACCATCTTGGTGAGATGAGATTACTCAAGCATGCCTTGAGAGATCGGGTCTAAGTCTTCCTTTAAGGCGTGAAGGTCGACAACATGTTTTAATCCACTTGTTTGATGATTGTTGAGATTACTCTTATTTTAACTACTCGTCTATTTTCCAGGTATGGTTTTGTCTAGCTCCCTCCAAGAGGCCACCAAAAAAAGGGCGAGGGCACAAGCCTAGGGTGCCACCTCCAAGGTCGCGGTGTCACGAAGGACAACGGCCCAAGTGCCAATGACTTCTTCCAAGAGGTTTACATGCACTAAGACTTTGATTGGAGGTCAATGCCCGCAGGGTAGGGGCATGGGCAGTGTTTCTGGGACTGAAGGGCACACCCAAACGCTACGGAAAATGAGGGAGCTTACAGTGGTTGACAAGGATCCACCAAGGTAGACAACCACCGAGGGGGTCCCGGGAAACATTATCTCCCCTATCTCAAGTGAGCATACGCCAACTATGAAACAAGACTAGCCCATGGCCTCTCCTCAGCAAGAAGAAAGGTCAAAGCGGATACATGACAAAGACTCATCCCCTTGCTGAAAACATGCCCGCATAGCTGAGGAGACTTCTAAGGAGATATTGACTCCTACGGAACACGACTTTTACCAAACTTTTGGGATGTGCCACCAAGGAATACGAAGCTGGAACGCCTCAAACCTACATTCGATATCTACCCGACCTATGGTGCGCGATGAGGAGGGTCAACATCTACAATGTCGTGTACGAGACAATGAACTATTTTAGAGCTGGTTAGTGTAAGACCCGAGGCCTTAGTAGCATATCCCATGCCAACCTGAGGACTTTCCAGGAGGTCATCCATCTCGGTACTACTCTAGCCCTAGCATGCTTAATTTTAGAGTTTTTGTCCTCACTTGAACCCTGAAAAGGAAGAGCTCATGTTGACATGTGTAGCACTATGATCCTTATGAACTATTACAAATCTAGGGTGTTACAATCACCCCCACTTAAACCCTTGATGACCACATCAAGGCCCAAAGACCGCCCTATGGGTCGAGTGACCGCCATCCAGGTCAAGTCCAGTCGTAACCTAGAGTCGGCTCTGATACCATCTGTAAGACTGAGGCCTTAGACGCGCATCCCATGCCAACCCGAGGACTTCCCAGGAGGTCACCCTTCCCGCTCTCGCCCAAACACGCTTAACTTCATAGTTCTTTGTCCTCACTTGAACCCCAAAAAGGAAGAGTTCTTGTTAACATGGGTAGCACTCTAATCCTTATAAAGGATTACAAATCTTGGGTGTTACAATTAGTGACTTTTCTTTCAATATTTTAAATGTAATTTTATGTTATGCTTTGACCCTATCATCTTGTGTGGAAAAGGCGTGACTTTTTCATTACAACATATTCTGCCACAACCGGATAACGATGGATGCCATGGATGAAAGAGTCGTGACACTGGCCGCCAAGGAGAAGGACAAGATAAAGGCTAAGTAAGAATGTGATCGCATTTCTCTTGAGCTCGAAGAGGTGCACAAGAAGAATGAAGAGATCACACTTCAAATCAACAAGGCATCGAAAGAGAAGGAAAAGGCCGACTCAGCTTGGTCTCAAGCAAAGGCAAGCTTAAGCCAGGTCCAACAGGAGAAATAAAGTCTCATGAACTCCCAGCACATGGGCAAGGAGAGAAACCAATTGATGACGGATCTGGTGATTGCTCAAGCCAACATAGCAAAGGTGTGAGAAGAAGCGGTTGACTCAGTGCACCAGAGATGGAAGTTGAAAAGGTAGATGAGTTTGTGGAGAGTTGATGGCAACGCCATCGAGTCGGGATCAGGAAAGCGAAGGCCAATTATCAACATCTCGACCCTTCTATTACATATTTTGAGTTGAACATTCTGACTATGTTGACTTGGATGGATAATCACTTATAATTAATATGTCCCATGCTTCGGTCAGAAGTGAAGATAGAGTTGTCGCTGAGGGTGCATTGGAGCCTACCCCCTCTGTTCGCAGGGATACCACAACTCTCTACGCCGCCCATGAGCCAGTATCTGGATTTGTTCCCCCTATCGAGGAGACTTGATTTGTCTTGTCATTTTTGTTGAAACTAATATTGACACAATGACACCGGATACCCTTCAAAAGGACATGTTTTGGGCATTTTAGACCTATGTAATTTTTAAAATTCAACTCTTCATTGTTGCACTTATACTTTTCTTTCTGGCTTTCAATCTATGCTTATGTTTTTACGTTATCTTGGAAATTTATGATCAAAAGTCCACCCAAGAAACAATAGCGGGATGACAGCCCCAAGCGTGATGCTTGAGGGATCTCATCCTCCTAAGGGATAGTAGTGCGTTAGAAGCCCCAAGCGTGATGCTTGAGGAATCTCATCCGCTCAAGGATAATAGCACGATGGCAGCACCAAGCGTGATGCTTGAGGAGTTTCATCCGCCTAAGGCATAATAGCGTGGCGGCAATTCCAAGCGTGATGCTTGAGGAATCTCATTCGTCCAAGGGATAATAACGCAATCGCATCCCTAAGTGTGATGTTTGATGGGTCTTATTAAGGGAAAATAGGGCGATGGCATTCCCAAGCGTGATGCTTGATGAATCTCATCCACTTAAGGAATAATAGAGCTATGGCAGCCACAAGCGTGATGCTTGATGGATATCACCCGCCCAAGGGATAATAGTGTTATGTCAGCCTCAAGCGTTATGCTTGAGGGATTTCATGCGCTTAAGGATAATAGCACGATAGCAACCTCAAGCGTAATGCTTGAGGGATCTCATCCACCCAAGGGATAATTATGCGATGACAGCCCCAAGCGTGATGCTTGAGGGATATCATTCGCCCAAGGGATAATAGCATGATGGAAGCCTCAAGCTTGATGCTTGAGGAGTCTCATCCATATAATGGATAATAGTGTAATTGCATCCCCAAGCGTGATGCTTGGTGAATCTCATCCACTTAAGGAATAATAGAGCTATGGCAGCCCCAAGTGTGATGCTTGATGGATATCACCCGCCCAAGGGATAATAGTGCGATGTCAGCCCCAAGTGTTATACTTGCGGGATCTCATCCGCTTAAGGATAATAGCACGATAGCAGCCTCGAGCATAATGCTTGAGGGATCTCATCTGCCCAAGCGATAATTGTGCGATGACATCCCCAAGCGTGATGCTTGAAGGATCTCATTCTCCCAAGGGATAATAGCGTGATGGAAGCCCCAAGCTTGATGCTTGAGGAGTATCATCCACATAATGGAGAATAGCTTAATTGCATCCCCAAGCGTGATGCTTGAGGGATCTCATCCTCCCAAGGGGGATAAGAGTGCGATGGCATCCCCGAGCATGATACTTGAGGGATCTCATCCGCTAAAGGGATAATAGCGCGATGGAAGCCCCAAGTGTGATTCTTGAGGGATCTCATCCACTTATGGAATAATAGCGCGATGGCAGCCACAAGAGTGATGCTTAAGTGATCTCATCCGTCCATGGGATAATAGCGAGATGGTAGCCCTAAGCATGATGCTTGAGGAATCTCATCCCTTTAACGGACAATAGTGTGATGGCAGCCCCAAGCGTGATGCTTGAGGGATCTCATCTTCCCAAGGGATAATAACGCGATGGTAGCCCCAATCTTGATGCTTGAGGGATCTCACTCACTAAAGGGAAAATAGCGCAATGTCAGTAAGCGTGATGCTTCCTCTTAAGAGATAATAGCTGTAAAGTAAGGGTTGATAGTAGAATGCCCGATGGGCTACTTTATTATGAGATTAGGACATTACACATTATACTTCATTAAGCAATCCATGTTCCAAGACTTGGGGAGTGTGTTACCATTCTTGTTGCGAAGCTTGAAGGCCATGTCGGTCACCTCTTCGCCCAACATGTATGGTCCTTCCCACTTTGCGTCCAGTTTCCCTCCATCAACGCGACAAAGGACGAAGTCACCAGTCTTGAGCCCCTGCAAGCATCTCTTCTGATCATGGTAAGCCTTAACCCTTCTCTTAAATTCAAGGGGTTTGAGGGCAACCCCTTCTCGACGCTCTTTACTGAGGTGCATTATGATCCTCACAGACTCGTTGTTCTCTTCTCCATTGAAGTGAAGAACACACGCTGAAGGAATTAATTTTTCAAAAGGGACAACATCATCCATCCCGCATTGTGAAGGGAGACTCCCATGTCCCCTTTCTCGGCGTGGTCCTATAGGTCCATAAGACCAAAGGCGGGAGCTCGGACCACATTCCTTGTGCACCAGTCATCTTTAATCTGAGATCATCGAGGATTCTTGCATTAACATTCTCGACTTTCCTATTCTACTGTGGGTGGAACACATAAGAAAACTTGAGGTGGATGCCTATGAATGTGCAAAAATCCCTCATCTCCTTTGATTCAAACTGCGGACCATGATAATTTATTCTCGTGAGGGACACCAAATATGCACACCAAATGCTTCCATAAGAAGAAGTGAATGCTTCACACTCTGATTTTTTCGAGGGCTTCAAACACCACGCATCTTATGAAGTACTCTACAATAACCACGGTGTACTGTACTTGCCCATTAACTTTTGGGAATATGCCCAAATTGTCCATTCTCCACATCGCAAATGAATAAGGCGCGTAGGTGGTCTTAAGGGGGTTGCGGGTTGGTGAAGTGTGTTTCCGAAATGTTGACACTTATCGCATTTTTCAACATACTTCCTTGAGTCTGCATGCACCGTTGGCCAGTAGAAACACAGGCGAAAAATATTTTGGACTAAGGCCCGTCACCAAAGCTAGATGACCTCCATAGACTCTCTCATGGGAATCTCTAAAAATCTCAGCAGCTTGGGTCATGTCGACATAGAGCAAGTCAACGTTGCCATAGCCCCTCTTATGTAGTCTATCACCCTCATGCAAAATCGCGCCACTACCAACCTCAATTTTCTCGCTTCCGCGGAGTCTCTATGAACCACCCCATCTCGTATATAAGAGACCAAGAGGGTACACTAATCTTCCTGCTCTACCACCATCATTACTTTCTGGATTCCCCTCTTCAACCTTTGTTCAATCAGTACTTTGTTCCCACTTTCCAAGGGCATAGCGGCTACAAACTTGGCCAGAGCATCAAGATCACAATTCGAAGCGCGAGGAATGACCTTAAGAGAGAAATAATCCAAAGAAGAGGTCAAGGTCCTTACTTTTGGTGGTCACAAGTAGCATGCCAGAATTTGCTCTATAGGATCCGTTCACCTAGTGAGCCACCACCTCAAAATCTGTGAACGCATTAACCTTTCGAGCACCACTTAGCAATGTCATATCTACTCTTGCGGTCAACACCTCATACTATACTTCGTTGTTTGTAACTGGGAACGCGAAGTTAAGAGCAAGCCTCGACTCTAAGCCGATTGGTCCCTATAGGACTATACCAGCTCCTCCCCCTACATCACAACTTGACCCGTCAATGAACAACTTCCAAGTGTTATTCTCATCAGCACCCCCCCTTCCTCATGGAGGGTGATTTTGACGATAAAATCATCAAGCGCCTCAGCCTTGATAACGATCCTAGGTACATATGACCCGCCAACGAACAACTTCTAAGTTTCATTTTTAACAATATAAAAGTTAAACTATGCCATATTTAAGATCAAAATATTTATTAAACTTATTTTGGAGAAATGTTAAAAGTCTAATAAACATTTTCAAAGTATAAAACCTATTGTTAGTTGTTTTGGGCAAAAAGATATCAAACCTAAATTGCCTTCGATGTGGTACTATTAGTCGAACGAATCAAATTATAACTTCAAACAAATCAGAGAATCAAAATGATGAGACGAAATAATGATAATAAAGCTTAGCTATGACGAATCGAAATGGAGAATATTGAATCGGTCCAAGCACAATCGAATGAACTTCCTCAATATATCGAACGAGCTTTTAGTATATCGAGAGCTATGGAATTTCAGTACATCAGCAATGGAGTCGTAGACAATCTCTTACAATGGACTGATTACAATCTATTTAAAATGAGGGGACTTAATGCTAGATTTTGGAAGATCTCTTAGCCATTTAAATGCTAAGATTATGCCCATGATTTTCGTTCGGATGTTTCAGGGAGCCGTTGGTCGCATCAACAAACAGGCCGGCTTCTCCGCATGATGGGCTTTAGCCTTCAGTCGTCTGTGGGCCGGTCCAATCTGATCGAAACGTGGCCCAACAATTGCCCCAAAGAAAACCGGATGAGTAATCGTCGATCTTGGGCGGTTTTCTTTTCTTGTGGATCGTGGACACGTGGCTTTGGATCGGATTACTCATCTGTGGGATCAGATCCCAGCCTTGCCAATAAATTAATTTGACCCTTGTCTCTCTTTACCGCATGTAACTTCTTCTCCCTAGGTAACTCTTCTTCTTCCCAAGTTTGAATTTTTTTCGACGTTTTGTTCATGGCTGCCTCTAACTCGGAATCAAGTTCTGAGGATCGCCCCCCTCTCTTCCTTCTCAGTGAGCATGATAGCGTTCTGAACGTCATGACCCAGGCTGAACTCGACAGGGTTTTGCAAGTTGGAGGCTTTCCCAAGGGCACCAGAGCTCGTCTCCCTTACCTAGACGAATGCGCTGATTCTAGGTGTCCGGGATGTGTATGCTTTTACGAGTATCCCTTCAAAATAGGTCATATCTTTCCTTTTTCTGAGTTGGTCCAATCAATGCTTTCCTCCTTCTCTCTTGCCCCTTGCCAAGTAATGCCTCATGCTTGGCGTATGCTTAAGGTTTTAGACCGCTTGAATAGGGACTTCGTTGTTGGCATAGATTTTAGGGTTCTGGATTACAACTACTGTTTGGGATCCAAGCGATCATACCAATACAACTTTCGATGCTGTTCCGATTGCCAACCCTTGGTTTTGAAGTTGAATGTGAACGACCGTGGATGGAAAAAGCGGTTCTTTTTTGTGAATATTGCGTCATTGGGTCTGGGGGCGATTGTCCGTTCTTGCTGACCGATTGGATGTGGAGAGGTTTGTGTTCTTTCCTATGCTTGAGATTGGTCGCATGGCTTTTAACTTTGGCTTACATGTAACTTTTTGCAGAACCTGAGATCGCAAAACCAGAGGAAGATCTTGTCTTGAAATCGAAGACGCAAGCGGTCTTGAAGCTTTCGAAGATCGAGAGGACTTTCGCCAAGAACAGTGTTTTTTCGTCCGCTCAGTCTCTCCCTGTTGAAGTAGTTTCGCCGATGTCGTCTTCTTCCAAACGTGAGCACTAGTTAGGTTTATCTTGCTTTATCTCTTTTATCCACTGTAACTGACTTTTCCCCTTCCAGATGCAGCTTTGTCTCGTGGTGAGAGGTCCAATGCTCGTCTCTCGGCAAAAGATCTGTTAGAACAGAGGATGCGCTCCAAGGCTCTCCTCAAAGGTTGTCCCTTGAAGTCGCTTCCTCCAAAATCGTCCGGCCATAAGAGAAAGTCTGTTCGTGTTTCAAACGAGGCGTCGAAAGGCAAGTCGGTGAAGAGGACCATTGGCTTTCCTGAACTCTTGACTTTGCCGGTGCCTGACGACATTGAAGATCTTCCTGTCTTGGATAGCTTGGAGGTGGCTGCTACGAGTTCTTGGACGGTTTAATCTCAAACTTCTCTCTTTTTTTTTTTTATGGGACCTTTGTTCGTGGCGAGTTTGCTGACTTGCTATCCGTGTGCACAGGTCTTCCAGCATCTTCGATCTAGCCACCTGAAGACTAAACAGATGTGGGACGATGCTCAGCTGAAGATCTCCCAAGCCGAGAGCAGGGCAAAGGAAGCGGATGCGTTGTTGCAGGCGTCAGAGGGTGCGCGTCGCACCATTGAATATGACTTGAGGGGTTCTGAGCATCGGATAAGTGAATTGGAGGCCCAGCTTGAGAATGCCAAGAAGGAGGGCGGCAAGGTTGCTACTGATGTTGGAGCCTACTTCACGCTTGAGTCCAGGATTGAGATGATGGAGGATTTCAAGGCTGGTCGCCATGAATCGTGGGATCTGGAGAAGGAACAAGCTTACCTAGATGAGCAATTTCCCAACGGTTGCCCCGGTGTTAAATTCCGTCAAGCATGCGGGACTGTCGGAGCCGTGATGGGAGAAGGAGCTGAGGTGAGTTCTGGTCGAACAGAAGTGGCACCCGATCCTGTCCTTGACGCTGCCCCAGGTAAGGATGTCAAAGCATGAAGTTCTTCATGCCTTAGTTTGTTGATTTATCGTTTGGATATTCGAACTAGTTGTGTTTGAAAGTCCCTCCGTTGCGTGGGCAAACTCTACATTTTGGCAACCCGTCCACCATCGCGGGTTGCGTGTTTGTAAGATAGTGATGATTGGCGTTTCGCCCCCCTTTTTTTTGAATAGCACTCTTTGGTTCTAGCGAATGCTGCGTTTGATGTATGTTTGTATGGATGCGTCTTCCGTTTCGGAAAGAGGGAAGGCATGTGAATTGTATTAAGTTTAGTCATGACAGTTGTATATCATAATCCAGGGAGGTAAGCAAATGTGTCTTGCATTGAATGTTTCGTTTAAGGCTTTGTATACCTTATTTTGTAATAAGGCGGGCGGTGTGCCATCGTGCCTTTGTTGTACAACTCCCTGTGTACCGATCGATCGTGTTGTGTAAGTTGTAAGCGCTTTTGTTTGTCTTGAGTGGATCCACTGCTTTGTTTGAATTTGTTGTGCCTGTGTTGGACAAAACAAGATAAAGGGTCGCTAGGAAATGGCTATTGGGGGCGAACCCAACGGCCCTCCGATGCTTAAGTCAGTGAACGCATCCGGTGGAAAAACAAGCGGTTTGAACAAATATAATTGATAAGTCGACAAATGACAAAAGGTTTTTAGAAATGATACTGCTTTAAGTATGTCGCGTTCTAACTTCTTGGGATGATGCGTCCTTCCATGTCTTGCAATCTGTAGGCGCCTTGTCCAACAACATCTATGATTAGGTAGGGTCCTTCCCATTGTGGAGCCAGTTTACCGTCCCTGGGGTCTTTGGTGTTTTGAAATGTCTTCCTTAGAACCCAATCGCCTTCTTTGAAAACTCTGACGCGTACATTTTTGTTATAGCTCCTGGCAACCTGTTGCTGGTATTGGACCATCCTAAGCCTGGCTCTCTCTCTCTGACTTCGTCGATCGTGTCGATGTTATGCGACAATTCTTCGTTGTTCTGTTCTAGGGTTTGCACGCCATACCTGGCTGTAGGGATAAGTATCTCGACTGGTATGACCGCTTCACATCCATAGATGAGTGAGAAGGGTGATTGTCCTGTCGCATTCTTCGGTGTAGTTCTATCGGACCAAAGGATGTAAGGGAGTTCGTCTGTCCATTTGCCCTTGGCGCCTTCTAACCTTTTTTTTAGGTTGTTGATGATGATTTTATTACTGGACTCTACTTGCCCATTCGACTATGGATATCTGGGGGTGGACGTGACTAAGTTGATGTTCCACTGTTCGCAGAAGGCTCTAGTCTTGCGACCGATGAATTGGGAGCCATTGTCGCATACGATTTCTGATGGCATGCCAAATCTGCACAAAATGTTTCGTTTGATGAATGAAATGACTTGATTTTCTTTTACCTCTCGATAAGCTTCGGTTTCGACCCATTTGGAGAAGTAATCGGTCATGGCCAAGAAGAAGACGCGTTGCCCCTGTGTAGGTGGTAATTTGCCGACAATGTCCATTCCCCATCTCATGAATGGCCAAGGCGCAAGTGTAGGATGTAGGGGTTTTTATGGTTGATGTGCGACCGGCGCATGTCGTTGACAGGCATCACATCTTTTGGCATACTTTAATGCGTTCGTGTTCATCGTTGGCCAATAGTATCCCATGCGCCGAGCCTTATAAGCTAAGCTTCGTCCTCCGACATGATTGCCGCACTCTCTATCATGTAAGGATTGAAGAAGTTTCTGAGCTTCGATGGGCGTGAGGCACTTTAGTAGAAAACCTGTGACAGATCGTTTGAAAAGAAAACATTCTTTCATTTCGAAGCATAATGCTTGTACCTTTAGGCGTTTCGCCGTGGCTTTGTCATCTGGTAGGGTGCCTTGTGCTATCCAATCAACGAATGGTTTTGTCCAATTTTCGGAATCGCCTGCCGAATGAGTTTCGGAGTTGTCTTGTGTTATGGTGGTGACCTCTTCCAATTCGTCTTGTTGCTTTGTGTCTTTGGCTGTTCTTGACACTGCTGGTGTTGCGACGTGGACTATGGGAATGTTGGGAAATTCTTTTGGATCTAGCGTTGATCCCAGGTTAGCCAGTGCGTCCGCTTGTGTGTTTAATTCTCTTGGTACTTGGCTGATGTCGAATGTCTTGAATTGTGCGACCAATCTTCGGACGACGCTTAGATATACAGCCATTCTATCGTCTTTGGCAATGTACAATCCTTGGACCTGGTTTACGATCAGTAGAGAATCGCAAACTACCTTTATGTCGTCGATTATGAGATCCCGTGCTAGGTTGAGGCCGAATATGAGTGCCTCGTACTCTGCCTCGTTGTTGGTTGCATCCCATTCACATCTTACTGCCTGGGCTATCTTGTCCCCTTGTGGTGCTTTTAGTATGACACCTAAACCTGTGCCCCTGACGTTTGATGCTCCATCGGTGTGTAGTTCCCAAGTGCCTTGTTCGTCTGTCGCGAGTAGATCTGTTGCTTCTTTTATGGCCTTTTGTTCTAGTGTGGGGCTGAAATCTACCACAAAGTCGGCTAAATCCTGAGATTTGATGGTTGTTCTGGGCTCGTACTCGATTTCGTAGCCACTTAGTTGTATATCCCATTTAGCCATTCGACCTGTGAACTCAGTTTTCCTCATGATTGCTTTCATGGGATGGTTAGTCCTCACAATAATGGTATGTGATTCAACGTAAGGTCTTAACTTGTTGGAGGCCATGACTAATGCCAAAACTAACTTTTCCAATGAAGTGTACCTTGTTTCGGCTGAGAGTAGTGACCGGCTTACATAGTAAATCGGGGATTGTTTGCCGTCTTCTTCTCTTACCAAGACGGCGCTTACCGACGTGTCTGACACGGCCAAATAGATGGGCAATGGCTCGTCATCCTTTGGTTTGGTGAATAGCAATGGACTCGACAGATATTTCTTCAATTCCTGGAATGCCATATCGTGCTCTGCTCCCCATTGGAATGATTTATTCTTCTTGAGTGCGTCATAGAACGGCTTGCACTTGTCAGACTATTTCGAAATAAAGCGGTTCAGCGCCGCTACTCGTCCTGTGAGCTTCTAGACATCTTTGACGCATCTGGGCGACCTTAGAATGATAATTGCTTTTACTTGTTCAGGGCTTGCCTCGATCCCTCTTTGGGTCACCATGTATCCCAAGAATTTCCCTGAAGAGACTCTGAAAGAACATTTAGTGGGATTTAATTTCATGTTATAGCGTTTAAGTACCTCGAATGCTTCCTTCAGGTGTTCGATGTGATCTTCTTTTTGCTTTGACTTGTCCAGCATGTCGTCGATGTAGACCTCCATGGTGTCCCCAATCTGGTCTTTGAACATTTTGTTCACTAGTCTCTGGTACGTTGCCCCTGCATTCTTTAGACCAAAGGGCATGACTTTGTAGCAATAAGTCCCCTGACTAGTGACGAAGGTTGTCTTTTCTTGGTCTTGCGGGTCCATCGGTATCTGGTTATAGCCGTTGAATGCATCCATGAAAGAGAGCATCTCGTGGCCTACCGTCGCGTCGATCATTGCATCAATGTGCGGTAAAGGGAATGAGTCCTTTGGACATGCTTTGTTGA
Organism: Rheum nobile; assembly: GCA_027886185.1. NCBI lineage: Eukaryota > Viridiplantae > Streptophyta > Magnoliopsida > Caryophyllales > Polygonaceae > Rheum > Rheum nobile. Next base: position 1,157,956 of record WOAB01000065.1, read on the forward strand.
GGTCCTTGAAATCTATACAGACCCTCCATTTTCCGTTCTTCTTTTCGACCACCACCACGTTGGCCAGCCACTCGGGATACTTGACTTCCCTAATCTTGCATGTCTCAAGTAACTTTTTGACTTCGTCGTCGACTATTTTGTTTCGCTCGGCGGCGAATTTCCTGCGCTTATGTTTGACAGGGGGAAAACTTGCATCCACATTTATTTTATGAGTTGTGATGTCAGGAGAAATATCTATCATGTCTTCATGAGACCACGCAAAGCAGTCAGAGTTCGACCGTAGGAATTCCACCAACTTTTCACGAGTTGCGTCGTCGAGATCGGATCCGACTCTGACCGTCCGGTCTGGCGAGGTGAGGTCGAGAGCAACTTCGGTTAACTTTTCTGTTTCTGGTTCGATATACTTGTTCGACCTCTCCTCGCCCTGTAATTGCTATGCCGTATTGTTTTCGACCGATTGCTTCATGGATGTCACATAGCATTCCCTCGCGATTATTTGCTCTCCTTTGATCTCTTGGACTCCCCACTTGGTTGGGAATTTAATCGTTTGATGATTGGTGGAAGGGACCGCCTTCATCGAATGTATCCAAGGCCTGCCGATAATGCAATTATAGGGAGATTCACAGTCTAATACCACGAATTTTACCTGTCGGTTGATTCCCCATGCATAGGTGGTTAGGGTGATTTCACCAAGCGAGTATCGGACTTCACCGTTGAATCCGACCAGGGGTAACTTTCTTTTGGTCACGTCTTTCTCAGTAAGACCCATCTCTTTTAGAGTGTTGAGAGTGATCAAATTGGTGGAGCTGCCTGTATCGATTAGTACCTTGCGTATAAGACAGTTTCCAATGGACAAAGATATTACCAGGCTGTCATGATGCTCTGCCCATCCACTAGCGTCGGTCTCATTGAAGGTGACTGTGGGCAAGTCGCTTGTTTCCTCGGGTCTTGGTTCAGAAGGTGGAGGCACGTCGCCTATGCTTATTTTGGCGTGGCATTTTGCCGCGGATTATGAGATCCCGCATATATCTGACCCACCTAAAATGGAGTTGACAATCTTGGCAGGTATACGAGAGGAAGGGCGTTCGTTTTGTACCGTATCTCTTCGTTCCATGGTGGCTTTGGCTCTATCCGAGATGACATCTCGGAGGAGTCCTTGTGATAGTAGCCTTGCGACCTCTTTTCGCAGCGCGACGCATTCATCGGTTTTATGCCCGTGGTCTCCATGGAAATCGCACCACCTCGTCATGTCTTTCTTGTAGTCCGGCTTGTCGTTCTTTCACGGCCATCTTACGTCTTTACCATATTTATCGAACGTCTTACCTAACTCTGCAATCAAAACACAGAAGTTATACGACTGTACCTTGGCGGGTAGCGAAGGGTTTTCCTTCCATTCGTGTCCCCTGTCTCGACTTTGATCATCGTGTCCTCGGAGGTATGGCTGTTGACGCTTGTCCCTGTGATTGTCAGACGTTGATCTGTGGTTGACTCGATCCGAATTTGGCTCGGTCTTGAAGGGTTCTTCGTCCTCTTCCAGTCTGACTTGAGCCATCGTTTTGGCTTGGACATCTTCGAAACTTCGGCAGGGATATTTCGTCAATTCTCGATACAGCTCACTGCCTCGGACCAGACCCCGTCGAAAAGCTTCGACGGATGTAGGGATGTCGCAGTGGGGAATGGCGACCCTTTCTTTATTGTACCTGTTAAGATAAGTACGTAGAGGATCGTTATGCTTTTGGACAATACGATATAGATCGCTAGATTGTTTCTCTAGTCTTCTACTACTAGCGAATTGAATTTTGAAAGCGTTGACTAATTCCACAAAGGATGCAATCGATCCTTGTGGCAGATGCATGAACCAAGTAAGTATCGGCCCTGCGAGGGAGGTGCCGAAACTTTTACACATAACTGCCTCGCGATTGGTCCTGGAGACGGAAATTCACACGAGGACCTTTGACTTCAACTTCTAACCTATACTTTCATATTCAGTTGAATGACCGTCATAAATAGGATCACAATACCATTTCTATTTAATTATGCAAAAGGTCAGTTAAAAGTTTGTTACATTTGTATGGCAATGCTATACTTATTTAATTATCAATATCATAAATGACAATACATAACTCTTATACCACATAATTATATACATTAAATCATGTATATAGATTAAATTCATCATAATATTGTAGTTCGATTTGAATTTTGACACTAGTAACTTATATAATCTCTCAAAAACTAGCAATCGAACCCATCTTCTTCAACAATCGCATACTGAAATATGAAAAAATGTCAGTGTTACATAATCCTAACGTTATGCACCCTTGCTTTTATCTCGTTCACTTTCCAACCAATACTAGACAATAGATACCGATTCTTCAAATATGTCAAATTCCATGTCTACATCCTAAACTGAATTTTCAATGCTGATATCCATATATATTATATATCTCGATTTGAAGATCTAGGAGAGAATGTCCTACAACCAGCAAGAGCATGATATGGGACTTTGATGGAGTTCTTTTTATTCATTTACGTTATTGGTGTTATGCAAACTAGACCAACGGTCCAACGACGATCGGACACGCTTTGTTTGATACTTTTGTGGATAGTGTTAGATAATAAGAATATTATTATTGTTGGGCCCAACACTCTCCTAGGAGGACAGACCAAGCCAGATGGGCCCAGATCCAAGACAAGTCGGAAGATAAGAGAAAGTCGAGAGAATCGTCATAACCTCCGCGGTCGAATGCTTCCCGACCAGATCACGAAGATCATACCGAGCATTAAATGCCTGATTGAGGCAACGGCCACAGCATTCAAAATAACACAATAATGACAGTAATCAAGTACAGAATCTCAGCAATCACTCCCGGCATTGAAGGCAAGATATGGCCAAATCGTAAGAAAACGGTCAGAAAAGGCACTTACCATATTTGGATTCGGAGGGGATAAGAGGGGAACACAAGCTGGAAAAAGGGACACAGCGCATTCTCATGCATAATCAACTCTGAACACACGCACATATAAGCTCTGAATCGCCACCACTTACTCGGGCCGGAATGTCGTTTCACGTCCATCGGTCGAACATCATCATCCCCGGTCGAGTCTGCTCCGACCTACTTCTCTCTAAGGATAAGTTGTAACCCGACTTGTTTCGATCATCAACGCGTTAATAAAATTACATTGTTTCCTTGCATTTCTTATCTATTGGTTGATTATCTATTTGAATTGGTTTGTTTCTACTATTCGATCGACTAGTTACCCCGTCTAAGGCGATTTAGATCGTCTGGTCTTTTCGCCCCAAAACAATTTGGCGCCCAACGTGGGGCAACTTGCCGATCACTCTCTTGAAACCTTTCAAACATGACTATCGACCCACCTACCAACACCGAAGAGCCAAGCCTCGGGGACAACATCCAAGCTCAAGGAAACATGACCCCTACCGGAAATCCTACTCCAACCCAATTCCAAGAGCTTTCCCAGAAAATGACCGCCCTCCAAGAGGAACTAGCCCAACAACGCCAAAAGACCGAAACCCTAGCCACCTTGTCGGCCCAATCCGAAGCCGAGATCACACAACTAACCCGTGAAAATGAGTCTCTTAAGTCGCAGGTACAATCAATGGCCTCAAGGTCTAGGAACATGCCTATCCACAGCAGCGTCCGAACGCGCCTCGACATGGATAGCATCGGGCCAACACCTCCGAGCATACGTCGATCCGGACACACAGAGGGTACATCTCGAACTCATTTTGCTAATCCGTTTTTGACTAACAATGTCACTTTTTCCACACCGATTGGGTCGACAGGGACCCAAATCGATGAGCCGCAGGTTACCAATCCACCAGACATCCTCGCTCTTGTCCAGCAGACACTCGACCGACACATGAAGACGATCGACGATCGCTTTACCAGGCTTCTAGGGGTCCCGCAACCAATCGAAAAGGAAGCGTCTGGCGGATTCGAAGAATCCATGTTCGCCGAAGAAATCACTAGGGTCGATATTCCCAAGAAGTTTCATCTCCCCAACATGGCGACATTCGACGGCACCAGCAACCCAGATGACCATATCTCTCTCTATAAACAAAAACTAATGGCTGCATCTGTTTCAAGGGAGAGCCGCGAGGCTGTCATGTGTAAAAGCTTTAGCACAACCCTCGCGGGTCCCGCACTAACTTGGTTTATGCATTTGCCTCAGGGAATGATGGCATCGTTCGCAGATCTGGTCAACTCTTTCAAGAGTCAGTTCGCCAGCAGTTGGAGGCTCGAGAGACAATCAAGTGACCTCTACCGAGTCACACAAAGGTATAACGAACCTCTCCGAAATTACCTCAATAGGTACAATAAAGAGAAAGTGGCGATCCCCCATTGCGACATCACCACCTCCATCGAAGCCTTCCGACAAGGTCTGATCAAAGACAGTAATCTCTACAACGAGATCACCAAGTACCCGTGTAGAAGTTTGGAAGATGTCCAAGCCAAAACCATGGCCGAGGTAAGATTGGAATAGGATCGTGAGTCACGGAAAGCCTCACACGGATCCGATCCATCTGATCTTAAAAACCCCTCCGACAACCGTCGAGACAGACGTCATCATCCCTATTCTCATAATCGAAACGAGCCGAACCAGGTAAACTCTTTCTATGACAGATCACAGGATTGGAGAGACGGTCCGGCGTTGCCTCCCAGGGTCCAATCTTATAACTTTAATGTTTCCGTGGCGGAGCTCGTCAAGAATTTCGACAAATATGGGAAAGAGGTAAGATGGCCCCGAAAGAGCGACTGACCGGACGTCAAGAAGGACATGAGCCGATGGTGCGAATTCCACGGCGACCACGGTCATTCGACCGACGAGTGCATCGCCCTACGAAAGGAGGTCGCTAGACTACTCGCGTAGGGGCTCTTGCGCGACGTAATCTCGGAGCGAGCAAAAGCCACCATGGAACGGTGAGATCAGGTAAAGCAAAACAAACCCCCATCTCCTGTCCATATGAAAGTTGTCAACACTATTTTAGGTGGTTCGGATATATGTGGAAACACATACTCCGCGGCTAAGCGGCATGCAAAGGAAAGCAAGGGCGATAAGCCCGAAGCGTCGGAATTCAAGCCAAGAAAGGTCCCCGACCTTCCAACGGTCACATTCGATGAGTCCGACTTCGACGGATCAGAAGGTCATCACGACGGTCTGGTAATCTCTTTGTCCATTGGCAATTGCTTAATACGAAGAGTACTAATCGATACAGGGAGTTCAACCAATCTTTTAACCCTCGACGCCCTTAAAGAAATGGGTCTGACTGAAAACGACCTAGTCAAAAAATCAACTCCATTGGTCGGGTTCAGCGGTGAGGTTAAACATACGACTGGCGAAATCATCCTAACCACATACGCTAGGGGAATCAACCAACATGTGAAATTCTTAGTCCTAGATTGTCCGTCTCCCTATAATTGTATTCTTGGCAGGCCATGGATACACGCTATGAAGGTGGTACTGTAACACCCCTAAATCTTAACCCATTTGGAAAGGTATTACCGCCAGTGACCTCAGTGTTCCTTACCGAGATCACCCAAGGCTTTACCGTTTAAATACAATCATGAGATACAAAGGATACAAAAGCATAGTTTTATTCATATTAAAACATGAGTTCCGGGATTACATCCCAATCCCGAATAGGACAAACACAGAGTTTAAACAAAGTACAGCGGAAGTCTTTTATATATATTACAAACAAGGATCTTGACCACAATGGTCATCTCCCAAGGATCTCAACCTAATTAAAAGAAATTATTAAAAACATCGAAAAACCATCGTCGACTCCATAGTCCTTCTAGTCTTCTCATCTACACTCTATCTGATGTTCCGAATCGAACGGATAATCCAGCCCACATGCGGAGAACAATGTCTGTGGGTTAGTCTAATGAAAGACTATGCAAGGGTACAAAGCAGAGTGGTCCGAGTGATCGTAACCGTTTACTATCATTGTCCCTCGAATAATAACCGAAGGAACGATATATAACCCGACACTTTCACAGAATAATATAACAATTAGATATGCACTGAAGAGAAGACTCCAAATGAATTGAGTCTTATAGGAAATTATGACAACTGTCTGGGAACGTTCACAGAATCACACACCAACGAGTTAAAAACTGACTAAGATGCTTCGGTTCAAGACCAACCTCATCGCATACAGCGAGTCCAGATTGGAAAGAGAACGTACTATGATCAAAGTCGAGACGAGCTTTCCTAGCAGCACTATTACTTAGCTGCACTACTCGCCAAAAGTTTATTAATCATGTGTACTCGGGCACATATCTTATTTAATTATAAAACACACGTCACTGAAATATATTAATACTATTAAGCGCGGCTACAAAGCTTTAAATATGAGGGTGACCCAAATTAATATAACACACAAACACACACACACACGAGGCTTAATATTATTCCGAGTAACAACGGAAGTTATTATTACACAGGGTGACCTTACGTTCACCCAGATTACACTGCCACAGTGCTTACACTTTAATTTACAGGGTGACAGTTACGTCCACTCCAATTGCACTAGCTAGGTGCTTAATACACAGGGTGACAATTATGTTCACCCAATTGCGCTAGCAAGGTGCTTAAACACTTCAGATCCTTAAAGGTGGATAGGAAGCATAGGTCATGACCCTTAAATTATTATTCGGAAATTATCCCAAGGAATATTACGTTATAAAGAAACGACAAATCCTTACTTGGATTAGCGTTCCTACGAACATTAAGTTATAAAGAAATGACTAATCCTTACTTGGATTAGCGTTCCTACGAACACAAAGTTATAAAGAAATGACTAATCCTTACTTGGATTAGCGTTCCTACGAACACTCGTGCTAACTAAACAGTCTAACACAACAATTATTCACATTAAAGCCATCCAGGCAATCGACTTAAACATAGAGATAATAGAAACGGCTAATCCTTACTTGGATTAGCTTTCCTATTAACCCACATGCTATTCTAGCATTAAGATTAAATTCACAACAATACCATCACGGTAATTATCACATATAATAGCGTTGTTCTATCAGATATACAACCTATTATAACATTACTTTAATCACGTTTATTTATGAAATTAGTTCCCAAACAAAACAACAGTTCACTCCAATTTAATTAACAATTAAACAATTGATAATTAATGAAACATGGAATGATTAAGCAAGAGCGAACCACCACTTGCCTTAATCCGCAGAGTTTGAACAAAGCCTAACGACGGGATTCCGGGCTCGACACATGAACAGATCTGGCACACAGATTCCTTCGAATCGACCCATAAAGAAACCCTAAGTTAGATTCGACATAAACGAGCACAAACGAAAGAAATCGAAAGAAACGACGTCCGATCGAAGACCACCAAAGCCGAGGCCAAACTAGGCCATCAGCCTTCTGGCGGCGGTCGCCGGCGTCCTTACGGCGGGCGCCGTGTGTTCATGGCGGTGGGCGCCGCTTTGAACATCGGAAAATTTAACGAGGCCAGAAAACTCACCGACGGCGAGCGATTTGGTCCTCTTTCTCCTTGATTTGGATTCTAAGCTCCAATGTGCCTCCAAAGCTCCACTTGGACATTGGAAGCAACACCAAAGGAGCTCCGGCGATCAACTTCAACAACTCCGGCGAGGGCTAGATTTTCCGGCGAGAGCAATTCTGAGGATTTGAGCTACTGATTTGTGCTCAATCTGATCCCCAAGCATCCCCTTTTATAGCCAAACATTAAGAGGATAAGAATGGGCAAGGCCGAGCAATGTGGAGGCCTTTCATTGGCGTCGTCAGAGCTCGCCGGAAGCACAGGGCTAGCCCTCTGCTACTCCGTGGCGGTCGCCGACGACAGCTCCAGGTCGCCGCTGCCTTGGCTCCACGGCGGCGGGGTGATGGCGGCGGTCACCGCTATTGTGCGGCGGTCGCCGCTTCCTAGGCCACTTGTCCAAGTAGCTGGCGAGAGAAAGGTGCCAGGAAGCTGCTGGCGGCGGTCGCCGCCATACCCATGGCGGGCGCCGCCAGGTCAGCCCTTATCCGATGGCTTATGGATAATTTGGCTTAACCCGGGATAAAAATAATCGTACACGAACGAGTATTAAGTCCTAAAGTACGTCATCTATATTTTATTTCACTGAGAAAAATATTACAGAGATTGAGAACATTACAGAATGTCTTTCTGTCTCCGAAATTAATCCGACGTACCAAAACGGGTGTTCGGGAAAAATCCCAAAAATACCCAAAACTTCAGAATATCCTTACAAAAATACGGGGTATCACATCACCTCCCCCTTAAAAGAATTTTCGACCCCGAAACTTGCATTAAGCCAATGAGGATACTGCCTCAATACTAATCTGGATCCAATATCCTTAACCACGTCATCCTTGAAATGGATCACAAGAGATATTACTCTTAATTCCTTAGGATATCATTCTAAAAATGATTCGCTCGTCTCAATGCTTATAACACAAACTCACTTATGAGAGATAGCTCTTAATCTGTCCGAACATAACTCCACAAGTTCATCCTTTATATCTTAAGAAATCTCGGAATAACTCAGCGTATGGGATACCACTTACCACTTTATTCCTTAGATGTATATAGACAATTCTCTTTACTGAATCTTTAATGCATCTGGATCATCAACATATCCCGGTCTTCAACTGAAACATTTCCTCTTAACACAACAACTCTTACAACTTAATCTTCCTCAAAGAGTTGCACCCAGCCTTATAGATGACATACTCTATGTATGAAGAAGAATCTTAGAAATGGATTTAGATTTAAACAGCAGTAGAGTCGACCCTGTAATTAATAATATAGGGGACGAATATCTAAGTTGCCCACAATACTCTACCACCATAAGTCCGACAGTCTTTATCCTTACTTGGCATAAGTTGTTCTCGATACTTACGAGGTTTCGTATGAACAACTAATTCGTAACGATAACGCATTCTGAAATTTCCAAAACAAGGAAACACTCCTTTATCATTCAAACATTACATTAACTGACAAAAGTTGAACAAACAGATCATGATACTACGGAGATTACCGACATACATCGTTACTCCTTAATCTTTAAGGAAAGACTTAACACTAATACAACTTAATGGATCAGGGTTCTTCTTCGCTGGCTTGGCTCATTACAAAGAGTCTTTGCCCTTGGCCTGAAGACCACATAGGCGCTTTTCCTTTATTACGAGCCATAGACTGCTCGGGAGCAGATACCTCTGGCCTTGGGTTCTGTCCATCGCCAACATTTGACGCCAGATAAGACTGCATTGGTCCCTGACCCTTCAGTCTGCAGTATGATTTTATGTGGCCTTCTCTCCCACAAATATGACATACTCTCTTGTCCTTTTGGCAATTAAAATTTGTATGCCCAACTTCACCACAGTTGTGGCACTGAATTACTCCGCTGCTCCAACCTGAGCCTCTGACTCCTCTGGCAGAGTAAGACTGAGTTGTCTCGGTCTTAGCATGACCAGACTTCTCAAACTTGGTAGGCGATGCCGGTCGTTTGAATGAACCAACCTGACGATTCTGTTGCCCACCCTTTCCCCTAACTTGCTTCTCCCGTTTATGGGCGGATTCTTCCAGTGTGACTTCTGTCTTGTAGGTTGCATCCACATATTGTTCTAATGTAGAACAACCGTGACGCAACATTAGAGGCTTGATTTCTGGATTCATCCATCCATGGAAGTACCAGTTCTTTTGTTCTTCGCTTGACACCTCAGGCCCAGCGTATTGTAATAAGTGATTGAACTTAGCTGTGAGCTCAGTCACCTTTAACCCATCAGTCTTTGGATACAGGAATTCCTTATGCTTCTCATCCCTCATAGCATGGGAAAAGAAACGATCAGTCATCTTTGCTTTAAACATGCTCCAATTCAGCTCGGGATGATCTGCTAGACCGGTGCTCTCCCACCATTCGCTAGCCACATCCTTGAGTTGAAGGGAGGCAATGTGCACTTTCTCAGCCTCAGTGCAAGTAATGTTCCGGAGCAACCGTTCCATATGCGAGAACCAATATGTCACCCTGACTGGTTCTCTAGTACCGTCGTAGCGGTCGGGCCTCATTGAACTCACGGCTTTTAACGCTTGACCGTAAGTTCCTCTGTTCCTGACAACATTGATCTGAGGTACTTGCTCCACTGACTCCTCAACTTCAGGAATAGCCCGGGGAACTGGACCACCTTGTGCTTATGGTACGACTGGTCGCATAACATCTGTGATTGCTTGCATGACAATTCCTCGAATTGCCTCAACTGATGCAGCATCAAACATCATCGGTGCGTTGGGCTGATCTTGGTCATTGCCTCCTGGATTATTGTTGAAGACAGACTCACGCTCTCCTGTTGGGTCTGCAGCATTCCTCGCATTTGGTCTGGGGTCATTACTCGGCCCAGCACCAGCACGGACAACGTTCCTTGTGTTCACCATCTGTTTACCGATCAAATTCCAAGGATTTTATCACATTAATATCATTCTGATATACTTATTGTAATAAAATCAACTTAGAATAGATCAACTTGGTAATTTCTATTGATGAACTCAAACCGAGTTACTAGGTTCTACAACCTTAACTCAAAGCGAGGGAACTGGGAATTCAAGCCTTATTGGGTATGGCGAAACCACCTTGGCTTCTCCCGGGTTCCTCTGAAGAGAACAGAATGCACCCATATCTTACGGGGCAATGGGGAAGGAATTAGTCTTTCTAGATATAGAAGCAAGCTTACTATATCAGACTGTATAGAAGACATGACTATGAACGGTGTTTTCAAATTCTTTTCACTTTGAAAATTCAGAGTCCTTTGAAAACACTTTTCAATTAAAACGAGTAAATGGTTTTCAAATACCCAACCCATTTTAAAAACTTTGGCTCTGATACCACAACTGTAACACCCCCAAATCTTAATCCATTTGGAAAAGTATTACCTCCAGTGACCTCAATGTTCCTTACCGAGATCACCCAAGGCTTTACCGTTTAAATACAATCATGAGATACAAAGGATACAAAAGCATAGTTTTATTCATATTAAAACATGAGTTTCGGGATTACATCCCAATCCCGAATAGGACAAACACAGAGTTTAAACAAAGTACAGCGGAAGTCTTTTATATATATTACAAACAAGGATCTTGACCACAATGGTCATCTCCCAAGGATCTCAACTTGATTAAAAGAAATTATTAAAAACATCGAAAAACCACCGTCGATTCCATAGTCCTTCTAGTCTTCTCATCTATACTCTATCTGATGTGCCGAATCGAACGGATGACACCAGCCCACATGCGGAGAACAATGTTCGTGGGTTAGTCTAATGAAAGACTATGCAAGGGTACAAAGCAGAGTGGTCCGAGTGATCGTAACCGTTTACTATCATTGTCCCTCGAATAATAACCGAAGGAACGATATATAACACGGCACTTTCACGGAATAATATAACAATTAGATATGCACTGAAGAGAAGACTCCAAAGGAATTGAGTCTTATAGGAAGTTATGACAACAGTTTGGGAACGTTCACAGAATCACACACCAACGAGTTAAAAACTGACTAAGATGCTTCGGTTCAAGACCAACCTCACCGCATACAGCGAGTCCAGATTGGAAAGAGAACGTACTATGATCAAAGTCGAGACGAGCTTTTCTAGCTGCACTATTACTTAGCTGCACTACTCGCCAAAAGTTTATTAATCATGTGCACTCGGGCACATATCTTATTTAATTATAAAACACACGTCACTGAAATATATTAATATTATTAAGCGCGGCTACAAAGCTTTAAATCTCAGGGTGACCATTATGTCAACCCAAATTAATACAACACACACACACGAGGCTTAATATTATTCCGAGTAACAACGGAAGTTATTATTACACAGGGTGACCTTACGTTCACCCAGATTACACTGCCACAATGCTTATACTTTAATTTACAGGGTGACAGTTACGTCCACCCCAATTGCACTAGCTAGGTGCTTAATACACAGGGTGACAATTATGTTCACCCAATTGCGCTAGCAAGGCGCTTAAACACTTCAGATCCTTAAAGGTGGATAGGAAGCATAGGTCATGACCCTTAAATTATTATTCAGAAATTATCCCGAGGAATATTACGTTATAAAGAAACGACAAATCCTTACTTGGATTAGCGTTCCTACGAACATTAAGTTATAAAGAAACGACTAATCCTTACTTGGATTAGCGTTCCTACGAACACTAAGTTATAAAGAAACGACTAATCCTTACTTGGATTAGCATTCCTACGAACACTCGTGCTAACTAAACAGTCTAACACAACAATTATTCACATTAAAGTCATCCAGGCAATCAACTTAAACATAGAGATAATAGAAACGGCTAATCCTTATTTGGATTAGCTTTCCTATTAACCCACATGCTATTCTAGCATTAAGATTAAATTCACAACAATACCATCACGGTAATTATCACATATAATAGCGTTGTTCTAACAGATATACAACCTATTATAACATTACTTTAATCACGTTTATTTATGAAATTAGTTCCCAAACAAAACAACAGTTCACTCCAATTTAATTAACAATTAAACAATTGATAATTAATGAAACATGGATTGATTAAGCAAGAGCGAACCGCCACTTGCCTTAATCCACAGAGTTTGAACGAAGCCTAACGATGGGATTCCGGGCTCGACACAGGAACATATCTGGCACACAAATTCCTTCGAATCGACCCATAAAGAAATCCTAAGTTAGATTCGACATAAATGAGCACGAACGAAAGAAATCGAAAGAAACGACGTCCGATCGAAGACCACCAAAGCCGAGGCCAAACTAGGCCATCAGCCTTCTGGCGGCGGTTGTCGGCGTCCTTATGGCGGGCGCCGTGTGTTCATGGCAGCGGTTGCCGGCTTCCTTACGGCGGGCTCCGTGTGTTCATGGCGGCGGTCGCCACCTTCATCACGGCGGGCGCCGCTATGAACATCGGAAAATTTAACGAGGCCAGAAAACTCACCGACGGCGAGCGATTTGGTCCTCTTTCTCCTTGATTTGGATTCTAAGCTCCAATGTGCCTCCAAAGCTCCACTTGGACACTGGAAGCAACACCAAAGGAGCTCCGGCGATCAACTTCAACAACTCCGGCGAGGGCTAGATTTTCCGGCGAGAGCAATTCTAAGGATTTGAGCTACTGATTTGTGCTCAATCTGATCCCCAAGCATCCCCTTTTATAGCCCAACATTAAGAGGATAAGAATGGGCAAGGCCGAGCAACGTGGAGGCCTTTCATTGGCGTCGTCAGAGCTCGCCGGAAGCACAGGGCTAGCCCTCTGCTACTCTGTGGCGGTCGCCGGCGACAGCTCCAGGTCGCCGCTGCCTTGGCTCCACGGCGGCGGGGTGATGGCGGTGGTCACCGCTACTGTGCGGCGGTCGCCGCTTCCTAGGCCACTTGTCCAAGTAGCTGACGAGAGGAAGGTGCCAGGAAGCTGCTGGCGGCGGTCGCCGCCATACCCACGGCGGGCGCCGCCAGGTCAGCCCTTATCCGATGGCTTATGGATAATTTGGCTTAACCCGGGATAAAAATAATCATACACGAACGAGTATTAAGTCCCAAAGTACGTCGTCTATATTTTATTTCATTGAGAAAAATATTACAGAGATTGAGAACATTACAAAATGTCTTTCTGTCTCCGAAATTAATCCGACGTACCAAAACGGGTGTTCGGAAAAAATCCCAAAAATACCCAAAACTTCAGAATATCCTTACAGAAATACGGGGTATCACAGGTACCCTCGACGTACCATCAAGTCATCAAATTCCCCACTGAATGGGGAGTCCAAGAAATCAAGGGAGATCAAAGGACCGCTAAGGAGTGCTACGTCGCCTCTATGAAAAGCGCCGTCGAACACAAGACCGCATAGCAACCACAGAGCGGTGAGGGACCTAGTCGGTATGTCGAACCAGAAATGGAAATGCTCGATGAGATCGTACTAGATCCTTCAAAGCCAAACCAAACGGTAAGGGTCGGGTCGGACCTAGACGACTCGACCAGGCAACAACTCCTCGATTTTCTCAAGACCAATGCCGACTGTTTTGCATGGTCGCATGAGGACATGGTCGGAATATCTCCAAATATTATTACTCATAAATTAAATGTAGATCCATCTCATCCCCCCGTCAAGCAGAAACGCAGGAAGTTCGCCCCCGAGCGGAACAAGATAGTCGACGACGAAGTCAAAAGCTTATTAGAAACAAGGAAGATAAGGGAGGTCCACTACCCCGAGTGGCTGGCCAACGTAGTCATAGTCCAGAAGAAGAATGGCAAGTGGAGAGTTTGCATTGACTTCACAGATCTCAACAAAGCTTGTCCTAAAGACTCGTTCCTGCTACCCCCACATCGACGCCATGGTCGACGCTACGGCGGGACACGAAATGCTTACCTTCATGGACGCTTTCAGTGGCTACAACCAAATCCTCATGGAACCAAAAGACCAAGAAAAGACAGCGTTCGTCACTAGCCAAGGTATCTATTGTTACGAAGTAATGCCATTTGGTCTAAAAAATGCAGGGGCTACGTATCAACGACTAGTCAACAAAATATTCAAAGACCAGATTGGGGACACGATGGAAGTCTACATAGACGACATGTTGGTCAAGTCAAAAAGGAAAGAAGATCATATAGACCACCTTCGCGACAGCTTCGAGGTGCTAAAAAGGTACAACATGAAACTAAACCCTACTAAGTGTTCCTTCGGAGTGTCGTCAAGAAAGTTCTTGGGGTACATGGTGACACAAAGAGGAATAGAAGCCAGCCCAGAACAGATCAAGGCTCTCATCAACCTCCGATCCCCCCGATGCATCAAGGACGTACAGAAACTTACGGGTCGGATAGCAGCCCTGAATAGATTCATCTCAAAGTCGTCCGACAAGTGCAAACCCTTCCACGACGCTCTCAAGAAGAACAAGTCCTTTCAATTGACGGAAGAATATGAAGCAGCATTCCAGAACTTGAAGGAGTACCTGGCCAGTCCCATGTTATTGACCAAACCCCAAGGCGACGAGCCTTTATTTCTATACCTAGCAGTGTCAGAATCGGCCGTAAGCGCAGTACTGGTCAGAGAAGAAGACGGCAAGCAGTCATCGATATACTACGTCAGTCGGACGCTATTACCGGCAGAAACAAGGTATTCGTCGCTTGAAAAGCTCGTACTATCATTGGTAATGGCCTCGAACAAACTCAAACCCTATTTCGAATTCCATACTATTATTGTCCGCACTAATCATCCCATGAGAGCGATCATGAGGAAGCCCGAGTTCACAGGACGAATGACCAAGTGGGCCATACACCTCAGCGGTTACGACATCGAGTATGAACCCAGGACGGCAATCAAGTCGCAGGCCTTAGCCGACTTTGTAGCAGATTTCAGCCCGACCCTAGAGCAAGAAGCCACAAGAGAAGAAACACAACTGCTCGCAACAGAAGAAATAGGCACATGGGAACTCCACACCGATGGTGCGTCGAACGCTAGAGGATCGGGGCTAGGGGTCGTGCTGAAATCGCCACAAGGGGACAAGATAGCCCAAGCCGTAAGATGTGAGTGGGACGCAACTAACAACGAAGTTGAGTATGAGGAACTCATATTCGGACTCATCCTAGCTCATGACCTAGGGGTCCGAGAGATCGAAGTCATTTGCGACTCCCTACTGGTCGTGAACCAGATACAAGGGTCGTACAGTGCCAAAGACGTCAGAATGATAGCCTACCTCGAAGTAGCTAAGAAGTTGATCGGCCAGTTCCAAGCATTCGATATCAGACAGGTACCAAGGGATCTTAACTCCCAAGCTGACGCACTTGCCAACCTAGGATCCACCTTGGACCCGAAAGAATTTCCATACATACCATTGGCACACATCATGACACCAGCCGTCCCAAGAACATCCGTTGAACCAACTACACCACTAGAAGAGATGGTCGCCATAGAGATAGGCGACCGACCAGAAGAAGACATTGTCAACACCGACGATGATTGGATACTACCCTACGTCAGGTGGTTAAAAGACGACATCCTGCCCGACGACAAAACAGAAGCAAAAAGGCTCAAGGTACAAGCACTCTCTTTCGATATCCTAGATAACATCTTGTACAAAAGGTCTGTCACAGGAATACTCTTGTGATGCCTCAAGACTCTGGAAGTCGGATGCATCTTACAATCGCTACACGAAGGAGAATGTGGAAACCATACCGGCGGACGAAGCCTCTCAGGGAAAGCCCTACGAAATGGGTACTACTGGCCCACGATGAACAAAGACGCTATGGAGTACACCAAGAGATGCGACGCCTGTCAGCGACACGCGCCCGTCCATCATCAACCTTCAGAGCTCCTCCATCCGACTTTGGCTCCATGGCCCTTTATGAGGTGGGGAATGGACATTGTCGGGAAGCTCCCACCCGCATCGGGTCAAAGAGTCTTCTTCCTTGCCATGATGGACTACTTTTCTAAGTGGATCGAAGCCGAAGCCTACAGAGAGGTAAAATATCAACAAGTCATTTCATTCATAAAACGCAATATCTTGTGCAGATTTGGCGTCCCATCAGAAATCGTATGCGACAATGGTTCCCAATTCATTAGTCATAAGACTCGAGCCTTCTGCGACCAATGGAACATCAAATTGGTCACGTCCATACCTCGGTACCCACAATCCAACAGACATGCTGAATCCAGCAACAAAATCATCATCAACAACCTCAAGAAATGCCTCACTGGGGCTAAAGGCAAATGGGCAGACGAACTCCCATTCATTCTCTGGTCAGACAGGACTACTCCAAAAAATGCGACCGGACAATCACCTTTCTCTCTCGTCTATGGGAGTGAGGCAGTCATTCCGGCCGAGTTATTGGTTCTGACCGCCCGTTGTAACCTTCAGACAAATGAGCAAAATGACGTCGAACTAGCACACAACCTAGACACGGTGGATGAGATCAGAGAAAGAGCCCGAATTAGGATGGTCAGGTTCCAACAACAGGTCGCAAGGAGTTACAACAAGAACGTCCGGATCAAAGCATTCAAAGTCAGAGATTGGGTCCTCAGAAAAACGTTCCAGAATACCAAAAGTCCATCCGACGGAAAGCTCGCACCACAATGGGAAGGACCCTACTTAATCACCGAAGTAGTCGGACAAGGAGCATATCAATTAGAAGACAAAGACGGACGACCAATCCCAAGAAGTTGGAACGTGACACATCTGAAGCTATACCATTTCTGAACCAAACGAGGTAAGACATCACATAACTTCATACATCGTTTATTATCGCATACACATCTCAAATTCTTTAAAAAACTAGCATTCGACACTAAGTAAGGACCTCCTCCTTACAAAAACATGAATGCGGAACAACATTGACACATACATTGGATCCAGTCATCCGCGAAAAGCGCTTACATTACATCTACATGATCGATCGGAACACGGGGAGATGGAAAACACAGGCACGTCAGCACACCGCCTGCCTTACACGATACATAAGGTTATGACACCTTATTAAATTTACGCAATAGAGACATATTGCTTACCTCCCCGGCATAAAGTCATGACTAACACATACACATACATTTGCAGGCCTCCTTTAAACACATACATACGGCAAGCCCCACTCGACGGAGCACACGGGCGAAACCGACATACAAAACACAAAGCGTCATCGACAAACTTCTCTAAGAAAAGTCTGACGACATGTACGAAACAAACAAACATATAATCCTTTGTAAGAAACAGATTGCATCAAATAAAAGTCTAAGCATTTTTTATACGAATACGCAACCCGTGATGGTAGGTGGGTCACCAAAACAGATTGTTTGCCTACATACACATAGGACTTCAACAACATCTACTACACAGTCTGCGACCCGCGATGGTGGACGGGTCGCCAAAACACAAAATATCCAAACGCACACACGTGTGGAGCAACAAGTCAGACTGCATAAAAAAATACACATCAGGCATCAAGGGCAGCAACACTACCTTCGACAGGGGCTGGCTCCAGAGGAAGCTGAGGATCATCTGGCTCAACATCGCCGGAGTGGACCTCATCCTCGCCAACATCTCCATCCGCAGTCTCCTCTCCAACGCCGGCCAACTGGAAAAGCTCCTGACCAGGGTTTCCTTTTGGGAACATGGAGTCCAAGGTCTCCTTCTCCGCCTTCAGATCCCAGATCTTGTGCTTGCATTCATCAAACTCCTCCATCATCTCAACACGCGACTTCAATGCATAAAAAGCGCCGACGTCGCCTGCGATCTGGCCAGCTGTGATCTGAGCCTGCTTCACCCTTTCTTCGATACCTGATCGGCTCTCATTAAGTTCTTTCCGGCATACGACTAACTCCTCCTGATAACTCTTCAGCTCCCTAGTAAAGTGGCGCTCAGCCTCTCGATAACGACTCTCAACTCCCTCCAACCTACTCTTCAGAGATGCGAGATCAGACTCTGACCTAGCAGCCCTCTCCTCGGCCTTGACAACCATCGTCTTAGCGCCGGAGTATGCCCCTAAGAGATACTAAAAGGTCTGAAAAATAAAATACAAAAACAGTCAGGAAACTCAGTCGACTCAAGGAAAGAAAACGAAAAGCACAAGCAGAGATGACTCACCCTCCACGCGGAGCACCCCGCTTCACCAATGCAATCCAAAGGAGAGATGTCGTCGACTTCCGACTTCAGAGTCGGATCCTGGGCATGAAAGAGGTCAGCAATCGATCGACCGACCGTGCCGATCTTGTCGATCCCTTCAGCGGCCGCCCCTTTCTTTCTAGGAACCTCCTCCGCCTTGACGTCGCCAGAAGGAACGCCTGCTTTCCTCTTGGAACCAACCTTGACTTGAGGCGCCGGGTCCACCAGAATCGACTTGCTCGATGCGACTTTGGCCACCGCCCTCCTCTGCTCAATCAGACCCTTTCCAGACACTCCTCTCAAGCGAGCACTTGTTCGACCACCGAGAGAAGCTAACATGACAGGTAAACGTGAAAAGATCACAAAGCAGACAAAAAAAAAGGAACACTGGGGAAAACTTACACTTGGCACAAGACGATGAGACAGTCGACATATCGTCTTGAGTAGCGGGGGAGGTCGATAGCAGGTTGACGTTGACAAAATTCCTCTCCGACACAGGAACACTGAGAACAACCCTTGACAAGCCTTCCGACTGAGCATCCACTTCCAGATCTTCCGCTTCAGGAACTACAAAAAAGAAAAGTTAAGACAAAAGGTTAAGACACAGGAAACGTGCAAAGAAAGTACAAACACATACTCTCGATTCGCCACTCCGATAGCAAGAACGAACAATCTCCCCCCTTCTCCAAAGATGAACGTTCGACAAAAAAGAATTTCGACCCCCATCCGCGGTCGTTCACATCGAGGTTAAGCACCAAAGGCTTCCGACCCTGTCGAATGCGCAGCTGAACGCGGGAAGAACTCTTCGACCCAAGGGAGTAATTGTACCACAGGGCGTCGAAATCAAAGCCAGTCCCAGATTGAACGTTTACCAAATCCAGAACCCTAAGAATCCTCCACGCCTGAGGCATCACCTGACACGGCGCCAATGCCAAAGTAGCCAGAAAAGCCCTGACAAGGGAAGAAAAGGGGAACTTGTGACCAATCCGAAACGGATAAGCGTAAAAGCAGACCCAGCCCTCGTATCGAGCGTCAGCCCTCTCATCTGGGTGAGGCAGTCTCGCAACCGTCTCCGGAAGAAAACCCCCGACTTGGAGAACCTGCTCTAGCTCCGCCTGCGACAGAGTACTTGTCAGAGTGTTGGATTCCTTCAGAATGAAAAGGGGAGGAGCTTCGTCCTTGCGCGGGTCCGAATGAGTCACCGACGACTCAGAGGCTTCACTAGAAACCATCTCTAAAACAGAAATGGGAGGAAATCGGATAGCAATGGCGAAGAGGCTAAGAAGACCTACCGGGTAAGGCTTGCAAAAGAAGGAAGATGAAGTCAAATCAATGAGGCCTGCTTCAAATTTATGGAGAGAGAAGGCAGGTCTGCCGAAACGTCATGTCAAGCTCCGTGATCTCGCCACGTAGCCCTCGTCTGATGCGTCAAAAACGGATGGTGGAGATCGTGGCGTAGGAAGTTGTTTGGACTCCATCCATCAAGCCTCGCCGAAGCCCAAAACAACTTGGGGCTATTGTTGGGCCCAACACTCTCCTAGGAGGACAGACCAAGCCAGATGGGCCCAGATCCAAGACAAGTCGGAAGATAAGAGAAAGTCGAGAGAATCGTCATAACCTCCGCGGTCGAATGCTTTCCGACCAGATCGCGAAGATCATACCGAGCATTAAATGCCTGATTGAGGCAACGGCCACAGCATTTAAAATAACACAATAATGACAATAATCAAGTACAGAATCCCAACAATCACTCCCGGCATTGAAGGCAAGATATGGCCAAATCGTAAGAAAACGGTCAGAAAAGGCACTTACCATATTTGGATTCGGAGGGGATAAGAGGGGAACACAAGCTGGAAAAAGGGACACGGCGCATTCTCATGCATAATCAACTCTGAACACACGCACATATAAGCTCTGAATCGCCACCACTTACTCGGGCCGAAACGCCGTTTCACGTCCATCGGTCGAACATCATCATCCCCGGTCGAGTCTGCTCCGACCTACTTCTCTCTAAGGATAAGTTGTAACCCGACTTGTTTCGATCATCAACGCATTAATAAAATTACATTGTTTCCTTGCATTTCTTATCTATTGGTTGATTATCTATTTGAATTGGTTTGATTTCTACTATTCGATCAACTAGTTACCCCGTCTAAGGCGATTTAGATCGTCTGGTCTTTTCGCCCCAAAACAATTATTGTCATATTTATTGTAGAGATTTTATTTCTTTATTTGCTATATGAATATTGTACCCTTGTACTCTTATATATAATTCATCAATACAATGAGCAACCCATAGGGGATTTTCCTTCCTACATGGTATCAACCAAATCATATTGATTCCCCAAATCTCTCCCTTTCCTCCTTCTCTCACGATCCTCTCCATCACCCACCAGCGCTGCCATGGCCGATCCAACCACTGTCACTGGAGATGGTACTCCGCAGCCCAGCCCTACTCTTCCTCAAACATGCCTCATGCACATATCTTTCCCGCTGATATTGCCGTTCAGCAAGCGCTTCACGTCGCCAGCATCCGGACTCATGTTCTGATCACTCTTGAACTCAAACCTCCAAATTACAACAAATGGCGCGAACTTTTTCTCGTCACCCTTGGAAAGTTCGGCTTCTCCTCTCACATTGATGGATCCCCGGCCTCCACTGACGACCACTGGCCCATTCTCGACTTCACTGTTAAGTCGTGGATATATGGTTCCATCTCCATCGAGGTCTTTAAATATGTTATGAAGTCCGACGCCTCTGCTCTCACCATTTGGCAAGCCATTGAAAATCTCTTCCGAGATAACAAGAAGGCCAGGGCCATCCAACCTGAATCTGAATTTTGAGGCTTAACTCAAGGAACCCTTACCATCACCGAGTATTGTCAAAAGTTGAAGGTTCTTGTTGATGGACTTTCTGATGTCGACAGCCCGGTGACCGATGAAACCCTCGTTCTTCAAACAATACGAGGTCTAAACAACAACTTCTCTACAATGGCTGCCATCATCCCGCTGCAAAATCCATTCCCGTCTTTTCAAGAAACTCACAGCATTCTCTTGCTCGAAGAGACTCGCACTACGAACAACGCACCTCCTGCATCTGCTGACACCACCTCCATTGAGCCTCTGTCTCAGCCTACTGCTCCAACCTCATCATCGGCACCACCTCCTACTACTCAACTGTCGTCTTCGTCCTCTTCCAACAGTGGCAGATGGCGGGGCAGGGGTCGTGGTCGTAACAATGGTCACAACAACTAGCAACAAATGATGTTTGGGCGGCCCTGGAATCAAAATTGGCGCCCCAACTGGAATCAAAATTGGGCACCTGGTGTTCTTGGTGCAGCTCCTCCTAGGCCAACTAATTTCCAACAACAATAACCAAACTCACATGCACATTTATCCCAACAAACTTGGGATCAACAGGCCCTCATTCACGCCCTGAACAACATGTCCTTCAGTTAGAACAATGACAACTGGTACATGGACACCGGTGCTTCTTCCCACATGACCTCCAACTCATGTAATCTCTCTCACGTCTTTAATCCTAGCATCTTTTCTTCTTCTCAAATTATTGTGGAAAATAGACAGACCTTACCAATAACCAAAATTGGCAACAAACAACTGCCCCAAACACCAAACTTGCATCTCAAAAATGTCCTTGTCATACCAAATCTCATCAAAAACCTTATATATGTGAGAAAATTCACTACTGATAATCACTGCTCTATCGAATTTGACCCGTTTGATTTTTCTGTGAAGGATATTCCCACCAAGAAAGAGATCCATCAGTGCAATAGTCAAGGCGACCTTTATCCCTTCTTCACCAATTTAGCGTCAAGTTGTCCAGCCCCAGTTGCCCTCTCGGCGAATCAGTCTCTTCCTTCCAGCATATGGCATTGTCGTCTTTGTCATCCCAGAAATCATGTCCTCTAAAAATTAGTATCTACCAATTATATTTCTTGCAATAAAGATCATGTTGATCTCTGTCATGCTTGTCAACTAGGAAAACATTTTCGATTGCCTTTCAATTTGTCAAACTCTAAGTCCAGTTCACCATTTGAACTTGTTCATTGTGATCTATGGACCTCTCCCATTTTTAGCGTTAGTGGATTCAAATATTACTTACTAATTATTGATGACTTTTCTTAGTACATATGGACCTTTCCTATTCGAAACAAATCCGACACGGTTGAGAAAATCAAACAATTCCATTCCTACATCAAAACACAATTCAATCTTCCACTAAAAGCCTCCAATGTGACCATGGGAAAGAATTTGACAATCAAAACCTCCATTCATATTCCAATAACAATGGCATTCTTTTTCGGTTTTCCTGCCCCCACACCTCTTCTCAAAATGGCAAAGTTGAGCGCATGATTCGAACCATAAACAACTTGGTTCACACACTTCTCTTCCAAGCCGGCCTGCCTCCCGAATTTTGGGTTGAGTCTCTTCAAACCACCACCCATCTCCTCAACATCACACCCACAAAAACACATTCCATGAACACGTCCCATCAAGCTCTCATTCATCAAACTCTCTCATACTCGTACCTCAAAATTTTTGGATGTCTATGTTACCCTAATTTCTCATCCACCATGGCTCACAAACTCTCTCCTAGGTCCGTTCCTTGTGTCTTTCTTGGATATGCACCCCTTCACAAAGGTTATCGGGTTATGGATCTTGCCACTCAAAAATTGATTATTTCTCGTCATGTGATTTTCTATGAGCATACTTTTCCCTACAAAACCCACACCACTACCGCACCCATTGATGACCCAGTTCGGTTCACCATGGACCACCCCTCACCAATCCCCCCTCAACTATATCCAAACATACCCCAACCAAACATAACCAAATTTACTTTGGCAAATCTGTCTGTCCCCACACCAAATCAATATCTTCCTCAAAATATTCCATCTTATACCATATCCTCCTCTAATCCTAATTTAGATTATTCTTTCCTAGATAATAATCTAAATTTACCCAACTCCCAGCCACTATCCCCCATAAATCATGTTGCACCTTCCACAATTAACCCACCTCCTAATCCACCGCCCCATCCCACCCGCAACATCTCCACTGCTCGCCCAAACAACACCCACAATGACTACCAAATGCAAACACGTGCCAAGGCTGGCATATCCACACCCAATCCTATCTATAACCTTACTACCATGATCGCCCCCATTCCCAAAACCTCCCGTACCGCCATCCAAAACCCACATTGGTTCAATTCTATGAAAGAAGAATATGATGCTTTGATTAAAAACGGGACTTGCGATCTTGTTCCAAGACCAAGCCATACAAATGTTGTTATAGGAAAATGGTTGTACATGTATAAGTTTGGGGCAGATGGGAAGTTTTCACAGTACAAGTCACGGTGGGTCGCTCGGGGTTATTCGCAGCAACACGGCATTGATTTTGATAAGACCTTCTCGCCCGTTGTGAAACCTGCGACCGTCCGTAAAATGCTCTCTCTGGCTCTCTCTCGCAAGTGGCCCATTCATCAGTTTGACGTCAAGAGTGTTTTCCTTCATGGCAAATTTTATGAAGTTGTCTATTGCCAGCAACCGCCGGGTTTTGTTAGTGCTCAGTTCCCAGACTATGTGTGTCGGCTCAAAAAGGCTTTGTACGGGTTGAAACGGGTGCCACGAGCATGGTTTCAGAGATTTGCTACGCATGTTTAGTTGCTCAGCTTCATAGGCTGCAAATTAGACTCGTCCCTCTTTGTATATAGATTTGGTGACAACCATGCTCATCTACTTTTTTATGTCGACGACATCATCCTCACTGCCTCCTCCCTGGCCTTCCTTGCTGACATTATTAAGGCCTTACGCAAAGAATTCTCCATGACCGATCTCGGCGATCTTCACTATTTTTTGGGTATTGCAATGACCCGGAAAAATGGCGGATTTCACTTAAGTCAAGAAAAGTATGCACATGAGATTCTAGAGAAAGCTGGGATGAGTTCCTGCAAGACCCCGATGGACACCAATCCGAAGGTCGGACGTGATGCGGGTGCACCATTTTCTGATCCGACCTTGTACCTCTCCTTGGTTGGGGAACTTCGGTATCTCACCTTCACTTGTCCCGATATAAGCTATGTTGTGTAGCAATGTTGCTTGTATACGCATGATCATAGAGACGGTCACTTTCAGGCTCTTAAGCAGAATACGAGGTACATCTAGGGCACCGCTGCACTCGGCCTTAGTCTTATGCCCAGTGCTACAGACCAATTGATAGCCTATTCAGACGCTGATTGGACATGTTGCTCGAATTCCAGGTGCTCTACCTCATGCTACTACATGTATCTCGGTCCTAATCCGATTTCTTGGTCGTCCAAATGCCAGAACATCGTCTCACGATCCAGTGCCGAAGTAGAGTATCGGGTTGTTGCCAATGTTGTTGCAGAATCATGTTGGCTTCGCACCTTACTGACCGAGATGCATTCTCTGATACCCCGTGCAACTATTGTGTTTTGTGACAACATTAGTGTTGTATACCTCTCCTCCAATCCAGTTCAGCATCAACGTACTAAACACATTGAGATCGACATTCATTTTGTTCGAGAACGAGTTGCATTAGGTGATGTTCGTGTCCTGCACATGCCTTCCACCAACCAGTTTGATGATATACTCACCAAAGGGTTACCGTCTCCTCTATTCTAGAGTTTCGAACTAGTCTCTGCGTTCGGGAACCTCCCGCCTCAACTGCAGGGGGATGTTAGATAATAAGAATATTATTATTGTCATATTTATTGTAGAGATTTTATTTCCTTATTTGCTATATCAATATTGTACCCTTGTACTCTTATATATAATTCATCAATATAATGAGCAACCCATAGGGGATTTTCCTTCCTACAGATAGTCGTCCATTCCTAGATCAAGGTTGTGCAGGTGGACACTATAATTAGAATCTTACATGATCGGGTTTATACTTGTATAATATTCATAAGCAGAAGTATTTTCTTAGACAACCATAGAAGTATAAAAGTGTAACTAGTTAAGTACAATCTATGTAATGTATATTTTTTAATAAACACCTAATTACATAATTTTAAAAAAAAAAACATGCTATTAACCATCTAATTATAATTAACTAATTCTTATATTTGTAGTTTAATACTCAAATCCTTTTCTATCCAAATACTTTTGATGCATTCGAAAGTCCCTTTATGTTTTGATGATAAGAAAGTCATGTATTTGGTATTTATGTAAGAATTGTTTCATGCAAAATGAAACAGACTGGGGAAGGAGACCCAACAATCTAGGAAACATAAAAAGTAAAACACCACATTTTGAGAGAACTCAACAATGACAAGTGGTTATGACAAAGGCCAACCCAAGTGGTCTTTCTACTAAAGTCTTACAAATATAATTTGAATTTATAAACTTAATTTGATTTTTAATAATATAAAATTACACTAAGCCATATTTAAGGTCAAAATATTTATTAAAATAATTTTTGAGAATTATCTAAAGTCTAATAAACATGTTCACATTACCAAACTTATACAATTTTATGCATTTTATCAGAAAAAGTTAATGATGACACACAAGAACCTTTAACTTAAACTTCTAACCTATACTTCCATACGAAATTGATTGACCGTAATAAATAGGGTCATATTACCATTTTTATTCATTTATACAAAAGGCCAGATAGAAGTTTCTAACATTTGTATGACAATACTATACTTATTTCATTATCAATATCTTAAATCACCATACATAGCCCCTGTACCACATTAGTTATATATATTAGAACATATTTGTTATTTACGTAAGGAAATACTAATCAATTGACTGAAATCCTTTTTTATCCAAATACTTTCGATGCGTTGGAAAAGTCATTTTTTTGTTGATGATGAAAAAATCATGTATTTGATGTTTGCGTAAGAAGTGTTTCATGCAAACTGAAACAGATTGGGGAAGGAGACCAAACAATCTAGGCAACATAATAAGTAAAACACCATAGTGCCCCCCCTACAAACAACTTCCAACATACAACTTCTTATCGGGATCCTTGAAGAGGGATATGGGTTGCTTTTCAAATTCCTCAATTCATTGGCAAAAGGAGAGCGAACATCTGATTATGAAAAATCCTTGTGTTTCACAACAAAGACTTGCGACTTCCCTTTTGCCATAAGAGACGTCAAATAACACGATTTGACCTCCTCTTGATGGCCTTTCGCCTTCCTAACGTAGTCCCCCACTAGAACTTTAGCTTGAAGTGGTAAATGGAGACAACGGCCTAAACTTCATCAAAGAGACTCGCCTAATGATCACATTGTAAGCTGAGGGCAATCTCACCACAATGAATTCAATGCTTTTAACACGTCAAATGGGGGATTTTCCCCAAAGTCATTTTCAACTCAATTGTTCCTGCAACATTGAATTCTTCACCCAAGAATGTGACCAACTTCCCACTGTAGGGTTTAAGTGAGTTTAGCGCAATGCACATCTACTCAAAAGCATCCCAATACAGAATATCCACAAAAGATCCAATACCAAGCAAAATATGTTGACTAATCTAGTAGCAATCTAAGCATGGATAACTAGAGGAAAACGAAGCCCTTCAGCGTCATCGACCACAAATCTCAGATTAGCATGTCTACGCGACTCATGCGCAATGCTGTAAACTGAAGGAGGCTGAAGACTCTCTCTTACATACCTCTTTACTTCATGGTTACTTGACCCAGCTAGTGAGGGCCCACCCGCGATGGTGTTAATGCAACCATCCGTGCTCGGGGCAGTATCGCGAGCACCTTGGTGATTTTTCCTTCTTCTATGACCCCACCACCTTTTGGTTGTGCCACCGACTTTCTTAAGGGTTCCACCCACATTGAATGATGTCTTATCTCTGGGGTCCTTTTACGGCTCCTTCTTCGAGGATTGTGCCTCTGCCCACGACACATCTCTTCTTGTGGCGATCTAGCATCGCATTCTTGTCTTCTTTGAGCGGACGAGTGCTGGAATTTTTCACTTCAATGCACTTGATGTGCTCCTGAACTGCTGGTTTACTAATTCTGGCACCATCGCCCTTTCCCATGTGGGATTTTTCTCATATTTGTTCTGTCGACCCTAACCTCAGTTATGGTAGTTTGACCAAAAACTAGACCCAACTGCCTCTTTGGACTCAATATGCCGCATTATATTCCTTATGAGAGCTTCGTAGGTTTCAAGATTCTTCTTGTACATGGAATACTGAAAATTGTCCGTTTGTTAGTTCCCCATCAACGCAGCATGGGCCACAATCGGATCAAACTTTGTGATCTGGACCGCGACATCAGTGAAACACGTAAATAAGGTGCGCAATAACTTGCATCACCTCAACTTGACTTGGAACACATCTCTCATCCTCTTCTTGCTCTCCCTAGAGCCACTGAAATGAGAAACAAATAGTTAAGTCAATTGTGAGAAAGACCGGATTGTCCCTGGAGTAAGGTCGATGATCCAAGACAATGTGACGCCCTTCAACATGACATGGAACATGCAATAGAAAACAACGCCATTGAATGGATTCAAACATATAAACTCGTATGAAAAAGAAAGGCCTTGGCATGGTCGTCTGGCCAAACAGGGCTTGCAGAACCATCATATCTCGCCATAACTAGAGCATGAAAGTTCTTTGGAATCGAGACTTCACATATTTCTATTGAAAAGAGTGAAAATACGTCCAACTCCATGATGGGTTCCATACCAAGTCCAACTGCATTCGAAATTGACCTCCTTCTCGGTGACGCGTATGATTGCTCCATCATGGAAGTCCCATGTTCTCGGATTGAGTACGAGCACGTCAAAGGTTGGCGCGAGTGTGGAGCCCAAAGTGTTGGGCATGATGAAAATGATTGAAGCCCCCATCGATGTGGCCATGCGTGTTCACGTGCTTTGGGACATATGGGGGTGGTTCAGATTTCCTGACGAGGGCATGAATTAGTGATGCACATGTTGGTGTTGAGGATGTGAAGTATAGGGTCACATCGGCGGTGACAGATGAGGATGAGGAGCCCACCACGGGGTTGAATCTCCACCATGCAAATGCTCTTGGTGCCAGGTGTTGTACTCTTGATCCATCATGACCTTGAATGTCGGTGAACAAGCTGTCTTAGGAGGATTTTTCCATGTGGACGGCAGCAGTGACGATGCCCGAATTAGCGATGCTTTCTTGATTTGATGATATCAGAAATGTTCACCAATATTGGGAACAAGGTCAACAAAGTTGAGGAGTTAGATATTTTCCCACCACCCGCCCGTGAACAATTTTGTGTCGAGAAGACTTTTTGCGAGAATGCTTTCAATAATATGCCTTTGATCGGAATTCATCACCATTCTTCGAGATTTTTTTCTCTTGATTCCCGAAAAAAAGTCCTTTCATCCATGCTTTCACAGGTTATTTATAGCAGGCTTAAGAAGAGAAAGATTCAGTGACACTTGTTCTCCACTTGTCTCGCATGGCTAAGAGGTAAGCAACTACATGGATGCCACGTGGTGAAGTCGAAGGGACAAGTGGAGAGTTTGTCTGCTAGTGGTAGAGTGGCATGCTAGTTTGTATAGCTCATTCTTGAGGAACCAAGAATGTGTTCCACGATCAATTAGAAGAGGCGAAGAGCCGTAAAGTACATGGGACAACATCGCGCAAGAAAAAGAATTTTGATAATAACATTGCGCTCTAATGCTTCCCGCCACGTATCATACCTATGTTACTCTTAGTAGTCAAATGTTCGGGTGACTTGATCGCACATGCATTTAGGATTCATCAACAGATGTTTTAGATCAATGTATAAAGGAGAAAAACAATAAAATACAAAGGTAAAGATTTCATATGAACTTAGGAATTAAAAACAACAAAAAAATATAATTTTGTTATAAGCACTAGTATTTAATCAATTCTTGGTATCTTGGTTAAGCGATTAACCGTATCGAAATACTGGTTAATCAGACTTAATGGTACGATTACGTAATTGAAATTTTAGTAATGGGAATATCGGTCAATCATAGACCTGCCAAATCGAATTGATCCGAAAACCCAACCGACCCAAATTTTTAGGATCGAGACTCGAAGCATAAATCACTAGGTCAAGAAGGACACGAACTCGACGGATCCGACCCGAACTCAAAAGAGCCGAACCACACCATCCATTATTTCATATATATATATTATTTTATATTTTATTAAATAATAATATAAAATTGATTATTTTGAAAAGCGAGCACTTTCAACCTGTTGGGTCAACTCCAACCCAAGCCAAACTTGTTATAACCGACCAATCCAAAAAAGTTGACAGTCCGATTGATCCGAATCCGATGTGACCTGAACCCGACCCAATTAACATGTCTAATCAATCGGGCTCTGGTTAATTAGGGATGACAATGGGGCGGGTTTGGGGCGGGGAGTATGTTGGATCGTTAGAGTTACGTCTGAGGGAACAAAAGCTTTGTTCCCACAGAAGATGCAGCGGATTAAAAACAGTAAGAAAGATAACGAACGAACTCACGATGTATAGTGGAAACCCTGATTAGCAAAACTAGCTTCTCAAGGAAAAACCACTACCTTCAAGCTTCCGCTTGAGAGGATTTTGAAGTGTGTACTTGTCTTATTGATTTCTTGTTCGATTACACTTGTATCCTGGACTTCGACCTCTAAACAACCAGCTAGACTCGAAGACACTTCTACAACGATGAATCAAACTCAACCCTCAAAGACTTACACACACCTCACTTCCTTTCTTTCTCTTTTTCGTTCTCTCAGTTTTTCATCGTCCAAAGCCGTACTTAAGAAATGAATCCTCACTTCACTTAAATACAACTCGGCTAAACCCTAATCATAACAAGATATGATATTCTAAAATCGGATTACAAAAGATATGATTTTGTTGGAAGAATAATATCCCAACCGATTATATTAATTAAGGAAGGAGTTCCTTAATTAATCCAATCGGAAAGATATTCTTCTTCTCTCTCCAATTGTCTTATCTTAGGAAAGATTCCTAAGATAACACAATCGGGTTTTCTCTCTCCATATCTTCGTGCAATCCGGCTTGATCCTTGGAGCCGAAGACTTCATCCTTTACCGCGTGTGCTTCTTGATTTGTTTCCTTAATTCAACACGCTGGATTTCTTATTTCCTTTTGCAGCCTTGATCTGGTCCGTCACTTCAGTTCCTTGAGAGGTAACAAAGCACTTGACATGACTTTGTTCCCTCTGAGATCCTTTGCTGCAAATCTCCCTGTGATAACTTCCCTTGTCCCTGAAACACTTGGTACACATATTAGTTGAGTATTTGTTACCATCAAAACCTAAGGAATTCAACAAATTCCCCCTTTTTGATGGTGACAAACACCCTTAACAAGAAAGCATATACCAACTAGAAAAAGACAAATATGACATGAAAGTTTCTCACTAAGACACAGTTAGTTCCCCCTTAGTTCAGCAATACGTTTTATCTGTTCTGCTCCCCCTCAACCAATGCTACCTGTCATATTCCCCCTTTTGGCATCATCAAAAACATCAGTAAAGAGTTAGAGAGGAAAAAGTCAAGGCCGGATAAACATAAACACCCCTGGTCATTAATTAAAAAAGAACTTAAAAACATGCAAACACCACCAAGACAAACAAAACATCAAAACATAGTCAAAATGTCACACCGGGCACACAAACCAGATAACAAGAAAAACAACTAAGAGGGAGTAGATGGGCAAGGGAACAAAAGAGGGGTAAGGACAGTAGGTAAGCGATCAGGCATCACTGTGACCAGTCGGTTGAGCCGATGCGTGATGAGAGATAAGCGCGCACACATCTGCCATGAGACGTCTCACATCCTTGCAGAGACTTCTCACATCCCTCCCCAGAGACAAATTCTCGTTCAGTTCCCCCTCAGAGCTGTCGGCCTCAGAAACCTCCATTGCCTCGGAATCCTCTACTGTCTCAGAAGCTGCAGGGGCACTCTCAACCTTCACCCAGCCTTCATTATCTTGAAGAACGAACTGCATCTTGTGCAAGTTACTGGCGTCGAACGGGCGGGAGAAGATGCTCACGTCCTCCGACGGGTTGTACACTTTATGGTACTCAAGGATTTTCTTGACAACCCGTGGGAAGGGAAGAGCGTGCTAGAGAGTGTTCCTGGCGTGGGCCATGTGCTGCATCAGAATCTTCGGTAGGCTAATGGGCTCCTTCTTTAGCATTAGGGACAGTAGGACAATGTCCAAGATTAGAAGCCGGTTTCTCTTCTGTCCCCTTGGCGTGATGTTGCTGATGAGGAAGTGGTACAACACTTTGTTGATAGCGGACATCTCTGAGATGTCGAGATCAGCACTCCCCTGAGGGTTCTCAATACCAGCAACAGCCAACACAGCCTCTGAGTAGGCAAAGTCCTTCGGCCACCTTCCTTTTGGGTATTCCCCATACCCTTCATGTGGAACGCCCAGAGCAATACCAAGCTCAATGCTTGAGAACATGTGGACCTGCCCTTCCATCTTGTAACTCCCCAGAACAGCGTGGGGGCGAAATTCCATCGCGTAGGTAGAGTAGAACTCCCTTAGCAGCACCTCATCCATCTCCTCTTCCTCTACAAACAGATTGCTCCATTTTTGGGTCTCCAATAGATCATGCACCCCTTCCAGATGGTTCTCCAGTAGGAACTCATGGACAACTCGCAGCTCCTTGACCACCGACTTGTGGCTCATGTCTTTGACATCATCAGCCGCCACCTTTCCTTTGGCTTTGGCCGGCTGACGACGTTGGTTTTGACGGACAGGAGCGGCAAACACCTTGGCTTTCTTTGTGTTGTTCCCCGAGAGGGGTACTGACTCCTCATCGGAGCTGACCGTTATCGCCTTCTCAGACTTCCTCTGAGAGCGTGTCTTCCGCTTGGAGGAGTAGGCAGTCTTCACCCTGCCAGAAGTCTTAGGAGCCTTTGGGGGCTCCTCCTCATCAACTTCCTCAACCAGTTCCTTGTTGAGGTCCCGCACAACCGACTGAATCTTCTCCTTCACAGCAAAGTGATCCTCAGCTGTGACCGGGGTCTCTTGACGGGGCATCTCCTCCATCTCCTCATCAATGGGGTCGGGATGGGTTGGAGAGGAATGGACCTCCTCTATTTCAGTAGAGGAGATGGTGGTTGGGACGGCTGGAGAGGTTTTGGGGTTAGGGTTTTATGGAGCGGGGTCTGTGTTTGGGGCTACGAAGGGGACCATGGAGAGTTGGTCCTGGATTGGTGATGGTGGAGGGGTAACAGTGGTAGTTGCTGGAGTGGTGAAGGTGGAAGGTAGGGATTGGGTAATGGCGGCGAGGAGAGCGGGGTCGGTTCCCATGGAGGACAGTTTGGTGAAGAGGGTTTAGAGGTCTTGGGCGATGGTGTTGGGGAGGTTTGAGTTGGAGGCCATTTCTGTGAGAGAGGGAGAGTTCTGGGAAGACGAGAGACAGAGAGGAAGGAAGAGATTGCTTCAGGAAGATAAGGAAACAGTGAGGAGGAGACTTACCCGGAGACTCCAATTTATAATCTTCACCGAATCTTCTAGTGTTTCCAAAGATAAATTCAAATCTTTTCAGTTTTCAACAAATAACAATTGCAATCTTCCAACTTCCCAAAATAAAATCAGAATCTCGTCCAAATCCGACTTAGCCAGCCGAATTACCATTCCCAACTCCTTTCCATCAAATCAGCCCTAAATACTCAACGAGGCCCAACACAGACTTCCATCATTACACCCTGCAAACACACGTCACCTCAACCTGCAAATCACAGAAGCCGAATCGTTTTCCCGCCAAACCAAAAAGTAGTAGGGTGTGATGTTGGGGGTTAGTTACCAGAGAGGGTATAAAAGACCATCACACCAAAATATATGATATTTGTGATTGATTTTTATATCATGCCTAAGGGGTCTCCAGTTGTGGATGATAAGAGGGGCTCATAGGAGACTTCAAATATGGCGGTCTAGGTAAGCTGTAGAATCAACTATCATTTGGGCTTATGATGAGGGAACAAAACATCAAGTTGATTCTTTTGGGTTGAAATAAAGCTGATTCATGTGACAAAAGATGACATAGAAGATCATGCACGACATTCAGTACATCAAGGAAGTAGAAGCACATATTCAAGTCGAATGTTTAATTAATACCCAAGGAAGAGAATGCATATCAAGACATGAAAGTTCATCTTTCACAATTTACCACGTAATCTAGCCAATCATCGAGGGAACACAACAAATAGACATGTAGTTAGGGGAACAAACCAGGCTTCGTATGGAACTGAGTGTAGAGTTCCCCAACAGGTGTCCTAATGAGAAAACTGGCGTTTGATCCTTTGATCCACAAGTTTCCCTGTATGCCAATCTTTTCTCGACACAGTGATGTCTTTCCTAGATGTACATGGTACCTGAGTATTCAAACAAGGAACAATTTAGACATTAAGTCCTTATCCACATCTCCATTTCCTTTACCTTTGTTACCAGGCCTTTGAGTCTCAACCATTCCTGCAGGAGTGAGGTGAGACTCGCTTCGTTCCCTGTCAAGTAACTGACCCTTGTACGAATGAAATACCGGGAACTTTCCTCACTTTATTCTGCACAGAAAGAGTTATTTCTTACGAACCCAGATAAGCTTATGCTTTCTGGGCACAGGAGCAACATATCTAATCTTAGGAGGTTCAGCATTCATTTGCTCTCTAGTAGTGCGAGCAATCTCCTCATTGTGCTGCTTCAGAAGGCACTCTTGCTTATAGTGACCAGAGTGTCCGCAATACCAACAGACCCTATGGCACTTCAGATCTGCATACTTGCTCTTTCCAGGCCAAATTGTTTTGTTAGCAATCCTTGAATGAAAATCAATATTATTGGACTTACTGTTTTGAGATTGCTTCAACCAGATAGTGTGAGCCTTCTGTCCATGATACCAAGCCTTGCCCTCCTCAGTCGAGTTTGAACAGTCTTTGCTTTTGTTCCCTCCGGAGGAACTGTCCCCCTTTTCTTTTACAAAATGTTTTCCTTCGACTTTAGAGCCTTTTTGCTTGGTTCCATCAACAGGGAGTTTGGGTTGATAGCCAATCCCAAAGCGAGGTAATTCCTTTGACTCAGTCTTCTTTTCATTCTTGGTTGCAACAAAGACAATACCTTTTGGCTTGTCCTTCTGTTCCTCACTGAGTTTGGTTAGATTGCTAGAAAGTTTTGCATTTCCTAGTTTCAACATTAATGACTCGGCCTCGAGTGAGGAAACAGAGGACTCCAGAGACACAATCTTTTCAGTGAGTTTAGGACACTCAGAGCAAGAGTTTGAAGGAGAGGATGAACCTTTCTCAAGATTGAGCACTTTGTCAGCCCAACCCTGATTTTCTTCGATCAAACTTGAGATCGATTCATCTTTCTCTTCAATTTGCTCACTAAAAAGACTATTCTCATGAACAAGTTTCTTAATGAGAGATATCAAGCTCTCTTTGGATTTGTTTTTTAAGCTTGATACTAGATCAGATTCAGTTACCTCATCGTTGAGTACCTCTCCCTTTGATTCATTTGGTTCTTCAATGGCCATCAAGCAGACATCCCTGGAGTGTGATGAATCTTCATCATCTGAGTCTGAGTCTCCCCAGGTGGCAACCATTGCCTGTTTTCCTTCATTTGCTGGAGGCATTCCTGCCTTTTTCTTGAAGCAGTTTCTGGCCATATGTCCCTTGTTCTGACAGTGATAGCACACCACATCTCTTAGGTCTCTGTTCCCTTCGGATGAACTCAACGAATCCTTGTTTCGAGACCATATCTTCCTCATGGCTCTTGTGATGAGCGCAACATCTTCATCATCATCTTCATCTTCATCTTCATCTTCGACTTGGGACAAGTCAAATGCCCTTTCCACCTTTAAGGCAATGCTCTTCGCCTTCTCCTCTCCCTTCTTGTTTAGCTTGTGATTATAGACAGAGGCGTTGCTTTCTAGCTTAGCAACAACCTCTTCCATGGTAAGAGTCTTGACATCTGTCTGAGGGTAGAGAGCAAGAGCAATGGCATCCCACTGAGAGTTGAGGCCTTGCATGAAGTGGTGAGTCAGCTTCCAGTCTGGCATTGCTTTACCAAGGAACTGAAGCTGACCAATTAGCCCCTGGAATCTGGAGTAGTACTCCTGAATGTGTTCATCTTTTCCCTGAGAGACTTGGTCGTACTCCTTTATCAGAGAGAGAATCTTGTTCTTCTTGGCATCTTCATTTCCTTGATGAAGGCGTTTCAAGGCATCCCAGATCTCCTTGACAGTCTTATAGCTCATGATTTTCTTGAGATCAGAGGAAAGAAGAGCCATATGAAGGATCTTCTTGGCCCTGTTGTTTTTCTCCAACTTCTTCCAGTCATCATCGGTGTAGTCGACCTTTGGTTTTGGCTTCGTCTCATCCTTCTCATTTTTGATAGCCAAAGGTCCAACTTCAATGACTCTCCAGATCTGTCCATCAAGAGAACAGATGTGGGACTCAATTTGCTCCACCCATCAGTCATATTCACCGACCTTCAGAATTGGTGGCTTCCAGAATGAATCACTGATTGCATTGCTTGACGACGACATCTTTCCTGCAAATTCTGTAACGAAAACAATCTAGAGCACCAGGCTCTGATACCAATTGTTGGATCGTTAGAGTTACGTCTGAGGGAACAAAAGCTTTGTTCCCACAGAAGATGCAGCGGATTAAAAATAGCAAGAAAGATAACGAACGAACTCACGATATATAGTGGAAACCCTGATTAGCAAAACTAGCTTCTCAAGGAAAAATCACTACCTTCAAGCTTCCGCTTGAGAGGATTTTGAAGTGTGTACTTGTCTTATTGATTTCTTGTTCGATTACACTTGTATCCTGGACTTCGACCTCTAAACAACCAGCTAGACTCGAAGACACTTCTACAACGATGAATCGAACTCAACCCTCAAAGACTTACACACACCTCACTTCTTTTCTTTCTCTTTTTCGTTCTCTCAGTTTTTTGTCGTCCAAAGCCGTACTTAAGAAATGAATCCTCACTTCACTTAAGTACAACTCGGCTAAACCCTAATCATAACAAGATAGGATATTCTAAAATCGGATTACAAAAGATATGATTTTGTTGGAAGAATAATATCCCAACCGATTATATTAATTAAGGAAGGAGTTCCTTAATTAATCCAATCGGAAGGATATTCTTCTTCTCTCTCCAATTGTCTTATCTTAGGAAAGATTCCTAAGATAACACAATCGGGTTTTCTCTCTCCATATCTTCGTGCAATCCGGCTTGATCCTTGGAGCCGAAGACTTCATCCTTTACCGCGTGTGCTTCTTGATTTGTTTCCTTAATTCAACACGCTGGATTTCTTCTTTCCTTTTGCAGCCTTGATCTGGTCCGTCACTTCAGTTCCTTGAGAGGTAACAAAGCACTTGACATGACTTTGTTCCCTCTGAGATTCTTTGTTGCAAATCTCCCTGGGATAACTTCCCTTGTCCCTGAAACACTTGTTACACATATTAGTTGAGTGTTTGTTACCATCAAAACCTAAGGAATTCAACAGAGTACCCTCCCCATCCTCATCCCCATCCCCATCCCCGTTTAGAATTGCATTCCCCGTCCCCATCTCCGTTTCTTGTTTAAAATTTTCCCCATCCACATCCTCGCCCCATCCCCATCCCCATCGTGGAATCCCCATCCCCGTTAATTGTCCCCATTTAAATTTCCCAACGGGGATTTTCCATCCCCACTAATTTTTTCCATGCGTAATATAGCCCTAATTAGAAAATAGTTCATTCACAAATCACAAAACGTAAGCATAGATAACCAAGAACATAGTATAGACCAGTTAACTAACAATATATCCAATCAAATACAAGCATAGCAAAGATAGCATCAAGTACCCAATCAGTACGTAAACAACTCCAAAAAATAAATACTCTTAATCATTTTAAAAACTAACAAGTAATACTAGTAGCAACGTTGAAGTTCTAGTCCAAATTAAACAATGATCGATAGTGCATTTAGCTTCTCCAGTCCTTTCGACGGGGATAAGGACGGGACGGAGACCACTATCCCCAATCCCGTCCCCATCCCTCCGGCGGAGATATTATTTCACATCCCCGCCCCCGTGCCCGTATAAAATCCCCATACCCGTTCCCGTGACGGGAATTCCTTGTACCGCTGTCATCCCTACGGTTAATCGCCCACCCCCCACCTAGAGGTGCGTCCGAAGATTTCACGGGTTAACCGATTTCTTCAGGGAACAAAAGGGCGGAAACGTGAAACCCTATTGAAATGGAGTGTGGATTGTTGATTGTTTTATGGCCCATTACAAAATTTGGGCTACCAATTTATTAGACCATTACAAATTTTGGGCTACTAATTTATTGGCCTATTAATCGGGCCCATTATAGGTGTAATTAGGAGGTTAGTAAGGGAAACAAATTCGCAAATAATCGTGTAACACACAGGAAAGACAAAGAAAATATCGCCGGACGCTTGCTCCACCAGTACGTCGCCGTTACGTGACGTGGCTGCTCGGTAGGCGAAATCGATCACTGCGATGACAACGGAGGAAGAAGAGCTTGTCGAAGAGCAAACGGCCATCGACGAAGAGGATGAGGAGTACGAAGAAGGAGGAGTAAGCGAAGAAGAGGAAGGTGAAAACCCTAGCGAGTCTCAGGAGTGGGAATCGTTGGCTCGAGAATGGTTGGCCAATCTTCTGTCAGAGAGCAGGCCCGTGACGATGAGCGAAGTCGAAACCTGGATCACCTCCAATAAGTCGTCACTTCCGGAGGATCTCCTCTCTCTCTCGCAGTCTGAGCTTCTTGGCCGCTTCAGCGCCATCCAGAGCTCGCTTCTACACGAACAACAGGTTCTCTCTTTCTCTCTGTATATGTTATTTTACTTTGTTTTGATTGGAAATGGCAATTTGGAGTTTATAAACACTACTTTGGTGGTTTGAGTCTGCAAATTTGTATGAAAGATGTCAAATTTACTTTTGCCTTTTCTATGAGCGGATTTGATCTGCTTTCTGGTTGCATAGTTTTGCGCAAGTGAAAAAATGAAGTTATTTTATACATCTGTTGGCTCAAGAAATTGTCAAGAGTGAATGTATCAAGGTTTCTAGTTGTGCATTGTGTAATGACATTTTATATTGGTGCAGATTTTTTCATAATTGTGTTTCTACTTGGTAGACTATTGGCATATTCATGTGAGTACAGGAATTAGTTTACTTGTGCTGCATTACGTGTGATAAATTATTAATACCATTGTTATCCAAGCAAAATTAGTTTATACAGAAAAATGAAGGAATTATCTTAAAGGACATAGGCATCTATGAAGGGCAACTGGAGACAAAAATCAAATCCACATAGACAAATCTGTTTCCTTTTTGCATTGTTTTTCCCTTCACAATGTTGAGAGAACATCAAATATGGCCGCACATGGTCTTGCCTGCTTAGCAAGACACTGAGAATTGTGTTGTTTGAAAAAAAGGTAAGCCATTAATGCTTTGTATTCATGATGTTATTGGTAATGCTCTAAAGATTGAACGCCTTATGTTGTATTTTCATAGGGGGAAAATGTTAAAACTTAATCACAATGCTTTTTTAGTAATTACAAATGAATGCTTGGGGATGCTGGGCTTATGACTTGTCTATTCTTATTGGGAAAAGAAAGAAGATTAAAGAACTATCTTCTTCTCTTTTGTGGTGTCATATGGTTAGAATGTAATTGACTGGTAGTTTGTTCTTCCTCTCTCTAGGAGTCAAAGCAATCAAACCGGCGTGAAAATCCTGCTCGGTTTCAGAGAACAAATCTATGGTTACCAGTTTATTCGTGGTTAGAGTCCCTGGACACTGATGAGGTGATCAAGTCCAAAGAGATTGCTGACTGGCTAGCTGCGAATACTGACATTAGGGATAAACTATCAGCTAAACATTCCCGATACCATTTGATGCACTATATCAAGAAATGCCACATGAAGATATTGAAAAAACGGGGAAAGTTCAAGGTATTCTCTTGTTCGTGTACTACTTGTATATTGATCTTAGTGACTTTGTAATGGGTAGGTTTAGTATGACTATTTTCTTTTGTGCAGGGTGACCTACATTCCAGCTTGAAAATTTCTCTACAAGCTCAGACTGTTGAAGTGCCGATGTTGTCATCTCCTACTTCATGTATGTTGCATCAAAATGCCGTTGTCTGTTTATTCTGCAGTCTTTTGAAAGTTTACAGTTTTTTCATGTATTTACGGCGTTGAAAGACATCGTCTTCATCATCCTTGTTTATTTTTTCTAGATACTCCCCTCTCAACCCCAT
Organism: Rheum nobile; assembly: GCA_027886185.1. Lineage (NCBI taxonomy): Eukaryota > Viridiplantae > Streptophyta > Magnoliopsida > Caryophyllales > Polygonaceae > Rheum > Rheum nobile. The sequence continues at coordinate 1,197,895 of WOAB01000065.1, forward strand.
CCCTTATCATGCAGCAACTAACTTTGAATATTCATGCTTCCTCGATCATTCGAAGAGTTACTGTATGTGCTTGGTTTTGAAGAAGCTTCTGCTTGCATCGCAAAAGTCATATAGGCTCAAATTCACAAGCTAAAAAATCTCCTAGTATTATAATAACTGTTACTAGTAGGCTTTATAATTCCGTTCATCAATGATTGTTCTGTAACAATGCTTTATTTTTTCATCTCAAAATTTGTGTATGTCAGACAATTCCTTTAGCAGTCTCGTGAAAGATAGTGACTTGCACGTTGCAAAACGAAATGAAGCTTTACGCAAGTACGAGATGTAAGTTTTACTTACCTTGGTTACCCTTTCCCTATGATATCAATATGAATTTTCTTTTCAGGATGCAGCATTCTAATCATGTTTGACCCTTTATGTCTTTCAGTTTGGTAGAACTGGAGAAGCAACTTGCTACAGTTGTCCCAAAACATTGATGTTAATTCTGCACCTTATATGTATCGGATGGATCTCTTGCTTGTAAATATTGTTCTCTTTATCCTTTTTTGGCCGCTATGTTGGTTTCCTCTTTTATTGCTCCTATGATTAAGCAGTCGAACTAGACCCAAGTTGAAACTAGTTATTGAATACTTGAAGTTAGGAATTAGGATGCAATTCTATGTCATCATAGCGGTGAAGAAAACATACTATAGGCCCGTTTGGTTTGTGGTTATGAAAATGGTAATGGAAAGAAAATGAATCTAATTTACTTTGATATCATGATACATTGATCAAAAATATTATCTTCTTGGGACTCTAAAATTTAATAATTTTTGTGTCGAGAAAATAGAGAAATGAAATGATTTTATTATTTTAGAATATATTCTTGTATTGGGTAAACAAATATTTCCATTGTGGTGTCAAGAGAATAGAGAAATGAAATAATTTCATCCTATGAATAATGACATTAAATTGTATTAGATTTGTTTCATTTTTGTTATTGTTTTCATAATTTAAAATAAACGGGCCTTACATTCGGAATATCAGAGAATACACGACTAGTTTGAGGGACTCGTGGTCGTATTCTTACCAAATTAGTAGTTCAAGTGTTTGGTCATATTTTTATCAAAAAAAAAAAGTGTTTGGTCATATGACTAGCTGTTGTTTGGCAATGCCATACCACTTTGTGTAACTCTTCATGAGTGGTGGTCTTAATGAAAACTTGCATATATCATTTAGTACTGCACTAAACCTGATATACTATACTACCTCATCCTCACGCTTTGTCTAAAATCCTAACCTACCTCGACCAAAAATTCACGTATACAATAAGACATACTAAGATACTATCATTGAAGGTTTTCGCATATTTGGGTTGTTAAAATAATAATATGTCAAGACATTGGCTATCAAATCAACTTGCTCTTTTATTATATCTTTCTAATGGAGATTATACATCAACAAGGCTTTTGACGAGCCTAAAGTCGTTATGTCTATCAAAGTAATCCTAAAAAACCTAAGTATAGTAGGCAAACAATGGTCGAATCCCACAGGGAGGTAGCAATATTTCTAAGTACAACCAATTGTATGCCAAAGGTAACAAATGAGGGTTTTGGTTTGTAATCAAGTAACAAAGTAAATTAAAGCAAATGATGTAATCAATGAGTGAGAAGTAACTTAGCCAGACAAATATCCACCATTCATTTGATTGGTTGATCCTAGATTATCTCAATTCCTTCCTATGAATATTCCTGTCCCTATTCTGAAATAGTTATCAGTCCAACTAGTCTTGGTAACCCTAACCGATAAACAATCAAGAAACTATCAAGATTTAATCTAACAGCAGCAGTAAGTATAGGAATTAACCAGGATACATGCAACACCAAATAACCCGTCAGCATTTAACACGTAATCAATTCTCTTCACAATAAACTAGTTCAACCAGTCCTAGAATATCATGTTTGCTATACAAGATAAGGGATTTCAACCAGAAATATCCAAACTCTAGCAATAGACAATTACTAATATCAACTAGTTGATCAGGCCAGTCAAATCAGCAAGAATCAATGAGATTAAGCACAAAGAGAAGAGATATAATCAAAGGAAATACAATAGAGTTATAATCTCACAACCAAATAACAAACGAAGGCTTCAATCATCGGACTAAGCAAAAGTTGTTTAGTTCTTCATAGTCTTCAAAGCACAAAAACTCAAAGGGAAAAACTGAACGATAATTTGTAAACTAGAATAATGAATGATAAAATAAAAAGGTTGATAACTAGAAAAGTATAAAAACCTAGCAAAACCTAGTTTCCATAAGATATGAAACAATATCCTAAAAGGAAATGAAACAAAGTAAAAGAAATTAAAAGAAAAGAAAAGAAATAAATAAAGTAACTCAAAATATCGAACGAAGTCGAAATCCCGGATCCGCGTTGATGAACAGTGTCCGCGACCGCGGACAGATTTCCGCGACCGCGGAAAAGTTCCTGTTGTCTTCGCTGCTTCTGTGTTTTCCGCGACCATCCGCGCCCACGGCGAGCTCATCCGCGCCAGCGGCCATGCCTTCCAGCGCCCGCGGATTTCTGGTTGTTGCTCCTTTGGTTCTCGCGTCGTGGTCTTCTCTTGTGGCTTTCTCCTCCATCTTCTTAAGTCTTCATTTAAGCTCTTCAAACCACCAAATCAACACTTCTTCTCCAAAACTTCATTCTCCCAACTTATGCTCTAAACACATCCAAATGGTACCCAAAACTCCGATAACAACTCCTAGTTAAACCCTACAAAGTAGCGCTGATCAAATTCCCCCATGCTTAGACCTTGCGCGTCCTCGAGAAGCTAAAAGAAACCTACTCCTCCAATGAAATATCCAAGGTCTCAGGAAGCACAACAAAACTCTCTCCACTAAGAACTGCACCTAATCATGAATCTCCAAGGCACCAACACAATCAACACAACACACAAGCTTAAAGGAAAGCAGAGTACATCCCCTAAGCTTAACCCGAACACCATAGAGTGAATAAAATATCTAATCCTAGCCTCAATCTATCTTCTTATAACTCCCAAAGTGACCTACCCGAATCCTCCTTATATCACCTCTTCTTATGTCACCACGCTAGGAATCCTAATAATCACTCTTCTTCTTTTCACTCATTTTGCCAAGGCGCCCTTTCGGGTTTTCACCAAGCCACTCATTTCATTTTTCAATAGATGGGCTCACAAAAACTCACATCACTCTTGACATCTTATTACCCCAGCCTAATGTTGGTCCAAGCCACCTGCTTATTACCTAATCCTCCCTCTCGGGTTTTCGACTTATCCCATGATTTTATTTTTGTCTTTTTTCATATTTTCGACTTTTTCAATTTTTTATTTCTTTCTCAAACGACTAGCAAGTATGGAACACTCCCCCATGATTAAACATTGCATTATCCTCAATGTAATGAAAAACAAAAAGATGAAGCAAAGGGAAAAGCATAAAAGTACTCATGAACGTCGCCGAGGTGGCCTGGACTTGGATGTTGGTGCTGGCGGTCAATCAATAAAAGCACAAGTCGCTGGTGTTGCGGCGGTCCTTCTCAATCAAACTCCACGTGCAACCAAATAGATCCACTGTGAGGTAAGTGGTACATCAAAGAAACGGGGTTGCATGGGCCTTCAATGAACACAGAGTTGGAGCCCGAATGTAATCGTGTGGTGGGCTCTGGTGTTCTTCCTCGTCAGCCGTCGAATGTCGGGCCATCATCGGTGCCAAATACAAATGTGGGCTAATTTTCGTCTCCTTGGCAGCATGATGTGCACCATCTCGCAAAGTAAAACTCGGACAGCTGGGCCGCAATCACGGAAGTAAGGCCGCGATCGCGGAAAAACGCTGATTTTTTTTTTGCTTTTTTTTTTGGGAAGGGGACTTACAGTGGATTTTCCGCACCCGCGGAAATGTTTCTGGTGCGAGTTGAACACCGTCTTTGACAATTGGCTTCGAGTCTCCTACTTGCAAGTTAGTCTAAAACAAAAACGAAACAACAATAATGAAAGCTAGAAAGGAAACGACAAAAAAAAAAAAATTCGTACCTCGGGTTGCCTCCCGAGCAGCGCCTTGGTTATTGTCGCGGCTCGACATAATGCCTTCCAACTCAGCTTGGGTTGCTCACATCAACCGAACACTTGGGGTCACAATCAGGAGGGTGTCTCTTGACATCATCTATGTTGTGCTCGACCCTCACCCCATCAAACTCCATAGTGAGCGAACCACTACTCACGTCATTTTCGTATTTGCCGTATTCATAAACGGCCTACCTAGCATCACAGGGGTTGCATGTTTGTCTTGCCCCGTATCCATCACAAAGAAATCCGCAGGGAAAATCAGCTTGTCAACCTCTACTAGAACATCATGCACGACTCCTTTGGGGTACACATAGGACGAATCCTCTAATTGAATCACAGTCCCAGTCTTCTGCAATGGCCCAATCTCCAAAGACTCGTAAAGCGAGAGAGGCAGCACATTGATAGATGCACCCAAATCCAACATGGCTTTGTCGAACGTGGTGTCACCTATCTTGCAGGGAATACTGAACATGCCTGGATCACTGCACTTCTTTGGAAACCGCTTTTGCAGCATAGCGGAGACATTCTCGCTCACCTAGACCTTTTTCTTCTCTTTCACAGCTTTCTTTCTTTTTATCTTGCATAACTCCTTTAAAAATTTTGCATAGCGAGGAATGCTCTTAACTAGCTCGATCAAAGGATTGTTTACCTCGCAATTACTGAAGGTCTCGAATAATTCCTTGTCGTTCTCTAACCTTCTTGTGTCTCTCAGGGCCTCGGGGAAAGGTGCAGGTGGCTTTAGCGAACCGAGCAGAGGAAAATCAGGACGAACATAGTCATCGATGACAGCTTCGAAAGGATTTGGGTCGCCAGTGGCTTTTCCGCGGTCGCGGATTGGGTCCCGCGGTCGCGGAACTTAGTCTGGAGCTTCGGATGTGCCAGGAAGAAATCCGCGGCCACGTATTGTATTCCGCGGTCGCAGATCTTCAGATTTTTTTTCTTCTCCAGAAACTTTTCCGCGGTCGCGGATTTCTGGCCACGGTCGCGGAAAATTCTCGGAAAAATCACCGCCTTCAAGTATAATGCCGCGGTCGCGACTGTCTTCTCCGCGGTCGCGGAATTATTTCTGTTGCCCTCGAATTTCCTCCATCTGTGTTCCACTCCTCAGTGTCATCGCACATACATTCTCCCTCGGGTTTGCTACCGTTTGAGATGGTAGTTTTCCCGAGTCCCGGGCCTCCAATTTGCCCACTGCTAGAGAGATTTGCCCCACCTGCTTCTCCAAGTTCTGAATGCTAAATTTCATCTCTTGATTTTGTTGGACCATAGTGGTTGCCAACTTCAAAACGCTCTGAGCGAGAGACTTAATCATATCATCACAATTTGATACGCTCTGAGCAAGAGACTTGATCATGTTATCATCGGGCATAGATGAACTTGCGTTTTGGCCTTGAGGTCTTGTGTCATATGGAGCTCTAAATTGTTGTTGTTGTTGACCTCCAGGCCGCTGAAATTATTGTTGCTGCTGTAAAAACCGTGGTGGCCTCTGGTGAAACTCCTGGTCATCACGACACTGAGGAGGATTCTGCTGGTTTTCGTATCTCAAATTGGGGTGATCTCTCCACCCTGGATTGTAAGTGTTGGAGTATGGGTCATATCTTGGTCTAGGAGGATCGAAACCTCCTATAGCGTTCACCTCAGCAATGGGTTCCTGCAGCGTGGGACATGCATCAGTAGGGTGCATCGTGTCATAGCATATCCCACAAGACTTGACTTGTTGCGGGTTGCCCTTCGTCATGAACCTCCTCATCATCTCCTTCATCTCAACCATCTCAGAAAGTAGTGAGGACGATGGCTGAGAGTCTGCAGCCTTGACTGTGTGAGCGCTCACTCTCTTGCTAAACTGCCTTGAGCCCTCAGATAGCTCAAAGAAAATCTCAAAAGTTGCAGCTGGCGTCTTGTTTAGAATATTTCCACCACAGGCTGCATTCACCATCCTTCTCTCATCATCAAGGAGCCCACCATACAAATAAAGTACGAGGTCTTGGTCAGAATACCCATGGTAGGGACAGCTTGAGATCAACCTCTTAAACCTCTCATAGTACTCGTACAACATCTCAGTAGCGTGCTGCTCAATGTTGCTAATATTCCTCTTCAGACTATTGAGCTTTGTCGCAGGGAAGTACTTCTCCAGGAAATCTTTCTTCATCTTAGCCCATGTATCAATGCTTCCTGGGGCCAAATAATAGAACCAATCATTGGCCGAATCATTTAGAGAGAAAGGAAAGGCCCTCAGCTTGATCTGGTCCTCCGTAATGTTCCGTGGCTTCATACTGCTGCAGACAGCGTGGAATTCAGAAAGATGTTTGTTGGGATCTTCTCCACTCATCCCATGGAAGTAGGGTAGTAAATGGATCATCCCAGATTTGAGCTCAAAATTCACGCCATCCGCCAACTCAGGAAACTGCACAACAAGCGGTTGCTGCTCTAGGTTCGGGGCAGTCAACTGCCTCAAGGTCGGTGCTTCTTCAGCCATCTCAAAACACGGGTTATCAAAGCACAGTGATCTGTTTACCCTGCGGTTCCTAGAAAGTGTTCTCTCGATTTCTGTATCACAATCTAAAAGTGGAGAGTCAGTAGCACGGGTGTGGATCATAAGATAGATCCACACAAAAGTTGGCACACAAACAAACACAAAGAAAAATTAAAACTTGCCTACCCGGCAATGACGCCAAATTTGACGAGGCTAAAGTCGTTAAGCCTATCAAAGTAATCATCAAAAACCTAACTAAGTATAGTAGGCAAGCAATGGTCGAATCCCACAGGGAGGTAGCAGTATTTCTAAGTGCAACATGTTGTATGCCAAAGGTAACAAAGGGGGGTTTTGGTTTGTAATCAAGTAACAAAGTAAATTAAAGCAAATGATGTAATCAATGAGTGAGAAGTAACTTAGTCAGATAAATATCCACCATTCATTTGATTGGTTGATCCTAGATTATCTCAATTCCTTCCTATGAATATTCATGTCCCTATTCTGAAATAGTTATCAGTCCAACTAGTCCTGGTAACCCTAATCGATAAACAATCAAGAAACTATCAAGATTTAATCTAACAACAGCAGTAAGTATATGAATTAACCAGGATACATGCAACACCAAACAATCCGTCAGCATTTAACACGTAATCAATTCTCTTCACAATAAACTAGTCCAACTAGTCCTAGAATATCATGTTTGCTACACAAGATAAGGGATTTCAACCAGAAATATCCAAACCCTAGCAATAGACAATTACTAATATCAACTAGTTGATCAGGCCAGTCAAATCAGCAAGAATCAATGGAATTAAGCACAAAAAGAAGAGATATAATCAAAGAAAATGAAATAGAGTTATAATCTCACAACCAAATAACAAACGAAGGCTTCAATCGTCGGACTAAGCAAAAGTTGCTTAGTTCTTCATAGTTTTCAAAGCACAAAAACTCAAAGGGAAAAACTGAACGATAATTTGTAAACTAGAATAATGAATGATAAAATAAAAAGGTTGTTAACTAGAAAAGTATAAAAACCTAGCAAAACCTAGTTTCCATAAGATAGGAAACAATATCCTAAAAGGAAATAAAACAAAGTAAAAGAACTTAAAAGAAAAGAAATAAAGTAACTCAAAATATTGGACGAAGTCAAAATCTCGGATCCGCGTTGATGAACAGTGTCCGCGACCGCGGACAAATTTCCACGACCGCAGACAAATTTCCGCGACCGCGGACAAATTTCCGCGACCACGGAAAAGTTCCTGTTGTCTTCGCTGCTTCTGTGTTTTCCGCAACCATCCGCGCCCGCGGCAAGCTCATCCGCGCCTGCGGCCATGCCTTCCGCACCCGCAGATTTTTGGTTGTTGCTCCTTTGCTTCTCGCGTCGTGGTCTTCTCTTGTGGCTTTCTCCTCCATCTTCTTAAGTCTTCATTTAAGCTCTTCAAACCACCAAATCAACACTTCTTCTCCAAAACTTCATTCTCCCAACTTATGCTCTAAACACATTCAAATGGTACCAAAAACTCCGATAACAACTCCTAGTTAAACCCTACAAAGTAGCGTTGATCAACTTTATACACGAGAACCAACCACAGATTCCTAACTCCGAACTGGAAAATTGGGTCCCGAGCCAAAGATCCTTTCGAAATCAACTTTCTACTTATTTGTAGCATCTGTGACTAGCTTCTCGCTTGCTGGTAAGCAGGAGGAGCGTGTCGTCTATTGATTGGACTAGAGCGAAGGGCGTCACGTAAGGCGAGGCGTGTTGATCGACAATTGGTCATGTTGAAAGAGTCGCCTGAAACGTGTCCCTTGGTCGTTAAGTTAACCGGTGAGGGCGTCTTGTGTACTATAGAAGTGATTGGTCATAGGCTATCCTTTATCAAAAGATCGCACACTTTACGACGTAATCTTTTAGGGCGAGCGGATTGAAAGAACGCGTCGTGCACCAGATGACGAGTGTAATAAAAAATAGTGTGATCCATCACATCCCCTTGTTTCGGCATCTCGTCAACGAGATAGTAGGGATGAAAAAAGGAGGTCGTTTTGTATTGTCACGTTCTTGAAATTCCTTGCGCTACTTGCATGTAATTGGTATTTACTGAAGCTTGGGTGTACTTTTTGGGCCAGGAGAGTCTCATTGCCCTACTTCGCCTTCTACATTTCCCTCTTTCTTCTTGACTCAAAGGCGACCAAACAAGCGAGCCAGTCTATCAGCGGCCTTCATTTCTTGCATCTCCTTCCAGATTTTGCAAGTAAGTTTCTTATTTTGCCCTAATTTTGTGAGAGAGGGGAAGGTGGACGCCCCAAGTCCAAGGACTCAGGGGATCTCACCCGCCTTGAAGAGAATGCGGTGGTAACCTCAAGCTTATGCTTGAGAGATCTCATCCGTTTTGAAGAGAACGTGGTGGAACCCCCAAGCTTACACTTATGGGATCTCACCTCCCTTAAAGAGAGTGTGGTGGCAGCCCTAAGCTTACAATCGTCTCAAAGAGAGTGTGGTGGAAGCTCCAAGCTTACGCTTGAGAGATCTCATCGTCTCAAAAAAGCGCGGTGGAATCTTTCGCTTGAGGGATTTCACCCGTCTCAAAGAGAGTGTGGTGGTAGCCCCAAGCTTATGCTTGAGGGGTCTCACCGATCTTGAAGAGAACATGGTGGCAGCCCCAAACTTACGCTTGAAGGATCTCACATGTCTTGAATAGAATGTTGGCAGCCCCAAGCTTACTCTTGAGGGATCTCATCCGTCTTGAAGGGAATATTGTGGCAAGCTCAAGCTTACACTTGAGTGATCTCACCCATCTTGAATAAAGCGTGGTGTAACACAAATGGCCACCACGTGAGAAATAATTTATTTATTGTAGATGATGCGCAATACTTCTTCAGGCACGCTACCTTCTATATCTTGGTAAGGGTGACATTGTTCGTCTTACAATTTTAATGCGTCATCATGAGCTCCGTCCAACTGAATTTGCTTGGGCTTGACATAGATCTCGCTCGCGCTCTTAGTGATAGTCAAGTCATCCTAAAGTGAGAAAAATCCCCACGGAAGGCGCCAATGAAGGTTATCACGTATTTGGGTTGTTAAAATAATAATTTACCGCGACATTAGCTATCAAATCAACACATTGTTTTATTATATCTTTCGAATGTAGATTACAAATCAACACACTGTTTTATTATCTTTTTACACGAGAACCAACCACAAACCCTAACTTCGAACCGGAAAACTTGGTCTCGAGCTAAAGATCATTTCGAAATAAGATTTCTTCTTATTTATAAAATATGTGACCAACTTCCCGCTTGCTGGCAAGTAGGAGGAGCACTTCGTCTTTTGATTGGACCAGAGTGAAGGGTGTCACATGAGGCGAGGCGAGGCGTGTTGATCGACATTGGACATGTTGAAACTGTCGGTTGAAACGTGTCTTTCTATCGTTAAGTAAACTGAAGAGAGCACCACATGTACTATAGAGGTGATTAATCATAGGCTATCATTTAGCAAAAAATCACGTGCTTTACGACGAAAATCTTAGGAGCGAGCGGATTGAAAAAACGCTTAGCGTAACAGATGACGAGTGTTATAAAAAATAGAGCTATTCATCAGACGTAGGATTCATAAATTTAATATAAAAACCTCACATCATTAAATATTTAGAATGGTGATCGTGATACCCTTGATTAACAAAAAACTTTACGTAAATTTATACGATATGTTTTAATATAAATCTCATGTGATTAAGTTTTTGTGATCATGATATTGACATATTAACAACTAAATCCAAATATCAAAATTTGTTCCACGCTGAAAAATTCATCTCGGTTAGTAATGGAGGAAAACCCTTCAACCTCAATCAAATGGGAAACTGAGGCCTTGAGATCTGCTCACCAACCAAATTTGTCTCTGTTATTGAGATTGTAAATTTTAAATGGAGTTACTAAGATTTGTTGGGTTCCCCTTCTATTTATAACCTTTTTTAGCTTGCAAGCAACCTACTTTTTGTTTCCCTTTTCTTGCATTGCAAATGTTTTTCCTTTTATTGTTAAGGTTAATTACCGAAAATCACTCGTTGAATGAGTCATATTGCCCAAAATCACCTCTATAAATCGATATTATCGGAAACCACTGATAAGCACTACTTTATAGGGTTTAACTAAGAGTCGTTAGAGGGTTTATTGGTGTCATTCGGATAGATTTAGACACATTCATATGTATGGCGTTTGGGGGCGAAGTTGATGTTTTTGGAGGTGTTTGAGCTGTTTTGGAGATCATAGGAAACACTGAGGATGAAGCCACCAGTAGAAGACGCCAAGGAGTTATGAAGTATTGGCGAGGAGGTGCTGAAGACACACTTTTGGAGGCTTTGGGAGCATTCGGAGCTGGAGAGACGAAGACACTGAAGAAATGGCTTCACGGCGACCGCCACAGAGGAGGCGGCGACCGCCGCCAAAGCCCTCCCAGCGACCATGGCTACGACATTGATCCGGCGACCGCCGCGATTACGGCGCCCGCCGCCTTCTCTACGGCGACCGCCGCCGCTGTCAGAAGCCCACCGAGCCCGTTTTCCAGATCTGTTTTATTTTGGATTATTTTATTACGGTTTTAGTATTTTCGTTTTAGGTTAATTTAGACTAATTTACTTTTGGTATTTAAGGGTTAGAAGGGAGCTTGGCCTCCCTAAGGAATATCTCTCGAACCCTAATTTCACTTTTCATTCTACATACTTTGCTATGAAGAACTAAGCCACTCTTGCTTAGTCAGACGCTGAAGCTTTCGTTTTGATTCAGTTGTGAGATTCTCGTTCTTAATCTATTGCATGGATTTTATCTATTCTCTTGCTTGATTGCTTATGATTGATATTGATAATTTCTAGTCTGATCAACTAGGGTTTGTTGTTATTGATCTATTGCTAGATTTAGATTGTTACTGGTTGAGCATATCTATTTCAGAGTAGCAACTGCATCGTGCTAGTATCTGGTTGTGCTAGTCTTATGCAGAAGAGAACTGATTTACATTCTATGATAAAAGCTGGTTGTTTTATGCTAGAATTGTATCCAACTATATTCATATCCGTAAAGTTGCTGTTAAACTGAATCTTGATAGTTTCAGGGTTGTTTAATTAGTTAGTGCTAATAGTATCTGGTTGTGCTATTAGTTATATCTGAAAATGAATTGGAATTTCCATTGCATGAGATTTTGAATGAGTATCTAGGATCAACTTGTCATACGAATAGTGGATGTTGTTTGACTAAGTACTTTTCCCATCACTGAATCCATCAACTTTTAGTTTGTTTACTTTTGCATGCTTAGATTCATTAAAACATACAAAACCCCCCTTTGGTTACTTTGGATTGACATACAAATTGCATATTAAGATAGACTCTGTCTCCCTGTGGACTCGACCTTTACTTACCTAGGACTACGGTTTAAGGTTTGTTTGGATATTTTGCATAGTAGGAATTAGCACGACAAATTCCTGTTATCAAATTGGCACCGTTGCCGGGGAGGCAATAATCTATTTTGTGTGTGTGATTTGTGTGTCAATCTTGGTGTGAACCTATCTTATGGTTCACACCCCTGTTACTAATAATCTACCTCTAGTTTTTGATCAAGAAATCGAGAGAACTTTTCTTCAAACTCGCAGGGCTGCGAATATACTACTTCAGGAAGCTAAAAGAATGGCAGCTCGTGTTACTCTTGAGTCCTTGACAGCTCCTAACTTGGAACAATCAACTCGTGCTGTGCAATTCCCTGCCCTTGGTGATGGGGTTAAATTTGAGCTCAAGACAGGAGTAGTCCATTTACTCCCGAAATTCAGTGGAACCCCGCTTGAGGATCCTATTCAGCACTTGGATGAATTCCTTGAGATCTGCACCAGTATGCGGCCATCTGACATTACTGAAGATCAGATGAGGTTGAGAGTCTTTTCCTTTTCTCTGAAGGATTCAGCTAAAGACTGGTATCATTCTTTACCCCCAGGAAGCATCACTACTTGGGTGAATTTGAAGAAGGTGTTTCTTGATAAATATTTTCCGGCAATCAAGTCCAATCAGCTCAAGAAGAAGATCTGCAATGTAGAGCAACTGTCTAATGAGTCTCTCTATGACTACTATGAACTCTTCAAGAAACTGGTGAAGAGTTGCCCCTACCATGGTTATGCTAATCATGATCTGATTCTTTATCTGCATGGAGGACTCCGTGAAGATGATCGTCGGATGGTAAATTCTGCATGTGGTGGGAATATTCTGAAGATGACTTATGAAGAGGCTCAAGAGATATTTGCTACTCTGGCTGATGACTCTAGACAATACAGTGGGAGAGGTTCCCAAAGCTTGGTAGTAGCTACTTCTCAATCAAAGATTGATCAAGCTGATTTTGATGTGCTGAGAGAGGAGGTGAGGCGTTTGAAACTGAAAGGTACACCTCAGCAGGCTAAGGCTTGTGAGATTTGTCATGACGATTTGCATTCTACTGATTTGTGTCCTACTCTACAAGAGGAAGTGAATGCAGTAGGAGGATATCAGCAGAGGCCCATGCATGATCCTTACTCCAGTACATACAATCCTGGTTGGAGGGATCATCCCAACTTCAGATGGAGAGACCCAGACCCAAATCAACAACAGGGTAATCCTCAACAACCTAGGCAGCCATTTGTGCCAAATCCTCAAGGGCAGAGCTCGAATCCTTCACCGTCTATGGATGACATGATGAAGATGCTGATGCAGAGCAATGTAAACTTCAATGAGAATGTTGCTAAGTTGACTAAGAACCAATTGCAATTCCAAGAGACTACACAAGCCAGCATTCAGAACTTGGAAAGGCAGGTTGGTCAGATCTCTCAAGTGGTGAGTAAGCTTGACGCCAAGGTTTCTGGTAAACTTCCATCTCAGACGGAAGCGAACCCGAACATTCGGAATGTCAGTGCTGTGACTCTGAGAAGTGGGAAGAAGCTTGAAGAGGATAATTCTGAGGTCAACAAGGAAAAAAGTCCGGATTTGGAGCAGAATGTAAACGGCGACCGCCGCCCCCCTTACGGCGACCGCCGCCCAAAAAACGGCGACCGCCGTGAAGACCACGGTGCCCGCCGTGACGGTGATCAAAATCTCGGTTTTTCTGACGATGTCAGCGGCGACCGCCGCCCTTCTTACGGCGACCGCCGCCCTGTAGCCGATGCTGAGGCTGAGAAGGAGTCCGAAACTCCGATTTTTCCTGATTGGAAGCATGTTCCGCCATTCCCATCTGCTTTGCAGCGTACCAAGCCACTTGCGCAGGACAAAGACATGTTTGAGATGTTCAGAAACGTTGAGGTCAACATTCCTCTCCTAAATTTGATCAAGTCTGTCCCTCGTTATGCCAAGTTCTTGAAGCAGATGTGCACCACAAAGAGGAATCAGGATAGGAACAACAAGAAGAAGATAAAGGTAAGCGAACATATTTCTGCTGTGTTTCAGAAGCGCTTACCTAAGAAGTGTGGCGACCCAGGTATGTTCACCATTCCCATCACTATTGGAGATACCAAGTTCAATAAAGCTATGTTAGATTTGGGTGCTTCCATTAATGTTCTACCTTCATCTCTTTGTGAATCCTTACGATTAGGACCAATGCATGCGACCAATATTTTCATTCAGTTAGCTGATCGATCTAGTGTGCGTCCTATAGGGATAGTGGAGGATGTTTTGGTTAGGGTTGGTGATCTTACTTTTCCTGCTGACTTCTATGTGCTCAATATGGAACATGATAAGCATGCAGCCCCTATTCTGTTAGGGAGACCTTTCCTGAAAACTGCCAACACTAAGATTAATGTGAGTACTGGTGCTTTAACCATGGAATTTGATGGCCAAACTATTAACTACAATATCTATGAAGCCATGAAATATCCTTCTGATGATCACTCTTTGTGTGCAATTGATGTACTTGAGCCTGTGGTGCAAGACGTTTTTGATGAGGACCACCTAGATGACAAGCAATCTATCATTGTTGATTCTAGCTTGGATTTTGCTTCATCTACTAACTCGCAGGAAGTCGTCACTGAGTTGGACGCTTACTATAAGCTTCCTCTGGAGCTACCCGGCAAATCGCCTTTACCGCTAACTCCGAGCGAGAAGCTCGTTCCCTTTTTGGTGCAGGTCCCTGAAGTTGAGGATAAACACCCCCCTGATCGATCTAAGTATGGGGGAGACGCGACTAAGAAAGTCAAGGTGGAGGAGCCGCTGAAGAAGAAGAATGGTCTAAGGTTCAAACCTTTCCATGAGTGGTTCATGAAGGAGGTATTGAATGAGAAGGTTCCTAAGGAACCTGATGATATGGATTGAGGTTGTTCGAGTAGTATGTCGAGCCAACGACATTAACTAAGGTGCTGCTCGGGAGGCAACCCGATGTTAGGAATTTTATTTCCTTTCCCTTAGTCATTTTCTTTTGTTTTTCCTTTTAGTTTTTGCTTTCTGTGTCGAACTAACCTGCAGGAAGCGTATCCAAGTGAAGAAGGAGAAGCGGCGACCGCCGCCCCCCTTACGGCGACCGACGCCCCCCTTACGGCGACCGCCGCCAACCCCCTCCTCCGACACTTTGCTTGCGGCAAATGACGGCGATCGTCGTTTAATTACGGCGATCACCGCCATTCTCAGGTTTGTTTTCTTTTTATTTTATTAAAAAAAAATATGGGCCCCGAAAAAACCTTAAACGGGGAGCAAAAGACGAAAATAAAATACCCCGAAAAGACCTTAAACGGGGAGAAAAAGTCAAAAAAAAAAGGTTCTACCGGAGGCTTGCTGCCCAGCGTTTCCTATGGAGAGATGGTGCGCATCATGTTGTCAAGGAGGAGACATTAGCCCCACTTTGTATTTGACAACGATGATGACCCTATAATTGGCAGCTGAGGAGGAGGAACACTAGGGCCCACACCACGATTACATCTGAGCCCCATTTTTGTGTTCGTTGAAGGTCGTGCAACCCCGCCATACCTGCCATACCACTATTCACCACAGTGGTTCCCTATGGTTGCACGGTAGATGAAGATTATGGCGTTGATGCCGACACCCGAGACATGGACGTTTATTGAGAAGACCGCCAGCAACAAAGAAAGTGTCCAAGCCAGCTCGGCGACGTTGTGAGTTAATTTTTTTGCTTTTCCCTGTGCTTCTATTTTTTTTTCTTTCATTACATTGAGGATAATGCAATGTTTAAGCATGGGGGAGAGTTCTATTCTTGCTACGTCATTGAGGAGAAAAATGAATAAAGAGAAAAGGCCAAAAATTTGAAAAAAAAGGCTATCATTGAAATCCTGGGATAGGTCGAAAACCCGAAAAGGCAGCCTAGGTAATAAGCAGGTGGCTTGGACCAGCATTATGCTGGGGTAATATGTGGTCAAGAGTGACGTGAGCTTATATGAGTACATCTATTGGAAAATGAAATGAGTGGCTTGGTGAAAACTCGAAAGGGCGCCTTGGCAAAACGAGCGAAAAAGAAGAAGAGTGATTTTAGGATTTCTCATTATTCTTGGCGAGGCATCATAAGAAGAGGAGTCAAAGAAGGATTGCCGGGTAGGTCACTCTGGGAGACATAAGGAGCAATAGATGGAGGCTAGGATTAGAGGTTACTCACACTATTGGATGTCCGGGTTTAGCTTGGGGGAAATACTCTGCTTGCCCCTTAAGCTTGTTGAGTATTGATGTGTTGTAAATGAGATTGGTGCCAGGAGCTTGGCATGGGTTAGGTGACTCTTAGTTGGAGGATATGCTTCCTGAGACCTTGGATGCTGCATTGGAGGAGTAGGCTCTTTATTAGTTTACTCGCGGACGAGCAAAGGTCTAAGCATGGGGGAGTTTGATAAGCACTACTTTGTAGGGCTTAACTAAGAGTCATTAGAGGGTTTATTGGTGCCATTCGGGTAGATTTAGACACATTCATGTGTATGGCATTTGGGGGCGAAGTTGGTGTTTTTGGAGGTGTTTGAGCTGTTTTGGAGATCATAGGAAACACTGAGGATGAAGCCACCAGTAGAAGACGCCAAGGAGTTATGAAGTATTGGCGAGGAGGTGCTGAAGACACACTTTTGGAGGCTTTGGGAGCATTCAGAGCTAAAGAGACGAAGACACTGAAGAAATGGCTTCACGGCGACCGCCGCAGAGGAGGCGGCGACCGCCGCCAAAGCCCTCCCAACGACCATGGCTACGACATTGATCCGGTGACCGCCGTTTAAAGCCGGCGACCGCCGCGATTACGGCGCCCGCCGCCTTCTCTACGACGACCGCCGCCGCTGTCAGAAGCCCACCACCGAGCCCGTTTTCCAGATCTGTTTTATTTTGGATTATTTTATTACGGTTTTAGTATTTTTGTTTTAGGTTAATTTAGACTAATTTACTTTTGGTATTTAAGGGTTAGAAGGGAGCTTGGCCTCCCTAAGGAATATCTCTCAAACCCTAATTTCACTTTTCATTCTATGTACTTTGCTATGAAGAACTAAGTCACTCTTGCTTAGTCAGACGCTGAAGCTTTCGTTTTGATTCAGTTGTGAGATTCTCGTTCTTAATCTATTGCATGTATTTTATCTATTCTCTTGCTTGATTGCTTATGATTGATATTGATAATTTCTAGTCTGATCAACTAGGGTTTGTTGTTATTGATCTATTGCTAGATTTAGATTGTTACTGGTTGAGCATATCTATTTCAGAGTAGCAACTGCATCGTGCTAGTATCTGGTTGTGCTAGTCTTATGCAGAAGAGAACTGATTTACATTCTAGGATAAAAGCTGGTTGTTTTATGCTAGAATTGTATCCAACTATATTCCTATCCGTAAAGTTGCTGTTAAACTGAATCTTGATAGTTTCAGGGTTGTTTAATTAGTTAGTGCTAATAGTATCTGGTTGTGCTATTAGTTATATCTGAAAAGGAATTGGAATTTCCATTACATGAGATTTTGAATGAGTATCTAGGATCAACTTGTCATACGAATAGTGGATGTTGTTTGACTCCCATCACTGAATCCATCAACTTTTAGTTTGTTTACTTTTGCATGCTTAGATTCATTAAAACATACAAAACCCCCCTTTGGTTACTTTGGATTGACATACAAATTGCATATTAAGATAGACTCTGTCTCCCTGTGGACTCGACCTTTACTTACCTAGGACTACGGTTTAAGGTTTGTTTGGATATTTTGCATAGTAGGAATTAGCACGACAAATTCCTGTTATCAACCACCCAAGTTTATATGTCGTTAAACGATCGCCACTCTACCCTATAAGCTGTCAAAATTGGCGTCAACCACGTGTATGTGCACACTATTTTATCATTTCTTTATCAATATGGGGTAAAACAAATTAAGAAATGAAAACTAAATCAGTAAAATTAAAATCCCAATGCTAAACCCCCAATTTGTGACCTAAATCCCAATAGTAATGGCGATTTGTGCAATTGGAGCAATTTCGGCCAAGGGAGTGGAACTGGAGCAATTCTGATGAAGGGGGTGAAGAAATCTTGTCCTTGGAGTCCCAAATAACCTGTAAATCGAGTGAAGAAATTGGGGTTTAAGTGCGTGAAGGAAATTTCGCCATTACATCTCACATCTGTAAGTAGATTAATGAATTTGTGTTTGATTTTAATTTCTAATGGTGCAAAATTGAGAATTCGATTGGTATTAGGGTTAGATTGATTGCAAATTTAATATAGGGTTAGATTGATTGTGACCTAAGTCTCAATAAGCTGTTTAAATTTAGGTTTAGATTGATTGTCGTCTTTATGGTTCCGAATTGATGTTAAGGGTTTAGGGTTAAATTTGATAGTTATGAGTTTATGTGAATTTGATTGTTTTGAGATGCGACAGGTTCTGAGAAGGACTCGATTGTTCAGATATTGTAAGATGGTGAATGTGATACAGTGTTGTTCTGAGATGGTGAATGTGATACAATTAGATACATTGTTAAATGTTGATGATTGTTATTGAACAGGTTAGGTTATTGCTAGTGAGTGTGAGTGGTTTTGAGATGGATTAGTGTTTTGATGTAGGTTAATAATGTCAAACACAAGTTCTGCATCCACAAACTCACAAAAAAGGGTCTGTTATTGTGGTTTACTAGTTAAAGAATCAACTGCATATACAAAGCTCAACTAGCATATGTCTCCATGCCCTGCACGAGTTTGGTTAATAAAACTCAAAATTAAAATATTATAAAATATTTACAAAAACTAATGTGGTAAATCATAAGGTAAATCTCTTGACACATATGGTGATAATATTTTTGTATGATTAGAATTGAAAGTATATAAGCGAATTTGTATACAAAAATGGAAATGAATTATGAATTTCATACAAATAAATGAATAGGAAAACATATAAGTTTTGATTTATTTAATGGGAACGTTAACTATGCATAATTAATTAAATTTGAAAAAGGTTAAATTATATCATATATTTATTTCAAATATTTTTAATATATATTACCACTTTTACATCATGACTCATATATTACCAATTATGTTCAATTGCATTTTATCAATTATACAAACTTAAGTATTAAAACTATAATAAGGTAAAAATATATTTTAAATAATTTTATTTACAAATAAGAAGAAACTAATAAGGTAAAAAGATATTAATAATCTTTGAGATGATAGTATCTATATAATTAAGGTAAGTTATGTTAGGTAAAAAAAATGATAAGAAATAAAAAATGTAAATTTCAAAATTAGTGAAGGATAAAATTGTAATTGTACTTTGAGATTTGCTTATGTGGCATAGCTTATGGACTGACATGTAGGAGAGATAATTAGGGCTTTAGTAAAGTATATAGATTATGGGAGAAGGTTTTGGGGTTGTGGTATGTATGGATCAAACAACAAATGCAATTTCTTTAATGTGGAGGGATGATGAATACAGTGAAAGAATTATGTATGTCATCAAGAAGCTGGTGAAAGAAAAGAAGAAATTGGAAGTAGAAAATTTGAAGCTACAAGAATCAACTAGACTCCTACAACTTGATAAGGCGACATACAAATCGGACTATGATGCAATGATAAGGAAACTGAAGAGCATGATCGTAGTTGGGTCCTTGCAATGGGTTGTTTTATGGCATATTCATGTGTGTAATTGTTGGAGTTGTGATGTGGGCAAAATAGGAAGGCAATGAAATGGTTGGTAGTCTAAGCTTGTAACACTTGCTTTAGTTGTTGGCAATGTAATGGTTAGAAAGTAACTTGTTATCTTCATGCTGTGTAAGTTAGGAACGCAATGTAACACTTGCTTTAATGGTTTGCAAAGACAATGATTTTTATTTGCAAAAGGACTTGTATCCACAAAATACTCTTTTTGAGAGGTTTTATAAACTACTTGATGATTGCCATATGTGTGTTGAACATGTGATGCTTAGTAAACTTGCATAACCCGTGTAAGCTTGCATAAACTTTCATATGTGTGATGAACAATGCGGAGGTATGATTTTAGTCCAGTGGGGGCTAAAATCATGTAGAGCAATATATTACCGTCTACTTTACACAAAAATCCTAAATAGTAATTTTTAAGTCTATCGTTTATCTTGCATAAACAACCTCAATTTCAACCAACAAACTCTATATTCGAACCTCAAATGAAATTTTACTCAAAATTGACAAAAAATTACACAATTTAAACAAATTTTATCATTACATACTACTTTCACTACGTAATTTCAACAAATTTGTATAAAAATTGATTCTCAAAATGTGAAAATCCATAAACACCTAATAATTTGCAAATCCATAAAATACAGAGGTACCAAAATTATCCACTAAACCATATTCTACATTGATGCATAGGTCCACTAACCTTAAAAACAACCAGAATATTAGCATTCAAGTACCTAGAACACCTTAAAAAAGTCATACATAGTATCACTAAAATACATATTATAGCATCCCCGTGCACACAACACCATACATGCCTTCAAAGTTTGGGTAAGAGGTTGAAAAGTACCCAACTCTGGCCATCCAGCAGAACCAAATCACATCACAAAAAAAAAACATAACTCCTTGGCTAACCCTTAGATGCCTTCCTAGGTGAACGTCTGAGCATTTCCTTCAATTACTCTTTGAAGCAACAACCTTTTTCCTAGGAGCACTGACAAGGAGATATGGCTTGTTTGGTCTTGTTTGTTGTTCAATGGGGTTGGTCTGATTGCATACACCTTGAGTCATACCAGGTTGTGTACTCTGAACATTTTGGATGAAAACATTAGCTAAATTCAACGTGATAAAAAACATAAATTCAGTAAACTTTGGAAAGGTCAATACCTGAGAAGATACATGATAGGAACCAGAAAACATTTGGGGAGCCATGGTGTCAAAGAATTCACCACTCTGGTACTACAATAACATGTGTAGAGTTATCATTTGTGGAGATCAGTTTACACTTAAGCTAACCATATGACACATGTACAAATTATCAAAAGAAGCCCTTACCATATATAATGTAGCTAGCTTGTACATTGCTTCCATGTTGAGAGACATGTTAAGAGCCTCTTTGAGAGCCTTGACATTGTTGAAAGACACTGGAAGAATATAGTGCGCGCATTGCCACCTTGAAGTGAGCCACTTTGACTGCCACCTTGATTTCCACCTTGGGAGCCTTCTTGATTTTGAGGGACTTGTTAGAATGTATGATTAGAAAATGAATACGTAGTACAAAATAATAGAGTGCAAGAACTACTTTTTGGTGTACTTTCCCTTTTGAGAACCAATTACCACTGTGTTTGGATTCTTGGGCTTTCTTACGGGGTTGGGGGCCTAGTGGATCAAGACCTTTCCTTGCAATGGTTCACTTGTTCTTGTAGTGTCCATGGTGCCCACATTTAGAGCACTTGGACTACCCCACTATTCTGATTTTCTTGGTCTTGCTTGTTACATCTTCTCCAGCTTCTCTTCTTCTATTTTTCCTTGGCCTTCCAGCAGAATTTTCCAATTATCCAGATTATTCTTTCCAACAGAATTTACCAATTCAATCATAGTCCTATTATTTTCTATTTTCTTAAGGCCTTTGTCAAGAGTCATACCAGCCTGTGAGAACCACATCTTTTTAATGTTCATCAAACCGACATCTTCCTTATAATATTTTCCATGACTACTTTAGAGACCATATCTGGATCAACATCTCTATAGTAATGGACATTGCCTTTTATGTACAAGACTTCATTCTTTCTTGATTTGTAAAAAGAACAATCATATAGAAGTCTAAAATGAATGCTCACATCTGCCACTGGCACAACAATAAATATTGGCTTATCTCAGTTAACAACAATAAAAATGTAGAAGTCTGCACTCCCTTTTACCTCATATTCAAACAATGAAACCAATGTTCACATTACCCTAAACCAATATCCCCACTTGTAATAAATTTTGTCCACATATTCGAACTTTATACAAAAGAGAATCTTTCAAGAAGACAATGACAACCAGATGCAAAACAAGAGAATGATAAGTAAAGCCAACATCTTTCACAACAACCGAGAGAATCACGTGAAAACCTAAACCCTAACTCTCCCAATTCCATAACCCTAAATTGATAGCTCCAAGACCCCCTCGATGACGGCAAAGGACGAAGAGGAAGCAATGCAGGTGCGCTCGAATGTCCCAATAACAAGAGCTCGTGCAAGGGCAATGGAGCGAGCAACTCAATCATTAGTCTCGCGGGCGTACGCAAGTGACTCGGGTTCATCTAGTCCTAAATGGGTCCTTCTCTTGACCTATGAAGGGTTGGATGAGGTTCCGTCTTAATCACCCCCGCCAAGGAGCCAGACGCAGAACATCAACGTTTCCGCGATCGCAGAAACCATTGCCGCGACCGCGGAATGTCCACTGGCGAATGGCCCTACAAGAAGTTTTCCGCGACCGCGGAATTATGACTGATTTACGAGGCTTCTACACAAAGTATTCCGCGACCGCGGCAGTATTGCCGTGACCGCGGAATTGTCACTAACGTTCGCGTCTTCTACATAAAGTTTTCTGCGACCGCAAAAGTATTTTCGCGACCGCGGAAGTATTTCCGCGACCGCGGAAATGGGCATGAGCATTCGCAATTTTGGCATTTTATTTGGAAACTTATTATTAGTTGGCCATTACAAGGATTCGGTGCTTTGTGACGTAGTGCCCATGGATGCAACTCATCTTCTCTTAGGGCGACCTTGGCAATTTGACAAGAGAGCTCTTCATGATGGATTCCTCAACAACTACGTCTTCATGCACAATGGAAGAAAGGTCACATTGCTTCCTATGAGCCCTCGGGAGATTATGCAAGATCATGTTGAAAGGAACCGAGTTAAGGCACTTGAACAAGCCAAGGGACATCCACTACCCCCAGCTGGCCGTGAGATTCCACAAGAATCAGCCACAAAGCAGCCCCCTAAGCCGGCCCCAAATGGCATTAAAGGATCTTGTGAAAACCGACTTCTCTTGGCTAGGTCTCGAGATGTCTCCCCAATCATTCAGGGACGTCTTCCTTGCTTTTTACTTGTTCCTTTCGCGTGTCTTTTAAATGTTAAAGATCTTGTTGATTTACCCCCTGCAGTGACTTATCTTTTGCAGGAATTTGAGGATGTGATGCCCGAAGAGCTACCCGAAGGATTGCCACCTATACGTGGAATTGAGCATCAAATTGACTTTGTACCCGGCGCCTCTCTACCTAACCGAGATGCATACCGCGTGAGCCCGGAAGAGACCAAGGAATTGCAGGGTCAAGTGCAAGAGTTGATGGATAAGGGCCACGTCTGAGAGAGCTTAAGCCCCTGCACAGTACCGGTCATTCTAGTGCCTAAGAAGGACGGTAGTTGGCGCATGTGCGTTGATTGTCGGGCAATCAACCAAATTACGGTGAAGTATCGCCACCCTATTCCTAGATTTGATGATATGCTTGATGAATTGCATGGTGCTACTTTATTTTCTAAAATTGATCTTGAGAGTGGTTATCATCAAATTAGGATGCATGAGGGTGATGAGTGGAAAACTGCTTTTAAGACTAAGTATGGCTTTTATGAGTGATTGGTTATGCCTTTTGGTTTGACCAATGCTCCTAGCACTTTTATGAGATTGATTAATCATGTTTTGAGGGCTTACTTAGGAAAATTTGTAGTTGTCTACTTCGATGATATCCTTGTTTACAGCAGGTCGTTAGATGAGCATGTTGAGCATCTTAGGAAGGTCTTAGAGTGTCTTAGGAATGAGAAACTTTATGCTAACCTTGGTAAATGTTCTTTTTGCTCGGATTCTACTATTTTCCTTGGTTTTGTTGTAAGCAAGAAGGGGTTGAAAGTCGACCAAGAGAAGGTCTGCGCCATAGCGGAATGGCCACGTCCCACAACTCCAACCATGGTTCAGTCAATCTTGGGCTTGGCTGGCTTCTACCGCAGCTTTGTGCATGATTTCTCCACCATTGCAGCCCCACTACATGAGCTTACCAAGAAGGATGCGTCAATTGAGTGGATGAACGCACACGAGACAACATTCACCACCTTGAAGGACCGGTTGTGCAACGCTTCTTTGCTGAAATTACCGGACTTCTCCAAGACTTTTGAGGTCGAATGTCATGCCTCTCATCATGGAATTGGAGGGGTCTTGCTGCAGGATAGGCGTCCCATTTCTTACTTTAGCGAGAAGCTGACAGGTGCCCAACTCAACTACCCAACTTATGACAAGGAGCTCTATGCTCTTATTCGGGTGTTGAAGACTTGGCAGCACTATCTATGGCCTAAGGAGTTTGTCATTCACTTGGACCATGAGGCATTGAAGTACTTGAAGAGCCAGTACAACCTCAGCCGACGCCATGCACGATGGGTGGAGTTCATGGAGACCTTCCCCTATGTGGTCAAGTACAAGAAAGGTAAAGAAAATGTGGTTGTTGATGCCCTTTCTCGCAGGTATGTGTTACTTACTCATCTTGATACTTCTATCTTAGGTTTCTCCTTGATTAAAGATGTGTATATGCGTGATGATGACTTTTCTATAATTTTTCAATCATGCATGGAAAAAGGAGAGTCTAATGGATTCTATGTTGATAATGGCTACCTATTTAATGTCGGGAAACTAGTATCCCAAAAACGTCTATATGTAGGTTGCTAATTCAAGAAGCTCATGAAGGTAGAGGACATTTTGGTATTCCTAAGACTTTGGCTGCATTAAAGGAACATTTCTTTTGGCCTAAAATGTTGCATCATGTTACATGTTTTTGCAAGGCTTGTGTTACTTGTGTGCATGCTAAGTCTAGGTCGAGTCCCCAAGGATTGTATACCCCTTTACGTATCCCGAACGTCCCATGGGAAGATATTAGTATGGATTTTATCACTGGTTTGCCATGTCTAAGAAGGAGAGGGACTCGATATTTGTGGTAGTTGATAGGTTTTCAAAGATGGCTCACTTCATTGCATGCAAGACTACTAATAATGCTTCTGAGATTGCTTTCTTATTTTTTGAGCATGTTGTTAGATTGCATGGTATTCCTAGGAGTATAGTGTCGGATCGTAATGCTAAATTTATGAGTTATTTTTGGAAATCTTTGTGGTCCAAACTGGGGACTAAGTTATTATTTTCTACTAGCTATCACCCCCAGACGGATCGCCAGACGGAGGTTACTAATAGGACTTTGGGTGATTTATTGCATACTATGTTAAAGTCTAACCTCCGCAAGTGGGAAGAGTGCTTGCCTTTTTTTGAATTTGCATATAACAGGTCCATGCACTCGGCTACGCAGAAGACTCCCTTCCAGGTGGTCTACGGCCTCAATCCGCTCACCTCCTTGGATCTCGCACCACGACCAATTAAGGAAAAGGAAAGAATCAAGGGAGTGGAGCGTGCGGACTAGGTCAAGGCCCTACATGAGAGGACGAGGCAACAGTTGGAGCGGAGGTCCGAGCAGATAGCCGCGCAATGCACCAAAAACCGACGTCCGGTTGCCTATGAGCCAAGCGACTTGGTTTGGCTGCACTTGCACAAGGAATGCTTTCCTTTGAAGCGACGCCACAAGCTGGATGCACGAGGTGATTGTCCTTTCCAGGTGCTACAACGCCTTGGGGCCAACGCCTACCGCTTGGATTTACCCAATGACTATGGTGCGCATCCTACTTTCAACGTCGTTGATCTTTCTCCTTATACGCCTTTTGCTTTTGACGACGAGGACGAAGCGGGGATACTTCGCAGCCAAGAAGGGGTGATTGATAGCTCCATGACCCCCTCGATGATGGCGAAGGACGAAGAGGAAGCAATGCAGGTGCGCTCGAATGGCCCAATAACAAGAGCTCGCGCAAGGGCAATGGAGCGAGCAACTCAATCATTACTCTCGCGGGCGTACGCAAGTGACTCGGGTTCATCTAGTCCTAAATGAGTCCTTCTCTTGACCTATGAAGGGTTGGATGAGGTTCCGTCTTAATCACCCCCGCCAAGGAGAGCCAGACGCAGAACATCAATGTTTCCGCGACTGCGGAAACCATTGCCGCGACCGCGGAATGTCCACTGGCGAATGGCCCTACAGGAAGTTTTCCGCGACTGCGGAAGGTATAGCCGCGACCGCGGAATTGTGACTGATTTATGGGGCTTCTACAGAAAGTTTTCCGCGACCGCGTCAGTATTGTCGCGACCGCGAAATTGTCACTAACGTTCGCGTCTTCTACAGAAAGTTTTCCGCAACCGTAGAAGTATTTTCTCGACCGCGGAAACGGGCCTGAGCGTTCGCAATTTCGGCGTTTTATTTGGAAACTTATTATTAGTTTATTATTAATTTTTAGTAGTTATTTAAACCAGCAAACTCTAGT
Organism: Rheum nobile; assembly: GCA_027886185.1. Lineage (NCBI taxonomy): Eukaryota > Viridiplantae > Streptophyta > Magnoliopsida > Caryophyllales > Polygonaceae > Rheum > Rheum nobile. The sequence continues at coordinate 1,224,204 of WOAB01000065.1, forward strand.
TTGTAATGTTATGTTGATTTGAGTAGTTAAGTTGAGTACGCTCCTTCCTTGAATTCCAACATCAACCCTTAAGATCCTCCGGATCTCAATTATCCAGTAGCTCGTCGCTTCGAGCAATCCAACACCGTCTCTTCGGTGATTCGCGATCATCACGTTGATCCCTATGTTCATCTCTTTGGACGCGTTTTTACCATCACTTTGGTCTAGGAAAGCCATCACTTTGGATACGTAAGAGGAGGATTTGACTACAAGCTTGAGGAAACGAAGATCCTACGATTGCAAACGACACTTCAGGGGTTGTTCGCATCATAAACCTTTAAACACTCAATTGACACAAAAATCAGGGATTAATACTAGGGAAATAGCACCCAATACCCCTCTTTACTAACCCATTTGCAATTCTAACCTACCCCTTTTGTTTTTTACAATACTACCCCATCCACAATATTTTCCTTCTGTTTTTTTGCAAAAATACCCCCCCAAATAAAAAGGTAAATTGAAAATTGAAAATTGAATTTTCTTTTTTGTTTTGGAAAATAAAATATGACATGGCACTGATTTCATGAAGAAGAAAAATTAAAACATAATTCAGTTTTAATTTCAAAATGAAATGTGAAAGTTGCTACAGAAACTAAACAACGTCGTCGGCCGAGGTCTCTCTCCCAGCTCGAGGTGTCTCCATCTTCTCCGGCGGAATCCAGCTTTGTTTTGTCCGACGAATTTCACCATTTCCGGCGAGAAGGTTTCTCTTCCAGGTATGATATCGATTCAAACTCCATAATCTCCAGCTTTGTTTTTTGCTTGAAACCCTTCTTCGCCGTTCGAGGTAGCTTAAACCCTTCTTCGGCGCAAAATTGCAGGTTTTCCACAGACGGAGCCCTTCATCGGTGCTTGATCTACTCTCATTAAGGCCCAAAATTGCCGAAGATGCACGACAAAGTGTAGGTCTTCGACCGACGTCCCGATTCGATCGTGATTCCGATTCATCTTCCTCTTCTGTTTATCTCATTCGAGCCTTGTTGGTATGTCAATTTTTTTAGAGTTCCAGCCATTTAACGCTGTTTTAGGGTTGCTCCGTTACTATTCATTTGGTTTTTAGGGTTGATTCACTGTTGTTCGTGTGAGCTGAAATGAAGTGAATTTGAATGCAGCGAATTATATCAACCTGTGAAATTTGTGTTTGTAAAATGAGAATGTCAGATTAGTTTTGTTTTTGTCACAATTGCAGGAATTACCATTGTTTGAACATTTCATGTCAACGTTGATGAAATATTTGTCACATCGTATAGTTTTATTGTTGAAATGATCAATTAGAATGTCAGTTTTATGAAACATTGTTGTGTTTTGAAAGTTAAATGTTTTTATTTGCCTGACATTATAGCTCTCTTACTCTTGCAACTTCCTTGTCTTCTCGTGTGATCTCTACATCTGAGTATGTTCGGTTAGGTGCTTAGAAAAAACTTAAATGTTGATATTTTTTGTTGTTTGTCTATCTCCCCCAGTGCAGCTGAAGTGGTGTAGTTTTCCATATTGAAACGGAGGAAATTGAAATGGGTAAAAAGGTAAATTTTGGTTAGCTCATTGTGTGTAGTTTTCCATAGTTCACATCTTGTCATGTAGTTTTTAAGTATATGTTCCTTTTGTATTTATTGACCTTGTATAATTTGTATTTTTTAGGGTCATTTATTGAGATTTGAAGGGAAAAAATTCATCGGCAGAGTCAACCAAAACTGTCGGCGTGAATTACTGAAACTTATTGAGAAATGCCTTTCGCCTATGGACTGGCAGAGGATAATAGATGGTCCATTTGGACCTACTGTGAAGATGGTTCATCGACAAACCTTTTCATGCCAGCTTGTACATTACGTTTTATTCTGTCAAGTAGAAACGAGGAAGTTGTGGGAGACGTGGTATGACCTGCAAGGACAGCTGCTGCATTTTTCAATGAAGGAATTTGCACTTGTGATGGGGTTATGCTATCGCAGAATGAATGATAATGAGCTGAACCCAGATAAAAATGTCGTGAAAGAGTTATTTGATGTACAGAATTTGACGTTGGGTGAGCTAGAGTCATTATTTATAAGTACACAACTTGATAGCCCTTTGAAATATAAGATGACATTATTGATTATATTAGAGGGCGTCATTCTTGGAGTTGAGAAAAAGGTTCGCATAAGCACGGGTCATGTCAAATTATTGACTGATATCGATCGATTCACAAAATTCCCATGGGGCAGGGTTAGCTACATTGAAACTCACCAGGGATTGAGTTCAACGGTGAAGAATAGATTGGAAACGGTTGAAACAAGCAGAGACTCAAGTGCAAGGTTGGGTTACAAACTCAAGGGGTTGCCAATGGCCTTTCAGGTAACATGACAGGATGTAATGTATATTATTTTGAAGTTGGTATTGTAGTTACAATATATTGATAGTTTATTACAAGAAACAAGTATCATACTGACAAGAAAAACTGCGGTTCAGGTTTGGCTATTTGAAGTTGTTAAACCAATTGCTTCAGCGTTTGCACATTTGGTGGATAAGGAGGCCGACCTACGCGGTCTACGATGGTCATCAGATTCACAACCTGATGCGACGGCTGTGGAGTCTTTCTTGGGGAGGGCCACATCCCGTTTTATTCCAAATGTGGTGTTAATAGAGAAAGAAGCTGAGGTGGAGGTCTTACAAGAATGCAAATTTGATGGGGAAGTGAAGGACACTTACTTTGACAAGGCAGTTGAGAAATTCGAGGTAAGTAATAAGAGGTCTATCAATGGTAGAAGAAAAGGAAAGAGTGATTCGGACCCTGCCCCTACTGCGAAGTCCTCAGGCCTGGATGCAAGACAGATGATGTGCGCTATGAAAGAGCTTCATGAGCGTATGATTAATTTGGAAAACCAAGTGGATGCAGGATTTAGTGCTATGAATAAAACCTTGGGCATAATGGAACAGATGATCAAGAAGAGGTTATTCAACAACTCAGGTTCAACAAATGATGAAGAAGACGACATTGAACAAGAGGAAGGGGAGGTAAGATAACTGTCAACAATCGTTATTAAGTTTTGTTTGGGAACTTAGATTTTTATTTCGTGGAAGCTCAAGCATTTTTTCTTGTCGGGATGTAGAATAGTAATGTCATTTAAAAAAGTTAAAATGTCACTGTTTTAAACTTGAGATTGACAGTTACTTATATTTATTATAAGTTAAAGCCTTTTTTTGACAAACATTATAATAGGAATGTCATAGTTAATTAATAGAAAATCAATATTTATAAGTTGGATGGATGCATAAAGCTCTGTTTTTGACAAACATTATAGAATGATACACTTACTTATTATTCTTGTGAGTTAAATCTAATTTGTAATTTATTGAAGCAAAATGTTGTACATGGTCGTGATGAGGATGTCGAAATGGATAGAATGGGGGGGGGGGGTCTGATTCAAATCCCCTACAGGATGACGATGATGAAGGTGCCATTAAAGTCGACAATGGCAATTTAGGATATATGGTTGTTTATCGAGAGCAAAAGGATGATGAAGATGGTGCAGTTCAGAGAGATGATATTGAGGGTGAAGTAGAAGATGAGGGGAAAAATGGAGAAACGATGACAAAAGAAGAAGACGATAAGAAAGAAGGAAAGCAAGTTACAAGGAAGACTTGTTCAAAAAAGAAGAAGGATGATAAAGATGGTGCAGTTCAGAGAGATGATGTTGAGGGTACAGTACAGGATGAGGGGAAATATGGAGAAACGATGACAAAAGAAGAAAAAGATAAGAAGGAAGGAAAAGTATTTGCAAGGAAGACTCGCTCAGAATAGAAGATGGGTGATGAAGGGAGGACAAAAGGAGTTGAGGTATGCATCAATAAATCTTCCTGACATGATGGTCCCCCAGATCACCAACATCTTATTTATGAAAAAACATATTTGCAGACGCTAGCGGTAGCAACAAAAGAAGCTGAGGTGGAAGGAGACTCTACCAAAAAATCAATTGGAGTCTCAACAAGAAAAACCAGCTCAAAAAAAATAATTAATACAATTGGTGAACTGAGGGACCATCCTGTCAGGAAGAGAGGACTATCCAGAGAAGCCGATAATCCCAAACGATGCAAGGTTTCAACGTCCAAAGGAAATTCAGACACGAATAGATTGTGTCGTTGGTTAGACTCGAAGGAAAGGTTAGGAAGTTGTCCCTCTTGTCTTGATGATATGAACGCGTGTTTGAGATGTTAATTAAACCATCTTATGATGCAGTGAGGAAATTGTTTTTCCAACTAGAGAACATTTACTGAAGAAGTTTTTTGAGAAATTGTTGCAACCAATGGGGTGGTTGAGTTCTCAGGTAAGCCCCTTTCATTATTTATATAAATTATCGTGGCATACATCAAGTCTTAAATTTCTTGTATGACATATATTTTTGGTTTGTAGCACTTGGACGAATGTATGTATTATCTTGGTTGTCGTGTGCGTGACAAACCAGTGGCAATATTAGACACCTTGTTTCAGCATAAGTTGGACAAGGAAATGAATAGATGGTTTTCAGATAAGCAAAGTTGTGTTGGTGATCGATCTAAGATGAGATACCTACGTAGGGAACTGCCTGCACTTTATGGGAAGGATTGGAAGGACGTGGATCGTATATACCTCCCCTTCAATTTCAAGGAGAAACATTGGGTAGCTCTGGAGATACAACTAAGTAAATGGTGTGTCACTGTATACGATCCCGACGTCAATTTGTTCAAATTGTCGGAAGTCCATAGGTTCCTTACAGGGTTGACATATATTCTTCCTGTCATGATAGCACAATATGAGCCCTTGGCAACAATTTATGAAGATAGGGGGGAAAATCCCCTATATGTGACTCGTGTTCCTACATTGAAGAGAAACAAGAGAGGATAAGTTGTTTACATAAATTGTTCATTTTTTGGTGTGAAATTGGTTATAATATCAGCAAACCAACTACATTTTTTACTTGTGTGTAGGGGCGATTATGGTGTCTTCACGATCAAGTACATAGAAATGCTAAGTTCCGGATGTCAAAACATCGTGAACGTGGGTGACAAATTTGTGGATGAGTACAGAAAAAGGATAGCCGTTAGTATTTTCAATATGAACTGGTTTGACTAGTGGAGGATATCTTATTCACTCTCATGTAAGCTTCACTGTAGTTGGGATAGTGATAGTGTTGTATGATTCCTTGTTGGGTGGTTTTCGTTAGAATTGACTTATCTTGTTGACAATAACTTGTGTTGAAATTATTTTGGAAATCTAGCAAAATTGGTTGGTGCATTTCTTGTTTGCTACTTCGTTGTAGATGTATACTTCCTGTCAGTGTTGTTCATAATTCCAGCCAGTGAAGTTTCTTTATAATTTGCATACATATGTTTTTTGTCACATTGTATAATCCTATTGTCGGAAATATCCTTTTGTTTTTGTTGTTTTAGGGTACAAAATTATATTTTAATATTATTTGTTTGTGTTTACCATTTTGTTGACCTCTTTAATAATATTTAGTTTGGAATAAAAAAGGGTAAGACATAACCCTGTTTACCTTTCTTCGAAGTTCGAATGCTCGCAAAAGGCCCTCCGTGTTTACCTTCTAAAATTCCCTCCAAAAGAAGATAATTTCTTCTTTCCCAGAAGGCGACTCTTCAACTCAGCCATCTTTCTCTATTAACGCTAGACTCGATTTTTGCTTACTCTTGAAGTCCATTTTTTCTTACCAAGTCCATCTCCACATTTTCTTACTTACTCCCTCCATCTTTCTCCATTAACGCGACTCTGCAACTCCATTTTTACTTACTCGCCCCTCCCCGAACTTTTCCTTAACCTCTGAAGCGCGTTACAAAAGAACCCTATTAAATGGCAGTGCTTAGAGACCGTAAAGAATCGAGCCCAAAGAAGAGTGGAGAGAAAAGAAGATGACAGGCAGGTTCGAAAGAAGAAGAAGCAGAGAGATGAAGTGCAGGTGAAAGGGGAAAAAACTTCTGACAGTACCATAGGAAAAAAAGCCGGGAAGGGCAGGTCGAGGCCAAAAGCGAAACCAGTAAAGGGGAAAAAACCCTTAATCTTTAAAGGGGATGTAAGTTGTCTACATTTTTTGTTTAGGGCTTAGGGTATTTTTTCAATTGTCCTGTCACCCGTCTGAAATGGTTTACTTTGTATCGGGAGTGTTTTTTTAGGGTTTTTTTCTTTTTCATCTGTCGTCTAAGGCTTCTCAAATGGTTCGATTTCGTTTGTTTATGGTTATTTTCATTTGGCTTGTAGATTAGGTACAATTATTTCAGAGGTGAACCTTTCTACGGAAGAATTAACATCAACTGTAGGGTGCACTTTGTTCATGAGATTGAAAACAAGTTGACACATGCGGATTGGCAACGGATTTTGGATGGCCCGTTTGGAAAAGTTTTGAAAATGTTGCAGCAGATATCATTTTCTTCACATACATTGCATGCAGTTCTATTTAAGCAACTTGAAACAAAAAAGAAGTGGGAGTCTTGGTATGAGGTGGCAGGGAAAGAGTTGAGGTTTTCGATTAAGGAGTTCTCTCTCATAACTGGACTGAATTGTGATGAACTTCCATTTGTGGATACTAAAGCTGACGGGCTAGTAATGGAGCGATTTTTTGGTAGTCCGGGTGGTCCTAAGACGACAATACAAGATGTTTACAACAGATTTAAAGAACATCGTGAGTTGGACAACTACAAACTCAAGTTGGCATTGTTGTTGATAGTTGAGGGTCTGTTGCTGGGAAGAGATAAGAAGAGGCTAGTGAAGCCGCTGCATGTTAGGCTGCTGGAGAATATGGATAACTTTTGGGATTATCCATGGGGAAGAGTTGCTTATGAAGAGCTTCACAAGTCATTGACCACAGCATTGGCCAAAAGGATGCAAACAGTAGAGAAGGCAAAGCTACTCTCCAACGCACCAAAAATTCCATATTCCATTCAAGGCATGCCAGTTGTGTTTCAAGTAGTTTTATTGCTTCAAATATTAATTACTTTATGCTATCCTATGACAGGATATTTGAGTAGAGGGTGATAAGATCATGGTGAATATGGAGGAAGTTGTTTGTTGTTTGATTGACACAACATACTAGTTTTCCAACATACTTTTATTTGCATTCCAGATAGTTTTATGGTGATCTGATCTAAATTTTTAATGGTTTAAATATGAATTACTGAGTGTGTTTTATTTGCAGTATAGTAGTATACTTTATGCTATACTATGAACGAATATTTGAGTACAGGGTGACAAGATCATGGTGAATAGGGAGGAAGTTGTTTGTTGTTTGATTGACACAACATACTAGTTTTCCAACATACTTTTATTTGCATTCCAGATAGTTTTAAGGTGATCTGATCTAAATTTTTAATGGTTGAAATATGAATTACTGAGTGTGTTTTATTTGCAGCATAGTAGTATACTTTATGCTATACTATGACAGGATATTTGAGTATAGGGTGACAAGATCATGGTGAATATGGAGGAAGTTGTTTGTTGTTTCATTGACAAAACATACTAGTTTTCCAACATACTTTTATTTGTATTTCAGATAGTTTTAGGGTGACCTGATCTAAATTATAGGATGACAGGATAAAATGATTTAATGTATCTTAATTTGCTAATTCTCAAACCACTTGTTATTGTAGATATGGGTATGGGAAGCTATGCCAACATTTGGTCTCCAATTTGCATCAAAGTTGAGTGAATCTGCAATGCCTCGAGGTCTTCGTTGGTTTTCAGATGAAGCCCCTGAACATGGAGTGTTGGAGTTGTCTTTGGATGATCCTACATATGTGGTTAAGCTCATTCTTATTCCCGATGAGGATGAGGTGGATAAGCTGCCCGACTACTACTATGTTGTTGAAAATGATGACCCGCATTTTGACAAGATTGTGAAGGAAGCAATGAAGGGTTTGAAAAAGAAGGGGAATGGGAAGCAATGAAAAGATGGAGCGAGCCCGAGTAATGCATCTGTGCATTCATCAGAGGTGATAAGTCAGATGTTCAGAATGATGAACAGGATGGAAAAAGGAGTGATTGACAGGATGAGAAGGCTGGAAAAAAGGGTATCAAAGGAGAAGGAGGTGCCTAAGCTCAAGAGTAAGGGGAAATCAAAGAGTTATTCGGATGAGGGTGATTTTGAATCCTATGGTGAGTTTGATGAGGAAGAGGAGGAAGTTTATAAGGATGACCAGGAAACAGAGGATGAGGAGATGGGGGATAAGGAGGTTGAGGGTGTTTTATTTGAGAGTGATGAGGTTGAGAGTGAGGATAATAATGATGATGATGATGAAGTTCGCCAGGGTGGTGACAAACCGAAGGAGGAGGACAAGGTAGAAGCTGAGGTTGCAAGTCGTGATGATGAGGATAATGAAGTTGGTGATAATGAGAGTGATGGTGAGGAAGTTTCTGATGAGGATAATGAGAGTGATGGTGAGGTTCAGGAGGCTGAGGTGGAGAAGGTAGAGGTTGAGATTCAGGAGGCTGAGGTGGAGAAGGTAGAGGTTGAGGTTCAGGAGGCTGAGGTGGAGAAGTTAGAGGCTGAAGGCAAAGAGGTATGAATATGCTCATATGAAAATTATCATATTATCATCACTACTATGACATTATTATTTGTACGAGGTGACAAGATTTCTAGTGTGTGATGGGAGTTTTTATGTTTTACAAGAAAAGTCTGGCATGGTGACAAGATTTTTACTCATGTATGACATGGTTATTATGATTGCAGGATTTTGATAATTCCGTTGAGGGTAACAATGATGTTGAGGGTGCGTATGGTGTTATGGCCATTGTCAAAGACATAAATGAAAATGCTGGCGTTGGTGAAAAGGACCAGGATTTTACTAACGACATTGAAGGAGCACCGGAGGCTACCCAGCAGGAGCTAACCCCGGCAGAGGTTGAGGAAATAGAGGAACCTCTTTCAGTGCTAGCCGCTGTGGTTGCTTCATCCAGCAAGGAGAAACCCAAAAATAAACGAAAGCAACATCTCCAACCGAAGAGGGTTCTTCCTAGTCGTATGGTGAAGCCATCCGCCAAAAAACTAACACCTTACACAGATGATAAAAAGGGGAAAACTGTGAAGAAGATAACCAAGAATTCACAAGTGAAGGAGATGACTGATTTGCTGAAATGGATGAATGATGAAGGTTAGTATCTCACGGATTTAATAATGTTCAACTATCTTTCATGGATTTAATTACGCCTTCTTTATTTTTCAGCTATGAGCCAAGAGTTGGAATGTGTGGTCAAGAGATGGACAAGGACTGGTTTGGCCTAAATACTAGAACCAAAAGCTTGGCTGGAAGATGGTATAAGCTATTTACTTATGATGTCAAATTAGTTTACTGTTGGAATTTGTTGCAATGCCTGACATGATGAATTATATTTTTTGAAGCAAATCGATGAATTTTTTTGTTATATCCGTAAGGCGCTTTTGGAGTCCGAAGTTAAAATCAAGGCCACAATATTGGACGTTTTCTGGCCTGCTGATTATACGGATGCATATAGATACTATGTCCAAAATAATAGTACTGTTCCACCTGCATTTGAACGTGCACTTGAATACTTTAGGGGAGATCGGCCTAAACCTTATGGGTCTAGTTGGGATGATCTGGACTTCATTTATGTTCCCCTCAACATCGATAACATGCATTGGGTGGCTGTAGAGATCGATCTTCAGCAATGTCAGACAAATGTATATGATTGTAATATGGATTTGAACACTAACTTGGGCGTAGAGACCTGGCTGCATGGGGTTTGTTGGTTTCTTCATCACTTCATGACACAGTACCCGCCGCTTGCCAAGAAATTTGAACATCGGGGTACTCAAGAGATTAAATTTGAGAGAATTCAAGGACTGAAGCAGAACAAGCGTGGGTAAGTCGAAATATCAATCCCCTTACCAATTTTATTATATACTTCATCTAAGTAACTTTATTGCATTTTGTGTTCGTAGTCATGACTGTGGGATATACACTCTGAAACACATGGAGTTGCTCAGTGCTGGTGATGATGATGATGGTGATGATGGTGATGATGATGATGATGGTGATAATGATGATGATGGTGATGATGGTGATGATGATGAATTTGGTGATGGTGATGAGGGTAATGACAATGAAGAAGTTCGCCAGGGTGGTGACAAACCGAAGGAGGAGGACAAGGTAGAAGCTGAGGTTGCAAGTCGTGATGATGAGGATAATGAAGTTGGTGATAATGAGAGTGATGGTGAGGAAGTTTCTGATGAGGATAATGAGAGTGATGGTGAGGTTCAGGAGGCTGAGGTGGAGAAGGTAGAGGTTGAGATTCAGGAGGCTGAGGTGGAGAAGATAGAGGTTGAGGTGGAGAAGTTAGAGGCTGAAGGAAAAGAGGTATGAATATGCTCATATGAAAATTATCATATTATCATTACTACTATGACATTATTATTTGTACGATGTAACAAGATTTCTAGTGTGTGATGAGAGTTTTTATGTTTTACAAGAAAAGTCTGGCATGGTGACAAGATTTTTACTCATGTATGACATGGTTATTATGATTGCAGGATTTTGATAATTCCGTTGAGGGTAACAATGATGTTGAGGGTGCGTATGGTGTTATGGCCATTGTCAAAGACATAAATGAAAATGCTGGCGTTGGTGAAAAGGACCAGGATTTTACTAACGACATTGAAGGAGCATCGGAGGCTACCCAGCAGGAGCTAACCCCGGCAGAGGTTGAGGAAATAGAGGATCCTCTTTCAGTGCTAGCTGCTGTGGTTGCTTCATCCAGCAAGGAGAAACCCAAAAATAAACGAAAGCAACATCTCCAACCGAAGAGGGTTCTTCCTAGTCGTATGGTGAAACCATCCGCCAAAAAACTAACACCTTACACAGATGAGAAAAAGGGGAAAACTGTGAAGAAGATAACCAAGAATTCACAAGTGAAGGAGATGAGTGCTTTGCTGAAATGGATGAATGATGAAGGTTAGTATCTTACGGATTTAATAATGTTCAACTATCTTTCATGGATTTAATTACGCCTTCTTTATTTTTCAGCTATGAGCCAAGAGTTGGAATGTGTGGTCAAGAGATGGACAAGGACTGGTTTGGCCTAAATACTAGAACCAAAAGCTTGGCTGGAAGATGGTGTAAGCTATTTACTTATGATGTCAAATTAGTTTACTGTTGGAATTTGTTGCAATGCCTGACATGATGAATTATATTTTTTGAAGCAAATCGATGAAATTTTTTGTTATATCCATAAGGCGCTTTTGGAGTCCGAAGTTAAAATCAAGGCCACAATATTGGACGTTTTCTGGCCTGCTGATTATACGGATGCATATAGATACTATGTCCAAAATAATAGTACTGTTCCACCTGCATCTGAACGTGCACTTGAATACTTTAGGGGAGATCGGCCTAAACCTTATGGGTCTAGTTGGGATGATCTGGACTTCATTTATGTTCCCCTCAACATCGATAACATGCATTGGGTGGCTGTAGAGATCGATCTTCAGCAATGGCAGGCAAATGTATATGATTGTAATATGGATTTGAACACTAACTTGGGCGTAGAGACCTGGCTGCATGGGGTTTGTTGGTTTCTTCATCACTTCATGACATAGTACCCGCCGCTTGCCAAGAAATTTGAACATCGGGGTACTCAAGAGATTAAATTTGAGAGAATTCAAGGACTGAAGCAGAACAAGCGTGGGTAAGTCAAAATATCAATCCCCTTACCAATTTTGTTATATACTTCATCTAAGTAACTTTATTGCATTTTGTGTTCGTAGTCATGACTGTGGGATATACACTCTGAAACACATGGAGTTGCTCAGTGTTGGTGATGATGGTGATGGTGATGATGATGATGATGGTGATGATGATGATGATGATGATGATGATGATGATGATGGTGATGATGGTGATGATGATGAATTTGGTGATGGTGATGAGGGTAATGACAATGAAGAAGTTCGCCAGGATGATGACAAACCGAAGGAGGAGGACAAGGTAGAAGCTGAGGTTGCAAGTCGTGATGATGAGGATAATGAAGTTGGTGATAATGAGAGTGATGGTGAGGAAGTTACTGATGAGGATAATGAGAGTGATGGTGAGGTTCAGGAGGCTGAGATGGAGGTTGAGGTTCAGGAGGCTGAGGTGGAGAAGGTAGAGGTTGAGATTCAGGAGGCTGAGGTGGAGAAGGTAGAGGTTGAGGTTCAGGAGGCTGAGGTGGAGAAGTTAGAGGCTGAAGGCAAAGAGGTATGAATATGCTCATATGAAAATTATCATATTATCATCACTACTATGACATTATTATTTGTATGAGGTGACAAGATTTCTAGTGTGTGATGGGAGTTTTTATGTTTTACAAGAAAAATCTGGCATGGTGACAAGATTTTTACTCATGTATGACATGGTTATTATGATTGCAGGATTTTGATAATTCCGTTGAGGGTAACAATGATGTTGAGGGTGCGTATGGTGTTATGGCCATTGTCAAAGACATAAATGAAAATGCTGGCGTTGGTGAAAAGGACCAGGATTTTACTAACGACATTGAAGGAGCACCGGAGGCTACCCAGCAGGAGCTAACCCTGTAACACCCCCAAAACTTAATCATTTTGGAAAGGTATTACCGCCAGTGACCCCAGTGTTCCTTACCGAGATCACCCAAGGCTTTTACCGTTTAAATACAATTATGAAATATAAATGATACGTAATGATCAAAGCATTCAATTCCAAAACATAACATTGTCAAGGAAACAAGAGTTACGGGATTACAACCCAATCCCGAATAGGCCAACACAGAGTTTAAACCAAAAACAGCGGAAGACTTATAAAGTACATTACAACCAAGGTCATTGTCCAAAAGATCTCAACCTGATTAAAGAAATGATTAAAACGTTCAAAAACCACCGCCGACTCCATAGTCCTTCTAATCTTCTGAGCTACTTTCGATCTGATGTGCCGAATCGAACGGATGACACCAGCCAACCATGCAAGGAATAATTACGGTTGATTAGTCTACTTGAATAGATTAGCAAGGGTAAAAAGCAGACTGGTTCGAAGCAGTCGTATTAGGTTAGACTCCTCGTCCCTCGAATAATAATCGAGTACGCTTGTCAACCACCATACTCCTACTGGAATAAACAAGAGGTATGCACAAGAGAAGATTCTGGAAGACTGAATCTTCACAGAAATCGACTCGAAAGAAGACTCCAACGGAAATGAGTCTTTAAGGAAGTATGACAAATCTGGAATGTTATAGAATCATACAACAATGATTTAAAACCGACTGAGATGTTTCGGTTCACGACCAACCTCATCGCTTACAGCGAATCCAGATTGGAAAGAGAACGTACTCTGATCAAAAGTCGAGACGAGCTTTCCTAGCTGCACTATTTACTTAGATGCACTACTCGCCAAAGGTATATTAATTATGTGCACTCGGGCACATTATCTTATTTAACTCCAAAACCCACATCACGTTATAAGCTTTTAAATCATCTCATCCATCAGGATAAAGAGATACCGTCGGGAACTAAATCCATGGACGGAGTTGACTCGGGAACTAAATCCCCACAAGCGGCTCGGGAACTAAATCCCTTGGGAACTAAATCCCTAATAACGGAATTGGGAACTAAATCCCTACAAGCGGCACCAGCTGTGTGCACAAACCCTAAAAAGGATGGTAGGAACTAAATCCTAACCACCAGGTTATCAAGAAAAGACTAGTACTCGCATTGAGATACACAGTAGCGTTCCTACGAATACTCGTTCTAACTAAACAGTTACAAACGCAGTAATAATTCACATCAATGCCCTCATGGCCAGTTACAGATAAAATAGCGTTGTTCTAACAGATATACAACCTATTATAATATCTGTATTAATTCACATATATATATAATAGCGTTGCTCTAACAGATATACAACCTATTATAATATCATATTTTAGTTTTCCAAAACAGTTAACAAAACCGTTTCCAGATGAACACAATAATCATTCCAAATTAATTACTCAGATAAACTACTGATAATTAATGTAAATATGGAACGATGAGCAAGAGCGAACCGCCACTTGCCTTAATCCGCAGAATAGTCTAAAGACGACAACTGGATTCTGGGCTCGACACGAGTATAGTTCCGACATCACAACAACCTTTGAGTCGACCCATAAAAGGAACCCTAAGTTAGATCTGACATAAACAGTACGAATCTAAACACGGCGAAAGAACACGAAAGGAAAGACGCCACGACGACAACCAACCAAGCCAAAGCCACGAAGGCATTTTGGGCACTGGCGGCGGTCGCTGTTCTTGGCGGCGGTCGCCGCATTCATCACGGCGGTCGCCGTGAAGAACACGGCGGTCGCCGTGAAGAACACGGTCGATAGAGACGAGAGAAATATCACCAAAACAATGCGCGTTCGACCCCTTTCCGCCTTGCATGGTTTCTGACCTCCAAAGGCAACCACAAGGCTTCAAAAGAGCTGCTGGAAACACCACCAAACAACACCGACGAAAGCTTCAGAATTTCCGGCGAAGGCACAACTCTGGCGAGAGGCAAATTTGGCAGAGGTTTGGTGCTGGGATGGCTCAAAACCTCTCCCCCAACACCTCCTTTTATAGCCAAAGCATCTGGAGCACGAAGAAGATGGGCCTATAGCTAGTTCGGCGCCGTCAGAGCTCGCCGGCGACCATCAGACAATGTCTGCTGGGTAATCACGGCGGGCGCCGTGATTTTGCCTACGATGGGCACCATAATTACGGCGGTCGCCGTTCCTAGCTCTGGCGAGCCCAAAGTAGGATACGACGGCTGGCACTTCGGGCCCAGCGACGGCGGGCGCCGTTACGGTACGGCGGTCGCCGTTTCTGCCTTTCCCGCCCATTCAGCTCTTGAACGAACATGGCGTTAAACCGGGATAAAAATTATCGTACGCGAACGACAATTAAAATCCGAGGCATGATGTCTGTATATTATTTCACAGAGAAAAATATTACAGATACAGAGCACCTTACAGAATGTCTCAAACTCTCTGTATTAAATCCGACGTACACAACGGGTACTCGGGAAAATTCCAAAATTCCCAAAATAACCTTACAAAAATACGGGGTATCACAAACCCCGGCAGAGGTTGAGGAAATAGAGGAACCTCTTTCAGTGCTAGCCGATGTGGTTGCTTCATCCAGCAAGGAGAAACCCAAAAATAAACGAAAGCAACATATCCAACCGAAGAGGGTTCTTCCTAGTCGTATGGTGAAGCCATCCGCCAAAAAACTAACACCTTACACAGATGAGAAAAAGGAGAAAACTGTAAAGAAGATAACCAAGAATTCACAAGTGAAGGAGATGACTGCTTTGCTGAAATGGATGAATGATGAAGGTTAGTATCTCACGGATTTAATAATGTTCAACTATCTTTCATGGATTTAATTACGCCTTCTTTATTTTTCAGCTATGAGCCAAGAGTTGGAATGTGTGGTCAAGAGATGGACAAGGACTGGTTTGGCCTAAATACTAGAACCAAAAGCTTGGCTGGAAGATGGTGTAAGCTATTTACTTATGATGTCAAATTAGTTTACTGTTGGAATTTGTTGCAATGCCTGACATGATGAATTATATTTTTTGAAGCAAATCGATGAAATTTTTTGTTATATCCGTAAGGCACTTTTGGAGTCCGAACTTAAAAGCAAGGCCACAATATTGGACGTTTTCTGGCCTGCTGGTTATACGGATGCATATAGATACTATGTCCAAAATAATAGTATTGTTCCACCTGCATCTGAACGTGCACTTGAATACTTTAGGGGAGATCGGCCTAAACCTTATGGGTCTAGTTGGGATGATCTGAACTTCATTTATGTTCCCCTCAACATCGATAACATGCATTGGGTGGCTGTAGAGATCGATCTTCAGCAATGGCAGGCAAATGTATATGATTGTAATATGGATTTGAACACTAACTTGGGCGTAGAGACCTGGCTGCATGGGGTTTGTTGGTTTCTTCATCACTTCATGACACAATACCCGCCGCTTGCCAAGAAATTTGAACATCGGGGTACTCAAGAGATTAAATTTGAGAGAATTCAAGGACTGAAGCAGAACAAGCGTGGGTAAGTCGAAATATCAATCCCCTTACCACTTTTATTATATACTTCATCTAAGTAACTTTATTGCATTTTGTGTTCGTAGTCATGACTGTGGGATATACACTCTGAAACACATGGAGTTGCTCAGTGCTGGTTGGAAAAATCTTGACGTTGTGGCAGACAAATTTATTGACGGCTTCAGGAGCGACATGGCTCACAACGTGTTTGACGGGGTGTGGAGGTCGAGCCTAAGGAACTTCATCGTTTAAATTGGATATTTGGATGTTCTTTTTGGGGTTTGGATGGCATTTGCTTAGATTACGTACAATTGGATATTTGGATGTTCTTTTTGGGGTTTGGATGGCATTTGCTTAGATTACGTACAATTGGATGTTTTCGAAGACATTTGTTTAGATTACATACAATGTTACGACAACTTGTTTAGATTACATACAATGGCAGTTAAATGGCAGTTATGTGCGTGTAGGTTAAATGGCAGTTACATGGCACTTAAACGGCATTCAAATGACATTTGTGTCAAATAATATAGGGACATTGACTGACTTCATAATTTACATATTCAGAACTAGCATGACAAGATGAATCTAAGAGGGATGTGGGATACACAACTAACTGTAACAGAGTATCGACTCTACTAACTCCTTTTTTTTTAGAAGAGACAATAAAAAACTCCAAACCATCATGAAATTAGCAGTAACTGCCCACCAACTCCAATTTATGCTGATTAGACAGGATATCAGTGATAGGATAGGATATTAACACAAGTAATTAAATTAAGACTATATTATAGCACCGTCATAAATGTATCCGTAACTGTCACTAACCCAAAAACCTCTTTATATACCCCCTCATACGAAGTCATATTTCCTCATCCACAATCCAGGCAAACATCTTCCACCTTACCTTAAACTCCAAATTCCATACGCTTCTTTCGTTTCCATGGCTGATCAGCCTAACGATCACAAGGTGTTTGCAACTGTCCATACCGGAGGGAGAATCATCCCTTCAAGGGGAGCAATGGCCAGGATTTCGACCCATTACTACTAAGGCGGGAGGACCCAAAACTGGAGTCCGTTGGCTGAAATGGTACAGGATATTTGGTGGCTGATCAACCAACTATTTCAGTTTAACAATTATGAACGAGACGCTTCGTACTTCTTCGAAGTTGTGCCCCCCGATGGTGGCCCTCGGACCTTGAGGGCCTTACAGAATCGCGGAGACGCGGCCGTCCTTGCCACCCAAGGTAGAACTGTGGCGTTCATAAACATATATGTCGTCACCGGAGATGTTGTTCAAGAACTTCCGCAGCGCGACGGCCTAGATTCATTTGTCTCCTCCGCATCAATGTTTATGTAATATTTAGTATTTTATTAAGTAATGTAGTGTATGGACTATATAATTTAGTGTAGTATTTAGTAGGTTATGAAGTCTGTTACTGTATGAATATATAATGTCAAGTAGGAACCTGATAATGTCATATAGTGAGTATATATTATCAGGTAAATGTAAGATTGCCAAATGAAGCATGTTATGTATTTCTGTTTTATAAAATATAGTATGTTATGATAATGTCGCATGAAATAGTACTTTATGACATGAAAGACGACAGGCCAAAACAATTAGTATGACAGGCCCAAAAAAATGCCATATTCGGCCCAATTTTTGAGCGGTTCCTTAGAGCACACAATGCCATATTAGGGCCAATTTCGACAGGTTTAACAATTATATTAAGAACTTGTTATGAACCTGGTTTAACAGACTATTATATATACAATTTATGAGCGGTTCCTTGACTTTATTTCATCTATCTCAATTTGGGTAAGTTTTCTAGGGTTTGTCGGGATTGAACAACCGAAATCAAATTGACCCCATTTGGAGAGAGCTCAACCACAATCAACACCAGTTCACTCAAGAAAAAGGAAGTCCATGTATTATTATACATTTAGCATGGTTATTTTTAAATTGTTTCAAAAAGTTTACCTTGGATTCGAACAGATGGAGTTGTTAAAGTGATATTCTGAGTTCAATGAAAGTCTCTCTTTGGAACTGGGTATGATAATTGCTTTACCATATTGCATCAAAGTCCTCTTATGTGTGGTGCTATTAACAGGATGCCGAACAATGTGATTGATATCAGCTCTGAATCCCACTGTGAAGAAGACACCAGTTACAATAGTTGGAGTACTGGAGAGTACAACAGTGGCGACCACCCAAATATTCTCGAAGATGATGGAGATGTTGATGATGATGTTGGAGCTGTTGCAGCTGAGCCACCATCAGCATTACAAAGAGCCCAAGCTTTTCCATGTAACAAGATTAATAGTTTCGTTGTTTTAATGAATCAAACCAATGTCCAGGGTGACTATCGTCTGGTAGGATTACTTAACCATATAATATAAATGTGTGATAAGGATTACTTCATAATATCAACATGCAATGCACTTACTGCTATACAGGGTGTCCCGAGCAAACATGCTATCAAATTTTTGAGTGTTGTAAGAATCACTGAAGTCATCCTGAATTGTGGTATGGCTGCATGGCCCATGTCTGTCGCAAAAAGTGGGAATCGCTACAGATTTGGAACAGGCTGGAGGCAATTTGTACTTGACAATGAATTGGAGATGAACGATGCATGTGTATTTGAAATAGTGAGGCGCCGTAATGTTATATACAACGTTACCATATTCAGAGATTTATTTTGAAATTGAAGAATGTAACTCTATGGTGATGCTTTTGTTGGTTTAAAGTAGTTGTGTTGAACATCATATTAGTGTTAATACATGTGAGTGTCGTGAACACATAATGTCATGTAGTGACTATGTAATGTCACGTAAATGTAGTGATTTTAAGAAGCATGTTATGTATGGCCGAGGACGATTTATGTTTTTCCTGTGTGTTATTTAGATGTCACTCATGTCGGCCCGTTGGTTATTTGAAAGAATATTGAATCTGTCATGATAAATATGGAAGAATAATAAGTGGGGTCAAGGGGTAGGTACAAAATGGAGTGAAACTTCTGTCATATGAATTTAACCAAAAGTAATCAATATTGATAATGTTAGGACATAAATATAGTCATAACAGGATAATGTTACATTAACTAACCGCATATTAACAAAATACATATCATTTATACGAAAAGTAATATGAGTTGTAAGAGATCCTTCAAGAGTTTGGATCTCTTAATACACATATTAACAAAGTACATAATTCAAGAGGTAACACAAGGAAACACATATTAACAAAATAGATAATTGAAGAGGTAGAACAATTAACGGCATCATGGGTCGACTGAGGGGTTAGGACAATTTCGTGAGTTATGGCCGACAGTGCCACAACTTCCACACCTTCTCCTCGGGCCCCTGTATTCTCCCCGTGATGGGATTCTTTTCTTCCTTGGTCTTCCTGATTTCCTCCTAACATCTGGGGGCAAATATGCTCTATTCAAGACCGTGTCAAGAACTTACCAACGCTCAAATGCAGAAACCGGATATATAGTTTCCTTGTACACTTCCTTACACATTTCATCAGTAAAGAGGGGATGAACAAGAGTGACATGATCCACACCACAATCCTTCGCAACCGCTATTGCATGCGCACAAGGAATTTGGTCAACTTGGAAGACGTTGTAGTAGCAGGTTCGAGCATGCAGATTTACCAAGAATGTAGTTCCATTGGCATGCACTTGAAACTCATATTGATTTATCCTACTCACAACCATTGTCAACGATTTCAAATAATTACCTTCTAGCTCACGACTTACTGTCGGGGTCAGAACATGAGAATGTCGCTCTCCCTTCAATCTCCTGTCACAAAACCATTGTAAATGCTTCCATGACGGTCAGACACAAATACGAGGTCATGATCGTCGGCAACAACGGAGCGTAGGTGTCGGAAGAAATATGACCATGAATGGTCATTCTCGCTGTCAACAACAGCAAAAGCCACTAGATATATTTGTCTGTTTCCGTCTTGTTCCACTGCAACTAGAAGTGTGCCTCTGTACTTTGATCCTAGATGGGTACCATCCACAGTTATGACCTGCAATAGTTTTCACTCAGCTTTACAAAATGACATATGCTACAATGTACTGTATCAATTTGACAATAGCATCATGGAACGTGACAAAACTGAAATATACCTTTCTTAAAAACTGCATTCCATTGCGCCAAGCACCCAAGCTGATGAAACAATACTTGAATCGACGATTAGAATCTACTTCAACATGTGTGACTGTCCCTGGATTCATCCTTTCGAGCATGTACATGTATCCATGAATCCTATTGTAGCTTTCTTCAGTTGTGCCTCTTATCCTGTCAATGGCGGTTAAACGTGCTCTATTTTCCTTGTCGTAACAAACTGTCACTCCCATCTTCTTCATGATGTCTTGAATTTCGGCAGCACGAGGTCCATGACATGTACCGGTTGTGTTAAAGCTGTAACAGGATTGTATATGTAACGTGCTAAGGTTAGTTCATATACATGCTCATAAATATATATGATCTTACTGACAATATTATTTACTTACCTTGACATAATATGGTTAGCAATTACGCTTGAACTTGCATGTCTGTGGTGGTTATGCTTTAGCTTCATGCCACATGTATGTTGTCCACAATACTTCCTTACTTCAAACAATCATGTGCTGCCAAGAGCAGTCCCACGACAAAAAAATGTGCAACTAGGATCAATGCACCTTACCACATATAACTTCTTATCAGACTTCTGGACTTGCATCTGAAAGCGCCTATGTAATGCCATCAAGGATAAATGATCCTTAAGATCCTTCTTGCAATTGAAATGCTCTCTAACTTTTATTTTCAAATTATTGCCGCTCACCCCATTATCCTCCATTGGCTCTTCTAAATCATCCAATTGCCTTTTACTAAACTGTTTGCTACGATAGTACTCGGATTCAATCTCTTGTAGAACTTCCTCATCAATGTCTATGAATAAGTTGTCGACTTCATTAGTGTCATCCAACAATGTCCCTTCTTCAACATCTTCCTCAACATCTTCCTCAACATCATCCTCAAAGTCATCCTCAAAGTTAGCCTCAAAGTCATCCCAATCAAAATCTCGCCCAACGTCTTCCCCATAATCACTCTCAATGTCAATACATTCATGTATTCTTTTCGTTCTTGTGGAAGACCTTGTTTCTCTCCCATCAGTTTCTGAGTCTGCCTCAGATTGGCTCACCAAGTCAACTATTTGTACTTCCCCATTGTTTACACGACAAATTTTTGGTTTCAATTCATACATGTCACAATCAACTATATTCAGTATAGCTTCAGTGGGAATATTGTCGCTTACCATATTGCTCTTGTCGGATTTGGTACCATTTCTGCTTGGATGGCAACCTACCACAACCTCGGCCTCTACCTCTTGAGTTTGTGTTAACGGTGGCGGAGTCAAACACACTGTGATGTCCTCGTCATCACTTCTACTTGGATGACCAGCCATCACAACCTCGGCCTCTGGCTCTTTGTTTCTCTTCTTTTTCATACTCGCATATAACTCGATAGGCCAAATGTTATCTTGTGATTGCAAGTTCAAAAATTTGAACGCATCAAGGTCCTCGTCATCTTTGACATCGATTGGTTGTGGCAGTGGTTTCCACGGTGACAGATATTTTATCTCCATTTCATCTATCTCGTCAATGCATTTAATCTTCTCAACCAACTTTTTCCTCAAATTTGAGTAATTCATATCTGCATACAAAAGAAGTCCTGTTGTCGTTGTGATCCCATCAAAAACCCACTTGTTTCCCTTACATGTCCATTCACCACCTGTTTTCAGAGTCAAGTAGTATGCTCTTGAACCTGTTATACAAACAAAAAGCAAACACAAGTTCAATACTTTATGCCAAACGTTGACAGTATGACCAATACCCTAACACCGACATTAAAGGGTTTTCAAGCCATAATAAAGGATTTTCAGGCTGGCGATTTTGATAATTCTATTGATGGTAGTTCCATTTGTAGGGAAAACAAATATTCTAGAATCAAGGATAAACGGGAGTTAAAGTTGGTGTAATGCTCAACAAGAAGCTGAAAGGTTGTTCTCTTATTTAGGGAACCACAAAAGAATGTCTTGTAAATAAGAATATGAACGTGAAAGTCAGAACTCACCCATTATTAATTTTCTTCTATTCCAAAGACATTGAAGACGCTGCACAATCTTTTTTGAAGATTTGTGGATTTAAGGTCTTGTGGTGTTACGGTGGCTTTGTGTAGGTTTACAGGTTGGGTTCTGCTTGGATGACAACCTAACACGTGGGTAAAGGGGTAGAAATTGGAGGGAAACTTGTTAACTTTTAGAGGGAAAACAGAGGTTAAAAGATGGTGTGTACTACATTTTCAGAAGTCATATCAGGTAAATAGTTATGAAGCAATATTTAATAGAGAATGACATGCCCAAAAATTGAACAAAAAAACCTAAATAAACCTAAGCGGGGACCCCCTACCATGTTCCTTCTCATTTTGACTCAACAATCCCTAAACCCTCTCTGTTCGTTTCGCATTGGGTAGCAAAGATCCTTCACTGATGTGCCGAACTTGAAGGTAACTCTCTTTGTTTATTGTGTGGTTTTCATACTGGATCAATAAGCAAGCATGTATCACTGTGTTTTTGGCTGGAAATCTTTCTTTGTTTCTGCAGTACTCGAGCACAATGTCATCCAGCGACACCTCAAGTTATCAAAGCAGGGACCCCCGAAAATATGAACATTCACCTACATCTCTTACACCTTCTCAAATAGAGGAGAAGTTGCAAGAAGAGTTAGACATGTTGCTAACGAATAGCCCACGTTCCAACATGTTGGGTGAAATAATCACACGCCTACATACTGAGATACATGAACTTGGACAAAGAATTATGGAACTCAATACAAGTGAGATGCAATTAGATCATACAATTTGGCGACTAAATGCAAGGGTGGCAGAACTTGAAGATGAAAACAAGACACTACACTCCTAGGAAAACTTCAGGAACCATGTAATAATTCCTATTTTTGCGTTTGGTGCTGGTGTGATTCTAGGGATTAGTGCTTTCAGCATTTGTAATCGAGCATGTAGGCATGGTTGAGGATGAAATGACTATGAAGTATGTACCTCATGCTTTTGTTGTTTTTTTATGTCAGAGGGTGAATTTTCTTTCGAATAGTATTCGTAAGCATGGTTGACTCTACATGTCAGATTGCGCATTGTTGATGTCGATCTTCATGTAAGTTTTGCAAATTCAAGCACAATGCCAACACTACACACATAGACAATTACCTTACTAGAATAGTTGCCAACTGGATGCTATCATTACATTCCTAGAATGTTGTAACGTGGGCTACCATTACATTTCTAAAAAAAAGGATAGTTGTCAACTGGATGCTATCATTACATTACTAGAATCAAAACTGCATGTTGTCAACCTCCTCCTTCACACGGAATGCACAGCCTTCATAGGCGCTTTTTAAAACACAATCCTTTAACATTTCTTGCTAGTGCCAATCCTGTCAATGAACAACAACACGGTTAGTCAATCAACCTTTTTAATCCTGTCAATGACTAACACCAATGACCAACAATATAAGGGTTTCCAACAATAGTCTAAGGGTTTCCAACAATAATAAGCAACAACAATGACCAATAACACAGTTAGTTAATCAACCCTTTTAATCCTGTCAATGACCAACAATGTAAGTTTTTTTTACCGGGAATTACCTTTTTAATAATATAAGGGTTTCCAACAATAATAAGCAATGATCGGGCACGAGTCAGGGCAAAATTGAACCTCTTCGGGTTGCTCAGATATCCCATGCGGAAAGTCCTGTCATATTCGTCGTGCTTAGCGGTCGATCTGACGGTTGACAGGATGATCACTTCCTTTTCTTTACCCAGAAACTGCTCAACCCCGCCAATCTCAATATCCCTCATATGTAGAGACTTGAGAGCCTTCCTTATCTTTAGTACTTGTTGTGGGAAAGGGGTAATAATCCCGATGTCTTGCTCAGACACATTCCTTCTTATCAGCTTCTGTACGAGCTCAACCACCTTGCTAGCTTGAATCCTATTAAACCATGATAGGCTGCCCTTTTCCCTCTCATCAAAGCCTTGGATGCCACAAAACATGACAGGGAAGTTTCCATTGGGAAGCATATCAGCCCAAGGTAAGGAAGATGTGTTACTGTCTTCTCGATATGGAATTAATGCTCCACTATAAAATAGTCTTGAAGGAACACAAAGAATTGCAGGGTGGCTCCGGTAATTATTCAACAACATTGTGACATAATTGCGATCCCCTGACCTATAAACTTCAAAGTCCAACAACCTCTCCAGAAAAGATCTTCCCAAACCATAAGCCTCAGCTTGCTTTGAATGAATATCAGGCCCAAGTTGTTTGGGATCACCACAAAGAACAACAACTGTGTTGTTTTCTAAGAGGGTTGATATGGGGATCATTATCTCTGGCTCTGAAACTTGGCTTGCATCATTTAAGATGATGTGGGAGAAGTGGCCACGGTTAACCCCTTCAACATGATAGAGGTAAGATGCACTCGTGTATGTCGTTATTATTATCTTGTACCTGCGGAGTGCATCTCGAGAAGGGCAAGTGAAGAAACCTGCACTATAGGTGCAGAACCTCAACAATGCAGCGTTCATTTTTTATAAGGGACGACGTGTGGCATTCAACCTATAAATATCTTCCTCCCTAAGTTTTATCCCCTCATAAAGGATTTTCTCTAATATGTGATATGCCGCGCAATTTGAAGAAGCACATACCAGTATATGAGAATCACGTTTAGTTGTATAGAGTTGTAGGATCACCTCCACCAGTGTTTTTGTCTTTCCTGTTCCCGGAGGTCCATAACTCACATAAGGAGCTCCTCCTCTACAGCCTAAAATTAAGCGAACATCATTTTTTTTTCTCCTCATCAAGAAGAAGTGAGATAGGCACAAAATTGTTAGTTGTAATCCTCCGCTTTGAATGATACTCATGGGGAAAGAGGAAGTTTTCGTGTAATGCCTCTGCAGATAGAATGGCTTGATGGAGCTTACTGAAATTTGCCCCGTTGAACACAAAACAGATTTCATACACATTGCTATCTATGTGCCTTTGGTAAAATTCATCATCAAATTGCAATAATAATTCATCAGCCTCAACACGGTGGATCAAGCCATGTTCAAAGAACATTGGCAAGTTCAACATGAGAACACAACATTGGCAACGATAAGTCCTGCAATTTCATATTTCATTCCGACAATAATATATAACACTTTGACAAAAATAATAAGCTACCTAACATTATCCACATACCTGATGGAGAGGGCCTTCTCCATAAACATTCACCACATCTCCACTGACAACTGAGGGCCTTCTTTCACCTAGTCCTGGCACTTTAAGTGCTACAAGCCGATAATACTTTTGTCTCAAAGTAACAGACTTCATATTATAAGCTTTTACGTACTCCTGTAAACAAATAAAAAAAATCATTCAACAACTTGGTACTACGAGAGAACGATGCCATCTAGCTATCCCCTCAGTCCCCCAACCCCCATACAGAGAAATATAACACTTACCATAATCAGAAGTTCCTCCATCCCTAACAACTCATTGAAATACGACGCATAATTTTCCTCTGTTAAGCCTTGTAAGACTACTTCAGGGATTTCCTCAAACTCTATCGCTTTCCTAATCTGTGGTGGTATGTTATATGGTCTCTGAGGTGCCAAAGCTTTGGATACTTCATCTTCAGCCAAGAGGAATACAAGTCGTTCAATACTCACAACAACAGTTTGGATGAGCACTATAGATGTCAAAACGCCAATCTCCTTGGGCACACAAGACAACCATATAGTCAGGCTACCATGTGGCATCAAATTTTGTTCCTCCATATAAAAAGAACGGACAAAATCTTCCTCGGGTATGTCATCTGGCTGGCCAGATGGAGGTTTCATCAGTGACAACACAAATGAATCTTCAGGATTTGAAGCATAAATCTTCACACACCAAAGTAAAATATCTTCATCAGTGGTGTTTTCTATTGTGAATGACGCCGCGGCAACCTCGTTGACATGAACCGATTGAGGCTTTCCTCCAGCAAATGGAAACGACACAGACACCATGACAGGACTCTCCTCAGTATGAGTGGAAGTTGTGACTGAGGGAACATCGATGAAGCCAACCTCTCCCTTCTCATCAATGTTGGAGTATTCATCAGCCATACCTATTTGCCACTCAATTAAAATCCAACAGAAGTTTATGAGTCCACAAGCAAAGAACACAACCACACAAGCTGCTCTAAGGAGATCAAAGAGATGAAGAGTAGAAAGAGATGGGTGAGATAAAGTGAACAAAAAGAGAGTATGACTGGATGTTCCCTCCAATGAGATGGGTGAGATGAAGTGTCATTAAGATATCTGTAAACTAAGATCTCTACGAAGTAAAATAGTCTGAATACGGTCATATTTGTCAGTCAAATACTATTACTTTGTGAAAATAGTATAAATAGTATGTCACAATAGCAATTTAAAGTGCCACGGTTTTGAAATCACCAGCAGTACGACTGGCACCATGTATCTAAAAATACTCAAACATGGAGCATTTTCTAATTAAGATATCTATAAAGTAGATTGGTGAGATAAAGTGCAATTAATATCTATGTAAAGTAAAATTGTCAAAGAAGCAGAGCATCGGGAAAGGGAGATCCAATTAAGACATCTTGTATTTAGATTGGTGAGATGAACTATTCAGCTTCTGAGTAGAACTATTCAGCCAGATGTCACACGTCCTACCCAAATTAGGCAATAGACAAGCATATAATATGGTCCAATTTAAACGATATAGTTATGACATTATTCTTTTTAAGTATGACATATGTTTTACTAAGGCTGACAAGAACTTTCTATTATAGCAGGAAAAAAAACCTTCTGAATATTTGTCTACTTCAGAAAACTACCAGTTCATCTGGTCGCTTGGGTAGCTTTGGTTTTACATTTGGTCTCTTCTGAATATTTGGTTTTACATAATTTAGCCCTAACCCTAACCTGGAAAACCGCTTGTGAATCAATCTGCTGAGTTCAACAGTTCTCCGGGTTCATCAGCTGAGGTTCTACACTTCTGTTATAGAGTTAATCGCCCATCGCCATTCTTGTTTAACAGTTACACAATTCGCCATGGAGATACACAGTTCAACACTTCTTCATGTATCGTCCATCGCCATTCCTGTTTAACAGGGTAATCGTGTTCAACAGTCAAGAGGACGTTTGCAGAATGGGAGGGAGAGGGAGGGGAGGGAGGGGTTTCGATCTTTCAGTTTCAACTGTTCATTGACCGGCCGACGGGATGGAGGAAGGCAGAATGGCCGGGAAATGGGAGGGAAGTAGGCGGGAGAAATGAAGAAAGGGGCGGGATAGCTACAGGAAAAAGGGGGGAAATTTGGGGTTTTGGAGGGAAATATTAGTAAATGATATTTTTTTATTTTGGGGTTTTTTGTTTCCTTTTTCTTTTCTACAATTTCATTGATTTAATTTACTTTTGGAATTAAAAGAAAAGATTTATTATTTTGCAAAAATACACCAAATGGTGTATACATGGAAAAAAAAAACAGCTTCTATGTTTGCAAATGGCAAATCCATTTAGGGTATTCTTGCAAATCTGTGTTAATACTACTTACCTTCACTACAGAGACAAACTCACTTCCTTTCGATGATGGAAATCGCTTGACTTCACCAACTTCGCCCCAAATTGCCCTAGCTTTAGCTCCAAATCTTCCAATGAAGCTGCTTGACTTCAAACCGGTTCGAATCGCCCAAACTTAGCTCCAATTTCACGCCATAAACCCCAAATCTCCAACGTCGAAAACGATTAGGGCTCGACTCTCCAATTCCGAACTTGATTTTTACCCGTTCAGAGAGAGAGGATGAGGTTGTGATGTTTTTACCCACTTGTAAATTAAACAAAGAAATATAATTTTAAAAGAGAATAAAGAAATGAAAGAAAATCGCGTGTGCACGCGCATTGACACCAATTCTAACGGCTCATGGAGTAGGGTGGCAATCGTTTAACGACATATGAAAGTCGGGTGATTTTCGATAATATTAATTTATTGGGGTGATTATGGCCTATGGGTAATATGACCCATTTAATTAGTGATTTCCGATAATTGACTCTTATTATTAAAGCATAATAGTATTTGAGAGTGCGGTTCCGGTGCGGAGCACTCTTCCCGTGCGGACGTGCGGACATGCACTATAGGGCCTTATTTGTGCACTTTTGGGCCTTATTTGTGCACTTTTGCAAAAATTTTGAAAAATGCTTGGAAAAAAATTTGAAAAAGAATTTTTTTTTTTTTTTTAAAAAAAAAAGTGCACAAATAAGACGTTAAAGTGCACAAATAAGACCCAAAAGTGCATGCTCCGCACGTCCGCACGGGAAGAGTGCTCCGCATATGATCCAAACTCTAGTATTTGAAAATAAACTATTTTCATTAGTTAACATAAATGTGATATTGTATGAGTGAAAAAAAGAAGTTAATGCAATGTACATGAAAATTTTTAACAAAAAAAATGTACATGAAAATGATACTTTTAGTATCGGACATGAAATTATCCAAAAAGTTTCCAACCAAAACTTCTAAAGTTATTTTAAGCTTAGTTGTAGAATAAAAGGTTTTTTCTAAACTATATCTTTTCTAACTTATATCTAAGGCCATATGTTCTTACATGTAATTAGAAACTATTTTCTAAATAGTTTAAAGTTATTAAAAATATTAATTAAATTACTAAAATAATAACATTTAATTACAACTTTCTAAAACAAGATATTTAAACTATACCTTTGTGACATAAGTTAGAAAACTTCAAAATAAAATTATAAATTTATGAGTTTACAACTTGTGATTTAAATTCTACATATTATCAGAAACTACATACATAATGTTGTGGCCGACTGAATAAGATCTGACAATGTCCTTGGGATTTGAAATTTTAATTTCTGATATTCTTTGTGTTTTATAACTGTTTTCTTCAGTGCAGATCTCTCATGTTTTCCGAGAAACTAATGTTGTGGCCGATTATATTGCGAAGCTGGGGCAGCAGATTTTCTTGGAAGATATTCATGCCAATTTAGAGATTTTAGTTCTCATCCGCAAAGATGCTATAGAATGAGAAACCGTTTCTTCAGTGATTTCGGGTCTAATTTTAATCTTATAAAAAAAAACACATACATAAGGTACCATTTTCACACTTTTTTCAAGTTTGAAATTATTCATAAAATTGGTAGTGCATATATAATCTCTTATAATAGAGAATATTTAATTATTTTTTTGGTCACGAGTATTTAAAATTTAAGACCACGAGTAAGGAATACATCAACGTCTTCAGGGTCCGTTTGGATTCCAATTAAAATGTATTAAAATATATTATCTTGTATTGTATTGATGATTTAATGTAAGATAATGTATTTTAATGTATTATTTGACCCTCAATTATTGTTTTTTTTTTTTGTTTGAATTTCTTCATTTTTTTTCCTATTAGCAAGTGGTCATCGACTTATCGTTCATTCTTCCTTGATGTGGCACGCATCTTCTGCAGCAATCTAACGATCCCCTCCATCTTGCAATTTCAATCCTTGTCAGAAAATTCAAACACGTAATCAAAGCAGTATATTACCAAGAATCTCGTTGCATCTTTCGATTTCCACTTCGAGAGTTCCAGAAACCTCCAAATCCTGCTTAACCATATCAAATTCCGTGAAGTCAAGCAAAGAGGAACTCAACACCCAACTTCCCACACGAATCACACCAGCAAATATGTTGGTGCGTAGCGATTTTCCCTTGATATTGAAGCTTATTCTGCCATGGATGCTGCTCCAGATGCTGAATGTCAGCTCGGCAGCCGGGCATTCCCTTATTGGCGAGCAACCTTTGTCGAAGATCAATATTCTCTCAGTCTCATTAGCACTTGGCAATGACGCTTCCATCATAGCTCACCCTCTTGTTCTCGGATTGAAGGTGATTCCTGAGAAAATTCTGCTTCTGCTGTCTTTTGCTTCGGCATTTATGCTTGTTCATTTGGGCATTTTCTCGAGCTCCTTAGCGGCATATATTGAGAACAGGATTTAGTTTGATGATTTGTAAATTAACAGAGTAGGTTTTCCACTTTTGGAAGTTGTAAAGTGTAGAATTTCTGCTCTCTGTGTTCTCCTTTCAAAACTCCTGATTTCGAGGAATACCATTTACTTTGGCTTGCTTTACCCTACATCTTGGGGTTTCTTGTTTATTGGAGTACATTACAAAGAGATGTAGGATGTGCTTCTCCTTGTGTCTAGTTGGCCTGTCCAGATTTCCTTACTTCGTTTGAGAACCTGCTAACTATGGCAGGCCAAAATATTGACATGTAGAGTGTAGTCTTCCATCAAATTCAGTCCGTTTTGTACCCGAAAACATATGAAGCTCCCCTTGCTCCTCTCATTATAAAAAAAAATCCTATAGCCTTTTGTTGTCATATATCTGTTCTTGTATGATTGATCAGAGATGCTCTACTTACTGAATTTTGTAACCTTTTAGCGAGGGAACACTTTCAACCTAAGATTGCTGCTTGAGGCATTTGCAGTTTTCATCTTCTACATTTGTTCAAGTATGAGGGGATTTAATAAAAGAAACTTTCTTTCATATATAAAGGCATCTTTCTTCCTTAAATTTAAGGATATTCACTGTATGGTTTAATCATAAATCAAATTATTATAATCACATGTTTGCAGATGTTCACGCTTTGAGAGTTACAGTCTGAGTTTACTTTCCAGACTGGGTTTCACGGGTCATAGTCCAAATGGCCAACTGATTTTGTACATGTCAGCATATTGTCTAGTTGCTTAAGTTTTCTCTCTTTTGTTTACATTAGACTTTACAATGCAGTTCATCTTGATCTCTCTATACATGTCGACAATATTATGCAGAACTTTCACGCGACTGAAATACTGGTAGTTAGTTGTATGATTAAGTTCAAAAACCAAACCACACGATACCATAAACTGCGATGTCATTTTATGTTACCCTTCAAAGCAGTTCTGTACCAAGTTTGTTATTGCAATTTGGTCCAAGCCATCACCAAAAAGCTCAATATCTGAAATCCTACTTAAAGACAAGATGAATTGCGTTTGTTGAATGTTCATTTAACCGTGTTATTCGTTAACTCTACTCCTCCTTTTCTTCACCACCTTCTACTTTTCAGTTTAAGAGTTAAACTTTCCAAGCTTCACATCCTCTGAAGCATGTTTCTTCTTTTATTACTAAACTTGGATTGAATAATGCACTCTTTATGATATCTTTTGCATAATTTGTACAGGGTGAGGATCAAGAATGGGTTACTGTAAGCCTGCAATCTTCTAATCCATCTTCAGATGATTGGATTGGTGTCTTTTCTCCTGCAAACTTCAAGTACAGTCTGTTTCCCTTTGTAACTTTACTTTCTGTTAACTAATATCAGATGCTTCTTAGAATTATGAAGGGAACAGTGAGTTCTTAGGTGTCTGTGTAACCCCCATTAACAATAACTCATTTCTCTGGAAAACCTATTTACTTCTAAGTAGTTCTGAAACTGAACAGCATATGCATATGTACTATAGTATACTTCTAAAAAGATAGATTGTTGCTCATATTTCGTAGTTAAAAAATTAGTGCTTGTTATTTCTTGTATCATTTAATATGATATGGTTTTTTGTGTTGTAGCGCTTCAACTTGCTACTCACCAACCGATACAAAGGATCAGACCCCATACATATGCTCTTCACCTATTAAGGTTAGTATGAATTAGTTTAGTGTGCTGTGCCATATTAAAAAGATAGGTAGAATAGACTTGGATCAGATTGATGTTGAATCAAGCGATGTTGAATTGCAGTATACATATGCAAACTCATCCAATCCAGGCTACGGGAAGAATGGAAAAGCTACGTTGAGGTTCCTGCTGATCAATCAGCGTGCAGACTTTTCCTTTGCTTTATTTTCAGGCGGACTGTCTAAGGTATGAGAAAAATGACCTCCCTATCTCAATGGGATTTATTTTAAGTAATTAAGCTAATCACTAATTTGTGTTGTGCTTCTCATTGCAGCCAAAGTTTGTAGCTGTTTCAAACTCAATATCGTTTGCAAATCCGAAAGCACCACTTTATCCACGTCTTGCTTTAGGGAAATCTTGGAACAAGGTATGTTGATAGGCAAAAAAAAAATTGTTCATCTAGATTTACCAGTTCCTGTTTTGTTCTTCACTTTGCCTTGCATGTTTAATCGGAAATGAAAAATTTAAAGAAGGGGGAAATCGGATACAATTTTTGTTTGGATGAATGGGAGGAAGTGGAGAAATACAAAACAAATAATTTGTGTACATTTCTCTCCAAAGCTCTTTTTCTTAAGTTCGCTTAGATTACTTCTAAATTACATGGAAACAAGTTCTCTAACCCTTCTTGCTAGCTTCCTCTGATTTTCTATCCACACAATCCAGAAGGTTAGTTTTGTGAGTATTCTATAAAATACACAATTTGTTACCATGCAGATGACAGTAACTTGGACAAGTGGGTATAACATTGATGAAGCTTACCCTTTTGTTGAGTGGGGGCTTGATAGCTCTTCCTTGAAGCAATCACCAGCTGGAACATTGACCTTCACTCGTGATACCGTCTGTGGTAGAGTTACATAAATGACATTAATATATGTGTAATTTTATATTTAATACTTTATCATCATTTCATTGGGAACAAATCATTGTGCTTTGTATAATATGCATCTAGGTATGATAAGCTAATAACTTGTTTTCCCTTTTCCATAGGAGCACCTGCACGGACAGTTGGATGGCGTGATCCTGGTTATATACACACCAGCTTCTTGAAGGATTTGTGGCCAAACAGATTGTATGTTTCTCAGAAGTTCATTCTTACGACGAAACTGTAATATTGGAACTGCATATAATGTAGTTTCAATTTTTTCCCATCCCTAATATTCATCTATTAGAACGGTCTGACATTTATTCATAAACTTATTAAATGTTTTTTCAGGTACATATACAGGATGGGTCACCTGTTATCTAATGGTTCATATGTTTATAGCAAAAATTACAAATTCAGATCCTCTCCATACCCAGGGCAGGACTCGTTACAGCGAGTTGTAATCTTTGGTGATATGGGAAAGGTACCATTTTACCCGAGCGTTATTTCTAGCAATGTGCTAAGAGGTCATCTGACACAGGAATTTTGGTTTTGAAATCAGAAAAAAAAAGAGTGATACTTGACCATCAATAGGTGTCTTAAACATTTATTCCTCATAAATACACCAATGGTAGTGCATTTTCTTGAAAAGAAGTAAGGGTGTCGAGAAATCAAGAAAAGTGCTTACTGTATATAGTTTACTTTCAGCAGTAACTTATGATGTACATAGTGCTTAAGCTCTAATATCTGCTTCATATAAGCAACAGACAAGTTTTTCATTCTTTCTATGAATATTTAGGCTGAACGTGATGGTTCGAATGAGTACAGTGACTACCAACCAGGGTCTCTGAATACCACAGACCAGCTTATCAAAGACATTGACAACATTGATATAGTATTTCATATCGGGGACTTGTCGTATGCAAATGGATACCTATCACAATGGGATCAATTTACATCGCAAATTGAACCTATTGCCTCAACTGTACCGTATATGGTTGCAAGGTCTGTATAACTGTATGGCTGTTATTTCGGCTATCCTTTCTCTTTTCATTTTCGGAGCAGCTGGGTTATATTATACATTCACAATATTTGATCACTGAATCAATTACTATATTTCTGGCTCAGCGGTAATCATGAACGTGATTGGCCTAATTCAGGATCCTTCTATGACAAAACTGATTCGGGCGGTGAGTGTGGTGTGCTAGCTGAAACAATGTTTTATACACCTGCTGAGAACAGAGCCAAGTTCTGGTAAGTTCTTCTTGCTTTTAGCAACTTACTCATTTACACTCCTAAATCCTTTACGAGTAGCTGCTGAACTACCAGAAACCTATCCAACTTTAGAAAAAGGAGGAGATCTTCAATGCGAGATAAAGGATACCAAGAACCTCATTTTCATTCTATGTCCCATCTTCTCGACCTTTGGTTTCCCATGCTACCAATTCATAACTGATCATTTTCCGAGTTGGTAGCCATAGATTATTGAAGTTGACGGTGTGGAGAAAATTGCTTGACACATTGAGTGACCATGTTATACACAAAGGAAAACATTGATAATGCTTTTCTATTATTCGTCTTTTATTTTTCTATCACGTGTTATCATAAACTCTGCCAATAGGTACTCAGCAGATTATGGAATGTTTCACTTCTGCATCGCGGATACAGAGCATGACTGGAGAGAAGGAACTGAGCAGTACAAGTTCATTGAGAAATGCCTTGCATCTGCAGATAGGCAGAAGCAGCCATGGTTGATCTTTGCAGGTCACCGGGTGCTTGGCTATTCGTCTGACTACTACTATGGTCTAGAGGGTTCCTTTGAGGAACCTATGGGAAGAGAAAGCCTTCAAAAGCTTTGGCAGAAATACAAAGTCGATTTAGCATTCTACGGTCATGTCCATAACTACGAGAGGACCTGCCCCATATACCAGGTAATATCTCTCTCCATGCACATATCTCAAATACAGTTTATTGCTTTCATAGAACTTCATTTTTCCTCATGATTTGACCCATCAACACTAATATCTACAAGCATCTAAACTCAATGACACGAGTCATTAAATCTTGGTGACAACCCTGTGTTATCTTAATTTTTGGGCCAATGCAGAACCAATGTGTGAGCTCAGAGAAGTCTCACTACTCTGGCACATTCAACGCCACAATCCACATTGTAGCTGGTGGAGGCGGGAGCCATCTGTCGAAGTTCAGCCAGGTGAACACAAGCTGGAGTCTCTACAAAGACTACGACTTTGGATTCGTGAAGCTAACCGCATTCAACCACTCCTCCCTCCTGTTTGAGTACAAGAAGAGTGGGGATGGAAACGTGTACGATTCCTTCACCATCTCGAGGGATTACAGAAATGTCCTGGCCTGTGTACACGACGGTTGCGAACCCACCACCTTGGCATATTGAACTCTTCCAAACAACTGCAAAAATGAAAGGGCCAAGGAAATATAGAATGTGGAGATGAGAATTGATCAAGCTAGTACGTGTGTGGACACTTTGAAAGCAATTGTGTTACAACTTACAAGCATTTTTTTGATGATCTTGCTGTGATTTGATACTGTCAAATCGTTCAGGGGATGCAAGTGTATCGTAATCTTACCATCTTAATTGATATAGAACTCGCAAATTGCATTTCTGTATATTTCTTACTGTCGTAAGCTGTACTACCTCTTTTGTTCCAAAATAGGTATATATTTGATAACTCAGTGGACAAATGGAATCAACAGTTACTTGAATGTAATTCGATTCTTTTATTGAACACACAGGCATTTATTCTCCTCTTCTTCTTCTTCTTCTTTCCCAGCACTTTGGGCAGTTGTTTTGGAGTTCAAGGTGCCAAGGTGGTGGGTTCGCACCCGTCATGAATACAGGCGAGCACATCCCTGTAATCTCTGGAGACGGTGAAGGAATCGTACACGTTTCCGTCGCTGCTCTTCTTGTACTCGAAGAGGAGGGAGGAGTGGTTGAACGCGGTCAGCTTCACGAATCCAAAGTCACGGTCTTTGTACACACTCCAGCTTGTGTTTAGCTGGCAATATGAAGAAAGGTGGCTCCCGCCTCCACCAGCCACCACGTGGATGGTGGCGTTGAATGTGCCCGAGTAGTGTGACTTCTCTGAGCTTACACATTGGCTCTGCGTTGGGTCCAAACATCCACAAAAAACACACGAGTAGAATTAGGGCGTGTTTGGCACGGCAAGTCAGCTCGTAGCTTATAAGATGCAAGCAAATCACATTCTAGTACCTGGTATACAGGGCAGCTCCTCTCATAGTTATGGACATGACCATAAAATGCCAAGTCCACCTTATACTTTTGCCAAAGCTTTTGAAGGCTGTCTCTCCCCATTGGTTCCCCAAACGAACCGCCCAACGAATACTCGTAGTTGGATGTATAGCCAAGAACACGGTGACCTGCAAAGATCAGCCATGGCTGCTTCTGCCTATCTGCAGAAGCAAGGCACTTCTCAATGAACGCGTACTGCTCAGTTCCCTCTCTCCAGTCATGCTCGGTATCTGCTATGCACAAGTGGAACATTCCATAATCTGCCGAGTACCTACAAGTAGTGTTTATGCTTATACCTTGTAAGAATGTTATAAGATATCAACAGTATTTTCTTATCTGTAACAACAAAAAACTTAGAACATGATCAAAATATTGAACCATACCAGAACTTGGCTCGGTTCTCAGCAGGAACATAAAACATTGTTTCAGCTGGCACGCCACACTCCCCACCCGAATCAGTCTTGTTAAAAAAGGATCCCGAGTTAGGCCAATCACGTTCATGATTGCCGCTGAATCACCGCAATATAATCAAATTTTCAACAACAGCAAATTGGAAAGGCATATTGGCATACAAACCAAATAACATATCTATAGTACAGACCTTGCAACCATGAATGGTACAGCTGATGCAATAGGTTCAATTTGCGACGTATACTGATCCCATTGCGAAAGGTAACCATTCGAATATGTCATGTCCCCTATATGAAATACTGCATCAATGTTGTCAATGTCCTTTATAAGCCGGTCTGTTGTGTTCAAAGTCCCTGGTTGGTAGTTGCTGTACTCGTTCGAACCATCACGCTCTGCCTATACATTCAACCAAATGAATAAATATCTGGTTTTTTACTAGTTAAGCACCTTTCCTAATCATGATCAAGTAGCATTCCTCATTTTCAGATTTGAAGTTTTGTAATTGATGATCATTGATACAAATAATCCTCAGAAGAATTCATGGCACCTTCCCCATGTCGCCAAAGATTATGACACGTTGCAACGAGTCCTGCCCTGGATACGGAGAAGATCTGAATTTGTAGTACTTGCTCCAAACAAACGAACCGCTAGATAACTGGTGGCCCATCCTGTATATGTACCTGAAAAGGAGGGCCAAATTAATATAAATGTTTTTTTTACATGTTGATAGAAGGAGTTTATGAGAAACGTACAATTTGTTAGGCCACAAATCCTTCAAGAAACTGGTGTGTATATAACCTGGGTCACGCCATCCTACTGTTCTTGCAGGTGCTCCTATAGCACAGCAAATAAATGCCAACTGTTATGATCGATATGATTTGAATGTGTGGTATGCAATTTACGAATATCATACCACAGAGAGTGTTACGACTGAAGGTCAATGTTCCAGCTGGGGATTGCATCAGGGAAGAGGCATCAAATCCAAATTCTACCAAGGGGTAAGCTTCATCAATGTTATAACCACTTGTCCAAGTTATGCTCATCTACATGCATGATAATAACACATTTTAAAACAGAATTGAGCAAACTCTAGACCAACATAACACTTCATTTCACATACCTCGTTCCATGACTTTCCTAAGGCAAGACGCGGATAAAGTGGTGCTTTCGGATTTGCAAACGTTATGGAGTTTGAAACAGCCACAAGCTTTGGCTGTGATGACAAGTGCAAATTAAAATAAAAACACTGATGAGCTACCCAGCTAGGTTTAGGACACAAAAGTATCCCCAAATTTGGGTATTACAATTAATCTTGTTTTACAAGTTTAGCTGGCAATTCAAATCAACACCCACCCTCATTCCACTTAACAGAAGATTGATACTATATATGAAGTTTACATCTTTGCTTCTTTATAGGGGTAAATGTGTGAGGTGAATTTCTGTTGGAACTCATTATTTGCATGTGGCGCCGGGCACTTTTCCGGGCACAATTCCGGTGGGCTCCGGCCAACGTCAACACCGGAAAATGGAAGCATTGGCTTCCTCTACGCGAG
This sequence comes from Rheum nobile, assembly GCA_027886185.1. Classification (NCBI taxonomy): domain Eukaryota; kingdom Viridiplantae; phylum Streptophyta; class Magnoliopsida; order Caryophyllales; family Polygonaceae; genus Rheum; species Rheum nobile. The sequence goes on from WOAB01000065.1 coordinate 1,262,246, forward strand.
CACACTCTCGTAGTGTAATCATATGACAAAAATGATTTCCGTTTGAATGAGAAATGGAGGCCCAAAGTAGCTTGCATGAAGTGCAAAACTTGGGAAATGTGGGGGCAAAATTCTTGTCCCACATTGAAAGTTTGGATATAAATCTCCTAGCATATATAGAGGAGAAATGGACTCAAGGTTGTGGCATTGGGTCATTACCCATTTTTAATGGGGAGGGGACCTAGCTCATCAAGCCCACACGCGCACCGAGCCGTGCTCGTCCTTGGATCGGCTTGGGCTGGCCAGCCAACGCCCTATCCTTTTGGGCCGATCCAGAAAAGCCCATCAGTGGGCTTTGACCCAGTCTTCCTCCATGATTCTCTCCATTAACTCAAGGTTGTGGATAGGGAGAGGACCTAGCTCATCAAGCCCACACGCGCACCGAGCCGTGCTCGTCCTTGGATCGGCTTGGGCTGGCCAGCCAACGCCCTATCCTTTTGGGCCGATCCAGAAAAGCCCATCAGGGGGGCTTTGACCCAGTCTTCCTCCATGATTCTCTCCATTAACTCAAGGTTGTGGATAGGGAGAGGACCTAGCTCATCAGTGGGCTTTGACCCAGTCTTCCTCCATGATTCTCTCCATTAACTCAAGGTTGTGGATAGGGAGAGGACCTAGCTCATCAAGCCCACACGCGCACCGAGCCGTGCTCGTCCTTGGATCGGCTTGGGCTGGCCAGCCAACGCCCTATCCTTTTGGGCCGATCCAGAAAAGCCCATCAGTGGGCTTTGACCCAGTCTTCCTCCATGATTCTCTCCATTAACTCAAGGTTGTGGATAGGGAGAGGACCTAGCTCATCAAGCCCACACGCGCACCGAGCCGTGCTCGTCCTTGGATCGGCTTGGGCTGACCAGCCAACGCCCTATCCTTTTGGGCCGATCCAGAAAAGCCCATCAGTGGGCTTTGACCCAGTCTTCCTCCATGATTCTCTCCATTAACTCAAGGTTGTGGATAGGGAGAGACCTAGCTCATCAGTGGGCTTTGACCCAGTCTTCCTCCATGATTCTCTCCATTAACTCAAGGTTGTGGATAGGGAGAGGACCTAGCTCATCAAGCCCACACGCGCACCGAGCCGTGCTCGTCCTTGGATCGGCTTGGGCTGGCCAGCCAACGCCCTATCCTTTTGGGCCGATCCAGAAAAGCCCATCAGTGGGCTTTGACCCAGTCTTCCTCCATGATTCTCTCCATTAACTCAAGGTTGTGGATAGGGAGAGGACCTAGCTCATCAAGCCCACACGCGTACCGAGCCGTGCTCGTCCTTGGATCGGCTTGGGCTGGCCAGCCAACGCCCTATCCTTTTGGGCCGATCCAGAAAAGCCCATCAGTGGGCTTTGACCCAGTCTTCCTCCATGATTCTCTCCATTAACTCAAGGTTGTGGATAGAGAGAGGACATAGCTCATCAAGCCCACACGCGCACCGAGCTGTGCTCGTCCTTGGATCGGCTTGGGCTGGCCAGCCAACGCCCTATCCTTTTGGGCCTAGCTCATCAAGCCCACACGCGCACCGAGCCGTGCTCGTCCTTGGATCGGCTTGGGCTGGCCAACCAACGCCCTATCCTTTTGGGCCGATCCAGAAAAGCCCATCAGTGGGCTTTGACCCAGTCTTCCTCCATGATTCTCTCCATTAACTCAAGGTTATGGATAGGGAGAGGACCTAGCTCATCAAGCCCACACGCGCACCGAGCCGTGCTCGTCCTTGGATCGGCTTGGGCTGGCCAGCCAACGCCCTATCCTTTTGGGCCGATCCAGAAAAGCCCATCAGTGGGCTTGACCCAGTCTTCCTCCATGATTCTCTCCATTAACTCAAGGTTGTGGATAGGGAGAGGACCTAGCTCATCAAACCCACACGCGTACCGAGCCATGCTCGTCCTTGGATCGGCTTGGGCTGGCCAGCCAACGCCCTATCCTTTTGGGCCGATCCAGAAAAGCCCATCAGTGGGCTTTGACCCAGTCTTCCTCCATGATTCTCTCCATTAACTCAAGGTTGTGGATAGGGAGAGGACCTAGCTCATCAAGCCCACACACGCACCGAGCCGTGCTCGTTCTTGGATCGGCTTGGGCTGGCCAGCCAACGCCCTATCCTTTTGGGCCTAGCTCATCAAGCCCACACGCGCACCGAGCCGTGCTCGTCCTTGGATCGGCTTGGGCTGGCCAGCCAACGCCCTATCCTTTTGGGCCGATCCAGAAAAGCCCATCAGTGGGCTTTGACCCAGTCTTCCTCCATGATTCTCTCCATTAACTCAAGGTTGTGGATAGGGAGAGGACCTAGCTCATCAAGCCCACACGCGTACCGAGCCGTGCTCGTCCTTGGATCGGCTTGGGCTGGCCAGCCAACGCCCTATCCTTTTGGGCCGATCCAGAAAAGCCCATCAGTGGGCTTTGACCCAGTCTTCCTCCATGATTCTCTCCATTAACTCAAGGTTGTGGATAGGGAGAGGACATAGCTCATCAAGCCCACACGCGCACCGAGCCGTGCTCGTCCTTGGATCGGCTTGGGCTGGCCAGCCAACGCCCTATCTTTTTGGGCCTAGCTCATCAAGCCCACACGCGCACCGAGCCGTGCTCGTCCTTGGATCGGCTTGGGCTGGCCAACCAACGCCCTATCCTTTTGGGCCGATCCAGAAAAGCCCATCAGTGGGCTTTGACCCAGTCTTCCTCCATGATTCTCTCCATTAACTCAAGGTTGTGGATAGGGAGAGGACCTAGCTCATCAAGCCCACACGCGCACCGAGCCGTGCTCATCCTTGGATCGGCTTGGGCTGGCCAGCCAACGCCCTATCCTTTTGGGCCGATCCAGAAAAGCCCATCAGTGGGCTTTGACCCAGTCTTCCTCCATGATTCTCTCCATTAACTCAAGGTTGTGGATAGGGAGAGGACCTAGCTCATCAAACCCACACGCGTACCGAGCCATGCTCGTCCTTGGATCGGCTTGGGCTGGCCAGCCAACGCCCTATCCTTTTGGGCCGATCCAGAAAAGCCCATTAGTGGGCTTTGACCCAGTCTTCCTCCATGATTCTCTCCATTAACTCAAGGTTGTGGATAGGGAGAGGACCTAGCTCATCAAGCCCACACACGCACCGAGCCGTGCTCGTTCTTGGATCGGCTTGGGCTGGCCAGCCAACGCCCTATCCTTTTGGGCCTAGCTCATCAAGCCCACACGCGCACCGAGCCGTGCTCGTCCTTGGATCGGCTTGGGCTGGCCAGCCAACGCCCTATCCTTTTGGGCCGATCCAGAAAAGCCCATCAGTGGGCTTTGACCCAGTCTTCCTCCATGATTCTCTCCATTAACTCAAGGTTGTGGATAGGGAGAGGACCTAGCTCATCAAGCCCACACCCGCACCGAGCCGTGCTCGTCCTTGGATCGGCTTGGGCTGGCCAGCCAACGCCCTATCCTTTTGGGCCGATCCAGAAAAGCCCATCAGTGGGCTTTGACCTAGTCTTCCTCCATGATTTTCTCCATTAACTCAAGGTTGTGGATAGGGAGAGGACCTAGCTCATCAAGCCCACACGCGCACCGAGCCGTGCTCGTCCTTGGATCGGCTTGGGCTGGCCAGCCAACGCCCTATCCTTTTGGGCCGATCCAGAAAAGCCCATCAGTGGGCTTTGACCCAGTCTTCCTCCATGATTTCTCTCCATTAACTCCATCGGGGGAGTTACGCCTTACAGGAGTGTAACTCCGGCGGTTTTGCATTACAAAAGTAATGACGATTTGTGCCTCAGGAAATAAAAAGGTGATTAGTCGTTAATCACGGGAATCCTCCACAAGAGCTCTCTCGGTTTTGTCTCCCACAGAAGCTCTCGATTTTTGCTTCTCCTTCTCTTTTTCGTGTCTGAGAGTACACACAGATTCGTGGGTTCGTAGGCTCTTGCTTTACTGGGTTGTGCAGTTCAAGAGATCGTCACAGTTGTATCCTGGGATTCGGAACGTCAAGAACCGTCACACTACGAGGCGTTTTCATAATTAAGGAAAGAGATTTCGGTCTCGACTCTGCATCCGTTCTTCGTTCGGTATTTCTAAACTTTAGATTTCCTTAATTCATGTTCGTATATTTGCAGTTTAAAGCTTTCGTATGCATATAGCAAATTAGGTTCCTACACTCTTAATTCTGAAAAAGTCCGCTTCGTTTGACTGCTTATACGGACTAACGGATATAATTTTCCTGAAGTTTACACTGTACAGGTTTTATTTCCGGATTATTTTGTTGTTCCGAATTAATTTGTTGTTCGCTAATCTTATTTTGTTGTTCGGTAAATTCTTTTGCTGTTCGTTATTTAATTTGCAGTGCGTTGAATTTCATTCGTTGTTTGTGATTTTCATTCACTGCGTGAATTCTATTTTTGCTATGCGTGAATTCCATTTTGCTGTTCGTGGACTATTTTGCTGTTCGCTCGTCTACTATGCTGTTCGTGAATTAAATCTGCATTTTAATTTAATTTGCTGCAGCATGATTTGTCTCCTAATTCGTGAATTAATTTGCCGATTTGAGTATATGGTCTATTGCATATTGTTTTCGGTATTTGTTGATTTGGGTATCGTGTTTCGAGCATGATTTCTTCGAGCATTATTTATTTGATGACTTATGAATTTGTTTAATTATTATTCATGTTTGAGCATGATTTAATTGTGATGTCCATGAATCTATTTTGTTACATGTTTATTTTGATTGCTGATTTTGGTCTTCTAGATCTGAATCTTTTCGGCCAGCTGTACTGGTGTACAGAAAAATCAAACAAAAACAACATTATATACGCGTATGAAACTGCAATTTATAGTTTAAATTGCTTCGTTTGTGTATTTTCTCATTGAACTTGTTGTTGCAATCGTACTCAATCTGGTTTAATGTTTGTAAAATTATGAGATGTATGATTAACCAAACTGAGAATGCGAATTCTGGTTATGGTGCTCGTGTTGGAGCCGATATTGGAAATCGTGTTGAGTCGACACCCCGGATTCAGTTTGGGAGTGGTCTGCCAGCAGAGAATTTGCCAGTCATGAGGTTCGGAAACGCTGTTAACTCATATTGTCCAAACCAATAGCCTATCAGACTAGAGAAGTTTCTGAAAGAGGATAAGCATATGCTTTTACCTCATAATTCATATCTTTTCTCCCTAGCCAGCGTCGAGGCCTGGACTAATGGGGATTGTCTGTGCAAAGGTTGGGTTCAAAGCCGTTTGATAGATCCACTGTACAATGGTATAATGAGATCAAGACTTCTAAGGAATACTGAATTGCCTTGGAAAGAGATACAAGTCTGAGGACGCAGGCTCTAAGAAGTTCGCAGTGACGAAATTACTGGACTTCAAAATGGTGGACTCCAAGCCCATCATGGAACAAGTTGAAGAGCTGCAATTGCTTACACATGAAATTATTGCGGAAGGAATGTCGATCTATGAGACGTTCCAGGTAGCTTCTTTCATAGAGAAACTCCCTCCAGGATGGAAGGATTTCAAGAGCTATCTAAAGCACAAGCGAAAGGCTATGACTGTTGAAGACTTGATTGTCAGGCTGCGGTTTGAGTCAACCAACCACAAAGCAGATGGTGGTCAGGTACTGAACCCGAAGGCCAACTTGGCCAAGAACAAGGACAAGGGGAATAAACGAAAGTTTCAACCCCAAGGCTCCAACAACTTCAATAAGCAACGAGCTAAGAAGTTCAGTGGAAAATGCCACAAGTGTGGTAAAATGGGTCACAAGGCTGACGAATGTCGTAGAAAGGCTGATCCGCGTAAGGACAAGGGAAATCCCAAGTCAACATGACTGAAGGCAGGCTCACGGATGCAGATCTGTGTGGTTTGACGTCTGAAGTCAATATGGTTGGAAGCAATCCAATGAAATGGTGGTACGATACAGGTGTTACCTAACATATCTGCTCTGATAGGGGAATGTTTACCACTTATCTGAAGAGCAAGAGTGACGAGCATCCATTTATGGGGAACTCGTTCACATCCAAGGTCGATGGTCACGACAAAGTGGTGTTGAAGCTTACTTCCGAGAAGGAGTTGACTCTCACCAATGTCATGTATGTGCCAGATATACGGAAGAATCTGATCTCCGACACTTTGCTGAGCAAGAACGGCTTCGCTGTGAAGTTCGTGTCTGACAAGCTAGTTCTTTCTAAGAATATGGTGTATTTGGGCAAGGGTTATGTAAAGGATGAACTGGTCAAACTGAATATAATGACAGTCATCCCAAACTCTATTGTATCTAATGTTTCAATGAATAAGAATAATCTTATTGCTTATGTCGTTGAGTCTTTTAATATTTGGCATGAACGGTTAGGGCATGTGAATTACAAGTCTATTCAAAGACTAATGAACATGAACCTGATTCCGAAATGCAAATCGAGTAAAGAACAATGTGAAGTATGCGTACATGCCAAACTCACAAAAACATCATCCCCACGTGTAGAGAGAACAACCGCGCCTCTAGGTTTAATACACACAGATTTGTGTGATTTAAAGTGCAAACTAGAGGCGGTAAAAAGTATTTTGTGACTTTTAGCGATGATTGCACAAAATACTGTTATGTATACTTGCTAAGAAGCAAGGATGAGGCTTTGGAAAAGTTTAAGGAATACAAGTTGGAAGTGGAAAACCAACTTAGTAAAACCATATAAACTATCCAAAGTAATAGATGAGGCGAGTATGATGAACCTTTCAACGCGTTCTGTAGAGAACACAAGATTATTCATCAAACAACTGCTCCCTACTCACCAGGATCTAACAGAGTTGCGGAACGAAAGAACCGAACTCTGAAAGGGATGATGAATGCAATGTTGCAGGAATCTGGGTTACCCCAGAACATGTGGGGGGAAGCACTGCTTACCACCAACTATATCCTGAACAAGATACCGCATAAGGTTACTGACAAGACGCCATATGAACTTTGGAAAGGTAACGTACCTTCGTACACATACCTCAAAGTGTGGGGGTGCCTAGCAAAAGTGGCAGTACCACCTCCCAAAAAGGTCACAATTGGACCTAAAACCGTTGATTGTATTTTCATAGGATATGCACATAACATTAGTGCTTATCGGTTTCTGGTACATAAATCTGATATACCAGATATACATGTCAATACAATAATGGAATCAAGGAATGCGTCTTTCCTTGAAAACGTGTTTCCGTGCAAGGATAAAGAACATCTGAAGCGAACTCGTGAACAAAGTGACGCAGGCACTTCGTAAGGAAACAGAAGTTGAACCTAGACGAAGCGAAAGAGCTCGAAAGGAGAAAACCTTTGGGCAAGAGTTCATAACGGCCATTCTCTTAGAGAATGAGCCTAGAACCTTCAAAGAAGCCATGTCTACACCTGATGCACCTTCATGGAAGGAAGCAGTTAAAAGCGAAATCGACTCCATTATGCAGAACCATACATGGGAGTTAGTTGGTTTGCCATAGGGGTGTAAAGCACTTGGGTGCAAATGGATTTTCAAAACCAAATTGAAAACCGATGGCTCAAAAGATAAGCACAAGGCGAGACTTGTGGTGCAAGGATTCCGGCAAAAAGAGGGCCAGGATTTCTTTGACACTTATTCTCCCGTTACGAGAATAACTTCAATCAGAATGCTAATAGCAATAGCTGCATTACGAAATCTCGAAATCCATCAAATGGATGTAAAAATTGCCTTTCTAAACAGAGAATTAGAAGATGAGATATACATGAAACAACCTGAGGGTTATATGGTTCCTGGACAGGAACACAAAGTGTGCAGACTTGTAAAGTCTCTATATGGACTTAAACAAGCTCCAAAGCAGTGGCATGAAAAATTTGACAATGTCATGATGTCAAATGGCTTCAGCATCAATGAATGTGACAAATGCATCTACTTCAAAGACACACCAAATGGTTACATCTTGTTGTGTTTGTATGTAGATGACATGCTCATTATTGGAAGCAATAAGGACATGATCAACCGAACTAAGAATATGCTTAGTGGGAAGTTTGACATGAAAGACTTGGGATTAGCAGATGTCATACTAGGGATTAAAATCACTAGACACTCTGAAGGAATTATCCTGTCTCAAGCTCATTATGCTGAAAAAGTACTTGAGAGATTCAAGAACTATTAAAGCGGGACTGCAAAGAGTCCCGTGGACCCTCATCTTCATTTGACTAAGAACTCGGGGGATGCAGTGTCACAATTGGGGTACGCACGTGTGATTGGAAGTCTCATGTACTTGACCAATTGCACAAGACCTGACTTGGCGCACTCCGTAAATGTACTGAGTCGCTACACAAGTAATCCAGGACACAAACACTGGAAAGGGATAACTAGAGTATTGAACTACTTGCGATATACTCAAAGTTATGGACTGCACTATGGTAAATACCCAGCAGTTTTGGAAGGATACAGTGATGCAAACTGGATATCCGATTCCAGAAACTCAAAGTCCACAAGTGGATATGTATTTACACTTGGTGGTGTAGCAGTCTCATGAAAATCTTCCAAACAAACACTATTGGCCAGATCCACTATGGAGTCTGAGTTCATTGCTTTGGACAAAGCAGCAGAGGAAGCTGAATGGCTTCGAAATCTTTTGGAAGATATCCCGATGTGGGAAAAACCAGTGTCATCAGTAAGTGTACACTGTGATAGCCAATCGGCTATAGCTCGGGCACTGAGTCGTTTGTACAATGGTAAGTCACGTCATATAAGAAGACGACATAAAACCATTAGACAACTACTCTCGCATGGTATAATCTCAATAGATTATATCAAGTCGGCTGACAACCTAGCGGATCCGTTTACTAAAGGTTTGTCACGAGATCAAGTTGTTAAATCATCAAGAGGAATGGGTTTAAAGCCTATGACTAAAGAGGATGTTTGATGGCTAACCCTACCTACCTGACTGGAGATCCCAAGAAGTAGGTTCAAAGGGAAAACTAAATCAAGCTGAATCAACATGAGCACTGAGAGACTTAAGTCTCCTCCCAATTCCTAGGATGATGAAAAGTGCTACCTGTATGAGTTGAGGTTAAGCTTGGCTTTTAATGATTCTATAGCTTTGAAATAAAAGTGGGGTATGACAGGATACTCTTCATGGAAATCACCTTATGAGTGTGAAATGAGGCCGTTTCTAGGAGAATTAAGAAAGGCTAAATTCTCCAAGTTCACTCATGAAAAACCAGGGATGTTCAAGGCCAAAATGAACACAACAAGAGAACCTAGTTCTGTGAGAAGATGAAACTGTGTGATAGTTATTGTCTCGGTTTACATCAAAGCCTGGGTGGTTCAAGACATCATGTTCACTACCTGGTGGAGTAAATCCGATAGCTACTCACTATGGGTGGTTCAAGACTGAAACACGCTACCAACCCAGATGCAGTGATTTTTCGACTGTACTCTCAAAAGTTTTTCTGTTTTTAACCAATGTTTAGAATCATTTCTATTCATGTGGGGGATTGTTGGAACTCATTATTTGCATGTGGCGCCGGGCACTTTTCCGGGCACAATTCCGGTGGGCTCCGGCCAACGTCAACACCGGAAAATGGAAGCATTGACTTTCTCTACGCGAGCACACTCTCGTAGTGTAATCATACGACAAAAATGATTTCCGTTTGAATGAGAAATGGAGGCCCAAAATAGCTTGCATGAAGTGCAAAACTTGGGAAATGTGGGGGCAAAATTCTTGTCCCACATTGAAAGTTTGGATATAAATCTCCTAGCATATATAGAGGAGAAATGGACTCAAGGTTGTGGCCTTGGGTCATTACCCATTTTCAATGGGGAGAGGACCTAGCTCATCAAGCCCACACGCGCGCCGAGTCGAGTCGAGTCGGGTCGGGCGAGCCGAGCCGTGCTCGTCCTTGGGCCGGGTTGGATCGGATTGGGCTTGGGCTGGCCGGCCAACGCCCTATCCTTTTGGACCGATCCAGAAAAGCCCATCAGGGGAGTTACGCCTTACAGGAGTGTAACTCCGGCGGTTTTGCATTACAAAAGTAATGACGATTTGTGCCTCATGAAATAAAAAGGTGATTAGTCGTTAATCACGGGAATCCTCCACAGGAGCTCTCTCGGTTTTGTCTCCCACAGAAGCTCTCGATTTTTGCTTCTCCTTCTCTTTTTCGTGTCTGAGAGTACACACAGATTCGTGGGTTCGTAGGCTCTTGCTTTATTGGGTTGTGCAGTTCAAGAGATCGTCGCAGTTGTATCCTGGGATTCGGAACGTCAAGAACCGTCACACTACGGGGCGTTTTCAGAATTAAGGAAAGAGATTTCGGTCTCGACTCTGCATCCGTTCTTCGTTCGGTATTTCTAAACTTCAGATTTCCTTAATTCATGTTCGTATATTTGCAGTTTAAAGCTTTCGTATGCATATAGGAAATTAGGTTCCTACAATTTCTAGCAAAACATGATCAAGAGTAGCTAAATGAAATTTGTGTTGATAAAGAGTGATTTTGTATAAAATGATCTAAATTAGTCAAAGTTTTGTGTAATCAACTCATTTAATTGGTTAAATCCTATTGAGATTGGGGAAGTGATTTTTGTCATACATTGGAGAGGCCGCCTGAAAATAAAGCGAAGGAAAAGTCTGCACGCTGATTGATTAGCAAGAACCTCAAACTAGCTCTTCCATTCTTTTCATAGCCACCTGGATTGGATGAGTTTGCATACTTGTACTGCAATTCGAAACTCAAAAGTAATCAATTTACAGCAATTAAGCTGACATTCTGAAAAATCAGGGTCGACATGCGAAACATATCCATACTAACCTTAATAGGTGAAGAGCAAATGTACGGGGTCTGATCTTTTGTATCAGTTTCTGAATAGCAATTTGAAGCACTAAGACACAACAATACCATAAGAGCCATTACTTTAAATCAGCTTCAGATGTTAGTTACTAATGAAAGAGAGTTGAGAAGAAAAAAATACTTGAATTTCGCAGGAGAAAAGACTCCAACCCAATCATCCGAAGATGGACTAGGAGATTGCAGCCTAACGGTAACCCATTCTTTGTCCTCACCCTGTAACGTGTTTATATTAAGCAAATATGTCATAAACAGTTCATTAGACAATCCAGTTTGAATACTAAACAAACAACCTTAGGCACACTTAATAAAATGGTTTGAAGTTACAGCTAGGGATGTCGAATGGGGCGGGTTCAGTATGGAGACTACTTTGTCTTCTCTCATCTCCTTTTAAGTTTTAACTATCAGTCCCCAATCCCATTCGGGGAATGAGAATAAACCTCCTCCACATTCTCCCGCAAAGTCCCTATCCCCGTCCAAAAATACTTGTACCCATCTTCTTGTTCCCATTTACCTCTCCCCTGGATGATTCTCCGTTTAAATTTACTTTTTTCAATTAAAGAAATAAAACATGTATAAATTGGATCAATTTTTAAAGGTTTTTTCTAGTATATGTCCATAGACACACTCTAATAATTTATTTTTTAGTAATTATTTATTTAACCATTAGTTTAATCTTATTTATTAAGAATTTATCAATTTTCTATTAAAGAATATTTTTGAAATAAATTTTCTATTTAGGTTTGTTAGCATGTGTTATGGACACACTAGAAAAACTAAAATTTAAATTTATAATCATTTTCAACATTATATGATATATTCAAATAAACATATTCAAGTTTAGTATAGAAAACTGTAACTAATTTCATAAAAGGTATTTATAAAGATTTATGTATATTATAAATATTTCCATAAAAATGCCAATGGGATTTCCATGTGATTCCCAGTCGGGAAGCGGGATAGGATGTGGAACGGGTTAGGGATCATTTATCCTAGTTTCTATCATCGTTCCGATGCGGGGAATTGATTTACTCTCTTCCTATCTCCATATAATTTTCCCATTTTGCCCCCTCCCTATTAACATTCCTAATTACAACCGATAAGTTTGTGTGTATATACATAGTATACTTTGTATTAAAAGAAAATGAACATATTGATAGTCAAATGTAGCAACTGGACAACTACAACTAACAAGTTTGTATATGAACATTAGTTTCTCAATTTAGAAATCTATTGTATATTTTATTAAATTATAAGTTAATTTAGTCACGTAATATCATCTAATTAAGTCACGTTATTACTTAGTGCGTGTCAGTTTCTGTTTTTCTAGTTTATTTGAATATATTCAATTAGAAATCAAATTTTTTTATTTTAAACATATCACTAATCTGTTTCTAATTTAATTACAAATCAATTACAAAAATTCTATCCAAAACTTCCATAATAAGCCACCACTAATTTGTTTGTTTCCACCCCTGCCTGATCTTCCTAAAGGCCATGTCATTGTCTTGATTCCTAATCTAGTATATAATTACTAAAACACAACTTAACCAAGCCACATGTATCTCCTACAATTTGTCACCTCACTATTTATCACATGACACTTTCATAAATTCCATTTAATATAAATATAATTTAGATTACACCTCACCTCACTATTTATCACATGACACTTTCATAAATTCCATTTAATATAAATATAATTTAGATTAGGTGTATCTTTATCATATCTATTACTTAACAAATTAGTCGTATACAATATAAGTTAATTATTCTTTCTATTTTGTTTTATTTGAGATTATCACGCAATTAATATACATTTCCTTCTTTGTAATTATAAATCCATATTTTCTTCCCATAACCTCAATTTACGGTTATTAAATGTTTAAACTACTTTTAATTCATATTGCCAATGTCTACCCTTGATTTCCAAAATGTTCCTTACTCGATCAAGCTTGAAGGAATGTACATACATTCTAATTAATGACAATTTCCTAGGACTTTTTTTTTAGCGAAAAGGGTTTGCTATATGAATTCCATTAGATGTAGTTATTAAACTAATGAGAATAATTGCATGACGTTATGCTGTCTTATTGGTCTTTTTAGATCCTAATTAAACGTTTTAGAAAAATAGAATTCAGGTTAGACATAAAAATATATGATTTTCTCAAATTAAACAAAGCCAGAATAATTTGTAATTTGTGTTTTTAAATGACTAATATCTTAAGTAAAAGATATGATAAAGTTTTTTATGATTTTTGAGAATCTTAGTTGTTGTTATATTATAAAAGTAAAATATATAATGTGGTACTTTATGAAATCCGACATGTGTCATATCTAGAGCTGTCAATCGGGTCGGTCAAGTCGGATTCGATTCGGTTATTTCGGGTTCGGGTTGAGAACAGGTCGGGTCATTTCGGATAACAGGTCAAGCCGGTCGGGTCATTACAGGTTAGCGAGCGGTTCGAGTTAACCAACGGGTCAAGCGCGTAATTTTTTAAATATTTTATTCACTATTTAAATATTATTAAATAATTAAAAACTAATTTAAATATGTCAAAATAAGTTAAAATGAATTAAAATAATAATAATATTATTAATTATTTTAATGTAATTGATATTAGTAGACCAAAATTATATTTTATTTTTATATTTAATTTTATTGTATTAATTTATTAATTTCTATATTATAAAAAAATATAAGTACAACAATGTTCTTTTTTTAGGATATTAAGCATATTATCATTATTTATATGTCATTTATCATATATATTTTATGCTATATTTTACTAATACTCCACATTTATTCGTTAATCGGGTCGGGGTCGGGTTGGTCGGGTTCAGTCTCGGTAAATTCGGATTCGGTAACTTCGGGTTATCAAAAATTTCGGTCAGATCGGGTCCAAAAGCGGGTCGGTTAGGTCGGTAAAACGGGTTCGGTCACTTTTTGACAACTCTAGTCATATCTGATGTGGTGTAATAAAGAGGGACATATGAACTTAGTATATTCTAGTTTAGTAATATATAGTAGATTGTGATCATGTGAATAAATTTGTGATAAGCTTTTCTTTTAATGTGTATATAATTTAGTGTTAATTAAATATTTTTATTTCATTTTTTATAATATTTCATATACTTAATTTTCTTTTCTAGATATATAAATTATTATATATATATTTTTTTACTTTTTATTTTCTATTTAGTATTATATCAATATATATAAATGGTTATATTTTTATTATCAATATAATCTTGATTTCTTTTCTTTTTAGATTTATGTCATCATATATGTGAAAAAATATATATGATTTCATTTTTCTTTTCCATTTCCATTTTTCTTGTACTGTACGAAGAAAAAATAATCCAGATTTGGGCCCTAACTACCGAAATCATTAACATATATGACAATTATATATATAAATTACAATATATTTATTTTTTATTGAAATATATCCACATAATGAGCCACGTCAACTTTTATCACGTGTCGGTTTCGAAAGTAAGGTTATTGTTTATGAAATAATTTTTCATCAAATAAATATTAAGATTGTAATCATTATTTGCCAATTTTTTTTTGTAATTTTAACATTCAAATACTGTATTCGGCATTCTTAATATTTCACTAAGATATTATATCATACTTGCTCCGTTCAGTAATAACCGTTCAGTAATAAGTGTCTAACCTGTAGATTTGTTAATCAATATTTTTCTTTTTATGTATATTAGGTAATATTTTACACATAAGTTGTAATGATTGCTCTTAAAATTAGACAAGTTAATCATTTTTCTCACATATGTCTCTTTCTATTAGCTCAAGTTCAGCAAAAAAAAGTGATAATAAAGACAAATAAAATAACTATAAATATAACTAAATAATGATACATACTATTGAACACAAAGAGTATTATCCTAAAACTTTCATCTTAATAGTCATTACTTTTATTGTTAGATACTTTTTGTTACCATAGTTTATGTTATAATTTGATTTATACTGTCACTAATTTGAAAATTTTCTTTTATTATTTAATTACATATTTTTCTATATTTTTTAAAATATATAATTAATATATTTCCTCTAATTATAAAAATTATTCAATTTATGTTTACACATCCCGTACGAGACACGCCGTATTAAACTTTAGTAAATCATAAAACACAAGGGAAAGGTTCATCTAAGAAAAATTAATAAGGTTAGAAATGAGAATAAAAAACGGCATGACCATTTTATTATAAACAAGCGCGTATTTTTAAAAAAAAAATTCAAAAAAGACGCGCACTCACAAGATATGGGATGTGCATAAGTTTTGGCTTGTGTGTACATCGTTTTTCTAGGTAAAAATGTGCGTTAGTTTTGAACTGTATGTGCATTTTTTTTGAAGTGCATGCATTTCTACTTGTATGTGCATGTAAATTATACTAGGTATGCATGAGTTTTCATTTACATATTTCATAGAAATAAAAATGTATGTGACTTTGTGTAAGTAAATATTTATACTCAGTACATGCAAAAACTTATGCACTTTCCATAATGTGCACAAGTTTGTGCATGTATGTATATATATATTTTGATTGTATGTGTGACTTTGTTTAAGTGAAAACTCATACACATATAAACAAAAACTTATGCACTTCTTGGAATGTGCACAAGTTTGTGCATGTATGTGCAAAGATTTTGACTGTATGTGTGATTTTGTGTAAGTGGAAACTCGTGTATATACAGACAAAAATTGATGCACTTTTCAAAATGTGAACGAGTTTGTGCTTGTATATGCATGAATATTTAATTGTCTTTGTTTAGTGGAAACTCATGCATATACATGCAAAAACTTATGCACTTCTTGAAATGTGCACAAGTTTATGTTTTATTTGACTTTATGTGAACGAGTTAAAAAATGCACAGATTTTGACTCTATGTACATGAAAATAAGTCTCTATGTGCATGATTTTTGTGTTGTATGTACTAGCGAATTAAAAAAAACGCATGCACATCTACCGCCCGTATTTTCCCCAAATAAATACGTGTTTTTTTCAAATAAATTTCGGTCGTGCAGAATTATTGCACTTTTTTAAAACTTTTTTAATCTAGACTTTTAATTTTCTTAAAACAAATGGTCAATATTCATTCACATTTCTCACCCTAACTCCCTTTCTCCACAATAATTTTTGGTGGAAATAAAAACGCTCTAGCTAGTCTTGTTTAATAAAAAACACTCCAGTCTAATTAACCTCAAAGTTGTGTCATTCCACAAAGTAGTGCTAATAAACAGAAGTTTCTAGACATTAACTGACCTTGAAGCCGAGAACAAGTGGGCGAGCTCTGATGGAGGCGTCGTGGCGAAGCGCCAGTGAGGCGGAGAGAATGTTGATGCTGGACAAGGACTGCACCCCCATGTGGGAATCATGCGCCTCCGCACAGCTGATCATATTCAGCAACCATGCCACAAGAAGCAGCTTCATTAACAAGCTCATACAGCCACTCGCCATATCTGCTTGTGTTGATTTGCTGCCGAGTGAGTTAGTGTTGGGATTTAAATGTTTTAAAAGGAGTTTTAAAAAACAGTTTTATAACATCTAACTTAAAATCTTATACATAAATTTGATATGAATCATATATATATATGAAAGAATAATATACCTTTTGATGTAAAATTTGTTTTCGAGATCATCCTGGAGAATAGAAACTCAAGTATGACTTATCTACTTAATCCACTGAATACAGTGTTAGATCATCTTGTCTTCGTCGCTAGAACGAACCAGAACAAAAGCAAAAACTCCACCAATTGTTGAAGTACGGTCGTAAGAAGCAAAGTCAAGTTTCTGTTGTTTGCTGCTAATCACTTTTCACCTAAAGTGACCTTTTATTTTGGAAGTCTTATGTCTTTATATGTACATATCTAATATGTATATATATATTATCCTATTCATTATTTTATTATCTCATAATAATAGGAAAATATATAGTCCGTATATAACAATTATATATTATTTTATCATATATCTCACAAGATAAATCTCTTTTTAACTAAGAATATATAATTATGGTTGATACAATATGTTATCTTTTCAAAATATAAATTTTCTTATATCATCAAGTAAATAGATAACTCTTTATTATTATTTGATGAATAATTCACTCTTCCAACAATATACACTGATCGAAATTCTCAGTCCCACAATGATCTCGAGTTGCTTTGATCTAGCCCAATTACTCTATTGTGTGTGACTTTATAGGATCCGAATATAATAGCAATGAGTCAAATGTAATTTATCCCATAAATTATAGTTGACTTCTAACAAGATACTAAGATTATATAAAATATCCAAATTATTAATCTTTATTATAATCTTATTCTATTATTAATAATTGTCATGATTAAATAACACATATTGTTAGATATTCATTTGACTTCCCCGAACTTGATTAAATAGGAGTGCGAGGGTTTCTCTCCAACTGGGACCGGAAGTAAGAGTAAGCTTATAATTAATGTTTAATTAGTACGTTTTTATATTCTGCTTCGGTGGATTTTAACGTGTTTACACTTTCCTAGATTATCATTTATATTCAAGAATTGAGATTGGGAATTGCATTAATAACCAGGATTCCAGGGGGGTTTGCTTTATTTTCCTAGTTAAGAGGATTGCTGCTTTCTTACATAAAGTATACTGCGAAATCTATTAAGTACATCCGTTTTTTATTCTGCTCAATAATTAAGGGAAGAGGAAGGGGATTTTTAAGCCGAGCTAGCTTCGTTAATTAATTCCAAGTGCTCAAGATATGATAGAGTTGTGCAGCTATTCAAGGATAGCTCAATCACTAGCTAAACCTCTCTTATCTTTATTAAAAACTCACTAAACCTCTCTTGTTAGTATTGTTCTTCTTCTTCTCCCACCACTTGAACCCAACAGCCAAAATTTAACACAATAATACATCCGAATTTTGTTCGGGATAAGCTTAACACTCCGATAAAGATGCTATTTTAAGGCGTAAGTAATCAAATAAGTAGGAGTGCGAGGGTTTCTCTCCAAGTGGGACCGGAAGTAAGAGTAAGCTTATAATTGTTGGAATGGAACTCTTTGGAACGTCAGTTCCCATGGAATTCTCTTCCTCTGTTTCTCTTGTTTTGACGATGACAAACACTTGAACTTAACTGGCTATTCTAGTGTTTAATCTACAGCTGGAAAGATAAGGGAACCAAGTCCAAAGTGAGCTAAGATCAAGGGAACTGGATGGGAACCGTATCTGTGTAACTACCAATGTTATCTACAGAATCTTTGTGAAGATTTGTTTTCGGATTTAACGCGCCCAGCAGAAAACCTTAGGCGTCAAGATGCACATAGATTATCTTTATATGATTGTGTATATTGTAATTCGGTTAAGGAAATATTTCTTATCTTATCTTAGGTAAGAGATGAAATACCGAATCATGGATTTATGGAATATGCTTGTTCAAAGAATATCTCCTCTGAGATCTTTCCTTGACAAACATATTGTATAAATACATGACGTTGTTAGTAGGTGAAAGTTATGCATTTTTGACGAGCTTGAGAGTGCATCTGTGAGACAAAGAAGAAGACGAAGTGTTCGAGTTGAAAGTGTCGAAGTAAGTCTTTTGTGTGTTAATCTGTGATTTCTAGGGAACTAGGTTTAGTCTTAGTGAGATAGACTGAAACGAGTTAGTTCGGAAGTTGTAATCGCATATTAATATACAAGTAGACCGTTTGAAATCCTCGAAAGAGGGGTGGTTTTTATCCTAGATAACTAGTTGGTTATCAAAGGTTTCCACCTTAAGTAATTATTCTTGATAACTTGTTTACTCGTTATTCCGCTGCCCATAGGAACTGAACACATTTGTGTCTCAGTTCCCTTGAAACTAACGCACAGATCCTACAATTGGTATCAGAGCTAGCGCTCTAGATTGTGTGTTTACTAAGCAGGCTGTCAAGATGTCTCGCAACAACGAACCTGAACTCGGTGTCTCCATCAACAAGCCATACATTCTTAAGAATGGACAAATCAACTGGTTGACGTAAAAACTCATTGGCTTCATGCAAACCAACGACATGCAATGCTGGTATGTCTTGGAGAATGGGAACTATCCTAAGTCAACTGATACAAAGGATCCCACCAAGCTTCTCCCTATCTCTGAATGGACTCAAGAGCAATTCAATCAACAAGAAAAGAATGCTAAGGCTCGTCAATACATCCTGAATGCATTGACAAAAACCGATCAAGACAAAGTCATTAGCATCAACAATGCTAAGGAGATGTTGAAAGCTCTGAGGGAGTTCAACCTGGGAAGTGAAGACCTTCAGAATAGCAGGAAATTTGATCTACAAGGAGAATACCACATATTCAAAATGCTTGAAACTGAAAATGTCTCATCTTATCACTCTCGTTTTAAAATCCTATGCAATGAACTCACAGCTTGTGGTGTAGAACCTGAAGAGTGGTCCAAATCCATGGTGATTATCAACGGACTCAACTCCAAGTTCGAAATGACACAGAGAATTATGCTATAAACTCCTTCCATCAGAGTTCTCCCTGTTCAGGAACTCATTGGTCAACTCCAGCGACAAGAAGACAAGGCTAAGGGAACTGAGCAAGTGAAAACTGATCAGAGCATTACCCTGATGCTGACCAAAGTTATGGAAAGGCTGAAGACTAATGAAAACTCTGATGAAGAAAATGATGATGAGATCACTGCTCTTCTGACTCGCACTGTAAGGAACTTTCAGAAAGGCAAGTTCCCGAGGAAAGACTTCAAGAGGGAACACAAGGAATTCAGATGCTACCAATGCAACCAGGTTGGGAATCTTGCTAAAAATTGCCCAAACAAGAAGGAGGATGCTGAACCACAATAGAAAAAGGCGTTGGTTGCTACATCCACATGGGGTGACAATGATGAAGAATCTGAAGGGGAACCAGACGACTTATCCGCTGGACAATGTCTGATTGCTGAAACGTCATCTTCAAGGGAACTCGATACCAGTTCCCTTGACGTCTGCCTCATGGCAAATACAGACCCAAGTGATGACTCAGACCCTACTAAACTTGAGGTATAATCTGCTGAACTCACTGAAACTCTCTCTAAGTATGATAAAAAGCACTTGATTAAACTGATTATCAAACTTAGCGATGAAAACAACTCTCTGCAAGAAAAGATAACTGAAAATGAAGAAGAAATTTCTTGCTTAACTGATGAGAATGTTGTTTGGTGTAAGAAATTTGAGGATGCTTCTAAGTCTAGTAACACCTCGCATGTCATTTGTCCTACGTGTGATTTGCATGATAAACTGAATCTTGGTAACAGTTCCCTTGCTAGTTCCTCTTCTGACCATGAATTACTGATGTCTATCATTGATAAACTTGACTCTCTCTCTGATTGCATTCATGAAAAGACTGTTACTCAAACTGTTTTTGTGAGACCTAGGGTTGTAATAGTGTTAGGAAATGGAACTATGGAACCTTAGTTCCCCTGCGAGTTCCTTTCCTCAGTTTCTCTACTTTTGAAGATGACAAATATTTTGATACTAATGTTTTATCTCAAAGATGTGCCTTAAGGAACCACAGGACAAACATCGAAGGCATGAAAGCAAAACAGGACAAGAAAACCAAGGAGCAAGCCAAAGGAAGGAACCCAGGTGTGCCCAGAAATACAACATGTGATGTTACGCTTTCCGAGAAATCTGGGAACACCAACCTCGGACAAGAGAAAGTTGAAAACGACTTGTGCGAAGCTTCCAAAGTCTGCCATTGTCCAGAGCAAAACAACAAGACGCCTAGAACACATAACCTCGGACAGAGAAAGGTGAAAGCGACTTGTCATGGAACATGTCGCTGTCCAGAAGACAGTTCTAAAGTGCCCAGCTTGTCGAACCTCGGAAGAAGAAAGTTGGAGAACGACTTGGCTGAAGCAGTTGACCAACTAAAAAAGGATTCTGAGCTGCCTAGGTTATTGATACATGTCAAAGATAGCGTGGATCAAGGATCACCACACATCCTAGGGCAAACTCGATCTGTGGGAACCAAGAGAAGATCAAGCTGCGAAGAATCCACTATAAAAGTGTTGGATCGTTAGAGTTACGTCTGAGGGAACAAAGGCTTTGTTCCCACAGAAGTTGCAGCGGGTTAAAAACAGCAAGAAAGATAACGAACGAACTCACGATGTATAGTGGAAACCCTGATTAGCAAAACTAGCTTCTCAAGGAAAAACCACTACCTTCAAGCTTTCGCTTGAGATGATTTTGAAGCGTGTACTTGTCTTATTGATTTCTTGTTCGATTATACTTGTATCCTGGACTTCGACCTCTAAACAACCAGCTAGACTCGAAGCCTCTTCTACAACGATGAATCGAACTCAACCCTCAAAGACTTACACACACCTCACTTCTTTTCTTTCCTTTTTTTTTCCGTTCTCTCAGTTTTCCGTTGTCGTGGTTACATAGAAATGAATCCATACTTCTATTAAATACAACTCGGCTAAACCCTAATTGTAACAAGATAAGATTTCTCCAAATACGGTAACAAGAAGATATGATTTGGTTGAAGGAATAATATCCCAACCGTCTATATTAATTAAGGAAAAGATTCCTTAAATTAATATAACCGGATAAGATATAATTCCCTCTCTCCAATTATCTTATCTTAGGAAAGATCTACTAAGATAACACGATATGGCTTCTTCTCTCTCCATATCTTCTCGATCCGGCTTGATCCTTGGAGCCGAAGTCTTCAATCCTTTATCGCGTGCGTTACATGATTTGTTTCCATAATTCAGCACGCTGGATTTCTTCCTTCCATTCACAGCTTTGATCTTGTTCGTCACTATTGTTCCTTGAGAGGTAACAAAGCACATGAACAGAGCTTTGTTCCCTCTGCGATCCTTCGCTGCAATGGTTCTCTGAGATAACTATCTTTGTTCCTGAAACACTTAGTACCCATATCAGTTGAATGTTTGTTACCATCAAAACCTAAGGAATTCAACAAATTCCCCCTTTTTGATGGTGACAAACATCCTTAACAATAAAGCATATACATACAAGAAAAAGACAGTATGGAGAGAAAGGTTTCCCACTTAGGCAATATTAGTTCCCCCTTAGTTCAACAACATATGAAACCATGTTCTGTTCCCCCTCAACCAAAGCTACCTGTCATTTTCCCCTTTTTGGCATCATCAAAAACATAAGTAAAGAGATAGAGAGAAAAAGACCACAGCTAGATAAGCAACATTGCCTTTTGCAGTAGATTGAAACGCACAAACATAGACTGCACGGAGATACAACAATAATGTAAGCAAGTATAACATACATGATCAACATGCCAGTCAATGCAAGCACATGAAGCAGGATCAAAGAAGTTCGAAGAGTAAGGGAAGATGTGCTAGGGAACAAAAGAGAGGTTGGTTAGCGGAGATAGACGAATTATGCGCCACTGGAGCCAGCACAGGGAGCCGAAATATGAATAACAATTTAAGCATGCACTTACTTCGCAAGACGCCTTTGTTGTTCTCCCAACTGAGATGTTGCGTGAGACAAATTCCTCACGGTCCTTCGCAGATAAGTTCATCTTTTGTTCCTGCTGAGGGTCTGCTTTTCCTTACGACTCTTCCTCAGATGCATTAGTCCTCTCTTTGTGTACTTTGTGATGTACCAATTTTTTTTTTTTTTTTTTGGAACAACACAATCTTCAGCTTTCCTTCTTTGACCAAAGATCACACCCAAGAGGATATTTCCCAGAAATATATCTTGTAAAAGGTTCTGTCCAAATCCATCAAAGCCCACAAAATCTCAAGCACAACAACCATCACACAGCTGCCACATCATCTTTTATGAACACTACTCAAGCAGTTGCAAGCCGTCATCACACATCATACCTGTCAAATCCCAGCCACAGACCACATAGGCGACAATTCGTATTCTCGACTTTCCGAAAAAGTAGAAGAGTGTGATGCGGGGGTAATGTTACCAGAGAGGGTACAAAGAACATCACACAAAAACATATACGAGAATTTTTAATAATATTTAATCATGAATGAGAGGCTCCCAGATATGGATGATTAGAGGGGCTCATAGGAAGCATCAAGCATGATGGATAAGGTAAGCTGCAGAGTCAACAATCATTTGGGCTTATAATGAGGGATCAATGCATCAAGTTGACTCTTTTGGGCCGAAAGAAAGCTGAACCATGTATTAACAAGATAGCATAGAAAAACATGCATGAGATTTTGCACATAAGTGAAGTATTAACATGAGTCTAAGTAAGTCATTCAACTAATGATCAAGAGAAGAAATGCAGACCAATACATGATGATTAACCTTTCACACTTTACCATGTAATTTAGCCAATCATCGAGGGAACACAATAAATAGACATTTAGTTTAGAGAGATCATACCTAGTTCCATACGGAACTGTTCGAAGGGTTCCCTGTTTAGAGCCTTGGTGAAGATGTCGGTAACTTGATCCTTAGTTCCACAGAAGTCCATTGTCACCAACCCTTTCTCCACACAATCACGTAAGAAGTGGTGTCTTATCTCGATGTGCTTGGTATGTGAGTGTTGCACCGGATTCTTGGAGATATTTATGGCACTAGTATTGTCACAGAGAATGAGAATAGAGTTAAGAAGAATACCATAGTCGCTAAGTTGTTGTTTAAGCCATAGGAGTTGTGTGCAACAAGCAGCGGCGGCTATGTATTCAGCTTCTGCAGTGGATAGAGCGACGGAGTTCTGCTTCTTTGACCCCCAGGAAACTAAACACGGCCCAAGGAACTGAGCCATTCCTGACGTTGATTTTCTATCCACTTTGTTCCCTGCGAAGTCAGCATCTGTGTATCCGACTAGATCGAGGCTTCCTCCCCTTGGATACCACAGACATAGATCATCTATTCCCTTCAAGTATCTCAGAATCCTCTTCACTGCTTTAAGATGTGTTTCTTTGGGATCGGCCTGAAAACGAGCACAAAGACATACACTGTACATAATATCAGGTCTACTAGCAGTGAGATAGAGAAACGAACCTATGATTCATCGGTAGAGAGATGGATCAATTCCCTGTTCATGTTCGTCTTTTCCCATTGGGTTGTTTGGAGAGATGGGAGTGGTGAAGGGTTTTGCGTCAGACATTCCAAACTTTTTGACACATTCCCTTAGATACTTCTGTTGATGCACTTTGGTTCCCTCATCCCCCTGAGAGACTTGAAGACCTAAGAAGAACTTGAGTTCTCCAACCATGCTCATCTCGAATTCACTGGCCATCAGCTTAGAGAATTTCTGAACCAGTTTATCGTCTGTAGAGCCAAAGATGATATCATCCACGTAGACTTATACCACCAGAATATGCTTCCCTTCCTTCAGAAGGAACAATGTCTTGTTGACCTTTCCACGAACGTATCCGTGCGTCAGAAGGAACTATGAGAGCCTTTCATACCAGGCCCTCGAGGCTTGCTTGAGACCGTACAAAGCTTTGTCTAGAATATAGACATGGTTAGGTTGGGTAATGTCCTCAAAGCCGAGAGTTTGCTCCACATAGACTTCCTCCTTGAGAACTCCATTCAAGAAGGCGGTCTTGACATCATCTGTTACAGCTTGAATCCATGGAAAGAGGAATAGGCAATTAGGAGTCTTATTGCTTCTAACCTGGCAACTGGAGCAAAGGTCTCATCATAGTCGATGCCTTCCTGCTGGTTGTAACCTATCACCACCAGCCTTGCTTTGTTCCTTGTGACTTGGCCTTGATCATCCAGCTTAATCCTGAGCACCCATTTGGTTCCTATCACTGTTCTGTTCCTTGGACGAGGAACTAACCGCCAAACCTTATTCCTTTCGAACTGATGAAGTTCTTCTTGCATGGCGTTTATCCAGTCAGGATCCTTCAATGCTTCTCCTACGGTTTTAGGTTCTTGTAAAGAGAGAAAAGCATTGAAAGCACAAAAGTTATGTAGGGAAGACCGAGTGCTTTGAGGTGCTCCCTTTCTATAGTCTGTGACGATTAGTTTGACTGGATGAGCCCACTTTTGCTGGTAGTTTGGAACTTGGAGGTTGTTGATGTCGAACTCCTCTGAATTAGCGTTGCTAGCGTTTGAGCTTTCACCAACAGTTTCATCAGTATTAGGACTGACATCTCCAGTTCTGTCAGCAGTAGAGCTGTCCTCAGGGGGCTCCGCTGTGCCGTGACTTGGGCTCTGTTCCCCCTGAGGTGCCTGAGGTGTTTCTGGTGGGTGAGCATTTTCTTCATTTCCATTTGAGTTGGCGGAGTTGGGAGTTCTTGGTGTTGAAGGATCATTCTGAGTTTCTTGATCTTGAGAGGTCCTAACACCGACATTGCTTTCTACAAGGTGAAATAAATCATCTTCGGATAGCTCGGTATTGGAGGGAACACTGCCTGATTGTTCCTGCACATTGTTACCAGCCATAACTGATTCATCAAACACTACATGAATTCTTTCCTCTACCTTTCTGGTTCTCTTGTTGAATACTTTGTAAGCCTTGCTTTGCTGAGAGTATCCTACAAAAGTTCCGTCATCACTCCTGGGATCAAACTTCCCAAGAGAATATTTCCCATTGTTGTGGACGAAGCACTTGCAACCAAATGTGCGCAAATGAGACACATTAGGTTTCCTTCCCTTAAGAAGCTCATAGGCAGTTTTGTTCAGGAGATGACGGATAGTTGCTCTATTTAGAACGTAACAAGCAGCATTCAGAGCTTCTGCCCAAAAATTCCTAGGAAGACCACTTGAGATGAGGAGGGTACGCGTCATGTCTTCCAGAGTCTTGTTCTTCCTTTCCACAACCCCGTTTTGCTGAGGGGTCCTGGGAGCAGAGAAGTTGTGGTTAATATCTCTGTTCCTACAGAGGGATAAGAACTGAGAGTTCTCGAATTCTGTTCCATGATCAGTGAGAATAGACCCCAAGGAATGTCCAGTGCTCCTTTCTGCTGCCTTAAGCCAGGACTCAAACTCAGCAAACACTTCATCCTTTGATGAGATAAATAGAGTCCATGTGTACCTGGAATAGTCATCAACAATAACAAAGACATATGCATTTCCCCCACGGCTCTTCGTGCGCATTGGCCCACAAAGATCCATGTGGACTAATTCCAGAGGACGAGTAGTACTTACATCCCTTTTTGACTTGAAAGAGGATCTGACTTGTTTTCCTTTGATGCATGCATCACACACATCATTTCTCATAGCTTCAACCTTAGGGAGACCGTTCACCAGCTCTTGTCTGTGAAGTTTGGAAAGGAGTTGAAGGCTAGCATGTCCAAAGCGTTTGTGCCACAAGTCTGTTGTCCCAGCAATAGATGACAGACAAATGTCCTTGTCAGGGATGAAAGCAGGGTCGACCTTGTAAACGTTGTTGTCGCAGATCCCTTTGAGTAAGATTTTCCATGTACTTAGACATTCAACATGACAATCATCGGTGGTAAAGACTACTCTATTTTTTCTGTTTTGGCATAGTTGAGCCACACTAAACAGATAAAATTTGAGATTATTCACTAGATTTACGTTATTCACAGTGATGTGTTTAGAGAGTCTTACTTTACCGATACCACAAACCTCACCCTTACTTTTTTTTCCAAAAGTTATCGATGCCCCAGAGGCTGGCTGAAGAGAGGTGAACCACTCACTGTTCCCTGTCATGTGACTCGAGCACGCACTGTCAAGGTGCCAAGAGCCTTTCCTTGCTTCCTCCTCGGATTTATGAGCACCATCTTCTGATATGTTGTGATCTTTTGAGCTCATCAAACAAATATCCTTTGAGAGAGGAGATGCTTCATCATCTGAGTTGTAGTCACCCCACTTCGCGCCCTTTGCTTGTTCCTCTTTCCGGTTCTGAGGAGAACCTGCCGCTTTGTTGACGCAGTTTTTGGCGAAGTGTCCGTTGTCATGACAGTGGAAGCAGACAACCTCCTTCATGTCATTGTGAACCATGACCGAACCCTTAATGCCTTTGCTTCGAGACCATATCTTCTTCATGGCTTGAGTGATGAGAACCACATCTACATCACCTTCTCGAGAGTCTCCATCCAAGGCATTTCCTAACGACATCTTTCCTGTAAAATCTAAAACGAAAACAATCTAGAGCACCAGGCTCTGATACCAATTGTTGGATCGTTAGAGTTACGTCTGAGGGAACAAAGGATTTGTTCCCACAGAAGTTACAGTGGATTAAAAACAGCAAGAAAGATAACGAACGAACTCACGATGTATAGTGGAAACCCTGATTAGCAAAACTAGCTTCTCAAGGAAAAACCACTACCTTCAAGCTTCCGCTTGAGAGGATTTTAAAGCGTGTACTTGTCTTATTGATTTCTTGTTCGATTACACTTGTATCCTGGACTTCGACCTCTAAACAACCAGCTAGACTCGAAGCCTCTTCTACAACGATGAATCGAACTCAACCCTCAAAGACTTACACACACCTCACTTCTTTTCTTTCCTTTTTTTTTTCTTCTGTTCTCTCAGTTTTCCATCTTCGTGGTTACATAGAAATGAATCCACACTTCTATTAAATACAACTCGGCTAAACCCTAATTGTAACAAGGTAAGATTTCTCCAAATACGGTAACAAGAAGATATGATTTGGTTGAAGGAATAATATCCCAACCGTCTATATTAATTAAGGAAAAGATTCCTTAAATTAATATAACCGGATAAGATATAATTCCCTCTCTCCAATTATCTTATCTTAGGAAAGATCTACTAAGATAACACGATCAGGCTTCTTCTCTCTCCATATCTTCTTGATCCGGCTTGATCCTTGGAGCCGAAGTCTTTAATCATTTACCGTGTGACCTTGATAAAGTGTCTAGTGATCTTCAGGCTAGAAATGAAAGACTTGATTTAGCTCTTCAAACCTCAAACTACAAAAATGAATACTTGCAAGAAAGAATCAAGGTCCTTGAAAATGAATCTAATGAAAACCTTCCATGCGCTCCAAATGATTCTAAGATACATGAGATGTATAAGGGAATTAGGCGAAATACTCCCAGGAAAAAGGTTGACCTAAGGGAAAGAAAGAAAACCAATTCAGTTCCCTTTCGTAAAAAGGGTAAGTACCTCTGGATTCCTAACAATCGGGTTTGCTGGTACTGTGGGAACCAAGGTCACAACATTGACGAATGCAACAAGAAGGAAATGGACGAGGAAAAGGCCTTTATGAAGAGAAACTATATGAGGAAAGATAATAGGAAAAGAACTAAAATTTCTGACTTGAATGATCCCTATTATTATTATTCTCCTTCTTAGGATACCAATCATGTTAATCCACCTAGGAACTCTCCTCCTAACAAACCCGGGAACGGTCAGCCGACCTGGGTTCATAAGAAATGATGTTTAATTGTGCAGGCTGAAGTGAGTAAAGAAGAAAAATGGTACATAGACAGTGGAGCTTCATGCCATATGACTGGAAACAGGAAAAAACTGCACTCACTTCAGAAATACAACGGAGGAAAGATTTCCTTCGGAGACAAGACAAAAGGAGCCATTTGTGGCGTTGGATGCGTGGACCTAACTGACAAAGTACAGGTAAGTGATGTTCATCTTGTTGACAATTTGGGTTTTGATCTAATGAGTGTGTCTCAGCTTTGCGACCAAGGGGAGAACCATGTCTTATTCACTCCCAAAGAATGCTTCGTGCTGAATCCAGAGACACACAAAACTCTATTGAAAGGGAAACGCTACAACAATGTCTATATCGTAGACACAAGCTTCATTCCTGAGGAAAATCTTTGCTTGTCTTCTATAGCTGATAGAACGACAATATGGCATCAAAGACTTGGCCATGCTATCCCTCAGTTTATTCATAAGCTACACAAGAAGGAACTGGTGAGAGGACTTCCCTCTGTTCAAATTGAAAAGGACAACAGTTGCTCAGACTGTGTAAGGAGGAAACAGGTACGTAGTTCCTTTAAGTCAAAATCTGAGATCAGTTCCTCTCATCCTCTTGAACTTGTTCATATGGATTTATGTG
Organism: Rheum nobile; assembly: GCA_027886185.1. Lineage (NCBI taxonomy): Eukaryota > Viridiplantae > Streptophyta > Magnoliopsida > Caryophyllales > Polygonaceae > Rheum > Rheum nobile. The sequence goes on from WOAB01000065.1 coordinate 1,291,009, forward strand.
GTCCCATGCGTACTCAAAGCTTTGGAGGGAACAGGTATATTCTTGTACTTGTTGATGATTTCTCTCGCTTCACCTGGACCATTTTCATAAAATCAAAAGATGAAGTATTTGACAGGTTCTCAGCTATTGTTCCTACTCTTGAGAACTCCCTTGGGCACAATCTTCGTGCCATACGTTCCGATCATGGAACTGAGTTAAAAAATGCCTAGTTTCTAACCTTTTGCAGGGACAAGGAAATCTCTCATAATTTTTCAGCTCCTCGCACTCCTCAACAGAATGGAGTTGTTGAAAGGAAGAATAGGACCTTGGAGGACATGTCTCATGCTATGCTCCTATCTGCTGGTCTTCCTCACAGGTTTTGGGCAGAGGCAGTCAACACCGCTTGCTACATTCTGAATTGTGCCATGCTTCGCCCGATGACTGAAAAGACTTCCTATGAGCTCCTGAAAGGCAGAGTTCCTAACATTTCCCATCTTCGGGTCTTTGGGTGCAAATGCTTTGTGCACAACAATGGTAAAGATCCCATTGGGAAATTTGATCCCAGAAGTGATGAAGGGATATTCCTTGGCTATGCCAGCAACAGCAAGGCCTATAAAGTGTTCAACCTTCGAACTCAAAAGATTGAGGAAAGTGTTCATGTTGTGTTTAATGAATCTGCCTTTTCTAACATGCAACATGAACCCTCTAGCAATCCAACTGCTGATGATGAATCCGATAAAGCCATACACTCATCTACTCCTGAGTTCTCTCTAAACCTGTCTCGAGACTATGTTGGGAACTCGTCTGACTCTGCAGTGCAATTCTCTCATGCCTCTCAGCATCATGATCAACAAAATGATACTCCATCGACTGAGAGTCCCCAAGTCATCGGAACGCATGTTCAAGCTCCCAACTCTAGGGAACTCATCTCCTCTGATGCTCCTGCTCCCAGTTCCCATGCTGAAGGGAACTCTGATGATCATGCTGTAGGGAATTCTAATGATCACAATGTAGGGAACTCTGATGTCACACATCCTGTTGTGACCAATGACTCAATACCTGTTCCCAACTACAAGTACAAAGGATCTCATCCAGTGGATCTAATCATTACTCCATATCACAAACCAGGTCCGTCCACTAGATCCTCTCTGAATAACTTTTGTGCTTTCAATGCCTTCTTATCTCTTGTAGAACCCAAGAACTACAAAGAAGCACTCACTGACCCAGACTAGATTCATGCAATGCAAGAGGAATTACATCAATTTGATCGTAACAAAGTCTGGCGCTTAGTTCCCTATCCTCCCAACAGAACCATCATAGGAACTAAGTGGATCTTCCGCAACAAGCTTGATGACTCAGGTGTCGTCACAAGGAACAAAGCTCGTCTGGTAGCTCAAGGGTATAATCAACAAGAGGGAATTGACTATGATGAGACGTTTGCTCCTGTTGCAAGAATGGAGGTTATTCGCCTAATGATTGCCTTTGCTGCTCACAAAGGATTACAACTCTTCCAAATGGATGTCAAAACTGCCTTCCTAAATGAAATTCTTCAAGAGGAAGTGTATGTCAAGCAGCCCCCTGGATTTGAGGACAGAGATCATCCTGACTACGTCTACTTCCTAGACAAAGCTCTCTATGGGCTAAAGCAGGCTCCCCGTGTATGGTATGATCGTCTTGCTCAATTCCTGTTATCCAATGGATACAGAAGAGGTTTGATTGATAAAACTCTCTTTTTATTGGAAGTTAAAGATGATATCCTGGTTGTTCAAGTCTATGATATTATCTTTGGTTCCACTAACCTCTCTCTTGTAGAAAAGTTTAAGAACCTAATGAGCAGTGAATTCGAGATGAGCATGATTGGGGAACTGACCTTCTTCCTAGGTCTTCAAGTGAATCAGCTCTCTGAAGGAACTCAGATCCATCAATAGAAGTATGTGAAGGAACTACTTCGAAAATTCAAGATGGACACTTGCAAACACTTTGCCACTCCCATTTCCCCAGCAACCAAGCTCACGCTGGAAGATTCTGATCCCAAGGTTGATCAATCCTTATACAGGCAAATGATAGGTTCCCTTCTCTACCTAACCGCTAGTAGACCAGATATTATGTACTCTGTGTGTCTTTGTGCTCGCTTTCAGGCTGACCCTCGCTCCAAGCACATGGCCGCTGTGAAAAGAATTCTCTGTTATTTGAAGGGAACTGACAATCTCTGTCTTTGGTACCCCAAACATTATGACTTCGAGCTCCTATCCTACACGGATGCTGACTATGCTGGATTCCTCCTGTGATACCCCGTATTTCTGTAAGGATATTTTGGAATTTTGGGAATTTTTCCCGAGTACCCATTTTGTACGTCGGATTTAATTTAGAGAGTTTAAGACATTCTGTAATGTTCTCTCTATCTATAATATTTTTCTCAGTGAAATAATATACAGACGACGTGCTTTGAATGTTAATACTCGTTCGTGTACAATTATTTTTATCCCGAGTTAAGTCGATATCGTCCAAAAGCTGAGAAGGGCAAAGCCACGGTGGCGGCGACCGCCGCAATTAAGGCGGCGACCGCCGCGAAGGGCTCGAGGCAATAGTGCCCTCGTCTTCTAGCTGGGCGCGAAGACTAGAAAACGGTGACCGCCGCATTAAGGGCGGCGACCACCATAAGTTGCCCGCCGTAGTGGTTTTGTGAAGCGGCGACCTAGGGAGAATCACGGCGACCGCCGCAAGCTAGCGGAGGCGTAGCCCTGTGGTCGTCGGCGATGTCTGACGACGCTGATTCTAGCCCTCCACATCGTGTTCTAGCCATCATTGTGTTTCCTGGAGCTTGGGCTATAAATTGGAAGGTTTGGGGATCAGATTGGAGCAAAAAAAACAGAAGCTTAAATCCTCCAAATTCTTCTTGCCGGAAAAACATGCCCTTGCCGGAGTTCTGAAGTTGCTCGCCGGAGCCCACATTGGTGTTGTTTCCAGTTGCCAAGCGAAGCCTTGGGAAGCCCTTTGGAGCTTAGAATCCAAAGCAAGGCAAAGGAGGACCGAATCGCTCGCCGTTGGAATCTGTGCTGTCGGAGCTGTCCCTGTGCTGAGCCCGGAAACCCGTTGTCTCTAGCTTTGTTCCAGATCTGCGGATTAAGGCAAGTGATGGTTCGCTCTTGCTCATCGTTCCATATTTACATTAATTATCAGTTGTTTATCTGAGTAATTAGTTTGGAATGATTACTGTGTTTATCTGAAATTGGTTTTATAAATTGTTTTGGAAACTGTAATAATGATATTATAATAGGTTGTATATCTGTTAGAACAACGCTATTATTTATGTTCGCCTTGAGGGCATTTATGTGGATTTATCCTGAACTATTATTGTGCTCGAACTGTTAGTTAGCACGAGTATTCGTAGGAACACCTGGACTCCGAGAGGTCCATTCGTTTCTTTATAACTTGGGGAAAAGGGCGATCAAGACCCTACGATAGTAGAAGCTTGGACTCTGCGAGGTTCATTCCTTCAATATAAGTCCAGAGGCTTGGATTCTGTGAGGTCCATTCCTTAGTTGTATGTCCTGCGTGACAGAGCATATGTTTAAAAGCTTATAATGTAATGTGGGTTTTGGAATTAAATAAGATAAAGTGCCCGAGTGCACATAATTAATATACCTTTGGCGAGTAGTGCAGCTAAGTAAATAGTGCAACTAGGAAAGCTCATCTCGACTTTTGATCAAAGTACGTTCTCTTTCCAATCTGGATTCGCTGTAAGCGGTGAGGGTGGTCGGGAACCGAAACATCTAAGTCAGCTTTTAAATCACTGATGTCTGATTCTTTAAACGTTCCAGATTTGTCATATTTCCTTAAGACTTAATTCCTTTGGAGTCTTCTTTCGAGTCGATTTATGTGAAGATTCAGTCTTCCAGAATCTTCTCTTGTGCATGCCTTTTGTCATATTCAAGTATAGTATGGTGGTTGACTAACGTACTCGACTTTTATTCGAGAGACGAGGAGTCTAACCTAATACGACTACTTCGAACCACTCTGCTTTGTACCCTTGCATAGTCTTTCATTAGACTAACCCACGAATATTGTTCTCTGCATGTGGGCTGGTGTCATCCGTTCGATTCGGCACATCAGATAGAGTGTAGTTGAGAAGACTAGAATTACTATGAAGACGACGGTATTTTTGGTTGTTTTAATAATTTCTTTTAATCAGGTTGAGATCCTTGGGAGATGACCATTGTGGTCAAGATCCTTGTTTGTAATATATTTAAAAGACTTCCGTTGTACCTTGTTTAAAGACTTTCGTTGTACTTTGTTTAAACTCTGTATTTGTCCTATTCGGGATTGGGATGTAATCCCGGGACTCATGTTTTATATGAATAAAGTTATCATTTGGTATCATTATATTTCATTATTTGTATTCAAACGGTAAAGCCTTGGGTAATCTCGGTAAGGAACACTGAGGTCACTGGCGGTAATACCTTTCCAAATGGGTTAAGATTTGGGGGTGTTATAGTTGTGGTATCAGAGCCAAAGGTTTTAAAACGGGTTTGAGATTTTATAAATCATTTATCCGTTTTTGAAAATGCTTTAAAAGGGCTCGGAATTTTTAAAGTGAAAAGAATTTGAAAACACCGTTCATAGTCATGTCTTCTGTATAGTCTGATATAGTGAGCTTGCTTCTATGTCTAGAAAGACTAATTCCTTTCCCATTGCCCCGCTAGATATGGGTGCATTCTGTTCTCTTCAGAGGAACCCGGGAGAAGCCGATGTGGTTTCGTCATCTCCAGTTAGGCTTGATTCCCAGTTCGCTCGTTGTGATTTGAGGTTGTAGAACCTAGTATCTCAGTTTCAGTTCATCAATAGAAATTTATGAGTTTGATCTATTCTAAGTTGATTTTATTACAATAAGTATATCATAATGATACTAATGTGATAAAATCCTTGGAATTTGATCGGTAAACAGATGGTGAACACAAGGAACGTTATCCGTGCTGGTGCTGGGCCGAGCAATGACCCCAGACCAAACCCGAGGATTGATGCAGACCCATCCGGAGAGCATGAGTCTGTCTTCAACAATAATCTAGGAGGCAATGGCCAAGCTCAGGCCGACGCTCCAGTAGTGCTCGATGTAGCAACAGTCACAGCAATTCGGGGGATTGTTATGCAAGCATTCACCGAGATAATGCGACCAATCGTACCTCAGGCACAAGGAGTGCCAGTACCTCCAGAAGTTCCGAGGTTTGAGGAACAAGAGAACCAGGTACTACAGAGAGGCGTGATTAGGAATAGAGGGGAATATGGCCGAGCTCTGAAGGCCATTAACTCTATGTGACCTGACAACTATGATGGAAAAGGAGAGCCAGTCAGAGTGGCTCATTGATTCTCACATATGGAACGGTTGTTTCATAATGTTGAGTGCACTGAAGCGGAGAAAGTGTACATAGCTTCTCTACAGTTGAAGGAAGAAGCCAGTGAATGGTGGGAGAGTACCGGCTTAGCTGATAGCCCGGTGTTGACCTGATCAATGTTTAAGACCAAGATGATGGACCGTTTCTTCTCTCGTGCTATGAGGGAGGAGAAACACAAGGAGTTCTTGTATCCTAAGACGAATGGATTGAAAATGACCGAGCTTGCCACTAAGTTTAATCATCTTCTGCAGTATGCTGAACTAGAGATATCCAGTGAGGCTCAGAAGATCTGGTACTTCCATGAATGGATGAACCCAGATATTAAACCATGGATGGTGCACCACACATGCTCTACTCTCAAGCAGTACGTGGATGCAGCCTACAAGTTGGAGGTAACTCTGGAGGAGTCAACCAGGAAGCGTGATAGCCAGAGGCAAGTGCAGAACCAGCCTCAGGCAAGTGGGTTTAAACGTCCCACACCACCTTTTGATTTTGCCAAGTCCAGCAAGGCAAAGACAGAAACGACTCGAGATGGGTCAACTCAGCAATCGGGTCAGAGCAAGAGTCTGATCCAATGCCATAATTGTGGTGCATCTGGGCACAAGAGTTTTGCATGTCAGAATGAGAAGAAGACTTGTTTTGGTTGTGGAAAGGAAGGACATATGCAGAGGTTCTGTCGGCAGGGAATGCAAAAAGGAGCGGAGTCACAACAGGGGTCTGTTAATCCAAACAACAGACCTAGGTTTAAACCAGCAGAGACTTCCAATCCTTTGATGCAGACAACTGCGCAGGATAAGGGGAAAGCCCCAGTGGCTTCTGGAAGTCAAGGTCAACGTCTTTACGTGATGCGTGAGGCGGATGGACCCTATGCTCCTAATGCTTAGAGTACTTTGTATCTACGTTCTACTTTTGTTAATGTGGGTGCTACCCATACTTTCATTTTGGATGGTTGTAAGTTAAGTTCTATATGCGGCTAAGTTTGTGAACCTTTGGTTATAAATATTATTAATATGAAATATTTGGTTAGAACCAATCGTCGGTCGGAATTGTCGATTACCATCAAGGGTAAGAAATTCAAAGCGATTTGACCTAAATAACCATGGTCCCATACGATAATTATTCTCGGTATGGATTGACGGAAGCGTCATAAGGCAGTGATCGACTTTAGTTTTTGATATTCCTGTGGTTAGAGGATTTCCGGGTGTCTTTCCAGAATATATTCCTGGATACCCCGAATCGTGTCGTGGAGTTTGCCGTTGATCTCGAGCCGAGTACCATGCCGATCTCTGAGGCACCGTACCGGATGGCTCCTGTTGAGATGCAAGAGTTGAAGAAGCAACTCAAGGATCTTCTTGACAAAAGTTATATAAAGCTGAGTGCATCACCTTAAGTAGGAGTGCCCTAGTTTTATTTGTCAAAAAGAAAGATGGGCCGTTTCGACTTTGTTTTGACTTTCGAGAGTTGAATAAAGTCACGATCAAGAGCAAGTATCTGTTGCCCAGGAGTGATGATCTGTTGGATCAACTACAGGGAGCAAAAGTTTTCTCCAAGATCGACCGGAGATCTGGTTTTTATCAGCTCAGGATTCGTGAGGATGATATTCCGAGGATTGCGTTCGGGCGAGAGATGGTCACTACGAGATTGTAGTCATGCCATCTGGGCTTCGAATGCTCCAACAGTTTTCATGAACCTAGTGCATCGATGTTTTAGACCAGTACTTGAATAAGTTCATAGTGGTCTTCATCAATGGCATTTTGATATTTTTCCCGAGCAAGGAAGCTCACATGGAACATCTGTGGATTGCTTTATCGGTCCTTAGACCAAGTCAACTGTACGCAAAGTGGGCTAAGTGCGATTGTTGGATCTAGAAGTGGCTTTCTTAGGCCATGTGATCAATTAGAATGAGGTTATGGTTATTCCCCAGAAGAGTGAATCAGTAGTTGTTTGGAAGCGGCCTCAGGGTGTGAGCGAGGTGCGCAGTTTCCCAGAGCTTGCTGAGCATTATAGACGTTTCATGGAAGGATTTTTCTAAGATCACCTATGACCAGTCTGTTCCGCAAGGTCAACAAGAAGTTGTCTGGGATGACAAGTGCAAGACCAGTTTCAAGAAGTTAAAACAGTGTCTGACCTATGCACCAGTTTTGGCGTTGTCGGAAGGAATGATGGTTATATGGTCTATAGTAATGCTTCGAGAAATGGGTTGGGATGTGTCTTTGATGCAGAGGGGCAAGGTTATTGCATACACATCTAGACAATTGAAAACCTATGAAACAAACTAACCAACACATGACCTAGAACTAGCAGCAATAGTGTTTGCTTTGGAAACTGAGGTTATTTGGGTGACCCAGAGGTCAGCAGAAGTTTTCCACCAGGAGATTGTCCGTTTACATGGCATTCCTAAGACCATTGTATCAGATCGAGATGGCCGATTCATGTCAAGGTTCTGTCAAGAGCTTTATAAGGCCATGGGAACTGAATTAAGATTCAGTACAACATTTCATCCTCAGACAGATGGACAGTCTGAAAGGACCATCCAGACCCTGGAGGATATGCTAAGAGCATGTGCACTCGATCGTCCAACTAGCTGGGAAGACAGCCCGAGTCTGATTGAGTTCACGTACAATAATAGCTGGCATGCTAAGATCAAGATGGCTCCGTTTGAAGCTTTGTATGGTCTCAAATGCAGATCTCCGATTTGTTGGGATAAGAATGTCGACAAGATTCTGCTTGGACCAGAGTTGGTCGAAAGGACATCTCTAGACATTGCTTGATTAGACAAAGGATGTTGACCGCCCAAAGTCGACAGAGGTCTTACGCGGATCAAGAAGCGTAGAGATGTCGAGTTCAAGGTTGGTGCCAAAGTATTTGTCAAAGTATCACCATCCAAAGGTGTTTTCAGGTTTGGTAAGCATGGGAAGCTTGACCCTCGCTATATGGGACCATTCGAGATTCTTGATAGAGTGGGTTCTCTAGCGTACCGCTTGGCATTGCCGCCATCGGCACACCCAGTGCATAATATGTTCCACATATCCTTGTTAAGGAAATATGTGCCAGATGAGTCTCATGTGCTGAGCTATGAAGACATCGAGATTCAGGCAAATGGTACCTACGAAGAGATGCCTGTGCGCATTCTAGAGCGTTGTGAGAAGCAATTGCGCACAAGATCGTACCGTTGGTACGAATTCTGTGGTCCAAGTCAGGGACTGAAGAAGTTACTTGGGAAATATGGGAAACTGAAGCAGATATGCTCAGACGTTTTCCCGAGTTAATTGCGACCTAAGTTTCGGGGTCGAAACTTCTTTTAAGGGAGAGGTGATGTGATACCCCGTATTTCTGTAAGGATATTTTGGAATTTTGGAAATTTTTCCCGAGTAGCCGTTTTGTACGTCGGATTTAATTCAAAGAGTTTAAGACATTCTGTAATGTTCTCTCCATCTATAATATTTTTCTCAGTGAAATAATATACAAACGACGTGCTTTGGATGTTAATACTCGTTTGTCTACGATTATTTTTATCCCGAGTTAAGTCGATATCGTCCAAAAGCTGAGAGGGGCAAAGCCACGGTGGCGGCGACCGCCGCAATTAAGGCGGCGACCGCCGCGAAGGGCTCGAGGCAATAGTGCCCTCGTCTTCTAGTTGGGCGCGAAGATCAGAAAACGGCGACCGCCGCATTAAGGGCGGCGACCGCCATAAGTTGCCCGCCGTAGTGGTTTTGTGAAGCGGCGACCTGGGGAGAATCACGGCGACCGCCACAAGCTAGCGGGGGCGTAGCCCTGTGGTCGTCGGCGACGTCTGACGAAGCCGATTGTAGCCCTCCACATCGCGTTCTAGCCATCATTGTGTTTCCTGGAGCTTGGGCTATAAATTGGAAGGTTTGGGGATCAGATTGGAGCAAAAAAACAGAAGCTTAAATCCTCCAAATTCTTCTCGCCGGAAAAACGTGCCCTCGCCGGAGTTCTGAAGTTGCTCGCCGGAGCCCACATTGGTGTTGTTTCCAGTTGCCAAGCGAAGCCTTGGGAAGCCCTTCGGAGCTTAGAATCCAAAGCAAGGCAAAGGAGGACCGAATCGCTCGCCGTCGGAATCTGTGCTGTCGGAGCTGTCCGTGTGCCGAGCCCGGAAACCCGTAGTCTCTAGCTTTGTTCCAGATCTGCAGATTAAGGCAAGTGGCGGTTCGCTCTTGCTCATCGTTCCATATTTACATTAATTATCAGTTGTTTATCTGAGTATTTAATTTGGAATTATTACTGTGTTTATCTAGAATTTGTTTTATAAATTGTTTTGGAAACTATAATAATGATATTGTAATAGGTTGTATATCTGTTAGAACAACGCTATTATTTATGTTCGCCTTGAGGGCATTTATGTGAATTTATCCTGAACTATTGTTGTGCTCGAACTGTTAGTTAGCACGAGTATTCATAGGAACACCTGGACTCCGAGAGGTCCATTCGTTTCTTTATAACTTGGGGAAAAGGGCGATCAAGACCCTACGATAGTAGATGCTTGGACTCTGCGAGGTTCATTCCTTCGATATAAGTCCAGAGGCTTGGATTCTGTGAGGTCCATTCCTTAGTTGTATGTCCTGCGTGACAGAGCATATGTTTAAAAGCTTATAATGTAATGTGGGTTTTGGAATTAAATAAGATAAAGTGCCCGAGTGCACATAATTAATATACCTTTGGCGAGTAGTGCAACTAAGTAAATAGTGCAACTAGGAAAGCTCGTCTCGACTTTTGATCAGAGTACGTTCTCTTTCCAATCTGGATTTGCTGTAAGCGGTGAGGGTGGTCGGGAACCGAAACATCTAAGTCAGCTTTTAAATCACTGATGTTTGATTCTTTAAACGTTCCAGATTTGTCATATTTCCTTAAGACTCAATTCCTTTGGAGTCTTCTTTCGAGTCGATTTCTGTGAAGATTCAGTCTTCCAGAATCTTCTCTTGTGCATGCCTTTTGTCATATTCAAGTATAGTATGGTGGTTGACTAATGTACTCGACTTTTATTCGAGAGACGAGGAGTCTAACCTAATACAACTACTTCGAACCACTCTGCTTTGTACCCTTTCATAGTCTTTCATTAGACTAACCCACGAATATTGTTCTCTGCATGTGGGCTGGTGTCATCCGTTCGATTTGGCACATCAGATAGAGTGTAGTTGAGAAGACTAGAATGACTATGAAGACGACGGTATTTTTGGTTGTTTTAATAATTTCTTTTAATCAGGTTGAGATCCTTGGGAGATGGCCATTGTGGTCAAGATCCTTGTTTGTAATATATTTAAAAGACTTCTGCTGTACCTTGTTTGAAGACTTTCGTTGTACTTTGTTTAAACTCTGTATTTGTCCTATTCGGGATTGGGATGTAATCCCGGGACTCATGTTTTATATGAATAAAGTTATCATTTGGTATCATTATATTTCATGATTTGTATTCAAACGGTAAAGCCTTGGGTGATCTCGGTAAGGAACACTGAGGTCACTGGCGGTAATACATTTCCAAATGGGTTAAGATTTGGGGGTGTTACACCTCCAGAACAGAAAAAGCACATCTGGTATGGCTCAGTTCCTTGGTCCCTGTCTGGTCTCATGGGGCTCCAAGAAGCAAACCTCCATATCTCTCTCCACCACTGAGTCCGAATACATTGCTGCTGCTGCTTGCTGTGCTCAACTCCTCTGGCTCAAACAACAACTCGCGGACTTTGGTAAATCTTATGGCCCTCTCAAAATTCTTTGTGATAATACTAGTGCCATTAGCATCTCTAAGAATCCTGTATTTCATTCCAAGTCTAAGCATATTGACATAAGGCACCACTTTTTGAGAGATAACGTGGAAAAAGGGATCATTATTATGGAACATTGTCGTACTGAGGAACAAATTGCTGATATATTCACAAAAGCCCTTAATCGAGAACCTTATGAGTACTTTAGACTCCTTTTGGAATGACTTCCATAGCTTAGCGGTTCTGAGTTCCCTTGCCTATTTCCCTGGTATTGACTAGTTATGTGACTTATTATTTTCCTTGGTAACTAGTTGGGAACTGTGTTTACTGTTTTTCTTGTCCATCTCTGCCTTCATGTGTTTATTGTTATGATATTAGTTGGACATTCTTCTCGCCTTCATGCGTTGTGTGAATATCTTGATTGCATTTCTTTCAACAATATATAATCAATCTGATCTCTGAACCCACATTATAAGCCGAAAGGATGATTGATTATAAGATGTCCCTAACCTGGCTTCCCTAGTAGTTCCCTATGAACCTTCTTCTGATTAGTCCACAACTGGGAACTTACTAGTTTAGCGTCAAAATTGCCTTCTTGCTATTTATATGCTTTTGGATGTGTACTTTTCAAGATTTAAATACCCACTACATATATGCATCCAAAGCCTTCCCTAGCCAGGTACTTCTAAGGAACTAAGGGGAACTGAAAAGGTCGCTGCTTGTGTGCTTTCTTTGTCGCCGTCTCGGATATTGTGTCTCCTTCCTTTACTGTGTTCAGAGATAATCATGATGAAACCCTGCAAATTCTGTCCGATTGTGAACGTTGAGGATGTGATGTGATTCTGATCCGTTGCCTTTGGAAAAAGAAAAAAAGGAACTGAGCTGCTGGATCATTATCCCTCATATGCAAGCTTGCCACTCTCATCCCTCGCACTCTCTGCCTTACCCCTCAATCATCAAAGCCCTGCTGACAACACTTGGTGTGTACCCGGAGTCCCCCTATAAAGACGATGTATCAGCACTAAATGGATATGGCTTACATCAACCGTCTCAGGGTTAATGAGGAAAAGGAGGTTAAGCCTAAGAGGACTCGTGCTGCCACTGACCCATCTGCGCATGAGACCTCCGACCTCCAGATTGTCACTGCTGCCATCTCTGCTGAGCTCAAGGAACTCACTGCTGTTGTGAAGGAACTGATTGCTGCCTTCAACTCTCTTGCGACTGCATTGATTGCCAAGCTGCCTCCCAGTTCCTCCTGAATTCCCTATGTTGTCTCTGGCTTAGTCTCCCTAGGAACTCCCCTGCTCACTAGCTGCCCTGCTTTGTTGGTTTTTTATCTCTTCGTGATCTTGTTTGTTTGCTCTTCGTGTGTTTGCTAGCTGCTTTGTGCATCTTTTGTTATAATTAATGAATATATGTTTGCTCAGTTGCGACTTGCCATTTGCTTTGAACTTGTTCCTCTCTGGGTTATCATTTGAAACTAATCTATCTTTTCGATGATGTCAAAAGGGGGAATAGACTCTGGAATCTTGGAACCAATAGGACTGGTGTATTTCTAAGGGGGAACTAAGTACCGTGTTCAAAAATTAAGGGGAACTATGAATCATTTATCCCAGTATCTCTGCTTCCTTAATATGTCAATTAACTTGCCTATTGGTTTTGTGCTTATTACTGGTATTAGTTTGTCATCATCAAAAATGGGGAAATTGTTGGAATGGAACTCTTTGGAACGTCAGTTCCCATGGAGTTCATTTTCTCTGTTTCTCTTGTTTTGACGATGACAAACACTTGAACTTAACTGGCTATTCTAGTGTTTAATCTACAGCTGAAAAGATAAGGGAACCAAGTCCAAAGTGAGCTAAGATCAAGATCAAGGGAACTGGATGGGAACCGTATCTGTGTAACTACCAACGTTATCTACAGAATCTTTGTGAAGATTTGTTTCCGGATTTAACGCGCCCATCAGAAGACCTTAGGCGTCAAGATACACATAGATTATCTTTATATGATTGTGTATATTGTAATTCGGTTAAGGAAATATTTCTTATCTTATCTTAGGTAAGAGATGAAATACCGAATCATGGATTTATGGAATATGCTTGTTCAAAGAATATCTCCTCTGAGATCTTTCCTTGACAAACATATTGTATAAATACATGACGCTGTTAGTAGGTGAAAGTTATGCATTTTTGACGAGCTTGAGAGTGCATCTGTGAGACAAAGAAGAAGACAAAGTGTTCGAGTTGAAAGTGTCGAAGTAAGTCTTTTGTGTGTTAATCTGTGATTTCTAGGGAACTAGGTTTAATCTTAGTGAGATAGACTGAAACGAGATAGTTCGGAAGTTGTAATCGCATATTAATATACAAATAGACCGTTTGAAATCCTCGAAAGAGGGGTGATTTTTATCCTAGATAACTAGTTGGTTATCAAAGGTTTCCACCTTAAGTAATTGTTCTTGATAACTTATTTACTCGTTATTCCGCTGCCCATAGGAACTGAACACATTTGTGTCTCAATTCCCTTGAAACTAACGCACAGATCCTACAATAATTAATGTTTAATTAGTACGTTTTTATATTCTGCTTCGGTGGATTTTAACGTGTTTACACTTTCCTAGATTATCATTTATATTCAAGAATTGAGATTGGGATTTGCATTAATAACCAGGATTCCAGGGGGGTTTGCTTTATTTTCCTAGTTAAGAGGATTGCTGCTTTCTTACACAAAGTATACTGCGAAATCTATTAAGTACATCCGTTTTTTATTCTGCTCAATAATTAAGGGAAGAGGAAGGGGATTTTTAAGCCGAGCTAGCTTCGTTAATTAATTCCAAGTGCTCAAGATATGATAGAGTAGTGCAGCTATTCAAGGATAGCTCAATCACTAGCTAAACCTCTCTTATCTTTATTAAAAACTCACTAAACCTCTCTTGTTAGTATTGATCTTCTTCTTCTCCCACCACTTGAACCCAACAGCCAAAATTTAACACAATAATACACCCGAATTTTGTTCGGGACAAGCTTAACACTCCGATAAAGATGCTATTTTAAGGCGTAAGTAATCGAATAAGTAAACAAGTTGTGGAATGACGACAAATCACAACTAAGTAATAGTGAAAATCCAAAGGATAAAATAGAATGATGACAACATTCAATCAATTTGACGCAGTAATATACTCCCCAGTCCCCAGAACGGGACAATAGATTTCGACAAAGTAGAGTAATATGCCGATAGATTACTGAAAATTCCCAGACGAACAATCAACAAAACATTAGAAAAGGCAGAATTAACACTAGAATGAGAGAGAGTTTTTTTTGTATTAATTGTTCGTAGGGGAAATTGTCCTTGTTTCCTTATAAACTAATGGTCATGTCTGTGCTAAGTACGGTGCATATTGTGGTATATTATTATGGGAAAGGTTCAAGTGAGAAAGATTATTAAAGTGAGAATGAGAATAAAAAACGGCCGTGCCGTTTTTTAATTAAAAAACCGCGTATTTTTGAAAAAACTTCAAAAGGACGCACGCGCACAAGATATTGGATGTGCATGGATTTGGACTTGTATGTGCATCTAAATTCTACTTGTGTACATTGTTTTTCTGGGTTAAAATGTACATGAATTTTGAACTGTATGTGCATTCTTTTTGAAGTGCATGCCTTTATACTTGTATGTGTATGTAATTTGTACTACGTATGTATGAGTTCCACTTACATATTTTCTAGAAATAAAAATATATATGACTTTGTGTAAGTAAAAATTTATGCATATACGTACAGATAAAAACTTATGCACTTCCCAGAATGTGCACAAGTGTGTGCTTGTATGTGCCTAAGTTTTGATTATATGTGTGACTTTGTTTAAGTGGAAACTCATGCACATATATGCAAAAACATATGCACTTCTTGGAATGTGCACAAGTTTGTGCATGTATGTGCATATATTTCAATTGTATGTGTGGCTTTGTATAAGTGGAAATACACGCACATACAGGCAAAAACTAATGCACTTTTCTAGAATGTGCACGAGTTTGTACTTATATGTGCATGAAGATTTTTTTGTCTTTGTTTAGTGAAAACTCATGCACATACATGCAAAAAACTTACTCCTGAAATGTGCACAAATTTGTATTTCATTTGACTTTATGTGGATGAGTTAAAAAATGCAAAGATTTTTGCCTGTATGTGTATGAAAATAAGTCTCTATGTGCATGATTTTTGTGTTGTATGTGCTAGCGAATAAAAAAAATGCATGCGCATGCTGTGATACCCCGTATTTTTGTAAGCTATTTTTGGAGTTTCGGGATTTTTCCCGAGTACCCGTTTTGTACGTCGTATTTAATTCAGAGAGTTTAAGACATTCTGTAATGTTCTCTCTATCTATAATATTTTTCTCAGTGAAATAATATACAGACGACGTGCTTTGGATGTTAATACTCGTTCGTGTACGATTATTTTTATCCCGAGTTAAGTCGATATTGTCCAAAAGCTGAGAAAGGCAAGCCACGGTGGCGGCGACCGCCGCAATTAAGGCGGCGACCGCCGCGAAGGGCTCGAGGCAACAATGCCCTCATCTTCTAGCTGGGCGTGAAGACCAGAAAACGGCGACCGCCGCATTAAGGGCGGCGACCGCCGTAAGTTGCCCGCCATAGTGGTTTTGTGAGGCGGCGACCGGGTGAATGGCGGCGCCCGCCGCGAGCTAGCTAGCGGGTAATATCCAGAGGTCACCGGCGAGCCTCTGACGTGCCGATTTAGCCCTGCTCCGTCTCGTTGTAGACCATCATGGTGTCCCCTTGTGCTTTGGCTATAAATTGAGGAGGTTTTGGGTCAGATTGGGCACAAATCTCAGCCTAAATCTCTCAAATCTCTTCTCGCCGGAAAAGCTTGCTTCGCCGGAGTTTAGTGGTGATCGCCGGGGGTGTTGTTGGTGTGTTCCAGTAGCCCTTGAGAAGCCCCTTGGTTGCCTTTGGAGGTCAGAACCCAAGCAAGGCCAAAGGGGAGCGTTTCGCGTGTGTTTTGTGAGTTTTCTGCCCTCGCCGTTCTGTTTTGGGTTCACCACGGCGACCGCCGTGTTAGACGCGGTGCCCGCCGTGATGAACACGGCGCCCGCCGTGATGAACGCGGCGCCCGCCGTGATGAACGCGGCGCCCGCCGTGATGAACCCGGCGACGCCGCCAGAAGGTCGTGGCTTCTTTTGGCCTCGGCCCTGGGTGGTCGTTGTTCGGGCGTCGTTCCTTTCATCTTCCTTTAGATTCGTACTATTGTTATGTCGGATCTAACTTAGGGTTTCTTTATGGGTCGACTCGAAGGTTGTTGTGCTGTCGGAGCTATACCCGTGTCGAGCCCGAAATCTCGTCGTCGTTAGGCTTGTTCCAATTCAGCGGATTAAGGCAAGTGGCGGTTCGCTCTTGCTCATTGTTCCATACTTACATTAATTATCAGTTATTTCAATTGAGTAATTAATTTGGAACGATTATTGTGTTTGTCTGGAAATGATTTTATAAACTATTTTGGAAAATCATATAATAGGTTGTATATTTGTTAGAACAATGTTATTATTTATGATCGCCTTGCGGGCATTTATGTGGATTTATCCGAACTATTGTTGTGCTGGAACTGTTTAGTTAGCACTGTTAGATAGGAACGTTACTCGGACTCTGTCCAGTCGTTTCTTTATAATAAGGTAAAGGGGTGGCTCGTACCCATCTAATACCATTTTAAGGTCATGACCGGTCTCTTTCACAAGTGTGTAAAGGCAGGACACTTAGCTGGTGTCACAAACCTTCCGGTGTGCGTCACTCTTGACGAAACGTATACTAAGATGTGTCGTCCCAATGGTGGCGTACACATGTAAAAGTATAATAACGTGATGTGTGTTTTGAAATATAAATCAGATAAGTGCTACTCGACGCACATAATTAATAAACCTTCGGCGAGTAGTGCAGCTAAGTTATAGTGCAGCTAGGAAAACTCGTCTCGACTTTGATCATAGTACGTTCTCTTTCCAATCTGGATTCGCTGTATGCGGTGAGGTTGGTCGTGAACCGAAGCATCTCAGTCAGCTTTTAAATCATTGTTGTATGATTCTTTAAACTTTCCAGATTTGTCATAATTCCTTAAGACTCACTTCCGTTGGAGTCTTCCTTTGAGTTGATTTCTGTAATGATTCAGTCTTCCAGAGTCTTCTCTTGTGCATACCTCTTGTTATTATTCTGTAGAAGTATGAAGGTTGATTATCGTTATCGGTTATCATTCGAGAAACGATAAGTCTAACCTAATATAACTACATCGAACCTTCTGCTTTGTACCATTGCTAGTCTATTCAAGTAGACTAACCCATGAACTTTGTTCTCCGCATGTGGGCTGGTGTCATCCGTTCGATTCGGCACATCAGATAGAAAGTAGTTCAGAAGAATAGAAGGACTATGGAGTCGATGATGGTTTTCGAATGTTTTAGTTATTTCGTTAATCAGGTTGAGATCTTTTGGGCAATGACTTTGGTTATAATGTGTTTTATAAGACTTCCGCTGTACCCTACTTTATAAGACTTCCGCTGTATTTGGTTTAAACCCTGTGTTAGCCTATTCGGGATTGGGTTGTAATCCCGTAACTCATGTTTCTTTGACAATGTTATGTTTTGGAATTGAATGCTTTGATCATTATGTATCATTTGTAGTTCATAAATTGTATTTAAATGGTAAAGCCTTGGGTGATCTCGGTAAGGTACACTGGGGTCACTGGCGGTAATACCTTTCCAAAATGGTTAAGTTTTGGGGGTGTTACAGTTGTGGTATCAGAGCCAAAGATTTTAAAACGGGTTTGGGATTTTTATATCATTTATCCATTTTTGAAAATACGTTAAAAAGGCTCAAAATTTTCAAAGTAAAAAGAATTTCAAAACACCGTTCATAGTCGTGTCTTCTATATAGTCTGATGTAGTAAGCTTGCTTCTATATCTAGAAAGACTAACTCCTTCCTCGTTATCATGTAGGATGGGTGCGTGCTTTTCTCTTGATAGGGGGTCGGAGGACGCCAATACGGACCCGCCGTCTCCAGGCAGGCTAGATTTTCCGATCCCTCAGCGATGTTTCGATGTTGGAGGCCCGAGTAGCCCGCCCAAGGACATCAAGTATGTGATTCCCGAGTCTGTTTTCCTTACGCCTAGGGATGCATTGGTCACTGTAGCTGCACCTGTAGAGCCACTCAGGGAGGAAGCAGTGCAGGAAGTGGGTGAGTCATCTAGATACGCCTTAGGGCATTACGATGACGATTACCGGATAGAGATGGTCCCGGAAGGGGACGAGGATGACGAAGATGAGGAAGAAGAGATGCTAGAGATAGATCCTGTCGAGGACGAGGATATGATCGAGATTGATCCCGAGGATGAGGATCCCAGCAAAGATGATCCTGAGGAGGACCCCGAGATGGACCTGGAAGAGCAGAGCCAGGAGCCAGACAACTTGAGGCACTTGCTAGTGGACAGTCAGGAGCCGGGGGTGCAGTTTATTCCCCCCAGTCCAGAACTATCACCAGTGCCGGCTTATGCACTCATGACTGATGCTGATTGGGAGGCACTATACACTGAGCACGGTATTAGGAGGAGTGGCCCGACCATGATCTACGAGGACTATCCGCCTACTCCGCCTCGGAGGAGGAGGGGATCAGAGGCTGAGTTGAGAGAGATCCTTTGCCAGAGCGAAATGAGCTCTCATATGGAGCAGCAACAGCAGATGGACTAGGCGATCGCTAGCGCTCAGAGGAGGGCTGGGATAGGAGGACCTCTTATGGACGATCCTTTCTTTTCCACGACTGAGGTTGGGTCTGAGTCACCAGAGCCATGTGACCTAAGACCGAGCAGGGTGCGAAACCCATCGCCAGAGCTCGATGGTGAGCCTAGTCCGAAGAGACCTTGCACGAGTAGCCAGTCTTATAGGAGACGTTTTGGAGCGCCTTGATGAGGATTGGCGTTGCCTACCGTAGTAGTTTCCTTTCTTAGTATTTCAGTATGTACTTTGTGTAATATTTCAGTATTACGGCAAGTACTCTGTGAAACACTTTTATCTTCGAGCAATTTTTGTCCTAGCGCTCGGATGATAGACTTATGTGTAGCTTGTGTAACAGTTCCAGTTCATCTATAAAATACCTAGTTGATCTATTATGAGTAATTTTACTACATTAAGCATGTTTGAATGATATTAATGTATAAATAACTTGGAATTTGATCGGTAAACAGATGGTGAACACAAGGAACACAGTTCGAGCTGGTGTTGGGACTAGTCAGGGTCCCAGACCAATCATAAGAGATGTTGGCCAAGATGAGCATGTATCTGAATCCCATAATCAATACGGGGGCAATAATCATGATCAGAGTAATGCACCAGTGGTGTTTGATGCTGCAGCAGTGGAGACAATTCGAGGAATTGTCATGCAAGCTATCGCTGATGCTATGCGACCAAATGTGCCACAGGCACAAGGCGTGCCGATTCCCCCACCGGTTCCTAGATTTGAGGAGCCAAGAAACCATGATGTCCAGGAGAATACAGTCAGGACTAGGGACAACTATGGTCGTGCTTTGAAGACCATTAGTTCTATGAGGCCTGACAGCTTCAACGGAAAATGGGAGCCAGTCAAGGTGACCCATTGGTTCTCTCACATGGAACGGCTGTTCCGTAATGTGGACTGTACTGAGGCTGAAAAGGTCCACATAGCTTCTCTGCAGCTGAAGGAGGATGCTAGTGAATGGTGGGAGAGTACAGGCTTAGCTGATAGCCCTGTATTGACCTGGTCGATGTTTAAGACCAAAATGATTGACTGTTTCTTCTCTCGTGCTATGAGAGAGGAGAAACACAAGGAGTTTCTGTACCCCAAGACTGATGGATTGAAGGTAGCCGAGCTGGCAACCAAGTTCAATCATCTTCTGCAGTACGCCCCAGCTGAGATAACCAGCGAGGCACATAAGATCTCGTACTTCCACGAGTGGATGAGTCCAGATATCAAGCCGTTGATGGTGCACCACACATGCTCTACTCTGGAAAAGTATGTGGATGTTGCCTACAAGCTGGAGGTGACTCTGGAGGAGTCAACGAAGAGATGCATCCGATAGAGGTCGATGCAGAATCAGAACCAGAATCAGGGTGGTGGATTCAAGCGACCTGCGCCACCGTCTAGCTTTGCCAAGTCTGGCCGAGCGAAGACGGACATGACTCACGGAGGGTCAATGCATCAGTCCAATCAGAGCAGAAGTTCAGTTCAGTGTTATAACTGTGGTCTTGCTGGGCACAAGAGCAATGAGTGTCAGAAGGAGAAGAGATCGTGCTTTGGGTGTGGACGTGATGGTCATCTGCAGAAGTTCTGCAAGCAGGGGAAGCAGAAGGGAGTAGAGTCGCAGCAAGGGTCAGTTCATCAGAGCAACCGACCTAGGTTCAAGCCTGCCGAGACTCCTAGCCCGTCAGTTCAGACGACTGCTCAGAACAGGGGAAAGGCCCCAGCTGTTTCTGGAAGTCAGGGTCAACGCTTATACGAGATGCGTGAAGCAGATGGACCCAACGCTCCGATTGCTCAAGGTACTTTATACCTTCACTCTACTTCCATGTGCATTCTGTTTGATTCTGGTGCTACGCATTCCTTTATTTCGAATAGCTGTGTTAGCAAGTTAGACTTAGTGTGCAACGATTCGTGCGACCCTTTCGTCGTTAGTCTTCCTAATGGAGAACGTTTGGTGGGAACCAAGCATCTGTCCGACTTTTCGATTACCATTCAGGGTAAGGAGTTTGAGGCAGATCTGATCTGTATAGCCATGGCACCATACGACATCATTCTTGGTATGGATTGGCTGACGCGTCACAAGGTGGTGATCGACTTCAGTCCAAGAACAGTGACGGTGACATCTAAGGGCTAGTTCGTGTGCAAGTTCAAGGGCCAGAATGACGCTGATAACGGCAAGCTGATCAATGCGATGGCTACGTTTAAGCTACTACGACAAGGTTGTGTCGGGTACCTCTGCTACTTGGATTCGCCCGCGAAAGATGGACCTGTAATTCTTGATATTCCAGTGGTCAGAGAGTTCTCGGATGTCTTTCCAGAGGAGGTTCATGGATTACCTCCGAACCGTGATGTGGAGTTTTCCATTGATCTTGAGCCTGGTACTGCGCCAATCTCTAAGGCACCGTATCGGATGGCTCATGCAGAGATGCAAGAGTTGAAGAGTAAGCTTGAAGATCTTCTCGACAAGGGTTATATCAGGCCGAGTGCATCGCCATGGGGTGCTCCGGTTTTGTTTGTCAAAAAGAAGGACGGATCGTTTCGACTTTGCATTGACTATCGAGAGTTGAACAAGGTGACGATCAAGAACAAGTATCCATTGCCGAGGATTGACGACCTGTTGGACCAGTTGCAGGGAGCAAAGGTTTTCTCCAAGATCGACCTGAGATCTGGATATCATCAACTCAGAATTCGTGAGCAGGACATTCCTAGAAATGTGTTTAGGACCATATATGGTCATTACGAGTTCGTAGTAATGCCTTTTGGGCTTACAAATGCTCCAGTTGTCTTTATGGATATGATGAATCGATGTTTTCACCAGTACTTGGACAAGTTCGTAGTGGTCTTCATAGACGACATTATGATATACTCTCCGAGTGAAGAAGTCCACGAGGAACATCTGTGGATTGCTCTGTCAGTCCTTAGACAACATCAGCTTTATGCTAAACTGTCCAAGTGTGAATTCTGGTTGAAGGAAGTGGCTTTCCTAGGCCACGTGATCAATGAGAATGGGGTTATGGTTGATCCCCAAAAGATCGAAGCTGTGGCAAATTGGACACAGCCCCAGAACGTGAAGGAGGTGCGCAGCTTTCTTGGGCTTGCCGGGTATTACAGACGGTTCGTGGAGGGGTTTTCGAAGACCGCTCTACCTATGACCAATCTACTCCGCAAGGTTCACAAGAAGTTTGTCTGGAATAACAAGTGCGAGGCCAGTTTCCAGGAGTTGAAGCGACGGCTGACCTCGGCACCCGTGTTAGCACTCCCAGAGGGGAACGACGATTATGTGGTCTATAGTGATGCTTCAAAGTGTGGTCTTGGTTGTGTTTTGATGCAGAGGGGCAGAGTCATTGCTTATGCATCCAGGCAACTCAAGACGTACGAAGAAAACTATCCGACACATGATCTTGAGTTAGCAGCGGTTGTCTTTGCGCTGAAGATTTAGAGGCATTACCTCTACGGTATAAGATGCCAAGTCTTCACTGACCACAAAAATCTCAAGTATATATTTACTCAAAAGGAGCTGAATATGAGACAACGCCGCTGGCTAGAGTTGCTCAAGGACTACGACATCGAGTTGTTGTACCATCCGGGCAAGGCTAATGTGGTAGCTGATGCATTGAGCCGGAAGACAACGCACGAGAGGGTAGTTGCTTTACTTACTGCTCAGACCAAGCTGAATCGAGAGTCGTGCGACATTGAAGTTCTGTATGATCAGCGTAGATGTTTCCTGAGTATGTTGGAAATTCAGGCTACACTACTGGATCAGATCAAGGAAAAGAAGTTGATGACATCGTCTTGGTGAAGCTAAGCAGTGAAGTGATGGATGGGAAAGCTCCCAAATTTGTGATTCAGGATGATGGATCGCTTTGGTTTCAGGATCGGATCTGTGTGCCAGACACAGAGAGTCTTCATCAGTTGGTGATGAGAGAAGCTCATTCATCTGCTTATTCTGTGCATCCTGGCTCTAGCAAGATGTACAAGGATCTCAGGAAGAAGTTTTGGTGGCCAAACATGAAGTGGGATGTAGCAGACTTTGTGGCAAAGTGCTTAACTTGCTAGAAGGTCAAGATCGAACACCGCAGGCCAGGTGGTGAGTTGCTATATCTCCCAGTGCCAGAATGGAAATGGGAGGACATCGCCATGGACTTCGTCACTGGGCTACCCAAGACTCAAAGTCAGAGAGATGCTATCTGGGTAATGGTGGATAAGCTTACAAAGAGTGTTCATTTCATAGCCATCAAGACCACATGGGAAATCCAGAAGTTAGCAGAAGTCTACCAGAAGGAGATTGTCCGCTTATATGGCATTCCTAAGACCATTGTATCGGATCGAGATGGCCGTTTCATGTCTAGGTTCTGGAAAGAACTTCACAAGGCCATGGGAACCGAGTTGAGATTCAGCACAACTTTTCATCCTCAGACAGATGGCCAGTCGGAAAAGACCATCCAGACCCTGGAGGATATGCTCAGAGCTTGTGTACTCGATCGTCCGACTAGCTGGGAAGACAGCCTGAGTCTGATTGAGTTCACGTACAACAACAGCTGGCATGCTACAATCAAGATGGCTCCATTCGAAGCTTTGTATGGTCACAGATGCAGATCTCCGATTTGTTGGGATGATAACGCCGACAAGATTCTGCTTGGGCCAGAGTTAGTCGAGAGGACAGCTTCGGACATTGCTTTGATTAGACAGAGGATGTTGACCGCTCAGAGTCGACATAAGTCGTATGCAGACAAGAAGCGTAGGAATGTTGAGTTCGAGGTCGGTGACAAGGTGTTTGTCAAGGTGTCGCCCTCGAAGGGAGTTTTCAGGTTTGGTAAGCGTGGGAAGCTTAACCCTCGCTACGTGGGACCATTCGAGATTCTGGATAGAGTGGGATCTCTAGCGTACTGCTTGGCGTTGCCGCCATCGGCTCACCCAGTGCATAATGTGTTCCACGTCTCTTTGCTCAGGAAGTACGTACCAGATGAGTCTCATGTGCTGAGCTATGAGGACATCGATATTCAGGCGAATGGTACCTATGAATAGATGTCGGTGCGCATTCTGGAGCATCGTGAGAAGCAGCTTCGCAACAAGGTCGTACTGTTGGTACAAATTTTGTGGTCGAAGTCTGGATCATAAGAAGTTACTTGGGAAACATGGGAAACCGAGTCAGATATGCTCAGGCGTTTTCCCGAGTTATTCTCGACCTAAGTTTCAGGGTCGAAACTTCTTTTAAGGGGGATGAGATGTGATACCCCGTATTTTTGTAAGCTATTTTTGGAGTTTCGGGATTTTTCCCGAGTACCCGTTTTGTACGTCTGATTTAATTCAGTGAGTTTAAGACATTCTGTAATGTTCTCTCTATCTATAATATTTTTCTCAGTGAAATAATATACAGACTACGTGCTTTGGATGTTAATACTCGTTCGTGTACGATTATTTTTATCCCGAGTTAAGTCGATATCGTCCAAAAGCTGAGAAGGGCAAGCCACGGTGGCGGCGACCGCCGCAATTAAGGCGGCGACCGCCGCGAAGGGCTCGAGGAAACAGTGCCCTCGTCTTCTAGCTGGGCGCGAAGACCAAAAAACGGCGACCGCCGCATTAAGGGCGGCGACCGCCGTAAGTTGCCCGCCATAGTGGTTTTGTGAGGCGATGACCGGGTGAATGGCGGCGCCCACCGCGAGCTAGCTAGCGGGTAATACCCAGAGGTCACCGGCGAGCCTCTGACGCGCCGATTTAGCCCTGCTCCGTCTCATTGTAGACCATCATGGTGTCCCCTTGTGCTTTGGCTATAAATTGAGGAGGTTTTGGGTCAGATTGGGCACAAATCTCAGCCTAAATCTCTCAAATATCTTCTCGCCGGAAAAGCTTGCTTCGCCGGAGTTTAGTGGTGATCGCCGGGGGTGTTGTTGGTGTGTTCCAGTAGCCCTTGAGAAGCCTCTTGGTTGCCTTTGGAGGTCAGAACCCAAGCAAGGCCAAAGGGGAGCGTTTCGCGTGTGTTTGGTGAGTTTTCTGCCCTCGCCGTTCTGTTCTGGGTTCACTGCGGCGACCGCCGTGTTCTCGGCGGCGACCGCCGTGTTCTCGGCGGCGACCGCCGTGTTAGACGTGGCGCCCGCCGTGATGAACGCGGCGCCCGCCGTGATGAACCCGGCGACGCCGCCAGAAGGTCGTGGCTTCTTTTGGCCTCGGCCCTGGGTGGTCGTTGTTCGGGCGTCGTTCCTTTCGTCTTCCTTTAGATTCGTATTGTTGTTATGTCGGATATAACGTAGGGTTTCTTTATGGGTCGACTCGAAGGTTGTTGTGCTGTTGGAGCTATACCCGTGTCGAGCCCGGAATCCCGTCGTCGTTAGGCTTGTTCCAATTCAGTGGTTCGCTCTTGCTCATTGTTCCATACTTACATTAATTATCAGTTATTTCAATTGAGTAACTAATTTGGAACGATTATTGTGTTTGTCTGAAAATGATTTTATAAACTGTTTTGGAAAATCATATAATAGGTTGTATATCCGTTAGAACAACGCTATTATTTATGATCGCCTTGTGGGCATTTATGTGGATTTATCCGAACTATTGTTGTACTGGAACTGTTTAGTTAGCACTGTTAGATAGGAACGTTACTCGGACTCTGTCCAGTCTTTTCTTTATAATCAGG
This sequence comes from Rheum nobile, assembly GCA_027886185.1. Taxonomy (NCBI): domain Eukaryota; kingdom Viridiplantae; phylum Streptophyta; class Magnoliopsida; order Caryophyllales; family Polygonaceae; genus Rheum; species Rheum nobile. Next base: position 1,316,489 of record WOAB01000065.1, read on the forward strand.
TAGAGGGGTGGCTCGTACCCATCCAATACCATTTTAAGGTCATGACCGGTCTCTTTCACAAGTGTGTAGAGGCAGGACACTTAGCTGGTGTCACAAACCTTCCGGTGTGCGTCACTCTCGACGAAACGTATACTAAGATGTGTCGTCCCAATGGTGGGGTACACATGTACAAGTCTAATAACGTGATGTGTGTTTTGAAATATAAATCAGATAAGTGCTACTCGATGCACATAATTAATAAACCTTCGGCAAGTATTACAGCTAAGTTATAGTGAAGCTAGGAAAACTCGTCTCGACTTTGATCATAGTACGTTCTCTTTCCAATCTGGATTCGCTGTATACGGTGAGGTTGGTCGTGAACCGAAGCATCTCAGTCAGCTTTTAAATCATTGTTGTATGATTCTTTAAACTTTCCAGATTTGTCATAATTCCTTAAGACTCACTTCCGTTGGAGTCTTCCTTTGAGTTGATTTCTGTAATGATTCAGTCTTCCAGAGTCTTCTCTTGTGCATACCTCTTGTTATTATTATGTAGAAGTATGAAGGTTGATTATCGTTATCGGTTATCATTCGAGAAACGATAAGTCTAACCTAATACAACTACATCGAACCTTCTGCTTTGTACCCTTGCTAGTCTATTCAAGTAGACTAACCCATGAACTTTGTTCTCCGCATGTGGGCTGGTGTCATCCGTTCGATTCGGCACATCAGATAGAAAGTAGTTCAGAAGAATAGAAGGACTATGGAGTCGACGATGGTTTTCGAATGTTTTAGTTATTTCGTTAATCAGGTTGAGATCTTTTGGGCAACGACTTTGGTTGTAATGTGTTTTATAAGACTTCCGCTATACCCTACTTTATAAGACTTCCGCTGTATTTGGTTTAAACTCTGTGTTAGCCTATTCGGGATTGGGTTGTAATCCCGTAACTCATGTTTCTTTGACAATGTTATGTATTGGAATTGAATGCTTTGATCATTATGTATCATTTGTAGTTCATAAATTGTATTTAAATGGTAAAGCCTTGGGTGATCTCGGTAAGGAACACTGGGGTCACTGGCGGTAATACCTTTCCAAAAGGGTTAAGTTTTGGGGGTGTTACACATGCACCCACCCGTATTTCCCGCCAAAGAATACGCATTTTCTTCAAATAAAAATCAGCCGTGCCGAATTCACTACAAAATATTCGGCCATGTGTAATGGGTAAAATTGTAATGTTTTTTGTGTGTGTTACTATATATACCCTATTGTAATGGGCTTATATCAAATTGTAATACTTGAGTCTATTGTAATGGTTGATGTAACGGATTTATTCAAAGGTAATAGTATTGTAGCAAAGGTAATGGTTGTGAAAGAGGGGAAAAATGGCGCAAAAAATTAAGATGCGTGGGTAATTACTAAAAACTCTAAAACTCCTTCGCCCCAAATCACAAAACATGAAATCGAAACCCTAAAGCCCCTTTCCTGCTTCTGATTTCATCCATCTTCATCTTCATCATCCCTTTGATCGATTTCAATCATATATCTCCATCTCCATCTTCATTTTCTCCGGTTTGCGACGTTCGGTGGTTGCTCAATCAGTGTGCAGTTCGGTTCAGCTACAGCAGACCCTCTGTTCCCCTTTTCAGCACAGTGCTGAGTTCCGACCGCTCGGTTGGTGGTTCAGCTCGCGGTGGTTCAGCTCGGAGCCGAGTTTCGACAGCTCAATTTGTGGCTCAGTAGTAGCAGACCGTGGTGCTCTCAGGTACCAAACTCTCAATTCCTCGATCTATCTCCTTCGCTCTTAAATCTTTGTTCGTTGTTTTTGTTTTTATTGGATTTTTTCCCTATAATTTCCTTGCTGGCTGAATTGGCCATGGCTTTTGAGGGATTTTGATCCACTAGCCTCCTCAGATTCGGAAATTTTGGGTGTAGATTGGTCTAAGTATCTGACATTGATGAACTTTGAGTTTTCTGGTTGATTTATTGTTGTTTCTGGCTGTGATTGGTTGTTCTTTCTTTGTTTTCTGAGCTGTTTGCCTTCTTGTTCATCTGGTAAATCGTAGAGTAGATGAAGTACTTTAGTTGAACTTACTAGTTTTTTGTATGGAAGATTTGGGGCTATTGGTGTAGAACATAAGTTACTATGTGAAAGTCATGATCTTTATCAAGGAAAAATTGCAATATATGAACTGAACTACTTATTCATGTGAGATTCAAACCATTCAAACATCTCTTTGGATTGCAAGCTTGTCATCTCATGATATGCAAATGCAAGATTCAGTTCTTCTTGGACATGCTGTGTAGAAATAGTGTCATATGGAAAAGAACATTTACTTACCTTTTCTACTGGTTTTAGGGGGAAGGAACTAGACCAGTAAAGGGAACTCTACAAACAAATTAAAGGCCTCAAAACTAAGACAGAGAATCTGCTCTGTTGTGATTTGAAGCTGATTACTCATTGTGAATCTGGTAAGTATTTTAATTGCTACAAATTTCCTTTTGTTTTGTGTGTTGATTGCGGTGTTTACCCATCTGGGTGTTCTTTATTTGCTAGATTTTGTGCTGGGTTTGATTCTTCTTGTCACAAATTCCCTTTGGATGAGATTATTTAATCTATTATAAACCAATTAAATGTTGTATAATTAAGAACCAGGACATGATTAATTAAACATGAATGAGTTTTAAATCTCAACTGCCATGAATTAAATTCCCAATTCTCTGACTTTTTTTCCTCTAGTGTTTAGATTACCAACTTAATTTATGAGATTTGATATAATAGGCAGTATACGACGTTAAAAATTCTAGCAACTCTATGTAGTTCGTAGCAACTCTTAGCTCAATCGTTTATGATTTTCACTCATGCATGGTTTCTCAAAATGGATGTATCCGGTTGAAAGATATCTTCGGATATTGAAGTCATATGTCTGCAATAAGAGTCAACCTGAGGGCTCCATTGTTGAAGGGTACATAGCTGATGAATGTCTAACATTCTGTGCAAGATATCTAAGTGATGATGTACTAGCCTCTAGTACTACACAATCTGCACCGAAGAAGGTTGTTGATGATAATGAGATACCACTCATGTTTCCGAGATTAGGTACTCCTATAATGGGACAAGGAAACAAAATGACAACATATGGTGCTCATAAGATCGATCTTACCACATGGGATCAAGCTCACAAATATGTCTTATTCAATTGTGATTTGGAGGAAGTTGAGAGATATATCACGTAAGAAATAAACTCACTCTGCTGCAGCTATATATGTATCTTAATTTAAGGATACTTCTGGTTATATCTTTTACAAGTAAGTTTGAGCTTAGTTTTTAATTTGATGCAGGGAACATCAACTAGTTGTGAGCCAAAACAGTAAAAGAAAACGAGATAGTACTCATATTCATAGTACAGATTTCATTCTTTGGTTCAAGGAGAAAGTTAGGTCTGAGATAGAGCAAGGTGAAGATGTGCATGAGCATATAAAATGTCTAGCAAGAGGACCATCCTTTATTGCTAGAAAATACTCTGGGTACTCTATCAATGGGTATAAGTTTCACACCATGAACCGTGATGCTAATTCTGTGACTGAAAACAGTGGAGTAACTGTGACAGCAGTGACACCGAGCTTCTCTAGTAGCAATGACCAGAATCCAACCTTGGGAGATGTCACTTACTATGGATCAATCCAAGAAATCATTGAGATCAATTATCATGGTAATAATAGTGTCGTCTTATTTAGATGTAGATGGTTTCATGCTGAAAAAGATGAATATGGGCTTACCCGAATTAATCGTAATAAGTGCATTTACAAAGAAGAGCCATTCATCTTTGCATCTCAAGCACATCAAGTGTTTTTTGTAGAAGACCCAAAAAAGAAAGGATGCCAATTTGTAGTCTAGATTCCTCCAAAAGAATTTTTTAATTGTATAGGTAAACATTATTTATAATAAATTTTTGGTCCAATTTCTGAATTTTATTTGGTTCAAGCTTTTTATTATACTAATCTGCTTTTATGTTTACTTTCTTAGGTTGACAAATGAAGAAGGTAAAATCTCAATCTGCAAGGGTTTCTGGCATTACAAATTATGAGAAACAAAGACTGAATAATATCAAGTTTAATGCGTCGAGTATGGAAGCGAAGGGATTGGGTTCTTTGGAAAAAAAATCTTGCTTTCTCAGTTTGATTCAGCTACAAGTAGAACAGTGGAAGAAAAAGACATAGATTCAGAAGATACAGATTCAGAAGACATGTTAGACGATGGAGATTACCAACCGAACCTAGATGAAGATGGCAATGAAGATGAAATGGATCTCGTTCCTAATTTGGCACCTGTTGGAAAGGTATCTTCAAAATTCAGTACATTGCATTCAATATTTGCATTTCAGAATGAAAACAGCAAGTATTTGAACTTCGGTGATCTGAAACTTAGAAGTGTCACCTAGCAATAATGGCATTACATCATTTCACAAAACTCAGAAGGTATCTTGTGTTTATCTTCTCATAATAAGTGTGTTGTTTATCTGATTGCTTCAGGGTTTGAAAAACAAAGAGAAAGACATTCAAGCTAAACAAGCGGATGTAGGAAAGATGGAACAGGTACTCCTTGTACCTATGCTTAAATTTTCTGCATGTACTAAATAGATCTTATGCAATGTCTGGCAATTTGGTACAAGTTCTGTCAATTTGGGTGTGATTTTGTTCATTTAAAAATCTGAATGTTATGCGGATCTGTAGGCTTCAAGAAAAAGACAGCTTGTTTCATATTTTGGTGAATAACACATGTATTTGTAGGCTTCAAGAAATGAAACCAGCTCAAGCATAAAGGGAAAGAAAAGACAATTACAGCAAACTGGTTCAATGGCTGATTTTGCAAAGACACAAAACAGGAAGCAATTTGCGCAGCATCATCAACAAACTATTTCAATGGCGCCTGAATTTGCAAAGACACGAAGCAAGAAGCAATTGGTGCAGCAACAACAACAAACAATACAACAAGTGCCACAAGATGTTCAACATCAACCAAGAGTGCAGGCTGAAGAACATACGAAAGATACTCAGAAAACATTATCATGTCAGAACTCCCTCCAACGAGTTCCAACTCAAAATAATAGCAAGGCCCAACCAGAAAGACCACAACAACACACCAAACAGGCGCTAGAGAGAAAGAAAATGGTGCAGGAGCAACGTCTTAAAAGGCAAAAGTTGCAAAGGGAGCAATGTTGCGCTCCTGGGTCAATGAATGATTATGCAAAACTGCGGAAAAGGCAACTAAAGAGGAGTGTTGAGCAACTTCATAGTGTTGAACTGCCTCTAACTACTTTGGTACAAGATGAAGACCATGAGAGTACGTTAAATTTCACCCATCAACATGGTTTTGAACAAGGCTCACCAAGTTGCACTGAAGCTTCAGTGCATAACCAAAATGAAGTTGGGCTTGAATGCCATGTGGAAAACCAGGATAGTACACCAAAAGGTAATTACTCCTATCATTTGGTTGACTTATGTTTTTTCAACTCCCACATTTTAGATTTTAAAATTTTTGTATAGTTGCTGGAAAAAAGAAGCATCGAGGACCAACAATGATGGTAAAGGTGCATCAACATACATATCAAGAACGTAAGGGTGTCACCCTTAACCTGAAAGGTCAACCAATTGGACCACCATCTGTTGTTACTGAACTTGCTAGCTTCTTAGGGACAATAGCAAAAGATCCTACACTTGCACCTATTAATATTGTTGATTGGAAGTGTATGCCCACAAAGGAGGATATTTGGAGTTATGTCAAGGTATAAGTGAATTAAATCTTTGTTATATTCTTTCTTGTCCTTGATACAATGCTAATTAATTTCTGATGTGAAGGAAAAATATCAAATTGCTGAAGAAGGAAAAAAGAATGTGTTGGAAACTGTCAATGAAAATTGGCGTGTTTACAAATCAAGGTTGAAGAGAAAACACTACACGCCATATGAAACTGATGAAGAGAGGTGGAAAAATCGTCCTGAGACTGTTCCTGAAAATCCATTCAAAGAATTCTTGGAATATTGGAATAGTGACGTAGGCAAGGTATTTCTGACATCGCCTTGATTTCATTAAGCTGTCAAACTTTTACTCCAACTTGTGACTATTGTTCAAAAAAAATGCAGGAAATAGCTCGTATTAATACAGCTAACCGCCAAATGCATGATGATGTGCACACATTGGGTCCTCGCTCAATTGCAAGGTTACGTCATGAACTGGTATTGTAATCTGTTCATTTTTAGATTATCATTTATTATTTCATACAAAATACATATTCTAATTCATTTTATTTCTTATTAGGAGGAAAAAAATCCAAACAAAGAGCATCCATCTGATTCAGTGATCTACAAATAATCTAGGAAAAGAAATCCCACACGTGCGTACAAGACAGATGGTTGTAAGACCAAAGAAAATATTGTAAGCTCCTGACTTTCAATCTTTGTATTCACCTGTTTTGCCATTGCCATTGCCATTGCTTTATGTTAAATATAAGCTTGACAAATGGTCATATCTATGATTTCAGCTTCCTTGCTATGCACTGGTTAGTTTAGGATTTAGCATCTTCTTTTGTGCAAGTACTGCTCTAATTATGACGGTAATATATATGTTTCTCTCTCATTGTTTCACATAACTCCAAAATATTGAAATGCTAAAAGGAAACCAGTGCATGAGCAAGGAAGCTGAAATTATAGATCGAAAGAATTGCAGTTTTATTTACAGGTTTTTTCTGTCTGAAATAGCTTGTTAATCTGGGCCTTGTAAATATACTGAATTGCTAAAAGGAAACAAAATATTGTCTGGGTTGGTAATTGTCAAGTTTGTAGAGGTAAAATACAAATTTGATTTGTGTATTACTTCTTTATATAGGAGAAAATGAATGATTTACAGTTGCAAATTGAAAAGGGAGAAAAAAACAGCAATCTAGACCCCTTTTCTGAAGTGATTGGCAAGGAGCGTAGGGGGCGGCCATTTTTGCAGGGAAAAGGACTGAAAGTATCTTCGAAAGACAAGGAAAAGAAGGGACGTTACATACTTGACGAAGAATTCTATGAAACTATGAAAGCAAAATGGACTGAAGAAGTAATTCCAACATTAGTATCCAGAATTCTATCTGAATTGCAAGCTACTCATCCTCACATTAATTTCAAAGACAAGAATTTGACATATGTACCAGCTGAATGTTCAAATCAAGCAACCAAGGAGACAAATCTGCAGAATGATGTTGAAACTCGTCATTCCCCACATGTATGACTTCTCTTTTTGCTGTTATCTAATCCTTTATGTCAGATTTCATTATCAATCGTCTTTGTGAATATGTTTAGGCTGTTGAGTATTGATTTCATTATCCTTTACTGTTAACTGACTGAGATGGTACTTATGCTAGATTGCTGAATCAATAAGACTTAGATCTAATCTTAAGTTTTTTAAATTGCAGGAAGATGATGAGGAAAATGATGTGGAAGATGATGAAGATGATGTGAACTAGCTAGTTAGCAGGTCAATCAGATGTGGTTTTGAAGCTTTTTGGTATATAATATATATTTAGCTCGCTAGATCATAGCTAAACATGAAACTTCTAGCATTTTTTATATATGATGAATATGGTTCGATCATAGAGAATTTCATATTCAGGACAAAACTTAGCGCACTTGAATGCATTTAAAATATATATCATGCATCATTTTGTACTTAAATTCTATTTAAGTATTAATATATATATAAATTTATGATAAGTTTGTTGATATATATATATATATTAGTATATGTATTTTATATAACAGGTGTACGATATAATCTTGAATATATTATATATATATATACAAATTATACATTCAAATGTAATAGATTTACTATCTAATGTAACAACTCTTTCATACGTAACATCTGTTACTGTAGATAACTAAGGTAATGCGATTATGAAATGATAATGGTTGTAACTAAGGTAATGCTATACAAGCAAATGTAATGCCTACACCAAATGTAATGGATTATGTCTACTGTAATGGATGTTATTGTAATGGATTTATATCTAAGGTAATGGTTGTAGTCAAAATCATAAAACCGTTACAATAGATTAAGAAACCATTACAATAGGCCTACGGCAGCGGCCTCTGCTGCAGCGGTGTGACATTTATTACCTTAGCTCTATTGTAATGAATTTCGGCCTTATAGTAATAGTTTTTGGCCATTACACTAGGCCAAATATTTTGTAGTGATTATTGTGTTTTTTTGGCTTTTTTAATCCGGGTCTTTAGTTTCCTTGGATCAAATGGCTCATATTCGTTCTTATTTCTCATCTAAGCTCCCTTTCTCACCGGATCCGCATTCTATTATTATAACTTATTTCTATAAAAATAATTATAATTGATGCAATGTGTAAAAAATTTGTAACACATAAATATTCATAAATGTGAAGATCATCTCTTTTAATTTTCTCTATTTTTGTTATAAATAGATTTTTTGATCCTTTAAAACATTACCAAAATACCTTATTGATGTTACCTTATCTATTTTATTATCAAGTTTGTCATACATGTGAGTATTAATTGTTCATACAAAACATTATTGTTTATCATTGCGTCTAAAATCTTATAATTACCTTAATTAATTTCATTTTTATTTTCATTTTATAGTAGTGTTGTGTCCAAAAAAGCTTAAAGTTATCACATTGAATGAATTCTAATGCTAACAAAACACATTTTGGACCAAAATTTGTTATTACATTTACATCATCTATTAGTTAAATAAGATTTTTTTAACATAACAAATAAAGTCAATAGATCTCAAGCTTATTTGAAATATAACCACTTTCTAATAGAAAATAGGTGATTCTTGATTTTCATTCTAATTTTCTAAACGTGAAAACATTTTACATGTACTCTTGATGCTAATGAGCATATATATTATCTTGAGTATTTTTTTCTCCAATTTTATAAACTATCAAATTATGATTCAGAACAAATCAAGGGGTCTTAAGCTTATATGACAATACAACATTTTCTAATAGCAAATGTGACTCTTGATTTGCATTATAATTCTCTTAACTTGAAAAATAGTCCTCAGACCAATTTAATCTATATGTACTCTTGATGCTAATGAGAATATATATTATAACGTTGATTCATTTTTCAATTTTATGAACAATCCAATCTAGCCAATAATAATTCAAAGTTTTGGGTTAAAATCTACCATACATCTTACCTCTTGTATTTCTATTTCTAAAATTTCTAGATTATTTATAGCATATTTATTAATGTGTAAAATTATCATTTATATACTAATTTGATATTTTTTATTATATATAATACATTATATTAGCCAAATAAGTAGAATATCAACTAATGTTAATATTAAAATTTATTTGATTAAATATAAGCAAATACATTAGAAATACTATTTGTTTAGACTAAATTGAGGTAATTTTGAAACTAATTGAAGGATAGACTTATAATTCTTGTAACATATTAATGAGAGTTATATCTCTAACCTAATAGAGTATTCTTGTATTCACCCCCCTAAAAAATAATATTATTGTACGAAAGCTATTTGCATCATTTCATTTTTTTAATTTTTTGATAAAAGATAGCAATTAGGATGACTAAGTATCTACAAGGCTAGTAGTAGTTCATCCTAAGGTATTCTGATGGATGAGCTAAATTAAAAAATGGTTCTCAGAGAATTTAACTAAAGGTACTACGCGGCCCGTTTTTACAATTCTATCATCCATGCATTTTATTTCATATTTTAACCCTAACTTTTTAGACTGCTTGATTTTTATTTTGACTTTTCTATCACTAACATTGTGTTATATACATGCAACTTTGAGTGTATACTCATGAATTTATATTAATTCTAATGTACGCCGGTTATATTTGAATGTTTTGTTGTAAGCACATTTTTTATTTTAAAACTTGTTAGTATTGTATAGCAATATTGATCTTATATATTAATCTAATTATTATACTTTTCTATATTGAAAGTTACAAAAATCCTTAACTTGTGTTCAACATATGATAAAAGTGATGCTCATCTTTCTCTATATAGAATTTTCATGTTATGATCAATTTGTGCATATAAATATCATGTGTATACTCGTGCATTCGTGTTGATTGTTATAATATAAACAAATCTTTTTTTCTGTAACACAAACGTAAATAGATGAAATATAATCATCATATATGTATTAATTTTTTATAAAAATTTACACATAAGAAAATTAAAAAGAGATGTGTGGGTGGTTGGTAGCAAATACATTTCAATTAGAGTTTAGAGTAACATTATAAAAGATAGTACAGTTCAAAACTTGTTTATAAGGTAACAAATAGGTGCAATAAACTGTAATAAGATTATTGTTGTAAGAATATATTATAAAGTAGTATAATTATTTTGATTTAGGCTCTTTGTTATAAAATGCATTTTAATTTGAAATTTATTAAGAATCTATACATAGCTATCTTGTTAATTTATCACATTTTTTGGTTCAATCAGTTATATAATCTATAATTCATATGGTTAGTCAAAATATTATAGTTAACATAAATACCTCTAAAAATCATCAATCAATTGATTTGTCATTTCTTCATTTATTTGTCTTCTTATTCTCTTCTTCATACAGCCTAGACACAAATAGATAAAATATGGCGTTTAAGAATAGAACAAAATTAAATCGTCAAAAAATTATCCGCCCATAATCGGTTGTTAGTGGCCTATGTAAAATAAACGCATCAGTGTACTCTATTAGACATGCAAACACAATGAATTTGCAATAGAATAAATATATACTTTAAGCTTGTAACAAAAATAAAACTTAGGCATATAGTGAATTCGAATGTAGATTTTTTTTTTATGATGATCGATTGGTCGAGTAATGACTCTTTAGTAGACCTGTAAAAATATTTGGATACAAATTAACCAAATATGGAAACAATTAGCAGATTTTACATTATTGTAAAAAAAAAGTTGAATCTATAAATAAAATTTTAGGTAAAGCTAGCAAGCACATACATTCATAGGTACATATGTCAAAAAGTACAATAATCAAAAACTATGATCTTTGATTTTGGCATTTTAGCGATTGAAACAATTTCTATGGCAAACTATATATATGATTGAATTGTGAACCCACTACAGACCTTGTTTACGTACATAATTAAGTTGTTATCATAAAGTCTACAATTACAATTTTTAATCGCCTCGCGTTACATTTTGAAAGGAAAAACGTCTTACTTAGAGTTTGAAAGACCCTTCATTATAGTAATAAAGTCATAATAAATTATGAATGACCATTGAAATGTTTTCATGTAACGATTATTTTGCCATAACTTTTTTTAACAATCATACCTAATGGGATTTGAACCCAATATATTTTTTATGGATAAACGATAAGATAAGATAGGTTGTATGATGCGCCCCTACCCACCATGAATGCCACAAATGAAGAAGAGGCTATGAGCATTCGCTCAGAAGGCCCGATCACAAGAGCACGCGCTAAAGCCATCGCCAACGCAACGCAATCCTTGATTGCTCGCGTCGTCGCCAGCCAGGGCACACAAGACATCGCGTTCTCTTTGAAGCGTCTTCAAACAAGCCCAGAGAACGCGTTCTTTGTCTATCTTCTCTCAACCATCCAATGAACGCGTTCTGTTGAACTGAATGTATTCTCTTAAGACATTAGTGTTTTTATTTCCTTTTGGGGCGTGTGTTCCACGCATGTTGCGTGGGCCGGCCCACTAATCAAGACTCGGCCCATCCGAGTTCCACGACCTAGCATAAAAGGACAACTCGTTCTTCTATATTAGGTTACGTTCATTTTTAATCAAAGCCTGAGTATTGAGAGCCTTTTTCCTCCTCCCCTTTGATCGAACGTCAAACACTCTCTGTCTTCTCAACCCCTTCCTCTGCCGCCGACGCTACGGCCACCACTCGATCTTCATCGAGATTATCCCTCCGTTGCCGACGCTACGGTCAATAACTCGATCTCTTTCGAGTCGTTCTCCTCCGCTGCCGCCTTCCAAAGCCTGCGATCCACCCTATCATCCTCCAGCAAGACGCGCGCGACTTCCCAAACAAGATCTGAGATCCTTCAATCCTAGTAAGAATGCATCAACTGGCATCAGAGCCTTTGATCTTGTAAGTCGCTTATCAAGTTCTCAATTGTTCACGAATTTTTTTTAACTCACCCATCATCCTTGCTTTCGCCATAATCACTGGATTTTTTTTTCTCTCTCATACACATGCTTGTCCCATCGGTGTCTACAAGAGAATCTCTTGGCCGATAATTGTTTGATCACCTAGCGAAAATTGTGTGATTTGTTTGCATGAAATCTGCGTAATTAATTCGAAAATTGCCTTAATTGATCGCGTGAATCTCGCATTCATATCTTGCCATATTTGCTTGTGTGACCGTCATAAATCTGCATTACACTTTCTCTCTCCTATCGCGTAAATCTAGCGATTTCATTCCTTAAGTTACTTAGCCGTTTATTTTTATTTTATTTTATTCTTATCCGATCTTCATTTAAGACTAAGATCTCGGATTTGAATTTCAAATTCAAAAAAAAAACAAAAAACAAGTCGCATATCAAAAAAAAAAAAGAACGCGACTTTCAGAAACAAGAGAAGTAAAGCCAAAATAAGGCAACCTTCTTCCCTCAACGGCTAGACTCATCTTCTTCACCTCTCCACCGTCTAGTGCCACGCGTGTAAGTGTGTCTTATGTGTACGCATTCTTTACGCAAGAGGTAAAGACTTCTTTCTTTTGGTTTTGTTGCTTTTGTGCTTGCATATCACACTTGCTTTGCTTGCCTACTAGCCGCCCTCAAGGCCAAAAGAATGCGCTATCCTACGTGAACACTTGTTACTTGCTGAGTGCTTACTTGTTCATTGGTTTTATATTGTCTTTTGTTCATTTTTACTCGCGATGGATGGACATATTGTTATAGGTAGCCTTATGGCACCCACTAGTGGGAATGTTCAAGGAGACGGCAACAATCATCCCCCACAACAACAACAGCTCGCCCAACATGAAGTAGTGCCACTCGCAAATCCTCCAACAGAACCCATTCTGGAGCTCTCGGAGGAACAACGCGAGATCCAAGCCCTTCGGCGCCAACTTGCCGAATTCCAGGCAAGGGAACGTGCTGCGATGGTACAACCAATACCAACTTTGCAAATACCCATGGATCCTCTAGTCGCACCGCGACAAACATAAGTCGGGCCAAGAAAACAACGCGTCGACAAGGGCAAAGGATTGATGCCCTCATCCTCCAACTTGCAACCGCGTCTTCAACGGATCCAATCCGTGATAGAAAGCCGCCAAGGCTACGTCTCGCATCGCGACCGCTATGCACCACAGGTAACACCAGTCCGCGATGAAACCGACTCCGACCGCGAAGAGGTTTCCCATGGTGAGTTTTCTAAACCTTATGATTTCAATGACAGGTACAAAGTCAGAGGAACAAGGCGCCAATGCGAGATTGCCTCTACACCGCTAGCCGGCAGAGCCAGACGAGCAGAACGCGACGAAGGCAGACCGCGACGATCCAATCGCGCCCAAGACGCAGTGCCACGTCAACGTCGCCATGCTCCCACCCCAGTCCCATTCAACGTGGAGGACCATCTGGTCCACCAAAGTATGCGGACGCCTCACTATGGCTTAGATGGCTACTTCTCTCACACTCCTCTCCACCAAGATGAGTTCGAGGAGTTTGATGATGAAGAGATGGAGGACTCAGGGATGATCAATCCTAGGAATTTCTACCTCCCACTCGGTGATCCCATGGAGTTGCAAGACCGCCTAGCCGATTGGATCTCTCTAGCTAGGCTCAACCAAGGCCCAGCCATGGCCAACGCATACTTCGATAGGCGCGATGAAATGCAGAGGAGGCAAGACATGCCTTATGTTGTTCACCGCGATGCGCCACCCCAAGGACACCAACGCCGTAGATGCGCCCAGGGGAGGGAGCAACATGCCCCATTTGACAATCATCCCGGCAATGTTGACGCGCGAAGGCACCAGCAAGGGCATGCCCAGTTCCCTCAAGCCCAAGGCCACGCGTATGCCCCCTTGGACATCCCAGCACCGCGATTACAACATTGGCCTCAAGCCCATGTGCCCAGGTTCAATCGCCACGATATCAAGGTAAAAATTGAATTTTTTATTGGTGAATACAACCCTGCAGTTTTTCTTGAATGGTTGCAGGCCACAGAGTACACCTTGATCTACTGCCAAGTTCCAGAAGATGACTACGTGGCCGCCGCCACTGTCCACTTTCGAGGTGCCGCGAGAGTTTGGTGGCACCGATTTATGGATGATCGCATCAGGAGAAATTTGGTGCCTCTCACTGAATGGCACCAGCTCAAGTTCGTGATGACCCTCAAGTACGTGCCATAAGACTATAAGAACCAAATGCGCCTGGACATTGCCATGGCGAAACAGGGTTCGAAGACACCTCTTGAGTTCTTCTCGCAACTCGAGGACATGTATTACAAGGCGTCCATTAGCGTGGCTCCCTCCATGATGCGGACGAAGTTTTTGAGTGGTCTCAACACCAACATCCGAGACCAATTGGAGATCCTCCCGATCAAGGACCTCAACACGCTCACGCACACGGTAATGCAACTCCACAACCAGATAGTGCGAAAGCGTCAAGGACCCTACCAACCCTATGGTCAAAAAAGGTATGACTCTCAAACTAGTCAAGTTCCTTCTACTAATGTGCGCGGTCCTCCCCCAGGAACCACCGCATCAAATCACAACAGACTAGGAAAGACCGTGACAATACCCAGCATTGTTCCACGCGCCCAACCACCAAAGGGTACATCACCAACCCAGGAACGCGCGCATGATATAGAATGCTTCAAGTGTGGAGGCAAAGGCCACATCATGAAGAGTTGCCCCAACAACAAGAAAGTTCTCTTCTCCACAACCTCCGCCGGTTATGAATCTTTTGAGGAGGACGACACCGCGCTTGAGACAATCGATGACGGGTTCGAAGATGACGAGGAGGCTTACACCTGTGAAGCCACCGTGTTGCATGAAGGCACAACTCTCAGCCTTGTCATGCGACGTTTGCTCACTGTCAAGGAAGCAACGCTGGGTGATCAATGCGAGAATCTTTTCCACACTCGTTGCTTGGTCAAGACCGCGACCTTAAGCGTCATCCTTGATGGAGGCAGCTGTTGCAACATCATTAATGAGAAGGTGGTCACTCATTTCAACCTGCCAACCACTCCTCACCCACAACCATACGGCCTCCAATGGATTTCATCGAGTGCTGGTAACACTGTAACTCGTCAATGTCTAATTTCCTTTTCCATTGGTCAATATACAGACTTTGTCCTATGTGATGTCATTACCATGGATGCGACACATCTTTTGTTGGGTCGCCCATGGCAATTTGACAGGCGCGTTCTTCATGATGGGTATTTAAACACTTATGTGTTTACTTACCACAGGAAGCGCGTCACGCTCTTACCTATGACCCCCCATGAGATTTTATAGGACCAGGTTGAGCGTGATAGACAAAAGGCAATTGAAGCCTCACAGCAACAGGCCAGCAGTAGCCCGCATTCTGCGCTTGGGAACAAAGACGCAACCAAAGAAAATGCATCGATGGAAAGAATGCGCTCCAAAGAAGGGTCAAAGACCGCGCCGAGCAACAACACATTGAAAGGCACCTGTGAGCACATGCTGCTCCTGGCGCGGCCAAGTGACCTCACTGCCCCTTTGAGTGGCAAGGCACCCTGCTTCCTTCTAGTGCCAACGCCTTGTACCCAAGAGGCCCCCATACTGGAAGCCATGTCGACCGAGATCTCTGAGTTTCTTGAAGAGTTCAACGACTTGTTCCCAGAGGAGCTTCCCCAAGGCCTCCCCTCTTTGCGAGGCATTGAGCACCAAATTGACTTGGTGCCTGGTGCCTCCCTTCCCAATCGAGCTGCTTATCGCGCTGGCCCAGATGAAACAAAGGAGCTCCAACGCCAAGTCCAAGAACTTCTGGATCGCGGCTACGTGAGGGAATCCTTAAGCTCTTGCGCGGTCCCAGTGATCCTCGTTCCGAAGAAGAATGGCTCGTGGCGAATGTGTGTGGACTGCCGCGCCATCAATCAGATCACAGTCAAGTACAGGCACCCCATACCGCGCCTTGATGACATGCTAGATGAGTTGCATGGCGCGACCCTATTCACCAAGATTGACTTGAAGAGCGGATATCACCAGATTCGCATGAACGAGGATGATGAATGGAAGACCGCGTTCAAGACAAAATATGGTCTCTATGAATGGCTAGTCATGCCTTTCAGCCTCACCAACGCGCCAAGTACCTTCATGAGGCTCATGAACCATGTTTTGAGGGACTTTATGGGGAAATTCGTTGTAGTGTACTTTGATGACATTTTGGTCTATTCGCGTAGTCTTGAGACTCATGTACAACACCTTAGGCTCGTGTTAGAGTGCTTGAAACGCGAACATTTGTATGCCAACCTTGGCAAGTGTCGATTTGCCTCCGACACTACAAACTTCCTCGGCTACGTGGTCTCCAAGGACGGACTACGCGTTGATGAGGAAAAAGTGAAGGCCATCAGAGATTGGCCAACACCCACAACGCCAACAATGGTTAGAAGCTTCCTTGGCTTGGCTGGCTTCTACAGGCGTTTTGTTCGCGACTTCATCTCCATCGCCGCGCCATTACATGAACTCACAAAGAAGGGCACCGTGGTGATTTGGAAGGAAACACACAACAACGCATTCAACGCGTTAAAAATAGACCTATGCAACGCGCCACTGCTACAAATTCCCGACTTCAACAAACACTTTGAAGTGGAATGTGACGCGTCAAATGTGGGGATTGGTGGAGTGCTCCACCAAGAGAAACGGCCCATCGCGTTCTTTAGCGAGAAGCTCACTAGGGCCACCTTGAATTACCCCACATACGACAAGGAGCTCTACGCGCTCGTTCACGTCCTGAAGACATGGCAGCACTACCTGTGGTCACGCGAGTTCGTGATCCACTCAGACCACGCGGCCATCAGCTATCTGAAGAGTCAAGCACACCTGAGCCGCCGCCATGCTCGCTGGGTGGAATTTATGGAAACCTTTCCTTACGTGGTGGTGCATAAAAAAGGTAAGGAGAATGTGGTCGCCGACGCCCTTTCTCGCACTGATTAAGGATTTATATCTGCTTGATCCTTTCTTTAAGCCCATTGTTGAACAATGCCTTAGGGACCGCGAGTTCGAAACCTACTTATTCCATGAGGGTTACCTTTACAAAGCATGCCGTTTGTGCATTCCTAGCTCACCAATTAGGAAACTCCTCACCCAAGAAGCCCATGAAGGCCGCGGTCATTTTGGGGTCACCAAGACATTAGCTGCTCTTCGCGAGCATTTCTTTTGGCCGCGTATGACCACCCAGGTGACGCATTATTGTACTAGTTGTGTCACATGCCAACGCGCCAAATCCACTTCCCATCCCTATGGTCTCTACACGCCTCTACCCATTCCCTTAGGCCCTTGGGAAGATTTGTCTATGGACTTCATCACAGGTTTACCACTTTCTCGCCGGGGTAAGGATTCTATCTTTGTAGTTGTAGACAGGTTTTCCAAAATGGCCCATTTTATCGCGTGCAAAACCACACACACTGCCAGTGAGATCGCCGCATTGTTGTTTGACATGTGGTCCGTTTACATGGGATACCGCGAACTGTAGTGAGTGATCGCGATACAAAATTTGTAGGAATTTTCTGGCGAACACTTTGGGGGAAGTTGGGAACCAAACTTTTGTACTCCACTAGCTACCACCCCCAAACTGATGGTCAAACTGAGGTGACCAATCGAACCTTAGAAGCCCTGCTTAGGACCATGCTCAAATCCAACCCAAAACGTTGGGAGGACTTACTTGCCATTGTTGAGTTTTCTTATAACAGGTCCAGGCACTCAGCAACAAAGCTCACTCCTTTCGAAATGGTGTATGGAAGCAACCCATTGACTCCGCTGGACATGCTACCGCGTCCACTGAAGGATACTGAGCACCCCACCGCGGCCAACCGCGCCGCGATGATCCAGGAGTTGCACCAAAGAACGCGAGCACAGCTGGAGCGTCGCGCTGAACAGTATGCCACACAACACAACCGGGGGCGCCGCCGCGTTATATTTGCCCCAGGAGACTTGGTGTGGGTGCACCTTCGCAAAGGTCGTTTTCCAGCAAAACGCAAATCCAAGCTGGCCTCCCGTGGTGATGGCCCTTTTCCAGTTATGAAGGCCATTGGGGACAACGCATATGAGATCGCACTGCCGCCAGACTACGGTGTCCACGCGACCTTCAACGTAGCTGACTTGGAGCCTTATGTGGATCCTAAGTTCGATGATGGTGAAGCGAGGACGCTTCACAGCCAAGTGAGGGAGGGTGATGCGCCCCTACCCACCATGAATGACACAGAGGAAGAAGAGGCTATGAGCATTCGCTCAAAAGGCCCAATCACAAGAGCACGCGCTAAAGCCATCGCCAATGCAATCCTTGATTGCTCGCGTCGTCGCCAGCCAGGGCACACAAGACATCGCGTTCTCTTTGAAGCGTCTTCAAACAAGCCCAGAGAACGCGTTCTCTGTCTGTCTTCTCTCAACCATCCAATGAACGCGTTCTGTTGAACTGAATGTATTCTCTTAAGACATTAGTGTTTTTATTTCCTTTTGGGGCGTGTGTTCCACGCATGTCGCGTGGGCCGGTCCACTAATCAAGACTCGGCCCATCCGAGTTCCGCGACCTAGCATAAAAGGACAACTCGTTCTTCTGTATTAGGTTACGTTCATTTTTAATCAAAGCCTGAGTATTGAGAGCCTTTTGCCTCCTCCCCTTTGATCGAACATCAAACACTCTCTGTCTTCTCAACCCCTTCCTCCGCCGCCGACGCTACGGCCACCACTCGATCTTCATCGAGATTATCCCTCCGCTGCCGACGCTACGGCCAAGAACTCGATCTCTTTCGAGTCGTTCTCCTCCGCTGCCGCCTTTCAAAGCCCACGATCCACCCTATCATCCTCCAGCAAGACGCGCGCGACTTCCCAAACAAGATCTGAGATCCTTCAATCCTAGTAAGAACGCATCATTGTAGTTATATTTTTTGGTACATAACACTAACTTATGATAAAGTTGGAAAATATTTTAATTATTTACATCATATGCAGAGTATAATGTAGGAATAAACCAGAAAAAAGAAAAAAGAAAAAGAAAAAAAAGAGTAGAATGTATGTTTTACGGAGAAACAAACAATTTATTTTTATTAGTATTATTATTATTATGTTTAGTAGATGAGTTTGTTTGATTGTATTATTTATAAGTATTTCATATAAATCTATAGTACATTTGATAATATTGATATAGATGATAGTAAAAAAAATTGAAAACAATTTTTATTAATTAAGAGAATGGGCATTGATTGCCAAAATATCTACTTTATATGTATATAGATAGATAGATATAGTGATTTGAGTAACTAATTAATATAAATAAAAAAAAATAATGAAAGATAAAATAGTAAAACAAAGTTGTTAAAAAAAGGGTTTGAACGCTAGACCTCTTGTATTATGAGAGTGTCTTTAACCATTGAACTATATTAGAAGATTTAGTTTGTAATGAAAGATCAACAAAAAATAAGCGATAATGTTTCATATTTATTGAGCATTAATTGCACATTCAGTCTACTTTATATATTTACTAGAAATCATATGGAAAAAGAATAAATTTAATTATCTAAAAAATTATAAACATTAATATTACAATTTAATTGATTAAAAAGTATCCTGATGTAAACTTGATCTAGTAACGATTTCATCACCAAAAAATAAAGTTATGTTGGTAGAGATGTAAACTTGATCAATATCATATATATAATTGTTTAATATTAATTGTTATGAATATTATAAAAAAATTTGAAAAATGAATTTTTGACGATGAAATTGATCAGGTAAATTAAATAATAATTATGCACATTGTACTTCATTTTTAACAAATTCATCCCAATATCTAGAATTGTTTAACTTTGTAGGAGACTTGACTGCACTACATAAAAATTCTTCAATAAATGTCTACCTATATAACAAAAATGTTATATAAATTATATAAGATTAGCATTGGCTATTTTTTCAAAGGGGTTGTCTAAGGTTATATGAATATCTAAATATGAACAGATTGCAAAAATTCTATGACTTCATGAATATACTTATACTAAATAACATACCTTATATTATTACCACTCAAAATCTTCTAAGAAAATGATCACTCAGCATTTATTAAATTAATATCATTGCAAAATAATATATGATATATGTCAAGTAATATCAAAAGATTTCGCCTCGTTACTGAAAAAAATAGACTTCTTTCGTATGATAGAAAAATAACTCAAGTTTTTTTCCGATAATAATTATCAAAGGTAATATTTTTATGTCAGTATTTCTAATTTTCTTATTAACACTATTTTTTTATATATCTTTATATCTAAATATAATTACATTTTTTAAGGACATGAGGTAATCAATCTCTTTTTTTTGGTACGGATGTAATAGATCTCTACAAACAATGATTAAAAGATAGGTTGTATATCTTTGACCCAAAACAAAAGATAGGTTATATATTCCTTCATATAGTTTTTTTTTCTAGGATCACTAAATTATCAAATAGAGTTTAGGAAAAGTAATTGAGAATCATTTGATGTCTAAGAGCATCCATAAAAGAAGTTCTAGGATTTCTCACTTGTTACATTAGGAAAAAAGAAAAGAAATTAAAGCCTTTAATTATCTGAATGAGTTTCTTATTTGACACTCGAAGTCTCTACTGTAACTCTGCAAAAGACTTTCATTTGACAATAAGAAACTATTTTTCTGAAAATTTCTAACACACATTACTTTTTTTTTATTTTGGTTTGAGAAATCCCTGGAACCTCCTTTATGGACGATTTTCCCCTCTCGCTTTATTCTGATCTATTTTGAAGCCGTATATAGTCAATAGTGATTTATTTTGAGCAAAACACTTCACAATATATATCATCTTCCTTTTTAATACAAATCTTAACATTCTTCAAAAAATAGTATTTGAGAGGTGATTGTATTTTTTAATATAAAATATCAAGAGTTATATAGGAATAGAATAATTACATTGGATTAATAAAAAGAATTGCATAGTAAGGTATTGTTGTTGCATTTATAGATTTTACTCTTAGAAAATTGGAATCAACTTTCATTTGACACTTGCTTTATTTTTCTTTACATATGTTTCATCCTTCACATCTATGTGAGACTTGTAAATTGTGTAAAATTTGACACAAACATAGTACCTTGTGTTATGAAACTAATCATTTTTTTCATAAACCAAAATTTAATTATAAGCTGAAAGATATTGTTAAAAAATAATCTATTGATATGCATGGATGTTTAATGTACGTGTTTGTTTCAGTATCATCCTTCAAGTAATAGATGTTTCGGAAAATATTACAATATATAGTAGAAGATCATTAGATGTGAAAAAAATATACATTTGAAATTTGAATGTGTACGAATGATGAATTTCATCGTGGACGGCCTACCATGCATGCCCATTGAAGATTTTGCTTCAATAATAGCAATGATCTAACATACGTATTTTTTATATAATGGTTGTCCTAGCCTGTGTTAATATTTATTTTATGCATATAGTGGTGTTTTATTTCCCAAATGAGTTTAACTAATAGTTTTTCATATTCTTTATGTAATGGGTGTTTTTTCCTTTTTTCAACCATTTCCAAATAAATAGTGTGATTTTAAAATTTAAATTCTTATTAATTTAATATGATCATATTGTAACTTTTCAAAATAAATGTTGTTTAAGTAAATCATTGTATAATACAATAAAAAATATAGATATGGAAAAAAGTACTAATGTAATAAAATAATATTTGATATTGTGACAATTTTTTTATTTTTTATAAGGAATATGCGTTACGAAATTAATTGACATTAATGAAATACACCAAAGGTTATATAAATGGCAAAATGGTAAATAAGAATTTTGTAATTTTTCTTAAATCATAAAAAAGAGAAATTTTGGGATTTTGGGGATAAAAATGAGAATTAGGGAAATTAGAAAATCAGAAAAGGGGGCAGATTTGGAGGAGGCCTTGTCTTCTTCTTCAGGTGAGCTCCGTTGAGCTGTGCTCCTCCGCCTCCCTGCCCAGCCATCGTCTTCTCCGGCGAGCTCGACCCGGACCGCTGTCCGCTTCCTCCTCTGTTCGTGGCTGCTGTCGTGGAGCTGCTGCTGAAGGTCGGAGCTGCTGTGGAGCCGTTGCTGTTATGTTCGTTGTTGTTGCTGGAGTGCTTGCTGTTGTTGCTACTGTGAGCTCCGACGAGGAGATGCCAGTTCCGGCGACAGAGGCGAGCCACGGCTGAGGCGAGACCGCGAGCTGCTGATGCGAGGCGCATCGATTTGTTGGTGTGAACTACAGCGAGCTGTAGCGCGAGACCGCGGTCGAGGCTATGCAAGGCTCGGCTCTTGCGTGGCCTGCTGGTGCTGCTCCTCCGGCGATGAGAAGCCCCATCCCGGCGGCGAGAGCAAGGTGTCGTCGAGGTAAGATGAGGTTCTTCAATTAGGTTTGTTTGGAGTTCAGAAATTTTGTTGAATGTTGTATATGATGGGCTGTTCGTGGACAGATGTGGAGAATGGCAAGGATGGCGCTCGACTATGAAGTGTTTGGCTGAATTCGGTGGGTAATTGTGCAGCAACTTTGGATTAATGAAGTAATGGAATTTGGGGTGGAATTTGGGTGTGATTTGGCCTAATTAATTAGGTATGATTAGGGTTTGAATTTGGGGGTTTTTTCGTAGTGGATTTGTATGAGTTAATTAATGCCAGGGATTTGCTCGGATTGATTTCGCAGGTTCGTTCGAGTTGGTTGGAGATCTCTGAGGTCGTGGTTGTCGAGCTTGAGGCAAGATAAATCTTGCTAACCCTTCATATATTTTATAAAATTACTTTTGTCCCTATATTGATTCAGTAATTGATTTAGCCTTGTCTGAGTAAATTATTTTGGTTTATTAGTTGTGAAATTTCTTGGTTGAATATGTGTGTTTGTCGACACCTGTGTGTGTTGGCGGTGGTGTGTTGGATTGTGTGCATAATTATTGGTCGTGCATCGGATACCAGTTGTGTGTTTTGTTGTTGGTCTTGTGCTGGGTATTGATTGTTTGCTTGGTTGTTGGCAGATATTGGTATGTGTTTGGTTACTGTTTTGTGTAGAATATTGGTTGTTGCTTGATTGTTGGCAAATATTGGTTATGTGCTGGATTATTGAATGCAGAATTACGTAGTTGAATATATGTGTGTGTGTGTGTGTGAATGTGTGGGTGTGTTAGTAATTGTCTCGTGTTGTGTTTGATTGAATGTGATGTGGTAGTTGGTCATAACTAAATGTGGATTGATTGTTGTGGATTGATGGTTATGAATTGATTGTTGTGGATTGATTGGATTATTGAATTTAAAGTTGCTTGGTTGATTATATATATGTGTGAATATGTGTTAATCGTTGTCGTGTGTAATAATTGATTGGGTGTCGGATTGGTGATGGTTGGTTATGGAGCCGGGGTGAGGGTGTGACCTCATCCGACCGCGTGAGGGTGTGACCTCCGTTCGTTAAGGCTAGGGTGGATGGTTGAAAGTCCCATCCAGAGGTGGGTTGGATTGGAGGTGTTGGTTGGTTGCCTTGTGTCGTGTTTGATTGGATGTTGGTGTGATAGTTGATTGTAACTAATTGTGAGCTTGGTTTCCCACTTTAAGGGTGCGGGCTAACATGGAATAGGTTGGGACTGGGTGGCACCGGAAGGGGTGACTGGTCCAGGTCCTCCATGGTTGGTTTCCCACTTTAATGGTGCGGGCCAACACGGGATAGGTTGGGACTGGGCGGCGCCGGTTGCTTTCCCACCTTGAGGGTGCGGGGCACGGGGTGGCTGGTCCAGGTCCTCCATGGTTGTTTTCCCACCTTGAGGGTGCGGGGCAACATGGGATAGGCCGGGGCATTGATCGTCTCACCCGTTTGCTTGATAATTGTGTGTGATTGACTGTTACGCGTGCGTTGGCAATTGTGTGTGGTTGACTGTGGTTTGTGTGTATTGACAGTTGTGTGTGTTGGATTGTGTGTGTTGACTTTTGTGTGTGTATTGACAGTTGTGTGTGTTGGATGGTGTGTGTTGACAGTTGTGTGTGATTGGATGTTGTGTGTGATTGGTTGTGTTTGTGATTGGCTGTTGTGTGTGATTGGTTGTTGTGTGTGTGTTGACAGTTGTGTGTATTGACCTTTGTTGTGTTGGCAGTTGTGTGAGTTGGATTGTGTGTTGACAGTTGTGGGCGTTGACAGTTGTGTGTGTTGACATTTTTGTGTAGTGACAGTAGTGAGTTCGGTATGTTTGGTTAGCCTTGGTTACATGTTGGTAGTAAGATATGTATATATGTTTTGTAAGTTGATAATTGAGGTGTTAATAGTAGAGAAGAAAATTAGATTAGATCGTTTTATTCATTTATACTTGTGATGAGGTTGAGGTTGGATTGAAAGAGGTTAGTATAGTGTAGAGTTGGATAAGAATGGGTAATTGATTGGTTATGTGATAGTGGGTGTTTGTGTTTTGACGTGTGATTGGTCTTGGTTGGTTGATATGATTATGATATAGTTATGATATATATATATATATATGTATATATATAATGTGTGGCATGTTGTTATTTGGCATGAGTTGGTTGTTGTGATAATTTTCTGGTGTTAAACTGTTTTGGCTTATGGAGTTTTGCCAGTCTTTCGTAAGACTGACCAACTTCGGTTTACGTGCCGTAGTTGGCTGGGGTATCGGGTCCCCCTGTCAATCAGGCTTGCAGGTTTGCAGCAACAAGCGGGTTCTGGATCACAGATTGGTCTTCACAGTTAAAGATTTAGTTTGCATCAGATTTGAAAATGTTGTATTCGCTTCCGTGTTTTGGATATAAATTGATGCATTAAACTGATGACAGGTTTAAGTGTTGTTTCAAACTTGAAAAGGAATTTTGATGTTGATAACTTTTGTGTAATTGGAAGAGTTTTGGATTTCTTTTCTTTTAAAAACCGCCTTATAGTCTTTCGGGACTATGGCACTATAGCACCTCTGGCCCGGGGTGTTACAATTAATTATCTGGTTATCTTGTCATCAATTCTACATTTTTTAATTACTGTAATTTTATTTAATGTTTCATATGTGTGATCTTTTAATAAAATAAATAAAAAATTATAAAGTTGCTAAATTATCGAAATATTAATAATATATATAATTTAATATGGAAAACATCACGATATATTAAAATATTATTATAGATAAATAAAAAATAGGAAAAAAGGAATATGTATGTTTGATCACTTTCTATATAGAAACTGCATACTACAATTTAATCAATCCCAAAAACATCAAGTTTGCTAAATACAATTTAGCATGTATTAACTGTATATTACAATTCAATCAAACATACATGATCTCTAATCTATTAACAAATTCAACATGAATATGTCAAGACAATATAAAGTTATTATAAGTAAATTAGTTTCCATGAACACTAATCAAAAGACACATATACACCATTTTTTTAAATATAAAATTAGAATTTAAACTGATTCTTCTTACTTTAAAAATGTATGAAGTCCTTTAGACGTGCTCTTGAACTCAAATCTTCTTTGTCCTTTGAACTCATATCTTCTTTGTGTTAGATTTGCTTCATAGTTGGCCACGTTTCGATCAGCTTCTTTTTCCTAAATAAAGTATATTGACAAATTCAACAAATATCAATATAATATAAAACCTTTTTATGCACAAACTAATTTTCCGAAATACTAAATGAAACATATACATTATATATTGCTTGTGAAACTAAAATTAAACATTATATAGTGCTTACTCGAGCTCTCTATTTTGTTGTTGGCTTACTACATGTGACGACTCCTCTTTTGCTTAATTTCTTGAGTATCTGCAATTCAAAGCATCAAACTTCCTTTTCCCAGTAATCCTCCTTTTTAAGGCAAAAAGTGCGGTGAATGTAAAAGGTTGGCTAATGCAGTTTAAGCGATTAATTGCTCCTACTTAATGTATTTAGTCAATTTCAAGCCGTTTCACTTTTACAAATCTCCTCTCATTCAACAAAATTTAGAAACGGTTCATCGACTAATTGGATCACGTGATTAAGGATAAGAAGAGAATAATTATATTTGTAATTTTTATGAATAATAATTTGTTTTTTTCTCAATTACAACACTAACATCATTTTATTGTATTTACACGTCAATTTCTACGCAATTGGTATGATATTTCATCACACATTCATTTAACTGTGTTAAAAATGCAATACATAGAAACTAAACTCAACACCTATAATTGTAAAACATGACCATGAATAACCATTGACTTAAAGCTTACTTTATATCTTTATAGATATAGTAGAAATATTACATACGTTTACATAACTATTTTAGGTTATATAATTGGTAGGTTATATATTGGGTTTTAAATTTATATTTTGAATGCTAATTGTGTATCACTAATTTTTAAGTTTAATGAATGGTGCATTCATTGCTAAAGAAAAATTATATACGTTTACGAATTGAAGATGTAACTATTTTAGGTTATTCATTGTTAATTGGATAATTTGTTTACTCTATAGATTACAAAAAGTCATTGAATTATGATGCATACATTAAATTGAAGGGCATTAATTGGACATTTTGACTACTTTATATATTTATATATAGATTGTGTTCGTTGAATAAGATTGTGTTGTAGTACATAATATATGTCTAGGGTTAAGAGTTATGTGCCTAGCTAGAGAACTTTCAATCAAACAAATATTTTGATATTGTGTGCCCCATCATTACCTCATACATGGTTGTTTAGTGTCTTCATAAGGTATTTCAATGTTCCAATAACCCTATATAAGAGAGGATGGATTACATTGTAATATGCAATGATAAATCATAAAATTACTGTAAGGATCAATCATAAAGCCTGAACACCTTAGAAAATTGTTGCATACCATATTATCCGATAGAATGAAGTATGTGCTCTTGTACATACCGAGCATGTTGAACACATCTCATTTTCTCATTTTTGACAAACCATAACTTGGATGTCACAACTTATCCCCTTAGTGAAATGGTTAAGTGGTATATGTTCTTTCCTTGGTTCTTTTTGCTATAGGAAGAAGAGATGAACTGGAGTGAAGGGGGTGTTCATTTGGCTTTCATATATAGGTGGGAATGAGGTAAGAGGAATGCTAATGTGATTGAATAATATTAATGACAAAACATTTTGGTTTCACAGCTATTTCACTACCAATGGATAGACGTTTGAGTGGTCATACATATTAATATATATTTATAGTCGTTAAGTGGTTGTATTTTTACAATTACGACATTAAATTATTTTAGATTTTATGCTAGACAGTTGTTTTGGAAGGAATGTAAAAGACCATTTAGCAGTTAACTCATTTATGTAACAAGATGTCATTCCAAAATGATTAAAAGATAGGTTGTATATCTTTGACCCAAAACAAAAGATAGGTTATATATTCCTTCACATAGTTTTTTTTTCTAGGATCACTAAATTATCAAATAGAGTTTAGGAAAAGTAATTGAGAATCATTTGATGTCTAAGAGCATCCATAAAAGAAGTTCTAGGGTTTCTCACTTGTTACATTAGGAAAAAAGAAAAGAAATTAAAGCCTTTAATTATCTGAATGAGTTTCTTATTTGACACTCGAAGTCTCTACTGTAACTCTGCAAAAGACTTTCATTTGACAATAAGAAACTATTTTTCTGAAAATTTCTAACACACATTACTTTTTTTTTTTTGGTTTGAGAAATCCCTGGAACCTCCTTTGTGGACGATTTTCCCCTCTCGCTTTATTCTGATCTATTTTGAAGCCGTATATAGTCAATAGTGATTTATTTTGAGCAAAACACTTCACAATATATATCATCGTCCTTTTTAATACAAATCTTAACATTCTTCAAAAAATAGTATTTGAGAGGTGATTGTATTTTTTAATATAAAATATCAAGAGTTATATAGGAATAGAATAATTACATTGGATTAATAAAAAGAATTGCATAGTAAGGTATTGTTGTTGCATTTATAGATTTTACTCTTAGAAAATTGGAATCAACTTTCATTTGACACTTGCTTTATTTTTCTTTACATATGTTTCATCCTTCACATCTATGTGAGACTTGTAAATTGTGTAAAATTTGACACAAACATAGTACCTTGTGTTATGAAACTAATCATTTTTTTCATAAACCAAAATTTAATTATAAGCTGAAAGATATTGTTAAAAAATAATCTATTGATATGCATGGATGTTTAATGTACGTGTTTGTTTCAGTATCATCCTTCAAGTAATAGATGTTTCGGAAAATATTACAATATATAGTAGAAGATCATTAGATGTGAAAAAAATATACATTTGAAATTTGAATGTGTACGAATGATGAATTTCATCGTGGACGGCCTACCATGCATGCCCATTGAAGATTTTGCTTCAATAATAGCAATGATCTAACATACGTATTTTTATATAATGGTTGTCCTAGCCTGTGTTAATATTTATTTTATGCATATAGTGGTGTTTTATTTCCCAAATGAGTTTAACTAATAGTTTTTCATATTCTTTATGTGAGTTTGGATCATATGTGGAGCACTCTTACGGTGCGAACGTGCGGAGCATGCACTTTAGGGCCTTATTTGTGCACTTTAACGTCTTAAATGTGCACTTTTGTAAAAAAAAAATATATATATTTCAAGCATTTTTCTCAATTTTTGGAAAAGTGCACAAATAAGGCCCTAAAGTGCACAAATAAGGCCCTATAGTGCATGTCCGCACGTCCGCACCGTAAGAGTGCTCCGCACCGGAACCTTACTCTTCTTTATGTAATGGGTGTTTTTTCCTTTTTTCAACCATTTCCAAATAAATAGTGTGATTTTTAAATTTAAATTCTTATTAATTTAATATGATCATATTGTAACTTTTCAAAATAAATGTTGTTTAAGTAAATCATTGTATAATACAATAAAAAATATAGATATGGAAAAAAGTACTAATGTAATAAAATAATATTTGATATTGTGATAAATTTTTTATTTTTTATAAGGAATATGTGTTACGAAATTAATTGACATTAATGAAATACATCAAAAGTTATATAAATGGCAAAATGGTAAATAAGATTTTTGGAATTTTTCTTAAATCATAAAAAAGAGAAATTTTGGGATTTTGGGGATAAAAATGAGAATTGGGGAAATTAGTGATGCGAACAACCCCTGGGCGATGTCGCGATGTAGGATCTTGACTCCTCAAGCTAGGTTGAATCTTCTCCTCCGTAGCCAAAGTGATGGCTTTCCTAGGGTTAAAGAGATAACCCTTTCTAACGCGTCAAAGAGATGACGAAGAGGTCAAAGAGATGACCTTGAGTACCGAAGAGACGGTGAATGATTTGCTCGAAGCGACGAGCTACAGGATAGGTTGATCCGGAGATCGAAGGGTTGACGTTAGGATTCAAGGAAGGAGCGTACTCAACTTCTAAGGAGCGAACTCAACTTGTAAACTAAAATCCAACGTAATTAAAATGAAGTACAAAGGGGGCTACTTATAGCCAAAGAACTCTCCCAACAACCCTAATGGGCTCGGGCCTAATTCTAGCTAAATGGGCCGGCCCACTCTACAAGAGGTGGCACACGCCCGAAATAGAAATGACTGGAATAAAAATACTAAAACGGAAAACATACTAAAACTGGAAATAACTAATAATATAGAAATAACTAATAAACTGAGCTAAGTACTACTCCAGGGAGGACGCCATGGTCTTGGTTGACTCAGCCCCTTAGTGAACCATCTGATGGCTGGCCATGATGCTATCAATCTCCCTCCCTTAGAATCGAAGCGTCCCCGCTTCGAACATGTATGGGCAAGGGTGAACAGACGATGAACGAAGGGAGGCACGTCCAACACCATGGAATCTATCGAAGGGAGTGCTGAGATCACCAGAGGGGGCGGTTGGGTGTTCACTGGCGCCAAAGGCTCGGTGTCGGTCACGATCGTGGGCTCCCAAGCATACCATTCGTCGCCCTCGGGATAGATATCGTAGACTGGCAGCGCGCTCTCGACGTAGTCATCATAGACGGGCCGTGCATCCCCGGGGTAAGCATCAAAGACGGGCGATGCGTCCTCAGGATAGTCATCATAAATGGGTGGCGCATCCTCGTCGTAAATGAGAATGACACGCATGTTCCCAAATAAAAAACAAACAAACAAAATTAACAATCTCTCTTCTTTTCTTCTTTTTTTTTTTTTTTTCTTTTCTCTCTCTTTAAATTAAAACAAACAAAATTAACCTAATTTTGTAATCCCTCTCTCTTTTGTTAACATCAGCAACGTGGGAACCCTAGGGGGTGGGTTTGGCGCGGCCGCGGCGGAAATAGGGTTTCGGCAGCGCAACCTTCGTATTTTGCCCTTTTGAAGGGGCAAACGAACTCGGATTTGGAAGAATTTTATATGGATGAAGTCGTCTTTCAAAGCTCTACAGGAATCTGGAAAAAATTCTCAAAAAAGAGAAAACTTTTCTGGGAGGAAACTGGGCAGAAGTCGACGGCGTTTCTGGCGTTGGTGTCGACGTCGTGGTGTAGATGTCGGTGAAGAAACAAACTTAGCTTGGATAGGCTCTGATGCCAGTTGATGCGTGAACAGTGAACACTGAATCGGGTGTCGTAGCGTCGACTGCGGGGATATAAGACTTGAAGAGACAAGCCTTTGGGTGTCGTAGCGTCGACTGCGGGGATAAAAGACTTGAAGAGACAAGCCTTTGGGTGTCGTAGCGTCGACTGCGGGGATAAAAGACTTGAAGAGACAAGCCTTTGGGTGTCGTAGCGTCGACTGCGGGGATAAAAGACTTGAAGAGACAAGCCTTTGGGTGTCGTAGCGTCGACTACGGGGATAAAAGACTTGAAGAGACAAGCCTTTGGGTGTCGTAGCGTCGACTGCGGGGATAAAAGACTTGAAGAGACAAGCCTTTGGGTGTCGTAGCGTCGACTGAGGGGATAAGGTTGATCCGGAGATCGAAGGGTTGACGTTAGGATTCAAGGAAGGAGCGTACTCAACTTCTAAGGAGCGAACTCAACTTGTAAACTAAAATCCAACGTAATTAAAATGAAGTACAAAGGGGGCTACTTATAGCCAAAGAACTCTCCCAACAACCCTAATGGGCTCGGGCCTAATTCTAGCTAAATGGGCCGGCCCACTCTACAAGAGGTGGCACACGCCCGAAATAGAAATGACTGGAATAAAAATACTAAAACGGAAAACATACTAAAACTGGAAATAACTAATAATATAGAAATAACTAATAAACTGAGCTAAGTACTACTCCAGGGAGGACGCCATGGTCTTGGTTGACTCAGCCCCTTAGTGAACCATCTGATGGCTGGCCATGATGCTATCAATTAGAAAATCAGAAAAGGGGGCAGATTTGGAGGAGGCCTTGTCTTCTTCTTCAGGTGAGCTCCGTTGAGCTGTGCTCCTCCGCCTCCCTGCCCAGCCATCGTCTTCTCCGGCGAGCTCGACCCGAACCGCTGTCCGCTTCCTCCTCTGTTCGTGGCTGCTGTCGTGGAGCTGCTGCTGAAGGTCGGAGCTGTTGTGGAGCCGCTGTTGTTCTGTTCGTTGATGCTGCTGGAGTGCTTGCTGTTGTTGCTACTGTGAGCTCCGACGAGGAGATGCCAGTTCCGGCGACAGAGGCGAGCCACGGCTGAGGCGAGACCGCGAGCTGCTGATGCGAGGCGCATCGATTTGTTGGTGCAAACTACAGCGAGCTGTAGCGCGAGACCGCGGTCGAGGCTATGCAAGGCTCGGCTCCTGCGCGGCCTGCTGGTGCTGCTCCTCCGGCGATGAGAAGCCCCATCCCGGCGGCGAGAGCAAGGTGTCGACGAGGTAAGATGAGGTTCTTCAATTAGGTTTGTTTGGAGTTCACAAATTTTGCTGAATGTTGTATATGATGGGCTGTTCGTGGACAGATGTGGAGAATGGCAAGGATGGCGCTCGACTATGAAGTGTTTGGCTAAATTCGGTGGGTAATTGTGTAGCAACTTTGGATTAATTAAGAGATGGAATTTGGGGTGGAATTTGGGTGTGATTTGGCCTAATTAATTAGGTATGATTAGGGTTTGAATTTGAGGGTTTGTTCGTAGTGGATTTGTATGAGTTAATTAATGCCAGGGATTTGCTCGGATTGATTTCGCAGGTTCGTTCGAGTTGGTTGGAGATCTCTGAGGTCGTGGTTGTCGAGCTTGAGGCAAGATAAATCTTGCTAACCCTTCGTATATTTTATAAAATTACTTTTGTCCCTATATTGATTCAGTAATTGATTTAGCCTTGTCTGAGTAAATTATTTTGGTTTATTAGTTGTGAAATTTCTTGGTTGAATATGAAATACCCCAAAGAAGAGGATAATGGCAAAAGGGTAAATTAATTAAGGGTTTACTTAATTAAAAGGAAATGGGAAATTTTGGGGATAAAATCCCTAACTCCCTCCAAGTGGCTCGTCTCTCTCCCGTGTGCGTTCTCCAGCTCAGCCAAGCTCCCTTCTCCTTCTCCGGTGAGTTCGCTCCTTCTCCTGTGCCAGCCGAAGTCGTTTCTCCTCCGGCGAGCCCGACTCAGACACCACTCCGCTCCTCCTCCTCCCCTGTTGTCCGCTGCTGGCTGCTGTCCACTGTTGTGCTGTTGCCCCATCTGCGACGTCTCAGGAGAATGGTAATAACTGTTTGCTCACTCATTATTTGGGTCTGAAATTTTGAGGAGGTAAAATAGACTCGTATATCTAACTCCTCGAGTTGGAATCATTGCATTTGGGGTCCTGAGCAGGGAGAACTAAATTTTCTAAGTCGGAGCTGCTGGGCGAAATTGCTGTTGTTCGTGGCTGCTGCGTGCTGCTGCTTTGCTGATGCTGAAGCTCTGCTGTGTTCCGGCGACGAGGGAACCAATCCGGTAGCAGTGGCTTGGTTGACGACAAGGTAAGGTGCTTCAATCAATTTTTTTTGCGAAGTTCAGAACGTGGCTGAACATGTATATATGTGACCGAGCTGTGTGGGATTTGGACTGAATTCATTGAATTGTTTGCTGAATTTGTAGGATTGAGCAGCAAACTTGATTTTTGGAGTATTTGGAATTGGGTTAATTTTGTGTGTGGGTTGCTGAGATTGGAAGTTTAAGGAATGATTTAGGGTTTGATTTAGGGGTTTAAATTGCTGGGTTCATTTGAATTGCGCAGGCATAAATTGATTGAGATTGGGTGTGATTGACCTAATTAATTAAGGGTTTGATTTTAGGGTTTTGAATTGGGGTTTTATTTGGTTGTGGATTGGATGAGTAATTAATGCCAGGGATTTGCTCGGATTGATTTCGCAGGTTTGTTCGGATTGACTGGAGATCTCTGAGGTCGTTGTGGTTCGACTTGAGGCAAGAGGATCCTTGCTAACTTATATATTTTTATAAACTGATTATGTTTAATTTTACCGTTGCTTGAGCTATTATTTTAATTGGTTTGTTTGACTATATAATGGCTTGGATGAGATGTGTGATAATGTGTGATGAGGTGTGATAATGTGTTGGATTGAATGTGTGTGTGTGTGTGTGTGTGTTGGATCGTGTGTGTGTGTTGGATTGAATGTGTGTGTGTGCGTGTGTTGGATCGTGTGTGTGCGTGTGTTGGATTGAATGTGTGTGTGTGTGTTGGATTGAGTTTGTGTGTGTGTGTTGGATTGTGTGTGTGTATGTGATTATGTGATATTTGATTGGTTGTCGTATGAAGTGTTTGAATTGGTGTCGGTGTGGTGGTTGGATTGTCGTTGATTGGGGGTCAAAGGGTCAGGTGATGATCGTCTCACCAAACCTCATAGGGAATCGCCTACGTTGTTAAGGACCAAAAATGTTGAATCAGAGTCGGAGGGCCAGGTGATGATCGTCTCACCAAACCTCGTAGGGTGTAGCCTGCGTTGTTAAGGGCCAGGTGTTGGATGGTATGAGACCGTCCCTATCCGGATAGTTGGTTTTAGGTGATGAGTGTCTCACCAGTGATGGGTTGGAATGGATTGGAGTTATTTGCTTTTGATGAGTTGAGTTATTTGGTTGAATTGGTCGGTTATTGTGTTGAGTTATATTATTTATTGGGTTACAATTGGTTGATTGTTGTGATATCTATTATGTGTTAAATGTTGGCTGTGTACCTGAATACGTGGATTTGTGATGAATGTTGATTATGTACTTGATTAAGTGGTTGTGTTGGTAATTTGGTTGTATGTTTGATAATTGGTTTATGTTGGACGTTGATTGTCATTGGTTGTGGTTGTGAATTTACGTGTGTTATAGTTGTTGATTGTAACTAGTCAAAGTTGTGAATCTCTGTTGATGTGGATGCTGGTATTAGCTAGTTTCGGATAAAAGGGTATGTTGATTGATTATGAAGGTCGATTGTGTGGATGTTGTGAAGGTTGGTTTCCCATCTTGAGGGTGTGGTCCACATGGTTTGAATTTGAGTGTATGAGTTACAGTCTATGTTAACGAACAGGCGGCACCAGAAGGGTGACTGGCCTGGATCGTTATTTTGTTATGTTTATATGTGATGCTTATCTCGTTGATGCTTATGTGTTTGTTGATGTGAAGGTTAATTGATTTTGTTGTGTTAGTGCAATAGTGAGTTCAGTATAATTGGTTAGCTTTGGTTGTAAGTCAGTAGTAAGAGATGTGTATGTGCATAGAGTTGTTGATTGAGGTATAGTAATAGAGAGAAGGATGGATTGGACGTGTCAGTGAAGTTGAATTGGATTGTTTTATTCGTTTATGCTTGTGATGAGTTTGAGGATGGATTGATTGAGGTTAGTATAGTGAAGAGTTGGATAAGGATGTGTAATGAATGGTATGTGATAGTGTGTGTATATGTTTTGACGTGTGGTTGGCATTGGTTGGTTGATATGATTAAGTATAGTTATGATATTATATATTGTGTGGCGTGTTATCGTTGTTGTGAGTTGATTGGTGATATATGTATGTGTTTTGAACTGTTTTGACTTGAGGAATCTTGCCATAGTCTTTCACGAGACTGACCAACCTCGGTTTACGTGCCGTGGTTGGCTGGGGTATCGGGTCCCCCAGTCAATCAGGCTTTGCAGATTTAGCGCCAGCAAGGAGGATCCTGATCACCGTCGGTTTTGGAGTCGAGAACTCTACTTTTGGTTTGAGACTTTGACTTGATTGTATGTATCGTTTTGGTTTTGGACCTTGAAGTGGTCGAACTTGTTGTATTGGCTTTTGGCTTTTGGTCTTTGGTTGTTGGTTTCTGGTTTGTAAATTGTAGTACTTTCTGTATGTTAAGTTGATTATGGTTTCAACTTTGGACAGGTTTTACAGGTTTTTACGCTGTGCTGCTTTTGGTATATATTATGTATGGGTTATGTTTGCAAATTTTTATTTCACCCGCCTTATAGTCCTTCGGGACTATGGCACTGTAGCACCTCTGGCCCGGGATGTTACAGAATATGTGTGTTTGTCGACACCTGTGTGTGTTGGCGGTGGTGTGTTGGATTGTGTGCATAATTATTGGTCGTGCATCGGATACCAGTTGTGTGTTTTGTTGTTGGTCTTGTGCTGGGTATTGATTGTTTGCTTGGTTGTTGGCAGATATTGGTATGTGCTTGGTTACTGTTTTGTGTAGAATATTGGTTGTTGCTTGATTGTTGGCAAATATTGGTTATGTGCTGGATTATTGAATGCATAATTACGTAGTTGAATATATGTGTGTGTGTGTGTGTGTGTGTGTGTGTGTGTGTGTGTGTGTGTGTGTGTGTGTGTGTGTGTGTGTGTGTGTGTGTGTGTGTGTGTGTGTGTGTGTGTGTGTGTGTGTGTGTGGGTGTGTTAGTAATTGTCTCGTGTTGTGTTTGATTGAATGTGATGTGGTAGTTGGTCATAACTAAATGTGGATTGATTGTTGTGGATTGATGGTTATGAATTGATTGTTGTGGATTGATTGGATTATTGAATTTAAAG
The DNA here is from genome assembly GCA_027886185.1 of Rheum nobile. NCBI lineage: Eukaryota > Viridiplantae > Streptophyta > Magnoliopsida > Caryophyllales > Polygonaceae > Rheum > Rheum nobile. Next base: position 1,352,587 of record WOAB01000065.1, read on the forward strand.
TTGCTTGGTTGATTATATATATGTGTGAATATGTGTTAATCGTTGTCGTGTGTAATAATTGATTGGGTGTCGGATTGGTGATGGTTGGTTATGGAGCCGGGGTGAGGGTGTGACCTCATCCGACCGCGTGAGGGTGTGACCTCCATTGGTTAAGGCTAGGGTGGATGGTTGAAAGTCCCATTCGGAGGTGGGTTGGATTGGAGGTGTTGGTTGGTTGCCTTGTGTCGTGTTTGATTGGATGTTGGTGTGATAGTTGATTGTAACTAATTGTGAGCTTGGTTTCCCACTTTAAGGGTGCGGGCCAACATGGAATAGGTTGGGACTGGGCGGCACCGGAAGGGGTGACTAGTCCAGGTCCTCCATGGTTGGTTTCCCACTTTAAGGGTGCGGGCCAACACGGGATAGGTTGGGACTGGGCGGCGCTGGTTGCTTTCCCACCTTGAGGGTGCGGGGCACGGGGTGGCTGGTCCAGGTCCTCCATGGTTGTTTTCCCACCTTGAGGGTGCGGGGCAACATGGGATAGGCCGGGGCATTGATCGTCTCACCCGTTTGCTTGATAATTGTGTGTGATTGACTGTTACGCGTGCGTTGGCAATTGTGTGTGGTTGACTGTGGTTTGTGTGTATTGACAGTTGTGTGTGTTGGATTGTGTGTGTTGACTTTTGTGTGTGTATTGACAGTTGTGTGTGTTGGATGGTGTGTGTTGACAGTTGTGTGTGATTGGTTGTGTTTGTGATTGGCTGTTGTGTGTGATTGGTTGTTGTGTGTGTGTTGACAGTTGTGTGAGTTGGATTGTGTGTTGACAGTTGTGGGCGTTGACAGTTGTGTGTGTTGACATTTTTGTGTAGTAACAGTAGTGAGTTCGGTATGTTTGGTTAGCCTTGGTTACATGTTGGTAGTAAGATATGTATATATGTTTTGTAAGTTGATAATTGAGGTGTTAATAGTAGAGAAGAAAATTAGATTAGATCGTTTTATTTATTTATACTTGTGATGAGGTTGAGGTTGGATTGAAATAGGTTAGTATAGTGTAGAGTTGGATAAGAATGGGTAATTGATTGGTTATGTGATAGTGGGTGTTTGTGTTTTGACGTGTGATTGGTCTTGGTTGGTTGATATGATTATGATATAGTTATGATATATATATATATATATATGTATATATATAATGTGTGGCATGTTGTTATTTGGCATGAGTTGGTTGTTGTGAAAATTTTCTGGTGTTAAACTGTTTTGGCTTATGGAGTTTTGCCAGTCTTTCGTAAGACTGACCAACTTCGGTTTACGTGCCGCAGTTGGCTGGGGTATCGGGTCCCCCAGTCAATCAGGCTTGCAGGTTTGCAGCAACAAGCGGGTTCTGGATCACAGATTGGTCTTCACAGTTAAAGATTTAGTTTACATCAGATTTGAAAATGTTGTATTCGCTTCCGTGTTTTGGATATAAATTAATGCATTAAACTGATGACATGTTTAAGTGTTGTTTCAAACTTGAACAAGAATTTTGATGTTGATAACTTTTGTGTAATTGGAAGAGTTTTGGATTTCTTTTCTTTTAAAAACCGTCTTATAGTCCTTCGGGACTATGGCACTGTAGCACCTCTGGTCCGGGGTGTTACAATTAATTATCTGGTTATCTTGTCATCAATTCTACATTTTTTAATTACTGTAATTTTATTTAATGTTTCATATGTGTGATCTTTTAATAAAATAAATAAAAAATTATAAAATTGCTAAATTATCGAAATATTAATAATATATATAATTTAACATGGAAAACATCACGATATATTAAAATATTATTATAGATAAATAAAAAAATAGGAAAAAAGGAATATGTATGTTTGATCACTTTCTATATAGAAACTGCATACTATAATTTAATCAATCCCAAAAACATCAAGTTTGCTAAATACAATTTAGCATGTATTAACTGTATATTACAATTCAATCAAACATACATGATCTCTAATCTATTAACAAATTCAACATGAATATGTCAAGACAATATAAAGTTATTATAAGTAAATTAGTTTCCATGAACACTAATCAAAAGACACATATACACCATTTTTTTAAATATAAAATTAGAATTTAAACTGATTCTTCTTACTTTAAAAATGTATGAAGTCCTTTAGACGTGCTCTTGAACTCAAATCTTCTTTGTCCTTTGAACTCATATCTTCTTTGTGTTAGATTTGCTTCATAGTTGGCCACGTTTCGATCAGCTTCTTTTTCCTAAATAAAGTATATTGACAAATTCAACAAATATCAATATAATATAAAACCTTTTTATGCACAAACTAATTTTCCGAAATACTAAATGAAACATATACATTATATAATGCTTGTGAAACTAAAACTTAAACATTATATAGTGCTTACTCGAGCTCTCTATTTTGTTGTTGGCTTACTACATGTGACGACTCCTCTTTTGCTTAATTTCTTGAGTATCTGCAATTCAAAGCATCAAACTTCCTTTCCCCAATAATCCTCCTTTTTAAGGCAAAAAGTGATGTGAATGTAAAAGGTTGGCTAATGCAGTTTAAGCGATTAATTGCTCCTACTTAATGTATTTAGTCAATTTCAAGCCGTTTCACTTTTACAAATCTCCTCTCATTCAACAAAATTTAGAAACGGTTCACCGACTAATTGGATCACGTGATTAAGGATAAGAAGAGAATAATTATATTTGTAATTTTTATGAATAATAATTTGTTTTTTTCTCAATTACAACACTAACATCATTTTATTGTATTTACACGTCAATTTCTACGCAATTGGTATGATATTTCATCACACATTCATTTAACTGTGTTAAAAATGCAATACATAGAAACTAAACTCAACACTTATAATTGTAAAACATGACCATGAATAACCATTGACTTAAAGCTTACTTTATATCTTTATAGATATAGTAGAAATATTACATACGTTTACAAATTGAATATGTAACTATTTTAGGTTATATAATTGGTAGGTTATATATTGGGTTTTAAATTTATATTTTGAATGCTAATTGTGTATCACTAATTTTTAAGTTTAATGCATGGTGCATTCATTGCTAAAGAAAAATTATATACGTTTACAAATTGAAGATGTAACTATTTTAGGTTATTCATTGTTAATTGGATAATTTGTTTACTCTATAGATTACAAAAAGTCATTGAATTGTGATACATACATTAAATTGAGGGGCATTAATTGGACATTTTGACTACTTTATATATTTATATATAGATTGTGTTCGTTGAATAAGATTGTGTTGTAGTACATAATATATGTCTAGGGTTAAGAGTTATGTGCCTAGCTAGAGAACTTTCAATCAAACAAATATTTTGATATTGTGTGCCCCATCATTACCTCATACATGGTTGTTTAGTGTCTTCATAAGGTATTTCAATGTTCCAATAACCCTATATAAGAGAGGATGGATTACATTGTAATATGCAATGATAAATCATAAAATTACTGTAAGGATCAATCATAAAGCCTGAACACATTAGAAAATTGTTGCATACCATATTATCCGATAGAATGAAGTATGTGCTCTTGTACATACCGAGCATGTTGAACACATCTCATTTTCTCAATTTTGACAAACCATAACTTGGATGTCACAACTTATCCCCTTAGTGAAATGGTTAAGTGGTATATGTTCTTTCCTTGGTTCTTTTTGCTATAGGAAGAAGAGATGAACTGGAGTAAAGTGGGTGTTCATTTGGCTTTCATATATAGGTGGGAATGAGGTAAGAGGAATGCTAATGTGATTGAATAATATTAATTACAAAACATTTTGGTTTCACAACTATTTCACTACCAATGGATAGACGTTTGAGTGGTCATACATATTAATATATATTTATAGTCGTTAAGTGATTGTATTTTTACAATTACGACATTAAATTATTTTAGATTTGCATTGATATTGAGGATTAAGTAATTTGCATAAAAACATATCATAGTAATTAGTATTGTGTATTGTGTAATATCATTTCAGTTACTAAACTTTTAAAGCCAATAAATGAAGGTCAAACCGTTACAAATGATGTTAGAGCTGTTTTATAATGGAAACCGATCAATTAGTCATACATACTTCATCTGAATAATTATAAATGACAAATATATTGTTATAAATTTGTTACATATTATGCCATGTTTCTTTTTTATTCAAATTTGAATATTGTTTACTCTATAGAATAATTTTGCTCGTGAATAAAAATTTCTAACCCATTCTTATTTTTAACACTATCTACATACATTTATTGAATGAAACTATGCCATATTTGTTTTTTTATTTAAAAGTGAATCATTTTTGAAAAATGTGGACGTTACAACATAATTTTGCTCTTGAGTATTTGTTTTAAAAACCAATCTCAATTCTAATACTATATATATACGTTTGCTTATTTTAAGATTAAAATTATATGTAGAAGTAACTATTGATGGAATTAACGACATGATGGTATTGATGGAATTATAAAGGGCCATTTGTTTCTTATTTGTGTAAGAATTAGAGTTGTCAACCAGGTCGGTCAAGTCGGGTTCGGTTCGATTATTTTGGGTTCGGGTTTAGAACGGGTCTGGTCATTTCGGATAACAGGTCAAGCCGGACGGGTCATTACAGGTCAACGGACGGTTTAGGTTGACCAACGGGTCAAGAGCGTCATTTTTTAAATATTTTATTCACTATTTAAATATTATTAAATAGTTAAAAACTAATTTAAATATGTCAAAATAAGTTGAAATGAATTAAATAATAATAATATTTTTAATGATATTGATATTAGTAGACCAAAATCATATTTTATTTTTATTTTTAATTTATATTATATTAAGTTATAAATTTCTACATTATAAAAATTATATAAGTACATCAATGTTCTTTTTTTAGGATAGTTGGGCATATTATCATATATATCTTATGTTATATTTTATTAATACTCCACATTTATTTGTTAATCGGTTCGGGTTTGGGTTGGCCGGGTTGCATCTCCGTAAATTTAGGTTCGGTAAATTCGAGTTACCAAAAATTTCGGTCAGGTCGGGTCGGGTCCAAAAGCGGGTTGGTGTCAGTAAAACGGGTTCGGCCACTTTTTGACAACTCTGGTACGAATGCTATAATAAATTGTTGGTGCATTGATTGACTTAAAAATCAATAAATAAATATAAAAATTTGAATAACTAATTAATAAAGAAATAAAAAATAAAAGATAAAACCATAAAAATTGTTAAGAAGAGGGATTGAACCCTACACCTCTTGTATTATAAGAGTGTCTTTAACCATTGAGCTATATTAACAGATTTAGTTTGTGATGAAAGATCAACAAAAAAAATAAGAGATAATTTTTCATATTTATTGTGCATTAATTGGACCCTTAGTCTATTTTATATATTTACTAGTAAGTATGCTCGTGCTACGCACATGATTGGTCTTTTTTATATTAAGTTGATTTTGTATTTGTTAATTTTTAATAACGACATTATGAATTATTGAATGATATAGGATGAAATAATTGAGATGTTATTATACTTCTACTTTTTAAATTAATTTCATATGAAGGAGTCAATACAATAGTTTTTCTTCATTATGCCCGCGCTCTGCGCGGGATATTGTTTTTTTGTAGGTGTTTTTTTATTGAGCATGTTGTATATTATTTTCTGTAATTTTAATTAAATACTAAGAAGTTGTTTTGGGTGAATAATGTGAGTGCAATGTTTCCCCCCGTAATTGTAAGTTCAGAATTGGATGTTTTATATTATTGATTGCAAACTAATATGTTTGAAAGGATGTTGTGCAATGGTTTATAATCATAAAGTGTAAGTTTATTTACGGTATGACATAAAAGCATGAAATATATGTAAATCTAGGGAGAATCTAACACTCTCCTTCTCATTAAAAAAGGAAAGTTGATGAGTTAATATTTGACATGTAAATCTTATATCTACTATATAATATGAAAGTGGAACATCTCTAACGTCACATATGTAAGCGGAGCTTCTCTAAAGTCACGTTATATATTTGTTATATGTCATCACCTTAAATTAACATGTAATTTTATATTATTTTTAAAATCAAATTCATGTCTTAATTTTTTAATTTCAGCAATGATTTATCTCTCAATTTCATCAACCACATCATGTTATGATTCTGATAATTTTATTTTCTTTGTTAGTGTATATATAATGAATCATATGATATTACTTTCCGTTAATAATTTATATCAATCTTTTAGTGTAACTTTGCTTTTAATAAGTTAATTTTATTTAATGAAATTTAAATATATTTCTACTTATATTATAATATTTAAAATTCATATCATTATTATAATATTGAAGTAGTTACTAAGCTACATACTCTCATCATTAAGTCAAAACAATTATGGTATGTTTCGTTTCTACAATTTGTCGCACATTAATCTAAAATAATTTAACAATATAATAAATATATTATTTTTTATATACAATTCTTTTATACTATCTTTTGAGTATTTCATTTTTTAAAATATGTCTTCATAACTTATATTATTTTAATAGTATATCATACATGGTTGAAAGAAAAGTAATAAAATTTATATTATCGGAGATATGATGTAACACCCCTAAAATATTCCATTGGAAAGGCATTACCGCCAGTGACCTCAGACGTTCTGTCCGATGTCACCCAAGGCTTTACCAGTTGATATAAATCATCAAACAACAATTATGATACAAAATATCATAACTTTCATTTAAAATCATTGTCTCGGCATTACATCCATAATCCGAAAGACAACCAAAATACAGTGGAAGACTTAATACAAGACATATTTAACACAGCGGAAGACTTTAAATAATCAACAAAAGGGTCTTGATCGCAATGATCACCCGCCAAGGATCTTAACCTGAATAAACTTGTCAAAAACACCGTTTGCCTTCATAGTCGTTCTAGCCTTCACAGGACGACAACTTATCTGATGTGCCGAATCGAACGGATGACACCAGCCAACCATGCAGAGAACAATTTCGATTGGTTAGTCTAATGAAAGACTAAGCAAGGGTACAAAGCAGAGTGGTTCGAAGTAGTCGTATTAGGTTAGACTCATCGTCTCTCGAATATCAACCGATCACGATAGTCAACCACCATACTTCTACTGAATATATGAAAAGACATGATCAAGAGAAGATTCTGGAGACCGAGTCTCACAGCAATCAATCCCAAAAGAAGACTCCAACGAAATGAGTCTTATCGGAAACATGACAAATGTTGGGGAACATTAATTAATCACATAATCACAGTATCGCATACGAGCGATTTAAAAGTTAAGACGAGTTTTCCTAGCTGTACTATCGCCTAGCTGCACTACTCGTCCAAGGGTATATTAATTATGTGTGACAATGGCACTTATCTTCTGATATTCTCAAACGCACATCACGTTATAAGCTTTTAAATCTCCCCACAAGAGATATCGGATCTCCTCACAAGAGATATCAGATCTCATCACAAGAGATATCGGATCTCCTCACAAGAGATACCAGAGGGAATAAATCCCAAAAGATTTGGCACTAGCGAAGTGCACCGCCCTGAGTAAGGGCATGGTCATGAACTGAGAGAGTACTGGGGAAGAATCCACCAAGTACTAGTTATAAAGAAACAGCTAAACCCCCACAAGGTACATAGCGTTCCTACGAATACTCGTGCTAACTAAACAGTTCAACACAGTAATAATCCACATCAAAGCCATCGTGGCCAATAACAGATATAATAGCGTTGTTCTAACAGATATACAACCTATCATAATATCTGTAATTAATCACATTTATATATAATAGCGTTGTTCTAACAGATATACAACCTATTATAATATCATCTTTTAATCAATTATTAACAAAGCTGTTTCCAACGAACAATAAATCAGTAAATCATCCCAAATTAATTAACAACTAAACAATTGATAATTAATTGAAATATGGAATGATGAGCAAGAGCGAACCGCCACTTGCGTGGAGTAGATTCGGCGATGAATCTAGACGAGACAACTACTGATTATATCCTTTCCGAGGATATGGCCTAAGCTTCAGATAACTCCAACTGATTACGAGTCCACACGCGATCCAGCAGATCACGTTCTAAACGCTCGAATAATTTCGGGTTGAATTTGGACTGACTGCTTAATGGGCTTTCGGCCCAACAGAACTAATTAAGTGGAGGGGCCCCCACTTTCACTATTCCCCCTTCTTCTTCCTAGAACAACAACAACACATCAACAGCACACAACAAGCACAGTAGCTCGGCTACGCCTTCAACACGCCGGGAAGGTTCTCGTCATCGGCGATCTCAGCCACCACAACCACCACACCGCAACCACCACCTTGTAGCCACGCAGCACCCGCAACAGAGGAGGAAGGTTGGGCTGGGCTGAGGCGCGAACCGAGGAGGCGGACGAACGGCTGGGCAGCTAGGCTCGCCGGAGGAGACGACGACGACTGGGCTGGGCTCGCCGGAGGAGACAACGAACGAGCACAGGAGGGAGTCGAGAAGAGAGCACAGGCTGCTCAGCGGGAGGCTTCACCGAGAGGGAGAAGGTGAACAGGGGAAAGACGAGAGGGAGACCGATGTGCCTTTCTACTCTTCATCCCCACCACCTTTTATAGCCTAAGGAGGTAGCCCAAGGAGGGGGCAAGGGTCCGACCAACCTCTCTGCAGGGGACCGGCCAAGAACAAGTGGAAAAACCAAGTGGGAGATTGGATGAGATTGTACGTGGAGGGATAAGTTTGCCCACGGATAAGATTTGGTATGGGTTTTAAACCCCGGAAATTATATGTTTGTATCCAAACAAATATTCTAAGTCCCGAAAATACATCGAATGTATTTTATACCACTCAAGGAATTATTTAGGAGATCATGGAAGTTACGGAAAATCCGAACTCCACTGAAAGCGAAATAATTACTGAACGAAACTTGGGAAAAATTACCCAATTATCCTTACTAAAAAATGAGGGATATTACATATGATTCAGCCATAAAATTATATATTATATTATCAATGTTTATAATTATATTAAGTGTATAAGATTAACTTAAAATAATTATTAACAAAAAAAATACATATGACGTAATGCTCGTTCAATATAAATACATGTTTCGAATCAAGGTTTTGAAATCAATTAAAGTGATTGGTGCTAATTTGATTGGCATGTACAATAGTTTATCATAGTGTAGCATAACTATTTTGTAATATAAATAACGTATATTATTTATTTACTTTGGTATATGATGTTACGTTTCTTGGTGTGTAAGAGACTAAGAGGATCAACATAATTTTAAATTATGAAGGTATAGCCTGTCATTCATTTATCTGAATGTAAATAGAAGATATATGCATGGAAATAAATTTATTTTATTTTATAAGAGAATGATGACAAATGTAGGACTAATGTTAATTTTTGCAGTATTTATTTTATAATATTTATTACTATTAATTATATGGGTTTTAACATAATGTACTCCGTACTAATTTTGTGACTTCATACAAAACACATAACAATTTCCTAATTTGTACAAACATTAAAAACATAATAGATATCTAAATTTCTCTTTGTAAAAACCTGAAAATTAATTACAACACTTTTAACCAAAGAGTGGAAAAATAAATGTCAACCTTATAAGTATATGCACTAAAGCTTCAACTTGATCGACGAATGAACCTTCCACAATAGCCAAAAGAGAGTTCAAATCGGGTTCAACTTGATCAATATATTGTAGTTAGAGTTTCAACATGTGCAAGATTTTCATTAAATTGAAACGTCAAAAATATTGATCGGATTCGGTATAAAAACAAACATGATTAGATTGTGAGACTTATTTCGTCTCAATGTGTAAAAAGAATTCAACTAAAATGTAATTTTCAATCTCCATGCAACCATATCGCGAAACATATGATTATTACTAACCCTGGATTAACCATCCCGACCAGTTTAAGACAAATATTTAATAAGCATATAAATTAATTTAAAAGAGGCAATAAGGGTAGGGTATACCGTATACCATCCTTGAACTTGAATGAAAAACTCTCAAACAACGACAATCATGTGACAAACGAAAAGTTTTTTTTGATAGAAAGTAAATTTGATTGTCATTTGGATAAAGATGCTTAGTTGTTATATGGGTATTAAGTATATACGGCGATATATTTGTTTTAAAAATAATATTAAAAACCTTAGTAAATGAGATTGTAATTGAATAATAATCTGATCAAAGAATTAGTAATTCAGAAGTAACGACAACAAATGACAAATTAAAGTTTTTTTGACATGTAATAGTAAATTAATTTCACAAAATAATTAGAGGTCAATTGTGTAATACTATAATCTGTCAAATTATATTTATATAATTTAATGTTCATAGAAAATTGTACATATCTTCAACTTGTATCGATCTTTTCATATGTAAATTATCACAGTTGTTTTAGTACTTTTTTTTATTTTACATAGAAAAATATAAATTTGTACATAAAATATAATGATTATGGATTTGGCTATATGTAAATTCAATTAATTAAGGGACCGTTCATGTTCATAGAAAATGTGTGTGTATATATATTGAATTTGTAGCTTTTCATATGTATAAATTATCACAGAAAATATAAATTTGTATATGAAACATATAATGATGGCTATATGTAAATTCAACTAATGAATGGGTTGTTTGGTTTAGGAATGATTTATAGTTATTTTTTTCATAGAATTATGTAAATTTGTACGTAGAATATAATGATCATGAATATGGCCATATGTAAATTTAATTATTGAATGGCCGTTTTCACAAAGAAGAAGAATAATATAGTTGGTTATTAGTTGTTTAAGACTCTATTTTATAGATTTGTATACCCTTACAATAACTAATTATTTGAAAAACTTTGAGTGATTAAAAAAAGTTAAAAAATAAAATAAATTATGTGTTTAGGTTTGTAAAAATAAATTCAACGAAAATGCTTGTAAGAAGGATTGAACCTTTAACCTTTGTTTTATTAGACACAATCTAAACCATTGAGCTATAGTAACATCTTTCACTCATAGTGAAATGCAAACAAAAAAATAAGCATGATTTTTCAAATGAATTTGTAAATTGAATGGGCATTAACTGTACAAAAGGTCTACTTTATATGTTTATAGATAGATAGATAGATTAGATTAGATAATTAGATAGATAAGATATATATATGCAATAAAGGAAAAGTAAGAATTTATAATTAAAATTTATATAATTAATTGTGTATGTGAAATTATAATTATTTAAATTATAATTATATGGTTTCTAATGAACTTTGCACTTCCTTAAGTATTGCATATTGTATTTAGTTTCCTTTGAGACCTTTTATATTCTTTTTTTATAGCATTAAGTTCATTTCTTTCCTGAAAGGCTATAGCATTAAATACATGGTTGCATACAAAGCATTAAATTTGAAATAATTTGTGTAATTGTTTTTGAAAAATAAACGACTTATATATAGATGTATGTAGGCCTTTAACAATTGACAAACAACATTATTCGTAAATAAACATATTAGTAGTTTAAAGACATCATAACATAAAATTGTACGTATTATATTAAAAAACTCTATTAAGCCATCATATAGATTTTAATGACTAATTTCATTCTTTTAATGATATTCTCTTACAAAAATTGAAAAATAGAGAATATTGAAGGATATGACCTTAACTACATCTTAATACCAAAGAAAAACCTAAAATGCAAGGTTCGTATCAATTATCACAATAATACAATTTTGTATCAAAAGTTACCAATAAGAATATGTACCTATAAGATTAAACTAATGAACATATACCAACAGAAGTACTGGAGGCCTCATTTGTATATGTTCACCAAGCAACAAAATACAGGAAAAAAAAAACTACACAATTAGAATATATCAAAACTCTCATTTTAGGCTATATAAATCAATTACCATTACACATTATATTGTATTCTAAATAGTAAACCATAACCAAAAGAAACAAATAATAATATTAATAAGTTCACAATAATAATAATTAACAATACTAAAACAAAATAAATCAACATAATGGAATACATAAAGAAAAAGGGTCTATTATCGGAAACCACCCGTCCAATAGGCCATATTGCTCACAACCACCCGTATTTTTTGATATTACCGAAAATCACCCGGGTTTCATATGCCGTCAATAAATCACCACCCGTCCCCTGACTCCGTTTGAAATCCGTTAAGTCTGGTCCCACGTGTCTTTTTCCTGAATAGTTTATGTGAAATAAAATCTAAAAGTAATTAAAAACTAAAAAAAAAATTTAAAAAACCTAAAACCTAAAATCTAAAAGTCAATCTAATTTCTTTGACCGGCCCATAAATTCTATGACGAAGTAATTCAGAACCCTCCAATTTGAAAAATTCTTTCAAATTAGGGTTGGAAGCATACATTAATGAATGGCTACTTTCAAGCGAGATCGAACCATTGAGGGTAAATAGCAGGGGATTAAAGCTAAATCTCATAAATCTCCAACCCTCAATTTTCACTATCTCACTCCTCTTTTTTTTTTTTTTTTGATAAAGTAAGAATTCAAGAATCCAGGACAACCAACCTGGAAACTCGAGAGGCCGATCAAACGGCGAACAGAACAACAACAAACACAACAACAAAGAACAAAACAAAGATAAAAAACAACAGACACAATAAAGAACAAAATACAGACACAACCGAACAAGCAAACCAACAAGGCTAAATCAACGAGAAAGTCTTCAAACAGGGGTTGGAAACCTCCAACAAGTCGTTTGAAGCAGCTAGAAAGAAGAGACAAGACACAATCTGGTGGAAAATCGTCAGTAGAAACCACCAGGGATCACACGATCACTGTCTTATCTCGAACCGAAACAGCAATCTCCAATCAAACCTAAAGGCAACCTGCAACAGCCATGAGAGTAACACAGAGCAACAAGCAACAAGGAACCAACAAATCAAAACTAGGACAAGGGTCACTCGAAGTACGGGGGACAGGGGAGGGAGGAGGACGACGGAGAAGGAGGAGGGGATAAGAGGAAGACAAGGAGGAAGGCGGGGGAGGCGCGGCGGGGCAGAGATGGAGGGCGGAGATGGAGGGACGAGGGTCACTCGTTTCACGGCGGGGGACAGGGGAGGGAGGTGGGCGGAGAAGGAGGAGGGGATTAAGAGGAAGACAGGGAGGAAGACGGGGGAGGCGGCGGCGGGCCGAGATGGAGGGCAGAGAGGAAGACGACCGGCCAAGGCTCTTCCATGGGACGGGGTAGCGTCGGCGGAGGAGGAGATGCGGCATCGGGAACCACTACCAAGGGACGGGTAGGCGTCAGCGGAAAGAGGGGAGGCAGAGTGGTGGCGAGGCTCGGTCGGAGCGGAGCGCAATCGGGGGCGTCGGGAGGCGCGGTCGGAGTAGGGCTCGGTCGGAGCAGGTCTTGGTCGGAGCGGGGCTCGGTCAGAGCGGGGCTCGGTCGGAGCGGGAGACTTGGTCGGAGTGCCGGAGAGGCGAGTGCCAGTGAGGCGGAGCCATGGTAGCAGCGGCGGCGGCATTGGAGGAGCCAGAGGACGGTGGCCTGAAAACCCTCCCAGAAGGGAGTTTTCTAGGGCCTGTGCAAGGCTCCTCACCGCCTTTCCCTTCATTTACATATCTCACTCCTCTGTTCTCTCTCTCGCATAATTTAGTGTTTAGGACTGTTCTTCGTCGCTTATATTGATTTTCGTGCAAGCCTGTCGTGGAGCAAATTCAAGGTATGTGACAAATTTTCCAATTCTGTTTCTCTGTCAATCTTTTTAGCAGTTTGATGATTGGCATCAATGAACCTCTTTGCTTCTGATTCATCCTTGTTCCATCTGTGATTTCGTTTTACATAGAAAATAATGAAGAAAACCAGGGGCAAAAGAAGTATTCCGATTCAGGAGATCCATAACAAGAGCAGTAGAAACGTGACATTCTCCAAGAGGCGAGCGAGTCTCGTCAAAAAAGCAAGTGAACTCTCCACTCGGATTCGAGATCGCCATTATTGTCTTCTCTGAGGCTAGAAAAGGCTTCACTTTCGGCCATCCTAGTGCTGATTCTGCCATCCACCGCTATGTTCATGGATATCCAGGCTTCTCCAATTTACCTCCTCAATCAGATAGTTCAAGAGATGCCATCAAGTCTTGATTCGCTTGTGACGGTAGGACAAAGAGTTATGAGAATGGTTGTGCTTTTGGATGGGAAAATCGCATTGACAAGTTGGGATTAAATCAGCCGACCGTCGAAATTGTTGTCCGAGAGGTCGATGTGTAGAAGGTGGCGGGAGGAGAAGGCGGCGGTTAGGTCACCGGAGAACTCTTGTGGGAGAGATGAACGAGCTTGAGGAAGGGGATGCAAATTTACATTAAAGGGCTTTATGTTAATATTTTATTTTTCTTATTTTAAATTAAAATTTATTTCACATAAACTATTCAGAAAAAAAGACATGTGGGACCAGATTTAACGGATTTCAAACAGAGTTAGGGAACGGGTGGTGATTTATTGACGACATATGAAACCCGGGTGATTTTTGATAATATAAAAAAAATACAGGTGGTTGTGAGCAAAATGACCTATTGGACGGGTGGTTTCCGGTAATTGACCCAAAGAAAAATTGAGAAACTTATAATTAATTGTTCTTGAACATGTAAAAGCCAGTGAAATCACATCGTCTCTTGTAAGGGTGTCTTCTATCGATATTGTATCTTTTATTGCATTGTCTCATGATCACCGGTTATATTGTGTGTACATATAGGACTATAGGAGAAACAATGGAAGCCTCGCTTGAAAATAGATTATGTGTAATATATAGACGGATTATTGTTATTATATTTTGAATGTTTGATTATTGCACCGAAGTCATTTAAGACAGTTGTTACAATTTATGCTTGACTGATATAATTTTTGCAATACTAAATGTGTTTTATCATATTTTCAATGGGAAATTAGTGCAAGGTACATTATTGTTTTGGATGACTATTACAATTTCCAAACAATTAAGATAACATTTCGCTTTATACAATAGTTTAATGTATTTATGTTTTTTAACCTTTTGCGTATGGTTTCCGTGTATTTAGCCGTGAGAATTTTTACTTCTTGCGATTGTCTATAAATTCTAGCCCGACGTGCAATATATATAATTAGTGAATTTTAATGTTGCGGTGATTTTTGTAAAATGTTAAAATTCTAAGCTAATATTTAGCATATAGGCAAAGAAAATTTAATTCCCCAAAATACTTCTTATAGGCCTTGAATTTTGAACTAAATATTTGAAAAACTTTGAGTGATTAAAAGAAAATGTTAAAAAATAAAATAAATTATGTGTTTAGGTTTGTAAAAACAAATTCACGAAAATGCTAGTAAGAAGAATTGAAACTTGAACCGCTTTATTAGACACAATCTAAACCATTGAGCTATAATAACATTTTTTATTTATAATGAAATGCAGACAAAAAAATAAGAATGACTTATTAAATGGATTTATGAAATAAACGAAAATTAATTGTACAAAAGATCTACTTTATATGTTTATAGATGGTTGAGCTTATATAGACTCCTTAATTGCCGTTTATTGCAAATAATCACATCCTTAAAAGCTTGCATTTTTTATTGTGAGGAAATCAATTCTCTCGATTCCTTTCCTATTTAGGTTCTCCTACTAATGGTTTTATTTAATTATGAACTATAAGCGAAAATGAAGATTTACAAAACTGAAAGAAAAAACCAATTATAGATACGCTCAATTAGTTTTAGATATTATATTTTCAATCGCTAATCAAATATAATTTAAATATTTTTCTAAAATAATAGTTATAACCAAAACTCATGATCTTCAATTTTCTAGAACTTTTATTTAGTTTATAATCATATATCCACAAATATGTAGCAATTAGTTACCTCTATGCTCATCTCGATTTTCTATAACTGTTATTTAATTTTCAATTGACCATTAATCTTTGTTGTTAAGATTTTCCAGTATATGATCTTCAATTAGTCTCACTTTTTGAAAGCTCACAAGTACTTGAACTGTTGTGTTTCGGCTAATGGCTAGTCGTGCAGCTTTAAGAGATTTTTTTGTGAATTAAAAGGTCCAAAGCCTTTATCGAGACAAATATCGTGACGAAGCAACAATTCCAAGACGGTGATGTGTCAGGGGATCTGCAAACAGGTTATGTGCAGATCAGTCCAATTCTGAGTTGATTAGTGTTGTGACAGTTTTGGATTTGAAATCTTTTGTGATTTATTTGTAATCTTTGTAATTTTTGTGATTGATTTGTATTTAAATTAGAAAAATATTAGTGCTAGATTTAGAATAAAATATATTATTTAATTTATTTAGAAAAAGCAAAAAAAAGAAGGAGAAAATAACATGTGACAGTTTTAATAAATAAGTGACATGTGGCATAGTTAGAATCTAATTTAGTAAATATATATGAAAAGCCTATATGCACACGATATTTTGCCTAAATGCACACGAACCTGTGTGCTTAATGTAGGCGTACAAGTTCTGTGCGCTTAATATAAGCGCATAAGGGCAAAAGTGGCAAAAAAAAAGAGTACCAGATCTATGCGCTTAAAATAAGCGCATAGCTCTGATGGGGTTCAGTGGGCCTAATAAGGTATTATAGGCCCTTTTAGGGCCGAATAAGGAGCAATTTGCACTGAAAGGATCGAATGGGTCGTATTGGGCCCAATAAGGCCCATTCCGCCCTTAGAGGGCCAAATGGCCTTATTGGGCCCAATAAATTTAGTTATCAAACATCTTTGGATTAAATTTCAGTTAAAGAAATATAAATACGTTTTTCAAACAAATACGTTTATAATAAAGTAACAAATAAAAAATGTAGGCGGTACAAGACGCCTTAGGAGGTTCTGAGGGGCTTACACATCCGGTTCCGGTAGCGGACCGACGTGTCGTGTCTCAGAGGAAGATCTCAGACACCGTACGTCGGCGCGCTGCTCTGCTACGAGCGGATTTTTTAGGTGCAACATCACCAGTTCCTCAGCCTTCTGTTCAGACAGAGGATGATAGCATGAAAGACGTGTATGTTGACGATATGGCGATTGATGAGGAGGCGCAGCAGATGTCAGATGATGACGAGGGCTTGGAGGGAGAGTATAGGGTTTCTTTTAAGCCGATTTTGTCGAGGGATGAGACCGACCCTCCAGCCGCAGCCGCTCATTCTGTCCCCTCTCCTGTGCCCTTTCCCGTTCCGTCTCCGATCCAGGTCGGTCCTTCTGTCCCTCTGTAACACCCCCAAATCTTAACCCACTTGGAAATGTATTATCGCCAGTGACTCTGATATTCCTCATCGAAGTCACCCCAGGCTTTACCGTTTGAAAACAAATCATGAAATACAATGATACAAAATGATAACTTTATTCATATAAAACATGAGTCTCGGGATTACATCCCAATCCCGAATAGGACAAATATAGAGTTTAAACAAAGTACAGCGGGAGTCTTTTAAATATATAACAGAGTAAATAAGTTACAGCGGAAGTCTTTCTTGAAATATTACAAAAAGGGTTGTGATCGTAATGATCAACTGCCCAAGGATCTCAACCTGATTAAAAGATAATTATTAAAACATCCAAAAATCACCGTCGTCTTCATAGTCATTCTAGTCTCCTCATATCTTCTCTCTATCTGATATGCCGAATCGAACGGATGACACCAGCCAACAATGAAGATAACAATTGCGGTTGGTTAGTCTAAATGAATAGACCATGCAAGGGTACAAAGCAGAAGGTTCGAAGTAGTTGTATTAGGTTAGACTCATCGTTTCTCGAATAATAACCGATAACGATAATCAACCTTCATACTTCTACTGAATAACAACAAGAGGTATGCACAAGAGAAGATTCTGGAAGACTGAATCTTCACAGAAATAGACCCGAAAGAAGACTCCAACGGAAGTGAGTCTTAAGGAAATATGACAAATCTGGAACGTTTAAAGAATCAGACATCAGTGATTTAAAAGCTGACTTAGATGTTTCGGTTCACGACCAACCTCACCGCTTACAGCGAATCAAGATTGGAAAGAGAAAGTACTCTGATCAAAAGTCGAAACGAGCTTTCCTAGTTGCACTATTTACTTAGTTGCACTACTCGCCAAAGGTATATTAACTATGTGCACTCGGGCACTTTATCTTATTAAATTCCAAAACGAGCATTACGTTATAAGCTTTTAAACCTCCACCCGAGAGATATCGGATCTCCCCGCAAGAGATATCAGACCTCCCCACAAGAGATATAGAAAGGATGAACCTTGGAAGATTTTGGCACTAGCGAAGTGCGCCAACCCCGAGTAAGGGTATGGTCATGACCAGAGAGAGAGTACTGGGGAAGAATCCACCAAGTACCAGTTATAAAGAAACAGCTAAACCCCCACAAGGTAAATAGCGTTCCTAACTAGTGCTAACTAAACAGTTCTAGCACAACAATAGTTCAGGATAAATCCACATAAATGCCCTCAAGGCGAACATAAATAATAGCATTGTTCTAACAGATATACAACCTATTATAATATCATTATTACAGTTTCCAAAACAGTTTATAAAACCATTTCCAGATAAACACAATAATCATTCCAAATTAATTACTCAGATGAACTACTGATAATTAATGTAAATATGGAACGATGAGCAAGAGCGAACCGCCACTTGCCTGGAGTAGATTCAGCGATGAATCTCGATGAGATGACTACCGAAAATATCCTTTCCAAGGATATGGCTTAAGCTTCAGATAGCTCCAACTGATTACGAGTCCACACGCGATCCAACAGATCACGTTCTAACTGACAAATTAATTATCTATCAATTAATTTGACTGGATGAATTTAAGGAATTATATTTAATAAATTTTTATGATATTAAATCATAAAAATATTTATTAATGTTTCCTAAAGAAAAATACGGACGAAAGGGGATCGAAATTATACCGCTCGAATAATTTCGGGTCAAATCTGGACGGAAAGGTTATTGGGCTTCTCGGCCCAACAACACCTTAATTAGCAAGGAGGGGCCCACGTTACTGTTCCTCCTTCTTCATCCTCCGAATTTCAACAGCACAACAACACGCAAAAGCAGCACAATCAACACACAAAATGAAGAACAACAACACGGCACAGCAAGAACAACAACACGGCACAACAACGCAGCTGCCATCACCACCACGCATCAGCAGCCACCAGCACAACCGCCATCAACACCGCCACGGACACCAGCTGAACCAGCCCAGAACAGGGGAGGGGCAGAGGAAGACGACTGGACAGAGGCGGTGGGAGAGGGAGTCGGTTCCGCGGAGCTCACCGAGAGGAAAATGTGGTGCAGAGGAGGCGAGACTAATTTTGAGGGATTAGAGGCTTCGACTTGTGCTCAATCTGATCCCAGAATGCTCCAATTTATAGCCAAAGACTTGGGGAACACAATGATGGCTAGCAAAGCGACGTGGAGGGGCTATTTTCGGCATCATCAGACGTCGCCGGCGACCACAGGGCTACGCCCCCGCTAGCTTGCGGCGGTCGCCGCAGGTCACTGCTTTGTAAAACAATGGCGGCGGGCTCATGGCGACGGTCGCCGCACAGCGCGACGGTTGCCGTTTCCTAGCCCTGGTGCCCAGCTAGTTGTCGAGAAGACAACTCCTCGAGCCAGCTGCCGGCGGTCGCCGCCGTACTTATGACGGGCGTCGCCAAGTCACCCTCCTCCGATTAGCTTTTGGATGACGTTGGCTTAACCCGGGATAAAAATAATCGTACACGAACGAGTTTTAAGATCCAAGGTACGTCGTCTGTATTATATTTTACTGAGAAAAATATTACAAAGATTGAGCACATTACAGAATGTCTTAAACTCTCTGAATTAAATCCGACGTACAAAACGGGTGCTCGGGAAAAATTCAAAAAATTCCAAAATATCCTTACAGAAATACGGGGTATCACATCACCTCCCCCTTAAAAGAAGTTTCGACCCCGAAACTTAGGTCGCAATTAACTCGGGAAAATGTCTGAGCATATCTGCTTCGGTTTCCCATGTTTCTCAAGTAACTTCTTCAGTCCCTGACTTGGACCACCGAATTCGTACCAACGGTACAATCTTGTGCACAAATGTTTCTCACGGCGCTCTAGAATGCGCACAGGCATCTCTTCGTAGGTACCATTTGCCTGAATCTCGATGTCTTCATAGCTCAGCACATGAGACTCATCTGGCACATATTTCCTTAACAAGGATATGTGGAACACATTATGCACTGGGTGTGCCGATGGCGGCAATGCCAAGCGGTACGCTAGAGATCCCACTCTATCAAGAATCTCGAATGGTCTCACATAGCGAGGGTTAAGCTTCTCACGCTTACCAAACCTGAAAACACCTTTGGATGGTGATACTTTGACAAATACTTTGGCACCAACCTTGAACTCGACATCTCTACGCTTCTTGATCCGCGTAAGACCTCTGTCAACTCTGGGCGGTCAACATCCTCTGTCTAATCAAAGCAATGTCTAGAGCTGTCCTTTCGACCAACTCTGGTCCAAGCAGAATCTTGTCGGCATTCTCATCCCAACAAATCGGAGATCTGCATCTGAGACCATACAAAGCTTCAAACGGAGCCATCTTGATCTTAGCATGCCAGCTATTATTGTACGTGAACTCAATCAGACTCAGGCTGTCTTCCCAGCTAGTCGGACGATCGAGTGCACATGCTCTTAGCATATCCTCCAGGGTCTGGATGGTCCTTTCATACTGTCCATCTGTCTGAGGATGAAATGTTGTACTGAATCTTAATTCAGTTCCCATGGCCTTGTGAAGTTCTTGCCAAAATCTTGACATGAATCGGTCATCTCGATCCGATATAATGGTCTTAGGAACACCATGTAAACGGAAAATCTCCTGGTGGTAGACTTCTGCTAACATCTGGGTTTCTTAAGTAACCCTAGTTTCACAACTGTTGTAGAGGTCATACACTGTTTCAACTTCTTGAAAACTGACCTCGCACTTGTCATTCCAGACAAACTTCTGGTGGACCTTGCAGAACAGACCGGTCATAGGTGGAGCGATCTTAGAAAAATCCTTCCATGAACCGTCTATAATACCCAGCAAGCCCTAGAAAACTGCGCACCTCATTCACACTCTGAGGCCGCTTCCAAACAACTACCGATTCACTCTTCTGGGGATTAACCATAACCCCATTCTCATTGATCACATGGCCTAAGAAAGCCACTTCTAGATCCAAAAGTCACACTTAGACAATTTTAGCATAAAGCTGATGTTGTCTAAGGACTGACAAAGCAATCCGCAGGTGCTCCTCGTGAACTTCCCTGCTCGGGAAAAGATCAAAATGCCATCGATGAAAACCCCCATGAACTTATCCAAGTACTGGTGAAAACATCGATGCCCTAGATTCATGAAAACTGCTGAAGCATTGGTAGGTCCAGATGGCATGACTACAAACTCATAGTGACCATCTCTTGTCCGAAACGCAATCCTCGAAATACCTTCCTTACGAATCATGAGCTGATGACATCCAGATCTCAGGTCAATCTTGGAGAAAACTTTTGCTCCCTGTAGTTGATCCAACAGATCATCAATCCTTGGCAACATATATCTGCTCTTGATCGTGACTTTATTCGACTCTAAAAAGTCAAAACAAAGTCGAAACGGTCCATCTTTCTTTTTGACAAATAAAACCGGGGCACCCTCCCCAAGGAGATGCACTCAGCCTTATATAACTTTTGTCAAGAAGATACTCGAGTTGCGTCTTCAACTCTTGCATTTCTTCAGGAGCCATCTGGTACGGTCCCTCCGAGATCGGCGCGGTACTTGGCTCGAGATCAACGGCAAACTCCATGCCACAATTCGGGGTAACCAGGAATATCTTCTGGAAAGACATCCGAAAATTCTCTAACCACAGAAATATCAAGAACTGAAGTCGATCACCGCCTTATTACACGTCAGTCAATCCATACCGAGAATAATTATCGTATGGAACCACAGTTATTTAGGTCAATTCGCTTTGAATTTCTTACCCTTGATGGTAATCGAAAATTCCGACAGACGATTTGTTCTAACCAAATATTTATTATTAAGAATATTTACAACAAAAGGTTCACAAACCTTGTCGCAAACAGAACTTAACTTACAATCATCCAAAATGAACGACTGGGTATCACCCACATCAACAACAAACCAACAAAAGTAGAATGCAGATACAAAGTACTCTAACATTTGGAGCATAGGGTCCTTCCGCCTCATGCATCTCGTAAAGGCATTGACTCTGACTTCCAGAAGCCACTGGGGCTTTCCCCTTATTCTGCACAGTTGTCTGCATTGAAGGGCTAGGAGCTTCCACCGGACTGAACTTGGGTCTGTTGTTCTGATTAACAGACCCTTGCCGTGACTCAGCTCCTTTCCCATTCCTCCACTGACATAATGCCTGCATATGACCCTCCTTTCCGTAGCCAAAGCATGTCTTTTTGTCCTTCAGACATTCATTTCTCTTGTGCCCGTGCGTACCGCAGTTGTAGCACTGGATCAGATTATTGCCCTGACCCAAACGTTGCGTAGACCCATCGTGAGTCATACTCGTTCTTGCTCGGCCAGATTTGGCAAAATCAGATGGTGGCGCGGGACGTTTAAACCCACCTGCTTGCGGCTGGTTCTGCACTTGTCTCTGGTTGTTACGCTTCTTCTTTGACTCCTCCAGAGTCACTTCCAATTTGTAGGATGCATCCACGTACTGCTCCAGGGTAGAGGAACCGTGACGCACCATCCATGGCTTAATATCTGGATTCATCCATTCGTGGAAATACCAGATCTTCTGTACCTCGCTGGAAATATCAGGTTCAGCGTACTGCAGCAAATGATTGAACTTGGTCGCAAGCTCAGTCACCTTCAAACCATCTGTCTGCGGATATAAAAACTCCTTGTGCTTCTCTTCCCTCATAGCTCGGGAAAAGAAACGATCAATCATTTTTTACTTGAACATCAACCAGTTCAAAACAGGGCTATCAGCTAAGCCGGTGCTTTCCCACCATTCACTGGCTTCTTCCTTTAACTGAAGAGAAGCTATATGCACTTTCTCAGCTTCAGTGCATTCAACATTGCGGAATAACCGCTCTATGTGGGAAAACCAATGAGCCACCTTGACTGGCTTTCCTTTTCCATCAAAGCTGTCAGGCCTCATATAGTTAATAGCCTTCAGTGCTCGGCCATACTCCCCTCTATTCTTGATCACACCTTCCTGTAGTACATGATTCTCTTGTTCCTCAAACCTAGGAACTTCTGGAGGTACTGGCACACCTTGTGCCTGAGGCACATTCGGGCGTAGCGCGTCTGCGATCGCTTGCATGACAATTCCTCGAATTTCTGCAGCGGCCTCTACATCAAATATCCTTGGTGCGTCGTCCCGAGCTGGGTCATTGCCTCCAGGATTATTATTGAAGACAGACTCACGCTCTCCTGTTGGGTTTGCAACATTCCTCCTACTCAGTCTGGGGTCATTGCTCGGCCCCGCACCAGCACGGATAATGTTCCTCGTGTTTACCATCTGTTTACCGATCAAATTCCAAGAATTTTATCACATTAATATCATTCTGATATACTTATCGTAATAAAATCTTAGAATAGATCAACTTGGTAATTTCTATTGATGAACTCAAACCGAGTTACTAGGTTCTACAACCTCAACTCAAAGCGAGAGAACTAGGAATTCAAGCCTTATTGGGTATGGCGACACCACCTAGGCTTCTCTCGGGTTCCTCTGAAGAGAACAGAATGCACCCATATCTTACGGGGCAACGGGGAAGGAATTAGTCTTTCTAGACATAGGAGCAAACTTACTATATCAGACTGTATAGAAGACATGACTATGAACGGTGTTTTCAAATTCTTTTCATTTTGAAAATTCAGAGCCCTTTTAAAGCATTTTCAAAAACGGGAAAAATGATTTATAAAATCCCCAACCCGTTTTAAAACCTTTGGCTCTAATACCACAACTGTAACACCCCCAAATCTTAACCCACTTGGAAAGGTATTACCGCCAGTGACTCCGATATTCCTCACCGAAGTCACCCCAAGCTTTACCGTTTGAAAACAAATCATGAAATACAATGATACAAAATGATAACTTTATTCATATAAAACATGAGTCTCGGGATTACATCCCAATCCCGAATAGGACAAATACAGAGTTTAAAAAAAGTACAGCGGAAGTCTTTTAAATATATAACAGAGTAAACAAGTTACAGCGGAAGTCTTTTTTGAAATATTACAAAAAGGGTTGTGATCGTAATGATCAACTGCCCAAGGATCTCAACCTGATTAAAAGATAATTATTAAAACATCCAAAAATCACCGTCGTCTTCATAGTCATTCTAGTCTCCTCATATCTTCGCTCTATCTGATGTGCCGAATCGAACGGATGACACCAGCCAACAATGCAGATAACAATTGCGGTTGGTTAGTCTAAATGAATAGACCATGCAAGGGTACAAAGCAGAAGGTTTGAAGTAGTTGTATTAGGTTAGACTCATCGTTTCTCGAATAATAACCGATAACGATAATCAACCTTCATACTTCTACTGAATAACAACAAGAGGTATGCACAAGAGAAGATTCTAGAAGACTGAATCTTCACAGAAATCGACCTGAAAGAAGACTCCAACGGAAGTGAGTCTTAAGGAAATATGACAAATCTGGAACGTTTAAAGAATCAGACATCAGTGATTTAAAAGCTGACTTAGATGTTTCGGTTCACGACCAATCTCATCGCTTACAGCGAATCCAGATTGGAAAGAGAACGTACTCTGATCAAAAGTCGAGACGAGCTTTCCTAGTTGCACTATTTACTTAGCTGCACTACTCGCCAAAGGTATATTAACTATGTGCACTCGGGCACTTTATCTTATTAAATTCCAAAACGAGCATTACGTTATAAGCTTTTAAACCTCCACCCGGGAGATATCGGATCTCCCCGCAAGAGATATCAGACCTCCCCACAAGAGATATAGAAAGGATGAACCTTGGAAGATTTTGGCACTAGCGAAGTGCGCCAATCCCGAGTAAGGGTATGGTCATGACCAGAGAGAGAGAGTACTGGGGAAGAATCCACCAAGTACCAGTTATAAAGAAACAGCTAAACCCCCACAAGTTACATAGCGTTCCTAACTAGTGCTAACTAAACAGTTCTAGCACAACAATAGTTCGGGATAAATCCACATAAATGCCCTCAAGGCGAACATAAATAATAGCATTGTTCTAACAGATATACAACCTATTATAATATCATTATTACAGTTTCCAAAACAGTTTATAAAACCATTTCCAGATAAACACAATAATCATTCCAAATTAATTACTCAGATGAACTACTGATAATTAATGTAAATATGGAACAATGAGCAAGAGCGAACCGCCACTTGCCTGGAGTAGATTCGGCGATGAATCTCGACGAGACGACTACCGAAAATATCCTTTCCAAGGATATGGCTTAAGCTTCAGATAGCTCCAACTGATTACGAGTCCACACGCGATCCAACAGATCACGTTCTAACTGACAAATTAATTATCTATCAATTAATTTGACTGGACGAATTTAAGGAATTATATTTAATAAATTTTTATGATATTAAATCATAAAAATATTTATTAATTTTTCCTAAAGAAAAATACGGACGAAAGGGGATCGAAATTATACCGCTCGAATAATTTCGGGTCAAATCTGGACGGAAAGGTTATTGGGCTTCTCGGCCCAACAGCACCTTAATTAGCTAGGAGGGGCCCACATTACTGTTCCTCCTTCTTCATCCTCCGAATTTCAACAGCACAACAACACGCAAAAGCAGCACAATCAACACACAAAACGAAGAACAACAACACGGCACATCAAGAACAACAACACGGCACAGCAACGCAGCTGCCATCACCACCACGCATGAGCAGCCACCAGCACAACCGCCATCAACACCGCCACGAACACCAGCTGAACCAGCCCAGAACAGGGGAGGGGCAGAGGAAGACGACTGGACAGAGGCGGTGGGAGAGGGAGTCGGTTCCGCGGAGCTCACCGAGAGGAAAACGTGGTGCAGAGGAGGCGAGACTAATTTTGAGGGATTAGAGGCTTCGACTTATGCTCAATCTGATCCCAGAATGCTCCAATTTATAGCCAAAGACTTGGGGAACACAATGATGGCTAGCAAAGCGACGTGGAGGGGCTATTTTCGGCATCGTCAGACGTCGCCGGCGACCACAGGGCTACACCCCCGCAAGCTTGCGGCGGTCGCCATGATTCTCCCCAGGTCGCTGCTTTGTAAAACAACAGCGGCGGGCTCATGGCGGCGGTGGCCGCACAGCGCGGCGGTCGCCGTTTCCTAGCCTTGGTGCCCAGCTAGTTGTCGAGAAGACAACTCCTCAAGCCAGCTGCCGGCGGTCGCCGCCGTACTTATGGCGGGCGCCGCCAGGTCACCTTCCTCCGATTAGCTTTTGGATGACGTTGGCTTAACCCGAGATAAAAATAATCGTACACGAACGAATATTAAGATCCAAGGTACGTCGTCTGTATTATATTTTACTGAGAAAAATATTACAGGGATTAAGGACATTACAGAATGTCTTAAACTCTCTAAATTAAATCTGACGTACAAAACGGGTGCTCGGGAAAAATTCCCAAAATTCCAAAATATCCTTACAGAAATACGGGGTATCACACCCCCTCCCATGTAGCTTCCCCTGTAGCTTCCCCTCCACCCGCTCTTTGCCATGCACCTCCTCTTCCCGGGGCGCCCGTTCTAGGCCAGGCTCCTTGGATGTCAGGAGGGCCATGCATCCCTATCCTCCTTCAGAGCTACACGACCCACATCGCCAAGGCGATTTGGGACCTGACCCCTCTTGGCCCTCCTGTCCATATTGTTGGCCTCATCCTTCTGCGAAACGGACGCATGAGAGGTCGAGGAGAGGCCTCTCCAAAGGCTGATGCAGATGCTGCTCTAGAGGAGGCTGCTCAGGCTCCCCATGGTACGGGGTGTCAGCGCTGCCAGCCGACTCAGAAATTGGTACGTATTTAGGGTACAGTCCCGTTTAGGTGAAATATAAATTTTAATTTTTGCAACTAATATTAATTACCAAACATTCAGACCCGCAACGTCTTGAGGTCCACTTTCACGTCGGTTGGACCTCTCCGCTCGAGCAGTACATCAGACCCGGGCCAGACACATGGTTTCAGCTGGCGGAGCGTAGCGGTCTCACCCATCTACGCAGTCTAGGCACCAGGGCAATGGATCATGTATTGGTATCGACTTTTGTCGAGAGATGGCACCCTGAGACATCCTCGTTCCATTTTCCATGGGGCGAGATGACCATTACATTGCATGATGTTTATGAGATTCTCAAGGTGTCGATTGTCGGGAGGAGCTGCAGGGGTAGCATGGGTATAGATCTGACTCAACGGGTCGCGCACTTCTTTGGGCATGACGACACCATACAGGTGCACATATGGTACAGCAGCGGCGGTATTCCATTCGCCTGGCTACAGAGTGTGCTCGTGTAGATGATGAGGGTGCCACAGAGGGACGAGAGCAGCATATCTACATTGTATCTGTTCCTACTGCTCAGCAGTACAGTGTTGGTCGACAAGTCTACAAAAACGATCAAGCACAAGTGGTTGTCGTTGCTTTTAGACCACGGGCCGGTATGCATGGGGAGCGGGGATATTGGCGTTACTGTACAGGAACTTGGGCCAAGCGTCCAGACGAGATGCACAGGGCATTGCCAGTTCTGGCATACTGTTGAGGATAAGAAATGTCATTTTAATTAATAAATTTAAAATATAAGTTATAAATTTTTATTTATTCTTATCGTTCGATCTTGATCTACAGTCATGGATATGGGCGTATTTTCCCCATTTCCGTGGACATTATGTCATGGACCCTGCTGCCATTGGCGCCGATGCTGCTGCTTTCAGAGACGGCCAGAAGGTTCCACAGTGCAAGAATCCTGGTCGTTTGGTATGTATGCGCCAAATTCTAGACAACATCAAATATGAGGAGGTAATCTGTTTCGTTATATTAATATTTTATTTTATAATATATTGACGCAAATCACTAACTTCATATAAATTACTTGTTACAGGTTCATTGTTCCCTTTTGCTCGGGTATCATTCGACCGGCCGGAGTATGCTCCTTCTATGTTCAGAGGTATAATCCAGATCTTGGATATACAGGAGCCGTATCTGCTGGACTGCATCCTCTGACAGTTCAGGCATGTACAGGGGATCCCACACTTACCTCCAAAGCCTAAATCAGTCACCCGCGGGAACAAAATGACCCACTACGAAGTCACATTCAAGGATGATCTGTTAGGGGCGTGGGATGAGGATCCAGGGCCTCTGATCCAGATTGAGGATCCACCAGTCACGCGTTATTGGGATGTGACGGATGACTATTTGGATTGGTTGGACGATTATTCTCATGTGTTGGTGGATCCCAGATCCACTAGACAGGATCGTCCCGCGGGCCTTGTTCATCCCACACCTTTGGTGGACACTCTTGCGGTATGTTTAATTCGTTTAATTCAATAAATGTTTATTATTAAATTGTCATATATAAATTCTAATGGGTATTGTCATTACGAATACAGCGGAACCAGTTGGTTGCAGGTGAGCTCCGTGCATATTTAGAGACGCCGATGGATAGGAGCGTTATTCCCGCTGAGGAGGTTCAGGTGTTTATGAGTCGTCTATTGCATATGCTGACTGATGACACTCTTCCGATGGCCGCCCCTCCACCCCGTGCGTCACGGATTTTTAGGGATTCTATACACGAGGATGGGAAGGGTAGTGGGAGTCAGCCGGATGGAGATTAGGGATGTTATGTATGTGTTTTTTGTTATGTATATATTGGACTTATGTATGTGTTTTTTGTTATGTATATATTTTATGTTATTTTTCATAATTTTCATGGATTAGTCCCGAAATGCAAAATGTGCCAAAAACCCAAGAAATGCAAAATGGGCCCAAACTAGGCCCAATAGCACTTATAAGTCATGAAATGTGCCAAAAATCCAAGAAATGTAAAATGGCCCCAAACTAGGCCTAATATCACTTATTAGTGAAATAAGCCAAAAGCCCCAAAAAAGTAAAATGGGCCCAAACTAGGCCCAATACTTATAAGTTATGAAATGTGCCAAACCCCCCCCCCCCCCCCCCCCCCCCCCCCCCCCTCCCAAAAATAAGCAAAATGAGCCCAAACTAGGCCCAATAGCACTTATAAGTCATGAAATAGGCCAAAAGCCCAAAAAATGCAAAATGGGCCCAAACTAGGCCCCAATAGCACTTATAAGTCATGGAATATGCCAAAAACCGAAAAAATGCAAAATGGGCCCAAACTAGGCCCAATAGCACTTATAAGTCATGAAATAGGCCAAAAGCCCCAAAAAGGCAAAATGGGCCCAAACTAGGCCCAATAGCACTTATAAGTCATGAAATAGGCCAAAAGTCCAAAAAATGCAAAATGGGCCCAAACTAGGCCCAATAACACTTATAAGTCATGAAATGTGCCAAAAATCGAAAAAATGCAAAATGGGCCCAAACTAGGCCCAATAACACTTATAAATCATGAAATATGTCAAAAATCGAAAAATGCAAAATTGGCCCAAACTAAGCCCAATAGCACTTATTAGTCATGAAATAGGTCAAAAGCCCAGAAAATGCAAATTGGGCCCAATAAGGCCCAATAGCACTTATTAGTCCCGAAATATGCCAAAAACACAAGAAATGCAAAATGAGCCCAAACTAGGCCCAATAACACTTATTACTTTATTAGTCATGAAATAGGCCAAAAGCCCAGAAAATGCAAATTGGGTCCAATAAGGCCCAATAGCACTTATTAGTCCCGAAATATGCCAAAAATACAAGAAATGTAAAATGAGCCCAAACTAGGCCCAATAGCACTTATTAGTCCCGAAATAGGCCAAAAACACAAGAAATGCAAACTGGGCCCAATAACACTTATTAGTCATGAAATGGGAAAAAAAAAACACAAAAATGGGCCCAATAAGGCCGAATTAGAAATTTTAAGGTACAAATGGCCAATAAAGCAAAACTACTAAAGTATAAATTTCATAAAACGTCATGAAAGTAATAATTAGATAAGAAATCATAATATTTTATCACTATAAACTATAATTCTTCGACTTCTTCACCTTATAACTTACAATTTTCGAGTTCTTCATACTTCATGCTATAACGTAAGTATATAGGTCAATATAAAACTTCATAAGACTTTGTCATATCATATGACTATATAGTACAATTAATAACTTCTTAAAAAAATCATTATTTTACATTAGTATAAACTATAATTACCGACTTCATAAGACTTCATGGTATAGCTTAAGTATAAAGTTCAAGTATAAAATCATAAGACTTCGTCATATCACATTATAACTTCATAAGACTTTGTCATATCACATTAGTATATAATACAAGTGATAACTTCTTAAGAAATAATATTAATACATTAGTAAAATGTAAAATCTATAAAATTGGACTTTTTTCATACTTCATACTATGGCGTAAGTATAAAGTTCAAGTTATAACTTCTTAAGATTTTGTAATATCACATTACTATATAGTACAAGTGATATTTTTTAAAGAAATGATTACATTACATTATTATAAACTATAATTAGTGACTTCATAAGACTTCATGCTATAGCGTAAATATGAAGTTCAATATATAACTTTAGGTTTGTAACTTCATAACATAAGACTTCTTCATATCACATTAGTATATAGTACAACTACTACTTGCTTAAAAATTCATTATATTACATTAGTATAAATTGATGAATATTGTATAAGTATAAAGTATTAAAATATTAAAATAACAATTAAAATTATCATAAAGTTATGTTATGAATGCCTTTAATCACGAAAAATAAATTTTAAGCAATGTGCATTTACTATAAGCGCATAGCATTAAGCCCGATCGCCGTGTTGGGCCTATACAGTATTGGGCCCAAATATAGGCCCAGGTGTTGTGTGCTTAGAATTAGGTTAGCGCACAGCTTTGTGCGCTTATTGTAAGCACACAACACTTGGGCCTATATTTGGGCCCAATACTGTATAACGGCCGATTCTAACGGGTATAAATTTGATCATTTGTGCGCTTATTGTGAGCGCACAAACGGTCATTTTCCGCATGATTTTCCACCTATAAATACCATAACCAATTTCATTCTCTTCCACATCCAAACACAACATTCAACTCACATTCGGTGGCTTCAATTATCAATGGTCATTTTTTGTGCGTTCCCGAGCTCAAGATCCGCCGTGCAAAGGAGAAAACTCGACCCGCAAGGGATTATTCAGTTTGTCGGTAACGTTATTCATCTTTCTTTGGCTTTATATTTTTTAAAGATTTTTTAGCTTGTGATTTTTTTTTTCATATTCCAGATCGTTGGATAGTATGGCTTCGTCGTCCAACAGTGCACAGGCTCCGGTTACAATGTGCCAATGCAATTTCCCGGTCGTCTTGTACACTTGCGACATGCCCATTCACTACAAAGGAAGGTACCTCGCATGCAAGGATTACATCTCAATGGAGCGGGATGGGGAGATGAGATGGTGTCGTACCTTTAAGTGGCTTGATCCACCGTATGATGACAATGCTGCCAAGATTATCAGAGAATTGGTGTTGGAAAGAAATGAGCTTAAAAAGTTGTGCGACACCCTTTCAGATTCAAACGTGAAGTTGAGGAAGAAGATATATTATCGGGGTTATGATTACAAGCAATAAGTTTATTATGTCTTTTGATTACATAAGTCTACAAATGTATGAATGATGTTATTATTACAACATTGAGTTGGAGTCATTGCCTTTTGGCCATTATCCCGTTCACCGCCTCAAGAATTCTAAGGGAGGGTGAGCCTTCAATGACCAAGTCGAACCCGTCGAACATTCTGATTTGCCCCTTTTTCTAGCAGCAGCACATAAATATTTGGAATCCATAAACTCCGGTTCAGTATCATAAGGAGCTTCTTATATGATACTGAACCGGGGTTTGTGGATTCCAAGTATTTATGTGCTGCTGCCAGAAAAGGGGCAAATCAGAATGTTCGACGGGTTCGACTTGGTCATCGTAGGGTCACCCTCCTTTAGGATTCTTCAGTTGGTCAATGGGATAATCTGCACAACGCAATGACACCAACTCAATCTTGTAGTTATTTGGATGTTGTTAGCTTTTTGTGCTTTGTTTCTAGGACAAACGGCCATCTATTTGTAAGCATGTAATCGTGTGGATTTGTAATGTAATATAATTTGGTTATGATAATTTGCGACTCCATAAGTTTGATGTCTTTTGTTATTACGTAAGGTTGCAAGTGTATAAATTCCAAGGTTATGATTGCATAAGTTTGATGTCTTTTTGATTACATAAGCCTTACTATGAAACCCACCAAAGCAAAAATCATGAGCAAATAACCAAAAGAGACTCACATCTAAAATTATATTGCATTACAAATCGGCTTAGAGTTTTACATCAAGTACTGATAATGTGGATCAACTACGCCAAATAATCTGGATTCTGACCGAATGCCTTGCGACATTCCCTAAACTCTTCCAATTTCGAATCATACACTCCTTCCCACCACAGGATTCTTCGATCGCAATGTCTTCGCCACACATACGTAAAGGGTGGTAATGGAGAGTCGGTACTGAGCATCACCTATACGAATACAAACAAAAAATACACAATTAGTATACACGATATTGCAAATGAAACATCGAAGTACAAGTAGAGATACAAAACAATACCGGTATCTAGTGGTTGTGA
This sequence comes from Rheum nobile, assembly GCA_027886185.1. Classification (NCBI taxonomy): domain Eukaryota; kingdom Viridiplantae; phylum Streptophyta; class Magnoliopsida; order Caryophyllales; family Polygonaceae; genus Rheum; species Rheum nobile. Next base: position 1,385,437 of record WOAB01000065.1, read on the forward strand.
TCCCCTACGTGTGATATCCCCGACATTTGTAAGGGAGGTGTGAGGCATGGTCCAGACGGCCTTATTGGTAAGCACAATGAAGGGTACTGAGATATGACCATCACAACAACATTATACACCGTGGCAAACACTAAACTCATGAATGGCATGTCAAGCCAATAATTCGGGCCGCAAGGGATCTTCACATAGTTAATTTGAACTATTAGATCGTCCCATGACCCTGGTCGTGTAGTTTCTCGTATTGGCTCCCACATTTGTCGGTTGGCACGCAACTCCTTTGCCATCGCGCTACGGATCAAGGGATATTGACCCTGACTCATCCCCATAAGCACAGCCAAAGACCGATAACCATAGTGTCCGTCTGAACGTACATCCACAGCACCGTTAATGTACCCAAACCAGAAGTAATCGATATTCTGAACCCCAAAGTCCACCCCAAAATGAAGCATGGGTTCTTCAGGCCACTCCGACAGACGGAATCCAACATGGTCAGTCTCGACGTACATCTCCTTAAATTGTGATTCTTCTGCTTGCGGTTGAGATTGCATGTCCTAGGGGTCGAGCACTACGAAACTAGCTTGCTTTCTGGGACGGTCTGGCCCTTTCACCTTCTCCTTTGCCTTGTTCTTTCCCTTTTGCCTTCGCCTTCTCAAACTTCACTAAGTCTTCTCTTACGTTCTCATGCAGGCTCTTTTCCCTAGTCGGCGACCCATTTGCCTTGTTCTTCGCACCACTTGGCCTTCCCTTTCTACAGATGTCCGTCGGCTCCATAAACTTACTATGTTCCGGATGCTCCAAGGCAATGTACAGATCACTCACTTGCCATAACGTGGCTTGGCTCAAAGTTCGGCCTTGCACTCTCGACCACATCTCACGCAATCTCACCTCTAGAATGGACATCGAAACACTGTCGTCAGCAAGCGCAAATGTCGTTGGATCCTCTTCCCAATGCAAGTCCTTCCAGAAGTTGTGAATGTCATCTGGAGTGAGAGCTGTTCTCGTAATAATGGTGTTTGCAATATCGTGGACGCACGGCAACCCAAGGCAGTCTCTCACCCAATGATCGTCGCATACTTCTGAATAGTCCTCCTTGACTAAATTATCATACATGGCCAATAACAAATCAAAACACTTATCTGACACTCTGCAAAAGATCCTTGAAAAGACCATTCGGGCAAGCTCCTGAAACCCTGGATCGTTGAACTCCATTGGTCGTGTAGACAGTGAGTTGTTCATGGTCGTCCTAATAGTGTCGATTTGAAGAATGATTGCATGGTGGATCCTCACGATCACTCTGTTAAAGCCGCCTCTGCTAGACCCCACAATATCTTTCAAGACACGATTCATCCCCACCCTATCAAAACAAAAAAACATTTATTCCATTAGCATGACTTTGGAACTCAATAGTAAAAACAATCAACTACACAATGTTCAAAGGATACCTGTTTGAAGTCCTCGTGAAGAAGTGAAGGGTGTAATTTGTCCAAGCTTGTACTATGTTTTCCTTGTAAGGAGTCAGCCATTCCCTCTCGACATATCCAACAAGCCCGCTCTTCCACGACGTCCTCAATGCTCTAAACCTCTCCTCGTAGCTTTCCTCGGTGGTCGAGCAAAAAAGTCCCCAACACTGGTTTGTAAACATATCGACTCTTGCACTGTCTTTTATAACCTTGTCGGCACGTGCCTTGATGTTGTTTCTAATATGGACCCAACACAAGAGGTGTCTTACCGGGACGTCTTTGAAAACTACCTTAATGGCTTTGATGAGAGCCTTTTCACAATCGGTCATTATAGCCTTTGGCATTACTCCCAACTGCTCAAACAAGTTCTGAAGGGCCCTCACTATCCACCGATAATGGAAAAACATTTCCGCTCGGGTTCATGCGTACACAATGTTGAACGTCTTGTGAGTGCACGTAAAACCAACAATCTCCACCAAAGGCATATCATATCTATTCATAGACATAAGAAATAAAAGTACCAATATTTAGTGAATATAACTAATTAAATTGTATCACGTAACAAAATATCTAACTATTATTAAAATGTATTACATACTTATTTGTAAGGCCCACAGCCTTAGAGACGATGTCCCCATGCCAACCGGGAACTTCCCAGGAGGTCACCCATCCCAAGACTACTCCCGCCCTAGCACGCTTAACTTCCTAGTTCTTTGTCCTCACTTGAACCAGGAAAAGGAAGAGCTCTTGTTGACATGGGTAGCATTCTAATCCTTATAAAGGATTACAAATCCGGGATATTACATTATTTGTCTTGTATGTGGCGTCAATGATCACAACGTGCGAGAACTTTTTCAACAACCGTAGTGACTCCGGGTGAGCAAAAAACATGATCTCCACATCCTCCCCTTTCTTCACATTCCTAAGAGGATAAAAAAGATACCCGTTCTCTTTCAAAAAATGAAGGGACCACTGGGTAACCTTCAATTCCCCACGATCCTCGTACTGGAGTTTCTGCAAGAAGTTGGAAACCTGTTTCGTTGATGTTACGTTTCCCGAAAAGTTTTCCTCAAGTCCGAAACAATCTCTTTCGGAGTCTTCCGACAATCGCCCCATCTCCTAGCCATGGCCTCCTCCTCCTGGGTCATTCGACCCATGAATGCATTCCCATGAAAGCTAGTCCGAAGCATGTGGTTGTGGGTGCCATGTATAACATCCAAGACCCATCTTTCAATAAGAGACCCTAGCTCGTTTTTCAAACGACACCCATACAGCTCAAATCTACAACCGCACTTCTTCGATCTGCGTTTTTGACTCCTCAGAACCGATAACTCCGGATTTTCTACATTAACTTTCGGCCTCCCAGATCTCGGTTCACCATATCTATCGCATGTCAAACTAACTACATACGGATTTGAGGTACGTGTCACAAAACTATCATCAACTATTTTGCTCTAGCTCTCGCCCACTCAACCATTTCATTCATACTCTCCCAAACTAGGCTAGTACAAAATTGTTCTCCATAATCTGTCCCCTATAATTATTTTTTATTTATGAATGAGTATACTGTCTACAATTAGAACAAACTAATAATATAACAAATTTGCAAAGTCATTAATTCATAGCACGTATACCTGCTACAATAGAAGCTATAATCTATATATAAATTGTGTATAAAATAGAACAAGCATATTTCTATTCATTTCTATCCCTATATACTTCATAAAAATACATATTTACATTCTGATTACTAAGTTTCTATTAAATGAACAATCAAATGGAGCGACTTTTGCTACATCACAATTTAATACAATCTACATAGCTTTATTTAAAGGAAATAAAAAGTCCTTAATTATTTAAACACTAACCATGAACAAATCGCCGCTCGGATCACAATCATCTCCTTCGTCTTCGCAAGTCGACAACCAAGAGTCACTCCATTCTTCATCTACTTCTTCATCTTCTCGAGCTTGTACCCAATCGCGTTCCTCATCTTCACTTTGTATCCAATTGTTTTTCTCACTTTCATCATTAGAATACATGTTGAATGTTGTAATTTGGTGTGGAAGAAGAAGGAAATGGTGGTCTGCATTTAGGCTGAAAATTCGGTCGTTAGAAATATGACCGTTTGTGCGCTAACAATAAGCGCACCAACGGTCGGATTTTTCAAGATTACAATATGTGCGCTTACATTAAGTGCACAGGTTTTGTGGCTGTGCGCTTAAAATAAGCGCATAGCTATAGTAGCTATGCCCTCATGGTATTTTTTTTCCACTTTTGCCCTTATGCGCTTATATTAAGCGCACAGAACTTGTACGCCTACATTAAGTGCACAGATTTGTATGCATAGGCAAAAATTCATGTTCATATAGGCAAATCCTATATATATATACGAAAAGGCTATATACACGCGGTTTCGTGTCTAAACGGACGCGAAACTGTGTGCGTAGCTTAGCAGCACGGTTTCGTGTGCATAAGCTACACGCACAGGGGTAAAATAGGCATTTTTGAAAAGTCTATGACAAAACCTATACGCGTACGTTACGCGCACCAAAAAAAAATGCAAGGTTACCTATGCGCGTAGCTTACGCGCACCAACAACAACAACAAATTGCACTTTTTTTTCGATCCCACTATATGCACTACGTTTTTTGCATTTTCGCACTACAAATCACTACGCCAGATCTTGGCGTACTCCGTATACATGCGTATAAGGCCATTCCAGGGAAATACAGAGTAATTTTTTTTAAAAAAAAGTATAAAACCTCTACGCAAGGATCTGGCGTACGCAAGATCCTTGCGTAGAGGTTGGAATATGGGTGATTTGAATTTTGGCCCCAATATGGCCGTTGGACTTATAGCCGTTGGGAGAATTTGAATTTTGGCCCCTACGCAAGGATCTTGCGTACGCAAGGCTCTTGCGTAGCCCAGCGGCTATAATTTCAACGGCCGAATTACCCCTCTATATATACTCAAACTCAATCATCCATTTTTTGCACACATTCGAATACAATCTTACCAAAATGGAAAATACCGAAAACGATTATTGGAGTAGCGATGAAGAATATTTGAGCAGTGATGAAGAATTCAACCCCATCAATTTCGCGGTTAGTATTTCATAATTCGTAAAAGGCTTGATATTTGCATTATATATATAAATATGTATGAATTAGTTATAGTTATATTGCATGCGATATTGTGAATTGGTTCATGTATATAGAGCCGTAAAACTATATATAGTTTGACTCACGGTTTAGTGTTGTAATATTGTATGCGGCATTTTGAGAAAAGTGAGGTATTTTGATATTTCATGTGTAGTTAGATATAGTAGTTCTTTAAGTTTGGAGATTGAGAGATTGTTATTATGTCATTAAATGGAAATGAATAACATTAGTATTTACATTAATAATTGTTTTGTAATCTATATTTTAAGAAAAGTGAGGACAAATATAGTTTGACTCGCGATTTAGTTTTGTAATATTGTATGCGGTATTTTGATATTGCATGTGTAGTTAGAAATAATAGTTCTTTAAGTTTCGAGATTGAGAGAATGTTATGTCATTAAATGCAAATGAATAACATTAGTATTTACATTAATAATTGTTTTATAATCTATATTTTAAGAAAAGTGAGGACAAATATAGTTTGACTCGCGGTTTAGTTTTGTAATATTGTATGCGGTATTTTGATATTGTATGTGTAGTTAGAAATAATAGTTCTTTAAGTTTCGAGATTGAGAGATTGTCATGTCATTAAATGCAAATGAATAACATTAGTATTTACATTAATAGGGTAAAGATTATGGATCTGAATTTCGTACGAATCAGAAGTGGGATAGCCGACAGGAGTTGGTTGATTGGGGTCAGAAGAGGAGCAAAGATTTGATGATGGTTCTAGTCATTCACCGAAGTAATGAAAGACATGTTAGTTTGACGTGCGAGCACTTTGGTGAATATAGATCGGGGAGGAAGAAAGTTAGTAAAGATGATCCGAATGAGCCTGTGGTAATTCGTGAAAGCAGATCGAAGAAGTCTGGGTGCACATTTGAGTTGTATGGTCTTCGAATGAAAAAGAAGCCGGGAGTAGAGACTCAAAGATGGATCTTGAATGTGTTGAGTGGACAACACAACCATAAGCTTCTGACTACCTTACTTGGGCATCCATACATGGGTCGAATGACCCCTGATGAGCAGTGCATTGTCAGGAATTCCGGCGAGAGGTTCAATACGCCGAGTGTTATTGTTGCGGAGTTGAGAAGGTGCAACCCCGAAAATGTAACATCAAGGAAACAAGTTTCCAACTATTTACAAAAGATGCAGTACGAGGATCGTGGGGAAATGACGGTCACCCAATGGACCCTAAATTTCTTCAAAGAAAACATGTATGAAGTGCATGCTTTGAGGAAGCGGTCTACGTGTGAGATCGATATCCTATTTTTCGCTCACCCTGACTCGCTGCACCTGTTGAAGTTGTTCCCGTACGTGGTAGTTATCGACACCACATACAAGACAAATAGGTATATAATGGCCTTATGTTTATTACAATTTAATATAGTCGTAATATACATGATCTAAAATTGCTTATACTCTTTTGTTTTCTTACATTCATCCTTAGGTATAAAATGTCTCTTGTGGAGATTGTCAGTTTTACATGCACTAACAAGACGTTCAACATCGCCTATGCATTTACGCGAGAGGAAGATGGTTTGCATTACGGATTCATAATGCAAAAGCTTCTGTATTTGTTTCAAGAGGCGGGAGTAATGCCGACGGCCATAATGACTGATCGAGAGAAGGCCCTCATCAATGCAATTCGGATAGTTTTCAAAGATTGGGTTAAACACCTTTTGTGTTGGGTGCATATCAAACACAACATCGAGGCATATGCTAATCCAATCTTGAACGATTCGAAAAAAGTCAGCAACTTTTGCGGCCAATGTTGGGGACTTTGGTGTTCAACCACGGAGGAAAGCTACGAAGAGAGGCTCCAAAAACTTAGGAAATCGTGGAAGAGCGGCCTTGTTGGATACCTTGAGAAACAGTGGTTGAATCCTTACAAGGAAAGCATAGTCAGAGCGTGGACAGATCATCATCTTCACTTCTTCACGAGGACTTCAAACAGGTATGTATCACTTTTCATTTTTCTGGGATGTTTATTGGGCCTAGGGCTCGGTGTCATACTTTCTTACTAGCACTATGTATTTTTTTTGTTTTGATAGGGTTGAGGGTATGCATAGGGTGTTGAAGGATATTGTGGATTCTAGTGTTGGCGGTTTTAACAGGATGGGATTGAAATGAATACCTAGGGAGAGTGAAGTACCATTCCATAACTTGATCAGTAAGGCTCCTTGAGAATAGTCTGATCATAAGACTATCTATCATGAGCCACTTTGAGGATCCACCATGCAATCGAAGGTCAAATCGGGCAAGTGAGGGCGAGCATGGAGATGTCACGGGTCAAAAAACCAAATTGCTTCAACCAGGTGCCACTAGAAACGAGAAGGGTATTTACGAAGCTGTTCTACAAAGTGTCGGAAAAGGGCTTGAGGATGTTGTTCGATATGTATAAGCAGTTAGAGATAGATGATTTCAACGAGGAGTGCAACGATTACTGGATGAAAGAATGCCAAGGCCTGTCGTGCATCCATGAGATTGGGGCGACTATTGTTGATAAGAGGCAGATCATGCCGAGTGAGATCCACTGCTTCTGGAGGCAGCTGGAATGGGATAAGAGTTATCGTGATGACACCATTTAGGAGCATGCAACAATGTCTATTCCCCGGCTGAGACTTGAGGAATTGTACAAGAAGGAGAAAGATGGGATCCTTGAAAAATCCACGTTAGTGCAAGTCACCAACCTGTTCCATGACTTGGATCATCCGCATGAATCTTTGTTGTTGGAGCCGACGGGTATCATTTCCAAAGGAAGGCCGAAGGGTTCCACAAAGTATTCCACCAAGAAGGAGCCGAGCTTGTTTGAGCATAGAAGGGCCGAGTTAGAGGAGTATGAGAAGGAGAAAGAGATAAAAAAGGAGAATGAGAATGGGACCCAAGGTAGGGGTCGTGGCCGTCCTAGAAAGGATAAAAGTGAAGCGTCTGGATCACAGTTCCCTGACCAACCCATTACTTATATGGGGGTGAACTTTAGGGTTAAGAATATGGATTACTTCTGGTTCCTATACATTAAGGATGCAAAAGATGTAATTCCGGACGGGCATTATGGATATCGGTCACTAGATGTACTGTTGGGGTACGAAGAGCATTATTACCCTATGGTTCGAATGCATCTAGCGGCAGAGTTGTTGGACAACAGAGATGTGTACATGGAAATACTGCCCAGACTAGCACCGAGAATGAGTTACGAAGATCTTATATTCCGGGTGAACTATGTCATAAGTCTTTTGATAACAGGGTTTTGTCGCGTAAAACTGTTATGCAAAATATCCAAACAAACCTTAAACCGTAGTCCTAGGTAAGTAAAGGTCGAATCCACAGGGAGGCGAATTCTATCTAATAATGCAATTTGTATATCAATCCAAAGTAACCAAATGGGGGGTTTTGTTTGTTTTAAGTAACTAAGCATGCAAAGGTAAGACAAACTAAAGATGATGAATTTAGTAATGGGGAAAAACACTTAGTCAAACAACATCCACTATTCGTATGACAAGTTGATCCTAGAAACTCATTCAAAATCTCATGCAATGGAAATTCCAATTCCTTTTCAGATATAACTAATAGCACAACCAGATACTATTAGCACTAACTAATCAAACAACCCTTAAACTATCAAGATTCAGTTTAATAGCAGCGTTACAGATAGGAATATGGTTGGATACAATTCTAGCATAAAACAACCAGCTTTTATCCTAGAATGTAAATCAAATCTCTCCTACATAAGACTAGCACAACCAGATACTAACACGATGCAGTTGCTACTCTGAAATAGATATGCTCAACCAGTAACAATCTAGATCTAGCAATAGACCAATAACAACAAACCCTAGTTGATCAGACTAAAGAATATCAATATCAATCATAAGCAATCAAGCGAGAGAGAAGATAAATTCCATGCAATAAATTAAGAGTAAGAGTCTCACAACTAAATCACAACGAAAGCTTCAGCGTCTGACTAAGCAAGGGAGGCTTAGTTCTTCATAGCAAGTACGTAGAATAGAAAAGTGAAATTAGGGTTTCGAGATAGATGAAACAAGTCCTTCTCTACCCTTAAATACTAAAGGAATTAAAGTCTAAGTTAACCTAATACGAAATAATAAAAACGTAATAAAATAATCCGAAATAACATATAAGGAAAAATCGGTTCGGTGGTCTTCTGACATGGGCGACGGCCGCTGCATCCCTCACGGCGGGCGCCGTAATTACGGCAGTCGCCGTAATTACGGCGGTCACCGTCTTTAAACGGCGGCCGCCATGCACAAGTCGTAGCCAAGGCAGCTGGGAAGGCAATTGCGGCGGTCGCCGCATCTACCACGGCGGGCGCCGTAAGCTCCGTTCTTTAATCTTCGTCTCCGCCGCTCCAATTGCTTCCAACGCCTCCAAAGTGTGTCTTCCGTACCTCCTCGCCAATACTCCAGAACTCCTCCAAAGCACCCTAAAACACCACTAAGATGATGCTAAAACTCCGTCCATACACACAACATAATTGTGCGTATCAAACCTCCCCACACTTAAATCTCTACTCGTCTCGAGTGGATAGAAAACTACCACCCATCATCAATGGAACACCTAGATCCTCAAATGTGAAGAAGCTCACAACTAAGAGTATCAAACATCTATATGAAAGCTCAACATCCCCTAACCAACTACGCAAGAAAACTACACATCCACCAACACGCATCAATATCATGATCAACACAATGCAACATAGCCCAACATCAATCTACAATATCACATCCAGCAGACATAACATCCAAGTCCAACATCAGCACAAAGAATCATCAATGAGAGTGCCAAACACCACAATTACTACACCTTATTCCTCCAAGTGAAAAGCTACCCAAAAACACTCCTATACTCCACTTCTTGCGTCGCCTGCGCCGGTAAATTTGAAGTCCTAAAACACTCAATTTTTTTTTTCCACTCTTTTTGCTTAGGCGCCTTTGCAGGTTTTCACCTAACATTCTCATTTCATTTTGCAAGTTGGACTCACCACCTCACATCACTCTGAATCCATTTTTGCCCAGGCCTAATGCCTGCCGGATTACCTGTTTTTTACCTGGACCGCCCTTTCGGGTTTTCAGTCCATCCCAGGATTTCTGATATGCCTTTTATTCTCTTTTTGGCTTTTTTTTTTAAGATAAAACAATAGTAATACATAGTCAACCTCCCCACACTTGAAATACGCATTGTCCTTAATGAAGTAAGACATAAATAAATAGGGGAAGTCAAGAAGGTACCACTACTGCGGGGGTGGTGGGAAGTCTGGATGTTGGGAACCCATAAATAGGTTCCACTGGCGCATCTGCTCCTCCATAGCTCGGATGTCATCGGCCTGCTGCTGAAACATCGAGGTCTGCTCGGCGCGGTAGTCGTACACCTCCTGGCGGTCATGTAGTGCTGTCTCCATAGACTGTTGGTGAGTGTACATCTCCTGCTGGCGGGTGTCCATCTGCTGGAGCGTCGCCCACATCATCGATTGTAAATCAGAACGCTCCCCAGCAGTGACATACATAGATGGCCTCGCAGCAGCATCCTCATCCTCAGACTCCGCAGCATGGGATGCTGAGGGACCAGCAGCAGAGGTGCCCGCACCCGGGCTAGGACTAGCTCCCAACCTGTAATGCCTCAAATCAAAATCCACATAGCGTGGCCCAAAATGTATCTCAATCGGGAAGGGTACGGGCAGCCGGTGGCTGCCTCTCGAACCATACAACCAGGACATCCGAGGCCCGGTCCTAGACAAAACACTCACGGTCCTGAGCTAGCGCCAGTCATATGTGTATCCCGGGGTCAGCTGCTGCGACGGGTCTGGGAAAGCAATACCCAGGTGCTGACCAATCAATGAAACCAGCCCACTGATGACGATCTTGTGGTTCTTGTCCCGCTGGAACTTCCTACAGCATATCATAAAGAAGGACCTCCAGTCCTTCACCAGGTCGCAGCCGGGCGTCATGCTCCAGACGGTCTCCAAATCAAGATACTGCACCTTGTTCATCTCGGACTGACCAAGGAAGGCCATCCGAACCACCTTGTGGGCCAACCGTAGGCCCGGGTGCGACCACTTGTAGTTGTACTCGCCATGCTGTGGGTCAAAGATGGTGCTGCCCGTGGAGTGGTACCAAAAATTCAGATACCCGTTGGCTGCATCCCACTCCTCCTGTAGTATAGTGGTAAGTATTCCTGCCTGTCACGCGGGTGACCCGGGTTCGATCCCCGGCAACGGCGCCAATTTGATAACAGGGTTTTGTCGCGTAAAACTGTTATGTAAAATATCCAAACAAACCTTAAACCGTAGTCCTAGGTAAGTAAAGGTCGAATCCACAGGGAGGCGAATTCTATCTAATTATGCAATTTGTATATCAATCCAAAGTAACCAAATGGGGGGTTTTGTTTGTTTTAAGTAACTAAGCATGCAAAGGTAAGACAAACTAAAGATGATGAATTTAGTAATGGGGAAAAACACTTAGTCAAACAACATCCACTATTCGTATGACAAGTTGATCCTAAAAACTCATTCAAAATCTCATGTAATGGAAATTCCAATTCCTTTTCAGATATAACTAATAGCACAACCAGATACTATTAGCACTAACTAATCAAACAACCCTGAAACTATCAAGATTCAGTTTAATAGCAGCGTTACAGATAGGAGTATGGTTGGATACAATTCTAGCATAAAACAACCAGCTTTTATCCTAGAATATAAATCAAATCTCTCCTGCATAAGACTAGCACAACCAGATACTAGCACGATGCAGTTGCTACTCTGAAATAGATATGCTCAACCAGTAACAATCTAGATCTAGCAATAGACCAATAACAACAAACCCTAGTTGATCAGACTAAAGAATATCAATATCAATCATAAGCAATCAAGCGAGAGAGAAGATAAATTCCATGCAATAAATTAAGAGTAAGAGTCTCACAACTAAATCACAACGAAAGCTTCAGCGTCTGACTAAGCAAAGGAGGCTTAGTTCTTCATAGCAAGTACGTAGAATAGAAAAGTGAAATTAGGGTTTCGAGATAGATGAAACAAGTCCTTCTCTACCCTTAAATACTAAAGGAATTAAAGTCTAAGTTAACCTAATACGAAATAATAAAAACGTAATAAAATAATCCGAAATAACATATAAGGAAAAATTGGTTCGGTGGTCTTCTAACACGGGCGACGGCCGCTGCATCCTTCACGGCGGGCGCCGTAATTGCGGCGATCGCCGTCTTTAAACGGCGGTCGCCATGCACAAGTCGTAGCCAAGGCAGCTGGTAAGGCAATTGCGGCGGTCGCCGCATCTACCACGGCGGGCGCCATAAGCTCCGTTCTTTAATCTTCGTCTCCGCCGCTCCAATTGCTTCCAATGCCTCCAAAGTGTGTCTTCCGTACCTCCTCGCCAATACTCCAGAACTCCTCCAAAGCACCCTAAAACACCACTAAGATGATGCTAAAACTCCGTCCATACACACAACATAATTGTGCGTATCATCTTTGCTCCTCGCAATATTGGCTCGACATGCCTCTAATCGGTTTGGTGTTTGCCACGTCGTATCAAGTTGCGCTATGTTTCCTAGCCTGGGATGGTCCTTGCTTGTGCCTACCAATGAAGGCGTGTAATACAAGCTTAGGCCCTCCGACGAAGATATTGACGATGGCCCACGTAGGAGCTCGGAACCACTTCGTACCGGTAAAGCTTACTATTTCTAAATAATTTACTGTACTAAACTATACGAGTATATGCGCAAAGAGTTCAAGTTTGTGTTTGTATGTAGGTGTGGCTCAAGGATGATTGTCCAGTACCCCCTCCTCTGTATGCTTGGCATTGTTTCAAAGACCAAAGTGTAGATGGCTGGGATGTTCGGTTTCACTCGAGGTTTCAAATATTTCGGGATTATCGCATAAGATGTAACCGTCCACCCGATCCTCCATTATAGTGACTGACGTTGTAAATAATATAAATATATATTGTGTATGTATGTGTATCCAAGTATTTTCATGTTGCTGGTAGGAATTGAAAAACTAGAAAATTGGGTCCTATCTAGGCCCAATAAGAAGGATACAAACATTACATCAACTTCAAACCATTACATTACATTAAATGTCAACTTCAAACCGAGTAATGGTGATGAACAACTGAGCTTCAGTTGGAATTGTGAGAACTCAGTAACCTTAGGGGTAACACTATTTGTACAAGTGAAGAGTTGTGCATAACAGCTACCACACAGCTGTAAAACACTGAAGTTGTGCAGAAATGCGAATAATAGCGGTAAAACACTCAGATTGTGCATAATAGCTACGAGAAAACTGAAAATTGAGAATTTGTGCCCAAATAGGCCCAATAGGAAGGATTGTAGAAGAAAGGGGTGAAAAACTGAAAAATCGAGAAATTAGGCCCAATAGGAAGGATTGTAGAAGAAACGGGTGAAAAACTGAAAAAGCGAGAAATTGAGCCCAAATAGGCCCAATAGGAAGAATTGTAGAAGAAACAGGTGAAAAACTGGAAAATCAAGAAATTGGGCCCAAATAGGCCCAATAGGAAGGATTGTAGAAGAAACGGGTGAAAAACTGAAAATCGAGAAATTGGGCCCAAATAGGCCCAATAGGAAGGATTGTAGAAGAAATGGGTGAAAAACTGAAAAATCGAGAAATTGGGCCCAAATAGGCCCAATAGGAAGGATTGTAGAAGAAACGGGTGAAAAAACTGAAAAATCGAGAAATTGGGCCCAAATAGGCCCCAATAGGAAGGATTGTAGAAGAAACGAGTGAAAAACTGAAAATCGAGAAGTTGGGCCCAAATAGGCCCCAATAGGAAGGATTGTAGAAGAAATGGGTGAAAAACTGAAAAATCGAGAAATTGGGCCCAAATAGGCCCAATAGGAAGGATTGTAGAAGAAACAGGTGAAAAACTGAAAAATCGAGAAATTGGGCCCAATTAAGCCCAATAGAAAGGATTGTAGAAAAAACGGATGAAAAACTGAAAATCGAGAAATTGGGCCCAAATAGGCCCAATAGGAAGGATTGTAGAAGAAACGGGTGAAAAACTGAAAAATGGAGAAATTGGGCACAAATATATTATAGTTTTCTTTTATATTTCATGTGATAATACTTATATCCTATAGTTTTCCTTTATATTTCATGTGAATATACTTATATATTATAATTTTTCTTTATATTTCATGTGATATAAGCTTATATACTATAATTTTCTTTTATATTTCATGTGATATAAGCTTATATATTATAGTTTTCTTTTATATTTCATGTGATAATACTTATATACTATAGTTTTTCTTTATATTTCATGTGATATAAGCTTATATATTATAGTTATTCTTTATATTTCATGTGAATATACTTATATACTATAGTTTTCTTTTATATTTAATGTGATAATACTTATATCCTATAGTTTTCTTTTATATTTCATGTGATATAAGCTTATATACTATAGTTATTCTTTATATTTCATGTGAATATTCTTATATACTATAATTTTGCTTTATATTTCATGTGATATAAGCTTATATAATATAGTTTTCTTTTATATTTCATGTGATAATAATTATATAATATAGTTTTCCTTTATATTTCATGTGATATAAGCTTATATATTATAGTTATTCTTTATATTTCATGTGAATATACTTATATACTATAGTTTTCTATTATATTTCATATGATAATACTTATATCCTATAGTTTTCCTTTATATTTCATGTGATATAAGCTTATATAATATAGTTTTCTTTTATATTTCATGTGATATAAGCTTATATACTATAGTTTTCCTTTATATTTCATGTGAATATTCGTATATACTATAGTTTTCCTTTATATTTCATGTGATATAAGCTTATATATACTATAATTTTCTTTTATATTTCATGTGATATAAGCTTATACACTATAGTTTTATTTTATATTTCATGTCATAATACTTATATCCTATAATTTTTCTTTATATTTCATGTGAATATACTTATATACTATAGTTTTCCTTTATATTTCATGTGAATATACTTATATACTATAGTTTTCCTTTATATTGCATGTGATATAAGCTTATATTCTATAGTTTTCTTTTATATTTGATGTCATATAAGTTTATATCCTATAGTTTTCTTTTATATTTCATGTGAATATACTTAATATACTAAAAACTGAAAACAAAATACCATAAATATCAACAAAATACCATAAACATCAACAAAATATTTCATGTCATACGTAACAGTTTGGGTAATATACATATCGAACTAGTCCTCATCTGCCTGTCGCCCGCTACTAGATCCCTCCTTGTGAACTGAGTCGTGGAATCTCTGGGACGCACGTGGAATGGAAGGGGCTGAAGGCGTCACGTCACCCGTCAGATACTCGATCCAACGGATCATCTGATCTGTAAGACTGGGAGGCATATCGTTGTTCTGGGCCAGATAAGCCGTCATCTCGCCGGCCACCAGCTGTGAGCGCTGTATTAAAAAAATACATCAAAATAAACATAAATAAAATACATCAAGATAAACATAAGAAAATGATGACATACCGTGACAGCGGAAGCCGGGGGAGGTGGAGGGACTGCATGTGGGTCTTGTCTGACGGACCAGAAATCCAAATATGGATGCGACATCTGGTCAATCCAATCGAGGTATGCATCGTCACAATCCCACGCGAAGGTGGACGTGATAAGACCATGCAGCTCGATCAGCGGCCTCGGGTCCGCATCCCACATACAATGCTCATCCCCGTACTCTGTGACATACGACGAGAGCCTTGCATGTCGGTCAACTTTCCTCGGCTCTGGTGGCGCATGCGGAATACACTGCCTGTACCCGAACTGACGAAGGCAACAGTCGGGCATGTACGGCTCTCGTACGTCAAAAAACTCGATGATGTCTCGATAGAGCGACGGAGCGTACCTCGGATCACTGAAGTTTAGCTTTCCCGACGGTTGCCACCGCACCTGAAATAAAATAACAATTAAGTCAGATGCCAATCAATAATCGAAAAATCAGAAATTCGAACGTAACACTTTTTTATTACCTCTGAATACGTCATGGCGTCCAAAACCCGACGCAGGGAGATAAGACGATCTGAGTCACTGCCCTGAGGAGCCTCTCTCCCGTCACGGGCTGCAGCCCGTGTATCCCCCATGTGCTCCAGGTCAGGTGACGCATGACCTCGGAATGCGTGAAAGTATGTCCAAATCCACGTCTGTACAAAAAATTATATATTCATTAGCATTTATATCAAAAAACCATGTAAACATAAAAAAAAATATTATTACCCTCAAAAGCAACGGACATCCGGCCAATCCCTGTGCCTGGGCCCGCGATGCCATACCCAAATGCCGGTATAGGTTGGCCAGGACACCAACACCCCAGGCATAACGGCCGGTGCGATCGTGATCAAGGAGGAGCGACATATACTTCGCCTTCACCTTCTGTCCTGACTTGTCTGTGAAGACCATACTGCCCAATAACACGAGCAAGTACATCGAAGCAACATGACGCTCGTTCTTGAGATTAGTAACATTAATTTAATCATAAAATATGTAACGGATATCCTAAAAATCATAATATTGATAAAACTACAGATATATATACCTCTGAGCCGCTCGACATAATAAGTCACAACGATTTTTCAACGTTGTATTGATTGCAAGGCCGCCACCTGAAAAAAGAAATAAAACCAAATACGATGATTTCAACAATATTTTAATTAAAATATATTAAATAAATAATAAATAGGTATAAAAATTATTACTTGATGCCATCTGCGAGACGACAGATACATCAATCCCAAGCATCTCCGCTGCAGCGGTAAATATCTCGACGTCGTGCATATCCGATACCACCGTCGTCCCATCGATGGGGATCTCCAAACTAATCCGGGTCCTGCCTCTGGAACTGGTGGATCGTGGAGAAATGAGGGTGGTGGGTGTACGACTTCAGTATCTTCCTCAACTGAAACCCAATACGTTACAGATCGGGATTAATTAAATATCTGATAAAATAACATATTTTATTAATATTTTAAAATTTAAATATCTGATAAAATACGTACCGGATCGGGATTCACATGTGATAAGGGAGGGTCATGCATAAGTCACTCTGTATGTGTCCAAATAATGGCAGCGACATGCGTCGGGTATGTCCTCAGTAGAGTACGCGACCGGGGACCTCCTGGCATCCATGCCTCCTCTGGCGCACCCCCCTCGGGGACCGCATCTGCCACGTGAGGATGAGGGGCCACTGCCTCGGGAACAGGTCCCACTGGCTCACGAACGGAGGAGGAAGGCGTATCGTCCCTCCCCAAATCCTCGTTCGTCGAAACAGGAGGGGGCTCGATGGGGTCGATGCCCTCGGTGTAATCCCGCCCTAAGGCAAATGCCAATGCCTCCTCGTCGAATGCGTCGTCGTTGGCGGCGACATCGACGTCGGCAGCGGCGTCGACGTCGGGCATGGACGTGTCGCTACTATCATCCTCATGATCAGACACAGGTGCATCGTCTGGCTGGGCAGCGTCCAGTCGCGGACCCAAATCCGTCGTACCTCCGTCACTGCGTCGGGCCGACCATGTGACCCGTCGCTGTCCCAATCGACGAGAGCCTTTGTACGGTTGTCGAACGGAGTGCAACGACTGCTGTATCGCCTTTTTATAAATTTTGAAAAAAGATATATTCAAAAAATTACTACAAATATTTATTTTATATTGAATTAAAAATTAGTAACTATTTATTTCATTATTTCATTTCTACTTTTTAAAAAATTACAAAAAAATTACAACATCTTCTCTTTTACTTTCTTTTCATTTTCATTATATATGTTTTATATTAAATACAAAGTACTTTCATTTCATTTTCATTAATATTGAATTTACAATATTTTTAATTGTTACAAAACATTTATAATAACTAGAAAATTTTCAAGAAATTAATTCAATACATATTTACTTATTTATTTTGTAGATTATGCATGTCGAATTAAATCTAAACATTTATATTTATTAAATATTAAAATAAAATACCGATTATCCAATACATACTAATATACTATCATTGCATGAATTGATATAACTACATATATATCTAAAAAAACAATTTCTTCTTATAGATCTAATCAAAATTTATAAGTGCATATCTATAGATAGTATTCTATTTCAATCAATATAATCTAAACATTTCAGACATAATTTCAACCCAAATAATTATCTTAACATTTCAGGCATATTCAATCCAAATTAACGTCTAATGAAAGTTCAAATATAAATTATAATTTCAACCCAAATAATTATACAAATTTAATTTACCTCTCGCAAACCTCCTCCTCGTCCTGTCCCGACGGGCGTCTCGTCTGGAGCCGAAGTGGACGCTCCACGACCACGGGTACGAACGCCACCGGTCCGACGCCCTCGAACACCGGCACCACCATCCACGGCCGCCACCTCCTGCCCCACCGTCGCGCCACCACCAACAGCCTCATCGCCGCCACCCACCAGCCTCGCCGCCGCCACCACCACCAGCCTCGCCGCCGCCACCACTGGCCTCGACGCCGCCACCACCATGGAATTCGCTGCCACCACCAGCCGCCGCTGACAGCTCCTGCTTCATCGTCGCGCCACCACCAGCGTCCGTCGCTGCTCCACCACCACAGCTCGGGGAGCTCATTTTTTGGATGGAAAGAGAAGGGTTGAGAGAGGGAGGAAGAACAGAGGAGGAAGAGAGGAAGAACAGAGGAGGAAAGGGGGTCGCCGAAAAATCGCCGCCGCCGGGGAAGGAAGAGAGGAAGAAGAAGAAGAAGAAAGAAAGAAGAGCGCGTCCAATTTAACCTAAATTGCGTACGCAAGATTCTGGTGTACGCCAGGATCTTGCGTAGCCTATTTTTATTTTATTTTTTAAAATTTCTCTACGCCAGATTCTGGCCTAGAGGGTTTATAATTTTTTTTTTAAATTCATACGTATTCTCTGGAATTTGTCTACTACGCCTGTATACGGAGTACGCCAAGATCTGGCGTAGTGATTTGTAGTGCGAAAATGCAAACTACATTGTGCATATAGTAGCAGCCTTTTTTCCCATAATCATGTAGAGAATTTCAATACGAGTCCGTACATATAAAATGCGTCCAAAACGGACATCGTTTGCCCCTCCAAAAGCCCAAAAAACTAAGCATTCCTCCCATTTTTTTTACAATTTGGTGCCCGGCAATAGCGCATTATAATGAATTTTTTTGGTATTTTTTTCATTTTTCTACTATAATTTTGTATAAAATTTTAATACGAGTCCGTACATATAAAATTCATTCAAAACGGATATCGTTTTCCCCTCCAAAAAGCCAAAAATCGAGAATAAAAACTTTATATACTATAGTATATACTATAGTATTTTATTATATTTCATATATTTATACTATTTCATTATATTTCATATAGTTATATTATATATTATAATATTTCATTATATTTCATATAGTTACACTTATGTACTATAGTATTTAATTAAATTTTATATAGTTACACTTATGTACTATAGTATTTTATTATATTTCATATAGTTACACTTATGTACTATAGTATTTCATTAAGTCTAGTATACTTCGACTTATATACTACAGTATTTCATTATATTTCATATAGTTACACTTATGTATTATTGTAATTCATTAAATTTCATATAGGTACACTTATATACTATAGTATTTCATTAAATTTCATATAGTTATACTTATGTACTATAGTATTTCATTAAGTCTAGTATACTTAGACTTATATACTATAGTATTTAATTATATTTCATATAGTTACACTTATGTACCATTGTAATTCATTAAATTTCATATAGTTACACTTACTATAGTATTTCATTAAATTTCGTATAGTTACACTTATATACTATAGTATTTCATTATATTTCATATAGTTACACTTGTGTACTATAGTATTTCATTAAATCTAGTATACTTAGACTTATATACTATAGTACATAAGTGTAACTATATGAAATATAATGAAATACTATAATATATAATATAACTATATAAAATATAATGAAATACTATAATATATAAGTATAAATATATGAAATATAATAAAATACTATAGTATATAAAGTTTTTATTCTCGATTTTTGGCTTTTTGAAGGGGAAAACGATATCCGTTTTGGATGAATTTTATATGTACGGACTCGTATTAAAATTTTATACAAAATTATAGTAAAAAAATGCAAAAAACACCAAAAAATTTCACTACAATGTGCTATATGCCGGACACCAAATTGTAAACAAAATGGGTAGGAAGGTTTCGTTTTTTGGGCTTTTGGAGGGGCAAACGATGTCCGTTTTGGACGCATTTTATATGTATGGACTCGTATTGAAATTCTCTACATGATTATGAAAAAAAAGTGCAACTTTTTTTGGTGCGCGTAAGCTACACGCATAGTTGACCTTGCATTTTTTTTGGTGCGCGTAACGTACACGCACAGGTTTTGTCACAGACTTTTCAAAAATGCCTATTTTATCCCTGTGCGCGTAGCTTATGCGCACGAAACCGTGCTGCTAAGCTATGCACACAGTTTCGCGTCCGTTTAGACACGAAATCGCGTGCATATAGCCAGTACCTATATATAGCATATGCTGGATAAATTTCCGACAATTTTAAAGACGTCACTGGTCAACATTTTGTTTGGTGTTTTTTCAACCGGTTCAAAAGCATGTTTTTTTTCCAAGCTTTCACTTGCTCCTTATTGGCCCATTTAATTTCCAAATTGTGAACTAATCGCCAACTCACTTACTTGGCACAATATTACCACCAAAAGCTTTTCACACAAACGGGTCGGTTGAAGTGGAACAATTTTTCCTTTTCATTTTAAACTACTTTGGAATCCGGAAACGTCTCAGGCCTTAAATTCTTGCTTCTGTCACAAGTTTTTGCAGGCATGCACCACATATGTCGTTTCTCATAAATGCATTTGCTGCTTGAAGCCATTATCGAAATCGAACGGGAAATGAATCTGGTTATTTTTCTCCCCTCATCTTCTTCGCCCTCTTTTTCGTTAGGTAGGAACTTGTTTCAAAATTCTATTCTCATGTTTTACTCAATGTCGGCTTTTATGCTAAAAATTGGTGAATCCGACACAATTAGTGACTCTGTTGCTTCTTCTTCGAATGAAGAACTTCTCGAACAAAATTTTTTGGAATCCGGTGTTTTAGAAGTCATATATAATAACAGTCACCAAATCTGTTCCACAATTTCTGCTACTGCAATAGCATTTAAAAGAGGTCAATACTTAGTTCTGATATTGTGGGATTAGTTAGAGTAATGCCTTGTACTTAGGGATTACATTTATCTTTCTGCTGTAATATATAGCACTCATGTAACTCAATTCTTTCAATATATTCTGACTATACATCAGAGAATTCTCTCCATTATATGGTATCAGAGCCAATTAATTTTTTTTTCCTTCTCTGCTTCCACTTGCCGATCCATGGCTTCCAACAATCAGAATATCTTGACCCTTGCAAACAGCAATGCTTTCACCCTCAATTTTCAAATACCCTCTATCAGCATAAAACTAGATAGAGATAATTACTCTCTTTGGCGAACTACTATAATTTCAACTCTCGAGACGTTTGATCTCGAGTCCTTTATTCTGGCTCCGACACCACCTTCGGAAACCCGTTCGGTAACGGCCGCTGATGGTGTTGTTACTCACGAACCCAATCCTGATTTTACAATATGGAAGAGGCGTGATCGCTTCGTCTTATTATGGATCAAATCCACTTTAAATGAGCGAGCTCTGGCTCATGTTGCTCATGCTACATCGTCTCAAATGGCTTGGGCAGCCATCGAGAAGACGTTTCAGGCTCAGACTCGGGCTCGGCGGATGGCCATGAAGGTCCAACTTCAGACTTTGTCCAAAGGCGCTATGTCCATGATGGAGTATGTCGAGCGTAAACGCTCGATCGTAGATTCCTTGGCGGAGAACCTCCACCCTATCTCTGATGAGGATCTTATTGGTCATATTCTCACCGGTCTCGATTCCTCCTATGGCGCATTCACTGCATCTTTTATGATCAAAGATGAGCCTGCCAATGTTGATGATTTAATTGGCATGCTTCTTCAGGAAGAGGCTCGGCTTGAACAGGAACACCTCAAGCAGTCCTCAATTCCCAATCAGTCCGTCACTCCTCCTCCTTCTGGCACATCGGCGCTCAATGTCAATCGCTACACTGGCAAGTCGAATCAGTCCACCAACTATCACGGCTCAAACATCTCTTCTGGGGCTGCTCCGTTCAACAACAATCAAGGTTCGGGCTCCTCCTCTGGTTCTCGTTCCTCAGATCAGCGTCGTCGCTGTGTTCAATGTCAATTATGCAGCAAACCGGGCCATGAAGCGGTGGATTGTTGGCAACGGACAAACCAGACTGACTTCCCGTCTCGTCGTCCCAATCCCAGGGAGCAGTCTCGCCAGGCCAACATGATTCACCAAGGCAGTCCGTCTACGGTGGTATACCCCTCGTGGTATTTCGACACCGGCGCCACAGACCACGTTTCTCCAGATGTCCGTAAGCTGTCCATCTATGAAGACTACCATGGTGATGACAAGCTTCAAGTGGGAAATGGTAACCATTTATCTATTACTCATGTTGGTTCCTCTGTTTTGCCTAATCTCAGATTTCCTAATGTGCTTATTGTACCAGTACTCACAAAAAATCTTCTCAGTGTATCCAAATTAACTAAAGATAATGGTGTTTTCATGGAATTTTGGCCCACTCACTGTTGTGTCAAGAATTTTCAGGGTCAAATAATCCTCCAAGGGGACGTTAATCATGGGCTTTACCGTCTACCTTCCACCACAAATAAACCGGCCTCCACCATGGCTCTCACCGGCGTACGCACAACTTTGCATGGTTGGCATCAACGGCTTGCTCATCCACATGAGCCTCTCTTAAGGTGCCTTGTTTCTTCTTTTCAACTTCCTACTTCTTCAAATAAATTTCCAAATGTTTGCGATTCTTGTCAACTTGGAAAAAGTCATCGCTTTCCTCTTGCTACTTCTCATATTGCTTCTACTAAACCGTTTGAATTGGTGTATTCGGATTTTTGGGGTCCTTCTCCTCAATTTTCTATGAATGGACATCGCTATTTTGTGTTGTTTATTGATGATTGCACTAAGTTTGTGTGGATATATTTTTTATCTCAAAAATCTCAAGTATTTTCCACTTTTGTGCAATTTCATACGATGATCAAAACACAATTTGATTGCGATATCAAGAGCCTTCAATCTGATTGGGGAGGGGAATTTTGTAATGTCTCCACATTTCTTCAAAACAATGGTATCATACACCGTATCTCTTGCCCATACACACAAGAACAAAACGGTGCGGTCGAAAGACGAAACCGAATCATCATTGAAAAAGGGCTAACACTATTAGCCCAATCATCTCTTCCACAAGAATTTTGGGAACACGCCTTCAAAACAGCCACATACCTCCATAATCGAACAATCACTCCATTACTTGAGTTTCAATCCCCTTACCAAAAACTCTACCACAAAATTCCGGATTATGGTTTTTTAAAAACTTTTGGTTGCCTTTGTTACCCATTTCTTAGGCCATATAATCATCACAAAATTGACTTTCGATCTCTTCCCTGTGTATTTATAGGGTACAGTGCATCACATAAAGGCTATCTTTGTTTTCACAAACCAACTTCTAGGATATATATTTCTCGTCACGTGGTTTTTAATGAAGGCATATTCCCTTATTCTACTCCTCTGCCTACGCCTACTGCTCCATCTCTTGCAGGCCACTCACCACCAATTTCTCCTAGCCTTCTTGAGCAAGCTGTTGCCACGCCAAGTCAGTGCCCACCGGAGCTGCCATCACCTTCCATTCCCATGCCGGAGACACCTTCCCCACCTCCTAACACTTCCCCGCAGCCCCTTAGCCCACATTATCAACGCCCTACGGCCAGCTCCCAAGCCAAACGTACTCCATTGGCACCATCCCACTATAGACCAGCTGATAATAATCAGCATTCCATGATTACACGAGCCAGTACAAACTCCCTCAAACCAAAAACCTTCACTACCGCTCTCTCCCCTGATCCCACAACCGAGCCTCGCACTTTTTCCCACGCCCTTAAGCATCAATGTTGGCAAGCTACGATGAAAGCATAATATGATGCCCTCATGAGGAATGGTACTTGGTCACTTGTTTCTTGTCCCACTAATGTGAACCTTGTTGGCTGTAAGTGGATTTTCAGGGTAAAGCGGAACTCTGATGGGTCAATCGAGCGTTACAAAGCTCGGTTGGTGGCACAAGGCTTCAGTCAAGAGGAGGGTATTGATTTTTTGAGACTTTCAGCCCCGTCATCAGGCCTACGACCATTCGGATGGTTCTATCTATTGCTCTCTCCAAAGGGTGGTGCATCCGACAACTCGACATCAACAACGCCTTCCTTAACGGTGATTTGTCGGAAGAGGTTTACATGAGACAGCCGTGCGGTTTTGAAGATCCAACTCGCCCCACCCATGTGTGTCGCCTGCATAAGGCTATCTAAGGACTCAAACAGGCTCCTCGGGCTTGGTTTAACAAGCTCAAAACATATCTTGTCACTCAAGGATTCCATGCTTGCCAGTCCGACACGTCCCTGTTTGTTCATTTTACCTCAGCGTCTATTATATATATCTTGGTATATGTCGATGACTTGATCATTACAGGGACACATGAGGCACACATTCAGCGTTTTATCACTCAACTGAATCATGTATTTGCCCTCAAGGACCTTGGAGCTTTGCATTATTTTTTGGGTTTGCAGATCAAGAGAACCACTTCAGGCCTCTCTCTGTGTCAGCGTGGGTATATTCAGGAGGTCCTCCAGCGCAGCAATATGTCCTCCTCAGCACCAATATCAACCCCTGCTGATCCTCAGTCTCGGCTCAAGCGTGATGGTGAGCCATTTCATGATCCTAAGCTCTATCGATAAGTGGTGGGTTCTCTACAATACGCCACGATTACACGTCCGGACATTGCATATGCTGTAAATCGGGTTTGCCAATATATGCATTCACCCACTATCCTTCATTGGCAAGCTGTCAAAAGGATTTTACGGTACTTAAATGGGACGTTGGATCACTGTCTGCAATTCAAACCGACTACATCGCATTCTCTGCTGGCTTTTTCTGATGCAGGATGGGTCTCGGATTGTGATGACAGTCGCTCGTAATATGGCTTTGCTATTTTTCATGGTTCAAACCTCATTAGCTGGACCTCTCGCAAGCAACGGGTTGTCGCCCGATCAAGCACTGAGGCAGAATATCGATCTTTAGCCTACACTGCTGCTGAACTGTTGTGGCTTAAGCAGTTAGTGACTGATCTCCATGCTCCCATTACTGGCTCTCCGCTGCTGCTATGTGACAATGTTGGAGCAATTTTTATGAGCAAAAATCCAGTGATCAGCACAAGATCTAAGCATGTGGCCCTTGATTTTCATTTCATCCGAGAACAAGTGGAGTCAGGGGATCTTCGGATCTGTCATGTTTCCTCTACCGATCAGTTGGCTGACATTTTCACCAAACCGCTTCATAAAGATCGCATTGCTCTACTTCGTAACAAGCTGTAAGTTCTTACCGCTCTTGAGCTTGCCGGGGGGTAATAACGGTCACCAAATCTGTTCCACAATTTCTGCTACTGCAACAGCATTTAGAAGAGGTCAATACTTAGTTCTGATATTGTGGGATTAGTTAGAGTAATGCCTTCTACTTAGGGATTACATTTATCTTTCTGCTGTAATATATAGCACTCATGTAACTCAATTCTTTCAATATATTCTGACTATACATCAGAGAATTCTCTCCATTATAATATACAGTAAAGTCTGAACTTTTGTTGATGATTCTGTTTTAAGGTTTGTGAGGGTTTTACAGAAAACGTCGTGGTTAGGGCTCCTAGGTATGGAAATTGGGGTGATTCGTTTTGTGAGAGATGGATTTTCATGTTTGACTATCCGTTCTGAATAGGTCATCATCTTCCGTTTTCTCCTCTTGTGTGTTTATTCTTGATTGTGTTCCAACTCTCCCCTGTTTATTTAATGCCCTAAGTTTGGAAGTTAATACTCTCCTTGAGTCACTTGTGCGTTGTCCACAATCTTGGTTTTTCGGTCGAAGATCTCATGTACTCTTACAAAGTGACAACTTGCGCCCATCGCGTTATTTGTAAGATTTCTAAAGGAAAGACTCCTCTTCTATTGGGCGTGGATAAACACAATAGAGGTTGGGTGGACAAGTGTTTCTTTGTTGAAAAATCCCCCCTGGGAAGTGATAATGTTTATTTTATACCCCGCTGGGAAAAAAGAGGTAATCAGTTTCAATTTTATCATCTTTAATTGAACGTTGCTTTCAACATTTTGCTTACATTCTTTGTGATGTAGTTGATTCTCAAGCAGTGCAATCAAGGAAGGTGTTGGATCAGAATCAAGTGTTAGTAACAAAGTAAAGTATTGTTCTTATATAGGGAATGATATCTTTGCAAAGTAGAATATTAAAAATAGCAACACAATCATGTAGAGAGAAAAACCAAATCAACCAACTTGTTGACAAGGAAAAACCTCTATCTTTAGGTGTTACCCTAGTAGGATTTTAAAGTCTACTTCTTTTATTGATAAACACGAGCTATACAAGTCAAGCAAAGATTCAACGTAAATTAGATTTCCCTACTAGATACTCTCTAAGCTTAACAACCCTTAGCACGTATTATCAACTCACATCAAACTCAAAATCATTGAAAAGTTACCTTCTTCACCTCAGAAACTTCCCCTATGAAGCTCCTAAAGATCGCAACTCTCCTTAACGTAGGAACGGTTCTGTCGTTCCCTTGAGCCAACATCCTTAAAACTCGTCTCTTGAACTCCAAGTTGTGTTCTTGCTCTCCAATGGCTACTTAGAAACCTTCAAAGCTCCTAATGTCGTCTCTCTCTTGGATGCTCCTCTTTCTCTCTTAGAAGCATGTCAAACTAGGTTGATAATGCCTTGTATTTATAGGCCTCCAAAGAATGACAAAAATGTAATTTATTTATGGTCTAATTTGATATATTATCTCATAAATAACATTATATTTTTTCATCAAACAATATCCTAAAATACCACAAACAATATCTTCCAACTTGACATTATCTTGTTTCCATAAATAAATCTTATCTCTCCTTGATAATTCCGACCCATTATCTGCAAGATATAATCTTCACTTTCCCTGTTTGAACGTCTCCTTGTGCTCCAAGCAAACATTCAAAACCCTAGACGCAATTCTCACGATTTGCCTCTTCGCTGGGAACGTTGACAGTTGTCTTTGCTTTGTTTTCCTTGTTCCCTGGAAACTCCATACCTTCTCTTCTTCTTGAGCTCTGATGCTCTTGTTTTCATTGTTTCCTAGGATGACTGATCCATTGATCACAACCATTGTTCCCTAAAACTTCTCCAAATAGCTCTCATGCTTTCTGTTATTCCCTGAAACAATACTTAAGAACAAACCATCAAATGCATAGTGTTTATCATCATCAAAACACCTAAGGTTTCTTGAGAGAACCTTCTTTCAACAAAAGGAATCACCGGCTATCACCGACAGCTTGTTTGTTTCAAGTATGTCATCGTAGTGACTATGTTGACCTTTTGATCGATTCACCATATTCAAACACATGAACTTTTCGTTCTGGCTCAATGTCGTGGCAGAAAGAGTGGAAACCAAAAAGAGGAAGTTGGAAACTACCTCATACATTCTTGCCCCCAAAGTTGTTGTGCAACCTCTAAGGTTCCTTGTGCTATTATCTCGAAGCCTCCACCCCCTCCCACCAAGGCGTCATCGTCGTTATCGGATCTTCTCGAAAACATGGTAGAGTCGATCGTTTCTCTGAAGAAGGCAATCACTAGTCTTCATCCGTCATAAGCACTTCAAATCCAAGTTGAATAGCCCATTGTTGACCTTTTGGGGGAATGTTCGAGGCCTCAGTGGCAGGTAAAGTAACGTTTGCACACTCCAATTCATCTCGTGATCACTTTGTTGTACATAATCGTTTTGGAATGTGTGATCGTCTCAGGCGTTGCAATACTCTCTGTGTCTCTTCAAGAACTCGTGAGTTCTCTCTAACCCATTGGATTTGCTGGAACATTTCAAAAAAAGTGGAATAATTAATTTTTGGGGTTTAAGATTTCGGATTTGTAATTTGTCTTTTATCCGTAACTTTCGGTATCTATCGGTTCGTTATCTTTGTTGATTTTATTTTGGAAAATCTTATCTTTACAATTACTTGAGCCCTAAGATTTGCTAACCCTAAACCAAATTTCTACCCCATAAAAATATATGGTTTTCAGCCTTTGAAAACAAACACAAAATTTCGGCCCTCTCTAAAAGTTTTGGTTTTGGTTCTGAGCATACCTGGTGATTCCAACTCTCCTTTGGCGAGTGCACGTGATTGATGAGTGATGTGTGATCCTTGGGGGGCAACGCTTTGTCTGACTTTCCACCACAGGTCAGGCCAAAATCGCTTCTAGGGCAGTGTCTGTCATACCACGCCACAACAATGTTTTCAAGGCGGTTTTTCGTCTATTCAAGTAAGCTTTTGTTTCGGTCTTTATCTAGTTTTGACTAACAATTTAGAAGCAGTTTTTTTGTTAGTGTATAGAATGTGCACGGTACCCTATGTCAAGCCGTTCTTGGATCTCTCAAAGCTTGAACCTTTGGACAAAGCGGAATACGAGCGTCATGGATACTAGTCGAAGACTATGAAGAAAGGGATATCGGAAGGGGCTAGAAACTTTCATCATCAAATTTGATATCATGACCAATTTATTATAATCCATAATGAAGATGATTCCCTAGTGCAATTACAATCAAATCGGTCATCGAGTTCGTGTTCAAACATCACGTTCATAACAAAGTTCAAATCTCACGCACTTCTCTCGCATCCTGCTCTGCGACACAATTTTGGAATTGGTGTAATTTTTTATTCCTTGTCCAAATGTTCTGAAATTTGGAAGAGTCATTCTAGACTTCGGGATCTTGATATTGGTGTTGGATCACTCAATTCCGACTTTTGTGCAATCAGAGAGACTTCGCGCAAATCCTAACTTCGTGCGCAAGAATTCATCATGCGCAGTTTCAGTAATTTTGATTGTTCTCCAGATTGGATCGTGAGTTTGCCTTAAATGTTTTAGGATAGTTAGAGGATAAATTCAAGGAGACACTAGAGTTGGAATCATTAGATTTGGAATCATGTACCAAAAGTTATACTTCATTGAAGATTGGGACCTAAACTAGAAGGTTCTTCTTGTCATAGGAAGAAACTTTCACATCAGAAACTCACCTCAGGGAAGTATCTCTTATTACAAATGTCTTATATATTTCTTCCCTGAATATAAATGTGATTTCTTCTGGTTTGCTTGAAATTACTGGCATAAAATATGTAACTGAGGTTGATAAAATAGTCTTAATTAAGAATGGTGAATTTGTATGAAAAAGCTATAGTAGATCAGGTTGCTTGTATGTGCTTGAAACCATGACTGATAATGATGTATTTTCCTTCTTCTTATATCGTTGAGTCTATGGATTTATGGCATGCTAGACTTGGACACTTAAATGTTAAATCCGTTAGTCGGTTGCATGCTATGGGATCAATTACGAATTTGGTTAATGATGGTCATGGAAAATGTGAAATCTGTGTTGAGGCTAATTAAAAGAAAAAAAACATTTTAATTCTGCAAATGAACGGACAACTGAACTATAGGAATTAGTCTATTCTATCCTGGCATAATTTAGAAACATGGACAATATAGGTGGTAACAGATATTATATCACTTTTGTAGATGAACATTCGAGATACACCTAATTGTTTTTATTACGATCCAAAGATGAAGTAGTTCTACATCTATAAAGCAGAAGTAGAGAACCAACTAAATCGAAAGATCAAAAGGATTAGATCTGATAGAAGAGGTGAATACATCACCAATTCTTGGATATAATTATGTGAGAATAATCGTATTATACATGTGTTTATAGTTTCCTATAGCCCACAACAGAATGGTATTGTTGAAAGGAAAAACAAAACTTTGAAAGAGATGATGAATGCTTTGCTTGCTAGTTTTGTTTTGCCTAATAATATGTGGGGCGAAGCTGTCTTGACTGTTAACCCTATTCTGAATAGAGTTCCCCATAAAAATTAGATAAGACATCTTATGAGTTGTGGAAAGGACATGCACCTAATCTGAACATTTTGAAAGTGTGGGGGTGTTTAGCTAAAGTGGAATTGCCTTCTTTTAAGGTTGATGCAATTGGATCTAAAACCTTTGATGTTGTATTTATTGGATATGCTGAAAATAGTAAAGCTTATCGATTCATGTGTTTGAGTGATCGTTCATTGTGTGAATATCGTGATGCTGAGTTCTTTGAGCACACATTTCCTTTAAAGAAAAATAATGTGCAAACTAATTATGTGCCTACTGATGTTGCATCTTCTTTTATGTCTTTGCTTTCCATGCAAGATGATGAAATCGAACCTAGGAGGAGTAAAAGACAAAATAAAGGAGCCCGTTTTGGTCCTGATTTTGTGACTAATTTCTTTATTGAACTCAATGATTATGATGAATTAAATGATACTTTCATTGATGTACATATGCTAGAGGATGATCTTAATAAATATGATGAAGTTGTGAGTTCATTAGATGCTAGTTTCTAGAAAGATGCAATTAAGAGTGAAATAGAATCTATTATGTCTAATCACACATGAGAACTAGTTGACATGCCTAAAGGGAACAAAGTCATTGGATGCAAGTGGATTTTTAAGAAGAAGCTCAAGATAGTTGGCTCTGCAGAGAGATATAAGGCAAACATAGTTATTAAAGGATTCACTTAAAAATATGGGATTGACTTCTTTGACACTTACTTTCCTATGACTAAGATATCTACCATTCGTGCTGTGTTTGCTTTAGCTTCTAGCTATAAGTTGTTGGTACATCAAATGGATGTTAAAACTGCCTTTTTGAATGGTGATCTAAATGAGGAAATTTATATGGAACAACCTCCAGGGTGCGTGGTTCTAGGACAGGAAAACAAACTGTGCAGACTCAAGAAGTCACTCTATGGGTTGAAGCAAACACCAAAGCAATGGTATGAATTTTTTTATAAAACTATTCTTAGCTTTGGTTTTAAGGTCAATGAATTTGATTCATGTGTTTACACTAAGATGTTTGGCGTGGATTGTGTGGTTATATGTTTATATGTGGATGACATACTGATTTTTGTGCACACATTAATGTTATAAACACGATCAAACTGTTTTTGTCCTCTCGATTTGACATGAAAGACTTAGGTGAAGTTGATGTGATTCTATGTGTTAAAGTCGCTATAACTGAGAATGATTTCACTTTGTCTTAACCACATTACATAGAGAAAGTAATTAAGAAATTTAATCAATTTGATGTGGTGCCAGTTAGAACTCCTTATGATGCAAGGATGCACTTAACGAAGAATTGTGGTGAGAGTGTATCACAAAACGAATACGCCAAAGTCATAGGGAGTTTGATGTTTTTAATGAATTATACTCGGCTTGACATTGCTTATGCAGTTAGTAGACTTAGTCAGTATACTCATAACTCTAGTAAGGATCATTGGTGTGCACTTAATAGATTATTGAGATATCTGAAAGGCACTATTGATTGGGGTTTGCATTTTGTTGGTCACCCTCAGGTGTTAGAGGGATATTGTGATGCAAACTGGGTTACTGATAATAATGAAGTTAGCTCCACTAGTGGATATGTTGTTACATTATGCTATTTCTTGGAAGTTTTCAAAATAGACTTGTATTGCTAGATCTACTATGCAATCTGAGTTCATAGTTGTAGACTTAGCAAGTCAAGAGGATGAGTGGTTAAGAAACTAACTGGCAAATTTACCATTGTAGGGGCGTCCTGCTTCCCCTATTTCTTTACATTGTGACTCACAATCTGCTATTTGTGTAGCTAATAACAATGCTTATAATGGCAAGAAGAGACACATTCGAATTAGACATGAAAGTATGAGACAACTTATTACGAATGGTGTACTTAGTTTGGAGTATGTGAGGACAGAGAGAAACATTGCAGATTCTTTGATTAAAAAACTAAACCGGAGATTAGTCCTTGATACGTCAAGGGGAATGGGACTTAAACCCATGAGATGAGGAATTCATGGTGGATCCCCGTTGTGGTCAAACGAAGCCATGGAAAGACTCAAGAGATGGTACACTACTTCCCATTCTATGACATTGTGTACATGTAGTCATGTAGAGGGTGAGCATTTGCTCTTATTGAATTCATAGCCCAGGATATGGGTGGTCCTATTGAGTCGGACTTGATGGATTTACCGTTGTAATAATGAGAGGTTGAGTTGTTAAAACTCTTAATGACTTCATAGCCCTAACATGGGTGGTCCTAGTTGAGACGGACTTGATGAAGTCACCTACTAGAGTGTGAAGGGATAGCCTCCTTCTATGAAAGAACTCGGGTGATCTTTCTAGAGAACTCTTTAGCATCCCAAGGCAAAATTGGCTACCTCATTGCAGGTGTTATCACGGAATCACAGAGACCTTAGGGGAGAGGCGTGTTATTAAGACTTATCCTGAAGTTTTTAGAGTTCAAGACTCGTTCACTCTTTAGACAGAAATGATTACTTGACTTCACTACGTGTTGGTTCAAATCGTAAGATACCTACACTTAAGCTTCAAACCTTTCATATGCTCAGAACTTGTTTTACTGTTTTGAAACTATTCCCACAATGTGGGGGGTTGTTGGATTTGCTGGAAAATTTCAAAAAAAGTGGAATAATTAATTTTTGGGGTTTAAGATTTCGGATTTGTAATTTTATCTTTTATCCGTAACTTCCGGTATCTATCCGTTCGTTATCTTTGTTGATTTGATTTTGGAAAATCGTATTTTTACAATTACTTGAGCCCCAAGATTTGCTAACCCTAAACCGAATTTCTACCCCATGGTTTTCATCCTTTGAAAACACACACGAAATTTCGGCCCTCTTTAAAAGTTCTGGTTTTGGTTTTAAGCATACCCGGTGATTCCAACCCTCTTTTGGCAAGTACACGCGATCAATGGGTGATGTGTGATCCTTGGGAGGCGACGCCTTGTCTGACTTTGCACCATGGGTCAGGGCAAAATCGCTTCTAAGGCAGTGGACATCATACCATGCCACAACAACGTTTTCAAAGCGGTTTTTCGTCTATTCAAGTAATATTTTGTTTCGATCTTTATCTGGTTTCGACTAACATAACCTAGATGTTCTGGAGAAGAGTTTGTTGATTGAGAAGGAGAACGTCAAAGCCTATGCCGCGATAATGCTCGAAGTGGAAGGAAAACTCGGGTTGGCTAACGAGCAAGTGACAAATCTAGAAAAAGGGCTTTTGGAATCACAAGCGGAACTGAATAGGATGAACGATGAATTGGAAGATTCAGAAGAGTACTTTGGATGGAAAGTGAGGGTTGTAGCCATGGAAGAGGTGGCGGTGGGAAAGCATGTTTTATGGGATGCCGCAAAAGAGATAGGCGGGTTTGAGAAGGTTTCCGTGAAGCTCCAAAGATCTCTCTGCATGACGAAGATGAAGCTCCATCAAAAGATGTCGACCAACCTGTTGATGATTCTCTAACTCCTAAATATGATGCTTAGAACTTACTCATGTTTAAAAACATTTTATTTTATTCATGTTTGAAAGTTTGGCTAACCCGTTGGTTGTAACAAGTGAATAATTGGGCTACCCATCTAAGTAGAAGACTATTTTTGGGGCTTGCTCATGGGAGCAAGTCTATGGTTACTTTGGATTTTGCTTTGTTAACATATTGTGTTTGTTGTACACTTTTTGCATGTATAATGTCTTTTTTGTAGGTGATGACATTTTTTACGTGCAACATATTAGAAGGACATGGAACCTGAATATTAATATCTTTAATGGTGGGACCTTTTGCATATTGGCTTTATTAAAAATTTGAACATTTTGTATATAATATCAACTTTGATTTTTTTTCCGACCATCGAATTCGTCAAATAATATGGCTTTTTAAAAACTTTTAGGTATAATTTTGACATTCTAACTTCATATTGAACTTTGTAGATTTTGAGCGTCGTCAAGTGACTTTTGATTTTTGGAATCATATCCAAGTCGGGATTCACTTTTGCTATCTATTTTGTAGGGATTTTGTTAGGTTGTCTTGACTATCCGTTTGTTGTTGTTAACTCGATAGATTGCCAATTTGTTGAAACTCTGGTTTGTTTTGTAGGGTTTTTGCGCGCAAATGTAAGAGTTAGTTCAGTTAGTACATACTTGAAGAAGCTAGATCACATATGTGTGCATTAGTGTTTGTTTTCGTAACACCCCGATTTATACCAGGAATATTACACATCAATGACCTTAAATTTTAATTTTAGAAGTCACCAAGGCTTAACATCAGAAAAGTTTCTTGAAATATGGGTTAAATCATATAAATAAAAAAGTAGTGGAAGCCTTTTAAAAAAATAGATAAATAAATAATTTACTAAGCTCAAAAATATTTATAAACAAAATCCTATAACCACAAAATGGAATTATCTATGTCATTAGAAAAGAAAGACATTGGTTCCATGAAATATAGTATAATGTTTCTGTAAAACCCGTGAGAATAGTATCATGGGAGACCTTTTCACACCTCCTTGAGTGCCATTGTAATAGTGTTATTTGCAAACAAAGACCTTGTAGAACAAGTAGCCACCCCCATTGGGATCAACGAGTCGACTCCAAGTAAAAATTGATTAAAGTTAACAAGTAGTTTAAGAAAAAAATGATTTTGTCTAATCTCATTGTCATTAACATTTCACATGTTGACAGTTTCTATATATGTATAGCTAGATAACATTTTTCATTTGTCAATATATACAACCTATATAAATAGTATACTTTCTTTATACATGTAAGATAAACATGAAATTGTCATCTTCTCGATAGATGGAATCAAGATACGAATGGAATCTTCTTGGACTCTCGAGGGTCAATGACCAAACAGAGATTCACCAATGCGCTAGCTTGTATTTTCATGTCTCTCGGGACTTGCTTGATTTGAAACTTTTAAAAAGATTGTACCAATTCATGCATGACTTCTAAACAAGATGTCATATTGGAATCCTTAGGTGCAAAAAATCCATTCACTAGGTTGAAAATAAGCAAAGAGTCACAGATTACATCAAGAAGTTGAACTCTAAAATTCTTAGCTAGTGTTTATTAATCTAGAAATCAATGCTTCATACTCGGCCTTTTTATTTGTTGCTTGAAATTTGCAACACACGGCATATGCTACTTTGTCCCCTTGTGGTGATTTTAGTACAACCCCAATCCGACTTCGCTAATGTTTGCAGCGCTGTCAGCATGAATTGTCCATTTATGTATGGAGTTTCCTTATTCAATCTATAATAGTTGCTTCTCTGTTTGCTCGACTGTTGGACTAAATCTGCCATAAAATCAGCTAAAGGCTACGACTTGATGACGAACCGGGGTTCATACTTGATGTCTTACCCACTGAGGTGCACTAGTTTTTTAAACATCCTCATAGACAACTCAGGTTTCTTCATAAAGCTCTTCATTGGATAGTTAACGCGTACAAATATAGTATGGCTTTCGAAATATGACCGTAATTTAATAGAATCCATGATTAAACCAAGTACTAATTTTTCCAAAGAGGAATACACGGTTTCCGCATCGAGAAACGTCTAGCTCATGTAGTAAATTGGGAGTTGAGCGTCTTCTTCTTTCTGTACAAAAATCACACTCACTGCTACATGTGTCACTGCCTAGTACATCGGCAATGCCTCACCCTCTTTCGATTTTGTCATAGCTTGTGGGTAGGTGATATGCGATATATTGTATAGCGCATCTAGTGGTTATTAGCATGATTTAGATGATGTTTGGATATGATTTGATGGTGATTCTGTAATCCGGAAGAGAAGACTAGAAGTGAAGAAATCATGGGATTTACAGAGGTTTGAAGTGCATTGAAGAGTAGAAGAACAGTGTGCTGAATTCAATTGGTTCGTTCTCTTTACTCAGATATCCAAATGGAGTGATTCCAATTCGATGAGTTAGATCTTGAAGTCTACTGCAAGTCCTCAAAATATGAGTGCAATCCGAGTTGTGAATCAAAAGTTATGACGTTTGTACGGAAGTGTCGCAGCTGTTGGAGTACCACCGCACCCGCAGCAACATCACCGCACCCCGCGGTGAGCCAGCAGAGAAGAAGGCGCGAAGTTCCGAAGTTCTGGAAGACCACCGCACCCCGCGGTGGGTATTGCCGCACCCAGCGGTGACGATGCGCTGAAGACTTTCCCGGATTTATTTTCGGAATTTCTATTTCCTTTTTATTTTATTTCTGAAACTTTGTTTCCAAGTTTGTTATTTCCTTTTATTTATTTTCTGAATTATTTTCCCTAGTATTTAAGGATCTATTCTAAGAACCCTAGTTGCCACCTTTCATCGTTTTTCTCTCTCAAAAACCCTATGAAGAACTAAGCTTCCATTGTTGCACTTGACGTTTTGAAGCCTTCAATTGATTGGTTGTGAGTTTTCTACTCTTGTTCATTTTCCTATCTAGTTGGATTAATTCTATTGTGCTTGAATGTTTATGGGTTTATGTTGATTTATCTAGAGTAGCTACCTAGGTCTATTGATATCTTCCTAATTGCTAGGATTTGTGATTCCGGGTTCGGGTTGCATATCTAGTAGCAAACACGATTTACATAAGCGGGTTGTGAGTGTTCATCATGAGAGAGACTTAATTGCATGTTATAGTAACGGGTTGTTTCTATTGCATGTATCTTGTTGAATCCTTGGTTGAATGCTATTGCTTTATTGAGTCTTGAAGGTTTTCGGATTTGATTTGGTAATAAGTACTATTAGGGTTGGTAGAACTAATAGTTACCTATGATCGGGATAAGAACAACTAAAGGAAAGATAAGAACTTGAGATTGATAGAATTCAGTGATCAACCATATCTCTTGTTGTGTGGATCTTTGTCAGGTGTAGCGCTTTTCCCAATCATATTCACAACCTTTGCCTGCGAACTTGTTTACTTATTTACTTGTTACTTAGTTACGAAAATCATACAACCCCCCCCCCCCCCAGTTCCTAGTTGGTGACTTGAAAAACACAAGAATTGATAACTTGATTCCCTTGGGTTCGACCCTGACTTGCTTGCTATACTCTTTAGTAGGTACTTTAGGATTTCTTTGATTAGGCATACGACTTTAGGCCTGTCAAAATTGGCGTCGTTGCCGGGGAATCAAAATTTCTGTTTTTGTGTTTTTGTTTGTTATCGACTTTTGTGTGGATCTATCTTATGGTCCACATCCGTGCTATTGACAATCCACTTGTTGATTTAGATCCAAAGATCGACAGGACGTTCCACAGGAACCACATAGAACACACCACCCCACAAGTTGCAATGGCTGACCAAACGCTTCGGCAATTGACTGTGCCGAATCTGACCATGCAACCACTGGCTATGACCATCCCAGCCATAGGAGATGGCGTGAACTTTAAACTGAAGCTGAGGCTGATTCATTTGCTCCCGTCATTCCATGGACTAAGTGGTGAAGACCCAATCAAGCATATGGGTAAATTCTACAATGCCTGCATGAGCATGAAACCGGCGAACGTCACGGGGGAACAAATCAAGATGAGAGCTTTCGGGTTCACCCTCAAGGACGCAGCTGATGATTGGTATTACCATCTCCCCACTAGAAGCATAGACACGTGGAACAAGCTTCACAAGGCCTTTCTGGAAAAATACTTTCCTGCCAAGAAGGTGAACAGCTTGAAGAAGGCTATAAGCAACATTGAGCAAGAAACTGACGAGACTCTGTACGAGTATTATGAGAGGTTCAAGAGACTTTGCTCAAGCTGTCCATTCCACGGGTACACTACTCAAGATCTAGTGCTTCATCTCTACAATGGTTTGCTGGATCATGAGAGAAGGATCGTTGACGCTGCATGTGGTGGCAACATTCTCAACACAACGCCGATAGCAGCCATGGAAAAGATTCAGGAGATGGCAGAGGGGACAAGAAACTTCCGTAGAACTTCTACCAAAAGAGGAGTCAATGTTGTGGACTCCAATCGCCCTGAGTTTGCAAGAGATATTGCTGAATTGAAGGACATGGTGAGGAGACTAACGCTGCAAGGAACTCCTCAACAACTCAAAGCATGTGGGATTTGTGCTGATCAATTCCACCCCACCGATGCATGTCCTCAATTGCAAGATGATCTGAATGCTGAGGTGAACCATGTAGGAGGTTATGGACCTCCAAGACCTCGGAATGATCCCTACTCCAGCACTTATAATCCGGGATGGAGAGACCACCCAAATTTCAGATGGAGGGATCAACCGAATCAACAACAGCAGCCTCAGTTTCAACAACAACAGCAGCCAAGACCTCAATTTCTACAAAGGTCGCAAGATCAACAACTGGGTACGTCTGCCTCAACTGAAGATATGCTCCAAGCTTTGACGAAACATTTCACTACTCATGTTCAAGCTACGGGGTCGAGCATAAAGAATTTAGAGAATCAGATGAGCCAAATGGCTGAAGCCATCACAAGGATCGATGCAAAGATTTCGGGAAATCTACCATCTCAAACGGTAGTGAACCCACGAGAAAATGTTAGTGCTATGATGCTTCGAAGTGGTAAGCAGCTGAACGTCGCTCCTAGTGCTGAAGAGGACGACACAGAAGACAAGAACTCTCTGTCGAGTTCACCGCACCCGTAGCATCCTCACCGCACCCGCGGTGGGACTCCAGAGGAACAACCGCACCCTTCTCCACTTTCACCGCACCCAGCGGCAGAGAAAACTGAGGCTCCTGCAATATCACCGCACCCGCGGTGGGATGACCGCACCCGCGGTGACGGTGTTGAGATTTCTCGAGAATTCTCTGCTGAGTCAACCGCACCCAGCGATGGGTATTGCCGCACCCGCGGTGGACCTTCAGGAGATGTTAAAGAGCCATACGTTGACACTTATGTTCGTCCATACTTCCCTCCTCTCCGTTCTGAGAAGCCACCTGCCCCATTCCCAGAGGCGCTTAAGGAGAGGAGAATCATTGATGACAAGGACCTCTTCGAGACTTTCAGCAAGTGTGAGGTAAACATCCCTTTACTCAAACTTGTTAAAAGTATTCCCAAATATGCTCGTTTCTTGAAGGAACTTTGCACAATCAAGAGGAAATAGAAGCAGAAGCAAAAGAAGCAGGTCCAGGTGAGCGAGCAAGTATCTGTTGTGTTTCAAAGGCGCCTGCCCAAGAAGTGCAGTGATCCAGGTATGTTTTCTATCCCCTGCGTCATTGGTGAGACAAAGATTGATAAAGCTATGTTAGATCTTGGTACAGCTATTAACGTCTTACCATTGTCATTTTATGAGTCTCTTGGTCTGCCTCCATTACAGGATACTAGGCTAGTTATTCAATTAGCTGATGGAACCAATGTCTACCCGAAATGGATTGTTGAAGATGTCCTTGTTATGGTAGATAAGCTGATTTTTCCCACTGATTTTTATGTGCTTGATATGGGTGGTGGTACAGGTGCACATATGATGTTAGGTAGACCATTCATGAAAACCGCAAATACCACAATTGATGTCAGAAGTGGGAAATTAACTATGGAATTTGATGGGGATGGAGTTGAATATAGCATATATGATATGAAACCTGTCATTAACACCTCTTTAAACTTTGTTGATGTAATGAGTCCTAACCCTTTGGATGAATTGCAACCTATAATAGAGGATCCCATAGTTGACTTGCCTGTCGATATTCCTGTATCTTCTAATCTGTAGGAAGTCACGGCTTTATTGGATGAGAAGGGTGATTCTCCCACTTCTCTTTTGGCCAGTTGCCCCACTTTACTGACTCCACAGGGCAAGAAGCCTTTTCCTTTTGTTGTGCAGAATGAACAGTCGGAGGTTAAACGCCCCCCTGATCGATCTAAGTATGGGGGGAAGACGACTAAGAAGGTCAAGGTGGAGGAGCCGCTAAAGAAGAGGAATGGTCTAAGGTTCAAACCTTTCCATGATTGGTTCAGAAAGGAGGTGCTGAATGAGAGGGTTCCTAAGGAACCTGATGCTATGGATTGAGATTGTCTGAGTCCCATGTCGAGCCAACTACATTAACTAAGGCGCTGCTCGGGAGGCAACCCGAGGTATTGTTTTTTTTTTCCTTCTTTCTTTCTCTTATCTTTGTGGTTTCATAGCTAGGTAGTTTGTTTTTGTTTTTGTTTTTGTTTCGTTTCACTTGTGCACTAACACGCAGGTATGAAAGAAAAGGTTCAATGGAGGGTTCTGGAGAGCTCACCGCACCCGCAGTGAGCAGCCCACCACACCCGCGGTGAGCAGCCCACCGCACCCGCGGTGGGCACCCCTTTACTTTATGCTTTTCTAAAAAAAATCCCGAAAAAAACCTTAAACGGAGATTAAAAAAAAATCGAAAAAGCAACGAACAAGAGTTTTACCGGAGCCAACTGTCCGGGTTCCCCATGGAGAAGGTGGTGCGCATCATGTTGTCCAGGAGGAGACATTCGACGCACACATAATTTAGCAACGATGATGGCCCTAAAGTCAACATCCGGAGAGGAGGAACACCAGGGCCCACACCACAATGACATCTGAGCCCATTTTTTTGTGTTCATTGAAGGCCGTGCATCCTCGAATTCTTTGATATACCATTATTCACCAAAGTGGTTTCCTTTTGGTTGCACGGTAGGAGAAGATTATTGATTAAGAAGATCCCGCGCAACACCAGAGACCTGAGCGTTCATTGTTTTACCGCCAGCAACAACGTATGTCTCCAAGCCAACTCAGCGACGTCTGTGAGTTATTTTTTGCTCTTCCCTGTGCTTCTATTCTTTTGTCTTTCATTACATTGAGGACAATGCAATGTTTAAGTATGGGGGAGGGTTCTATACTTGCTATGTCGTTGAGAAGAAGAAAAAAAATGAAAAGAGCCAAAAATTTGAAAAAAAGGCTTAAATAGAAATCTTGAGATAGGTCGAAAACCCGAAAAGGCGGCCTAGATAATAAGCAGGTGGCTTGGACCAGCATTAGGCTGGGGTAACAATTGGTCAAGAGTGATGTGAGCATATGTGAGACCATCTATAGAAAAATGAAATGAGTGGCTTGGTGAAAACCCGAAAGGGCGCCTTGGCAAAATGAGTGAAAATAAGAAGAGTGATTTTTAGGATTCCTCATTTTGGCATTGGCGACATAAGAAGAGGAGTTATAAGGAGGAATCGGGTAGGCCACTTTTGGAGGAATAAGGTGATTATATAGAGTTAGGATTAGATGAGTTTTGCATCACTTGTTTTGGTTGTCTTGGAGCTTACTGTGAATGTGTTGGTATTTCTAGTGTCATTTTCTCTTGTACTTCCTGAGGCCTTGGAGCATGACTGGAGGACTAGGTTTCTTTTAGCTTACTCGGGACGAGTAAAGGTCTAAGTATGGGGGAATTTGATATGCAATATATTGTATAGCGCATCTAGTGGTTATTAGCATGATTTAGATGATGTTTGGATATGATTTGATGGTGATTCTGTAATCCGGAAGAGAAGACTAGAAGTGAAGAAATCATGGGATTTACAGAGGTTTGAAGTGCATTGAAGAGTAGAAGAACAGTGTGCTGAATTCAATTGGTTCGTTCTCTTTACTCAGATATCCAAATGGAGTGATTCGAATTCGAGGAGTTAGATCTTGAAGTCTACTGCAAGTCCTCAAAATATGAGCTCAATCCGAGTTGGGAATCAAAAGTTATGACGTTTGTACGGAAGTGGCGCAACTGCTGGAGTACCACCGCACCCGCGGCAACATCACCGCACCCCGCGGTGAGCCAGCAGAGAAGAAGGCGCGAAGTTCCGAAGTTCTGGAAGACCACCGCACCCCGCGGTGGGTATTGCCGCACCCAGCGGTGACGATGCGCTGAAGACTTTCCCTGATTTATTTCTGGAATTTCTATTTCCTTTTTATTTTATTTCTGAAACTTTGTTTCCAAGTTTGTTATTTCCTTTTATTTATTTTCTGAATTATTTGCCCTAGTATTTAAGGATCTATTCTAAGAAACCCTAGTTGACACCTTTCATCGTTTTTCTCTCTCAAAAACCCTATGAAGAACTAAGCTTCCATTGTTGCACTTGACGTTTTGAAGCCTTCAAATGATTGGTTGTGAGTTTTCTACTCTTGTTCGTTTTCCTATCTAGTTGGATTAATTCTCTTGTGCTTGAATGTTTATGGGTTTATGTTGATTTATCTAGAGTAGCTACCTAGGTCTATTGATATCTTCCTAATTGCTAGGATTTGTGATTCCGGGTTCGGGTTGCATATCTAGTAGCAAACACGATTTACATAAGCGGGTTACGAGTGTTCATCATGAGAGAGAGTTAATTGCATGTTATAGTAACGGGTTGTTTCTATTGCATGTATCTTGTTGAATCCTTGGTTGAATGCTATTGCTTTATTGAGTCTTGAAGGTTTTCGGATTTGATTTGGTAATAAGTACTATTAGGGCTGGTAGAACTAATAGTTACCTATGATCGGGATAAGAACAACTAAAGGAAAGATAAGAACTTGAGATTGATAGAATTCAGTGATCAACCATATCTTGTTGTGTGGATCTTTGTCAGGTGTAGCGCTTTTCCCAATCATATTCACAACCTTTGCCTGCGAACTTGTTTACTTATTTACTTGTTACTTAGTTACGAAAATCATACAACCCCCCCCCCCCCCCCAGTTCCTAGTTGGTGACTTGAAAAACACAAGAATTGATAACTTGATTCCCTTGGGTTCGACCCTGACTTGCTTGCTATACTCTTTAGTAGGTACTTTAGGATTTATTTGATTAGGCATACGACTTTAGGCCTGTCAGTAAGTTAGGTAGACTTTGAGCTCTTAGAATTCCGTCTCAAGTTTAAGAGTCCACTCAAAGGATTTATTCTTCTTTAAGATGCCATAGAAGATCTTCTTTTTGTCTGATGCCTTTGAAATTAACTTGTTCAACGCCGCAATCCGACATGTCAACCATTGAACATACTTCACGCATGCGTTACAATGTAGCCGAGAAATTTCCTGAATGAGAATCCAAAGGAACAACTCGTCGTGTTCAACTTCATGTTGTATTTTCTTAGGATATTGAAAGTTGCCTCCGGATAAACTATGTGATTTCTCGTCAGTTTTGATTTCACCAACATGTCATCGATGTAAACCTCCATTGTGTCCCCAAGTTATTCTTGACACATTTGTTAACGAGTCTTTGATATGTAACATATGCGTTCTTCAATTGAAAATGCATCAATTTGTTACATTAGATACCTTGATTGGTGATGCAATTTGTCTTATCCTGATCGGTTGGGTTCACGAGAATCTGATGGTAGCCGCTGAAAGCATCCATAAATGACAACATCGCATGCCCAACAATTGCATCCACCATATCATCGATATATGACAGTATGAATGAATCTTTTGGTCACTCATTGTTCAAATCTGCGTAATCGACGTAAACTCACCACATGCCATTGTTTTTCTTTACCACAAAATCTTCTAGACAATCAGGGTACTTTGCCTCTTGTATCTTTCCCGTTTCTAACAATGCCTTTACCTCGTTGACGATAGCCTGGGTTCCTTTATGGTGCAAACTGTATGCGCTTATGTTTTATTGGAGCAAACTTGGGATATACACTCAGTGTATGTGTTATGACATTTGGGCTAATCCCAACCATGTCTTCTTGTTTCCAGGAAAAGC
Source organism: Rheum nobile (assembly GCA_027886185.1). Lineage (NCBI taxonomy): Eukaryota > Viridiplantae > Streptophyta > Magnoliopsida > Caryophyllales > Polygonaceae > Rheum > Rheum nobile. The sequence continues at coordinate 1,428,891 of WOAB01000065.1, forward strand.
AATCTGCATGGGACCGTAAAAAGACAACAAGTTACTCTCTGACGTGCACCAGAGCATCTGAACTGATCTTAACTGTTTGATATGGGTTTCCAAGGTCAAGTGCCACTTCGTCAAGTTATGGTACATTCAGTTTGGCGTATTGTGTCGACGTCTTATAGTCTGTTAATTGCTATGCAGACTGTCTGCATTCCGGATGAGGGGAAGTCATCATATGACAACTTGTAGCATGCCTTTGTTGTTTACTGATCTCCTTTGATTTCCTAAACACCACACTTGGTAGGAAATTTGATTGTTTGGTGATATATTGATGGGATCACGTTCATCTCATGGATCCATGGTCTCCCCAAGATGATATTGAATGGAGATTTGCAATCCAATACGAGGAACTTTGTATGCAAATTGTACCCCTTTGCATAAGTGGCCAATGTGATCTTGTCAATAGTGTGCTTGATTTTGTCATTGAACCCCACCAAAGGTATTGACGTTCTGATGAAATCATCAACCTTAAACCAAGACCATTCAATTCTTCTAACATCAAGATCTTTGTGGGACTAAAATCCTCGTAACCAAACAATTCCCCTCTATTAGGGAAATCACAAGGCTGTTATGGTGCAAGCCGCATGCTTCGATAATGTCATCGAAAGTGATTGACATAATGTCCCCAAATTGATTATTCGTAACAGTTGGTGTTTCTGACTTGCTTGCGTTGGCGTGACACTTAGCAGTAGAGAAAGTCAGTCCACATAACCCCCATAGATGGTGTTGACCACCTTTGCATGTTGCGTGGATGGATGTGGAGATCCTCCCTCATTTTTACATTCATGCATAGTTTTATCCTTGTCGAGTAGAAGATCCTTCATAAGGTCTTTCTTTATAAGTTGTGCCACTTCTCATCGCAATGCCACACACTCATCGATGTAATGACCGACGTCGTAATGAAAGTCACACCATTTGGAAGGGTATTTCTGATGGTTCAGTTTGTCCGACTTTTTTGGCACTTGACTGTGTCCTTCATTCTGGTTAATGATTTTATGTGACTAAGCCCATCAACCGTAAAGGTGTAGTCTTGTATCTTTGGCGGCATCTTGGGGTCGTTTCTCCAATCCTTGGGATCATTGCTGGAATGTTTGACATATTGCGCAAGTGGTGTCCGCACATAAGGATTGTGGTATGCATCCCTCTTGTTCCTCTTTTTCAGCCTTTCCATATCCAGAGGATACTTGCCTAGAATCGTTGTCCTATTCATGTCAAATTTGAGATAAGGCTATGGCTTGCACGTTTTCAAAAGTGCGACAATGGTATTTGTCAATTCTACATGTAGATCGTTGCTTCCATCTAACCCTCGATAGACGTCGATACATCAAAGTGTGAGATGAAGACTTTCTCTTTGTTGTTGAGATAGCCTCAAAGTGACTCGTTTTTCTTTTAAACGACCCGATATAGGTCGTTGGATTGCTTGGAAAGGCGTCGTCAAGTTGAGCAACACCCGATCTCAGCATTGTCGTCCCTTGTGCCACCCCCACCATTGGCATTGCAAATGTGGTGTCCCTAGGGGTATGAGAAAAGGGTTGGCTTCCTAATCCGCGACAATTCTAGAATATTCCATGTGGTGCGGAGTTGTGAATTTTGGATCCATCAGGTGTTGTCCATGTCTAGGCACCAAAAAGTATTTACAAGACCTGACACATACTGGCTCTAGACTCGAGCCATCTCAGCATGCACGTTCTGTACCTGCAAATGCAACTTTTCATTTTCAAGCATTAAATTCACCAACCTGCCATGGGATTGGGTTCTTTGTTGGCTTAAGGTGTCTTGGAGGGAGTCAAATCTATAACGGAACATGTCAATCTCGCTAGCGCTCTAGAATGTCTTTTCGTTGTTAGTTTGGTTGTCCCGTTCTCATGGTTCTCTGAGTTCTCAAGGTTTTCCTCATTTCCCTGGCTTGGATTGGTTTTGAGGTTGAGATCGGTCAATGGTTGAGGAATGGAATCATTTGCAAGGACCTCGTTAGTGGTGGCATACTAGTTATCGGGCATGGTTTCCTTGGAAAAAATAACTAGGATATAGGATTTGGGTTTCGGGTGTATTTTTTAGCTATTGCCCTACGTTGGACGCCAATTGTTCGGGACAAGTTTAGCAGTCCGCTAAAGATGATGTTTTGAGGGTTAAGTAACCAAATAAGTGGACAAGTTATGGAATGACGACATATCACGACTAAGCAAGTAATGATGAAAATCGAAAGGATAAGATAGTACGATGATAAGATTTAATCAATTTGACATTGTACTATACTAAATTGAAGTTACAAATTGACAAATTACACGTACAGTACCATGCTGCTAAGGTACAAATTGCCAATAGTTGCTCTTTTCTTGCTCGTATACTTGTAGAAGATACAATGATTTGGTGTGAACCTGAAAGACGAGGAATATAAGAGATCAATCCTCGAATTTTAAGAAACATATGACTTTATTAGGTATGACTATGGATTTATGGCTACCATTGTTGGTGCTTGAAATCAGTGTTGGAGATTTGGCTAAAGCACTAATTGAGAAACGATCCCCACATTTTGACGATTGGTTGCTTACTTTGTAAGTTGTCAGGAAGGAGTAAGTTCTCAAATAGAATTTGGTACAAGTAAACCTTGAAAAGGTTGCAGCTTTTGTCTTTTAGATTGACTGAGATTACCATTCTTAAGATATCTTGCGCATTAGCAACCTGCATGAAAGTTTGGATTGTGTTTCACATGAAGGTGAACTGCATGCACAAGAAAGATTATGAATTTGCTCAAAGGGAAGTGCCCTTAGTGAAAAGTCACATATTCTATAACTTTTCCCATCACTTCACATAAGCCAAACATTCCTATAGTTACTTTTTTTTATAACATATGAGAGATGAGCAACAATATGAAAGATGAGTAAATGCCTATAGAGTGACCCTAATTGAATGAGTCAAAAAATTAAATAGTACAAGACAAAACATCACACAATCAATCGTAATGGGTAGTATTAACATCAGTACAAAGAACAATCACCTTCAAAGTGTAGTTGAATCTCTTGCATAATTGGCACAACTCATGAAAGCACAAGCCTTCTAAAACTTAAAGTAGTTATAGGAAAATGAATATGCATATACATTCTGATATTCATGTAAAGTTTCATAAAGAAGATAATGTCAAGACACGTGAGCCTTCTTCTGTTATCATGTACAAACAAGTCAACAATCTAACACAAGCTGCACTAATGGACTCATTCATTTGATGCAAATGCCCTCGAGAGGACCTTAGCTAGACATTGGTCAAAGTCAAGCTTTGTTGTCTCATCTATTATTTTCTACTAATACAAGTCTGAACACTTTAGAAAACACTACTCATGAGTTGTTATACTTGTGCAATAAAATTAGTTGAGTGAGATACCATGAACCAGAGCATTGAAAATTTGGTGGTGAAGGAAACAAGTGATCATTTGTTAGTTGGATTAACATATATTTATTATATGTATAAATTATTTACGTTGGACTTTGAATTCAAATACTAGCATTTGGGCGCATCAAAACAGAGTGTTAGAAATTTGGTTTATATTTAATTAATTATGGCATTCGAGATCTACTATGATTCAATTTGGGATAGTGTTAGAAATTTGGTTTACATTTAATTAGTTTGGTTTACTATATTGAAATTTGATGACTCACATAGTCACATTCAACCAAGTTGCGATTCAATTTCGAAAAACATAAAAGTTAGGGTTCATAAACCCTAAACACGAAAAACTAGGGCTTTCCAATTGAATGGAATAAGTTCAACCCAATACGAAGATCTAGAAGAGTTTGAGCAATTTCAATTTGGGAAAACATTCGGGCCTTACCTAGTTCTTGTCGAGATCTGGAAGAGAAACAAATTTAGATTCGGATTTCCGTACATGCTGGAACGTGTTGTTGAGTTTGAGCTTGAGAAAGCATATCGACGGCAGCTTCAGAAAGAAGGAGATATGGCTCCTCAACTTGTGAAGAAGAATATCAATTGTGAATGAGGGGAAAAAGCATAAAATCCTTCCACTTCATCTCATTCATCTTCCATATCCTTAGAGCATCTGTAACGATAGGCTTATTGAAAAACTTATTACATTTTTTTTTATTAAAATATTAAAATTGTTGAATAAGTCTCAAAAGAAGGCTTTAAAATCGGCCAAAGTTAAAGCTCCAAGCGAAGCGGTTTATTATAAGGCGTCGTTTGGTTGTTGAAGATAAAAAATCGGAGATTCGTGAAAACAAAAAAAAAACGCTGAAAACGAAGCAAAACGACGCGTTTTGGCCATAAAAGGGCCAAAACGCGTCGCTTAAAGCAAGCAGCCAAACGACTGCTTGCTTTAAGCAGCGCCACGTGGCGCCATCTTACTGGGTGCGCCAAAGCGGCCCAGATGACGCCACGTGGCGCCCAATCGAACGGCCAGCGATTTTCGCTGGCCGTTCGATTTTATGAATTTAAAATCGAAATATTCTTATTATGCTACATTAAAAAAAACAAAAAAAATTACTATAATTCTAATTGCATTTTTCTCTATCCATAGACACCCATTATGACTATGTAATTATTCTTTTTGAAATTTTTTATTGTATTTTGTATATTATTAATTGAAAATAAATAATATTAATATTATTTATGGTGGTTTAAATATAAAATTACACTAATTTATTTTATTTACATTTAAATGAAATTATGTATATTTAAAACTATAAAAATATATAACTAAGATTATTTAGACAAGTTTTAATATACACCATTTAATTTCTTTACATTAAAATGACATTTTATGGATAGTTTAAACTAAAAAAAATATACTAACTAAAATATAAATATATTCTTTATTTAATTTAATTCATGTATGAATTAATTTAATTTAAAATGACATTTAGTCAGATTAGATAAGAGTATTCATATTAAATTATGGTGGAGAATTGGCCTATAAATAAGTTGAAGTGGTCTCATTGTAAACTCACACTATCCAATATCTCTCTTTTCAAGCTCTTCTTCTCTTCTAAACTCACACTATCCAATACCATGAATCCAAACCAACCTGACTACCCAAATAACTTTGAAGATTTGTCCTTAGATTCGTATGATCCGAGTATGTCATTTTATGCGAGTCTCCTCTCACAAGGTCAAGCCACAACCGGAGGTGGATATCAATCCATGGATGAACCAAATTTCAGTACACAACCTGAAATTCTGGAGAATTCACCCCAAGAAACTCAACATAGTAGTCGTGGTCGGGGTCGTGCTCGTGGCGGTGGCTCCACTAGATCCCCAAGAAGCTCATGGGGTCAGGCTGAAGATATGATCCTCGTCAGTGGGTTCCTAAACACCAGCAAGGACCCAATAAGAAACACAAATCAGTCATCAGCCTCATTCTGGAAGCGAGTTTCAACCTACTGGAACGAGCATAAACAACTAGGCCATCCAGATCGAGATGAGAAGAGTTGTAAGAATAGATGGCAGATCATTAACAAAAGTGCACAAAGTTTTAATGGCTTCTATGCAAAGGCTAGTAGAGACAGAGGCAATGGAGAGTCAGAGGCCGGCGTTATTACTAAGGCTAAATCATATTATGCTGCTTTCAACAAGAAGGATTTTTCCTATGGGGATGCATGGAGAGTTCTTAAAGATGAGCCAAAATGGAGTCAATATTTTGTGAAAGAGATCAACAAGAACAATCCAAGCTCAGGAAGTGCAGGAAGCTCAAAGAGATCGAGGTCTGATATGGAAGGTGATACTCTAAATGCAAATACTCCGACAAGTGGTTTCAGTGGTCATACTATGGAGCGTCCAGAGGGTATCAAGGCCGCTAAACGCAAGGGAAAAAAAGCGGCATCTACAAGTTGTGATCAAGAGGATGAGCGTGCTATCGAGATGGTAAAAATAAAAGATGGGTGGCTTAGTAGAGCGCATGAATTGGAAATGGCAAAGGAGGCTCGCAAGAGGGAGAAGCAAGCTCATGAATTGGCAATGGAGAATGAATAGAATAAGAGGGCGGTTTTCCAGCAGAAGTGGGATTTGCTCCAGTGGATGTCAGCACAAACTAATCTTGGAGAGGATGGAGAAGCTGCCAAACAAAAGTTGTTCAAAGAATTATCTAACATGTGATGGTTTTATTTTCAGACTTATATGTTTTGATTTCCGAATGCATGTTTGATCTTGTAATGCATGTTTTAATCTTGTTTTATGCATGTTTCATCTTGTAGTGCATGTTTCAATCTTGTTTATGCATATTTCAATCTTGTAATGCATGTTTCATCTTTCAATCTTGTTTATGCATATTTCAATATTGTAATGCATGTTTCATCTTTCAATCTTGTAATGCACTTGCCTTAATGTAATGTGAAGTATTTGCTTTTTCGATTTTTGGACTAAAGCAATAATGATATGCAAGTTGTGGTTGGGATGTGACAACTCCTCAGAGTTGCCATGTGAAGTTGGCAGATATGCAAATTGGCATGGTTTGAAATAATGCAGAGAAAGCAATAATTCTGCAAGTTGGCATGTGAAGCATCTACTTTTCTCGATTTTTGGACAAAAGCAATAATGATGTGCAAGTTGGCATGGTTTGAAATAATGCAGAGAAAGCAATAATTCTGCAAGTTGGCATGTGAAGCATCTACTTATTTCGATTTTTGGACAAAAGCAATAATGATGTGCAAGTTGGCATGTGAAGTTGGCATAGAAAGTAATAACTCTGCAAACATAGCATGTGAAGCATCTACTTTTTTCAATTTTTGGACAAAAGCAATAATGATGTGTAAGTTGGCATGGTTTGAAATAATGCAGAGAAAGCAATAATTCTGCAAGTTGATATGTGAGGGCATACAAGCATTTATTCTATCCTCAAAGATCTATATAAGTGAGGACATACAAGCATTTATTCTATCCTCAAATTTCTTAAAACCCCCAATCTCTAAAAATGTCTAGTTCATCTTCAAACTCTTCAAACTCCTCAAGCTCTGACGATGGTGAATACCAAAGACTTTTACAAGAAGCTATTGATGCGGCTAATGAAGTTCAAGAACGAGCTCTACAACGCAAATACAAAGCACAAGCAGAAAGTTCACGTAGGAGATCTCGTCGCAATTACATTGATAGAGGAAGGGAACAAGGCTTTGAACAACTTTACAAAGATTATTTCTCCGACCAACCAACTTATCCAGATCATATGTTCCGACGTAGGTTCAGAATGCGCAAGGCACTTTTCATGCGCATTGTGGAAAGGCTGGAGAATGGTATGGAGTTCTTTCAACAAAGGCCAGATGCAGTGGGTAGGCTTGACATATCTGCATTGCAGAAATGTACTAGTACTTTGCGTATGTTGGCTTATGGAATTGCATCTGATACAAGTGATGAGTATCTTCGTCTTTCTGAAGCAACCGCAAGGTCAAGCTTGGAACATTTTGTCGATGGAATCATTACCTTTTTTGGTGATGAGTATCTGAGGCATCCAACAGCAGAAGACACACAACGCCTACTAAGCGTGGGGGAGTCTCGTGGATTTCCTGGAATGTTGGGTAGCATTGATTGTATGCATTGGAGGTGGAAAAATTGTCCAACTGCATGGAAAGGTCAATATACCCGTGGACATGGCCATTCGACAATCATTTTGGAGGTTGTTGTATCATACGACTTGTGGTTCTGGCATGCATTTTTCGGGGTAGCAGGTACGTCTAATGATCTTAATTTTCTTGATCAATCTCCTGTTTTTGATGACGTTTTGGAAGGTAGAGCTCCAAACGTTAATTTCACAATAATGGGACGTGAATACAACATGGGATATTATCTCACTGATGGCATCTATCCGCAATGGGCCACATTTGTCCAATCAATTTGGCTTCCTCAAGGCCCTCAAGCGAAGTTGTTTGCCCAACACCAAGAGGCTGTTCGTAACGACGTGGAAAGAGCATTTGGAGTATTGCAATCTCGATTTGCAATAGTTCGTAACCCAGCACTCTCTTGGGATCTTGTGAAGATTGGAAAGATAATGAGAGCTTGTATCATTATGCATAATATGATCGTAGAAGATGAGCGAGATTCTTATAGCCATCATGGATACGAAATCCCAGAGTATGACGAAGAGATAAGTGGAGAGACATCATCGGCGAATGTCCCAAATTGGACATACTCCACCGATACACCACCGAATATGAGAAACTACCTGGAACGGACGAGGGCACTTCGGAATTCAATTACACACCTCCATCTTCAGGAAGATTTGAAGGCAAACATTTGGCGACTACATGGCGAAGATTAGGGACTTTCTTGTGCTTTTTTCCAAAAAAAATATTGAGTTATGTATCATGTAATGATGTTTGTCGTTTAATTTGGTAATTTGTTTCAGTTTGTCTTTCAATTTGGTAATTTGTTTAAGTTTGTCTTTCAATTCGGTAATTTGCTTCAGTTTATGTTGTTCCTTTGTAACCCTCTTTCGTTAATTTGCTTAATTTGTTGTTTTAATATATATGTTTATCCTTAATTTTCTTCAAGTCTATTATTTCGCTCTTCATTTATATTTTTTTTATTTATATTAAATATTTAATATATTCTTAATATTAAATATTTAATATATTCTTTATATAAATATATAACATATTCTTTATATAAATATTTAATATAAAAATACATTAAATATTTAATATAAATAATATATAAATATTTAAATACTTAATAATATATATAAATATTTAATATCAAGAATATATTAAATATTTAATATAAATAATATATTAAATATTTAATATCAAGAATATATTTAATATTTAATATAAATAATATATTACATATTTAATATCAAGAATATATTTAATATTTAATATAAAGGTATAATTGTAATTTGATATAAATAAAATGGTATAATTGTAATTAAATATACTCCATAAGCCCTTTCAATAAGCCCTCCACTAAAGTTGAAAAAATGAGTGGGGCTTATTAGAGAGGCTTATTGGCAAAAAGCCCACAATAAGCCCTTCAATAAGCCCCCCATTAATGGTGCTCTTAGGGGGTAAGGTTAGCAAAAGCCTCAACTTTATCTCCCAAACACTCAGTTCCACTCCCTTCAACTCCCAAACCCAAATCAACCGAACACGCCAAATCGAGATGGTGCGAAGATGAAGCTGAAGTTTCAATGCCCTTAATGCCTCCAAAACCACTCACCGAACATTCATGTAATACTTTCTTATGTAGTTAAATTACACAAATAAGGCAAACATTATATCTTTCAAGTTTACAACTTTCTAAAATTTGTTATTATTACTCATGTAACTTCTCAGAGATCCTATTACCACAACATAATTTCTATCTGTTCTCTTTTGTTCGTCTCACATGAAACGATCCCAAAGATATTCTATTTCGCATGAAACCAAAACATTTTGTATTTAATAATTTGGGTATTTTGCCAAAAGAAAAATGAAAGTTCAGTGTTACCATGCGATGCCAAACTTTGGTATACCGCGTGAAATAAGCGATACATCAGGATTACAAAACGACAAAACTGAACATTAAATATATTTCATATGTTTAAATATGAGTTTGGATCATATGGGGAAAGAGTTTAGGGTGTAAAGTGGGGAGCGAGGATATCTGTTAGATCTAGTTGATCATACGGCTGATAATGCATCCAGACTATAGCTTGGAAGGTGGCATTTTTACAAATACTTCCATTTTGATTTATTTTTCCGTTTATACCCCTCCTTATTCAGTCTTTTGTTCTTCATCCTCAGTCAAACTTGTGTTCGTTCTCCGCCATTGTTAAACCTTCTTCTCCAATCGTTCTCTGCCATTGTTGAATCTCCTTGCTTTGATTCATTAGTGCAATTTCATCGTCTCATTCTTCTTCCTCTATCAAATCGAGACGAATAAAGGTATTCATTCATCAATTTGATTTAGGTTTTTACTTTTTTTTTTTTTAGGTTTTTCTCCAATCTCTTTGTTGCGAATCAATTAGTTTTTTTTGTGATTTCTGTTCAATTCGTAATTAGCATATCAAATTTATCATCTATATTGTGTTTCGTAGTGTATGAATTCGTTGGGACTTTGGTGATTTAGATTTTTGGATTTTTGCTTTTAAGGTTGTCCGACATGGTTGATCACTGTATTTGATGTTGGAACTTTGATTTCATTAATTGTGCATTTTTTTTGTTTATTTCATTAGTTGTATTTCCTGGTGTATGAATACGTTGGAACTTTGCTGATTTAGACTTTTTTTTGTATTTTTTTTGTTTTTAAGGTTGTTTGCCATGATTGAACACTATGTTGTATTGGAACTTTGTTTTCATTTATAAGGCTGGTAGATTATGCACTTTAGGAGTAGACTAATGCACTTTAATATATTTATTGATGCACTTTTACCACCAATGCATGCACTTATAAACAACCAATCAGGATAAAAAGTTTATGCAGTTTTTAAATGTTCAATGATGCACTTTAAATGATTATTTGTGCACATTTACATACAATACACACATTTATCAACACCACATGTATTGTAGATACTCGTGCTTACACTGAATGAAATCTTTTTTGTGCACTTATTGCCATTGTTGTTATTTGCAGATGCTTCTTTATGTTTATTTGTTGTCTATCCCGCTATGTCGAATGCAATAGGTGTTGACTCAATTTGGAAGAGCTTTGATAGGTTAAATGTAGTAATTGTCAAGATGAATGAGATGAAGTCTGTTGCTTACAATGCCAAAGTGACCCCTGCATCTGCGGACCACTTTTATAATGCTAGTACTAAGGAGATGGTAGGATTAGGAGGTGATAGAGAAATCATGTGACTCAAACTCGAGCTCTTCGAGAAGATTGCTTAGAGAGACAACATGAGCTTAGGGCAGGAAAATTGATAGAAATAGAAAGAGAAGATCAAGATTTCAAAGAGGAGAAGAGAAAGAAACTGAAGGACAAATCCTTATTGACATGGATTTCAGAGATTTCGGGCTAATTGTAAAAAAAAAAAAATTATTACTATGGAGTTTGGACCAATTTGAGTTTGTAATCCCTTGTTTTGTCGTTGTGATAATAATTTTGATAGTGGATCCACCAGATCATTGAAGTTCGACACCAATTTTCATGTGTATACTCTATAGATTTTAATTTGATTACTTTGGTACTCAATCTGATATGATCATGTCATTGGTGATTATATTAATATTGTTGCATTGTTGTGGCTTTTAAGCTTTACAATTTAATGAATGGTGTATACATTGGCCAATTAGTATTTTGCATGATCAAAACGCGTGGAACAATTTTAGACAAATGAATTTACCAAAGACATATAAACTCTAACATTTTTTATCCACATAATTGAAGTAAATATACAAGAAACAACATATAAACTTGACAAAGTTACACTAAATATTTAAGAGCTTATTTATGCACTTTAGGTAGCTAGTTATGCACTATCATATACAAGACATGCACTTTAGATATCGCAACCATGATTTGGAGCCTATGAGGGATTCGAACCCACATCCATGTGTATCAACACAATGCTCTACCATTTGAGCTAATAGGTTATGACAAAATCAAATATTTGGACCTATACCACTTGATACAAAGCACATTCAAAGTTGAATAAAAGCATTTATCACAAAATTCGCCCATCTAATAGCAAGGGATCACTGTACTTTAGACACTTAAGTATGCACATCTATTATCAAGACATATAAACCTGTTAGAAACAGGACATGCTTTTAGTTTTGCACTTATTTCAAATCTAATTTGCACATTCGCAAACTACATATGCACTTGTTAAACTTAAGTTTGACAAATAACAATATGCAAACATATCACTTCCCAGTACACATAAGAATATGCATATATACCACTTCAGAGTATAGGTGAAAATATGCACATGTTATAGTTAGATATGCATTGTAAAGATCAAACCATGATTTGGAGCCTATGAGAGATTCGAACCCACATCCATGTGTATCAACACAATGCTCTACCATTTGAGCTAATAGGCTATAACAAAATCAAATATTTGGACCTACACCACTTGATACAAAGCACATTCAAAGTTGAATAAAAGCATTTATCACAAAATTAGCCCATCTAATAGCAAGGGATCACTGTACTTTAGACACTTAAGTATGCACATCTATTATCAAGACAGATAAACCTGTTAGAAACAGGACATGCTTTTAGTTTTGCACTTATTTCAAATCTAATTTGCACATTCGCAAACTACATATGCACTTGTTAAACTTAAGTTTGACAAATAACAATATGCAAACATATCACTTCCCAGTACACATAAGAATATGCACATATACCACTTCAGAGTATAGGTGAAAATATGCACATGTTATAGTTAGATATGCATTGTAAAGATCAAACCATGCACCTTAACTTCACACTACTCAGTGTACCTTATTTTTAAGAGGTAAACACAAAATTTCAGATTCTACTCGACTAATTGCATGTGTTTCAACATATGAACACTAGAAATATCTATTCACTCAAACTGAAGTATCACGACACATGAGCCCCAATTTTAAAAACATGAAACCTAATTTGAACACATTAACCCTAAATCTAAACACATGAACCCTAAATCACATCATTGAACGAACACAAACTAAATTTTAGGTGTACAGTAAAGGATTTTACGTTGTTTTTGTTTTCCTTTCTCTTTCGAAGTGTTTTCTCCGCTCGCCATTTTGCTTCTTCGTTTTCTTCAAATTGTCGAATCTTCAAGCAATTTTTGAGATAAACGATGGGGAGAGTGGAGATGGATGGAGATCTGGAAGCTAGATTTAGATTTATATTGGCGATTTTGAATGAAGAAGGTGGAGATTTGGGAGGCGAATTTGAGAGCTAAGGTTTTGAAGGAACGTGTTTTAATCAGATAAGCTTATGGGTTGGGGTTATTTTGTGCTTTTATGGGAAGGGTAATGTTTTGGTTATAATTACGACACGGTGCATCTCTAAATGATTTTGAATGAGCGTGCGTGTTTTGTTGAGATTTTAAACCTGATGATGTGTCCCAATCATAGCCATTGATTCAACTTATCCGACGACTCTAAAAATTACTCACTTTACAACTACCACTATATATGTACCAGAACCAGGCTCTTTTAAATATATAGACACACATTTAAAATGTGTGCCTATATTAAAAAAAATTATATAGAGAAAAATATTAAATTTTAGAACAAATAATAAAAAAGTTAAAAAAACACCCTTTTTAATATAGACACGTGTACAGTACATGACATGCACTTGTGTTGTAAGCATGTCTATATTACAATAAAAGAGGTTATACTAAGTATAAAAAGCAATTTTTCAAATTTGAATATTATATATTATCGCATTATTCGAATATCTGTTATACTAAGTATAATGTAATCCTAACTTCATTACTGTATTCTTCGAATATCGGTTATACTAAGTATAATATAATCATAATGTCATTATCGTATTATTCGAATATCAATTATACTCGGTATAATGCATTCAAACTTCATTATCATATATTCAATATCGTATATACTCGAATAATACGATAATGAAGTTATGATTATATTAGACAGAGTATATACGATATTGGATAATATGATAATGAAGTTATGATTAAATTATACTTAGTATAACTGATATTCAAATAATGCGATAGTATATAGTATGAGAGTTTGTCTTGTACACGTGCTTATAAAAGAAATTAATGTTTTAATGTTTTTTGCATAATTTTTAAAATTGTTAAAACTTTTTTAAAGAAAAATAAACTTATTTTGATTAATTATAGGGATGCGTATACGTGTCCATCGTCCTGTATGCGTCTTTTAAAAAAATTAATAATATAGGCACACATACTCTACACATATATGAGCGGATATTGAAAACTTCCTTTTCAAGTGTACTAATACACTAAAGCAAATCAAAAACCAAAGTCAACCTATTGAAAAATTCATTAAAAGATTAAATACTAATAATAAAAAACCAATAGAATTAATCCGGGAACTTCAGTCCTTACTTTCCAAGAGTGAATGGGTTTGTCTAGCCACCACTTGGTGGGCACCTGGATTAATAGAAACCAAATAATTTTCCAAACACCAAACCCGGACAAAATAAAAGACCTTACCTTATACATCAAAACCCTGATTCAGAATTGGAATAAAACTAAACAACTAGAAAAAGATGAACCTAAACAACAAAAACCCAATCCAGCGCAAAGACGTAAAGTCAAAAACATTAAATGGGACAAACCTCGCTCAGGATTCTGCAAAATAAACTTTGACGATACTAAAATACCAAATGGAAAAACAGGTGTAGGATTTATTATCAGAAATGAGAATGCTGAAATAATCCATATGTCCAACCAACAATATGGATGCCTCTCTATTCTCATGGCGGAAACCATGGCTTTAAAAAACAGTATAAAAAAAGCCATATCCCTAAACCTGAACAAAATTGAAATCGAAGGAGATAACCTATGCCTTATTAACTCTATTTTAGGCATTTGGACTTGCCCTTTGGAAATTGAAATGGTCATCGCTGATATTCTTATCGATCTCCATTCTTTTCAGGAAGTCCTCATCAGGCACATTTTTCGGGAGATGAACCGTTCTACTGACCAAATTACTAAACTCAGCTTCTCACCTTCGAAATATGCCTTGAATTCCAATCCAGAACTTCGTGTTCTCATCCGCAAGGATGCTCTAGGCCGGACCTTGCACTGTTGCTAGGTCCCGTCTAATTCTTTCCTCATCAAAATAAAAATAAAAATATATGAGCGGATATTTTTTCAGATATTCTAATAGTACGCGTTTGACTTAGACATGCGGATACTATGCACACGATACGCTCATATGACACGTATGCAGAAAAACTATTTGTATATTTAACATCACCCTTAATTTATTTTGTATCAAAAAACTCCTTGTGCCAGATTATATACGTACATGTAAAAATAAATTGGGAAGAAGAAAAGAGCAATTCCAAAATATGATCAATGATGTCGCGTTGATCCTAAACTACTTGACTACTTGATCTCTGAGGTCAAGATCAGCCGTTGGATCTTCTCGATATGTCAATTTCCTTAGGGTTTGTTCGGTTCGCAGAGACTGAATTGAACTGAAACTGAACTGAGTATTAAACTGAACTGAAACAGTAGGGTAAAATTTAAGCTGACGAAAACTGAACTGAAATAGATGACTGAATACAATAAAACGCATTCGATTTGTCCCGACTTAACCAAACTGAAAAATCATTAAAATTTCCAAATTACCCCCAAATTAAAATCTAAGCTTTGCCTCGTCCCTGCTTCCTCTTCCCTCCATTAATCATCTGCTAGGGTTACCGTCTCCCTCCAGTCCGATCATCTGGGAGGTAGTTGCTTGTTGTTGCATATCAGAGGACGAGCACGACGCTGACTCCGTCACCGATGTCTCTCGCTCCGAGATCATGAGCTTCTTGAGCGACAGCCGGATCGAAACCGGCTCTAGTGATTTCGCATAAGGATTCCCCCCCCCCCCCCCCAAAATCGGCGCCTGTGAAGGAATCGAGAAAATTTTGCCGTTAAAGTCGAATTCGTTGTGCCAATCGGTGTCGGCGAAGACCAGATCGGTGTTGAAGATAGGGAATAGAGGCCTGATCTGGCCATCGTTGAAGATCTCGTCAGCAGAAACCGGCGAGAAGTCCTCTCCCCGGCCGGGAACAGGAAACTCGAAGCTGAGGAGGACGCCGGAGAAGAAGGGGGACGCCGGAGAAGAAGGAGATAGATGATGCTGGAGCCAAAAGATGAACAACGAGAAAGAGAAAGGGAACGATCTGAAGAAATGAAGCAGGGGCATCGGGTTATAAATTGTGTTGCTTTGTTGTTGTTTTTTTAAGTTTAGTCACCAATATTCAAAAAAGTCAGGGATGATAGCTTAATTTTTTGGCGTAAGTTAGGTCACTTTAAGTCAATTTAAGTTGACTTAAATTTTTGGCGAACTGAACGGGTTTTGTAAGTAAGTTAAGTCATTCTGACTCAAATGTTTGATTAAGTTCAGTTAAGTCACTTTAAGTCGACTTATGTGGCGAACCGAACGGACCCTTAATATTGAAGCCTCAACCTTGAACTAACGGTAATATATAGGAGGTTTTAATTAGCCTTTTGTTTGAGTGAATTAGAAGATATTTGCGAAAGGATTAAGAAACAAATTTCTGAAATGTACCTCCTAAAATATGTGTTAAGCTTGTTTACTTTTACCGTTTTATGGGTTTGGTTTGTTTGAAATGTACCTTATTATTATACCTAGATTGTAGGGGTGAGCACAAATATCTAATCTGGCCGATCCGATAACCCGCCAATCCGAATCCTAAAAGTCCGTATCCGAAATTATCCGTTTAATTTTTATCCGAATCCGATCCGATTTGGATGATTTTTCCGGATACTTGGATCGGATACGGATCGATATATTTTTCTTACCGGATATCCGATAATCCGGTACTACTAATATATAATATATATGTTTTTATAACTAGTATACAATGTTTAATTTGTTTAGATGATCTCAAAATGGTGCTTGTACAATTTTAAGTAGTTAAACTCACTTCAATTCTCCAATACAATATTCCTTATTTTATTCCTTTTAATAAAAAACAATCTTGATTATTATTCTTATAAAATTAAAACCCTAAATCAATAAATCATATACTAATTGTCGTCTCACTAAAAATAGCAAATATGTTTTTTTGTCAAGACTGAGTGTCATTGAATTGAATTTTGATTATATAAATTGAAGTTACAACTTTATATATACTTGTCAGTTTCTCTTATTATATAATATATACGTTTATGGTTCTCAATTTGAAAAGATTGACAAGTTTAATAATTTGAAAAAATTACAGGGACTTGCAAATAGTGTTGATGTTTGACATTTAGTTTGCACTTTATGGATTGTTAGTTTTGATTGAATTAGAAAATTAACATTTTAATTTAATTTTTAATAGGTTTTCTAGTAACCGCATAATTTGGATATCCGAGTCGAATATCTGATCCGATCCAGATAATATTTACCGGATATCCGGTCCAAAATGGACCGGATACGGATAGGAGTTTTGTGAATATTTTTTATTGGATATCCGAAATACCGGACCGACCGAATCAGATATATCCGTTTGCTCACCCCTACTAGATTGTGTTAGTTACCCTTGCTCGCGATGCATAGTCTATTTTTTTTATAAGGAAAAAAATTTGATGTATCATACACACCTGGTAAATCGAGAGGCCGAGAAACACTCGACAGACGGACAAACCGTCATGAAAAAAAAACTAAAAACAACAAAATCAAGTCAAATAAGAAACCAACAAGCTAGCCATGAACCTTTAACATCGAGAATGGAGAGAGAATGACACGAACACGGGTTGCACTAAGGCCAACAAAGGCGTTGTGTCGCCGGGGAGCAGAGAACAATCATTCGTCTGGGAGTGCGATACAAGTATACAAGTCCTGGAAGTGCTTCATCTCAAGCAAGCAATCCAAACCATACATCCATAACCGTAATCTCATCCGGAACAACATCTCAAATCAACTAATCTGAACTCTGCTTCATGCAAGAAATGAAAGTGTCTGAAATGACAAATTTTGTTGATATGAGGTTGGTTGGCTACAATAATGACAAGGGTTATTTGTTTGGTTTTTATAGGTAATCTTATTTGTTATTTGTGTATTTTTTTATGTAATGATAAATTGGGCTTTAAGGCCCAAATAATTTTACTTTGGTTTGTACATGGTTGGGTGGATTGGCTTGCTAGGCAAGCTGAGTGTTTTTTTTTAATTTGTTTCATTACTTTTAAACTAATTAATAAATAGGATAAACTTTTATTTAAGTTTCCAATGAAAGCTTGACATAGAAGCCTAGACTTGCAGTGATTATTTGACTTTTTCATCTATTTTTCAAGGATAGATAATTGGTACAATATTTTTGTTTTTTGTGTTTTTTTTCTTCCCTCTGTTAACCATAGAAAGATAAAGCAGAGAAAGAATAGAAATTTGGTAGATCCAAGTTGTTGGTGAAGGGATGGTGGAAGCGACCATCGGCCAAAGACAAGGGGTGGCAAAGAGGGTGGATCTAACGAGGTGTGGTTGTTTTGAGGGGTTTAGACTGAGGTGATTTGTTAAGAATTTGCATCAGCGACCATGGAGGTCGGAGAGAGATCTCCTCGTTCCGATAGAGCTATCGACATTTATTCTCGAGGTGGTTCATGGGGATGTTTATCTTGAAATTTGTATTCTTGTTTTAGGGGTAACCTTGTTAGATTTTGAGATGGATTGTTTCATTAAATTTTGAGGGGTCTTCTCCTAGTTATTTTGAGGTACTGCCTCATTGTTGATGTTAGATAGAGGATTGAGGATGCACATGTCATGGTTTGAGGTTTATTACATATAGTCTGTCACATTGAGAGTTTTCAATGTTCATCAATAGTGTTTTCCATTTTGGGGGTTTTCCAGTTAAAAAATGGGATTTACCCATATTGAGGTTTTAGGGGTTTATAGAGAGAAGCTCTAAGTCCCACATGAAGTGTTTGTTCAAGGACAACTTCTGAAGTTGTAATTGATTGTTGTTGTTGATGATGTTGACATAGTTGTTGTTATTGTTGTTCACGGTGGTGGTGGTGGTGGTGGTGATGGTATTGGTATTGGTGGCTTTTGGGGGTTAGGGTTTGTAGAGAGAGGTGGTGAGAGGGGGTATTTTCTTGCTTGGATTGATTTTTCCATCCCCTTGTCAACTTGAAACACCAACAGGGAGGAAGAAGACAAAACCAGGTTTTGAGACACCACTCCACCACCGAAGGGGTCGTTGGGCGAAGGGAGCTCAGGGAGGGAGATCTGGTTGTCGCCGGCACGGGGAGTTGCAGATCGAAGGTAGGCGGCGAGGTTGGTGTTGAGGTAGGAAGCTGGTGAAAGTGGCAGAAGGAGGATAGGTTTCTGGATAAGGTATTTTGGAGAGGGTTTTTGGTTGGTAGCTTAGTTGTAGAGAAGCTTGTTTGTTCCAGGTAAAGCTTCCCATTTTCAAAGAAAGGGCACAAAAGCATATAGCTTTCTAGATGAAAGGTGGATGCCATGGATCTAGAAGAGAAAGCATCGTTGGTGAGGGATTTGAATGCGATAGAATGTGGATCTGAAGAGTTGAGGGCTAGGCGGCGCATAGAGGTTTTTTGGGGAAGTGAGTGTTTTTTGGTGGGTGGTTTTTTTTGCTATGCATAGTCTTTTGATACTTGTCGGTCGATTGTCTAAAGTTTATATTTTGTTACTAGTGTTACCTTATATATCTTGAATTAAAAATATTAATAATTATTAAAATCAATCTATATATTAAAAAATAGATTTAGATAATATTGATATTAAATTTAATTTCGGATCAATAATTTTGTATCTCAATCATACACATAATTAGGAAATTTTGAATTTGTATATAATTAAGAAATATTGGATTTGTATATAATTAGAAAATTTTGGATTTTGTATATAATTAGGAAATTTTGGATTTGTAATCTTTGTGATTAACTTGTAATCTTTGTGCTTGATTTGTATTTATATTAGAAAAAAATGAGTGATAAATTTAGGATAATAATCTTTGATGAGAATCAAGGTCCCCAAAGGACCCTTCTTCCCTAGAGAGAGTGGACCGTGCCTAAGCTAGAGCTTCTTCTCCTTCCTTGAGCTTGAATGGTCTCTAATGGCCTTTGGAAAGAGCTCTCGGCCGTGGGAGAGTGGAGCCACCAACGAGGACGCCGAGAGGAGATGTGGGTTGTGGGGATGCCAAGGGAACCTCTCATGGAGGTTCCTTGGCCGAGCTTGCTTGGTTCGAATGATTGCTTGAGAGTTGAGAGAGATCCACACGAGTTTGAATAGAGAAAGGAGGGTTGGAATGTTGAAGATTGGAGTTGAGAGAAGATAGTGGCTGCCTAGAGGGAGTTAAGACTCTACCTTAGGCTATGCCACTCTTTAATTCTTCAACTAATGAGCAAAGATGACAAGGAGGAGTTTAAATACTCAAGGGTTTTCCAAGTGGGCTGGCTTCACATGCAAGTGAAAGTCCACACCCAAGGAAAGGCTCAATAACATAAATGAAGACATAACAAAAGGGAAAAGGGTAGACTAGGCACCATTGGCACATGGGTCCACACGTCCCACCAAGTAAAGGAAATTCATGTCTTAACTAACAAAGGGAAAAGGGGATAAAAGCCATAAAGCTTGGATATAGACGGGTGCATAGATGCCTTGGAATCAAAGCATTGTCGATGCTTGAGTGTCGTGGCATTGATGCGCCGACGTCTTGGGTTGGTACTCATCACTCTCCCCTTCTTGAAGGAGAATTGTCCCCAATTCGATCGTCGGGGACCGGGGGCACATAAGGGCCGCCATCCGCCCCAAGGAATACGGTGTAGGCCCCGGGAATCGTCGGCATGAAAGCATCATTGAGGAGCCTCTTGAGCATGTGGGAGGCGGCTCGGCCGTATGGGCTAGGCTTAGAATGGCTCATGGATAGGATCCGTGCGAACGTTGGAGGCATGTGTGCCATGGACCTATAACAAGCAATCTCTACAAGCAATGGAAAAGTTAGCCAACGGTGCGGTGGGTCCCTAAGAATGGCTCTAAGCAAGGCATCGGGGTGGAGGCGGCAACTAATTTTAACTTGAATGCCCTTCCCAAATTTCAGCCACCCAAGTTTCCAAAAATGAACCACAAGGCTAGGGTCCTAAGCCAACACAATAGTACAAGGGATTCCATAGAAATTTGCCTCGGTGTCGAAAGCAAGGCCAGCTAGCTCGGTTATAGGGTGTGATGGTGGGCAAGCAATGTCAAAGGCTAACCTAGGGTGGTTCTCTCCCAGCACACAAATGGAATCCCTCATCTTGTTAAACGTGTGCAATCCGATTAGAAAGACCATAGTTAGGTCTTCCCAAAGGGTGAGAGAGATAGATGCGGGTGTGGAAAGGCCGGGAGGGGGGAACCTAGTCAAGCGAGGTAGAGGTGTAGGTTCGGAGCCATAATCCTCGAAAGTTGCCATGTAAGTAGTATTCCCAAGAGCTCTAGGGCACTTATTGGCATCCTCAATCAACAACTTCCCAAATGAGGCTCTAAGGGCACAAGGCTCACACTCTCGATAAGGGAAAGGTCAACCCAATAATGTCTTGCAAGGTCACCCCAAACGGCGCACGCCGGTGATAAGGGACTAATGAGTGTCACGGGTGCATGCAAAGACAAAGTAATGGAAATCATGAAAGTATAAGCATGGCAAGGAGAGAGAAGCATATACCTCGGGGACAAGAGGTTGGCAATCTTTTCCCGATCCTTCTTGTGCCGGCCATCCAAAGGCAAAGGCTCCACAAAAGTCGGCCTATGGACATGGCGCCGGCCGCCGTGGTAAATTGGCAATGCTAAGGCCCCGGACTACAAAGAGGGCCCCGACCAAGGCGGGAGCAAGGCCACGCCTATGGTGGGGTGGCCAAACGGAGGCCCCAAGGGAGAACAAACCCGTCGGTCAGGAGGTGTCGGTGGGAACTCTCATCGGCGAGCCAGATGAAGCGCCGGAGATGGGTCGGAGAGTGATGCCTCTATATGGGTGTGAGGCGTGGAGGGCAACAATGGGGCCGGCCAAGGTGGTATCAAGGCGCAAGCTTCCTTCGTTGGGGTAGCCTTGGGGTGCTTGCCGCCATGGTGGTGGGTTACTGGGGTCCCGTCAATAACCGACAAGGGCTCGCTCGTGGCAAGGGGAGGCGGCCAACCAAGTCTTGGCCGAGGCAACGGCGCGGCCAATCGAGTGGGCGGCAAGACACCGTGGTGCAACACCAAGGGGGAGACGGGTTCCACTCCGGGGAATAGGGCGTCCGGTGATGGTGGAGACCCGATGGCCTCGAGGTGGGCCTTGGAGACGCATATGTCCTCGATTGCGGTGGCGGGCTGCTGGGCACGAGGAGCATCATCGCTGTGGTCCGGCGGACGCCGGCCCACTGGCGGCCGAGCATCAAGTAGCTTGTTGGGCACCCAACGTGCCAAGGTGGCGGTCAGCCGGGCCGCGCGAGGAGGTGCCGGGAGGAAGGAGCAACGGGGAAAAAGGCACCAAGTCCGGGTGAGGCGGCGGGGAGGTGTCGTCGATGATGGCCAATTGAGGCCCATGTCGGTCATCCATTGACCCATGGCCTCCGCCGCTAGTGGCTCATCGACGGCCAAGACCTTGTCCGAATGGCGCCCCACGACCTCGGCGATGGTGTCTTCACGGTGGTCTGCGGCGAGGGTGGTAGCCGAACGGGGTTGCTCCGAGGTAGTTGCGGGTGCCCCGACCACGGGGATGGAGGCAGCGAAGCGGAGCATCATGGAGGCAAACCGCGCATTGTTGGCCTTGGTAATCGCCTCGTCTCGGAGGAAGGTGGCGTGCAAGGCGTCGTTGGTGGCCACCCAGGGCGCAAAGGTGGCATGTGCGGCTACAAGGCGCTCAACGTCTTGGCGAGGAGCTTCGAGGGCTCCGGTTGCCGACCTCCAAGTGGTCTTCCATAGGGTGTCACCTACAAGGACACGAGGCAAACCAAGTAAAACATTCTCAAGCACTAATTAAACAAACAAGATACAAGGCAAACAAGCAAGGACAACAAGTAAGGGAAATTAGGACTAAGGTCAAGGCAAAACAAGGAACACCAAGTAGGCTCAAGCAAGGGCAATGTAGTGCTAATGGCGTGTGACTTGAGTATGTGGGGGTGGGCCGAGGCACTTTCAAGACTTGCCTAAGTGGATAACTTATGCTAGAGAGAAAAGTCCAAGTATGACACTATGAGTGATAAGCTTAGAAAGGAGAACAAGTTAGCCACCCTATGGGCCCAAGAGGAGGTGAAGTCGGATGGAAAGCAACTTAGAGGAACATGGAGGGGCGGGCTTAGTGGCCCATGTTGCCAAGTGAGGGTGAGAGATCCCACCAATAGGTTGTGGCCCAACCAAGAGACGGAGACAAGGAACAAGGAACAAGGAACAAGGTGGGTCCTCTCAGTTTTGTATATTTTTTTTTATCTTGGGCCCTTTGCCTTTTTCTTTGCCTCTTGAATTTGTCTTGGGATTTTTCGTTTAGAGAGGGAGAGGGCCGAATGCTTGGTGTTTGGGAGAGGATTGGTGTGTCCACAACAAGGTCCCTTTGAGTGGTTATGGGGCTGGCAACAAGGGGGTTTAGTTTTGAAAAGAGATGTCCCCTTTTGGGTGGGGGACAAGAGAAGGAAGAGAGAAAAAGAAATAGTTGTCTTGCCACATAAACTCCCCCCCCCCCTTTTTTTTTTGAAGCCCACAAAGAGGAGACTTCCAATCTCTCTAACCTAAGCTTATCAGCCAAAAAACATAATTGGCATTTACTCAAATAACCTAAGACATCCAAAAAGCCAACTATGAAAGTGTCTTTGACTTTTACCCAATTTGTCCAAGTCACATGGAAGACTCAAGGGATTCAAATCAAACAAGCAAGGGGGAAGGGTTAAGGCCGGCCATGGTAGATGGTGGCTGTAGAGTGCTGGTGGTGGAAGCAAGGTGACGGCGCGATAGTCCGGTCGCCGGAAAGTGATTTTTTTTGCGTTTTTGGGGCTGTTTTTTGGGAGGGTTTGGGTGGGATGAATAAAGCCACGAAAATAACTATTAAACTATCCTAAAAGCAAGCAAAAGAAGCATGGAAGTAAAGAAAAACTGAGCATGAACAACTAAGCACACAAACATGAATAACAAGAAAATTTTCAAGCTAACAAGAGAGAGTCTAGGCCTAGAACATGCTCATCATGAAAACAACAAGGAATCTCATGCAAGCTATGAAATTAAGCATGAAAAAGTGAACTTGAAGAAGGAGAAAGGGGACTTAGCTTGGCTTTGTCTCTTGATACCAATTGATGAGAATCAAGGTCCCTAAAGGACCCTTCTTCCCTAGAGAGAGTGGACCGTGCCTAAGCTAGAGCTTCTTCTTCTTCCTTGAGCTTGAATGGTCTCCAATGGCCTTTGGAAAGAGCTCTCGGCCGTGGGAGAGTTGAGCTACCAACGGGGACACCGAGAGGAGATGTGGGTTGTGGGGATGCCAAGGGAACCTCTCGTGGAGGTTCCTTGGCCGAGCTTACTTGGTTCGAATGAGTGCTTGAGAGTTGAGAGAGATCCACACGAGTTTGAATAGAGAAAGGAGGGTTGGAATGTTGAAGATTTGAGTTGAGAGAAGATAGTGGCTGCCTAGAGGGAGTTAAGACTCTACCTTAGGCTATGCCAGTCTTTAATTCTTCAACTAATGAGCAAAGATGACAAGGAGGAGTTTAAATACTCAAGGGTTTTCCAAGTGGGTTGGCTTCACATGCAAGTGAAAGTCCATACCCAAGGAAAGGCCCAATAACATAAATGAAGACATAACAAGAGGGAAAACGGTAGACTAGGCACCATTGGCACATGGGTCCACACGTCCCACCAAGTAAAGGAAATCCATGTCAAAACTAACAAAGGGAAAAGGGGATAAAAGCCATAAGGCTTGGATATAGACGGGTGCATAGATGCCTTGGAATTGAAGCATTGTCGATGCTTGAGTGTCGTGGCATTGATGCGTCGGCGTCTTGGGTTGGTACTCATCACTCTCCCCTTCTTGAAGGAGAATTGTCCCTAATTCGATCGTCGGGGACCGGGGGCACATAAGGGCCGCCGTCCGCCACAAGGAATGCGGTGTGGGCCCCGGGAATCGTCGGCATGAAAGCATCATTGAGGAGCCTCTTGAGCATGTGGGAGGCAGCTCGGTCGTATGGGCTAGGCTTGGAATGGCTCCTAGCTGGGATCCGTGCGAACGTTGGAGGCATGTGTGCCGTAGACCTATAACAAGCAATCTCTACAAGCAATGGAAAAGTTAGCCAACGGTGCGGTGGGTCCCTAAGAATGGCTCTAAGCAAGGCATCGGGGTGGAGGCGGCAAATAATGTTAACTTGAATGCCCTTCCCAAATTTCAGTCACCCAAGTTTCCAAAAATGAACCACAATGCTAGGGTCCCAAGCCAACACAATAGTACAAGGGATTCCATTGAAATTTGCCTCGGTGTCGAAAGCAAGGCCAGCTAGCTCGGTTGTAGGGTGCGATGGTGGGCAAGCAAATGTCAAAGCCTAACCTAGGGTGGTTTTCGCCTAGCACACAAATGGAATCCCTCCCCTTCTTAAACGTGTGCAATCCGATTAGAAAGACCATAGTTAGGTCTTCCCAAAGGGTGAGAGAGATAGATGCCGGTGTGGAAAGGCCGGTAGGGGGGAACCTAGTCAAGCGAGGTAGAGGTGTAGGTTCGGAGCAATAATCCTCGAAAGTTTCCATGGAAGTAGTATTCCCAAGAGCTCTACGGCACTTATTGGCATCCTCAATCAACAACTTCCCAAATGAGGCTCTAAGGGCACAAGGCTCACACTCTCGATAAGGGAAAGGTCAACCCAATAATGTCTCGCAAGGTCACCCCAAACGGCGTACGCCGGTGATAAAGGACTAATGAGTGTCACGGGTGTATACAAAGACAAAGTAATGGAAATCATGAAAGTATAAGCATGGCAAGGAGACAGAAGAATATACCTCGGGGACGAGAGGTTGGCAATCTTGTCCCGGTCCTTCTTGTGCCGGCCATTCAAAGGCAAAGGCTCCACAAAAGTCGGCCTATGGACATGGCGCCGGCTGCCGTGGTAAAGTGGCAATGGTGAGGCCCCGGGCTGCAAAGAGGGCACCGGCCAAGGCGGGAGAAAGGCCACGCCTATGGTGGGGTGGCCAAACGAAGGCCCCAAGGGATAACAAACCCACCGGTCAGGAGGTGTCGGTGGGAACTCTCGTCGGCGAGCTAGATTAAGCGCCGGAGATGGCCCGGAGAGTGTGGCCTCTACATGGGTGTGAGGCATGGAGGGAAACAATGGCGCTGGCTAAGGTGGTATCAAGGCACAAGCCTCCTTCGTTGGGGTAGCCTTGGGATGCCTGCCGCCATGGTGGTGGGTTACTGGGGTCCCGTCAATAACCGACAAGGGCTCGTTCGTGGCAAGGGGAGGCGGCCAACCAAGTCTTGGCCGAGGCAACGGCGCGGCCAACCGAGTGGGCGGCAAGACACCGCGGCGCGACACCAAGAGGAAGGCGGGTCCCGCTCCGGGGATGAGGGCGCCCAGTGATGGTGGAGACCCAATGGCCTCAAGGTGGGCCTTGGAGGCGTATATGTCCTCGATTGTGGTGGCGGGCTGCTGGGCACAAGGAGCATCATCGGTGTGGTCCGGTGGACGCCGACCCAGTGGTGGCCGAGTGTCAAGTAGCTTGTTGGGCACCCCACGTGCCAAGGTGGCGGTCAGACGGGCCGTGCGAGGAGGTATCGGGATGGGGGAGCAACGGGGAAAAAGGCACCAAGTCCGGGTAAGGCGGCGGGGAGGTGTCGTCGATGATGGCCAATTGAGGCCCC
This sequence comes from Rheum nobile, assembly GCA_027886185.1. Lineage (NCBI taxonomy): Eukaryota > Viridiplantae > Streptophyta > Magnoliopsida > Caryophyllales > Polygonaceae > Rheum > Rheum nobile. The sequence continues at coordinate 1,455,319 of WOAB01000065.1, forward strand.
ATGTCGGTCGTCCGTTGACCCATGGCCTCCGCCACTAGTGTCTCCTCGACGGCCGAGACCTTGTCTGAATGGCGCCCCACGACCTCGGCGATGGTGTCTTCACGACGGTCCGCGGCGAGGGTGGTAGCCAAACGGGGTTGCTCCTTGGTAGTTGCAGGCGCCCCGGCCACGGGGAGGGAGGCAGCAAAGTGGAGCATCATGGAGGCAAACTGCGCATTATTGGCCTTGGTAATCGCCTGGTCTCGGAGGAAGGTGGCATACAAGGCCTCGTTGGTGGCCACCCAGGGCACAAAGGTGGCATGTGCGGCTGCGAGGCGCTCAACGTCTTGGCGAGCGCGAGCCAACTCGGCCATAAGGGCATTGGTGGCGGCGTTAGTCCTTTGGGCGCGCCGGACGGCAGACTCCGCTAAGAACCTCTCCTCGGCTAGCCGAGCCTCAAAGGAGCCGGGGGAGATGGTAGGGGAGGAGCTTCGAGGGCTCCGGTTGCTGACCTCCAAGTGGTCTTCCATAGGGTGTCACCTACAAGGACACGAGGCAAACCAAGTAAAACATTCCCAAGCACTAATTAAACAAACAAGATACAAGGCAAACAAGCAAGGACAACAAGTAAGGGAAATTAGGACTAAGGTCAAGGCAAAACAAGGAACACCAAGTAGGTTCAAGCAAGGGCAATGTAGTGCTAATGGCGTGTGACTTGAGTATGTGGGGGTGGGCCGAGGCACTTTCAAGACTTGCCTAAGTGGATAACTTATGCTAGAGAGAAAAGTCCAAGTAAGACACTATGAGTGACAAACTTAGAAAGGAGAACAAGTTAGCCACCCTATGGGCCCAAGAGGAGGTGAAGTCGGATGGCAAGCAACTTAGACGAACATGGAGGGGCGGGCTTAGTGGCCCATGTTGCCAAGTGAGGGTGAGAGATCCCACCAATAGGTTGTGGCCCAACCAAGAGACGGAGACAAGGAACAAGGTGGGTCCTCTCGGTTTTGTATATTTTTTTTTTATCTTGGGCCCTTTGCCTTTTTCTTGGCCTCTTGAATTTGTCTTGGGTTTTTTCGAAAATTTAGAGACGGATAGGGCCGAATGCTTGGTGTTTGGGAGAGGATTGGTGTGTCCACAACAAGGGCCCTTTGCGTGGTTATGGGGCTGGCAACAAGGGGGTTTAGTTTTGAAAAGAGATGTCCCCTTTTGGGTGGGGGACAAGAGAAGGAAGAGAGAAAAATAAATAGTTGTCTTGCCACATAAACTCCCCCCCCCCCCCCTTTTTTTGAAGCCCACAAAGAGGAGACTTCCAATCTCTCTAACCTAAGCTTATCAGCCAAAAAACATAATTGGCATTTACTCAAATAACCTAAGACATCCAAAAAGCCAACTATGAAAGTGTCTTTGACTTTTACCCAAATTGTCCAAGTCACATGGAAGACTTAAGGGATTCAAATCAAACAAGCAAGGGGGAAGGGTTAAGGCCGGCCATGGCAGATGGTGGTGGTGGCTGTAGGGTGGTGGTGGTGGCAGCAAGGTGGTGGCGCGATAGTCCGGTCGCCGGAGGTGGTGGTCCAGTCGCCGAAAAGTGATTTTTTTTTGCGTTTTTGGGGCTGTTTTTTGGGAGGGTTTGGGTGGGATGAACAAAGCCACGAAAATAACTATTAAACTATCCTAAAAGCAAGCAAAAGAAGCATGAAAGTAAAGAAAAACTGAGCATGAACAACTAAGCACACAAACATGAATAACAAGAAAAATTTCAAGCTAACAAGAGAGAGTCCAGGCCTAGAACATGCTCATCATGAAAACAACAAGGAATCCCATGCAAGCTATGAAATAAAGCATGAAAAACTGAACTTGAAAAAGGAGAAAGGGAACTTAGCTTGGCTTTGGCTCTTGATACCAATTGATGAGAATCAAGGTCCCCAAAGGACCCTTCTTCCCTAGAGAGAGTGGACCGTGCCTAAGCTAGAGCTTATTCTTCTTCCTTGAGCTTGAATGATCTCCAATGGCCTTTGAAAAGAGCTCTCGGCCGTGGGAGAGTTGAGCTACCAACGGGGACGCCGAGAGGAGATGTGGGCTGTGTGGATGCCAAGGGAACCTCTCGTGGAGGTTCCTTGGCCGAGCTTGCTTGGTTAGAATGACTGCTTGAGAGTTGAGAGAGATCCACACGAGTTTGAATAGAGAAAGGAGGGTTGGAATGTTGAAGATTTGAGTTGAGAGAAGATAGTGGCTGCCTAGAGGGAGTTAAGACTCTACCTTAGGCTATGCCACTCTTTAATTCTTCAACTAATGAGCAAAGATGACAAGGAGGAGTTTAAATACTCAAGTGTTTTCCAAGTGGGCTGGCTTCACAAGCAAGTGAAAGTCCACACCCAAGAAAAGGCCCAATAACATAAATGAAGACATAACAAGAGGGAAAATGGTAGACTAGGCACCATTGGCACATGGGTCCACACGTCCCACCAAGTAAAGGAAATTCATGTCTTAATTAACAAAGGGAAAAGGGGATAAAAGCCATAAGGCTTGGATATAGACGGGTGCATAGATGCCTTGGAATCGAAGCATTGTCGATGCTTGAGTGTCGTGGCATTGATGCGTCGGCGTCTTGGGTTGGTACTCATCACTCTCCCCTTCTTGAAGGAGAATTGTCCCCAATTCGATCGTCGGGGACCGGGGGCACATAAGGGCCGCCGTCCGCCACAAGGAATGCGGTGTGGACCCCGGGAATCTCTGGCATGAAAGCATCATTGACGAGCCTCTTGAGCATGTGGGAGGCGGCTCGGCCATATGGGCTAGGCTTGGAATGGCTCCTGGCTGGGATCCGTGCGAACGTTGGAGGCATGTGCGTCGTGGACCTATAACAAGCAATCTCTATAAGCAACGGAAAAGTTAGCCAACGGTGCGGTGGGTCCCTAAGAATGGCTCTAAGTTAGCCAACGGTGCGGTCGGAGCCATAATCCTCGAAAGTTGCCATGGAAGTAGTATTCCCAAGAGCTCTACGGCACTTATTGGCATCCTCAATCAACAACTTCCCAAATGAGGCTCTAAGGGCACAAGGCTCACAATCTCGATAAGGGAAAGGTCAACCCAATAATGTCTCGCAAGGTCACCCCAAATGGCGTACGCCGGTGATAAGGGACTAATGAGTGTCACGGGTGCATGCAAAGACAAAGTAATGGAAATCATGAAAGTACAAGCATGGAAAGGAGAGAGAAGCATATACCTCGGGGACAAGAGGTTGGCAATCTTGTCCTGGTCCTTCTTGTGCCATCCATTAAAAGGAAAAGACTCCACAAAAGTCGGCCTATAGACATGGCGCCGACCGCCATGGTAAAGTGGCAATGGTGAGGCCATGGGCTGCAAAGAGGGCCCCGGCCAAGGCAGGAGAAAGGCCACGCCTATGGTGGGGTGGCCAAACGAAGGCCCCAAGGGAGAACAAACCCGCCGGTCAGGAGGTGTCGGTGGGAACTCTCGTCGGCGAGCCAGATGAAGCGCCAGAGATGGGCCGGAGAGTGAGGCCTCTACATGGGTGTGAGGCATGGAGGGAAACAATGGCGCCGGCCAAGGTGGTATCAAGGCGCAAGCCTCCTTCGTTGGGGTAGCCTTGGGGTGCCTGCCGCCATGGTGGTGGGTTACTGGGCTCCCGTCAATAACCGACAAGGGCTCGCTCATGGCAAGGGGAGGCGGCCAACCAAGTCTTGGCCGAGGCAACGGCACGGCCAACCGAGTGGGCGGCAAGACACCGCGGCGCGACACCAAGAGGGAGGCGGGTCCCGCTCCGGGGATAAGGGCGCCCGCTGACGGTGGAGACCAGATGGCCTCGAGGTGGGCCTTGGAGGCGCATATGTCCTCGATTGTGGTGGCGGGCTGCTGGGCATAAGGAGCATCATCGGTGTGGTCCGGCGGACGCCGTCCCGGAGGCGGCCGAGTGTCAAGTAGCTTGTTGGGCACCCCACGTGCCAAGGTGGTCAGCCGGGCCGCGCGAGGAGGTACCGGGAGGGAGGAGCAACGGGGAAAAAGGCACCAAGTCCGGGTGAGGCGGCGGGGAGGTATCGTCGATGATGGCCAATTGAGGCCCCATGTCGGTCGTCCGTTGACCCATGGCCTCCGCCGCTAGTGTCTCATCGACGGCCAAGACCTTGTCCGAATGGCGCCCTACGACCTCGGCGATGGTGTCTTCACGGCGGTCTGCGGCGAGGGTGGTAGCCGAACGGGGTTGCTCCGAGGTAGTTACGGGCGCCCCGGCCACGGGGAGGGAGGCAACAAAGCGGAGCATCATGGAGGCAAACCGCGCATTGTTGGCCTTGGTAATCGCCTGGTCTCGGAGGAAGGTGGCGTGCAAGGCCTCGTTGGTGGCCACCCATGGCGCAAAGGTGGCATCTGCGGCTGCGAGGCGCTCAACGTCTTAGCGAGCGCGAGCCAACTCGGCCATAAGGGCATGGGTGGCGGCGTCAGTCCTTTGGGCGTGCCAGACGGCAGACTATGCTAAGAACCTCTCCTCGTCTAGCCGAGCCTCAAAGGAGCCGGGGGAGATGGTGGGGGAGGAGCTTCGAGGGCTCCGGTTGCCGACCTCCAAGTGGTCTTCCATAGGGTGTCACCTACAAGGACACGAGGCAAACCAAGTAAAACATTCCCAAGCACTAATTAAACAAACAAGAATCAAGGCAAACAAGCAAGGACAACAAGTAAGGGAAATTAGGACTAAGGTCAAGGCAAAACAAGGAACACCAAGTAGGCTTAAGCAAGGGCAATGTAGTGCTAATGGCGTGTGACTTGAGTATGTAGGGGTGGGCCGAGGCACTTTCAAGACTTGCCTAAGTGGATAACTTATGCTAGAGAGAAAAGTCCAAGTATGACACTATGAGTGACAAGCTTAAAAAGGAGAACAAGTTAGCCACCCTATGGGCCCAAGAAGAGGTGAAGTCGGATGGCAAGCAACTTAGACGAACATGGAGGGGCGGGCTTAGTGGCCCATGTTGCCAAGTGAGGGTGAGAGATCCCACCAATAGGTTGTGGCCCAACCAGGAGACGGAGACAAGGAACAAGGTGGGCCCTCTCGGTTTTGTATTTTTTATTTTTTTTATCTTGGGACCTTTAACTTTTTCTTGGCCTCTTGAATTTGTCTTGGGCTTTTTCGAAAATTTAGAGAAGGAGAGGGCCGAATGCTTGGTGTTTGGGAGAGGATTGGTGTGTCCACAATAAGGGCCCTTTGAGTGGTTATGGGGCTGACAACAAGGGGGTTTAGTTTTGAAAAGAGATGTCCCCTTTTGGGTGGGGGACAAGAGAAGGAAGAGAGAAAAAGAAATAGTTGTCTTGCCACATAAACTCCCGCCCCTTTTTTGAAGCCTACAAAGAGGAGACTTCCAAGCTCTCTAACGTAAGCTTATCAACCAAAAAGCATAATTGGCATTTACTCAAATAACCTAAGACATCCAAAAATCCAACTATGAAAGTGCATTTGACTTTTACCCAAATTGTCCAAGTCACATGGAAGACTTAAGGGATTCAAATCAAACAAGCAAGGGGGAAGGGTTAAGTCCGGTCATGGCAGATGGTGGTGGTGGCTGTAGGGTGGTGGTGGTGGCAGCAAGGTGGCGGCCTGATGGTCCGGTCGCCGGAGATGGTGGTCCGGTCGCCGGAAAGTGTTTTTTTTTTTGCGTTTTTGGGGCTGTTTTTTGGGAGGGTTTGGGTGGGATGAACAAAGCCACGAAAATAACTATTTAACTATCCTAAAAGCAAGCAAAAGAAGCATGGAAGTAAAAAAAAACTGATCATGAACAACTAAGCACACAAACATGAATAACAAGAAAATTTTCAAGCTAACAAGAGAGAGTCTAGGCCTAGAACATGCTCATCATGAAAACAACAAGGAATCTCGTATAAGCTATGAAATTAAGCATGAAAAACTGAACTTGAAGAAGGAGAAAGGGAACTTAGCTTGGCTTTGGTTCTTGATACCAATTGATGAGAATCAAGGTCCCCAAAGGACCCTTCTTCCCTAGAGAGAGTGGACCGTGCCTAAGCTAGAGCTTATTCTTCTTCCTTGAGCTTGAATGGTCTCCAATGGCCTTTGGAAAGAGCTCTCGGCCGTGGGAGAGTTGAGCCACCAACGGGGACGCCGAGAGGAGATGTGGGCTATGGGGATGCCAAGGGAACCTCTCGTGGAGGTTCCTTGGCCGAGCTTGCTTGGTTCGAATGAGTGCTTGAGAGTTGAGAGAGATCCACACGAGTTTGAATAGAGAAAGGAGGGTTGGAATGTTGAAGATTTGGGTTGAGAGAAGATAGTGACTGCCTAGAGGGAGTTAAGACTCTACCTTAGGCTATGCCACTCTTTAATTCTTCAACTAATGAGCAAAGATGACAAGGAGGAGTTTAAATACTCAAGGGTTTTCCAAGTGGGCTGGCTTCACATGCAAGTGAAAGTCCACACCCAAGGAAAGGCCCAATAACATAAATGAAGACATAACAAAAGGGAAAAGGGTGGACTTGGCACCATTGGCACATGGGTCCACACGTCCCACCAAGTAAAGGAAATCCATGTCTTAACTAACAAAGGGAAAAGATGATAAAAGTCATAAGGCTTGGATATAGACGGGTGCATAGATGTCTTGGAATCGAAGCATTGTCGATGCTTGAGTGTCGTGGCATTGATGTGCCGACGTCTTGGGTTGGTACTCATCAATCTTTGATTTATAATTAGAGTTATTTTATAAAATTGAAAAAAAAAAACAGAAAATGACATGTGGCGATTTTAATGAGGGAGTGCCATGTGGCGTAATTAGGTTCTAGTTTAGTAGATATATAGTAGATTAGGAAATTTTGGATTTGTATATGATTAGAAAATTTTGGATTTGTATATAATTAAGAAATTTTGGATTTGTAATCTTTGTGTTGGATTTGTATTTAAATTAGGAAAAAATGAGTAATAGGTTTAGGATAATGATATTTGATTTAAATTTAGATTTATTTAAAAAATCAAAAAGCAGAAAATGAAATGTGACGGTTTTAATGAGGGAGCGTCATGTGGTGGTTTTAATGAGGGAGTGTCAATGGTGTAATTAGGTTCTAGTTTAGTAGATATATAGTTAGGGTTGTTCATCCGGTCCGGACCGGACCGGGTTTTTCCAAAAGTGTGGACCAGAGACCTGACCGGAATTTAAAAATAAATAAATTAAACTCCTATTTAATATCTAAAAAACATTTAAACTCCTAATTTATTAATTTAAAGAAAATATCTTAAAAAAACATTTAAAGTCCTAACTTGTTATTTTTTTATTTTTAACGCAAACATAACTTATTATTTAAAAAAAAACCCGATCCAAAACGGTTTTTTCCGAGTTTGGACCGGACCGGATTAAGGAAAATATTCGGACCAGAGACCGGACCGTAATTTCTCCGGTCCGGTTTTCCGGTCAGGTCCGATCTTGAACACCCCTATATATAGTAGATTATGAAATTTTGGATTTGTATATAATTAGGAAATTTTGGATTTGTAATCTTTATGATTAACTTGTAATCTTTGTGCTTGATTTGTATTTAAATTAGGAAAAAATGAGTGATAGTTTTAGGTTAATAATCTTTGATTTATAATTAGATTTATTTTAAAAAAATTGACATGTGCCAGTTTTAAAAGAGGGAGTGTCATGTGACGATTTTAATGAGGGAGTGTCATGTGGCATTTTGTTGTCTAGATATGCTAGCCAACTACAATATGAACACCCAAACAAATTCAACAAACAAACAAAATAAACTCAAAAATTAAAACATGTCAAAAGATGATGAGTTGTTGAGAGCGAATACACTACACCGATATTAAAATAAGGGTGTGGATCCGGTGAGAATGAACATTATGGTGAGAAATGAGAATAGCTCATAGTCTTTGGATTTTTCAAATCCAAATGCTAGGATTAGACTATCATTTAAGCGATCATGACCACTTAAGTGGATAATTAACCGGTCAAACCGGTTATCAGTCGGTCAACGTCGGCGGTCAACGCCGGAGCTCCGACGTTGACCGGTCAAAGTTTTTTTTTTTTTTTTCGGGGTCACTTTTTTACTTAAGATGGCATGTGCATATATTTTGGCTTGTGTGTGCATCTATATTGTCCTATATGTGCATCAAAATTTTAAAAGGCGTTGTCCGACCTAAGTTTTTTTTTTAGCCCAATTTTTTCTGGGTCCACTTTTTGCTTGCACTGGCATGTGCACCATTAGTTACTTGTGTGTGCATCAATATTGACTTGTATGTGCATTAAAATTTTATAAGGTGTTATCCGACCATTTTTTTCCATTGAATTTTCCGCATCCCAACTTTTTTCCAAGACTAATTTTTTGCTTGAGATGACATGTGCATATATTTTGGCTTTTTATGTGCATCAATATTGACATGTATGTGCATCTAAAGATTTTAAAAAATATACATTATTTTCTAGAGAAAATGTACATGAGTTGTACACTGTATGTGCATAAGTTTTGACATGTGCACATTCAAGCAAAAAGACGTGTGTTTCAAATGGTATGCTCATACAAGTCAAAAACTCATGCACATATCAAGCAAAGAAAATGATGCATATAAGTAAAATTTAGATGCACAGACAATTCAAAATTCATGCACTTACAAGACAAAACCTATACACATTATGTAAAGTGTTTAAGATTTTACATGTGTGTGCATAAGTTTCCACTTTCAAAAAGTCACACATATAGTCAAACCCTATGCACGTCTAGTTCAATGTACATGCACATGCACATGCACATGCAAGCAAAAAGACATGCACTTCAATGGGTATGCACATACAAACCAAAACTCATGCACATTTTAACCCAAGAAAACAACACACACAAGTAGAATATAGATGCACATACATGTCAAAATTTATGCACACACATGCTAAAACATATGCACATTCTCTGAAATGCATGTATAAGTTTTTTCATGTATGTGCATGAGTTTTCACATACACAAAGTCACACATATAATCAAAATCCTATGCAAAGTTTATGTAATTTAGGTGCACATACAAGCCAAAACTCATGCATAATATTTCAACCCAAGAAAATAATACACACAAGTAGAATTTATATGCAAATGTATGTCAAAATATATGCACACACAAGCTAAAACATATGCACATGCTGAGAAGTACATGAGTTTTCACATACACAAAGTCACACATATAGTAAAAAAAATCTATATAGATTTTATGCAATATTAATGCACATACAAGTCAATATCGATGCACATACAAACAAAAATTAATGAACATACAGTCGCAAGCCAAAAATTGTGCTTGAAAAAAAAAACTTTGACCGGTCAGCGCCGGAGTTCCGACGTTGACCGCCGGTGACTGATTTGACCAGTCATGTTGACCGGTCAAACTCTAAAAAATGAGGTCATGTGCATGACACATGACCTTTTAATGAAAGTTTAATCTTAACCTTTGATTTATTTATAATCCAAAGACTATGATTTATTCTCATTTCTCATCCAAATATATATTCTCACATGATACTTACCCTTAAAATAATACTAGGTGGACTCACTAATTAGTAGATTGGCAAAGAAGTTGTGCTCAAATGACATGTAGAGACAAAGATTGGGGTTGTAGAGAAAAATGGACGTGGCGGGAGCACAAAAGAGAAGACCAATTAGAAGAATTCAATTTATTGTTTGAATTGGAAGAACAATTTAGCTCTAGTGGTTAACCGATTCATCCATTTGATGTGATTGTACCTTTTATAGTGCATGAGTTCAACAATTAAGAAATGATGGAGAAGTTAACAGTTACTAAAAGAGTGGAGAGTTCGATGATTAATAAGGGAGTGAGAGATTGACAATTAAGAAGGGAATAGTAAGTTGTGGTTAATAAGAGGGTAAGAAGTTTGACAATTAAGGAGATAGTGGGACGGTTAATAAGAGAATGTGAAATTTGACGGTCAATATGAGACTTGTCGGTTAAGAAGGGGGCGGAGAGTTGGCAATTAAGAAAATAAGTGCGTAATTGTGCAATTAAATAAATATTAGAGAGTATAACTTCTCACTCGTTTATTAACCACACAACTCCTATTTCCCATTTTAATCGTCAAACCCTCGATTTCTTTAACCACTCGTAACTTTTGTAACGTAATAACTTCCTGAAATCACGAATACCTACCGAAAACTTCACATAACCGTTGTATCTTCTAGCTAGACTCTAGTAAACACCGAAAATCACAACTAACTTTCATTAAAAAAGCACCGATAATCATCAATATTTTTTGGTAACCACCGACTACCACCAATAACTTGCGGTAAACACCATAAACCACCAATATGAGGAGGTTAGAATAATAGTGGATGATGAAATAAGATATTTTAACACTAATTATTTGATATTTTATTGAATACTTATATCATGCACGGATTTACTTAAGCATTTCATGAGATTATCATATGTCACCTTTACAAAGAAATTATCTATCTATAACAAATAATTTTCTGTTCTTCTTGAATAACATGTTCGTTTTTGTCATGGTTACACCTACATTCTCAACAAAGCTACAGAAAGAAGGTCACTTTTATGATCTTTGAATCATGCTCTTGTAGACGATTGTACTTACAAAAACATAACATAAGAACAAAATAACTTAACACCATGCCCTTTAATCGACTAGGGACAATTTTTAATTGCATTTGAAATCTATAGAAAAACACACCGAGAATCTCAACTCCAAATTAAATTAAATTCCATACTCAATCAACAAAATCTCAAACAACAAAATAACCAAGTTCAAGGTAAAAAAACATGATCTAAATCCAATAATTTCTTCAAAAATATCACAGTGACCCAAATCGTTCTAACTATTAATTTAGTTCAATAGTTATAAACTCTAATCTAGTTAGAGTTCGTGGACCATGAAACAAAATTTCAGCAAAAACTTACCAACTTCAAGGTTATTGAATTGTACGTAGATAAATAATCAACAGCATGTGGAATTGTAATAAGCCACCAATTTCATCGATGGCGATCATTGGGAGAAGTAGGAGAGGGAGAGATATTGCAAGCAGTGAATAGTTGCAAATGAGGTGCCAACAAAAGAGTTTTAAATAAAATTGTTAAAAACGGTTGAGAGAGTTGAAAAATAGAGGAATCGATTTCTCCATAATTAGGAGTGGTTCAAAGCAGTTATTGAGTTGAGCATGAAGATGAACTGTGAATGTTTTGGAGAGCATAGAGATAAACATGGAGATGGTGGAGATCAATTTTTATTTTTTAACATTTTGTATTAATTGTTGGTTGATGTAGAGGTCTTAATATTTCGACATGTGATGATAAGGTTTTGATTTAATATTATAGATAGATTAAGTGCAACTACTTTTGAATTTTCCCCCGACCCGAGATGTTTAAAGTTTATGATTGAGTTTTCACTAATCTATTTGCAGGCTATTTTGAATGATTTCAATTGTATCCATGTTTAGCATAAGCCATTAATCTAGAAGAATGTGCATATAGCGCAATAATATCATAAGAGCATACCTACACTTGGAGTTCGTTCTAGCTAAAAGATTCATGAACTTGTGAGCTTGTTTGAAACAACTGAGCTCAATACCCAATTACTCATTCTAAGAGAATTCACATTTACTAGAGATTAATAGTCACCCAGTGTATGATTTCAATCCTGTATACACCACAAATTATAATTAATTAAGTGTTATTTTTACAAAAAATATTATTTTGAGAAAATATATCTCTCATCCAGCAAAATGCAAATCCTCGCCTTTGAACTTTCTCTCTAACTAATTAATTATTCTATTTTTATGAAAAAAAGTTATTTCACAATTCAACAATAATGATATATTTTGTATGAAATAAAATTCAATAAAAAACTAAAAACATATGTATATGATTATTTCTTGAGGTTATGGTTTATTTTTATTTTAGAAATCAATGAAAATGCAATTGATATATATATATATATTAAACTTTACCCTAATATATAAAGTTCTATAGCATCAATTTAATAATTTTACCAAATAATCCATATATATATACAAATTAGCAATCTCTACATATTGATTGCATGTGACTCCTCATAAGTATTATTTTTTACCAAACGAAAAATTGTATGTGACTTCTCATAGGTTTAATTTTTACCAAACGAAAAATTACATGTGACTTCGATCTCCTTCTTCTTATCCTTATTTTGGTTCTTGTTTTCGCCTTTAGAAAACAATACCTCAGATTTAGCATCCTTTCTATCATTTTTTTTCTTTGAACAATTTCATTATCTCATTTTTCTATAGAATAGACTCTACAATCGTTTTCTTAGTCATGTCCTTAGTTCCAAACTAGATAACATCTTTAAAATTATCAAATTGAGGTGATAGTGAGTTAAGCAAAATCACAGTTTTGTGAGTGTCAATAATCTCATCATCACACCTCTCTAGTTCTTGTATCATGCAAAGAAACTTATCAAGATTATCATTCAAAGACACAGAGACATCCACTTTCAAATTAAAGATACGACAAAGAAGACTATTACGAGAAGGATGAGGTTTGACTGGAAATAGGTCCTATAAGTCTATAACGCATTCAAGAGATTCCTGGATGTGTCAATATTGACCACTTGACGAACTACTTCATCAAAAAGGCGTATCATAATCTTTGTAATAACCCTCATTTTTAATAAGGGTATTTGTGTAATTTTTCAACTCTATTTTTAAGTAAAGAAATTTTGATAATTATTTCATTATTCCATAAATAGAGTTCTTATCATAAGTTATTGCAATTTTAAGTTATGAATTTATTTAAATTTATTGTAAACATTATGTTGATTTTAAATTTAAATAAATCTTATTAAATTTGACTTAGAATATTTAAATCAAGTTTTAACATTTTTTTGTTAAAGATTTAAGTATGGTTAAATCTATAAGAAAAATAACTTAAGCTTATTTTAACCTAAGTTAGATTTTATATACTTTAATTTTGGGTTAAAATAATATTACAAACTTAAAATATTATGAATATTAAATTTGGGCAACTTTTGTAATTTATGAAAAGTTGTAAACGACATTTTTGCCACAAACCCAAAATAGTGGTCCACGTTTGTAAATAAGCAAAAGCGGTCATCTTCTACCTTTGAACAGCCCGATCGCGAGCTCAAAACCATACGTTAATGGCGGATTTCAGCTGGTTCTTGGAGTCGATTGAGTCAATTAGTGACTGGGAATTCAAGAGGGTATTATCCTACACGTAATCTCTCAATTAATTGGATTGATTGAGGACGAAAAACCCGGGATTTGTCCCCAATGAACCTCACGACATTTCTAGGGCTAATTCACTAAATTGCAAAATTGATCCTATTGAGGTGTAATTGGGGGATTAGTTAGAGGTTTAATTCTTGGTATGTTTACACCTATCAAAACCTTATAACAACACTCCCCAATAGGACTCCAAAGGCATCCAATTTCAAGATTCAAATACAAGAACCCTAAATTCGGTAACGACTTGTTCTTGAGCCAAATTCGAGAGCTTTGGAGTTTTGTTTGGGCAATCGAGCATACCAATAGCTGAGCCTACGAGTCTCCATCAAAATACCTCACCAAACGACACCATAAATCTACCACCACCGCGCAATTTGGGCGTTTTCCGACGAGTGCCCAAGAACGATCCGGCGAGGTTGAATTTTGCCCAATTCGTGTTTTTGTTATTTTAATTTTGATTTGTTTAGGCTTAATCTTGATTAAATTAATTAATCCAGATTAGTGTAAATATTTTAGGATTATTTTGATTTTGTAAAAATTAAAATAATTAAAATTGTTATAATATTATCTTATATTATGAATGGGTAAATTATGACTATTCATTTAGATAATATTTTGACTTAAGAAAATTTAGTATTATAAATAAATAATTTTATTAAGTTATTTATGTTAGGATTATTTAGAATATACGAACTAATTAAATTTTAATCGTATATATATTCGTTTAATCAAAAAGCCTTGAAATTGATTTATTTATGAGTAAATAAATTCAATTAAAAATCGAGACTTTTTCTACCTCAAAATTTGTTAGTAAATGAATTATCTAATATAATTTATTTATTGTGATTTGGGTACGTCTCGAAATGCCTTTTGAAACGGAATCGAAAGAGGAGGTTAAGTGTTATTCTCAAGCGATCGCTCCCGTTTACCGTTCAACTTTCTACTCAACCCAAGGCAAGTGACGCTTCCCTCTTGTTATTTTATTCTCCGTTCACCGTTCAACTTTCTACTCAACCCAAGACAAGTGGCGATTTGCTCTTATTATTTTATTTCATTTTCCTTAATTGATAATGAATTGGTTGTGTGATTTGAAAACATTAACTTATAATCTATATATATACTAAAGGAGATGCATAAATCCTATGTGTCGGCCTCACGTTCAATTCGTCTACGTGTCGTCATGCATCGAACCATCATCCGTCATATCATCTAGCATTTTTTTTTAAAAAATTTAATATTATTTTATTGAAGTGGGATCAGGTGAGAAGTGGTCTTAGGGTGCGAAATATGAAGTGATCTCGGCCGTCGATGTTTTTTTTTTCCGGTCAATAATTTTTTTATTTTTTTTTTCGTTTTCGTCCTCTGATCATTCTGGAATAACCTATATAGAAGGTTCACAAATAAGCACTAAATGTTCATTTATTTGTATATTCACGTTCACAAATAAGCACTAAATGTTCAAAGACATGTGTTTGAACATGAGCATGTTATATGTGAACTTTACGGCACATAAAATGAACATGTAGTACTTATATGTGAACGTCAATAATTGTCTATTTCAGAACGATTAGAGACGGAAAATAAAAATAAAATAAAACTGTTGACCCAAAAAAAAATCGTCGTATTTACGGTTATGCCACCGCATCACTATTCACTCTTTTTCCCCTTTTAATCTCAACCCTCTATTTCCTTAATCCTAAGGCCCATAATGCTTCTTACTTCTTACTTCAAGAGACAAATGTATGGAAACTCACCTCTTATTATATTTACTTATATCTTTTAAAACTAACTTACATCATCTAGCCTTTTAAAATAAAATAAAAAATTAAATACTAATATATTTAGTAATATATGTTAAAACTATCTGAACAAAATTATTTCAATAATTCTAAACTAAATTTTTTTATCTGAATTTTTCACGTATTATTCTATTAGTTTGTATTATCCGATCTTAGATTAAGCTTTTCTTCTTTTTTAATCCAATACAAGTAAGGTTTTTAGATGCTCTTAATCTACTATATAATAACTAAAGCAATACGGCGGCTGCATAGTACGCGCTCCCTCATTACACCCGCGTTTTCCGCTGTCACGTGTCACTTGCGGAGTATTTTGCCATGTGTCATTTGCTCGCTTAATGTTTTTTTTTTTAGAAATATCTTTGATTCTGATATTTGCTTTGTACGGTAGTTTGTTTGATATCTTAATATTTCCCATAACAAAAAATGAATCAAAACCAACAGTGACATATTATAGAATAAAATCAAAAAATTAAGAACGTTTTTAGAAAAAAATTATTTTGCTGTAAATGATTTCAAAAACCTGCTGGATGAAAGATTTTTCAGTAAAAATACCAAAATAAAGGAACAACATTACGACAAATTTTGAACCTAATAGAATCACTGAACCAACCACAAATATGACCAAATAATGCACAAAACCTGCCCACATATTACAAAACATAATACGCAAATGCGTAAAGACAAAACCAACCATAACACATTACAAAACCCCACATACAAACATAAACCTGCACAGCAAATTACAGAATATATTGCAGAACTTTTAAAACCTGTTAAAAAATCACACAATTGTATATATTCTGACACTGGGTCGACCCTTCTCTGTTTCCCAATGGCAGAAATTCTGCATATCAGAAAACAGCCATAAATTTCGCAACTAAATACAATATCTGACCAAAATAAGCAAAGCATAGCACAGAATCATTAAGAGCCTTACAGAATAGTTTATGTACAAATTTACAATGATTACTAATAAGATAAGATAAAGAGAAATCTATGCATTCCAAAAATAAAAAAACGTAAGCATGACTCCATCTCTGTCGTAGTCGTCTATAAAATAACTTTTTCAGCTATGTTAAAACCCTACACTACAGCAGAATACAGACATTAAGAGGTAATGTTAAAGCACAAGTCAGTATTCAGATTTAACATTTCAAACATAACTGATTCCGATTTATTTTCGTTGTTGCAGTTTTTTTTTTGACAAAATCCAGAACTCAGGTACAAGGTATTAATTCATAACCTATATGCAACATTGACTACATATTTATCATTCTTTCATTGGTTATATATTTGTCATTTTCATTTACGAAACTCCATATCTGCTCATATTGGATAAAATGTTTCAGTTTATATACACAGTAATGCAGCAGAGCATAAATCAAACAAAGAATCTGCATAGAAATGTATAATCCTAGACATATAACTAGATATGTAGTTAAGGCGAGAAATTTTCATGCATCTACATATTTATGGATTTATAGGAAATGTGTGTGTGTGTGAGAGAGAGAGGCATGTTTACCCAAATTCTTCTACAAAGTACACTTAACAGTCATAAATCTCCACAGTCAATGCTTTTCTCCCAACCTCCAGTGATCCTCATCAATGGATGAAAAAAATGAAACAAAAAGGATGTTTAGATGCAGATTATATAAACAGAAATATAGAGACATGTTTACCACAATATATTACTGTTTTTTAGTTTTTTAATGAGAAGGCATGTTTACAAGTCGGTGTAGAATATGCTACGAGAGACTATTACATTAGTCTTATTGCCAATGAAACTAATACTCTCTCGGAGCATATCCACACCGACTAATGATATAAATAACTGTTTTTGTTCTTTAATAAGGCATGTTTACCTAAGTCAGTGCAGAATATTCTCCGAGAGACTATTACATTAGTACTTTTATGAATTAAACAAATACTCTCTCAGAGCATATCCTGCACCGACTAATAATACACCCTCACCAATTTCCAGATATTTACACCATGAGAAAATAGTATAGACTCAAACAACTTTTAGGGATGCAGTTACTGTAAGTAGACAATTCTTATATGCAACAATTTTTGTAATATAGACTCAAACAAAAATAGAAAGTTTTGATAAGTTTCTATCTTTAACATAACTATCAAGTTTTGTTAAAATTAGAAACTCTTTTGTAAGGGGACACAAATTTTTGTAAGGGGGCAAAAGTTTTTGTAAGGGGGCAAAACTGAAATGTAAGGGACATGCATGAACTTTTAAAAATAACATAGAGCAAAGCAAAATAGTGTTCTCAGATGTCCCCAAGCATCACTGAAACAACTCAATTCACACATCAATACACCACATAAGCCTCATTCAGTCACAAGTGACTGGTTTCTTATGGCACATTAATGCATGAATATAGAAGAATTGTATCTCAGAATTCGGGTAAGGATATTATGGTTGTAAAACCCTGTCTAAAAGAAATCTGTATAAACAAATGAGGAAATAAATATGTTCTATATATGTGAATGTTATATGTTTGTTCTATATATGTGAATGTTATATGTTAAGTTTTAAGTGAATACAACATTAAAAAAATCAATTTGCATATATTTGTAAGTTTATAAGTCTGCACATCCGAAAAGATTATAACCTAGCAGATTGCAAAAGTAATACAGTATTTAATATGGGCAAGATGTTTTGAAGATCATATATTAATGTAAGGAATATTAATATTAAAATACATATAACATATATATAACCTAGCAAATTGCAAAAGTATTCCAGTTCGTGTTTTGAAGAGAACAAGTTCGTTTGTGGTGAAGAGGCAAGGGATTTAACTTGTGAGAGAAAGATATAGACAATTCATTTTCAACTCATCGACAGTAACAAGTAATCTATTTTGAATGAATACTATTCTATTTATTTGGTTTAAAGTGACAGAGACATTAAGAATTAGATCTAGATGTGTTAAGTTTGTTGATTTAGGGTTACTATATGTTTTTTATAGAATTATAATACTGAATACTACATGAAAAACATGATTACACACTCTGATTATAGTAAATCTATAGATTATTGATGTTGGGTTACCTGTATGTCTCTCATTTTACAAAAATCAGAGTTTGTCTCCAATGCTCATTATGAGTCCAATCCGAGATCTCCTATACAAAGGATATACAGGAATATATTAGTACTGAACATATTATATAAAAATTAAAATAATTTGGTGTACAAAATTGAAAAGATTAAGTCTGACCTTACTGTAAACGATAATGCAGTATGTGTTGTAAGTGTTGTATGTTGTTGTTTTAGTGTTGATGCCTGTAATTGAAAAAAAAAATAGTAAACATAATAGCAATTAAAACATAAAAACTATAAATAAAATGTCTACCATTCAGTATGAGTGAATTGCAATCAGAATAAGATATGTAACTTGAATATGAAACCAGAAATCCTGTTATTGAAAAGTATTTTAACTCAGTCAACAAAATTGTATATTTTAATATGTGGATATATAAATTGAAGTGTTATAACCATTTACCATGCAGTAGAATGAAATTAAAGTTTACTATATGTATATATAATAAGCAGTGTAGACATTTTGCTTATCATCTTTAGGTGAAGGCATCTTATGCAATCAAACACTGAATTTTTTTTTGTTTCAAATCTACTCAAAAGGGTCATTTATATATAATATTGTTCTGAATCTTTATGTATGAATGGGTGTATACAATAGATATTATTGATTATAGCATTTCAAATTTACTTGAAATATAAATGAACCTTTTTTCAGTATTAACTCTATTAAAGTTACCACAGATTGATTTAATACATTTCACATTCACTATAAATATTGCATTTAATATTGCTGATGTACCTTTATGTTTCTAATTTTAGAAAATGCAGAAGTTGACTCCAATGCTAATTATGAGTCCCATCCGAGATCTCCTATACAAAGAATATACAGGAATATATTAGTACTCAACATAGCAATTAAAATAGAAAAAGAATTAAAAAAATGTATTACCATTCAGTATGAGTGAATTGCAATCAGAATAAGATATGTAATTTGAATACCATACCAGAAATCCTGTGATTGAAAATTATTTTAACTCAGTAAACAAAATTGTTGTATGAAATATTAATATTATATATAAATTGCAAAGTGTTATAAGCATTGACCATGTAGTATGAATGAAATTAAAGTTTACTATCTATGTATATAATAAGCATTGTATTCATTATTCTTATCATCTCTAGGTGAAGGCATCTTATGCAATCAGACAGTGAAAAACAAATTCAATTTTAGTCTCAGAAACTATATTACAACATATCTAATCTCTACTCAAAAGGGTCATTTATATATGATATTGTTCTGAATCTTTATGTATGAATAGGTGTATATATTACATATTAATGATTAAAGCACTTCAAATTTACTTGAAATATAAATCCTAAATATCATTATTAAATCTATTAAAGATAGCACAGATTGATTTAATACATTTCACATTCACTATCAATATTGCATTTGATCAAAAAATTTTATTTCATGTCCACTAAAAAAGCAATCAAACAAATGAACAACTTGAACAACAAACATGATTATCTTTCTAAAATAACCCAAGTATGATGATCAAAATTATTTGTATCTGACATTGTTTGGTTGTGGAAATTGCATTTGATTGAATCCTCGAAAACAAACAAAATAGAATACAATGAGATGTGTAAATTCATTGACATATAGAAAAAGGAGAAAAAGAGATTGAAATATGTGTAGAGAGTGAGCGAGAAGGAGGTTGGGAGAAATAGAGTTAGACTTCTTACATTTATGTGCTTTGGATATCATTCTATTACTGCCATGGATCCACATAAGGGAGTTTGATGTTGTTTGAATGCTAACAAAGATAAAGACAAACACAAGGTTAGTTTGCAGGATATTGGTTGTAATCGAAGAAAGAAGTCTAGGATATGGTTTTGTAAAGTATCTAAAAAATAATTATATACTGACAAGTTGGAGGGAGAGAGAGAGAGAGAGAGAGAGAGAGAGAGAGAGAGAGAGAGAGAGAGAGAGAGAGAGAGAGAGAGAGAGAGAGAGAGAGAGAGAGAGAGAGAGAGAGAGACCAGTTACAGATATATGAAATCTAAGTACATAAATATATAGTTAATAAGCAGATATAAGTTTAACATTGGGCCACGAAGTCTATCTAAGATAGAATTTCATTTATAACTTACTGGGCCTACAATCAATTTTGGGCCGGCCCATGTAAAAACAAATCGATGTTCAAAGAATAATATTACAGTTTATCAAGTTTAGTTTCATTAAACATTGTATATTTTTTTTTTGCTACAATTATATATCTGATTTCAAATATTATAGCATTAAGATTAT
Organism: Rheum nobile; assembly: GCA_027886185.1. Classification (NCBI taxonomy): domain Eukaryota; kingdom Viridiplantae; phylum Streptophyta; class Magnoliopsida; order Caryophyllales; family Polygonaceae; genus Rheum; species Rheum nobile. The sequence goes on from WOAB01000065.1 coordinate 1,475,709, forward strand.
AAATTATAAAATTAAACAAATAGCATAAGTCATTCCGGACTCGGTTTCATATAATATCATTGTTTTCATAGATTAACTTTCTTCATTTACCTAAACTGATATCAGTATCCAAAGTACTAACAATATGAAACAAGAAGAAAATGATTATCGCTACATTTTTCGCACTTCATTTAAATTATTAGGTTTTGGGCTTTCAAACATGAGGATATTGGGTATATACAGCGATATAGAGAGATTAAGACACAGTGATTTATAGATCTACACATTTATGGATTTCTAGAATGAGAGAAATTTTGTGTGTGTGTGTGTGTGTGAGAGAGAGAGAGAGAGAGAGAGAGAGAGAGAGAGAGAGAGAGAGAGAGAGAGAGAGAGAGAGAGCTTACATGGTCAGGCAGCTAAATTTATCTTCTTCATCAAAGTCCATTATACAGTGAATGTTCTCCTCATATAATCAGAGAGAAGTACTGATGTCAGTATTTAAGAAAGAATTTATAAAAGAACGAAAGATGTAGACAGCGCATAGAGAGATTTTGTTTATTGGAGACGAAAATGGTTAAGGGTATGTAGAACAACAAGAGAGAGAACAAATGAAAGAGGCGAACTAAGAAATTTCTTAATGTGGTAGGGTTTCTTGAAATGTGAACGATAAAAAATATATCAGGCCTACATCCCAGAATAATCCATTGACAAAGCAATAACGAGACCCAAATGAAATGGGCCAATAATAAGCCCATCGACTTCTAGGCCCATCTCTTAATGTTTTTTAATGCCATTAATTGTTTCCATTAGTTAAAATTTGGACCACTAAGTTTAACAAAAAAAAAGGGCCGTAATTGGATATACATTTTGGGCCGTTTTTAATGAAGCCCATACACAAATTGGGCCACAGCCGTTATATCAAATATTAAAATTCAGTTTTAAATGACTGGGCCTAAACAAAACATTTACTCAGGCCTAATTAAAAAAATTCCACTAACCCGTTACAGCAAAGAAGTAAAGTAAATCTGAATCCAATTGATTTCTTATCAAATATAAATTTAATATTTATTTTATTAGTCTATCCGGTTTATATATTATAATTATTTAACCCATTACAAATATAACAAATATAATGTACATAATCAAACAGAAGATTCTAGATATTCAGAATGAACATCGAAACACAGTAAATTGATGAATGCAGACATGAAAAAAAAACAGCATTGAAACAGATCTGTAATGATTCATGGAAGAAGTTGATTATTTAGGTTTTATTTCGAAGCAAGGTAACATAGCATATCAAACGAATCGAGAGTAGACGAAGAACAAGCATGAATAATATTTAAACAAAGCATTGAAACAAATTGCTGATGAGTTTTAAATCGAAAGGGAAATCCAGAGAATAAAAAAAATGCTAATTAGAGAGAGAGATGAAGGTGCGAGAGAGACAGAGATCTCACACTTCTGTAAGATTGAGCTCTCCAGAAACTCCGACTTCGAGATACCTAGCAAAATTTGAGTTAGAAAATCCAGACAATCAAAAAAACAAAGAGAAAGATACTTACAGAGAGAGAGAGAGAGAGAGAGAGAGAGAGAGAGAGAGAGAGAGAGAGAGAGAGAGAGAGAGAGAGAGAGAGAGAGAGAGAGAGAGAGAGAGAGATCTTACCGTTTTTTCTATAAAATTGTAGCTCTCCAGATAATCCGACTAGCAGATCTGACTTCGAGATATTTGGCTCTCGAGAAACACTTCGAGATACCTAGAAAACTTTGAGTTAGAAAATCCATAGAAGCAAAAACAGAGAGAGAGAGAGAGAGAGAGAGAGAGAGAGAGAGAGAGAGAGAGAGAGAGAGAGAGAGAATACCTTACTGAAATTGTTTGGATCTGAAGCAGATCGAATCTGGGAGGGAGATGGAAGGAGATGGAGATGGAAGGGGATGGAAGGAAGGAAAGTGACAAAATTTGAAGAAGAGAAAGAGAACGCCATAGATCTGTAAAGCAGAGAAATGGAGATGGAAGGAGATGGAAGGAGATGGAAGGGTTTCCAACACAGAGAGAGATGAAGAGAGAGACATGAAGCGGCGAAATGATAAGCCAAAAATGGAAAGAATTAGGTTTAGGTAAGAACGGAGCAACTGGAATTGTTTTGGGCTTAATTGGGCCGGGTGGTTCCAAGTACAGAAATGGCCCAAGCCAGGTCACACGGCCCAAAACACAATCGTTAACATACTCTAAGTGTCCAATTTGTTGTATAGGAGAGTGTATTAAATTTATGTATTCTTATGTGAATTATTCGATTTTTTAAGGAATATTCAAAATTATACATTCATTGTTTTAGTTCAACCCAACATAATATAATGTTTATATTAGTTGTTATTATATATTAACGACAACTAACAAATTTTTTGTTAACAATTAATATATAGTTACATAAAACGATCTTTGAGAATTGGCCCTCTATTTCACTTTCTGATTTTGCATACTTGAGCCTATATATCGATAAACATGTTTAATGTTGCATGCAAATAGTTATAACCTATTAAAAAAATTGAATATATGTCCATTGATAAGTAGATTATGATATAACTATTCATTTGTAGTTCAATTGCACAATGTCACGCTTACAGAATAAATCCATTTGCACAATGTTGAACAAGGTATGGTATTTTATAAGTGGTATGAAATAAGTGATTTATGTATTTATAATATTAGAAAAAAAAAATTAATGCACAAATTAGCTCGACAAAGGAGGAAATTGAAAATGAATGTGACAAGGCATAAGCGGGATGAAACCCCACTAATCGAATCATGTTAGAACAAAACATATCATATTTAATTAAAATTTAAAATAAATGTAGATTTTGCTTAACTAAAATTTTATACAGGCAATATACTTGAAAATATTAGCAACTCTATATTTACCTAAGGTACACCATTATCTATTATCGTTTATGGTTAATCATTACTGAATTTTATTATCTAATATATTTTTATACATGTATGATCTTAAGTTTGAGGCTATTAATAGTCAATTAGTCATTTTTTATTTAAAAACTAATCGAATATATATTGAAAAATGACTCATTGATAATTAAAATATACTATTGTTAAAATTTTAAAAAATAAACAAAATCCCGTGCAAGGCACGGGTATTACACTAGTTAATATAACAAGTGTACATTCAAGTTGTTACAAAAGAAAAATAGTATTTGACTAAAATTCGCACATGAAAAGGGAATTGCGAAGTAGCTAGTAAATCTGTAAAGTAAACACATATCGTATACATCGTAATATATTTTCGTCAATAGTGCATTTATACTAAGATTTTTCCTTTCTTAATTTCTTGGTACAACTAATGCATATATTTTATTTATTATACATTGAATAATGTACAAATACATTATCAATATCACACACGTGTGAAAAACATGAAAAAGGAAAAAAGGAAAAGAAATAAGGAAGAATGTCAAAATTAACATATAAATTAAACGAGAAAGAACGCATCCAATCATCATCTGTTACATCATTTAAATTTTTAAAATAATATAAAAATTAAAATTAAAATATTTACTAATACCATTTAAAACTAATTTACATCATCTATCCATTTAAAAAATATTTAAAAATTAACAATTAATAGATTTACTAATATCTTTTAAAACTAACTTAACATATTTATTTCAATAATTCTAAACTAATTATTTTTTATCCGAATCCTACACATATTACGGATCATATCTTTTAAACACGGTTTCTATTTCACGCACCGACAAAATTCCTATTTCACGCACTGGTTCGTCCGTCACGTACCATATGCATCCATCTGTGACAGACCAAATGAATTCATACGTGACGCACGTATCAACTTGGTCCATCACGGACGGATTCATATGGTACGTGACGGACGAACCTCTAAACCAGAAAATTGAATGTTACTTATCCCCACCTAACTACATTAACTACCCCGTCAAATCTCATCAATATTACGTCCAAAATTAAACCCTAAACCTCTCCATCACTCTTCCCTTTCCCTCTCACAACACATCTTTCATTCTCATCATCTTCAAAGAGTTCATTTTCATGGCAAATGAAGATGATTTTTCCAACTTCAATGGTGGAGAATATGTTTCAAGGAGTTACAATTACAATGAAGTATGTTTTTTAAGCTTTTATTTTACATGTTAGTAAAAGTTTAGATTTTTTATGGTTCTTTCTTGTGAATGTATATGATTGAGTTGTTCTTAACCCAAAACAAACACTTTCTTAAGGTAATTTCAATAGTTGTGAGTACATGTTCATAAAAACTTCATCTTTGCTTAAGTTATACTAAAAAGTTGTAGAATTTGTGTGCAAAACTGCATGTTTGATTGTTTCGGCGGTGTTATATTGAGTGCAAAACTGCAAGACTTCATCCTTGTTCAGCCAATGTTTTTTGAAAGAAAAACAGTACGTGACGATTGGATGTTGTTGGTCCGTCACGTTCGGATTCGCCTCATCCGTGACGGATGGATGTACTTCATACGTCACAGACCAGGTAAATCCATACGTGACGGCTGGAGTGTGTTTATTCGTCACGTATGGTTGTGTTTGACAGAAACTGGATACTTCGCTAACTTGTTTTTTTACTTCAATAGGAGTACAATATCGTAAACAACGGTATTAACAATCTGTCCCTAAATGATGCATGAGACATGACACCACCATCCTTCTCACTTGGGTTGTTCGGCGAACCTATGCCGCCTTCCCAACCTCATTTGTCGGGAATAGATTGTTTTGCTCCTAGTGGAATTTTGTCCGTAAGGTGGCAAGCTCCACCTAAGTTTGGGTTTCCGGCATTACACACACAACCGCAGTTTAGGTATCCTACACCTAAAGAAGTGATTGTTTCTGAAGATTATTCAGAGAAGTTCACCACGGGTGAAGTATTCGGCTCCAGAGATGATGCAATTAAAAGGGCTAGACAGATTGCCTTTGATAGTCACTTCTGCCTCACTATTGGTCGGGATAGAAACTTTGGTGGAGGAAGCCTTCGAAAGTCATGGTTGCTGTGTGAAAAAGCGGGAATTTACATTCCTAAATATGAAACTAGAGTAAGGCAAAGAACAAGAAGCAAAAAATGTGATTGTCCTTTCACATTGTTGTGTCAAGAAAATCCGAGGGACTCATATACACTCAATGTAGTTGTTGGAACCCACAACCATGTCATTGGTTGTAATATCCCTCATTTTATAAGGATATTTTGGAATTTTTCCAACTCCCGTATTACTTATCGGATTAATTCTAGAGAGTTTCGGACATTCTGTAAATGGTTTGAACTCTGTAAATTTTTCTGAGTAATATAAAATACAGTTGATGTGTTTTCGGGGTTAATTTGTCGATTGTGTACAAATATATTTAACCCGGGGTTAAGAAAATTTAACCCAAAGTGATCGGATAAGAAGGAAGCAAAACTGGGCTTTACCGCACCCAGCGACCATGACCACCGCACCCGCGGCGAGGGCAAAAAACAGAGGCGTCGTCGTCTTTGCGATAAGGCCGGGCTGACACGTCGGTTTGGTTAGGTTTGAGTAGCCAAGTGGACACTTTGCCTTGTCCCCTTGTCCCCTTGCTTGTTCCCCCTGAGGAGGCTCAAATTTGGACTATAAAAGGGATCGAAATCCGAAGTCCCAAGCTTCATCTTCTTCCTTCCCCTGTTTCCTCTGTTTTTCCTCTGATTTCACCATTTTCAAGCTTGTTTCAACCTCTCATCGGAGTGTTCCTTGAGTTAAGAAGGGTACCTCTAGTGGTATTTGAAGGTCTAAGGTGTTGGGAGATCGAACCATAACCAAATCAAGAGCAAACAAAGCGATTTGGGTAAGTTTTCTCCATTGAAGCTGTCGCGAGAGCTCGCCACTGTCTGTCCACCGCACCCGCGGCAAGCTCCCACCGCACCCGCGGCGAGCCTTGTCCGAGTGTGTGTTCTTGGGTGTTTGACTTTGGGCGAGGCTCGATTCCTTTGATTCTTTCTCTATTCTTTTAGATTCAATTATGAAGATATTGAATCTAACTTAGGGTCTCGTTATGGGTCGTTTCTTAAGGATTTTTTATCCAAGATCTGCCCCAGTTTCAGATCCAGGAACTCGACGTTTCTAAGCTTTGTTCGAACTCGTCGGATCTAAGGCAAGTGGCGGTTCGCTCTTGCTCATCATTCCATACTTCCATTAATTATCAATTGTTTAGTTGTTAATTAATTTGGGATGATTCTTGTTTATGTTGGGAACAACTGTGTTAATTAATATGATTAAAATCTGATATTATAATAGGTTGTATATTCTGCTAGAATCGACGCTATTATAGTTATATTGTGTAGGTGTGGGCCGTGATGGCTTTGATGTGATTTATTGTTGTGTTAAACTGTTTAGTTAGCACGAGTATTCGTAGGGACGATGGGCTCTATGTGAGGTCCAGTCGTTTCTTGATTATCAATTGGTGAAGGGGCAGTGGAGACCCTGACATCAATGGCTGTGGATTTGTTGTGGATATGGACGTTGGGCTCTATGTGAGGTCCAGTCGTTCTTGATCGTGTTATGGATATCTAAAAGCTTATAATGTGTTGTGGTTTGTTCTGGAATTAACTGAGATAAGTGCTCTTGGCGCACATAATTAATATACCTTGGTGAGTAGTGCAACTAGGTGATAGTGCAGCTAGGAAAAACTCGTCTTAGTTTAGATCGCTCGTATGCGATGCTGTGTTTGTCTGATTATTTGAGTTTCCCAACTTTTGTCATATTCCTGTTAAGACTCAATTCATTGGAGTCTCCTTTTGTGTTTGATTGCTGTGAGGCTTGGTCTCCAGAATCTTCTCTTCTCATGCATGTTGTTGTATTCTAGTAGAGTATGGTGGTTGACTAATGTACTCGGCTATTATTCGAGGGACGACGAGTCTAACCTAATACGTCTACTTCGAACCACTCTGCTTTGTACCATTGCTTAGTCTTTCATTAGACTAACCAACCGTAATTGTTCTCTGCATGGTTGGCTGGTGTCATCCGTTTGATTCGACACATCAGATAAGTTGCCATCCCGTGAAGGCTAGAGCGACTATGGACGCAAACGATGTTTTTGATAAGTTTATTCAGGTTGAGATCCTTGGCGGGTGATCATTGCGATCAAGACCCTTTTGTTGGTTATTTAAAGTCTTCCGCTGTGTTAACTATGTTTTATACTTAAAGACTTCCGCTGTAATTTGTTTACTCTGTATTTAGTCTTATTCGGAATTGGGATGTAATTCCGGGACTTATGTTTTAAATGAAAGTTATGATAATTTTGTATCATAATTGTTTCATGATTTGTAGTTAAACGGTAAAGCCTGGGGTGACTTCGGTGAGGAAAACCGAGGTCACTGGCGGTAATACATTTCCAAATGGGTTAAGATTTGGGGGTGTTACATTGGTGATGACTTGTACAGGCATGCAGTTGCTGGCAGGTTGACACCTGAGCAGAAGAAGTTGGTTAAGGTCATGACAGAAAATCATAGTAAACCATCAAAGATTGCAACAACACTTAACCAGGACCCGAACAACTGCACTAAAATGAATCAGATTTACAATGAAGTGTACAATGTCCGACATAGTGGGATGGAAGGAAGAATTGTGGTCTAAGAGTTCTTCCATAAGTGCAAGGAGAACAACTACTTTGTGGAGCATAGGTCGGATCCAACGACGAATAAGATCACCGACATTTTCTTTGCCAGTCCAGATTCCATGAAACTCCTAAAGGCATTTCCGTACGTCCTTTTGCTAGATTCCACATACAGCACTAACAGGTTAGTGTAACACATCTACTTGCTACATCTATTTGTTGATATGTTTATTCATTATGCATGACACATCTTCTTGTGCAGGTATGACTTGCCTTTCCTCGAAATAATAGGAGTCACGTCTACATGGAAGAACTATAATGTGGCGGGGGCGTTTCTACAACATGAGACAGAAGACAACTACGTGTGGGCCGCACAACAACTTCTTAAAATGTGTTCAAAGTGTCAAGTAACACCGACATGCCTAGTGACAGATCGTGAAAAGGCCTTGATGAATGCATTAGATAAACTCTTTCCAAGTGCCAAGTCTATCCTCTATAGGCGCCATGTGAAGAAGAACATAGAGAACAATGCTAGGAAGGAGATGAAGGATAAAAGCTTGGGTACAAGGTTTGCAAATGCATACTATAATTTATTCAAGCAAACAACTGTATCCGAGTACGAGATGGAGTTGCGTAGAATTCAGTCGGAATGGAGAGTTTGGCCACGTCTACTTTAGTATGTAAGAAATAGCTGGCTCATCCCGTACAGAGAAAGACTTGTGTCAGCTTGGACAGATACTGTTTTCACGCTTGGAACGTCAACGACAAACAGGTTAGTGGACACGTCTCATTTGATAACAGAAACATTCTTCTATGATCAAACTTTAAACTCTTTTGTACTAAATATAGGGTTGAAGGAGCACATTCTAGTTTGAAAGACTTCTTAACTACTCCACATGGCAGTCTAGACACGATATTCGGTCAATATCATTCAAAGATGGTTAACCAAGTGAAGGAAATCAAGGGGACCTTCAACGAGAGTGCACAGAACATGATGCCGCTTGTGACTGGGGCTGATGTTTTCAAGCTGTTGAAGTACAAAGTATCTAAGGTTGCAGTTGACCGCTTGACTGAGGAATACAGAAAAGGGGAAGATCCATTTCATGACAGTACCTGCACATGCCAGATGAGGGTGAGAGATGGATTGCCATGTGTGCATGATATCGCTAGATATGTGACGAGTTCAATCCCTATTAAGCTTTCAAGGTTGCATCCTTTTTGGAGACAATTGAGTTTGTCAGAAGTGCAAGACGAAGGTGAGGCTGAGGTGAAGCGCAAAGTCGCGAGATCTTTGATGGATCAATTTTATACGGATGAGTTCCCCAATCTGTCAGCTGATGATCAAGAAAAATGTGTCTCGCGACTGTACGACATTGCTCGCCCCGAGGGGACCAGTCTGCAAAAGCCAGCTATTGTGAGGCATAAGGGACGGCCAATGGGAGCTCCAAACAAAGATAACACTAAAAGACATCCTTCTTCATGGGAATACACAGACAAAGAGATGGAAGAGACACCTCACAAGAAGCAACGAGGTAGGCCACCAAAGCCCACTAGTACACATTCACCAAGCCCTACAGCTCCTATCACTCCTTTGAGGCCATCTTAGGTTAGAGCTCCCAAGAATCCAGTGGGTCAAATGTTTCCACCACCGTTTCATGCTCCACAGTCCTTCATTAAAGATTTTGAACCGTATATGGATATAGTTCCGTCGTGTATGCACGAACACATAAACGGTTACTTTGATATTGTTAGTGATGGAAACTGTGGATACAGAGCCGTTGCAGATCAAATAGGCATTGGGCATGAACAATGGAGGATCATCCGACAATCCATGATTGATAAGGTGAAAGAAATCTTTCCATTGTATGCTTAGACTTGCCTCTTTCCGATTACGCTGGATACAGTACTGGAACAACTTACATGGTTTGATGATGGGATGGCCCCAGATAATACTTGGATGGTGATTCCAGATATGGGTTGTCTGGTCGTTTCTGCATTCAATTGTGCAGTTTCCGTGCTGGGTGCTATGAATGCTACTTACTTGCCTTTGCAAGCGGTTCCACATCATCCCGGGGGTGCTAAGCTAAAGATGATATGCATCTGCCATGTTCAGAAGGAGAGTCATTTTATTTCGGTATGTTACTAATCATTTAATCAATTTTTATTCATTATTTGAACTCATTAACTAGGCAAGTGAATATGTTCTCCATTCTTTTGTAGGTGGCCCTATCACAAGCGTCACCGTTGCCTCCAGTATTTGTCATGCGGGAGCATGCAAAGGATGCCTCTGCTGCTTGTCTGTATGATCCATTCACTACTCAGCTGATGGCGTATGGACCTTCCAGAAGAAAGAGACGAGATCGCAAGCCGACTTAAATATTATTATAATCGCACATTGTAAAGATATTGTTAGGGCAACTTAATATTCTATTTTTTGTATGGATTTTTAGAAGTATAACTTTTACGTAATCCCGAATTGGTTTTTTTGGAGTCAACTATAAATTTCATCGCGATGTAAATTTAGCTTCTGTAAAGAGGCACGGTTTGCAACAAACCCTGCCCTAGACCGTGCCCTAGACCGTGCTCCCTTAATGAGACGTAGATTTAACTTCTGTAAAGAGGCACGGTTTGCAACAATCTGTACGTGACGAACCAATACAATCTGTACGTGATGAACCAATACAATCTGTACGTGACGAAGCAATACAATATGTACGTGACAGACCAATATTGTTGAAGACAATACAAATTTTTCATTACGCTGATTTAGCGTTTGAAGAAATAAGGGTAATATCTGGTGAACGTTCGCTTCATATGATATCTCTGCTTTGCTAAATTTGCTTGCTCCCTACAAAGGTTGATAGTACATAAACAACCTTACACAAAAGATACGACATGAATCACCTACGATGTACATCATTTAGTAGATTGAAGTTATACCTACGAATGTTATCAAGATCTTTAACAAGATCTTGATTTTCCTCAACAAGATCTTGTTTTTTCTTGCCATTGTTGTCGAATAACCGCATGTGTCTTCTCCTCGTACATTGGATCAATCCACTCCCTGAAATGACATGTATCTTCTGGGCATCCCCAATACCTTCTCCCGTAGTTCCACTGCAAATCCCAAGATCGGACAACGGCTTTAAAATTACAGTAGCATAGCCTATCTGCATTTGTTGATGATTTTGATGAAGATGCCATTATTTGTTGTAGTGTTTGGCTTCTAACAGTATCCCTAATGCTTCTTATATAGTGAAAGGAGAGAGGCGTTGTGTTTGACAGCTAATAACCAGGTGTTTGACAACTAATAACCAGGTGTTTGACAACAGTTATATACAGCTGTATACAGCTGTTTGCCAGTTTTTGGCTTTGGCCCTGACAAACGAAGCCAAACCACGCGTGACGGACCACTATGTGCCACCCTCATCATTGCCATGTTTGAAGGGTATTTGTGGAGATCTATTGCATCGACCAACAATTAACAACAAAGTATCAAATGTGCGATATAAAAGTTATGGCAAAGACATGCAAATTAGTTTGATTATCATCATAAAACTAGTCAAGAAACTACAATTCCATAAACGGTGCGACACTCCCTAAAATACAACCAAAGTAGCAATTGAAAACTTGAATGCACTTAATTTTCGTCCTCCTCATCATTGCCATGCTCGTAGGGTCTGAAGTCCTGGATGCAGTGTCGCACATCAGCGCGCATGTTGTAGAACTGTTCTTCCTCCGCATCATAGAAAGGATTTAGACGCTGGAATGCTTGTCCAATGACCTACAGAAATACATATAAATTAAAAAGAATCGGTTTAATTGTATAAGAAAAGTCAAAACAAATATCAAACACATTTTTTTACCTGGACAGGATCTCTGATGCCAGCATCCTGAGGCCTGACACATGGGTGTGTACGAGGTATGTACCACTCCATGTAGTCGGCACTACACTCATACCCTTCTAAAGCAGGAGGGCTTATATGTGTGATCCAGATGAAGTGTTGACTTCTTGTATCCCAACTCCAGTTTGAAGCGGGGTCATACTGCACTATATATCTCCTAATGTTGGGATGTCTGTGCGCTTTGATGGGCTCTATAACTGGTCGGGGAATCCCTTGTACCACTCCAAATTGCCTCGATACCCGATCCGGCATATAGGGCTCGATAATTCTCAGAAAAGAGATGACCCCATAAAAAAAGGCACGAGCCAACGCTGGGATGTTGTAATTAACGTAGCCATAGGGCTGCCAGTCAACCTACACAAAAAAGGTGCAATTAACTCCAACTCTTACACAAAAAAGGGTGCAATTAATGTATTACACAATTGTAATACATTAATATGAGAAATAAACTACATCGTATGATACTTACATGCCTAACTTGCATTAAATCCAACTCTTCCCTATAGTTTCTTCTCTGCCTACTAGGAGTTTGCACATGATTCCATCGGCTGGCATATGGCACAACGTCTTCGAAGCAGGGATTTTGTTGTGGGAGAAAGCTAGGGAAGTATAGATAGATCCAAGCCTGTACATAAATAACATGGTTAACATATCAACCTTACCTTAAATGTAATTAAATTATATAAAAACAATATGCAACAAAATCCTTACCAGCAACAAAGTGTAGCAGGTGGACATCTAACGAAACTCATGCCGTGAACACTAGCCCAATGACCGATACATGAATGCCAATGTGCCAGAACCCCAAGAAAGATTGCAAGTATCACCAATGTCACTCACGTAGATTACATAAGGCATGTGCAACATGTGTTGGGACTTGTCTGGAAAGAGGGTCGAGGCCATCAGGTATCACAAATAACCAGACGCGATCTCATCATCATCTAGGTCATTGTTCAAGCAGTGATATTTCAGGTTGTCTACAGTGACACCATGTTTAGCCATTTCTTCCGTCAAGGAAAAGAACTGTATTGCCCTCATCGCTTGTTGATTGTACAATTCATTTTTACCCTTGCTGCGATCCTGGAGAGGAAGTCCCATTCCGTGCCCATCAATCTTGAGGCCCAAAATCATGTACACATCCAGGAGAGTGATCGTCATCTCTCCAAATGGCATATGAAATGAATTTGTCTTTGGCTGCCATCGCTCCAGAAATGCAGAAATCAAAGGCAGATCTACATAAGTGTACATCAGGTCCTGCAAATGTGTGATGCCGCTGTTTCTGGCAAGATCACACCATGTAGAGTCATCGTCAAGCCTCCATTTTCTTAGCTGCTCTTGTCTGAGCTGAAACGTGAGAGTTTCTCGCTCCTATAAAAAGAACATGTTAGATACAAAAATAATAATAATAGTTTAATAACAGGCTCAAGTTTTGATAACTTACAATGCCCTCATAAATGAAATATGCAGTGTGGGCAGTGAAACTAAATAGCAGGTCTGGGATCTTCGGACCTCCCGGTACAGGTCCTATCAACTTGGGATCGACAGCATCCCGACCTCCAGCCTGTCTAGCCTGCCTAGGCTCTCTATCCTGCCTAGGCTCTCTACCCTGCCTAGGCTCTCTACGTTGTGTAGGAGCAGCATGTTCCTCCGTCGGTTCCTCAAAATGAGGTTGTTGAGCTGGCCAATATTCTTGCCCACTCATACCTCTTGGCCACATTGATAGCTCCATGACCCCCTCAATGACGGCGAAGGACGAAGAGGACGCAATGAAGGTGTGCTCGAATGGTCCGATGACAAGAGCCCGTGCAAGAGCAATGGAACGAGCCACACAATCCTGCGTTGCGACAACACTTCAAGGGTTGTTCGCATCACACATGGGCCAACCACTAGGCTCCTGAGGTGTAGGAGGTACGTACCAACCACTACGCTCCTCAGATGTAGAAGGTACATACCATGTCGGATCCTATAAAACAAATTATTAGAAAAAATATTAATTAACCGACAAGTTTAAGAATATGTATAGTTACTTACCACATTTCCCACATTCTGGTATATAGGTGGATCATTAAGCGTCGTATTGTCGAGTACCGAGTCTGCATACACCGGTACAGCAGGAGGGTCACAGTTCGTACTCGGTCCTGCTTCGTCACTTTTTTTGGATTTCTTCTGCCTCCTTCGATATACTATACGATCGTCTACTTGTTCCTGTTCTTGTTACTCACGAACAACGTTCCACCTTCTGTGACGTGCAAATCTTGTTTCGTTTTCCATCTGAAATAGAAAAAAACAAAACTTCAGGGGGAGCAGCAACAACAACAACAAAAACAAAAAACAACAACACCCTCAATAACAACAACATCATCAACAACACCAACAACAATATCAACAACAATATCAACAACAACATCAACAACAACATCAACAACAACAAAAACAACAACAATAAATGTGCTGAACCAGATCTGCTTGATCCGTCCGTGACGGATCATGACGATCCGTCCGTGACGGATGGAGTCAATCCGTCCGTCACGGACCAGATCTGGATGGATCAATTTTGACATATCTCAGATCTGGATCTGTGCAGTTCGAATTTTTTTTGACAAATTTCGTATGCAGATCCATATTCAAAACCGACATTAAATCAATTGAAACAACCTTCAAACATGTTTAAATCCAATACTAGACAAGTAATTCCTAAATGAAAATCATCTAAAATGTCTTAACAACTTCAATAATTCCAAGATAATTCAACTAAGTGAAGAACAAATACAGATTTAACTAAACTTACGGATAGTGACGGACGGATTGAATCGAAATGTGACGGATCGAAGCCTTTGACCTTGGGAGCGAAATCGCGAGTGGGTTGCTGCAAATGAGGGTTGATGCAAAGGGGAGACTTCGTCCGTGACGCACGGATTGGGTTGGTGCGTCACGTACAGTTTCATGTGGTCTGTCACGGACGGAGTGCTTTAGTTCGTCACGGTCGGCTTCATTTGATACGTTACGTACGAAACAGTGCGTGAAATAGAAATTTTACCCGTGCGTGAAATAGCAAGGGCCCTTTTAAATCATAGTAAAATATTGGTAAATTACCTAAATTTGCCTGGCACCTAATATTTTAAACTAAAATCATATCTATTAATATTAATAGATATTATGAAATTGTGGATCCGATTAATTATGTATAAAACTTATTTAAATAAAAAGAATTCATCCAACTTAAATTTCAAAAATATATTATGAAAATTTTCAAAAATATGTTATAAAAGTTAAAAAATTTAAAATATTCATAATGTTAATAATATCAATTCACACGCTCTAACAAACTAAATTAAACTAATCTAATCCGTGACATATACAAATAAATTTAACATCCCCATTTAAAAAATTTGAGACATATTATAAAAATTAATTCTTTTGGTAGAGATAATGTCAAGCGATGGAAGAAGTATAAATTAGCATAACTCACAAGAATACAAGCTTATAGATATAATTAAATCTAGCAAACTAAATTGAAATAATCTAATCCATGACATATACAAATAAATTTAACATCTCCATTTAAAAAAATCAAAATTAGTTAAGCACAAAAATATTTTCACCTTGATTAATATTATTATATAATATCAATTCAATTTTTATATAAAAGAAGATAATTAAAAAAAATTATGAAAAATTCATTATTCAATACTTATAAGTAAATATAATTTATGTTTAACATCAAACTCTAGTTTGGATAATAATGGTGAATATTTCGGTTATTATTGTATTTCCTATATTATGGCATTTTTAATGAACACTATTTGTAAAATTAATTATTTTTAGTACCATTAAACGTACATGACTTTATAAAATTTATAGTTATATTATTAAAAGATATTTAATAAATCATATCCCATACTTAACACGGACACTATGCTAGTTAAGCGGCCACCGATGCTTTAGAGCTAATCTTTATTCCAAATCTGTCACGCACTTTACAACATTAGATGTAATTTCAGAGATATGCACTTTACAGCCTCGGAGGGAATCAAACTCGTGACCGTAGTTACAAAGGCTTTTTATACCAAATTTATCACAACAACTATCTACCACCACGAAAGTTCCCTCCAGTTAGCCTAAGTGACAAGATTTTGTCTTCGTCTTTTTCAACAAAAGTAAGCAGTAGATCGAACAGCGTAACATCAAAAACCACCTGATCCTCTCCAGTTTGGTGCGTAACCGTCGAAGAAGTCTCCAAAGTAGCCACGGGGCTCGTGCACGAGCCTTGAGATGATGTCCCTGAGGGTGATCACCCCTTCAAGGTCACCCTCATCATCCACCACATAAATGCGGTGGATCTTCTTCGTGTCAAGGGTTAAGATTGTTTCTTTGAGTGGAGTGTTCTTCTTGCAGGTCATCACATGCATCCCACTAGTAGTGGGTAGCAGCTCGCCATGCTTCTCCCTGTAATTCCTAGCGGCTACTAAGAAGTCCTTCACTGTGATGGACCTGCATTTACAAGAGGTTATTCAACAATTTAGAAACAGACATAAAAGTCTTCTCATCAATCAATCAGGAGGGAGGGAGCCCAGATTGGTAAGAGTATACTATGTCGACAAATAGCTGCTCTATGAATAGAAATTTCTAGGATGTGGCTCGCTGAAAGCTCCGCGTGTGTGTAAGCTTATCAAGTGAACATGAAACGTTTAATCTAATTAATGAGTTCAATAACAGCAAGATTTGATAGTAAATAACTTTCATTTCAATGCATTATGCACAGACCTGTAGTCCTTGTAAATATCTGGAGCAGTGAGAAGGAATTGGACATCTCTTATGCTTATATTACCAACTGCTTTCCTACCATCACGTTCTACAACCGGGACTCCGCCAACTCCCTTCAACCTCATGAGCTTGAATGCCTGCAGCACAGGTTCATCTTGATAGACCTGGTAGACAACATGCAGAATGTGATTATACGCACAGCGCGAACATAGATGAAGAGTTGCAGAGATCAAAGTTGAACTAGGTAGCCATATTGGATACAGAAAGTATTCCATTTTCTGTTGTAATTCAGAGCTAGACAATTGCAATTGGATACCTCAATCATTTGTTTACGGTTCATCACTGGTAGACCGAGTTCAGATAGCATCTTGTTTCCCCAGTTTTTAAACCATCGAAGCTCAACACATTCAGCTAACATGTGGATAACAGCTGATTGTGTGATAATGTTGTCAATTTTTGCGCCGCCTAGATCAACTACAGGAACACTCTTCATCTTATATTTTGACAGAAGCAGCAGCACCGTCAACATGGAGTTTGACTTTTGCAGTGCAAGGAAAGGAGCCCAGCGGAATGAACCTGAAACATCTCGAACCTTTGAACAAAAAGGTCAGTAGACGGCCCATCGTGCATTTTGCAATCAAATCTAGTTTATGATGTTAACCTTTGCATTATTATAAAACTCTGATTTAGTTAGAGCTCCAAAAAAGTTCCCAGAAATCACTGCAGCTGCTCTGGGACTTAGGCTTCCTAGTCTTGCAAGTCGGGTTCCACCACTCACTGCAGAGAGAGCTGTCGGACTATAAGCTCTTGGACTAAAAGCTTTTGGACTTTGTTGTGATGTTGGACTAAAATCTTTTGGACTACTATTGTTCTCACCACACCCAGAAGCTAGGGCTTCACCTAAATCTTCATCTGCTTCTGCCTGTAAAAGACATGATCAGTTCCAATTCTGGTAGCAAAAGAAAAACAAGGATTAAACAGAATCTTCTAATCTAACTAAGCGAAGGAATAACTGAACTATCACCATCCATAATTCCATACCCCAGAGAATATGAGATTCTATATATTCTAAGCTCCAACATTCTATTCAATTAAGTGATAACAATATCAAAACAGAAACCTTCTCTGACCACTGCACATGCTACAAACCCAAGTCCAATGCCTCAGACAAATCAAGGTGCCTTGTTATGAGAAGAGGATGCATACAAAGAATGGAGTATCCAATTGTCCAACTTTAAAATCCTAAGATCCCAATACAAATTTGAAATCTATGGCCAGAAAGCTTAAATAAATTCAAAGACCAGGACTTTGAATTTGATTGCTAACCTGTTGCAGGATCCAAACAACAATCCCAGCAAACTCCACAACCCCAATATATCTCTCAACCCATGTGGCATCTTTTGGAGCCTCAGCATCCACAACAGGGGCGCTGAGAAGCTTATGCTTAACAAGTACTCGAACGGCTTCTGGCAAACTGGTCTCTGAATCTATCTCAACTACATCATACAATAGCAAATACATCAAGGAAAGAAGCCAGAATAATCATTTTATAAATTCTGATCAGAGCTTACAAAATTACTAATTCCATGGAAGTGATATAAGAACAAAACCTGATCACACCTCGCAAGAATTTCTAACAAACCAATCACTGTACATGTTCCTCATCATACTCCTCTTCATCTAAATTTTCTTATGATGCACAATCCAAAAGTAACATATGCCATTATTCCTCCTCATACAATTCTATTATAACTCGCATCCAATCATCAGTGCTAAAAATGTTAATAAATCTTCGAATCATAGATTCTTAGAATCCAGCTTCTGAAAATAGATGTGATATTCTAATTAGATTCCGTTTTTTTTATTAAAAAAACATCCTAAGCAGCCAGTAATACAACAAAACCATCTCCATCATCCAGAAGTGTGTAAAATCGTTCAGAAAATATCTGTTTGAGAGTTGACACTGGTACTCAAGTTGAATATTATGCTTCGTAAACAAGATCAAACGAACACGAGATACGCAATCAAAGTTCGATTCTGAGTAACTTCAATTAATGACATCTCCCTCTTTCGGTTAAATATAATTGTATACACAATCACTAATTGGATCAAATTGTAATATTGAACGACCTAATCAATCAACCATTTGAAACGATGTAATCAAGAAGAAATCATCAAATTACCAGAGGATAACGCGGCCCTGGGAAACGAAGACACGGGGATTTCCTCGAAGCAAGCGTTGAGCTTCTCAGTCGGGGTAAGCTGTTGCTCTTGAACGTCCCACAGATCGCCGACTTGCATTCCAAGCTCCGTCTCGGGACTCGACATTTTCAAATTGAGATCCTCCATCTTGCTCGTCACGCCTCCTTCCTTCTCCACCTCCGTATTCAATTTCTGTCTCTCTTCATCCTCCTCTCTTCTCACCTGACTCTCCATAATTGATCGCTGCACGAAGCTTTGAAAACGACAGGAAAAAGGATAGAGATCAAGATCAAAGAAGAAATCAAACACTCGGAAGAACTGAAAGAGGTCAGTTTTGATTTATTAACAAAACGGACAATTGAGGAGCGATTCGGTACGACGAGAGCAGGGAAAGGAGGCGATACCGGCCGTTGAGAGGTTTTGATATGGGAGTTGGTTTGACGTGGACGCGTGTGATTTCGTAAGACGTTGCTTTTATCCGCTTTGTTATTTGGAGAGAGGCGTTCTTATCCGGTTTTTGATGGGGGCCACATATGTATGGGAATGGACATGTGGAGTTCTTCGCGCGCCCAATGGAAACTTGTTTGACCCTTTCTTTCTCTCTCTCTTTTTGTCTTCTTTATGTCTTCATCTCGGAGATATTTTGAACGAATTATTATTATGAACTCTAAACTTTCTGAAATTGACCCAATTTAGGATTGATTTAGGATTAGATAAAATAACAATGTAATTTTCTTTTATCAAAACAAAATATTAAAATTAAAAATAAAGATTAGAACAGCATAAAATAAAAGTTGGGGAGGTTAATTTAATGAAGAATATACAATTCTTTGAGGTACTTGAATGAAACTTGGATCCTTTATTTCGTTACTAGATATTCATGTCCGTGTTATGTACGGGATAGACTTTTTTATATTGATATAATTTATTTAAAAAATTATTTTAAAATTTTAACATTAATTTAAGAATTATTAATGTTAATATAGCATAGAAACAATATTCGAAATTAAAAATATCCAAAATAGATAAGGAAAAGAACGTTGAATTTTCAAGTTCTATATTAAAGAATGTTTGTTTTTTATACATATGAATTTAATATGAAAAAACTAAAATAGAGATTTATATCTAACATTCTTTTTTCCTTTAAAAGTAATACAAAGTTTTATAGCTTTAAGGATGTTGAGATGGAAGTATGAAGATTTTTTTTGAAAGACATCGTCATAAATAATTATTAGCAATTATCTCGTGTATATTTTGACAATATTAAAAATTATAATTTGTTTTTATTTCCATTTTTTGGTGTAATAGAGTTCCTTGAGTCCTTATAATGAAAGTAAAATGAGTCTTTAAGAGCTACACTAATTAACAATTGATATTTGACACTATATCATTATTTACGTTCATAATAATTTTATTTTTGATTCTACAAATGATCACAATTCACAATGCAACATAAATAGTAAGTTTGCACTTTCGAACATTATATAACATGATCCTGCAAAACATATAAATCACTAAATCCGGGTTAACTTATACATAAGCGTGGACATTAATTTTGCAATTTAGATAATTGACCGATGTAACTTCTCCATAAGTTTTAAACTTATTCCATTGTAATCTTGTAAACTTCTTATGTCTTTATTAGTTTTTTATCATGACTTTTTTGTTTGAATTGAATGTTGGGCTATTAAATCTCTTTTTATATTCATATTTGTTATTATTTTTGCATTTTTTTCTTATTGACAAAGAAACTCAATACATAAATGATGTGGAATGACAAAATATGTCGGACAAAGTGGTTAAACACGCATGGTCACTTACATTCAAATTATAGAAATTAAGAAAATGAGGACCTAAATATTTTTAATGCAAAATAACTTTTTACATCGGTGTACCTAATTTTCATTTCAACTAAATAACTAAAATTTATATAAAGTAATCTCAAAAATTTATAAATTTGTCAAAAGGTAAAAATATTAATTGAAGCAACATATACATCATAAAAAATTTGAGCATGTAATATTATATATCGTAAATAGCCGCTTTAACTATTGATTCTAAATCTTTTAAAAAGCTATTGATTATAAATAGGATAAAAGTAAAAAAAAAACATAGATTTTATATCTATATTTTTATACAGCCTAACATTATTAATAGAAAATGGTATATCTATAGATAAAAATAGAATTTAATTTTTTTTTGAAAAATGAATTTATTCCATATGTATATCAGTATATGTCTTAAGTCTTAACACATACATGTGGTCAAATTATCAAAGTAAATGATAATACAAAAGAAAATAACATGATCTTATTTGACATTTCTTCTGCAATGTTATTTTTATGTTAAAAAAAATGAAAATAATTAATAGTAATCTGGTATTTTATTTCAATTTTTAATTGTATTTTCTTTTTGGTTTATGTTTACTAATTTTAAATTTTATATTTAATGATCTTTTTCTAATGAAACATTAATAAAAGTATATGACCTAAAAATCATTTTATTACTCTTATGTAAAACTTTACTATGTTTTGTACTATAAAGAGTAGAATACTTTAATATACTTCAGTATTGAAATTGCAATCCAATGTTATAATAAAAGAAGTTTGTACCCATTTTATTCTACATTTAGTATTTCTAAATCATTTTGAGTAAATCATTTCCATCTTATTGTCAAAATTAGAGGTTTTAACATGGCGTGAATTCAATAATCATACATTCATGATATCATTTTTATTTATTCGAATATTAACATAATTAAACATATTATTAGGCACTATATATACCAAAGTATTTATTAGTTACATGTTTGCACAATTAAGTAGCATATATATGCTAATTCAATGTTTTTCAGTTATTTTTCCATAATTTAATGTACGTTAGATTTTTTAATTTTATTAATAGGTTGACATGTTAATGTTATTTTTATATTCGATGAAATCAAAATAATTATAAAACATCCGATAATTCTATAATGTTATTGTGTACCTACTCTCAATGTGTTTGTTAGTTTTGTTAAAGAATTAATAACTTTCTTATTAGGTTTTTACATTTATGGTATTGTTTTTTCTTTTACATTATAGTAATTATCAACTTTTATGAGTAAGAAAATTGAGGTATTTGGAGTCTGATTGACCTTATAATTATTTATATCAATATAATAAGGACTTCGATGATACTTCCATAGAATTCGGGCAATTTTTCATATGTTCATAATATCATAAAAGAATTGATTTTTAGATTTTCCTAAGAAAAAGGGAGAATGAAAATTTCCAATGTTAAAATGATCAATGATCTTTTGGATAAAATGGGAATAAAGATGAACAAAAAAACAATGGGTTATTTTTTTAAAATTAATTTGTATTCAATTTTACTATTTTATATTGTGATATTGTAAGTTAAAATGTATTATATCAATCAAAATCAATATTTTAAAATGCAAGTCTTAAAATATATACTTATAAAGCAAATAAAAGTTTTTTTTGTTAAAAGTAAATAAAAGAATATAAGCATAGTTCTTTTTGTATAGCAATGCGTACAATAATGGAAGAAAAACAGAACAAAAAGTATAGATAAAGAGATTGAGGACATTAAAATTAAAATACCTCATATTGTGGTGATCTGTTGCACGAAGTCAATGTCAAATGGGATTGTAATTTCACTTGGATATTAATTAATGATGATAATAGTAATAGAAAGTTGATTGTGATTGACATGTTTGATGCTTGTGTTTTATCCCCTCCTATGCAATACCAATTATATAGATAAGTGTTATGTTCAGAATATTAATAGACAGTTGATTTAGAATAGTTTTGGAATATGAATGGGTAGGTATTGTGGTTGAAATTAAAATATAACCGGAAAAATAAGTAATGTAAAAAAATAGTAACGTAATTTGAGTATTAATTGGTAATCAAAATTGAGTTTAAACAAAATATAATTGGATTAAAGGCCAAACAATCAAGCATACAACCGTTTGAGATTAGATGCAAACAGTTTTAAGTGTCAAAATTGATGGAAGGTAAAAGGTGAAAGGCAATTAAGATTGAAGGTTAAAAAAATGAGCATTGATTGTTCAAAAAGTCTTCTTTATATGTTTATAGATAGATAGATATAGATTGATTGTGTACATTAGAATTTAAAAGATTTAAATGGATTGTAATTGAGAAATTGTATAAATTGAAGACTAAATAATGAGTTTTTAATTGGACAATAACTTTTATACGCTAAGTTTTTTGATTGATCGTGTACATTAGAATTTGAAATATTTAACAAATGAATTGTAATTGAAAATTATTTTATTTAGAGGCTAAATTAATGAGTCGTTAATCGGACAAAAACTCTATTTTATGTGTAGAAGATAGATAGATAAATAGAAAGATATAAATATATGAGTAACTAATTAATATATAAAAAAATGAAAGATAAAATAGTAAAACAAAGTTGTTAAGAAGGGGGGATTGAACCCTAGACCTCTTGTATTATGAGAGTGTCTTTAACCATTGAACTATATTAGAAGATATAGTTTGTAATGAAAGATCAACAAAAAAATAGGAAATAATTTTTCATATTTATTGGGCATTAATTGCACCCTTAGTCTACTTTATATATTTATAGATAAAAGGGATTCATTCTCGCACCACTTTTTTTTATTTCTCACACCGTAAATTAAGCGCCATGACGTTGTGTAAATTTTTTTTTTTTACCTTGGCCGCAACCTAGTAGCGCCCAAGGAAATTCTTTTGTTCCTTGGGCGCAACCTAGTGGCGCCCAAGGCCGGGTGAATTTTTTTTTAATTTTGAAAAATAATTTTTTAAAGATTATTGAACCGGTTCTTCATCTGAACCGATTCAAGACTTTCTGGGCGCAAAAACAGTAACTTTTTTGGATATATATATATGATAGTCCTTTGGTCCATTTGAGCATACCACCGAATTGAAATAACAAAATATTGAGAGAATGTCTTCTTCAAGCTACAATGATGCACCCGGTCTTGATTTGATTCATCACGATGATTTACGTGTACGTATATGCTTTTTTCCAATTTTATTTGAAATTTAGTAAATTAAAGTCGTTTGTTGTAGTTTATAACGTTCATTAAAATGTACATACTATCATTACGTTAGGATGATTCCATGTTTTAGGTTAGTGATTATGTTAGTCTTTTTAGGCGGTATTTTCTGTATCCTATTATATAGTTGTGAAATAAATAGAATGATTGCATGTTTTAGGTTAGTGGACAATATGTTAGTATTTTTATGTGATATTTTCGGTATATTTATTTGCGAAATAAATAGGATGATCACATGTGTTAGTTTATCATTTATTAAGTAAATTATATGTTTGTGGTCAGAACATCATTATTTTAGTTTTTTGAAATGCTCTTAGAAAAACTTCTAATGTATAATCTTTTTGAAAATAAATATGACGACTCTAGTGATAGAGATTTTTCGCTAGTGGACTATTCAGCTCATTTTACTACAAGTGAGGAATGGAGTGATAGAGACAGTATGATCAATTGGGCTAAGAATGTAGGTTTGGAACTGTGTATGGTGATAGTCATAAGTAAATCATGGGTTAGAAAGATCATATTGTTGTGTGAGAAGTCTGGGTCATATAGATCGGCGGTGAAGAAGGAGGTTGAGGGTCCAGAGGCAATCCCTACACGGAAATACAAATCGAGGACAAAGAAGAGTGAGTGCCCGTTTCAGTTGCATGGGGTGCTTGTGAAAGGAAATTGGATCAAATCTGACAGGTGGAGATTATCCGTCGTTAAAGGATGGCACGACCATGATCTTTCAAGTAGTTTGATTGGTCATGCATTTGTCGGGCGACTTTCACAGGAACAACGAGAGTGCGTGAATGTTTTGTCAGCCTCCGGCATAAAGTCGAGGCTATTATGAGTCTATTTCTAAAGGCGGATCCCAAATGTTTGACATCAAGGAATCAACTGTACAATTACAAGGCTAAAGAGAGGCTGAAATCCAGGGGGAATTTGACGGTGCCGCAATACACGCTGGATTTTCTACACGCTAGAGGTTATTATACAAGCACTGAGACGCTTCACAATGAAGAAGGGAAGGAGGTTTTGAGTGACATTTTTATTTGTCACCCCGAAGCTAGACATTTGTTGCGTTTGTTCCCCCACGTCGTCATCATGGATACAACCTACTAGACCAACAGGTATAAAAGTTTAGTTATTGTTATTACTACATCTAAAATATGTAATTGCATATAAATGTTCTAATTTTTACATTTATAGGTATGGTATGCCTTTGTTGGATTCACTTGCTTCAACTGTACGTTCTGTATTGCGATCGTATTCATGTATGATGAGACGACGGAGCACTACGTATGGGCCTTGCAACGCCTTAAGATCATGCTCAAGAGACAGGAACCTAAGGCGATCATGTCAGATCGAGAGCTCGGTCTTGTGAACGCTATCGAAGCAGTCTTTCCCAATTCGCAGCATCTGTTGTGTAGGGTACATGTCAACCGCAATGTGGAAGGTTATTCTATGAAACATATTGACAACTTCGATCATTTTAGTGGTAATATTCGTTGGTTGTTGAGGTCGCCCACATAGGATGTGTACGAGGCACGACTTCAATACTTGATGGAGAAATGGATTAAGCTACCATGGCTGATGGAGTACGTGAAGAGGGTATGGCTTGATCCATACAAGGAGATGCTAGTCTATACGTGGTGTGACACAGTTCTCCATTTCGCCACAAGAGCATCAAACATGTAAATTTATAAGTGCAACTAGGAAACCCCCTTTAGATACGTATCAATATATACTAAGTGTAACTTGAGTTATATTTTCAGGGTTGAGAGGCTTGGACACCCTCGTGCAGCAAATCGACAATATGTTCGCGAATCAGATTCGGGAAATCAGGGGTGATATGGAGCATAGTCCTTTTAAGGCTCCCACAGAGATCGTAAATGGATCGAGTTGGGTGAAGGCTTTATTCAGGCGCATTCTTTATAAGGTCTCAGAAAAGTGCTTAAGAATGCTCTACAAGGAAGTTGTTAGGGCAAAGGAAGGAAAAAATACCTGATGAAGAATGTCGTGATGTGTTTTGGAAATCCTCCCTAGGCTTGCCTTGCCCACATAGGATCAAGGACTAGGTAAAGGCCGATACCCCGTTGAAGCCAAATGATATTCATATTTATTGAAAGCAAATCAAGTAGGAAAGAGTGGATCTTCCCGAGCTCGAACCGGATGAGGATGACTTTATCACAGAAGAAGATGCCATCTTAGGTTCCATGTAGGGAGACTGGGCCAACAAGGATTTGCCCCCAGAGCTTAAGACCGAGTTTGCCTGTAAGTACAAAGATTTCTGTGAGCCGAGATCGTGTACCGCAAAAGAGCCCCCGGTCGCTTTGACCAAGAAGGGGAGACCTAAAAAGAAGAAGAACGATACCAAGAGGGACCCGAGTTGGTTTGAGCACAATGCGGAGGAAAAAAAGAAGAAGGATGAGAAAAAAAAGGCTGAGGAACGGAAAAAATCGTCCGTGGGATCTAAAGGACGTCATCCGAGCAATAAACCACGCATCGGAGTTTCACCTGGCAAGCGTAGCACCACTGGACCACCTAAGGACGGAAAGGAAGTGATTTACCTCGGCTTCAACTGGGGTCGAGATAATATTAATTCGTTCATGTTCGCCTACATTGCAGGAGTATAGAATGTAATGGGCGATGGTCATTGTGGGTACCGTTCACTGACTGTATTATTAGGGGGGAACCAAGACAATTATGACTACGTCCAATGGGAGCTTTCCAAGGAACTACAACAACGTTGAGCGCTGTACACCCCGGCCTGTGTTGTTACCCCGATATCAGAGTTGATCAGGTTAGTGAATTATACTAGAGTGTGCTTGAGCCATCACTGGATGGAAGTTCCTATGGCCGGCTTGGCGTTTGCCACACGATTCCAAGTGGCTCTTGTTGTACTATCACTGTCTGGACCTCAATGTGGGATCCCCCAAGCGCACAACCTCCCACTACAGTGCATGTGATAGCCCTTGTAGGCAACCATGACCATTTGTACCGATATGCATTTCCACATTCGATCATCATTAACCATTATTTATTTTTATGTATTCTAACCCTTGAATTTGTAGAGGTTTGGCTAGTTGATGATATTTGTCCGATTCCACCCCCGCCCCACGTATGGACCTGATGCAAAGATGCAAGTGTTGAAGGATGGGATAAACCGTTTGAGTCTAGGATGAGAGATTACGTCACGGAACAGACCATGGGTGGTCAGGGGGGAATATTTCTTTAGTCATAGTGTTTCTTTAGTCATAGTGCTTAGGATATCTAACTACTACAAATGTTGGATCGGGATGGAGTTGGATATGTTTAGTCGATGTAAATCCACTCTTTTTCCAATTTATAGTTTCCTCTACTTATATAAATTGCGGTAATGTTTCAAGGTTTAGGGTTTTCCAATTCTTATTGTCCACTAGTTAATAACCTTTAATTTCATAACATATCATACATTATACTGTAATATATGAAACCTTAACGTACTTATATAAAACCCAAAAGTCATCTTTATCATTAAAGTACAAAGTTTAACATTTCCAAGTTTAACTTAGAAAAATTTTAAGTTTTTCCCCATAATCTAAAATCAAATAATCAATCTTAGACTTTGTATTCGAATGTACAAAAACCCTAAACCCTAAACCCCAAAATGTAACCCTAGACCCTAAAAAAATACTAGAAAGCCCTTGGGCGCAACTAGGTGGTGCCCAAGGCATTGGGCGCAACTGTGTTGCGCCCAAAGGGGCCTAGAGGGCGGCTGTGGGTGCCGCTTTGGCTTGTCATGTCTTGATACCCTTTGGACGTGATGTGTTCTTGCCTCCGATGACAAGCCAATTGTCAAAAGGTGGCGCCTTGGGATCTAGTCTTGGGTGAGAAGTCATGCGATGATGGGGTGACGGGATAGCGGTGGCGGAAGCGGTTTGATGAGGGATAGGTGACTTGAAGAGACACGTGTTTGGGTGTCGTAGCATCGACTGCGGAGGAAGGGAGATGCAAAGGAAGACTTGGCTTGAAAGATCAAGCGGTTGCCGTAGCATCGGCGGCGGAGGGAATGGGGATGCGAAGATAGAGGGTGACGTCCGATCAAGGGAAGGAGGATAAACACTCTACTTGAAACCTTGATTAAAATTGAACGTAAGAAATAACAATAACAATAACAAGGGAGGCTTTAAATAACCATTGTATCTCGGCCAAGACCTAATGGGCTTGGGCCGAAACGAGCCTAAGGTCTAGCCCATGCAAGCATGCAAAAGGCACAAACCCTAAAAGATAGAAAGACTATAAAAGGAAACTATCTAAAACACGCAGGAAATACTAAAAATAGAAAATGTCTCGAAACTATGAAAACGACGCGTTGAATGAGTACAAACACCGCGAGGAACAATGACTAGGGGTCGATGGCCTCGCGAGTGGATGCACGCGATGTTGTCTCTGAAGAACGCGTTGTTTCAATGTCGATGGTGGAGAGGACGACGAGTCTTAGGTTTTCGTCTGGGCTTCCTTGGCTAGCGACGACGCGTGCGACAAGTGACGCGACGGCGACGACGATGGCTTTGGACCTAGACCTTGTTACTGGGCCCTCTGAGCGATGGCTCATGGCTTCTTCCTCATCTTGGGCCGTCATGGGAGGAAGGGTCATATCACCCTCCCCCACTTGGCTGTGAAGCATCTCCGCTTCACCATCATCAAACTCAGGCTCAACATATGGTGTCAAGTCTGCGACGTTGAAGGACGTGTGGTCTCCAAAATCTGGTGGGAGCTCGAGTTGATAGGCATTTTCCCCTAAGTCCTTGATCACGCGGAAGGGTCCATCTCCACGTGGTGCCAATTTGTGCTTTTGCTGCGAGGGGAACCTTTCTTTTCGCATATGCACCCAAACAAGGTCTCCTGGTGCGAAGATGACGCGGCGGCGGCCAAAATTCTTCTGCGAGGCATACTGCGCGGCCCTCCTCTCTAGTTGCTCCTTGGTGCATCGATGAAGCTCTTGTACTTGCTCGGCGCGGTTGGCGGAAAAGACATGCACTGGGTCTCGCAGTGGTCGGGGCGACAAATCAAGTGGTGTCAAGGGGTTCATGCCATACACCACTTCGAACGGTGTCAACTTGGTCGTCGTGTGCCTGCATCTATTGTAACAAAACTCGACAAGTGATAGTAAGTCCTCCCAACGCCTAGGGTTGGCTTTAAGCATCGCGCGAAGGAGGGCACCTAGGGTTCGATTCGTGAACTCCGTTTGGCCATCGGTCTGGAGGTGGTAGCTAGTAGAGAATAAGAGTTTGGTGCCTAGCTTACCCCAAAGAGTTCTCCAAAAATGACCAACGAACTTAGAATCCCTATCACTCACTATAGTACGCGGGACTCCATGAAGACGCACCACATGCTCAAAGAATAGATCGGCAAGCTCACTAGCACTATGGGTTGTCTTACAAGCAATAAAATGTGCCATCTTAGAAAATCTATCTACGACCACAAAGATGGAGTCTTTACCTCGTCTAGAGAGGGGCAAACCCGTGATAAAATCCATAGACAAATCTTCCCATGGGGCACTCGGTATGGGCAAAGGAGTGTAGAGGTCATGAGGACTAGACCTAGCTTTGGCTCTCTGGCAAGTCACACAACTTCTACAAAACCTAGTCACTTGGTGTGTCATCTTAGGCCAAAAGAAGTGTTCTCTAAGCGCGGCCAATGTCTTACTAATCCCAAAATGTCCGCGACTTTCGTGTGCTTTCTGAATCAAAAGGATCCTAATGGACGACCTAGGGATGCATAGGCGACCTAGGGATGCATAGGCGACTAGCCTTGTATAGATAACCCTCAGAAAGGAAGTATGACTCAAACTCACGCGATCTCAAGCAATGCTCGAAAATAGGTGCAAAGAAAGGATCACTAACATACAACTCTTTAATCAAAGCAAAACCCAAAACTTTAGTTTGCACATGAGTCAAGAGAACATACCTTCTAGATAACGCGTCTGCGACAATGTTCTCCTTTCCTTTCTTGTGGACCACGACATAAGGAAATGTCTCAAGAAATTCCACCCAACGTGCATGTCGTCGATTGAGGTGGGCTTGGCTCTTCAAATAGCTCAAGGCTGCGTGGTCGCTGTGGATGACAAATTCACGCGGCCAAAGGTAATGTTGTCATGTCTTCAGCACGCGTACTAAGGCATATAACTCTTTGTCGTAGGTAGGGTAATTGAGTGTGGCCCCAGTGAGCTTCTCACTGAAATATGCAATGGGCCTCTTCTCTTGGTGTAGCACACCACCAATGCCTATGTCTGAGGCATTGCACTCCACCTCGAATGTCTTCACGAAGTCGGGGAGCTGGAGCAATGGCGCGTTGCACAAGGCCCGCTTCAAAGCGCCTATAAAATCCTGCGAGGCCTAGAAAGCTTCGGACCTGTGTCGGCATCGTCGGAGTTAGCCACTCTTTGATGGCCGCGATCTTTGCCTCGTCGACGCGTAGACCATCACTACTCACGACGTAGCCCATAAAATTTGTGGACGCGGAGCAAAAACTGCACTTGGCCAGATTGGCAAACAGGCTCTCGCGTCGAAGGCATTCGAGCACAAGTCGAAGGTGATCGACATGCTCTTCCAGACTCCGTGAATACACAAGGATGTCATCGAAATAAACGACGACAAACTTGCCAAGGAATGTTCTCAAGACGTGGTTCATCACGCGCATGAAGGTGCTGGGCGCGTTTGTGAGCCCAAATGGCATGACAAGCCACTCACAGAGCCCGTACTTTGTCTTGAACGCGGTCTTCCACTCATCACCTTCTTTCATCCTGATCTGGTGATAACCACTCTTCAAATCTATCTTGGAGAAAAGTGTGGTGCCATGAAGTTCATCAAGCATATCATCGAGGCGTGGAATAGGATGCCTATACTTGACGGTGATCTGGTTGATCGCGCGACAATCAACACACATTCTCCATGTGCCATCTTTCTTGGGCACAAGGATCACATACACAGTACAAGGGGAGAGAGATTCCCTTACGTAGCCGCGATCCAACAACTCTTGCACTTGGCGTTGTAGCTCTTTGGTCTCTTCTGGGCCAGCTCTATATGCAGCGCGATTGAGCAAGAAAGCACCTGGTACAAGGTCAATCTAGTGCTCAATGCCTCTCAGTGGAGGTAAACCTTGTGGCAACTCAGCAGGAAAAACATCATCGAACGCGGCGAGCAAGGTCGCGATGACTGGCGGCACAGACACGGTGTTCGACGACTCAGGGATGCATGGAGTTGGCACAAGCAGAAAACAAGGAGCTTTGCCAGTCAAACACACAGTGAGGTCACTGGGTCTGGCTAAAAGCACGCGTTGCTCACACTTTCCTTGCAAAGGAGACATTTTCGGCAACGGCGCGGCAAACTGTGTCGATGGCGAGGCACGACTCGACTTCTGTGGGGCACTTGGTGTCCCAGCTGTGGCGTTGTGCGTCTTCTTATCAGTGCCTGGTGGAGATGGCATTTTGCCAGCTTTGGAGGAGTTTGGTTTCTGGAGTGCCTCTGGACACTCGCTTGACCTAGTAGACGCGGTCTCTATGGCTTTCTGGCGATCGCGTTCAACCTGGTCCTGCAAGATCTCATAGGGAGACATTGGATGCAAAGTGACGCGCTTCCCGTGGTAATTGAACACATAAGTGTTCAAATAGCCATCATGGAGCACGCGCCTGTCAAATTGCCATAGGCGCCCAAGCAAAATATGGGTGGCGTCCATTGCAATGACATCACATAAAACGGAATCACAGTATTGGCCTATGGAAAATGAAATTAAGCATTGGCGAGATACTGTGTTACCTGGACTAGATGATATCCATTGGAGGGCATAAGGCTGGGGATGAGGCATCGTGGGCAACTTGAAGTGTGTCATGACCTTCTCATTGACAATGTTAGCACATGATCCTCCATCAACAATGACACTCAAGGAAGCCGTCTGGACGAGAGCTCTTGGGTGGAACAAATTCTCCCTTTGGTCGCGTAGGCTTTCTTCCTTGACTGTGAGGAGACGACGCGTCACCAAGCTCAATGGTGTGCCCGCGTGTAGAGAAGCGGGTTCGCAGTCATAAGCGTCTTCATCCTCTTCTGCGTTGCCTTCATCGATCGCGTCAAGTGTGGCCTCATCGTCATCACAGGACTCGTAGCCGGCGGCGGCGGCGGAGAACAACACATGGCGAGCATTGGGGCAATCTTTCTTGTAGTGGCCTCGTCCACCACACTTGTAGCATTCGAGGTCGCGCGCGCGATCTGTGCCCACTAGGGGTTGTCTGGGCGCGGTCTAGCGCGGTGCGGTGCTCGGCGTCGAAGGCTGCGCCTTGGTTGCTTGGCTAGACGCGGCTGTGGGAGAGGCACTAGGGCGAGGGTTAGTAGAAGATAAACCACTAGGGTTAGAAGAATACCTTTGTTGGCCACTTGGACAAGTGTAAGACTTCCGGCGAGAGATTTGTGCATGAATTTGCATCGTCGTATGTGTGAGGGTGTTCAAATATTTGATGGGCAAAATCTCGAGTTGATCACGGATGTTGGTGTTTAAGCCACTCAAGAATTTCGTCCGCAATGTCGATGGTGCAACGGAGATGTTGGCTTTGTAATACATGTCTTCAAGCTTGGAAAAGAACTCGAGTGGAGACATCGACCCTTGGCGAGCCATGGCTATCTCCATTCGCATTTGATTCCTATAGTCTGGAGGCACATATTTCTTGGTCATCATGTACACCAATTGATGCCACTCGGTGACCCTTGTCCTATGGCGTCGGACGCAGTCATCCTCGAAGCGATGCCACCACACTCTCGCGGCTCCTCGAAAATTAAGTGTCGCGGCGTCGACATGCTCCTCAGGGGGCACTCGACAATATCGAAGTGTGTACTTTGTAGCCTGCACCCATTCAAGAAAAACAGAGGGGTTGTATTCACCATAAAAATGCTCGATTTTTACCTTGACTTGGTGTCGTTGGAATCGAGGCTGGGCAGGTGCTTGGTTGAACGCGTTGTTTGGCGCGGCGTCGTAGAGAGGGTTCTCAAAGGCACGCACTCCATGTGGTCTATCGTGTCCAACCTGGCGTCTATCGCGGTCTTGGCGATCTTCGCGGACGTACTCATCCCTTGGCGCGTAGGCATCATCGCGTTGACGTCTTCGCGGCTGGGCATCGTAGTTGTCGCGTCGAATGTCTCTGGGCATAACATCACGGCGCTCACCGCCAATGTCATGAACGCGTTCTCCTTGTGGCTGGAGACACGGTAGAGGTATCCAATCCGAAGGGTGATCCTGCAATTCAAGTGGATCTCCAAGAGGGGGGTGACAAAAATTAGGGTTGACCATACCTGAGTCCTCGATCTCTTCGTCGTCATACTCGTCGAAGTCGTCGCGGACATTGGGTGTGATCGACGCGTAGCCATCAGATCCGTAACGCGGCGTTCGAACACTCTGGTGTCAAAGGTGATCGCGTACATCATGGCTCCATGGCTGGGTAGTTGGTGTCCTCAAGTTGGTCTCATCGCGTCGCGTATGCCCACTTGGTCGGCGATTGGGTCTCCTTGGCGTCGCGTCGGCTGGCTTGGCTCGGCGAGGGCGGCCTTCGCGTGGCGCGGAGTCCGGTATGCGTCTCTGGGTTCTCCTAGAGGCATAGCGATCATCAAAGTTGTATGGTTCAGAATACTCACCTTGAGTGTCCCCGGCGTCGCGTCGCGGTCGTAGTCGGAGCCGTTGTCGAAGCCAGCGGGTGTGGCTCTAGGGACGTAGCGGTCCGCATGCGAAGCGAAGCCTTGGCGACTCTCGATGACACTCTGCATACGATTGAGTTGCGGTTGGTAATGAGACGTCGACGGCATGATTCCTTTGCCTTTGTCGACTCTTGTCTTTGATGGACCTGCGTCGGGGGCTCCAGGTTGAGCCGACGCGTCCATGGCACTCAGAGGAGTTGGAGTTGGCATGATGGGTGCCACGCGTTTTTGTGCTCTTAAGGCTGCATTCTCTTGTCGAAGAGCTTGAATCAATTGTTGCTCCTCGGACAGCTCAAGGAGTGGTTCGTGTTGTAGGGGGTCGAGAGGTGGTTGGTCTTGTTGCACCAACGGCGGTTGTTGGGGGTTGGTGTTGTCAACATCGCATTCGTCTTCACTGTGTCCAATCGACATGGTACCTATAACAAGACGGCCAGACATGGGAGTAAAAACAAACCAAAAGACAACAAAGAACAACAACCAAGCAAATCACTAGTCAAGTCACAAAGTTCACGTAGGTAGGGCTAGTTTGGGCTTGCCGTGAGGGCGGCTTGGCTTGACAAGAGATGGTGTATCAAGCAAGTTGCAATCAAACAAACAAGAACAAATTGAAACCCTAAAACAAACGTAAACAAAGCAACCTAATAAGCAAGAAAGTACCTTCTAGGAAGCTTGACCTAGACGGTGGAGAGGTTGAAAAGATGAGCTTAGACCGAGAGTGGGTTAGGGTTGCCTTATTTTGGCTTTCCCTAACTTTGGAAACTTTTTTTTTTGTTTGAATATCTTTTGGATTTTTTTTTAATATCCGAACTCTTATTATTTGATCTCTTCAGATTTGCAAAAGGAAACAAAAAAAAATCGGTCTAAGTAACAAGAATATCACAAGTGTGATCTTAGATATAGGACAGAGAAGATAAGATTTGATATTATATCTTACAAGGAAATTCGGTTAACTTAACTAAAAAGGAAACTCTAGCAAACAAGGAAACTCTATCCACGTGTGAAATAAGGAAACAAACTATTCTAGCATGCAAGATAACAAATTACCTAACACACCAAAAATTAGGGAACAAGGAAAAAAATAAATTCCGGCCAAGGTATTACCTTGTAGAAACCGAATAGGTGAGCAAAGATGGAAAATTTATGGTTTTTCGCGATATCTCAGTAAAGCAAACGATGGGGGTCAAGAAAAAATTGTTAACAAAATGCAAACTTGAGTTCGTGACTTACAAGACTGTTGGGCTTTGATACCAGTTGATGTGTTCTTGCCTCCGATGACAAACCAATTGTCAAAAGGTGGCGTCTTGGGTGAGAAGTCACGTGATGAACGTCTCGACAGTGAAAGAGGTGGTGAACGCGGTGGTGAACGCGATGATGGGGTGACGGGATAGCGGTGGCGGAAGCTGTTTGATGAGGGATAGGTGAATTGAAGAGACAAGTCTTTGGGTGTCGTAGCGTCGACTGTGGAGGAAGGGAGATGCGAAGGAAGACTTGGCTTGAAAGATCAAGCGGTTGCCGTAGCGTCGGCGGCGGAGGGAATGGGGATGCGACAATAGAGGGTGACGTCCGATCAAGGGAAGGAGGATAAACACTCGACTTGAAACCTTGATTAAAATTGAATGTGAGAAAATAACAAGAACAAGGGAGGCTTTAAATAGCCAATGTATCTCGGCCAAGACCTAATGGGCTTGGGCCGAAACGAGCCTAAGGTCTAGCCCATGCAAGCATGCAAAAGGCACAAACCCTAAAAGATAGAAAGACTATAAAAGGAAACTATCTAAAACACGCAGGAAATACTAAATATAGAAAATGTCTCAAAACTATGAAAACGACGCGTTGAATGAGTACAAACACCGCGAGGAACATCGACTAAGGGTCGATGGCCTCGCGAGTGGGTGCACGCGATGTTATCTCTGAAGAACGCGTTGTTTCATTGCCGATGGTGGAGAGGAC
Organism: Rheum nobile; assembly: GCA_027886185.1. Taxonomy (NCBI): domain Eukaryota; kingdom Viridiplantae; phylum Streptophyta; class Magnoliopsida; order Caryophyllales; family Polygonaceae; genus Rheum; species Rheum nobile. The sequence goes on from WOAB01000065.1 coordinate 1,510,899, forward strand.
GACGAGTCTTGGGTTTTCGTCTGGGCTTCCTTGGCTAGCGACGACGCGTGCGACAAGTGACGCAACGGCGGCGGCGATGGCTTTGGACCTAGACCTTGTTACTGGGCCCTCTGAGCGATGGCTCATGGCTTCTTCCTCGTCTTGGGCCGTCATGGGAGGCAGGGTCACATCAGGACGCCACCTAGTTGCGCCCAAAGGGTTCATTTTGTGAGAGAGATTCAAGTTTGGCATTTTTTGGGTTTAAGGTTATGGGTTTAAGGTTTAGGGTTTAGAGTTTAGGGTTTATTGAAGATTTACCATTTTCGGCTAAAACGACTCTTTCGTCTGAAGTACCCCCAAATATTCCACACATAAGTTCTTGAAACATTCGGGCCATATATACTTATTGAATATCCTTTATGCGGATTAGGGTCATAAATAACCTCCAATATCTAGACATCGACCGAATATTTTGCTAAATTGCTTCGAACCTTAAAAGGTATGATGGTGGTTGGGGCAATTCAACGCCGATAGGCGCTCGTTAGGATAACTGGATTTTTTCGCCTTATGACATAACTATAGTATATAACTATGGAATATAACCGTAGTATATAACTATAGGATCTAACCATAGTATATAACTATAGAATATAACCATAGTATATAACTATAGGATATAACCATAGTATATAACTATAGGATATAACCATAATATATAACTATAGGATATAATCATAATATATAACTATAGGATATAATCATAGTATATAATATAGGATATAATCATAGACTCATAGTATATAACTATAGGATATAATCATAGTATATAATATAGGATATAATCATAGTATATAACTATAGGATGTAATCATAGTATATAACTATAGGATATAATCATAGTATGTATTTATAAGATATAACCATAATATATAACTATAAGATATAACCCCAAACCCTAAACCCTCCTAAGACCCTAAAAAACACTAGAAACCTATGGGCGCAACTAGGTGGCATCCAAAGGGTATATTCTAGATACCCTTGGGGCGCAACTAGGTGGCGCCCAAAAGCTGTATAGGGTTTTGTTTTGGGATTTAGGGTTGGTTTAGGATTTAGGGTTTATTGAAGATTTACCATTTTCGCCTAAAACTGGGATTCGTTATTCATCTGGTCCACCACTACTACATAATAGGGCAAATAGCCCGGGCGTGTAAGGGTATATAACCTGGATCCGGTCTGGGTTAAAGAGTTATACCACATTTGATAGGGGTCAAATAACCCGGACCTAAAATCGGCACGCCCGGGTTATTTGCCTCCCCAAAATTTTCCGCAATCTTTTAAGATCCGGGTTATTTGGGCAACAAATAACCCGAATATTAGCATATCCGGGTTATTTGAAATACCCTAATAACCCGGATATTTGCAGATCCGGGTTATTTGCTAAACCAATATATCCGGGTTATTTTAATGGGCAAATACACCGGTTAGATATATATCCGGGTTATTAGACCTAACCAAAAATACACCGGATTTAACTAGTCCAGGTTATTTGATTTCGAATTTTTGAAAAATCAAAGAAATATATCTCGTATATGTATGTCCGAGTTATTTCTGTGTTATTTATATCCGTGTTATTTAGTTGAGACACCATAGCCTCTACAAATGACATTTTAGGCACCTGTCCCAATTATACATAATAATTAACAACATTCTCAAACTCAACATCAAAATAACATACGTTTTTTGCATTATCCAACTACGTCACTAACCACACAAGTCATTCACAAAATCAATGTCGCAACTACAAATAACTAAGACAATATAAGTCATTGCCAACTCCATGTCACAACTACAAATAGCTAAGACAATATATGTCATTTCCAACTCAATGTCACAACTAGAAATAACCAAAATATACCTAAGTCAATAGCTAATAATACTCCTTGTTTTGCGCATCACAACTTTGATTCATAACTTCCGTCAGCCACTATTTTAGTCTTCCACCTGTAAGTGTTGCAAATTGCATATATTAGGCATTGTATAAAACTAATTAACAAAATCAATCAAATGCAAACTATACTTAACAAGATCAACCAAGAGAATATTGATGACATGACTTTGTCCAACCATATAAAAAAACTCCGCCCTCTCTTGTCTCCATAACACTTGACCAAAGCATCAACACATGCATGGAGGTCTTTCGACAACACTAAGATGGACAAAGGTACCGGTGGGATGCTAAATCTAGAAAATGCACAAGGAATCATAAAAAAATCTATAAAGCAGCTACACTGAAGGTACTGCAATGACTCAATGAAAGAAATAGCTTTATATCATACTTACAGAGTTTGATTTCATTAGCTTCAATGAATTTTCTGGCTTCTGAACTTCAGCTCGTCTCCATCGTTCATACAAGAAGTAAAACTTTACTACTTCATATCCAGGACTTGTAGCTCTCTTCTCCAACAACTCAATAATTTCTTTAGGAGGTGTACAAGGGCCAAGCCTAAATTGGTATATGGCTTCTGTTTTGGGGCAAAAAGATCAACCAACCTAAATCGCCTTAGACGGGGTAACGAGTCGATCAAATAGAATACAAGAAATCCAAACCAAATGAACAATCAACTACATGCGAAATACAAGCAAGATTATGCAATGATTTATTGATTATATGATGATAAGAATGAGACAAAGTATAACTTATCCTCTAGATGCAAAAGATCGGGTCTTGTCTGATCGGCTGATCTAGCATCCGATCCTTGATGGTCGAATGTTATTGCCAAAAAAGCTAAACGAGAGCAAGTAGATTTAATAATCCTTTTGAGAGTTGAGATAATGTGTATCGCTGTGACTTTTGTCGTCGTCCCTTCTTTTGCCTTTTCGTGCTCTATTTATGGGATCTCTTTCTTTGTCGGTCTTGTTACCGTTTGCATGGGATCTTTTCCTTTTACTTCTCAGCATAATCCTTGGGATTTTATCATTAATGAGGCTTCTAATTTTGTGCTTGAATTGGCTGCCGTTTGCTGAAGATCAAGCAGCTATGGTTTGGGCGAGATTTTCGGGATCGGTCGAGTTTGTGCATTGATTGTGCATCCGATGCTCCTTTTTGAACTCCTTGGCCCATTTCTTTGGGTGAGGCGGCCCAGTCTGTTAGGCTTGTCCTATCAAAACATTATGGGCCCAACAATATCCCCAAGTCGTTTTGGGCTCATGGCAGCTAAGGGCGGGAATCAATACAACTTCTAACCTGTACGATCTCCACCATCTGTTTTAGCACGACAGGCGAGGGTCGACGTGGCGACGAGCGTGCGGCATGATGGGACAACCTAGGCTTCTAGCCTTCCCTCCATAAATTCAAAGTAAATCGGTGGGCTTTCTTCATCTTATTTCTTCCGACTTTCTATGTTTCTTGCTTTGGTAAGTTTTCATAAGTCGAACATTACTCCCGGCATAAACCTTGTTTTTGTCGGGAGTAATGTTCGACTGACGTAATAGATTGGTGACTGCTTGCCGTCTTCTTCCCTGGCCAGCATTGCGCTCACTGCAGACTCCGACACCGCCAGGTACAATAGTAGAGGCTCGTCGTCTTTAGGTTTTGCTAGTAGTAGGGGGCTGGCCAGGTATTTCTTCAGATCTTGAAATGCCACCTCGTGTTCTTCTGTCCATTGGAAGGACTTGTTCTTTCTTAGAGCATCGTGGAAAGGTTTGCATTTGTCTGACGACGTCGAAATGAACATGTTTAAAGCTGTTATCCGACCTGTCAGCTTTTGTACGTCCTTGATGCACTGAGGAGACCGAAGGTTGATGATGGCCTTGACTTGTTCTGGGCTAGCCTCTATTCCTCTTTGGGTTACCATGTACCCCAAGAATTTTCCTGACGACACTCCGAAAGAGCATTTCATAGGATTTAGTTTCATGTTATATCTTTTTAGTACCTCGAAACTGTCACGGAGGTGATCGATGTGGTCTTTCTTTTTTTTTGACTTGACCAGCATGTCATCTATGTAGACTTCCATTGTGTCCCCAATTTGATCTTTGAACATCTTGTTGACTAGTCGTTGATACGTAGCCCCTGCATTTTTTAGTCCGAAGGGCATCACTTTATAACAATAAATACCTTGATTTGTGACAAATGTCGTTTTCTCTTGGTCTTCTGGTTCCATGAGGATCTGATTGTAACCACTGAACATATCCATGAAGGATAGCATTTCGTGTCCTGCTGTCGCGTCGACCATGGCGTCGATGTGAGGAAGTGGGAAGGAATCCTTGGGACATGCTTTGTTAAGGTCAGTGAAGTCGATGCAGACTCTCCATTTGCCGTTCTTCTTTTGGACCACAACCACGTTGGCTAGCCAGTCGGGGTAGTAGACTTCTCTTATTTTTCCTGTTTCTAGCAGGCTTCTGACTTCGTCGTCGACGATCTTGTTCCGCTCGGGGGCGAATTTCCTGCGCTTTTGCTTCACAGAAGGGTGATATGGATCTACATTTAATTTATGAGTAATGACATTTGGAGATATTCCGACCATGTCTTCATGCGACCATGCGAAGCAGTCACCATTAGACCGGAGAAAATCCAATATTTGTCGTCTGGTCGAGTCATCCAGATCTGACCCGACCCTTACCGTTTGGTTTGGCTTTGAAGGATCTAGTGCAATCTCATCGAGTTTTTCCATTTCTGGTTCGATGTATCGACTGGGTCCTTCATCGAACTGTGTTTGCTATGCGATCTTTGGTTCGACCGCGCTCTTCATGGAGGCGACGTAGCATTCTCTGGCCATCCTTTGGTCACCCTTGATCCCTTGAACTCCCCACTTGGTAGGGAACTTGATGGTCTGATGGTACGTTAAGGGTACCGCCTTCATTGCGTGTATCCAAGGCCTGCCAAGAATGCAGTTGTAGGGAGATGGACAGTCTAGGACTAGGAATTTTACCTGCTGGTTTACTCCTCCGGCGTATGTCATAAGGACGATTTTGCCGATAGTGTGCTTGACTTCGCCGCTGAACCCGAACAAGGGATTTGATTTCTTGAGAAGATCATCTTTGCTCAGACCCATCTCTTTGAGGGCGTCGAAGGTCAAGAGGTTGGTCGAACTTCCTGTGTCGATTAGTACTCTACGTATCAAACAGTTTCCAATAGATAAAGAGATTACCAGACCGTCATGATGATCTCCCGACTCGTCAGCGTCGGATTCGTCAAAGGTGACCGTTGGGAGGTTAGAGGCCTTGGGTCGTCTGAACTCTAGTATCTCGGGTTTGTTCCCTTTGCTTTCTCTTGCATGCCTTTTTGCCACAGAGTACGTGTTTCCACATACGTCCGAGCCTCCTGAAATAGTATTGATGACCTTTGTATGGATAGGAGATGGGGGTTTGTCGTGTTTTACCTGATCTCGTCGTTCCATGGTGGCTTTGGCTCGCTCCGAGATCACATCGCGCAAGAGACCTTGCGCAAGTAACCTAGCGACCTCTTTGCGCAATGTGATGCATTCATCCGTCGAGTGACCGTGGTCGCCATGGAATTCACACCACCTGTTCATGTCCTTCTTGACGTCCGGTCTGTCGTTCTTTCGGGGCCATCTTACTTCTTTTCCATATTTATCGAAACTTTTGACGAGTTCCGACACAGAAACGTTGAAGTTGTAAGACTGAACCCTGGGAGGCAACGTCGGACCATCTTTCCAGTCTTGAGACCTGTCTTGAAAGGAGTTTACTTGACTTTGCTCGTTCCGACCACGGGGATACGGATGATGACGTCTGTCTCGGCGATTGTCGGAAGAGGATTTGCGATCGGAGTGGTCGGGCCCATGGGACGCCTTTCGCGATTCACAATCTTCTTCCAAGCACACCTTAACCATGGTTTTGGCTTGGACATCTTCGAAGCTTCTTCACGGGTACTTGGTGATCTCATTATAGAGATTGCTGTCTTTGATCAAACCTTGTCTGAAGGCTTCGATGGAGGTGGTGACATCGCAATGGGGGATCGCGACCTTTTCCTTGTTATACCTGTTAAGATAGCTTCGGAGAGGTTCGTTACCTTTGGGTGATTCGATAGAGATCGCTTGACTGCCTTTCGAGTCTCCGACTACTGGCGAATTGGACTTTAAAGGAATTGACCAGGTCTACAAACGAGGTGATCGTACCCTGAGGTAAACGCATAAACCAAGTTAGTGCAGGACCCGCGAGAGTAGTGCCAAAGCTTTTGCACATGACAGCCTCGCGGCCCTCCCTTGGAACAGATACAATCATTAATTTTTGCTTATAGAGAGAGATATGATTGTCTGGATCGTTGGTGTCGTCGAAGTTCGTCATGCTAGGAAGGCTGAACTTCTTAGGGATCTCGACTCTGGCGATTTTTTCGATGAACGGAGACTCTTCGTATCCGTCCGACGCTTCCTTCTTGATTGGCTGCGGAACTCTGGGAATTCTAGCGATGCGATCGTCGAGCGCCTTCATATGCTGACTAACCGTTTGTTGGACGAGAGCCATGATATCAGGAGGATTGGTAACCTGTGGTTCATGGATTCAGATCCCATCAATATATTCGGGACGTCGGACCCTTGGGGGAGTCTGCTCGACGCTATCCATGTTGAGGCGTGTATGGACGCTGCTATGGACGGGCACTTGTCTAGGGCAGCCAGAGCTTTGGTCTTCTGACGTTGCTGGGCGAGGTCATCTTGGAGGGTGGTCATTTTTTGGGCGAGCTCTTGGAGTTGGTTCAGAGTTGGATTTCCGGTTGTGTTTCCTTGAGTTTGGGAGTCGTCTTCGAGGTGTGATCCCTCGACGTCGATAGGTAGATTGACAGTCATGGTTGGAGGATTTATGAGATGGTGATTAGCTAGTTGCCCCACGGTGGGCGCCAAATTGTTTTGGGGCAAAAAGATCAACCAACCTAAATTGCCTTAGATGGGGTAACGAGTCGATCAGATAGAATACAAGAAATCCAAACCAAATGAACAATCAACTACGTGCGAAATAGAAGCAAGATTATGCGATGATTTATCAATTATATGATGATAAGAATGAGACAAAGTATAGCTTATCCTCTAGATGCAAAAGATCGGGTCTTGTCTGACCGGCTGATCTAGCGTCTCATCCTTTATGGTCGAATGTTATTGCCAAAAAAGCTAAACGAGAGCAAGTAGATTTAATAAGCCTTTTGAGAGTTGAGATAATGTGTATCGTTGTGACTTTTGTCGTCCCTTCTTTTGCCTTTTCGTGCCCTATTTATGGGATCTCTTTCTTTGTCGGTCTTGTTACCGTTTGCATGGGATCTTTTCCTTTTACTTCTCAGCATAATCCTTGGGATTTTATCATTAATAAGGCTTCTAATTTTGCGCTTGAATTGGCTGCCGTTTGCTGAAGATCAAGCAGTTATGGTTTGGGCGAGATTTTCGAGATCGGTCGAGTTTGTGCATTGATTGAGCATCCGACACTCCTTTTCGAACTCCTTGGCCCATTTCTTTGGGTGAGGCGGCCCAGTTTGTTAGGCTTGGCCTATCAAAACATTCTGGGCCCAACAGCTTCTACAATCCCAGCAACACACCGTCTTGTTGCATGAATGATGTTAGTCTTGTTTTTTTTGCATTTTGTGCATGCCATTCCAATAACTCTTCTTGTGCGATGTTGACCTATAAATTTACAAGAATAAATGATTTCCAGCTATGACTTGTACAAATCCAGTATCATATGAACTGAAGAGTAGTAACCATCACACCGTACACTAGGATACAATCAGTAACCAATATCATATGATGTTAAGAACATTGATCATGTTAATTCTAGGATACAATCAGTAATCAGTATCTGAACTAAGTACTTAGATATGCTGGTAGTTTACTAGTTTCCAATGAAACTAAGATACACTTAAACCTCCTAGTCGTACTCCTTGGCACATGGTGTTCGGAATATCATCAATACACTTAGTTGCTATGCATTCATTCATTATAATTGTTCTAACCATTACAATCACATCAATACAACATGGAGAAGATTGATTACGATGATAACAAACTCAAAACCTTAATAGCACCAACCAAAAGAATTTAAATACCAAACAAAATACCCTTAAACATTAGAACACCAAACCAGAATTTCTCAATAAAGTATCCACCCCTTGGCTTCTCATTAAAAAACCTAGTGCGTTTGAAAAAAAATCATAAACCTTGTACTTTTCCCATCTATTTTCATAGGCCGTTTAGGCTTCATGAGTAATGATAGTCCATTTTATAAGTTGGCCTAACCCATTACATATGAGATTCTGCCACCAGGTCTTATTTTCAAAAACGGTTGTTGGAAACATTTAAGAGTAGGACTGGGGATGGTGTACTAGTTACAATTTATATTCTGACATTCTAGCACCAAATCATATTATTCCATCTCGTTTATTACAATGTGTAACTCACACCTATCACCAAAAAATGGAGATAAGAATATTAAACATATATAATTAAGGCAATAAATAGCAAAAGTTATAAAGATAAAGCTCTTGGGTGTTGTTGATGATTCTTGATATCATGTCATATGCGCTTTCAATTTGTTCTAAAGGATAATTGAATATAATGTGCAGAAGTTTCAAAAGATAGAAACAATAGTTAAAGTTGAAGTTAGTGCAAAAATAGTAAGTTATAAATAATTTCTTCACCTAAAACCACTGTGGAATTGGCCTATTTTCATAATGATTTCTTTTTTGTAGTCGGCAGAATTATGAAACTTAGCTAGCCAATAACTATGTTTTACAAGAAACATAATTATTCAAAGTCCTTAACTGTTGGTGGCCATGATTTGAAAATTTGGAATGAGTATGTCTTGAAACCCATATTACCTCTTATACAGCCAAACAATGGAAACTGCAAGTCTGGATTTAACAAAATCTAAGGACAACACACTTATCCGGCAAACCAACAGAACTCACCAAATTAAACACAGATCAAATCATTTAACCACTCCAGAAACTGACACACTCAATTGGTCCAACTAGGGTTTTCAGTGACTAGTTTACACGATTCTCATGAAAAGAAAGAATCGCAAAATTTGAAGAAGAAAATACTGAAATGCTTAATGCAGACTCACGTGGTGTAATTAGGTAAAAATGAATCATACAAGCCTGTTTGGGGATTTCTTCATTTCTTCCACCACTGCTTTGGTTGTTGCAAATCTGAATTTGTCAAACAATGATATCAGGAATCCACCTCAAGGATTTGAAGTATAAAACTGTGAAACATTAAATCTTTAAATCCCACGATTAAATTAAACCAACATTAGACGAACTACCTTCAAATATAAGCCTTGTTTTCAACTCTATCCAGCCAGTCACTGACGAAATCAAATGACTAGCAGATTTTATTCTAAATGTAAGTTGCATCAGGCAAGTCTTATCTTAATTTATGTTTCCTGAATTCATAATGCTCGTCTTCTCAAGTCACAAACAGGCTTGTATGATTCATTTTTACCTAAACAGACTCATCCGCAAGCTTTTCCTTCGTTTGTTTAGGTTTGAAATGCGAGCCTTCACAAAACCATTCAATAGACAACTCATGAAAGGAAAAACAAGGGAAGTTTACAAGTTCGTGCACAAATACAATAAATTAGATCTGAACCTGAGCAGCGAGGACGACAGTGGTGGCCTTGTCGGATCCTCCTTTTGCAAAAAAACTCACCAATTTGGTATGGTCAGTACTATCTTCCATGGACGATGTCGCCATGATTAGAGCCCGACCTTTCGTCCTTTCTTTCTGCTTACACTTCCATGGGATGCCTGAGAGTTATCGTTGAAATTAGGTTTAGGTTTGAAGATTGGAGTTGACTGCAGGGGTTGAAATTGGGGGCAACGAACTAGCGGGGATGACGAAGAGATAGTAGCCATTCTTTAGATTTGAGTGAAACCTGGACTCACATCTCCAATAGCTAAGTAGATCCAAGCCTGTGGTTATCTTCACCATCTTGCTTTTCTCGAACATCTTCACAAGAAGAATCATCACGATTACATGTCTCACCTTCGTTTTTAGCTCATCAAGCGAGCTGATCTTCATCCACTTCGGCCTCTCCCGAGGAGCCTTTCAGTTCGATATGAAAGGCAAATACAAAGAAGACAAATTCAACTCCAGATATGGATTAGACCTCATGGTCGTTGGCGTGGTGGTTGTAACACGGCTGGAGCAGAATGGTGGTTGTAACATCGGTGATACGTCATGGTGGCTGTAACAGCAGCGACAAGTGTGGTGGTTCATGATAGGGCTAGAGAGGTGTGATGGAGAGGAGAGGAGAGGAGGCGTGGATCCAATTTTGGGTTATGTGATGTGTCAGTTAGGTCAAAGGAATAGATGCGTCTCGAATATAATCCAGGCGTTTATATTTTGAGACCCACTAATCGAATATTAGATTTAGAAATAACCCGGACATTGGAACATTTAGGTTATTTGATGGCTTAACTCAGTCAAATAACCCGGATTATGTCGCGCTCGGATTATAAAATATAGAGCTCATTTTTTCACAGCTATATAACCCGCCATTTACATGACCGAGTTATTTTTTACGGGTTATTTCAGCAGTTCTGTAGTAGTGCATGAAGCCCAATTTTGCTTTGGCCCTTGATTTGAGCCTAATATGCTCGTCTTCAAATAGGCACGTTACCAACCCTAATACTCGTATATAAAAAGGCACGTTACCAACCCTAATACTCACATCAAGCGGCGCCGCACAAAGCTTCTTCTAGGGTTCGCCAACTCCAGATCCGCCGTGCAGAGGAGAAAACTCAACCCCGCGAGAGATTATTCAGCTTTTCGGTAATACTTTTCATCTTTTTTGGCTTTAGTTTTTGCAAGAGTTTATAGCTTGTAATACAATAATTCATAGTCCAGATCCGGGATACCAAGTTCATAGGAGAGGATGGCTTCGTCGTCCAGCAGTGCATAGGCTCTGGTTAGAATGTGCGAGTGCAATTTCCCGGTCGTCATGTACACTTGCGACAAACCCAATCACTACAAAAGAAGGTATCTCGCATGCAAGGATTACATCCCAATGGAGCGGGATGGTACAATGAGAGGGTGTCGTACCTTTAAGTGGCTTGATCCAGCGTATGACGACAATGTTGCCAAGATTATCAGAGAATTGGTGATGGAAAGAAATGAGCTTAAACAGCTAAACCAGACCCTTTCAGATTCAAATGTGAAGTTAAGAAAGTAGATATATTATCGGGGTTTTCAAATTGATGTTATAAGAAATTACCTTAGTTCGGTGCTTATTTCATTGCTTATTTCGAGTTCTATGTTTATTTTGAGTTTTATGCATGTTGATTTCCAAGTGTATGATTACATAAATTTGCAAATGTATGATTTCCAAGTTTATGATTTGCAAATGGTAAGATTATATTGCATTACAAGTCACACGATTTACCATTTTCGGCTAAAACGACTCTTTCGTCTGAAAAATCATGGCAGACCGAAGTACCCCAAAATATTCCACACATAAGTTATTGAAACATTCGGGCCATATATACGTACTGAATATCCTTTATGCGGATTAGGGTCAAAAATACTTCACACTACCCTATAATCTATGAAATCCTAAACCCCTAAACCCTAACCCTAAATCCTAAATAACCATAAAACAATTCCTCACACATCCCTTTGGGCGCAACATGGTTGCGCCCTAAACTTTGGGCGCCACCTAGTTGTGCCCAAAGGTCATTTCTTTGGGTGCAACATGGTTGCACCATGTACTAGTTTTTAATTAGAGTGATGGAATTGGACATCTTCTTTTTTTACTTTAAGACATCGCGGGAAAGCTAAAAAGATATATATCAGTCCTCAACAATCGACAATTTCTCTTGTTTGCTACTTTTTCTAACCATGTTTGACATTTGCTTCACCAAAATTCTTAATCCACTATAATAACCCTTGGCAATTGAAATTCAAATTCATTTCCCTAATATTCTCAACGTTTTCATCCCTCTCCAAAAATCATCAATGGCGGATCACATACCCATACCCAAAACAAAACCCCACACAATATTTTTATAATTAAGACTCGGTTTGGAAATCCATAATGTCATAGAGTCATACTTCAACGACGCGCGTAAATCCGCAATTCGAATTAACATCGAAGACGTATATACATAAAATGTCAATACAAAATCCATAATGTCAGCACAAAATCCATAATATCACTAAAAATCCATAATGTGAGCATAATGTCAGTAGCTACATCGAGTCGTCGCTGGACTCCGCATGAAAAGAAGCTATATCCTCGGCCCGGGTCCGCTCAGTCGTGGCCTTGGAAGACTCTCCTCTCTCATATATAGACGGGACACGTGCCACTCATCCTCGGTACTCTGCTGCTGCGGATGACTCGGTTGTAGGACCCGAGGACTGGGAAGATAGTTGTAACGCCCGGATAAGCGATTCAGCTACAGGAAGCTCGTCGCCGCATAGAATGGCCAGCATATGGTCCCATTTCGGACCGCCACCCCGGATCTGAATAATCTCTCGAGCAAATGCTATCGCCATGGCTACACCCTGCAAAAAAAAAATATATGTGATTTTCGAGAATAATAATAACAAATATTTATAGCAGAGAGATTGGTGGAGAAATGTGCTCTATGCACATCCACAACAGGAGGAGGACCTCGCACAATACGAGGCTGGACTCGTGTGAGGGGGCTCACATACGGATGTGAGATTTGGAGATACCAGTCCAGGTACTCGTCGTCCGTATCCCACGCTGGGACGGCCATCGGGCTCTCCAAAATGAATGGACATAGGTTCTCACTGAGCTTCTCCCAGCAGTCACATGCGCGAGCAAAAGTCAACTTGTACAGGGTGTTCCCACAAACTTGACCGGGCGTGAGGCGTACGACGGCTCTATGACATCCAAGGGCATGCTCTGTCGACGTCCAAACTGGCGCACGACCCGATCGGGCATGTACGGCTCCTTAATATCCAAGAAAGCGATCGTCCCTCGGTATGTGGAGGCCTTATAGGCACCAGCAAAATCTAGACTGTCATATGGCATCCACCATACCTGCAATGATAAAAAAGTACAATTGTGTAAACAGTTAATCATAGAGGAGATATAAATATAAAAAAATTAGGGTGCTTACATCCTCGGGCCGATACTCATCCAAAATACGCCTGTAATGTCGGTTGTTGTCGAGATCACGCAGTGCGGTGCGCTGGATATAATATCGAGCAGCGCGTCGCTCGTCATCGTCCATGCCAGGGAGGGGGTTAGGATTCCCCGAGAATTATATGAAGTACGTCCATATCGACATCTACATATGAAATAATATATTTGGTTAAAAAATAATTTTAAAAAATAAAATATTTAAATATTTAATAATTTGCGTTCAATTACCTGAAGCACATAAGTGCACCCCTCTATGCCTGCGACCTCCCCCCGAGAAGCCTCGCCAAGGTTCCTATACAACTAGGCAAGCACCCCGATCCCCCAAGCTGTGCCGATGACACGGTCCCAATCCTCGAACAACGGCAACGTCTTCAACAACAGCTGGTTCGTGGACTTATCCAAGAAAATGCTGCAAGACGTGGCATGCCATAGGTATCCCACCGCTATTGACTGGGGCTCATCGTCTTCCTCCTCTATCATGCGTAGCAGGTGCACAAAAAAATCATAGGCAGTAAGTCGACCCGTCCTAACCTCCGCCCGCATCTTCTTCTCCCGAACACCATACATATACCTGAACAGCTCCTAGCCCATCTTCTTCAGCTCGTCATCTGTACCTGCCAACGGTACGCGGCAGGGAAGCCCCTCTATGCTCAGCCCCAAGATCCTCTCCACGTCGTGAAGCGTGATCGTAATCTCGCCCCATGAAAAATGAAAGTTGTTCGTCTCAGGGTGCCATATCTCAACGAACGCTGCTATAAGAACGTGGTCGACCCTACCGAACTGAAAATCCTAGAGACCAGTCAATCCGGACTGCTCCGTAAGCCAAAACCAACTATCCTCAACCACCTCTCTAGGAATGTATCTCCTCTAGCCATAGAAGTCGGTCGAGCGAGTATAAGCCTTCAAACGTCGTACGAGGGCCGGTGCAGGCGGAGGAGGAGCGTGCCAAATCTGGTGCGCAATGTGAGTCCCGAAGCTCTGTAGCACCTCAAGCCCGTACGGGGCGGCCTCCACAGCAGGTGGAGCCTCGTCAGTGGGAGGGGGAATGGGCTATTGGGGGGAGGGAGGGGGAACGTGCTCCTGGGGGGTGGGAGGGACATCCTCCATAACGACATCGTCCAAATGAGGACCCTCGGCCGCATTCTCCTCTGTCTCAGCAAACGCATCCTCTATATGCGAATCGCCCATGTCACGGACGGGACTCTGCAGAGTCGGAGGTGAACACACGTCAAGAGATGGAACTACTTTTGAAGGAGGAGGATCCGCTAACGGAGCGGGATCCTTCGGGATTCTACTCTTGCGCTTACGACCACGTAGGGTGGGGGGGGGGGGTTAGGAGGTTTCTGCGCTTATGACCAGAAGTTGTCACGGGTCGAGATTCCACCCCACGACCCCCACGACCCCCCCGCATCTTTCCTTTGATCCTCGCGACTACATCTTGTTTTATTCAAATTATAATTTTTTATTTATTTTACGGAGATGTTTTAAAATATAACCAATTGGTACTATTTATCCGCACTTATTCTAATATTCCATTAGACTAAATTTTTGAATTCAAATATTTGTCCCAAATTACCTAAATTATTCGTATTACTTCACTATTCTTATCTAATTTTAAAAAATCCGTTAATTTCATCTCTACTCTGATTTATTTTTACCAACTACTATAAAATTCGTTAATTTTTATCTAAAATTCTAATTTAAACAAATTTCTAATTGCTTTAAAATTAAAATTCATTTTTACCTAAAATTCTAATTTAATTTAAAATAAAGTTCTAATTTATCTAATTCAAATTTTATTTAATTTAAAAAATCCTTTAATTTCAACAAAGTTCTAATTTATTTCGACTAACATTCTAATTTGTCTAATTTAATCAAATTTCTAATTGCTATAAAATTACAATTCATTTTTACCCAAAATTCTAAATTAAATAAAATTCTAATTTAGATTTTTGCAACAATACTATTTACCTATTTTAATTTATTTAAAATTCTAACTATTCTTATAAATAAACTAATATAATTATAAATTAAATAAATACAATAATTTAATTTAATTTTAAAATTTAAAACAAACGGAAAATGTACCTCGGCCAGTTCTCAACAGACATATTTCTGTGGCCGTCGTGATGGGCTCGCCTCTCGCACTCGCGCCACCGCCTCAACACCGACGGTTACCGCCACCTCCAATGCATTATTGGACGCCACCTCTGCTTGCGCCCTCGTCGACGTACCCACCTCCGCCGCACCGACCACCGAGTGCTCCTTCGGCGCCGCCATGTTCTCCTCCAAAGCCGCCGCTCCAGCCGCCGATTACTCCTCTGGCGCCGCCGCTCCATCCGCCGATTGTTCCTCTGGCGCCGCCACTCCAGCCGGGATCTCGCCGCTGCTCACCGCCGACTCTCCTCCGGCATCCCGCACCGGCTCCGCCGCCTGAAGCTCTCCGGCTGTGACACCCTCCACTGCCAGATTTGGATTATTCCAGATCTGGCCGTTGTGAGTCCCTCCGCCGCCTTTAGTCCCTCCTCCGCCGTGCATCCCTCCGCCGTCGGTACTCCCTCTGCTTGCACTGTCGTATGCTCTATTGCCGCCGCCGAAAATGGAGAAAGAGGAGAGGATTAGGTCAGGGGGAAGAGATAGGGGCGCGTCTATATAGCGCCCTCTTGGGCGCTACATAGATGCGCCCAACATTTTAACCTGCCCAAAGGGAGTCATTTTTTGTTTTGTTTTGTTAAATTAAACCGGTTTATATAAACCGATTTATATAAACCGGGTTAGGATCTAGGCGCTACCATGTAGCGTCCAGATCCTTTTATTTAAAAAAAAAACATGGGTGCCATTTGGTTGCGCCTAATGAATTTTTATTTTGGCACAACCAAGTGGCGCCCATAATATGGTACGAGGAATAAAAAAAGCGGTGCAAAGATGGTTCCCGTTATAAAAGGTGAATACAATTGATTAATGTTGATAGATTCTACACAAACAGGCTTTTTACATGACTTTGGTGTACGTGGATTTGGACTAGATTCATAGCATCATTGTTTACATGATTTTGTGTATAATTTGGATCGGATGTGTGACAAAATTGTATTGGTTTTTTTAGTGTGTATCTATAGACATATATTAACAAGTTAAAATATGAAATTATTTTCAAAATATTTTCTAAAAGAGAATAGGTAAATCCTTAATAAAAAAATAAATTAATGGCTAAATAATTTATTGTTAAAAATAGTGTTTTTAGAGTGTGTCACACTAGAAAAAAACCATATTCATATTTCTAAATAAGACACACGTTAGATACAGCTATAATCAATTGATGTTATTAGTTACTAGTCCATAACCCGTGCCATGTATGGTATATTTCTATTAAAGTGTTGTTTTAGTATACATTTAATATCATTTTTACGTATATATCTAATAAAATTGTATTATATTAATATAAACTATAGAAAGTTTGTATATATTTTATTAAAAAATATTAATTATGTACTCATAATATTAGTAAAAATGAAGAAAATTTGAACAATATTGTTCACATATATCATAATAAAGTTGTAGAAACTTAAAAAAAAATGATATGCTGAAGTGATATATTATCACATCAACATATAATATTAGAAGATATATAATTGAACATACAAAAAAGTAAAATATTTAGTGAAAAATATGGGTAAGCTTTTTTTGGTGAGAATGATCTTTTTGATTAAAAATCGTGTTTCATCAATTCAATATAAACAATTATAAAATTTTATATAACAATTAATAATTAAACTTTTAATAAATGTAAATAATATCTAAAATTTTCAAATTCATCGATTTATTTCAATGAACATTTGTATTAGCTTTGAGTGATCTTTGTTGAGCAATGAGCTTCTGAATGTTGACGTTGGTTAAATTTGCTCAATGCTTAAAAACAATTGTTGTTCAAGGAAATATAAGCAACTTAAGAACACAAACAAAACAATTGATATCATGAACAATAAACATATTTATCACATCAATTAAGTAAATAATATTTAAATTTAAAACTTTGGTTTGATGTTTATAATAAAAATAATACCCGAAACACTATAAAAATCTTGAAAATTTGCTAAAAGAAGTGACTAACGTATAAATAATGAAGAAAAACTACAATTTTACATGCCAAAAAAGCTTATTATGATTAAGATGAATTGAGAAATAAATAATTTGATTGTGTTATGAAAAGAAAGTACAATATTAATCATAAGTTGTATATAGCTAAATTTGTGAGTATATTTATATACACGGGATTTTGGATGCATGGTTTTCGATCCAACTCATTTGATTCACTTTCTCTTTCATCGTATGGAATTGATGAGATCGTGAAAACAAAAATACATAATCAATTATAAATAGAAAAAATGTATTTGATGTGTTACATTATTAGTATAAGTTATTTTATAGTTAGCTTGGTTTAAATTTACTTGAACGTACAAAATTTAATTTCCATAACGTTAGTTGAAGCTCAACATATGACTTGATAAAAATCGTGAAATTGTAGTCGTATAAAAAAAAGCTAATTAAAATATTAGTGTATTAATAATTAATAATGAGATTTGAACTAATCAAATCAAATCAAACACATTTTGCTTAATTAAATAATATTACAATGTAAGTAAAAAGTCAATTTGTTATGGGCACACATTTATTTATTAAAAATTTTCTATGTAATTTGATATAATAACAAATTAAAAAAAACAAAAAATCATACTCTTGCACATAAATAAAGTGGGCCCAAAAGCGTTATGGTGACTCGAAAGAGGATGAATTTAGTATGTATATAGATTATATTGAAATATTATTATTTAACAAACTAGATACTTAAAATATGAAATATGTTTATTTGATTATAAATATATATACTTGTTATAATATATTTTTTTAATAAAAATAATAAATTTATAACTTTGAACTATAAAGTGAAATAAGTCTTGACAATAATTTTGAAAACAACATTTGGGAAAGTGTTGACAATAATTTTGAAGACAAAATTTGGGGAAACAAAGTTCATATATATGTAGTATGCAACACAAAATTTGGCAAAGTGTTAACAATAATTTTGAAGACAATTATGATATGACTTTTTTAACAATTTCATGTAATCCATAAAACTTTTCTTGATAATTTTCATATGCTCATACTTGAAAATATATTAATTATCATCTAATCATGAACAATCATTGAATGATGAAATTATAATTTAAAAATCTATGATTTTGGCTCAATGTTAATATTAGAGATTGGTTACGAATATTATTAATCAGTTCCACAAAAAATAGTATATGATTATTTGATTCGATTTGTTAGCGTTTTTAATATATATTAGAGTGTGATTTTAAAACATGATCAAACTTAATACTTTGTCATTCTCATAACTAAAAGTTCATCTTTTTTCAAAAATAAATCAAATCAAATATTGAAGAATTTAATATTTATTTAATTTCTTTTTATAAAGAACATAATAATTTATATTAAAAGAGTGGTGTTTTAACTGATTTGTAGCAATATTGTTTTTAACAAAATAGATAATTAAACTATGAAATATGTTTACATGATTATAAATAAATATATATATTTTTTATAATATATTTTTTAATAAAAGTGATAAATTTATAAGTTTGAACTATAGAGTTAAATAAGTCTTAACAATAATTTTGAATTTTTTTTGGGGAAAGTGTTAACAATAATTTTGAATAAAAAATTTGGAAAAAAAAACGTTCATACAAAATTTGGGAAAAAAGCAGTCTTAACAATAATAATAAAAAACAAAATTTGGGAAAGTGTTAACAATAATTTTGAATACAAAATTTGGGGAAAAAAACGTTCAAAATTTGGGAAAGTGTTAATAATAATTTTGCATCCAAATCAAAAAAACATTATATGCTAATTAATAATTATCGTTTAAATTTGAAATTTTATTTTGTTGAGATTTGTTGTGTTAAGATTTGATATGGTTGTTTTAACATTAATATAAATAAATTAAAATATATTGTTAATAAAAAAAAGTGGATTAACCACAAATTGACACTTAAGATTTGTGGTGCCGGAATGAATATGGTGATTCTAAATTCCTTTGCTTTAATATATATATATATATATAGATTATTTGAATCAGTAAGATTTAGGTTTAGTTAAGTGTCTTAATATGATAATTTAAAAAATGCAATCCATTACAATCTATTATGCTGAATCAGACAATTCTATTTATTAATAAAAATAATCAAATTGGATGTGTTATTAAAGTTGTACGAATCTATAATAAATTAAAACTTAGCTTTTTTAAACAATAAATGCCACTATTTAATTAACCATGTAGAATATTTTTAAGAATGTAGAAGTTGTATATATTGACATATTTATAAGTTTTTTGTTATAGAATAAAATATATAGAATAAAATCTATAGACTTTAGTATGCTAATTTAAAAAATTTAGGCCAAAAAATATAAGTAAATAGTATTTCTTATTAATATGCAATAATAAAGAAAAAATAAAGTAATATTATAATTATAAATTAGAAAAATAATTTTAGAATAAAATATGTTAAGTATTTTTTATAAGACATTATTTAGCGCATAATAGATTTTTTAGCTATAAATGCCACAATTTAATTGAACATATAGAACATTTTTAAGAATGTAGAAAATGTTATATATTAACATATTTATACGTTTTTTTATAGAATAAAATATAATAAAATCTAAAAAAATTAGTATTCTAAGTTAATAATTTAGACCAAAATTTATAACTAAATAGTATTTCTTATTAATATGCAAGAGTGAAGAAAATAAAATACAAATGTAGTAAAATAATAAAGTAATATTATAATTTTAAATTAGAAAAACAAATTTATAGTAAAATACGTTAAGTACTTTTTTATAAGAAATAATTTAGTGCAAGTTAACATTAAACTTAAAGTTATTCTTAATAATAAATAAAAATCATAGAGAAAATAATATACAATTTTAACTCACATTACAACCTAAATATATCAATGAATCTCTATATTTATTCGTTGTTTGCAATCATTACAAATTACTCAACTAATTTTTACCCCACAGACAAAGATGTTCGTTCACTACATGGGATTAATGAGGCTGGGCGAAAGGTGCAATTGTTTTGCGAACAAGAAACCGAAATCCTGAATATGAAGTGGTGGGATGCGAAAAACAAGATTGGTTGTGGAGTATACGTCATGCGTCATATATAGACACATATGGGTCAAGATAAGGATGGGCAAAAGTAGATCGAACCGTAAGATCGGACCGGACCGTAAATTCACGGTCCGGTCCACGGTCCGAGAATTTTACATTTTCAGTCATACGGTCTGGATCGTAATTTTTACGGCTCGGTCTATAATTTGTAAGGTTCGGTCCATAATTTTTACGGTCCGGACCGTAATCAAACAATTTAAATGTCGAAAATTATGAATTCCAGTCTTCTCGATCCGGACTGTGGATCAGACCGTAAAGGACCGGACTGTATCGGTCCGGTCCACGGTCCATACATTAAAAATTTTACGGACCGTACGTGTCCGGTCCGATGGAACCGGATGCCCATCCTTAGGTCAAGATGTAAAGCGTTAGGAGTTTGGATTCAAGCTTAACTCCTCAAAGCACATAATCTCCTTACGGACGAAATATCTTCACAACATCATTTCACATAAGATGAACGATTCAGTAAGCTCATATTGGCAAATGCAACAAGGTTCATTGCAGAGTGGAGAAAGTGTGGTTAATGAGTCTAGATTTTCATTGATGTTTTTTACATTGGATTTTATTTTGGAATTTAGTTTGTTCGAAATTAGTGTTTTAATTCATACTTTGGACACTACGTTTGTTAGTTAACGACACAAGATGTTGGATCTCCTATTTTTACACCGTATTTCAGTTTGAACCTTTTAAATTACTTGGCGTGGGCCCCGTGCTTCGCACGGGGATATGGAAGTTAATAAATCTGATATTTCTTAAATCAAGCTTTTGTATATTTCATTCTAATAATAATCATTTTAGCAAAGTCAATTTTACTTATGATATGTGACATTCTCGAAGATAGTAGATACTCAATACAACATTATTATATATTAAAGGCAATAACTGAAAAAATTATAGTTTTGAAGATGAAATCCTATCTCTATAACTCAAAAGATATAAAGGAAAATAGAATAGTATAGATCTTCAGAATGTTGACAGTAAATATATATGGAGAACATAACATCTATGCAACCACAACAGTCAAAGCTTGTTGATTTCACCTACTCTTGATATACTGGTGTGATTGATAACTTCTCTGATACGGTGTAAGAACCCCAAGTAGTGATCCGTGTTGTGTCTTAAAACCAAAATGATAGACATGAACTTCTGTTGGAAGGCAAAGGAATAGTTGCCGTTGTAACTAAAGACTAAGAGGTTTTACATTTCAAGCTAGATATATGCTTTTGTATGATCCTAACAAGTATAGCAGCTGCATCCATCAACAATTTATGATGCATCTCCTGCAATATCATGATGGGCAATCAAGACATTTGAATATAAATGTACAGATTATAAATAATAACAGTCGCTTTTAAGTTGTATGATATGAAAAATTATCTCTTTCGTACATAATCTCATCATTTAGTGGCCTATGTGCATAATTTACCATTTAGACATAACTAACAATTCCAATAGTTTTAGACCCTGGCTTATGCCAAAGGTGGACTAAAATATTCCACCATCTGGATCTGAAATATAACATATTTACATGAGAATTAGTCGTGAAAAAATAGAGTAAAGTTCATAGATCTTGTTCATGATTCTGCTTGTAGTTCGTCTAGAGGCTCTACCCTTGCTGATGCCCAGGATTGAATGCAAGAGCTTCACGGTAGATGAGTTCCCTCCTCTTCTCCTCGGACAAAGCATGTTGCTCAAAGTCAAAGATGAAGGGAGTCATGAAGACATGTTCATCACTGATGTTAATGAGCAAGTTAAGTAAGGATGAGCAAGTGCATCTTCAACTGCACACAATGGAACAATTGCATAATTTAGTATTATATACATATGCATGCTAGTAAGAGGTTAGATTAATTAACAAGTTATGTAGTTCAAGAAAGATTTGAAACCGGGGACTCATCCAACCTCTTAATATCTTTATGCAATCTATAATCTATACTATTCTAAAAGCCAAAGCTTGCCAAATGAACAGTACACTATTTAGCCTTCGTTTTACTCTTTTATTACCAACTCTACCTCATTCTTATATATCATTCATCTCCTTTCCACGTGTATAATTCCTCTCCAGTTGATTGACGGGTGACCACCGCCTCACTGCCTCACCGCTTCTTTTCTTCCATCCATCTCTAAATTCACGTTGGACCAAACTTTTTTCAAGTGAAAGTTTGGTCCAACGTGAAGAGGAAAGAATAACACCACAAGGTCCAGAAATATACTTATAGTTAAGGTTAAACTGAATTGGGTGTTCTCTTATGAACAAAAATGAATTAGGTGGTTTATTCTCCTTCATTGTTGCCTTCTCCATCAAGATCTTTAAATTGGTAGTTGAAGACTTGATGTATTAACTTGAATTATTTGTTCACTTTTTGTTATGCCTGGAGTCGTGAAGTGGTAAAAAAATTCTAAATTCTTACTTATGATAAACATGGATGAAATATATCCATAAACATTTAGGTTTAAGAAACGATATAATATAAAATATATAATAGGGCAGCTCATACTTAATTGCTTATTTAATGTGAGCATTGCTCAGAAGAGAACTCTTCACACCTATACTATCCATAGGATTTCCTAACACCTTCTAAATATTCTCAAGAGCCAAGAGAACATAGAATTAGTTTAAACACATACACTAACTTTTGTTACATCCAAATTTACAATTTCAATCCATCACAATAATCTTGGAAGGTAAATTTAACATTACCACATAATATATTTTCCAGATTCTAAAGAACTGTGACTGCAGACATCAAAATATCTTGATTGAGCTCAAAATAGATCACACTTATCAGGTCAATTAAGCTTATAAACTCACCAACACATCGCCAAAAAGGGATTATAATATTATATAACCTCCATGATAAGCTATCAATTCAAAGCCAAACACAAGTTGCACATCCCACTATAATTCAATTTGATTTAGTTGATCACAAGATACTACATAGAAGAACACTAAAAAATGTTGTGATTCACTAATTGGATAACATGGGAGATGTCAATTACTTCCTTATTTGAATGCCCAGTGCAAAAAACATGAAGAAAACAAGAAAGTGAGAAGAGTTATCACAATCACATAAGTATCTGATGTCAAACCAGAATTATGAAATCTATATTTCTACAATAACATAATCTCCCAGATATATTCCTTCAAGGTTTCAACAATCACACACCATGAACACCCTTCTATATTAAAATGAAATGGACTGAAGAAATCACACACCATATAAAGCTCTCACTTACCGAGATGGAATTCATGTCCACATGTTAGCTTAACGCAAGATCTTCCATTGTTGAAGATGAACAACTCAAGACAAATCGAGCACAAAATGTTCGACGACCTCAACGATTTCGCTCAGAGAGAATCATCATCATCGATCAATTCGGACTCTTGTAGCCCCATATTGCCAATTCACGATTGCGACACAAACATGAACCCTAACTCCAAATTCTATTTGCAGAATTTGCAATATTACAAAACAGAAATAACAAATTTATCAATTTGAGGCGCTTCCCGTTTTTTGTTTGTGAATTGGAATAACAAAGAAATGGGATCGTATTAGAGATCATTGGTGTAAGTAAAGTTTTGGGTTGAGTGAGGAAGAAAGGGCGCCGTCGGCGAGAACGTCGGCGTCAGATTTGGAGAAGCCCAGACGATGTTGAGGGTGTATGTGTAAGGTGAATTTAGAGATGATCGATTAGATCACCTACTAATACAAAGATGGATGGAAGAGAAGAAGCGGTGAGGCAGTGAGGCGGTGGCCACCCGTCAATCAACTGGAGAGGAATTATACACGTGGAAATGAGAGGGATGATATATAAGAATGGGATAGAGTTGGTAATGAAAGAGAAAAACAAAAGCTAAATAATGTATTGTTCATTTGACAAACTTTGTCTTTTAGCATAGTACTAGTTGAAGGCCCCGTGCGAAGCATGGGGAAACAAAAACCTTAAACTTGTAGTATGTTTTAAAATTAATATGTTAAATGTAGTATATTAGAAAAATATTTTTTAATTAAACATTAAATAAAATATTAACAATTTTTAGAGTTAATATATTATATATAAGTCTTCATTTATTTCAAATCATGAATTAGGAATAAGATTATAAGAGATTGAATTAATCATCTTCTCCAATCAAATTATTGAAACTGCCGACTTCTTTTTCCACTTGACTTTGAACAAATTGATCTCACTTTATATTGAAACTGCCAACTTCTTTTTCCACTGAAGTTGCAGAAGTCTGCATTCTAGTAAGCCAATGTTTGTTTGATTAATCATGATAAAATCTTTAGAATGTTCTCTTGTCATGATTACAACTTGTTTTAGTTGTAATTTGCTCTTTTCACATACACGGATTAGTGTACAAAGAAATTTGATATTTACTCCCTCTATCTAACCTTAATTTTGTGTCTCAATATATTTATCATTTTAGTATATTTTACATCTATTTTACATATATATCCTTATAGTTTTTAGTATTTTTTTAATAAATGAGAAAACAATTATTAATAATTATATTGGAAAAGTAATAAAATAAAATAATAAATAAGAATATATTTGTATATTTCATACTCTCTTTAATATATGTGTAATTGTCTAAAAAGACAAATATTTTGATACGCAGAGAGTATGAGTTATCATTCATGACAGGCACTGCAATGTGAGGAGGCCAAGTTTAAGGCATTTGACTTGGCTTTTAAATCGGACGGCAAAGGTACACCAACCAAGGACTTCAAGGCTGTCTTCTCCCAAATTAACACGCGTTTCTAAGAGGGTATAGAACAACCGCAAATGGTTTGCCTTAAAAACTTAAATCTCTAGTGTTGTGGTTTCAATTCAAGTGTAACTTTTTTGAACAATAAAACATGAAGAACTTTTTGTTTGTTCACATCATATCTATTGCTCACGTGCATATCACGTGTCGTTGGACCTCCCATCGACCGTATCGAATCATCCATCACTATTTCTTCTCCTCCATCTTCTCTCTTTCGCTCTCCACTGCCCTCGCCCTCACCAGTCTCCACCGTCGCCGATTTCCCCGCCACCGCCGCATTGCATTCAATACAGTCTTCCGCCCTCCGGCCCGCGCCGTTATACCCAATCTATAAGAAATCCCCAACTCTTTTCGAAAAAACAACTAAAACCAACAAGATCTCCTACATCTCCGCCTCTGCAATTGTAAACCCTACGGTCTCGGCCCCGAAGCGCAAGACCGACCCAAGGAAATGGGTTGTGATCACGGGTATGGGCCTGGTGTATATGTTCGGGAACGATGTAGACATATACTACGCTAAGCTACTCGTCGGCGAGAGCGGCATTAGTCTGATTGATCGCTTTGACGCCTCCAAGTTCCCAACCTGGTTCGGCGGGCAGATCCGTAATTTCTCCTCCCAAGGATACATTAACGGCAAGAACGACCGCCGGCTCGACGATTGCCTCCTGTATTGCCTCATCGCCGACAAGAAGGTGCTCGAGGACGCCGATCTCGTGGGAGAGAAGTTGGACAAGGTTCGAGAATTTCAAAATTTACTTAATTTATGGATCTTGAATTGTTAGTTGTTGTTGAAATCTATGGTTTCCTTGAAACCTTGAACCCCCATTCAGGGGATTAAGGTAATTGACTGTTGCTATTTGGACATAATTCTCTTTGCCTGACCAAATTGTTGTCAGCGGTCACTCAAGCTAATTGCCAACTCCATAGTTTTGTAAAGCTTACAACTATGTTGATAAAATTCTTAAATTTTCCATATCAACATTTGTTGCTCTTTATGGGCCTTTTGTTTGTTGATTTAGGATACTAGCACATTCTGTTCGATTCCGTAAGATTGTGAAACAACGTTAAGAGTTTGCAAATGGTTAATTATCTGGTCAGGCAAATTCATCTTCATATATCCTCTCAAATTATTCTGTGATTGAAGAAAAGTGAAGGCTGGCAAATTCAACTTACTTATTATTCTACGGTGTGTTGATGAATTATGTTTCTCTACTTATAATCTGATGAATCCATCTTTTAATTTTGGCACAAAAATATATAATTAAGATTCCTCTGTTATGCCATATATTGTTTTTCTATCCACCTTCGTCCGCGATTGCTAAAATCATTTGCAAAAGCCATCAAATTCCACCAATTAAAGTTTATCAGTATTTTTTCCGTATCAAGCTCAATTCTTTTTCCAGGAGAAATTAACCAATGAACAAAAAGAGGCAGAAGAAGGAGAAAAGGATGGAGATTAGAGTAGCAGAGAGGAAACCTAATAGACAGTGGCATCATGCCAGATGCACCGATTTTAGAAGCTTGTTGTTTGAAGTGGGGTTGAAGAAGAAGAAGAAGAAAGGGGAAATTGGGAAATGAATTACCAGTCTGATTGGGAAGAAAGAGAAATCCCGATCTCCACCTTTTTGTTTGCCCAATTCAATTTCAACTACCACGGGGAAGCAAGGGAAAAACTGATCTAGGAAGCAAAATGGCAGAAGAAAATTGCTTATTATATAGAAAGAAGAGCAGAGGCGGTGGAAATACAGAGAAGAGCATAGGCGGTGTAGAGAAATATAAGTGTAAGGAGGAGAGAGTAATATTTGGATTAGGGTAGCATGGTAATAAATGAACAAAACCTAGGTCAAATATTGTACTGTTCATTTGGCAAGCTTTGGCATTTATAAAAGTATAGATACTAAAACATTGATTGATACAGTACTTCTATTTATATTATAGTTATTGCGTTATTATTGATTATGTGTAATATGTTAATATCGTTTTTAGATATATGAATATGTTAATATCGTTTTTAGATATATGAATACTGAATACAATGATGGTCAACTTTACAGGATATGCATGTTATTTTATAGGTTATTCATGTAAAACGAACTACATATATCAATGTAAAAGTAATTAGAGTTGACTAAAGGTTTTTTTTTAACATGAATCGTTAATCAAAACATCATGGAAATTTGTCTAGCTTATGACTAGTGTATATACTCTAAAGATTATCACGATTAAGTTATGGTTTTAAGACACAACACATGAATATCCATACATGAAATACGAATTTAACATATTGCCACCTATTTTACTAAACAAACACATATAATATCCTCTATAATATTATACTATTTTGCAAAACATGTGAATATCATTGACCAAGATTTAAGGTTTAATTAAGTTAATGATCTGTTGAAAACAAAACAGGAATATTTAATCAAAAAAAGAATAGGGCGAATATCCATGCATATCGTTAATCAAAACCTGAATATCATATAAAAAAACATGAATATCCATGGAAAATAGTGTGAATATTTAAATTACAATTGTTCTTTGCAATTCCTGATGTCATGCCCTACATACTTGTTGCACCTTTTGCATTTTCTCTTACCATTGTTCATTTATTTTATAGCCTTCTACTTCCCATCCATAAGTCTCTTGCCACTACCCTTATTCTTCGCCTGACTGGGAGGTCTTACGACGACATCATTGGGTGCATTAATTCCAACAAAATCCCAACCATTGTATCTCGGATTTCTTCAACTCTGTGTGCACCATCATCCTTAGCGGCGTAAGTTTCCTTCTTATTTTTCAATGTCATCAACAACTCATTTATTTTGTCTTTAACATCTTCCACAAGTCCAACACAAGAGTATATAATTGTCCACAATTCATTCGTCATACACTGCTTCTCCTCTATAAGTACAATTTGTTCCCACACGTCATTAGCCATTCCACTCTTTGCATTTTTGGCTGCAACTTTCCTCCACCTGTCTAGTATTAGGCATTCCGGAATCCTTTCTAAACCAATGCATTTCAAAGCGGTGAAAACATGCCTACAAGGTAGCCCAATTCTATTGAACATCTTGCAACTACATGTGGTGAAGTTGCCACAAATTGTGCGTTCTACCTCGAAGTAATCATCACGCCTCTCTTTTACTTTGTATGCCACATGTCCTTCACCTGCATGTGTTAAACTAGTTATTCACTAACAGTGTTACATTATTCAAGATAGAGTATATTGATATTTATGACAAATATCATACATGGGTTCTCACTTGTCACGGAACAAAAAAAAAATAGGCTGCTAATATCTCTTCTTGTACGTACAAGAGCAAACATTTTAAGTGTGTATACTTCCGATGCATATTTCTCAAGCAATAACAGTGTTTTCAACACGTGCGCCCTTGTATCAGAATCAATATAATTCCTCAACTGATGGTGTCGTTGGGTCTACATAACACTCTCAAATTGCATCAATAATACAACCAAGCTAAAGTTCATGTTCGAATAAGCCCCAAAAAACCTGTTTTGGACTCAGAAATTGATGTCGTGTGAACCAGTCCACCAAACACGATATCCATAAAATATGTTGGGATCAAATTACTTCGGAGGTGATACATATCCTCGAACCACCGATTTTTCCCAAGATCTTCTTCATCCATAAATGATTTCCAACCCTCCTCAAATTCAAATATAGATTGTTTATCATCCCAAACCAATCTTCCTAACTTCTTCCTGAAATCCTTTGAATTAATTTTTTCTTCACACCAACCATTTTTGACACCTTTTCCATGATGTGCCACATACACAACCGATGTCTGGTTTGGGGCAACACATTTTCTATCGCAATCTTCATTGCAACATCTCGATCTGTCACCATAATCATTGGTGTGTGGCCCATAGCTTTAATAAAGTTTTCGAATAGCCATTCATAAGAAGCAACACCCTCCTTCACAACCAAACCGACACCAAGGTAAGACTTTTTTATGGTTGTCAATGCCGATGAAAGGTGTGAATACCATACAATACCTACATGAATATCGTAGAACGAATTATGAATATCACCAACTACGTGTAATAAATTCACCAAATTTGTACAAATAAAGTACATGTTGGTTCTGTACGTTGAGTCAAATGAAACCACATCCCCAAAAGAAACATAGTTCCTACGTGATATAGGATCAGCCTAGAATAACCTTGTCAATTATTGTTCGCTATTTACATCATATTCAAAGTAGAAAGCATTGCATTGTTTCTTCTTCCTCAAGAACCTATTGATCACCATTTGTGCATCAACAGTTGTGTAATTGGATATCAAATCCCTCTTGAAATTCTTGAAGTCAGTTGGCATTGCTCTCATGTTCCATTATCCACCAACCATCTCCTTCAACAACTTGTAAGACCTTATTGTACCCAAATTTGCCTTTGCACAACTCAATATGATTTTTTTGTGGCCAATGTCCAACTTTCTACTACTCTTGAGAAAATGCATTGCTATATTGGACATCATATTGTGGTTGTGTTTCTCTATAAATTTGTCAACCACATAATCACTAACACCGCTTGATTTTAGCGTTAGCTTTGCTTCACAACCTATTCTATTAGAAGTTTTTTACGCTCACGTGTACTATTAGCCAAGTTCTTAACACCTTCCCTTGTGCAAACAAAGTACTTCAATTTCACAATATTTGATCGAGTGAACTTGTGGGTTGTGCTTGATTGGACATCAAAACCAACAATGGATGCATATTCACGGTAAAAAAGATTCCCTTTAGTCGTGGTTTTGAACTTCTTACCAACTGCGGGTTTCCAAGCATCGAGACGTAGTGGCATCCAATACTTTGAATTTCTGTCATCCGGGTCAACAACACACTCTGTACCAAAGACGAAATCATATTCTTCTTCTTGGAAAAGCTCATTATCAGATACATCAATATCTTATTCAGAACATTCAAAAAATTCATCATTGCTTGACTACTCCTGTTTTCTATCACCTGAATATCAAATACAATTTCATGAATAACATTACAATTTATATGAAAATCGCCTACGTTGATGCATGAATATGCGTACACAGTACATGAATATCATTACATATTGCATGAATATCATTCCATAATAATCAATTTACAATCCATCAAGTTATTCAAAATCGATTAAGCAATATTCATCATATACAAAAAAAGATTTGAAGAACATGGTTCAAGTCCAAAATATTGAAATTAACACATGAATATCAGTACAATTTGTATGAATATTGCATACGTGGATGCATGAATATGTGTACACAATCCATGAATATCATTTCATTATAATCAGTTTACCATCAAACAAGATGTTCAAATTCAGATAACCAATATTCATCATGGTAAAAATAATCTTTGAAGAACAAGATTCAATTCAAAAAATTTGAGAGTCTCCGTACAGTTTGTATGAATATCGCCTAATTGGGTTCATGAATGTGGCTTACATAGTAAATGAATATTAGTAAAGATTGTATGAATACCACTACATCGATTCATGACTATGTTTAAATAGTACATGAATATCATTTCATCATAATTAGTTTACCATCAAACAAGATATTCAAAATCGGTTGATCGATATTCATCATATATAAAAAAAACATTGAAGATCATGATTCAATTACAAAATATTGTTATTAACACACGAATATCAGTACAGTTTAAATAAATATCGCGTAATGGGGGTCAAGAATATGCGCACACAGTCCATCAATATAATTACACATTCATGCTATATCAACGATTGTTTGAATGTCATGAACATCAAAGTACATGAATATCATTACACGATGTCATGAAAACCAATTCAGTATAGACGACCATGTTAAGATATTCAAAACGACACAAACAATATTCATGCTATATCAACGATTATTTGGATGCACAAGTATCTTACAAATATCGAAAACAAAAAAATTAAACTGAATATTTACAAAATGACAATGAATATCAGTAAATCAAATAGAATATGCATAAGATCAACATATCATGAATTATAATTAGGGTTTTGTTGGAAAATAAAATTACACACCTCAATCCATATTAAGACGAGTCGATCATGCCCCAACGTAGATTGCTTGATGGTTAGTCGTTCACTTTTCGAACCAGGATATTCAAAGGTGTCGACAAATTTGATGGCTTGATGATGATTCGATGTAGACGAACATCCAAGGTAGAGGAAGACACAGGTGCAGTGGCAATGGATCTTCCATCGGTGAAGATCCTTCCTAGCTAACGTAGATTGGATCAGTTTGAGAAAGAATATTTGATTTTCTCTCTCCTCTAACAATATCCTTAATTATATTTTGTTAATTAAAAAATCCATTAACTATCTTATTAGAGTAGATCTGATGGTTACACCCATATCATATCAATTATAAGGCCCAATCATCCATTTATTCATCACTATACATCCAACCTCCTAGATTCATCGATCCGTTTTACCACAACTTCTGTTTTTACTAGAACCTCTATATTACTATATCGATTTTTCTAATGTGTGTCCATGGGCACATGCTAAGAACTTAAAATAGGAAATTATCTTCAAAATATTTCCTAAAAGAGAATGGGTAAACCCTTAGCAAAACGATTAAACTAGTGGCTAAAAATATTATTGTTAAAAAAGGAGTTCTTAGAGTGTGCCCATGGGCACACACTAGAAAAAACCTTACTATATTAAATGTGACTCGCTTATAATACATGTTTTTTTCTTTTAAAATTGATGATAAGTTTCATATTTATCTAGACTTTGATTGTAATATAAAAAGTATTGGTGCATATGCAATCATATTCATATGATGGTACCGTCGTTCATATTAATTAATATCAAATTATGCCATGCTTCATGTTGGTGATTTTAGTGTCATCATGATATTGTTCCCTTGAAGGGAACAATGCCATTTAGTGTGATCGGGATTCATACAACACTATGGAAACTTATTTCGTTATAACACATGTTTGGGGGTGTGGAGTACACACGTGTGTAAGCGGACTAGAGTTCTGGAGGGAAACAATAAGGATTTGTTACATGCGAAGAGCAAGTACCCTTGGAGGGAACTTTACTGGATTGTTCCATTTAAGGGAATAGTTCCCTTTGAGGGAACGACACATGGAACTGTACATATGGCTGGTTGATCTGAGCATGTTTACCACGCGGTTAATTTGAGAACGTGCTTGTAAGTTATAACTATTGTGCAACTGCAGTTGTAACTTCGTATAACCACCATGACTTATGCAACTCCATTGTAAACCGCTTGGGACACTTCCTGGCTTGAGATGGTAACTGCCATGGGAGCGGTTGTAACCACTTGGTAACCGCCCAGTAATTGTCGGAAACTTCCTTAAACTTCTGTAATTCGTTTATAGAAGGCTTCCACTGCTTATATGAAAGCTTTTTGGGTGATAGTGTTGGGGAGAGATGATAAGAGACGATGTGATCTCTCATATGATCGAATTTATCCAAAGTCATACATCGTTATTACATGCACTCTAAAGTTCAATTCCTTTCTGATAGCCTAGATCGGAATTGGGTTAGTTTGTCGTATCTCACCTCAATTTTCGTGGATACCCAAGGCTATAATAGGGGAGAAATATTGATTTCGGAAAGCTTTTATGTGATTCAAACCTATATCAATTTGTTATTGCCTATGATTGATCTAGGGATGTGGAGTCATCTACATCAACGTCCTCGAAGAGGAACTCAAATCTGCAAGGAGCAATTCAACTGTTTTGCAGATTCATTATCTCGGAGTGTTCAGTTCCTCGTTAACATCTTCAGTGCCTTTAGAGGGAACATTCGGGAGAAGGGTTCCAATAACCACAACACCTACATTCGAAATCAATATTCTGAGATCAAGTCATATGACAATGGGCATGTGAAGGACAAGCAATATGAAGATGGTGGAGACCCAAAGGATGGTTGGTCATTCCTGCCATGGAAGGGATATTAAAACCCTTGATCCGAAGGTTTTGATGTATTATGTCCCAAAATTGATTTGGGTACATGAAAGACTATTTGACTTTGATATTATTCATATCACTGATATGTATGATATGGTAATCGTTAGATGTAAATCATGTATGATCTTTTGATCATGGGATAAGATACGTATATTGATGGAATGGCTATGTTAAAATATGTCCATAATTTCTCATTACTCGCCCCTTGCGAACAACTTTGCCTACAGACTGACGCGATGAATCGCCAGAAGACAAACTTGTTGATTCAGATTCTAAGCTTGAACCTGGTTCACTCACTTTACACGCGTTCCCAACCACCATGCCAAAAGCGTCACCACTCCCGGAATTCGTCTCGCTCGACATAGTAAAAGGAGGTAGAAGGACAATTGCGCGTGTTAGACAGATCCCAAATCTCTTCTCTGAGTTGTAGCTCTAGCTGCATTCTTGTAGAGTTTTCTTCAACTTCAAAGTGCAACAACCTCTCATTCGGGAACAGGTGCTCAATTGGGATTACAACCTCTATGCAATAGGTTAGCGTGAAGGGTGTTTCCCCTATACCCCTCTTGGAGGTTGTCTTGTTGGCCCATAGCACCAGTGGTAAGATCTCGGCCCATCGACCTTGATCCCGTGTAAGTCTTCTCTTCAAATCGTAGAGTATCCTCTTGTTCGTGCTCTCGACCTGGCCATTGCAGCGGGGGTGAGACACTGAGGCGAAACAAAGATGAATGATGCGAACAACCCTGAAGTGTTGTCTGCAACGCAGGATCTTTGATTCCTCAAGCTTGAATTCAATTCCTTCTCTTCCGTAGCCAAAGTGATGGCTTTCCTAGGGTTAAAGAGATAACCCTCAAATGCGTTCAAAGTGATGACGGAGAGATCAAAGAGATGATCTTGAAACACCGAAGAGATGATGTATGAATTGCTCGAAGCGATGAGCTACGGGATAGACGATCCGTGGGATCGAAGAGTTGACGTTAGAACTCAATGGAAAGAGCATACTCAACTTTACTACTCAAATTCAACGTGAAAAGTTACAAACTAGGGTTTCAAGTCTTAAATAGCGTCAAAATAAATAATATAAAATAATAATAAAACTGTTTAGCAAACGACGAAGCGAAATCGCTGACGCGGACCGAAAGTGGGAAAAGAGGCGGTCGCCGTAATTAAACGGCGGTCGCTGCCATTTGCCGTAGGCAACTTCCTTGTGGAGTCTAAAATGGAGGCCTCCGTAAGGTTGGCGGCGGTCACCGCCATTTGCCGTAGGCAAATTCCCGGACTCTTCAAAAACGGCGGTCGCCGTAAGTTTGGCGACGGTCGCCGCCCCTCTGCTTCCGCGAACTCGTCGTCTTCGTCTTTTTGGTCGGGTCGATTAGGATGACACCTCACCTAATCCTTCATAGGTCATGAGGAGAACCCATTTAGGACTAGCTGAACCCGCGTCACTTGCGTACGCCTGCGAGACTAAGGATTGTGTGGCTCGTTCCATTGCTCTTGCGCGGGCTCTTGTCATCGGACCATTCGAGCGCACCTTCATTGCATCCTCTTCGTCCTTCGCCGTCATTGAGGGGGTCATGGAGCTATCAATCTCCCCTTCTTGGCTGCGAAGCGTCCCCGCTTCATCGTTGTCGTCAAAAGCAGACGGCGTGTAAGGAGCAAGGTCAACAACGTTGAAAGTCGGATGTGCGCCATAGTCATCGGGTAACTCCAAGCGGTAGGCATTGGCCCCAAGGCGTTGTAGTACCTGGAAAGGACCATCACCTCTCGCGTCCAGCTTGTGGCGTCGCTTCAATGGAAAGCGTTCCTTGCATAAGTGCAACCATACCAAGTCTCCGGGTTCATATGTAACCGGGCGGCGGTTTTTGTTGCGCTGAGCGGCTACTTGCTCGGACCTCCGCTCCAGCTGCTGCCTCATCCTCTCATGCAAAGTCTTGACCTGGTCCGCACGTTCCACTCCCTTGAGGCTTTCCTTGTCCTTCTATGGCCGTGGAACGAGATCCATAGGGGTGAGCGGGTTGAGGCCGTAGACAACCTGGAAGGGAGTCTTCTGCGTAGCCGAGTGTATTGACCTGTTATAAGCAAATTCAACAAACGACAAGCAATCTTCCCACTTGCGGAGGTTAGACTTTAACATAGTACGCAATAAAGCACCCAAAGTCCTATTAGTAACCTCCGTTTGGCCATCAGTCTGGGGGTGATAGCTAGTAGAGAACAACAACTTAGTCCCCAGTTTGGCCCACAAAGATTTCCAGAAATAACTCACAAATTTAGCATCACGATCTGACACTATACTCCGAGGGATACCATCCAGCTTAACAACATGCTCAAAAAATAAGGAAGCGATCTCAGAAGCATTGTTAGTAGTCTTGCATGCAATGAAGTGAGCCATCTTAGAAAACCTATCAACCACTATAAATATCGAGTCCCTCCCCTTCTTATACATGGGCAAACCAGTGATAAAATCTATACTTATATCTTCCCAAGGAACATTCGGGATAGGCAAAGGGGTATACAATCCTTGGGGACTCGGTCTAGACTTAGCATGCACACAAGTAACACAAGCCTTGCAAAAACGTGTAACATGATGCAACATTTTAGGCCAAAAGAAATGTTCCTTTAATGCAGCCAAAGTCTTAGGGATACCAAAATGTCCTCTACCCTCGTGAGCTTCTTGAATTAGCAACCTACATATAGACGTTTTAGGGATACACAGTTTCCCGACCTTAAAGAGGTATCCATTATCAATATAGAATCCATTAGACTCTCCATTTTCCATGCATGTTTGAAAAATTACAGCAAAGTCATCATCATGCATATACACATCTTTAATCAAGGAGAAGCCTAAGATAGAAGCATCAAGATGGGTAAGTAACACATACCTGCGAGAAAGGGCATCAGCAACCACATTCTCCTTACCTTTCTTGTATTTGACCACATAGGGGAAGGTCTCCATGAACTCTACCCATCGTGCGTGGCGCCGGTTGAGGTTGTACTGGCTCTTCAAGTACTTCAACGCCTCATGGTCCGAGTGAATGACAAACTCCTTAGGCCAGAGGTAGTGCTGCCAAGTCTTCAACACCCGAATAAGAGCATAGAGCTCCTTGTCATATGTAGGGTAGTTGAGTTGGGCGCCGGAGAGCTTTTCGCTAAAGTAAGCGATGGGATGCCTATCCTGTAGCAAAACCCCTCCAATTCCATGATGAGAGGCGTCACACTCCACCTCAAAGGTCTTGGAGAAGTCCGGTAATTTCAGCAAAGGAGCGTTGCACAAGCGGGCCTTCAAGGTGATGAAGGCAGACTCATGTGCGGTCGTCCACTCAATAGACGCAGCTTTCTTTGTAAGCTCATGCAACGAGGCTGCAATGGTGGAGAAGTCACGCATAAAGCGGCGGTAGAAGCCAGCCAACCCCAGGAAAGACCGAACCATGGTTGGTGTCGTGGGCCGTGGCCATTCTTTGATGGCGCGAACCTTCTCTTGGTCAACTTGCAGCCCATCCTTGCTCACAACAAAACCAAGAAAAATAGTGGAATCCGAGCAAAAAGAACATTTACCCAGGTTAGCATAAAGTTTCTCATGTCTAAGACACTCTAATACCTTCCTAAGATGCTCAACATGCTCATCTAAAGACCTGTTGTAAACAAAGATATCATCGAAGTAGACAACTATAAATTTTCCCAAGTAAGCCCTTAAAACATGATTCATCAATCGCATAAAAGTGCTAGGGGCATTGGTCAAACCAAAGGGCATAACTAACCACTCATAAAGGCCATACTTAGTCTTAAAAGCAGTTTTCCACTCATCACCCTCATGCATCCTAATTTGATGATACACACTCTTAAGATCAATTTTTGAAAATAAGGTAGCACCATGCAACTCATCAAGCATATCATCAAGTCTAGGAATAGGGTGTCGATACTTCACCGTAATTTGGTTGATCGCCCGACAATCAACACACATGCGCCAACTACCATCCTTCTTGGGCACGAGAATGACCGGTACGGCGCAGGGACTTAAGCTCTCTCGGACGTGGCCCTTGTCCATCAACTCTTGTACTTGGCGCTGCAGTTCCTTGGTTTCTTCCGGGCTCGCACGGTATGCAGCGCGGTTAGGAAGAGAGGCGCCTGGGACAAAGTCGATTTGATGCTCAATTCCATGAATAGGTGGTAATCCTTCGGACAGCTCCTCGGGCATCACATCCGCAAATTCCTGCAAAAGGGAAGACACTGCAGGGGGTAAATCAACAAGATCTTTAACATTTAAAAGACACGCGAAAGGAACAAGTAAAAAGCAAGGAAGTCGTCCCTGAATGATTGGAGAGACATCCCGAGACCGAGCCAAAAGAAGGCGGTTCTCACACGAGCCTTGAATGCATGCTGTGGACGGCTTAGGGGGCTGTTTGGGGGCCATCTTCTGTGGCGTTTCATGGCCAGCTGCTTGTGCCTTGGCTTGTTCAAGAGCCTTGACGCGGTTCCTTTCCACGTGATCCTGCATAATCTCCTGAGGGCTCATAGGAAGCAATGTCACCTTTCGGCCAGTGTGCATGAAGACGTAGCTGTTGAGAAACCCATCATGAAGAGCTCGCTTGTCAAATTGCCAAGGTCGCCCCAAGAGAAGATGGGTGGCATCCATGGGTACTACGTCGCAAAGGACCGAATCCTTGTAATGGCCAATGTTGAAATTGATGGTGCATTGTCGCTTCATAACATTGGAATCATCACCCTCGGAGATCCATTATAGGCTATAGGGTTGGGGTGTGGAGTTGTGTCGAACTTGAAGTGCTTGATCACCTTTTCGTTGATGATATTGCAACAACTTCCACCATCTATAATGACACTCAAAGAAGCACCCTGGACCGCACATTTAGTATGAAATAAATTTTCACGTTGGTCAAGTAAGGTACCTTCTTTGGCGGTAAGAACACGGCGAGTAACCAAGCTAAGAGGCACGTTGCCTTGATCATCCATGGGACTGCAGACGTAACCATCCAACTTCTCCTCCTCCTCGTCCTGCCCATACGAATCAAACACTGGTGCGCCGTCCGGAGTGTCCTCGTCAAAGGACTCATATCCGGAGAGGTGTGAGAAGAGGACTCGCTTGTTGTTGGGGCAGTCCTGCTGTATATGGCCATGCCCTTGGCACTTAAAACAGATCTTGTCCCTTGCCCTATCATCGGAAGGAGGTGCACGACGCTGTGGTGGCTCGTTGACGCGCGCCGGAGTGGTGCTCGACCGAGTGGCTGGCGCCGACGTTGTAGTCGCGGGAGCGGACTGTGAAGAGGTGTGCACATTAGAAGGAAATGAACCTGAATTAGGGGAAGGAACATACCTGGAGTTAGTGTGAGACCAAGATGCTCGTTTGGCCGCTTGAGCTTGCGACCATATCTCTTGTGCCGTATGTGCGCACTTTTGGAGGTCTCTTATGTTGAGCACCCGAAGTTGATTTCTAATAGGCTCATGCAGGCCACGTAGGAACATACTCCGAAAGTCCTCGTCGGTGTGATGGATACCTGCCTTGTGGGACAATTCTTCAAGTTCAGCATAGAAGTCAAGAGGAGAACGGTTACCTTGGGCCGCGAGTTGTATCTTGAGGCGCATTTCGGAAGTAAAGTCCTCGGGGACATACTTCTTTCGCATGATCCGCATAAGGTGGCGCCAAGAAGTGACTGGACGCTCGTGGTGATATGCACGGTCAGCGCTGAAACGATGCCACCAAGCCTTGGCGGCGCCGTCGAAGTGTAAAGCGGCGGTAGCAACCTGTTCTTCTTCCGGGCATTGGTAATGATTCAACACATACTCCATGGACTGCTGCCAATCAAGAAACTTAAGGGGATCAAATTCACCAAAAAAAATTGGGAGTTTTACCTTAATGTCGGGGCGACGTGGTCCATGGCGCCCGTGGCTCGGTCGACGCCGTTCCGGTGTGCGGCGGCGGTAGCCATGGCGCGTAGGACGCTTCTCCTCATGGCGCTCCAACTCATACGCATCCTCATCATCAAATATGTCCTGGGAGTGGGCTGAGGCACAATTATCATCATCATCATCACGCTCGGACTCGGAATCGTCATATCGCGTATGTTGTCGACCTCGTGCCTGACGGTCCTTGGTGTTGACATACGGTAGGGGATCCTTGGAGGCGCAAACACTACGACGGGAGCGATCTGAAGTGTAATCCTCAACTCTCGGAGCAAAGGTGGGATTGTACCGGACGTGGGAATCGCCACGCTTAGTAGGGTAGCCTTCAATTTGAGAGCGAAGGCGATCTTGTGGAGTAGACAAGACGCCCTTACCCTTGCGGTCTAGTGGTTGGCTCATGGAGGCCGGAGGGTTCAGCAAGAGGTCAATTGTGGGCAACTTCATGTTACTCATGGCCCGACGAAGGCGAGCAAGCTCAGCATCTTTCGCGACGATTTGTCGGGCTTGTTCAGCATTCGAAGCGTGCAAGGTGTCATTCTCAGCATGAAGGGAGTCATTCACTGCATGAAGGTGATCAAGCTGTTCATAGGCGGAGTCCATGTGTCCGGGGCTGCGGTTGCCCGTAGAAGGAGAGTGGCTTGTCATAGGAATCTCCATAGTACCTATACGAAGCATATAACACAAGGAGTAAGTTGCACCAAGCAAAAGAACAAGTCCAAGCCAAGTCCTTTTCTCAAAAGTGACCCAAGAAATTTTCCGCTGGGCGTACTAATTTGGGTTTCTCGTGAGGAGGGAGGGGCTTGAACGGAAGGTAACAAGGCAAGAAGTAGCAATTCAAGTCCCAAACAACACACCAATTTCCAAGTGCAAGCAAATCAAATCAAGTTTCTCAGAATTAATCACAAGAGAGTTGAAAATTTTTCTTTGTCCTTTTCAATAAGAGTTGCATGGAGACATGAAAGAAGAGAAGATGGAGTATGATCGTATGGTGCGTTCTCTTGCCTATTCTTTGTATCTTTTGTTTTTGAGGCTTCCGTCTTCCCAAACCTTTCTGTTTTTGTTTGATGGAAGGTGATAATAGTATGTTTGTTTTGGTTTATACGGTCACACTTTGTTTTTGTTTTTGTGTTGATATGATGGAGAATCAAGCAAGAAAGAACCACACAAGCAAGTGCAGGAAAAGAAAGAAGAGACAAAGCAACTATGAGGGCCTAAAATTTAACAACTAATCTAGCAATTAATCCAAAGATAAAGCAAGACTTGATCAACAAGAAGCAAGGAAATCAAAATATGCAAATAAGGAAACAAGATTTGCTAGAGGATAGATTTAGGCTGTGGGAAAAGTAACCAAAACCTAAGGGAAATTAGGGTTTCAGCCGTGAGAGAGAGGGTGGCGGAAGAGGGTGGTGGCGGCGGACGGTGGTGGTGGCGGACGGTGGTGGTGGTGCGGTGGTGGTGGTGAGAGAAAAAAATTTCTAGGGTTTGCAAGCGGAAAATTTCAAGAATCACAATAAGAGAGAAGAATAAACTTAGCTTGGAAATGGCTCTGATGCCAGTTGATGCGAACAACCCTGAAGTGTTGTCTGCAACGCATGATCTTTGATTCCTCAAGCTTGAATTCAATTCCTTCTCTTCCGTAGCCAAAGTGATGGCTTTCCTAGGGTTAAAGAGATAACCCTCAAACGGGTTCAAAGTGATGACGGAGAGATCAAAGAGATGATCTTGAAACACCGAAGAGACGATGTATGAATTGCTCGAAGCGACGAGCTACGGGATAGACGATCCGTGGGATCGAAGAGTTGACGTTAGAACTCAAGGGAAGGAGCGTACTCAACTTTACTACTCAGATTCAACGTGAAAAGTTACAAACTAGGGTTTCAAGTCTTAAATAGCGTTAAAATAAATAATATAAAATAATAATAAAACTGTTCAGCAAACGACGAAGCGAAATCGCTGACGCGGACCGAAAGTGGGAAAAGCGGCGGTCGCCGTAATTAAACGGCGGTCGCTGCCATTTGTCGTAGGCAACTTCCTTGCGGAGTCTAAAACGGCGGTCGCCGTAAGGTTGGCGGCGGTCGCCACCATTTTCCATAGGCAAATTTCCGGACTCTTCAAAAACGGCGGTCGCCGTAAGTTTGGCGGCGGTCGCCGCCCCTCTTCTTCCGCGAACTCGTCGTCTTCGTCTTTTTGGTCGGGTTGTTTAGGATGACACCTCACCTAAGCCTTCATAGGTCACGAGGAGAACCCATTTAGGACTAGCTGAACCCGCGTCACTTGCGTATGCCCGCGAGACTAAGGATTGTGTGGCTCGTTCCATTGCTCTTGCGCGGGCTCTTGTCATCGGACCTTTCGAGCGCACCTTAATTGCGTCCTCTTCGTCCTTCGCCATCATTGAGGGGGTAATGGAGCTATCAATGAATGCCAAGGCCCTCACATAAGCTGATCAATTTCTCCGTATTGAACTAAGGACCGCGATCTGTGACGATGTCTTGCGGCAGGCCGAACCGACAAATGATGTTATGCCATATAAACTTCTTGACTTGCTCGACAGTTGTGGAGGCCAGTGGTACTGCTTCTATCCATTTAGTAAAGTAGTCAATGGCGACTAGGATAAACTGCAACTGCCCCAAGGCCTTCGGGAACGGCCCGAGTAGATCCATCCCCCACTTCGCGAAGGGGCAGGGTCCACTCATGATCTGCATTTCAACCCCTGGTTGATGGGAGGCTGGCGCGTGAAGCTGGCAGGCTTCGCAGGTCTGAGCTATGTGTGTAGCATCTTCTTTCATTGTTGGCCAAAAATATCATGCCCTCAAAGCTTTGTACAATAATGATCGCCAACCTGCATGTCCCCCGCAGAGCCCTTCATGGATTTCAAGCATTAGACTATTACCTTCTGCGAGGGTCATACACTTCATCCCTACCATCATGTACCCCTTCTTGTACAGTACCCCGCCTTCCATGTAAAATCGGGTTGCGTGGACCTACAGTTTCCTCTTTTTTTTTGGGATCAGTTAGGCAAAGTCCGCTCATCAAGTACCTTCGGATAGGGGTCCACCAATCATCTTCATCTTCCTCATGGCTAATGACCATGATCTCTAGGCTAACTGCCTTAGTTGTTCGAGTGTCAAGCCATACTCGTATGCCGTAACTTAGCCTTTGAGGCGAGCTTCGTGAGCTCATCAGCCCTCGTGTTCTCCCTTTGTGGGATCGATTGTATCTCGAAATGATTCAAGTGTAGCTGACAGTGTCTTCACCCTGGTTTGATAGGCTGGTAGATTACCTATTTTGGCTTCGTACACACCCACACCTGATTTACTACAACCTCAGAGTCGCTATAACAAGTCACCCTGCGAGCTCCATTAGCCAATG
Organism: Rheum nobile; assembly: GCA_027886185.1. Classification (NCBI taxonomy): domain Eukaryota; kingdom Viridiplantae; phylum Streptophyta; class Magnoliopsida; order Caryophyllales; family Polygonaceae; genus Rheum; species Rheum nobile. The sequence continues at coordinate 1,553,253 of WOAB01000065.1, forward strand.
CCAGCTCGAGACCCGTGAGGAGAGCTTCATACTCAGCTTCATTATTGGTGGTCTCGAAGTCGAACGCGAGTGCATACTCGAACTTCTCTCCCCGGGGCGGGTTTAATGCGACCCCGGCTCCATTGCCCTCTTCATTCACTGCACCATCCACAAAGTGGGTCCATTCCGCATGATCTTCCAACAACCACTTGGCATTCAATTCTCTGACGCTTGATTCGACGATAAAGTTATAAGCGCTTGTGCCTTGATGGCGGGTCTCGGCTTATAATCAACATCAAACTCAGACAACTCAATGACCCACTTGGTGAGTCTTCCGAACATAGTCGGTCTGTAGAACAAGCTTCATAGAGGGAGGTTGGACAACTCCTGGATTGGATGTGCCTGGAAATACGGGCGCAACTTCCTTGCGGACATGACAATGGCCAACGCGATATTCTCGATCGGCGGGTACCTCGTCTCAGCCGGGATTAGTGCCCTGCTCACGAAGTAAACTAGAATCTCCTGCTCGCGGAACAAAACCGCGTTGATCGCTCGCGAGCTGACCGTGAGGTAGAGTTGTAGTTCTTCTCAGCTATGCGAAGGCTGTCTCGCATTCTGGTGTCCAAACGAAATTTTCCGGCGTCCTGAGGGTGTTGAAGAACGGCAACCCCCTCTCTGCAAGCTTAGAACAGAATCTACCCAGGTAGTTCACATATCCTATGAACTTCTGTACTTCTTTCGGGCTTCGCGAGGGGGGGGGGGGGGGGGGTAGGGGACATCTTCAATACTGCCTCCACCTTCTTAGGGTTGACATCAAATCCACGCGAACTTATCAAGAAGCCAAGAAAATTCCCGGCTTTCACCCCGAACATGCATTTCTCTGGATTCAGGCACATACCATTATTCCTCAGGGTTTCGAACACCTCGCGAATGTCCTTCGTGTAGTCCTTTTCCCACTTACTTTTGACAACGATATCATCAACATATTCTTCCACGGTGACACCTATCAGATCACGGAAGATGAGATCGACCAGGCGTTGAAAGGTAGCTCCTGCAATTTTCATCCCAAACAGTATCACTGTATGACATTAGGTACCCCTTTCCGTGATAAATGCGGTGTGATCCTCGTATTTTGGGTTCATTTTCACTTGGTTATACCCAGAGTAGGCATCCAAGAAACTCAACGCTTCGTGGCCAGCAGTAGAGTCTACTAACTAATCAATGGATGCGAGCAGGTAGCTATCCTTTGGGCAGGCCTTGTTCAGATCTGTGAAATCAACGCACATGCGCCACTTTCCATTAGCCTTTCTCACCATCACGACATTGGCAAGCCAGCAGGGGTACTGGACCTCGTAGATGAACCCCGCCTTCAACAATTTTGCTACTTTCTTTTTCACCCGACTTCCTTTCTCTTCTTCTGCCATCGCGGCTTTGCATTCGAGCTGATGCTTAAAGAGTGTGTCATCATGCTCGCGGGGATTCCTTTCAAGTCCTTCGGAGTCCACGCGAACACGTCACGCGAACCTACGAGCAATCTCTTGATCTCTTCTTGTACTTCGGCTTTGAGGGTCTTCCCCATATACAGCTTCTCATCCTCCTGTGAAAACGAGGATATACTACTCTTTTCTTGCTCGGAGATGATGGCTTCTAATCAGGTCCTTACCTCAAGCTCCGCTTCTTCCTCCTGGGAGGTCAAGGCATTAGATCTTGGGCTCTCCGAGAGATGCCTTCCACCTGAAAATCCCAGGAGATGAAGCCTCCGAGGAAGGTCTCTCAGACGCTCAAGTCAGATATGGCTCACAAGAAATCAAGAATGGAGAAGAAGGAAATAAAAAAGGCTCTTAGTATTTTCTAGTTGGAAAAAATCATACCTCCACTCCTTATATCTTTTGGGTGGCTTTTATACTTTTCACACATGAAGGAGCTGAAAAGATTAAACAATAGTTTCGACTGGCCTCTTCGAATTCTCCTCTTTCCTTCAATGAGCTGTGGGCGTTTTCTTTAGAGTTCAAGTGCTGGAAGCCGATCCTTTCCCCTTCTCCGTAAGAAATTATGGTCCCTTAAAGGCAAGCTTATCTTAGTGCTGATGGGCTTCTAGAGTTGATCCTAGCCCAATAAGCCTCATTGAGCCAAAAGTGGATTTTGGCTCCCATACAAATGATGAAAGATTTCCTTGTCTATTATTGTTATCTAGAGTACAAATGTGCACAATATCTGAAGGAGCGGAATATTTAGGTGACCATGCGCCCGCGGAATGTTTCTTGACCTTCTCTGCATCAATTTGAATGTCAGTTGGCTTCCAATCACTTTGCGCATCACACTATAGTGCTATACCCCTTGCATCAATGGAAGGCCCTCGCGGACAAAAGTTCGCCAATTGCGACCAAAAGTTTGCCAATTATGGTCAAAAGTTCGCCAAATAAGGCCAAAAGTTCGCCAATTACGGCCAAAAGTTCGCCAATTACGGCCAAAAGTTCACCAATCAAGACCAAAATCTCGCTGATTAAGACCAAAAGTTCGCCAATTAGTGCCAAAAAGTTCGATTAAGGCCAAAAGTTTGCCAATTAGGGTCAAGAATTCACCCTTCATGGACGGGAAAGTAGTGGAGGAAGCAACTAAGGAAATTATCAACCTAGCGAGGAATGCATGGGGGTGAGCATAGACCTGTCAACTGGGTCGGGTTGGTCGGGTTCGGGTACGGGTTGACCCGGCGGGTCGAACATGTCTTTTTTTTATGATTATTATTATGATGTTTAACTTGAATAAAATAATTATAATAATTATAATAATATAATTAATATTATATTATTATTTAATAAAGTATATTAAAATATTTAATATAAATGAAATAAAATATACAAAATAAAGGGGACCCGCGAGCTCGAATTTGCGTTCGGGTCGAGTCGGGTTCGGGTCCTTCGGGTTCAGGTCCTTCTTGACCCAGTGACGTTCGGGTCGGGTTCGGGTCCTTTCGGGTCGGGTCGGTCGGGTTTTCGGGTTGGGTCGGTTTTTGATAGGTCTAGGTGAGCATGACCGTGCGATCCATCGCACTACCGTGCGTTTCAACTGAGTAAGATTCTCATAAAAAATGACACCAGCACGCACGGACTGGGGCACGACCGTGCAATCCATTGCACTGACCGTGCGAAAATCTTTGTAAGACAAAACGGACCATACGACTCAAAGTGCATGGAGGGGGTCAAGACCGTGCGTTCAGACGCACCGCAACGTGCAAGCCAAGATGCACTGACATGAACTGGAACTTGCGAAACATGCACGAGCGAAGTAAGGCTTTTCCTCTAGGCAGACACACATGCTACTCTATGGGTCATTTCTCTCGTGGTTCTATGGGCTCAAAAGTGCAAATTCCGAGCAAGTCATTATTCAAATCCTTCGACCGTTGACCCAATTCAAAGGATTCGAGAGGCAATTGTGGAGGTAAAAATTGAAAGAATTAATTTTAAATGTTATTATTAATTAGTAGCCTTATTTAATATAAGCAAATTGGAAATAAAAGCCTATTAAGGAATATGGTCCATTAATTGTTCTCCAAGAAAAGACAAAATGTATTTAACCTCATAAAAAATTCTAGTCTCCATTATGCATAATTCATTTACAAAGTTCAGATCTGACTTGAGCCTCAGATGTGAAACGGGAGAAAAATCCTCGTCTTTGTTTTTTTTCTCCGTTCGCATGGCTTTAGAAAGAATATTAGATGGAGCCTACGATCGTCAGAGTTGCGGGTTCTCGTCGTCGACAATAATAACTTCTTTTTTTTGATGAAACGGACAAACTATATTCAACAAAAGGAGGAAACATTACAACAGCTAATCTAGGAGGCAAATCAGAAACATGAAAAAACAAAGCAGGGGCCCCAAAGGGCAGAGACAAACCAAACTTAGCAGAAGTATGAGCAATTACATTACAAGATCTAGAAATAAAAGAAAAGGAGCACCAATCTAACGAAGAAGAATCATCCTTAATAAGCTTTATGTACCAAGCTGTGGAGATTCTGTCCAGATTTCTAGAAGAGCATCCATTGCAGACAGCAATGCAATCCGTGAAGACCTGAATTCTGTTTGCTCCAAACTGCATAGAGGAGGAGAGGCCCCAAAGCACAGCTTTAGCTTCCAGAAGATCAATAAACTTGCTTGGTTTTGATCTCTTACTCCCAAGTAAGACTAATGATCTATTGGAATCCAAAAGTACAAATCCAAGACCAGCAGACCCTATAGAAGAAATACTGGCATCACAAAATAATTGTAGGCATGGAGAGAATGAAAGACCCGAGACTGATGTTGTTGGAAGAAGATCATCAGAATTGAAACTAAGTATTCGACTCGAACAAATCATAGTCCTGGTGCAACAGAAATGCTGGAGGACGAATTGCAGCAACTGAGAGAAATTCCTGATAGGTTCATGGAAGATCCTTGCATTCCTATTAATCCATATAAAGCCCAAGTAGAGATACACCATAATTCTGTTAAGTTGTGAGAGAGCACAGAATGTATAGAGCACCACCAATCCCACAGAGAAACAGGATTAAAAGAAATAGCTTGATGTAGCTCAAGAAAGAGATCCCAATATGATCTAGCAGCAGAACAATTCTTGATAATATGGATCTCATTCTCATGCTTGGAAGGACATAAAGAGAAGTAGCTAGATGGCACAATTCTTCTCCTCTCTAAGTTTGTAAGGCAAGGAATAATACCTTTACGAGCTCTCCATAGGAAATTATTTGCTTTGGAATAATGTTCAGATCCCAAACATGCCTCTAGTGAGTTGTGAAATCATTCTGAAGATAAGAGGAAGAAGACTCACCACTTGCAAGGGATTTTACTATAAGTTTATAAGCAGATTTGACTGAGAAATGCCCATTCTTGGAGTAATACCATCTTCTGAAGTCTGTAGATGATCGAGAAACTAAGTGAAGCTTTTCAATCTCTGAAGCATCCAGATCTAAGAATCTTTGTCTAATATCATTAGTCTTCCAATCAAAGGAGTCCCAATCAAAGAAATCACAAACCCTCATATTTTCTTCATTTGGAAAAGCCGGAGAGATCAATGAGAAAGTATGTGGCCTAGGAATCCACTGATCTCCCCAGAATTTGACTGATTCTCCATTACCAAGTTCCCAGTACATACCCTTCTTGATTACCCATATAGCTTGAGAAATACTTCTCCAAGTATAGCTGGGCCTTGATCCAAGTGAAGAGTGAAAGATATCAGTGGAGGGAAAATATCTTGATTTAATTAACTTCGAATAAAAATTGTCTGGAAAATCTATAATCCTCCAAACCTGTTTAGCCAGCAAAGCCAAATTGGATGCTTCAAAGTTTCTGAATCCCATACCACCAAGATCTTTGGAGATACACAAAGAAAACCACTTGGCCCAATGAACCTTCTTCTGATCTTGTGAGCCCCACCAAAAATTAGCCATGATCTTATCCAGTTCATGACAGACTGAAGCAGGAAGTTTGTAACAAATCATGACATAGGAAAGAATAGCTTGAAGAGTTGCTTTGATGAGTACCTCCCTTCCAGCCTGAGATAGAGAAGACACAATCCAACCTGAAGCCTTTTTCCTGACTTTGTCAATAATCTGCGAAAAAACAGTTCTCTTAGATTGCCCAATAACATCAGGAAGCCCTAGGTATTTTTCATAAGCATTAACTTCAGGAAAATCTAAAAACTGGAGCAATACATCTCTTTGTGGTCTAGATAGGTTTGGAGTGAAAGAGATTTGTGATTTGCTGGTATTAATCATCTATCTAGTGCCTTGGCTGAAAATGGATAACAACTCCTTAATATGATTGCATTCAACAGAGTTAGCTCTTGCAAAGATTATGCAATCATCTACAAACAGAAGATGGGAGAGAATAGGTGCTAATGGAGCAATTTTAATACCATGAATCAATCCCCTGGATTCAAAGCTTTTGAATATACTGTACAAGCCTTCCATAGTAAAAAGGAAAAGATAAGGGGACAAAGGATCCCCTTGTCGAAGACCTCTCGAAGGAAAAATAGTTGGAGTAGGATAACCATTAAGGAGAGCAGAGAAAGTGACTGAAGAGATGCATTTCATCACTAAAGCAATCCATCTCTGAGCAAAACCCATCCTTTGCATAACAGCAAGCGAAAAACCCCACTCAACTCTATCAAAAGCCTTAGACATATCAATCTTAATAACCATGTAGCCTCTTCGCCCTGTTTTCTTTATCTTGATGTAATGAAAAAGTTCTGCTGCAGCTAAAGCATTGTCAGTAATAGTTCTCCCAGAAATGAATGCACTCTGGTTACTACTCATAATCTCATCAAGAAGAGGCTTTAATCTGTTGGCTATGCATTTAAAAATCAATTTGTAAATCACATTACATAAACTAATAGGCCTAAGATCAGTCATTTTTGTAGGATTTGCAATCTTAGGAGCTAGAGTCGAGTAAGTGTGACTTAACAACGGGCTCATCTCAGCACCATTTAGAATATTCAGGATTGCATCAGTAACATCCTTACCAATGTTGATCTAGTGAGATTTGTATAAGAGCGCAGGCAATCCATCCGGACCAGGTGACTTTGAAGGGTGCATGTTTTTAAGGGCATGAAGGACCTCATTTGCAGAAAAATGTGCAGAAAGAGCTTCATTTTGTTCAACTGATATGCTTGGATAAATACCACTCAGCAACTGATGAGGAACCTCAATTAATATGGACGAGTAAAGAGTAGAAAAGTAGGCATTCACTACTTCCTCCATCTGACAGTGGCTTGAAACCATTGAACCATCAAGACATTGCAACCTCTGAATAAAATTCTTCCTTTTCCTGCCTGAAGCTTTAGCATGGAAGAACTTTGTGTTTCTGTCCCCCCAACAAAGCTCATTCACTCTGGATCTTTGGTACCACATAGTTTCCTGTTGTAATAAGAGAGATTCTTCTTGCCTTCTGAGATCATGCAAAGTACTAGAATCAGTAGCAGAAAGAGGAGATGAAAATCAGCCACTAATCTTATCCTGTAAGATCTTCAAATTTCTATCAATATTTCCAAACTCTGTCAAGTTCCATCTAGCAAGAGCTTTTTGAATTGAAAGGAGTCTACCACAGATTGACTGCGAGGTAGTAGAAGTATTCCAGACTGTATCAATAAGCTCGTCATAACCTTGAGCACCTAGCCACATTGCCTCAAATCTGAATGGCTTCTTTCTTGAACCTACACCAGAGCCCATAGCAGGAAAATCTAAACAAATTGCAATAGGTGAGTGGTCCGATCCCCAGTAAGCAAGGTTGGAGCATCTAGCAAAAGGAAACATAGAGATCTAGGATTGAGAAGCTAGTCCTCTATCTAATTTCTCCTGAATACAGCAAGAACCTGCTCTCTCATTAGACCAAGTGAAAAGTCCACCTTTCCAGTGCACATCAGAAAGCCCACAGGTAGAGATTGAATCATGAAAAGCATTCATTGTTGGCACATTTAGAGATGAACCACCAAACTTCTCAAAGGAATATATGACCTGATTGAAATCTCTTACACAGAGCCAAGGAAGATCATTCTCAAGAGAGAGTCTGTTCAACAAAGTCCAAGAAAGGTGCTTGTTACAAAGTTCTGGCCAGCCATAGAAGAAGGTACATCTCCACTGAGCAAGCCACTAGTAGTTAAGAAAATTCCATCCATGTGATGATTAGTATAGGTGGAGATCACAAGCTGAACAAAGGAGTCCCACATTAGGCATAAACCCCCAGAAAGACCCAGGCTATTAATAACAAAATAACCCAAAGCAGAGCTTAGAAGCTACATTAGTCATATAAACATAATTAGATTTAGTTTCCATAAGAAATAATACATGGGGAAGCTCTTTTCTGACTAACTTTTGGACTCTGGAAACTACACGAGGGCTTCCCATGCCTCGACAGTTGAAGCTGAGTATTTTCATTGCTTTCGGACAGAAGGGACTGATTCCCTTCCGCCGATATCTGAGGTTGAACAGTGAAGGTAACATTTGAAACGGGGATCTCCACTAAGCATTGTTTCTTAGCAGAGCTAGATGAATGAATGAAGCAGGGAGTGCTCCCTTACCCTTGTCCAGATGAAGGCCTTATCCAGATGAAGAGCCCTTTATTTTTTTTCTTTCTGGCCCACTTTTCCCCTGAAACTGCTATTTTATTCCCAGAAATAGACAAAGGAGTACCAGTTGACAATGAGACATTCTGCTGCATACCAGTATTAAATTCAAAAGGCTGCTTTAAATTATGTGTCAAAGGATTAATACTTTCTGAAGTAGGAGAATCAGTAAGTAAAGCATTGGCTGAAGAGTAGGTAACAAGTTGACCAATACCAGGGGAAATATTTTGATTCAGGGTGACAACACACGTCTGCACTTGTTCAGTAATGGAGTCCACTCCTTGAACATTAAACATATTTGGAGAAGGAAGATCTTCCTCCTCATCAATACCTTGTAGAATAGCATCAAGCAAGCAGCGGTTCCCTTTCTTTGTGTCTTTCTGAATTGCAAATTCATCCAATTTTGCATCACCAGTAGCTGAGAGTGCACGAGTCAGAGGTGGAGCTTGAAGCCAGGCACCGTATTGATTATCAAATTGTCGTGCATCAATGTCATCATAATCCAGTTGAACATGCCCCAATCTTCCGCAAATATAACAAAAATTAGAGAGCTTCTAATATTGGAATTTGACCCAGACTTTTCCTATAACCTCAAGATTTAACAGAGCACCACGACGAAGAGGAATAGATAGATCAACATGAACATGCAATCTCATGAATCCTGAGCAATCCATCATCTGATCCTCTGAGATACATTGAAAGTCTTTAAATAAACCTCCTATAGTTGTAGTTGTTTCAGTTGTGAAGGTGTTGAAAGGCAAGTCCTGGACACAAATCCAGAACCATTCAGAGTCGAAAAGAACTTTGTAAGGCTGTTGACTGCCTACATCTTTCAATATCAACAGATGTCTATCAAAGGACCATGGCCCTTTGTTGAGCACTTTGTCAAAGTCTTCCAGACATGCAAACTGGAAGGACAATAAATTTGTTTGGATTTCCCGAACAACAAAACCCTTTTGAAGCTTTCAAGCTAATTTGAGTGTGTTTCTTAGTGCATGCAGATTGAAAGATTTTGTTGTGAACATTTTCCCTAGGAGATTCAGCGAACCCTTCCTAGGAACAGAGTCTGTAGATATAAGTTTGCCCATCACCGAATTTCTTTCAGCCGCAGTTAGGTATATGTTTCCTGGAGCAGAGTTCTGAGAATCCATGGAGGAAAGAAAACAGAAGAGAGATAGAAGGATAAAGAAAGAAGAAAGGATGAAACTAGCACCAAGACTAGAAGAGGAAAACCCTTACATATCAGAGGATATGAAGGGAAACAGAGTTTTCCTTATGAAGAAGGAATACTCGCTTCGACTTGGGCTTACCCTGTATATTTGAATGATGGCTTAATAACTTTATTGAGGTTGATTATATGTACCACAAATAAATAGGAACGTATAGGAAAACCTTACATCTTGTAAAATCAATAGGTCAATATAGAAAAAGATCAACCTGAGCATAATAGATACAAATAAAAAAATGAACAACAACTGATTAGCCTAGGTTCTCTATTATCAAAGAAGGCCAAATATAACACCACAAACGTAAGCTTTGATTGAAAATTTTGAACAGAAAAACAATGAACTTTGAGGGAACGGGAAAATCTGAGTGAAGACAAAATAAGAAATTGGAGGCCCAATCTAAGAAATCAAAATATCTGCTCAAAACAATTAATACAACATAAAACACCCAATTTTAAAAGAAGAACGCCAAAATCGAACAACGAAATAGAAAACCAAAACGAAAAGCAAATCCTAACCTTGAAGAAGAGATTGGATGACGATATCTAGCGAACATTGAACACAGTTACACCCAATCTTGATTTTTTTTCTCACAAATCTTCCTTGGAATGACCAATCAAACAACGCCTTTAATCCATCTTCCCCTTCTCATAGATCTCTTCTAGCTTGAGGTGAGAGATCGACGTGTTTAACGTTAAGTTGAATGTGATTAAAGTTGTTTTACCTCTGTATAGGCATTTTCGTACTTGTGTTTAACAGAATAATTGACAGAAAATTAGAGGGCTGGTTACAAGCAAACAGAACAAATTTAAGGGGTGGTTTCGTAACAAATCCGAAATCAGGTGTGATTTATTGCAAAAGGACATAAAATAAGGGGTGGTTTTGGTGTAGTTTACCCTATTAATATTGGCCATTGAGGTACTCAAAGCCAAACTTTCGCGTATAAGATAGAAGGTATATCCAGAATTGGGCAGGTAGAATACAACCGGTCCAAATCTTCTGTACCACTTCAGTGTCCCAAATAATATCTCAATCTATAATTACTTTTTAACTTTTTATTAAACAAATTTTTATATTTTTTATATTTTTTCCACCAACTTGGACAATAAAATTTAAGGCTCAAGGTCACAAGGTAGCACTCAAACTTAGAGATGGCACGGTTTCGAATTCGGAGGTTTCCGGTGTAACACCCCCAAATCTTAACCCATTTGGAAATGTATCACCGCCATTGACCTCGGTTTTCCTCACCGAAGTCACCACAGGCTTTACCGTTTAATTACCAATTATGAAACACTTATGATACAAAAATCATAATATTATTCATATAAAACATAAGTCCCGGGATTACATCCCGATCCCGAATAGGACAACACAGAGTTTTTAAACAAAGTACAACGGAAGTCTTGATAAACAAATAACAGAGTAAATAAGTTATAGCGGAAGTCTTTTAAATATTACAAAAAGGGGTTGTGATCGTAATGATCACCTGCCCAAGGATCTCAACCTGATTAAAAGATAATTATTAAAACATCCAAAAACCACCGTCGTCTTCATAGTCATTCTAGTCTCCTCATATCTGCGCTCCATCTGATGTGCCGAATCGAACGGATGACACCAGCCAACAATACAGATAACAATTGCGGTTGGTTAGTCTAAATGAATAGACCATGCAAGGGTACAAAGCAGAAGGTTCTAAGTAGTCGTATTAGGTTAGACTTCTCGTCCCTCGAATAATAGTCGAGTACGCTTGTCAACCACCATACTCTACTTGGATATGACAAAAGGCATGCACAAGAGAAGATTCCAACTGAAGCGAATCTTATCGGAATATCCAAGAGAAGACTCCAACAGAATGAGTCTTTAACGAAGTATGACAAAGTCTGGAATATTTAAAGAATCACAGTATCGCATTCGAGCGATTTTAAAAGCTGACTTAGATGTTTCGGTTCACGACCAACCTCACCGCATACAGCGAATTCAGATTGGAAAGAGAACGTACTCTGATCAAAAGTCGAGACGAGCTTTCCTAGCTGCACTATTCGCTTAGCTGTACTACTCGCCAGAGGTTTATTAGTTATGGGCGAACCTACGGCCCTTATCTGATTAAATTCCAAAACGCGCATCACGTTATAGGCTTTTAAATGTATATATATCCCCAACGGAACCTATACATCTTGATATGCGTTTCGTCTAGAGTGACGCATACCGAAGGGATGAAATCCCGAGTTTGTGGCACTAGCTAAGTACACCTCCTCTATACTCGTATATCAGAGGTTGGGTCATGACCGTAAACATGGTATTAGGTGGGGACGAGCCACCTCTCTACCTGATTATACAGAAACGACTGGACCTGACATGGTCCAAGTAACGTTCCTAACTACTAGTGATAACTAAACAGTTCGAGCACAACAATAGTTCAGGATAAATCCACATAAATGCTCTCAAGGCGATCATAAATATATATTCATAATAGCATTGTTCTAACAGATATACAACCTATTATAATATCATATTCTAGTTTTCCAAAACAGTTTACAAAACCATTTCCAGACAAACACAATGATCATTCTAAATTAATTACTCAATTAAATAACTGATAATTAATGTAAATATGGAACGATGAGCAAGAGTGAACCGCCACTTGCCTTAAATCCGCAGAAGCTTAAACGAAGCTAGGATGATGAGTTTCCGGGCTTGACACAGGGACAGATCCGGCAACACAGTTTCCTTCGAATCGACCCATAAAGAAACCCTAAGTTAGATTCGACAAAGACGAGTACGAACCGAAAGAAATCGAAAGGAACGACGTCCGAACGAAAGCTACAGAAGCCAAAGCCACCACAAGGCAAAAGCTGAAGGGCGGCGGTCGCCGCCTGCCTTACGGCGGGCGCCGCCAGCACCACGGCTGTCGCCGGTGTTCGTGGCGGCGGGCGCCGCTACGAACATCGGGAATTTTTACGAGAACTGAAATCTTACCAACGTCGATCGATTTGGTTCGTCTTTGCTTTGGATTCTAAGCTTCTAAGGGCCTCCAAATCTTCTCTTTACAACTGGAACGACACCAAATGGAACTCCAACGATCGCTTCAAAACTCCGGCGAGAACTCTGTTTTCCGGCGAGATGAATTTGAGAGATTTGAGCTTGTTTCTGTGCTCCAATCGGATCCCAAACCACTCCAATTTATAGCCCAACATGTAAGGAGATAAGATTGGCCAGAATGCGACGTGGAGGGCCAGATTTGGAGCCTCGTCCGATCGCCGGCAGCTGGCGAGGCTAGGCCTGCACAGGGGCGGCGGTCGCCGCCTGGTCGCCGCGGTTGGTTTCCTGAAGCGGCGGTCGCCGCTTTTGGGCAGCGGTCGCCGTTTTCCTAGGCCATCTGGCGAGGAGGAAGGCGAGAGGAAGGTGCTGAAGAGTTGACCGGCGGCGGTCGCCGCCAAGTCAACTCTTATCCGTTTGGGCTTTGGATAAGCTTGGCTTAGCCCGAGATAAAAATAATCGTACACGAACGAGTATTAAGTCCCAAAGTACGTCGACTGTATATTATTTCACTGAGAAAAATATTACAGAGATTGAGCACATTACAGAATGTCTTAAACTCTCTGAAATTAATCTGACGTACAAAACAGGCGTTCGGGAAAAATCCCAAAAATACCCAAAATGTCCTAAATATCTTTACAGAAATACGGGGTATCACATCCGGTTCCAAAACCGAAAAAATTAAAACCAGAACCGAATTAATCTGAAACCGAAGGTTTCGGTTCCGTTCGATTTTATCCGATTTCGGTTTTATCCGGTTCCAGTTTCGATTCCAGAACCGAAAAAAACACATTTTTTAATACAAAAATAAAAGAATAATTTTTTTTTTGTAAAAAAATATAAAAGACAATACTTTTTTAAATAATGATAAAGTAAACGTTTCTTTAAACTTAAAAAATTTATACTTTAAGACTTAAACTTAAAATTTAACTTAATTTGACTTATAAAATAAATTAACAGAAAAAATAAAAATAGAATATGTATATTTAACTTGAAAACCGAAAATTTATCCAGTTTCGAACCTCCAGTTTTGGATTTTGTCAAATCGAAACCAAATATAAAAAATTTATCCAATTTCGGTTCGAGCCGATTCCGATTTCGATTTTAGTTCCAGTTTCAATTTTTTTCAAATCCACCGAACTACGAACCATCTCTATTCAAACTTCCCCATTACTTTCTCAATTTCTTGTGACCTAATTGCTGTCAGTTAATTTTTTATCAATCCATCTTTCTCCGCGGTTGCCAGATTACTTCGCCTTTCATCGAACAAATTCCAGTGTCAGATCTGTCAACAATGGGTAACCACATCTTCGTTTTTCGTTTCTCTTCCACTCTTCTATAGGTTTTCACCGCCGGTAAACGAATTGGATTCCAATTAACAAAATCTAGATACTGGTCATGGAAATTTTAGTGTTTTTTGAAGTTCATGTTCGCTTTAGGTTTATTTGATTCTGATGTTTTCATCTAGTCGATTTGTTCTTGGAGATAATTCAAGCGCGGATAGACAAAACACAGCTAATTGCTGATTTTTGTTAAGCATTTTCTGCTATGTTGAAGTAGGTGATTTGATTTCGCTGTGAGATGTGCAATTTCATCGTTTCAACGTTGATTTCTTGGGAGTATACTGGTATAAATAGTCATGTTGAGTGTAATGGACTAAAAATGTGGAAATGTTTAGCAGAAACGTCAATCTTCTCCGGTGGATAGAAATGAAAAGGCAAAGCATGTAAATGTGATGACTGATGAGTACAGAAATGTTTTTAAGCATAGTAGGTAGCCTTCTCTATTATGGTACACTGGCGCCTACAAGTTAATTCACTTCATTTCTGTTTCCGCTTGAGAGAAAATGTGTTGGCATTTTGGTGCTATGCTCTTCATTATCTTACATTATGTGCAAGACAATGTAGAGCTTTTTTAATGATATTTAAACCAATGATCCTCATAATATATTAATAATCTGTGCAAAGTTATGGAGTTGATGCTGAATTCTTTGTTTTATCTTACAACTAACTGTAGTTCCTTCAGAAATTCTGTGGAAACTAAGCAAAGTTCTGCTATGATGTACTAGGCAGCAGTGGTGTTTGTATGATGAGCAACAAGTGGAAAGAGGAGCAACATCCTAACTTCATTTCGTCTTTCCTTCGAGAAAATTGTTTCAGGCTTAATTTTGTTCCAATTGCACCAGTATGCTTTCTCTTTAGTGTTTTCCCAATACTGTTTTTTTCTCATTGATTTACTACTTTCTATAATTCCTTGGGTGAAACTGGTCGCTTTTCATTTGAAGGACTTCATCTTCAACTGCGGAGGCCTCTCAGCTGCATTTATGTTTGTGACTAGCTGGAATCCAGATAACACTTTACAGGTTTATAGCAGGTGATATATGTCACTGAGATACTCCAACACACCCCTTCTTCCCTGGACATCATTTTCTGATAAGCTTCAGTGCAGAGCGCTGAAGCTGAAAGAGAAGTTTGCACATTTCTACGTTGTCATCACCCTCTCTACCAAGGAACAAAATGATTCATTTGTTCGCTCTTACTTCAAGTGGGTAATTAATTTGCAGATTTTTTGTTATCTATGTCATGTTGTGCTGCATTTGATATTGACAAAGTGGTTATGTTCATGTATTTGAAGGTCGGGTTTTGATATTGGAAGACCACCTTTTGTGCCAGGATTTGGGTTCCCGTGCGAAATAGGCATTCCGTGCGAAATGCGAAGCAATCTCGGCCGTACGTTTTTTTTTTTGGTCAACAACTTTTTTTTTTCATTTTCGTCCCGTGATCATTCTGGAAAAGCCTATATAGAAGGTTCACGAATAAGCACTAGATGTTCATTTATTTGTACATTCACGTTCACAAATAAGCACTGAATGTTCAAAGACATGTGTTGGAACATGATCATGTTATATGTGAACTTATACGGCACATACAATGAACATATAGTACTTATATGTGAACGTTAATAATTGTCTATTCCAGAACGATCAGAGACAATAAATAAAAAAAATAAAAAATTGTTGACCGAAAAAAAAAATCGCCATATTTACGGTTATGCCACTGTGTCACTATTCACTATTCCCCTTTTTTTAACAGTACAGTGCCCTTGAATATTATCCCCCAGATAATGAACATTACCGCTCAGAAAATGAACATGTGGTGTCTATTTATGAACTCGAATGAACGCGATCGCTTCGCATTTCGCACGGTAAGCATATTTCGCACGTGAAACGGACTCTTTGTGCCAGTCCTTGATGTGGAGATGGACTTTGAAAAGATCGTGAAGATTGCACATTCTCTTGGAGGTGAGGCCTGCTACCTCAGGGCTGAGTTTCTTTCATCATCCTTAGTTTTGTTCTTTGTAACCAAAGAATTTTCTTGTAGTCTGCAAACAAAAGGATGTCATCAATCAAATGAAAGATGAGGTTGGTTAATCCTTTGCTTATCATAGTATGTTTCTTTCCTGGGGATTATGCTTAATTATGATATCCTCTTGTGTCGGTAGAGGAAGCAAGCTATGCAATCAATGGACGCTTTTCTGAGTGTAGTCACTTCGATACCAGGCTTAGACACCCATGACGCAAACTCGGTAATCCAACTGCACCATAAAGTTAAAACTAATATGACTTGGCCTATCTCAACCTTATTTTGCTATTGACTTATTATTCAACATTCTATGAGCAACGTGAATTGCTGGATTGTTTTTATTGAACCTTATGTCTAGAACACTATTATGAGTATAATGTTTTTAGTGAACCTTATGTCCAGAATACTATAATGAGTATATCTTAACTTTAGCCAGTGTGCTCCTACCTGGTATCTCATTATAATAAACTGTTGATAACAGAGAAAAGATATCTTATCCAATGAGGATCGATGATTAGTTAAACTCATCTGACCAATCCACATTAACTGATTTAAATACTCTGCTTTTACACCAGCTTAGTCAAGCAGTTGGGTCAATTGAAGCTATTGCCAAGGCTTCAAAGGAATACCTGCTAGAGAATACTGATCTCTCAGCTGAGAAAGTGGAGACTGTAATAAGGTTTTTCAGAGATCCAGAGTTCTTCCTTAGCCCGAAATTCAACTGACCACCATGTTGTTTCTCTACTAGAACAGTATTTTCAGGTTATATGGTATGTCTAGCTTCATTTCTGCATTAATTGTTTTGGTGGATGTTGTAGGTGTTTCCTAACTTCGCTTTAGTACTGCTTGCTTTCCAAGAAAAAAGATTCAGTGCTCTTTCTACTTGATCATTTCTCCACTTCTGCTTGATTCCACCTACAAAACAATTAAAATAAGGATGAATGGATAATTGATGTCCACCAGACAGATTGGCGATTGCAGGTTGAACTAATTTGTCATGATCAACTATTTGCTCAAGATCATGACAAAAAAATAACTATTTGCTCAAGATTGTTAATCCTGATGTTAATACTTTATGAAATAGTTTTAGTGCGATGAGTGGTGCAAAGTCGACATGGCTGTAACTCGATCAGGCGCAACCTCCCCAAAGCCGATGCATCCTCGATTGAAAACTAATTCAAAAAAATGAATCCTCCTATTTGGAAACTATTTGGAAACTGACTTGATCTTGAATTTAAAAGTAATTCAAAGTTAAATAAAGTGATTAGTAATTTGAATGTGTAGTAACATACATTTATACCACAATAAAATTGATGTCGATGATGATCTCCTAATATCCGATGAGCTCGCCTGATCTACAACCAATATCCAATCAACGTGAGGGTCGTAACTCCCCTAAAGTATTTTCGATGCTCAAGTCCGATATCACCTAGTGTCAATGGTGGCTAGGGTTTTTAGTATGAGAATTATAGAGGTTACACTCTTGAGAAGAGAAGAAAATTCAGCATAATGAATTAGGTCTTGTTTAGTGGATTAAATATCCTACTATTTTTGGTAGAGCTCATTAAGAGGCTTGTTGGGCTCCTCGTTAAATAAGACCAATAAGCTCATACTAATAATTGACTCAAAAGTGATAAAAATAAATTAAACATGCAGATTTTTACCTCTTCAATGCCCCTCAGATCCTTTCAGTCTCGTCGAGGGTGAGGGGATTTGACTCTTTAACATGCTCCGATCGTGCACGAGGTGATTTCAAGGCTCGGTCTCTGGCCATTCGCCGTGAGAGTACGCGAGTCTTCCATCGTGGTAATTTTTTGAAGGAATTTTCCTAAATGTATAATACCCAAGAAAACGCATGGGTCGTGCGGTTGACCGCACGGCCGTGCGTTTCTCTGATTTTTTCGTAGGTCGAGGGTAACGCACGTGCCAAGCGAACGGACAGCACGGCCAATCATTACAGTGATTTTCTAAAGCAATTTATTTTTATAATTTCACAAGGTCGAGAGTAACACACGGGCCGCACGGTCGTGCGCTACGACGATTTTTCGCAATGATTTTTTCTCCTTGGTCGAGGGGAGCGCTTGGGCCGTGTGACGGACCGTACTACCGTGCGTTCTGGCAGCTCCTCACTTCTGAGACGATGCGAGTCGTGCACGGACCGTGCATCTTGGTGCATGGGCCGTGCGTTTCCTGGGAAGCTATTTTCCTTACCGTTTCAACTTCCGAGCTTTATTCTTCTGCTATGGGGGCGTGCCCCGGTCATTTGTCCCTCCGGCCTCGGCTATAAATTTGCATTTAGTCGAGTGTTACAACTCGTTGGTAATTTGTATCCCATTGATCTCAGGCTAGCTTTTGGCATTAAGCTTAACGAGTACTTCGTACCACATTTGGCATCAGGCTTGTTTTGACATTAAGCTTGACGAGTACTTCGTACCCGATTGGCCTCAGGCTAGCTTTGGCATTAAGTTTGACGAGTACTTCGTACCCCATTGGGCTCAGGCTAGTTTTGTCATTAAGCTTGGCGAGTACATCGTACCCCATTTGCCTCATGCTAGTTGGATAAAGAATGATGGCAACTCATGCCCCTACAACCCGAAGGCTAATAGAAGTTGAGGTCTATCTCCTTGATTGAGCCTAGACGTCACCCCCTATCTTGTTGTGGTTTATCTTTCTATTAAACTCGTCTCTTCGAGTCCAAAACTCATATCTTTGAGCTCAAGAAACGATAATCATTTTGATCGTCACCAAGATCCTCTCTTGGATCTCATCTGGCCATCTCTTTGGTCGTACTACGCTTGATCTCTTTCGAGTGTCTCCAACCGATTTCCTCTCGGGATTTCGTGCAATTCAGCAAGGGTGTGCACCCTTTGCTTCCAGGACATCCATGAGAGAAAAGTAATTACTTTTTTGAGCAAGAAACCTCAAAGGCTTGCGAAGACGAAAGCTTGTTGCTTGGCTTGGCTTGGCTTAGTTGCGTTCTCGGGCACTTGCAATCGACTCAATAGAGACTTTTGCATCAACTCGTACTAGAGCCACTGATGTGACCCTGCCGTCCTTGTCACATCCGCCTTGAGACTCCCCTACAGTTACATCCAGTACGATCGAGACATTAATTGTTTAGCACGTTTTATGAACGGTATTTCTATTTTTAGTAGCTGCTATTTCTGGGTGGTTTCCATTTATGTTAAATGGGCCGCCAGAATTAGTAACTAGAGAGTCTGACCCATTAGGTCAACTCTCTAGTATAAATACTCTCTTTTGTCTTCATTTTCAATTACGTCGAAATAGAGCTTGTTTTCCAGTCGAGTAATCTCCTGCAAACCCGGGCCCTGACGTCAATAATCCTTGCGTTTCTAGTCAAACTATCTTGGCGCATCGATTCCGTTAACGCGTTTCTAGTGAATTATCCTGGCGCGTTAACTCGGTTACTACCTATTCGGTTACTATCCGCAATCCCGAGACAAGAACTAACCCTAGTTCTTGTCTCTCCCCAAACACAAACCCTACGGCTGCCGCCGCCCCCTCCACTCCTCATTCCGCTGCTTCCTTCGTCGCCACCGTACCACCACCACCACCACTTCCGCCGCATCACCACCAGCCGCTGCCGGTCACCCCCAGCCGCCAGTCATCATTCTGACCACCCCACAGTCCATCTTCTCCTTGCTTCCGCCAATCTATCCTTTCCGAAGAGTTGCCTGCGCCCCAATACGCGTTCAATCGATCCTTGACAGCGAATCGTGGTCTTTTCATCGGACAAGGTCACATCAACTGGCATCAGAGCCTTCGAATCGCGTAAGTCGTTCCAACTCTTCATCTAATCACTCATTCGCTTCCGCAAATCCATTCATGCATAAAAAAATGACGAACCTTTCTGCCCAGATTTTGTCAAATTTTTTTCTTTTCTGCAATTTTCTTCCATATTCCTGTAGAGCATCTCGAGACAATTCCGGACATATAAAATTCGCTCAAAACGGACATCGTTTGTCCCCTCAAAAGGCCAAAATACGAACACAAAAAAAAAATCTGCCCAGATCCGAACCCCTACTCACTGATTTTTTGCAAATTTACTGATTTTTGCTTGGTTTTGGATAGTGTATGTGGTAGATACGCTTGCATATAGGCTTAGATAGTTCGTTGCGACTTCGTTTGCCTTGTGTGCGCCACAAATCTACATCTTCGCAATCTCCTTCTTCTCTCACTTGAATCACAACAAAATTTTTATTTTTTCTGCTGCGTTTCTGTAATTTGATGAACTTCTGTGCACAGATTTGTGCGTTTCTGTGCGTTTTGCTGAACATTCTGTGTGTTTGCTTCTTTCTGTGCACAGATTTGTGTGTTTCTGTGCATTTTTGTTGAACATTCTTTGTGTTTTGCTGAAGTTCTGTGTGCAGAATTTGTAGCTGTTCACAGATTTATAAAAAAAAAATCGAGACCACACAAGCCAAAATAAGGCAAGTGCGTCTCTCGCAGCAGGAAGGGAGAACCCGGTCTTGATTCTGGCACCTTCAACCCCCGTTATCGCAGTGATTCATTTACCGTCTTCTCTATCTCTCACTGTATGGGCTGTATATATTAGTTGACTGTGTTGTGCTTACTTCTGTGCTTATATCCTTGCATATCTACTTTCGACATTTTCTTTATTGAGCATTACCTGGATTTTGTTGATTGTTGTGTGAGTTGCCTTAAGCGTGCTCGTAACCGCCCACATGGCCAGCCAGATTAGTTACCGAGTGATTGTTTATTGAGTTCGGTTCTACTTACCTTTTTGTTGATCCTCTGTTGTTGTTGTTGTTCGCTTTGATCCTGTGGTTTGCCATTTCTCGCTGTCAGGTACCATGTCAAGCGGTGATATATCCCACGAGACGGGAACGGAGACTGCTGAACAAAAACAGATCTGAGAGATGCATGCTGCCAACCAAGCATTGGCCGCACAGTTTGCCGAACTCTAGTGCCATATTGATGCGTACTCTCGCCAGCAGATAATACGCGAGTTGCTTGCTGAAGCCAAAGTCCAAGAAGCGCAGATAGCAGAACTCCAACGCGCGACTACAGAGCTCTTAGCTCGCCAGCAGCCGCCTCCGATTACTACGGTCGCTTCTAATAAGGGACAGCTACAACCTGATGAATTGAGCGCCCTAGCCCTGGAACAGGCAAAGGGTACCCTGATTCTCCCCTCCACATCGACTCCAGGACAACTCCAATGCCTCGAGTCCAAGGAAGTGATCCGGGAGAAAGCCCCTGTAGTTGCAGAGGCAGATGATAACGATGTCAAGATTGACCCTGCCGGCATCTTTACAACCAATGCTGATGGCGATGTGGTCAGTCCCCCCGATCACCTTCATGACCAGGCATCCCACTCTGCCTTGGTTCCTCGACACGTGCTGAGCGTCAACGAGGGAGCCCTTCACGTGCATCGGGAGAATTTGCTTCATGCTCGATGCAGCTTTCCGGACACCTCGATGAGTATGATCATTGACGGGGGTTTCTGCGGCACCATTATCCGTGAGAAGGTTGTGAGCCATTTCAACCTTCCGACTACACCGCACCCCGCTCGATATGGCCTTCAGTGGATCTCTGAAGGGTCAGGTAACACAGTTTCTCACCAGAGTCTTATTTCATCTTCGCTTAGCCCTTACAACGACATTGTGCTATGTGTTGTTACCATTGTGGACGCAACCCATCTGCTTTTGGGTCGTCCATGGCAATATGATCGTCACGTGCTTCACGACGCGTATTTGAACCCTTACATGTTCAAATACCACGGGAAGCGCGTGACTCTCTTACCCATGAGTCCGTAGGACATTTTACAGGAGCAGGCTGAGCGACAACGCCAGAAGGCCATTGAGGCCGCCAGAACTCCGCCTGCGCAGAAACCAACCCCGGAGAACGCCAGACGACAACTCGGCCGCGTCACCGACCGCGTTGAGGCACCTGAGGGAAACTCGGGCGACAACTCGACCGGGTCACCGACCGAGTTGTGTCACCTGGGGGAAACTCGGCCAGAAACTCGGCCGAGTTCTGGGCCGGGTCAGCACACCTGGAAACAACTCGGTCCGACACCCGACCGAGTTATGGACCGAGTCGGGAAAAGCGCCCGCAACTCGGCCGAGTCAGCTTCCTGTCCTGCGCCTTCGCCTTCTATGTCTTCTGGAAGATCGTCTGCATCTACAACTGCTTCTGCATCTACCTTTCGGGGTACCTGTGAACGCAGAGTTCTTCTGGCGAAACACAGGGACCTCACTCCGGCACTTCAAGGCAAGTCTGTTTGTTTCCTTCTTATTCCTCGCCTTTGTGCCACTACTACGACAGAGCCCGCACTTCCGCCTGTAATTTTGTCTATTTTGCAGGAATTTGTGGATTTCATGCATGACGAGCTGCCGCCAGGCCTGCAACATGTGTGTCGTATTGAGCATTGGATGGACTTCTTTCCCGACGCGTCGCTGCAGGACCAGGATAACTTTGATGCTGGGAAGTTGGCTGAGCACATTCAGAAGCTACACAGAAGGACACGCCCACAGCTGGAGCGACGTGCGATACAATACTCATCCCAGAAGAACAAGGGAAGGAGACGATTTATCTTCGCCCTAGGCGACTTGGTTTGGCTTCACTTGCGGAAGGAGCGATTCCCTTTCGTTCGCAAGTCTAAGCTCAACCAACGGGGTGATGGTCCATTCAGAGTCGTCACAAACATTGGCGACAACACATTCCAGCTCGAGCTACCGGACAAGTACGGGGTGCGTGAGACGTTCGACGTCGCGGACTTCGCACCATATGTTGAGCCTGAGCCTAATGAGGGTGAAGCGGGGACGCTTCACAACCAAGTGGGGGAGGGTGATGTGACCCTGCCGTCCTTGTCACATCCGCCTTGAGACTCCCCTACAGTTACATCCAGTACGATCGAGACATTAATTGCTTAGCATGTTTTATGAACAGTATTTCTATTTTTAGTAGCTGCTATTTCTGGGTGGTTGCCATTTATGTTAAATGGGCCTCCAGAATTAGTAACTAGAGAGTCTGACCCATTAGGTCAACTCTCTAGTATAAATACTCTCTTTTGTCTTCATTTTCAATTACGTCGAAATAGAGTTTGTTTTCCAGTCGAGTAATCTCTTGCAAACCTGGGCCCTGACGTCAACAATCCTTGCGTTTCTAGTCGAACTATCCTAGTGCATCGATTCCGTTAACGCATTTCTAGTGAATTATCCTGGCGCGTTAACTCGGTTACTACCTATCCGGTTACTATCCGCAATCGCGAGACAAGAACTAACCCTAGTTCTCGTCTCTCCCCAAACACAAACCCTACGGCTGTCGCCACCCCCTCCACTCCTCATTCCGCTGCCTCCTTTGTCGCCACCGCACCACCACCACCACTTCCGCCGCATCACCACCAGCCGCCGCCGGTCACCCCCAGCCTCCGGTCATCATTCCGACCACCCCACAGTCCATCTTCTCCTTGCTTCCGCCAATCTATCCTTTCCGAAGAGTTGCCTGCGCCCCAATACGCGTTCAATCGATCCTTGACAGCGAATCATGGTCTTTCCATCGGACAAGGTCACATCAGCCACTGTCAAGTTAAGTCTTTCCTTCTCAATCAACTCTTTAAATCCCGCTCTTATCCCTCTACCCACCAACACCATTAAAACTCCCAAAGCCAAACTCGAATTTTGTCTAGATTTCGTTCAATTTTTTTTTTGTCTTTTCATCAATTTTATTTCATAATCTTATAGAGAATTTTGATACGAGTCCGTTCATATAAATTTTATCCAAAATGAACATCGTTTGAACCCTCAAAAGGCCAAAATACGCACCATTTGCCACCGCCAAACCCTAATTCGGCCCCCTATCCCTTTCCCTTCCCAAAAGATTTGATTCCCATAAAATCTAATATTTTTCTTAATAAATCATATCTTTTCTTTTCTCTCTCCTAAATCAACAAGAAGATAATATGCTTTATTAATTTCCTTATTTAATACTGCTTTTCTTTTCTTGTTAATTATTCCATATTTTTGCTTCTATCTACACTCAAGTTGACTCCTCCTCATGAGTAGCCAATTTTAACCCAGCCGAGCGTTGGTTTTTTGGGTTGCTTTGAGTCAAGGATTTGACTTGACCGGATGGTCCCTCCTTGGTTCCTTGATCCTCATTTTGTTCTATGGCTTATATAGGTACTACCACCTTGGATCGCTCCCGCCGCGATTCAAGCTTGCGCCTTCGGTACTTTACCGGACGTGACGGCCCAGACGCGTTCCTGGAATGGACCAGAACACGGCAAATTTCTTTAGCCACCGCGATTATGATAAGTTTGAGTAGCTCGATGTTGCCATCCAGTGCTTCACCGGCTACGCCCTCAAGTGGTGGTCCTGGCTTGAGTTGGATCGATGGGAGCGTGGTTGGGAACCCGTCATCACTTGGGAGCATCTTGTGTATGTCATGACCCGACGCTTTGATCCGGAGGTTGACACCGAGGTTCACGCAGCTCGTACACATCGTCGGTCCAGGCCTCAATGCGCCACACGAGCGCTCGCCGGTGCACTACCATGAGAGCCCTAGTGTGCCACACCGAATGCTCCCCAACGCGCTACATTGAGCGTGCCCCAATGCACTCCCCCAAGAGCCCCAGCGCGCGCCCCACGGAGCTTACGCCAGCAGCGCCGATCGCGACTCCAAGGCCCGCTCCTTCCGCGACGTCGGCTTCAGCTCTAACTACAACACTCGTCCCAACATCAGCACCATCTATGACGCTTGCCCCAGTGCCCCCAGCGACGGCCACCCCGGTGCTCAATGTGACGTTCGTGCATGCGTTCGTGCTTTCTTCCGCAACGGAGACCGCCCCCGCCTAGATGCCTTGCACGACGATCGTCTCGGCGCCCAGCACGATGACCGCACCAGAGTTTGACGCGCCTTTTGCTCCAGTCCCATTGGTGCCGCTCTCGCCAGCTTATGTCTTTGGCGCGCTACCCTACCACAACTTCGTCTCTAAGAAGGGAAGACGCGCCATTGTGGTTCATCTGTTGTTCTCCCTCATACCTACACGCTCGAAGCGAGGACGCTTCGAATCTAAGAAGGGGAGAATAATGCATACCAGCCAGCCTCTAACACCAGCAATGCACCCATGGCGACCGCGTCCATGGCATCCCCCATGGCGCGTCTCATTGGCATGGCTTACTTTGCTTATTTTGAGGTTTTTAGTAGACATTACTAGTTTTGTTACTTTCCATATTTAGCATGTTATATTTTTAGCACTTACTATTTTGGGATATTTCTACTTTGGGCGTGCGTGTGTCTCATGTGAGAGCACCGACCCATTAAGGTTTCATTAGGTTTCTTGCGGCCCAAGGCTGAGAGCTTGGCTATATAAGCCTTGATCCTATGTCTTTTTATTCTCACGTTTAATTTCTTAAGTTTATGAAAGTTGAGGTTTATCTCCTTGTTTGAGCCTAGGCGTCACTCTCTATCTTGTTGTGGTTTATCTTTCTATGTCTATTTGAGTCCAAAGCTCATATCTTTGAGTTCAAGAAACGATCATCACTTTGATCGTCACCAAGATCCTCTCTTGGATATCATTTGGCCATCTCTTTGGTCGCGCTACGCTCGATCTCTTTCGAGTGTCTCCAACCGATTTCCTCTCGTGATTTCGTGCAATTCATCAAGGGTGTGCACCATTCGCTTCCACGACATCCACGAGAGAAAAGCCATCACTTTGGCGAGCAAGAAACCTCGGAGGCTTGCGATGACGAAAGCTTGTTGCTTGGCTTGGCTTAGTTGCGTTCTAGGGCACTTGCGATCGACTCAACGAAGACTTTTGCATCAGTTGTGATAGCATAAATTTGTACCACAATAAAATTGATGTCGACAACGATGATCTCCCAAGAATTCGACGAGCTCGATTGATCTGCAACCTAAAACCAATAACATGAGGACTGAATCTCCCCTAAAGCCCCTTCGACGCTCAAGTCGGATAACATCAAGTGACGGTGGATAGGGTTTTTTAGTAAATGAGAATTGTGGAGACTACACTCTTGAGAAGAAGAAAAAATTCAGCATAATGAATTAGGTCTTGTTTAGGGAATTAAAAACCCTACTATATTTGGTAGAGCTCATTAAGAGGCTTGTTGAGCCCCTCATTAAATAATCCCAATAAGATCATACTAATAATTGACTTAAAAGTGATATAATAATAAATCAAATATGCATATTTTTACCTCCTCAAAAGGTTTTTTAAAATATTTCTAGCAATTAGGAGGTGTTAGCTAGGTTCTTGCTCCACTTTTCTCTATACGAATATAAGGAAATGGATCTCAGAAGAACAACGGTTCCCGTACAAAATATAGTCAACACATGTACATTATAAAATATGTGTACATTTAAGCAAAAACATCAACACTTTCTGAAATGCATTACTTTTTGTCTAAATGTGCTGAGATAGTCGCCATCTGTTTTCGCAAGCAACCTAATATTATTTATGTCTTTTTGAAGGGTTTGTGCTTGTGATTCATTACACTCAATTTTAGTGAACTATTGAAGCTATCGAGAGAGTACTGAATGCTGACAATGGACGAAGGTTACCGACTTTCGTGGACGCGGAGCCAAGAAGTTTAGTTGAATAGCGTAAGGACTCTAAGATTACAGATGCCTTCGCCAGCTTTGATAGGCATAACATTGCAAGCAAATAAAGAAGAGAACATACCCTTTTTTTCTATTAGAGTTGCGAGCTACGAGATCACCCTGCTTTCCTGAAGGTCTAGAAAGCTACAATCGATAGAATTTCCCAAATCCTCCCTTTTCGAAAGGAAGAACGTGAAATTCCTTTTTCCTTTCCACAAGGATCGAAAGATTGGACTAAAAAGGTCAAGCAATCTACCATTCTTTCTCACATCTCCAACTCAAACAAACCAAATCCATTTTTTCTGTCTTGTGAGGCACACGTAAGCAGTAGAAGTTGGTTCACTCTTCTTCTCCAAGCTAGAGACTACATTTTTCCTTGTCTATTTATGTAACTCATTAAAAGACATGTAGGATGTCCTTTCTTTCTCCCTATGTATGACTCGTAGTTCTTGAAGGGGACTTTTGGATAGACATGAATTTTTCTTTTTGTTTTATTGTATACATCGTCTTATATATTATTATATGTGCATGCATGCACATATATAATTTGTCTAAATGTGCATAACTTTTGATGTACATAATTTTTTATTTAATCGTGTATATATTCTATAGTGTATGTACATCATTCGCATTTTGCATGTGTTTGATTGTTCTCACGTGATTAACACTAAGGGCTCGTTTGGTTTGTATTTACGGAAACAGTAATGGAAAAGAAACGAATCTAGTCCATTTTAACATTATGATACATTGATTAAAATTTTCATTTTCGTTTGGGACTCTAAAATTTGTGTATCAAGAGAATTGAAAAAGTAAATGATTTCACATTTTAAATCTCACCCTAAAAATAAGGAAGAAAATATTTTCATCATGGGCCCAAGAGATGGGAGAAAGGAAATAATTTTATAATTTTGATCATTAAATAATGACACTAAAGTGAATCAGATTCGTTTCATTTCCGTTATCATTTTCACAATTCAAACCAAACGGATCCTAAAGATATACTAAAGATAATTTGTTAGTGGTATTGAGTTGGTAATTACTGACTTGATTCATAATTAATTAGCCTATAACACGCGTGCAATGTATATAGAACATATTAGCAAATTGTCAAGCCTTGTTTTGCTTATTACCAAAATTTCCAACATTTGTGGTTATATAGCCAAGCATTTTTTCTACAAGGTAACAATGGAGCAAAGCCCTCCAAAAATTCGAAGGTAGATGAAACACAATGCATCTACAGAAACATGAAGAAACTTCAAGTTTCAAATTGAAAATGTTCCAAACATGGCACTCCTTTGAATAAATTAGGCAACTTTGGAGTTTATTTTTTACAGGTTTCATGACATGTAATAAAATAAGAATGTAAAGTTCATCCCTAATCAGAAATGGATGAAAGTCAATGTCTAGTACATAAGGTTGGTGAGATACTCCACCTATTGCCAATTAATTTAAGATGAAACCCATCGGCTTATTTGCGCATATGCCCTCGTGTTTGCATGACCTCAGTCTATCGACAAACAGACTTTCACATAGATTTGGTTAGACATGTTCATAGTTCTGGAATCGGACCCGGTTTCGAACACGTTCCAAACCGGTTCCGGGAATTTTTTTATAAAAAAGTCAAACATAAAGGAAATTAAAAAATAAGACGAACATAAAAAAAATGCAAAGATTAATATTAATCATTTAATCTTTGTGTTTTTATTATAGAATAATTTCTTAAACTAAAAAATATATTAAAATGCATTTGTCTTAATGAAAAATAGTTAACAAAAAATATAAGAAAATTTTGAAAAATAATGATCTTAACTTAATATTAAGTTGCCTACATTTTATTTTTTTTATATATTCCTAATGAAAAATAGACTATATCCATCAAATGAGTATATAAAAAGTAAAGGGTTCGAAATGGTTAGGACCAGCGGTTTCACGGTTCTATAAAATCATGAACCGAAACTGGAACTGGCCTCATCTCGTTCCGGGCGAAATGAAATCAATAAAATAAAATAACAATATTTAAAAAATCAATTTTTAATTTTTTTCCAGAATAATTTATGTATGTTTCAGTTTTAATAATAATTTTTATATAGAATTTGTTATGTAATTCTAAAAATATTAAAAATAACACAATTATATCCAAATTTGCACACAATTTTTCAATAAAAATGTAATATTTTCTCTATATCTATCATTCTATCCTTATTTGTGCTAAAATTTTCAAAATTTAGGGTTTATGAATTTGCATATTTTGAACATCAATTTTTATACAAATTAGTTTGTTGAAATTACACAGTGAAATTAGTCTGTAATGATGAAATTTGGTTAAAATATATATATTTTGTCAATTTTGAGTAAAATTTCATTTGAGGTTCGAATATAGAGTTTATTGGTTGAAATTCGGATTGTTTGTGCAAGATAGACAGAGACTTAAAAATTACAATTTAGTATTTTGTGCAAAGTAGACAGTAATATCTCCTCCATTGCATATACACAACAAAAACCCAATAAACTACACTCCGAAAAAAGAAGCAATATACCTAAAATTTTCATTGATTAAAATTTTCATTTTCGCTTGGGGCTCTAAAATTTGTGTGCCAAGAGAATGAAGAAAGTAAATGATTTCACATTTTGAATCTCACCCAAACAGTGGGAAAGCAAATACATTCATCATAGGGCCAAGGAATGGGAGAAAGGAAATGATTTTATAATTTTGATAATTAAATAATGACACTAAAGTGAATCAGATTCATTTCCTTTCCGTTATCGTTTTCACAATTCAAATCAAACGGATCCTAAAGATAATTTGTTAGTGGTATTGAGTTGGAAATTACTGACTTGATTCCTATTTAATTAGCCTATAACACGCGTGCAATGTATATAGAACATATTAGCAAATTGTCAAGCCTTGTTTTGCTTATTACCAAAATTTCCAACATTTGTGGTTATATAGCCAAGCATTTTTTTCTACAAGAAGGTAACAATGGAGCAAAGCCCTCCAAAAATTTGAAGGTAGATGAAACACAATGCATCTACAGAAACATGAAGAAACTTCAAGTTTCAAATTGAAAATGTTCCAAACATGGCACTCCCTTGAATAAATTAGGCAACTTTGGAGTTTATTTTTTACGGGTTTCATGGCATATAATCAAACAAGAATGTAAAGTTCATCCCTAATCAGAAGTGGATGAAAGTCAATGCCCAATACATAAGACCTTGTGCAATGGGGGTTTTATAATTACTTTTTTATCTTTTTATTTTATCCACCTCATTTTAAAAATTTATTTTATTACTAAAATGATTACAATATTAAATCTCAACCCTTAATATGAAAGAAGGGGCCCACTTACCTTGTTGAAACCCTCTCTCTTGGGTTTCATATAATGAAACTTTCTCCCCTTGATTTCATCAAAAAATTGTTTGTTTATTTATGAAACCCTCATTGTGAATTCCCTAAGGTTGGTGAGTGATAGCATGCATTTAGGCTAGTTTAGGTCACGTTTATTTATGCTATTTTGGTTTGTTTTGTTCCTTTTCCTTTTAGTTTTATTTGGTTTTTGTAGATTTGTAGTGTTCGGAGTCTACTCTTGCGTTCGTTTCATTTCAGGATCTTTAGGAGGCGTTTTTGGAGAATGTGAGCTTCAATACGAAGATGTTCGAGTAGAGGGCTCGAAGGGATGATGCCAACGTCAAGTGTGCGGATGACAAGAAGGAGGCGAGACCAAGGAATCGATCAAGGAGAGAGTTCGAGGCAACAACCAAGGAAGAAAACTGCACCAAACTCGGCCACAGACCCGGCCGAGTTTCTGCCCGAGTCAGGAGCCGGCACAAGACAACTCAGAGGATCAACTAAGCACAACTCGGTCGAGACCCGACCGAGTTTCTGCCCGAGTTTGGCCCAAGAATGTTAACTGGACACAACTCGGTCGAGACCCGACCGAGTTGTCGCTCGAGTCAGCGATGCTGACGGAAACTCGGCCCGTGACCCGGCCGAGTTTCTGGACCGAGTTGGGTTTCGTGATTTTTCTCCGACTTGTTTTATTCCGTGTGTCGTATGCTATTTTGAGGGGGGTATAAAAGACTTGTAAAAACATATGTTTGGGGACCGGGGAACAGTTGCATCTACGTTTTCTAACTCTCAAAAACCCTAGGGGAAGATCTTGGAGATTGGCTACATTGAATCGCTTGAGGATTGAATCTCTTTTGAAATACAATTGGTATGTTGTCTCTTTCAATGAATTTGATTTCTCTTTCTCTCATGTCTAGCTAAACCTCCTTTTCTAGGGTTGGGTGAACCCAATGGTGAATTAGGTAGGTTTGAATGCGGTATTTAATTGAATGAATATTTGAATGAGATTTGATTCTATCCTAGGAAGCTTAATGACCTAATTGATTCGTAATTGGGATTTCTATTTGAATTGGAGACCGAAACGAGAAAATGATAATAGAAGATTGATGCATGTTAGATCCCTAGGATAGAACTTGAGGATTATTTGTGCGAAAGTGACCTAATCCCTCTTGTGGTACTTGACTATCAAATTGATTTTTGGTTGAGTAGATTCCGCGAAGCGCGAAAGCGAATGTTGTTTCTATTTGTTCATTGATCTTTACAGAACTTAATGGACCTTAATGAGATTAGCTTTGTGCGAAAGTGACTGCTAGTCGAGTCTAGGTACATGCATTATTCGTCTGAAAAGAGGTAATGTTGACATTAGATAGTGGGTCCTTCAAATGACATTCACATTGAAATCTAATCAGATATTGTCTAGAATCTACCGAAACACCATTGTGGGGATCCTAACCTTGGAAGCCTTTTCCCAACTGATAATTTCCTTTTTACTTGACATTTGTTACCATTGAAATCGAATCGCAAACCTTTCTTATTTATGACTTAGTCTATTAGTTGATCTGCAATTGGTACTACTACATAGTCCCTGAGTTCGACACCTTGGTACTACAACCGAACCCATACACTTGCGGGGTAGGATTTGGACCTATCAAGTTTTTGGCGCCGTTGCCGGGGAACGAATGCTAGTATTGGTTGTTATACGCAACCGGTAGACTAGGTCTTATTTTGTTTTTTACTTTGTTTCTTTTGTCTTTGGTTTCAGATTTTGTTCTCACTCTTATGCGAGGAGCCCTGAGCGCTGGTGAATTCTACGAACCAGATCCAGAACCCGAGCGTGCTTTTCACAGAAGAAGAGGAGAGAAGGAAGAAACTAGAGCCCGAGCAATGGATGAAGCGGCACAACAGCAACAACAACATCAGGAGTTGCTACAACAACAACAGCTACAACTGCAAGAGTTGCAACAGCAGCTACTGAATCAGCAACAGGAGATGCAACAGCTGTTGAATTTGCCTCCGCCTATAACATTGGGTGACTATGTGC
Organism: Rheum nobile; assembly: GCA_027886185.1. Classification (NCBI taxonomy): domain Eukaryota; kingdom Viridiplantae; phylum Streptophyta; class Magnoliopsida; order Caryophyllales; family Polygonaceae; genus Rheum; species Rheum nobile. The sequence continues at coordinate 1,584,960 of WOAB01000065.1, forward strand.
TGCCACGTCACCAAGGACCCACATCTGGTGTAGTCTGACCTCCAATTCAGGCCATGAATTTTGAGCTGAAGCCATCTCTGATTAATATGGTTCAGCAAAATCAGTTTGGAGGTCTTCCATCCGAGAATCCTCACCAACATCTCAACACTTTTCTGGAGCTTATGGATACGGTGAAGATTCATGATGTCTCGAACGATGTGCTTTATTTGTGTGCCTTCTCATTCTCTTTGAGAGACAGGGCTAAAGCATGGTTCAAGGCCCTGCCTCATGGCACTATCACGACATGGGATGATTTAGCTAATGCTTTCCTAACCAAGTATTTCCCCCCAAAGAAGACAGCTGAGATGAGGAATCAGATCAGTTCATTTCAGAAGAAAGATGGGGAGTCTGTTTATGAAGGTTGGGAGAGATTCAAAGAGCTCTTGTTGTTATGTCCTCACCATGGATAAGATAAGTGGGTGTTGCTTCACACCTTCTACAATGTTGTGGACAACACCACTAGATTGCTCATTGATGCCTCATCTGGGGGCACAATCATGAATATGAATGTTGATGCGGCTTGGGAGAAGATTGAGGATATTGCCCAATACAACCACTATTATAATGATGCTCGATCTATTCCAGGCTCTAAGAGAACAACTGGTCTTTATGAGGTGGAAAATGAGGTTATGCAACAAGCAAAGATGGAGGCTATGGCTCATGAGATAAAGCAGTTGAAGTTGAGTATGAGTAGAGCTAAGCTTAAGAATGAGGAGAGTCCAGCTCCGGTTGTTTCAAATGTGGTTTGTCAATTCTGTGGGGAAGGTGATCACATTATATCATCTTGCCAACTATTTGCTATAAAGTATGGGCCACAAGAGGGAGAAGTGAACTACATGAACAACTTCAACAAGGGTCCTAGAAATGATCCTTACTCTAACTCTTACAATCCCGGTTGGAGAAATCACCCCAACCTCTCCTATGGGAACAACCAAATGCAGCAAAGGGCGCCTCCCGGGTTTCCACCTAAAGCACCACCATATCAAGGCCAAACCTCTCAACCTCAACAAAGGCCTACATGGGAGTTGGCTATTGAGGGACTTGCTACCTCTATGAAAACATTGACTGATGAGGTACGAACTCAAGGGAAGAACTTGAAAGTTGTAGAGCAACAAATAGCTCAACAAGCTGCTAATGCTCCTAGACCGGCTGGCCAATTGCCCGGACATCCTGAGGTAAATCCAAGGGGTCAATTGAATGTTGTGACCCTAAGGAGTGGAAAGGAATTGGAGGATCCTAAGCCCAAGGAACCGAATCAACAAAGCAGTGAATCAGACAAGCTTCAAGTTGAGGGAGAGGAGAAAGAGGCTCCATACATCCCGCCTCCTCCATACAAACCACCTCTTCCCTTCCCACAAAGGAGAGCTCAAGCTCGGTTGGATCAGCAGTATGGCAAGTTTGTGGAGGTGTTGAAAAAGCTCTACATCAACATTCCCTTCACCGATGCTCTTAAGCAAATGCCATCTTATGTGAAGTTCTTGAAGGAGATCTTGTCCAACAAGAGAAAGTTGGATGACTACCAATCAGTTTCTTTGAGTTAGGAGTGCAGCGCTCTAATCCAAAACAAATTGCCTCCAAAGCTTGGAGATCCTGGTAGTTTCAATGTCCCCATGGTGATTGGTGATTGCACCTACGATGCTTTGTGTGATTTGGGGGCTAGTGTGAGTTTGATCCCGCTCTCCATATGCAAGGACTTGGATTTGGGAGAGCCGAGACCTGTGAGGATGACTCTATACATGGATGATAGGTCCACAACACGTCCGGTAGGTATTTTGGAGGACATACCCATCCAGATAGGTAAGTTTTTCTGTAACACCCCGTAATTTTTTAAGGGTACTTTGAATTATTTTTAAATTTTTCTTATGCCCGTTTTGCTAGACGGATTTAATTCAGTGAGTCTCGGACCTTCTGAAATGGGGTCTGAGCTCTGTAAAATTTTCCGAGCATTATATAATACAGTTGAGGTGTTTTCAGGGTTAATGTATCGTTAATGTACGAATATATTTAACCCGGAGTTAAGAAATTTAATCCAAACCAAGTTCGGATAAGAATAAGCGAAGTCGGCCTTTAAACTGCGACTCACCGCGATTGACCGCGATCAACCGCGATTCACCGGGACCGGCCGTGCTCGCGGTAACACCTTTTGCTGAGCAGTGTCGTCTTCCTCGAAGGCGGTTACTGTAGCACTCTGTTTTTTCTCTGTTTTTGGGGCAGGCAAGTGGCTCGATCCACTTGGCTTTGGCTTGTCCCCTTGTCCTCGACTTGTTCCCTTGGTGGAGACTCGGATTGGGCTATAAAAGGAGGTGAAGACCGAAGCTTAAGCTCTCTTCTTCTTCCTTCTTCTTCTCCTCTATTTTCCTCTGTTTTTCTCCATTAAAGCCGAGCTTGTGAGCTTCGTGTGTGGGAGATTTCGAGTGTCTCTTGAGTTGAGAAGGTGCTCTTGAGTGTTGTTGGAAGCTTTGAGGTGTTGGGAGATCGAACCATAGACAAATCGAAGCAAACAAATCGGTTTGGGTAAGAAATTCTCCATGGAAGCTGTCGAGCTTCGCCACTGTCATGCCACACGAAAACCGCGACTGGCCGCGACTCGCCGCGATCACGGTGAGGGCGTCCGAGTGTGTGTTTTGTGGTTTGGCTTTGGGCTTGGCTCGTTTCCTTTGATTTCTTCTTGTATTCTTTTAGATTCATATATAAGTGTATTGAATCTAACTTAGGATCTTGTTATGAGCCATTTCTTAGGGATTTAATATCCAAGATCTGCTCCAGTTTCAGATCCAGGAACTAGACGTTACTGAGCTTGATTCGAAGTTGTCGGATCTAAGGCAAGTGGCGGTTCTCTCTTGTTCATCATTCCATATTTGATTATTTATCAATAGTTTTGTTCTTAAATAATTTGGGATGATTGTTAATTATGTTGGAAATTGATTTGATAACGTTATGTGAAATAAAACTGATATTATTACTAGGTTGTATATTCTGCTAGAACCGACGCTAGTATATGATAGATTTGTTGTGCAGGTGAAGGCCGTAAGGGTCCTTGATATGGTTTATTGTGTGTGGCTTAGATTATTAAATCTAGGGTGATAGTTGTTCAGGTTGAGCCGTGATGGTTCTCTGTGTGATGTGTTTGCGTGTTTAACTGTTAGTTAGCACGAGTATTCGTAGGAGCGCCTGGATCCAGTGTGTTCCATGGGCGTTTCTTTATAACTGTTTAGGGTAATTAAGACCCAATGCGATAGTGAAAGTTTGGACTCTGTGAGGTTCATTCTTTATAAGGGCGATTAAGACCCAATGCGATAGTGAAAGTTTGGACTCTGTGAGGTTCATTCTTTATAAGGGCGATTAAGACCCAATGCAATAGTGAAAGTTTGGACTCTGTGAGGTTCATTCTTTATAAGGGCGATTAAGACCCAATGCGATAGTGAAAGCTTGGACTCTGTGAGGTTCATTTTTTATAAGGTCAATTAAGACCCAATGCGATAGTTAGAGGTTTGGATCCTGTGAGGTCCAGTTAAAAGTTTATAACGTGATATGTGTGCGTGTGTGGTCATTTAAATAAGATACGTGCCATGAGTATGCACATAATGAAAATGCCTTGACCATAATAATAAAGTGTCGTATGAGTAGCACTTATTTTAAAATGTTTGGCGAGTGGTGCAGCTAGGCGCTAGTGCAGCTAGGAAAAGCTCGTCTTAGTTGTAGATCGCTCGTATGCGATATTGTGATGATGTGTGTGTGTGTTTGTTTATGTTCCCCAACATTTGTCATATTTTCCTATAAGGCTCATTTCATTTGGAGTCTTCTTTTGGGATTGATTGCTGTGAGACTCGGTCTCCAGAATCTTCTCTTGTGCATACCTCTTGTTATTCTAGTAGGAGTATGATGGTTGACTAACGTACTCGGTTATTATTCGAGGGACGATGAGTCTAACCTAATACGACTGCTTCGAACCACTCTGCTTTGTACCCTTGCGTAGTCTTTCATTAGACTGACCAACCGTTATATTCCTTGCATGGTTGGCTGGTGTCATCCGTCCGATTCGGCACATCAGGTGTGTTGAAGATCCGAGAAGGCTAGAACGACTATGAAGATGAACGGTGTTTTCGACAAGTTGTTTTGTCGCTTTGTTTACAAGTTTTCCGCTGTGCTATTTTGTATTCTGTTAAAGACTTTTGCTGTTGTATTTCTGATTATTGGGTCGTTTTTGGAATCGTGTAATTCCGCGACCATGTGGTTTAATAAAAGTTATGATTTTAGTATTGTAACTGTGTTTTAAGTCAGTTATGACGTCGGAAAAGCCTGGGGTGACTTCGGGGTTTACGTCCGGAGTCATCGGCAGTAACGCTTTCAAATAGGGTTAAATTTGGGGGTGTTACAGAAATGGTATCAGAGCTAAAATGTTTTCCAAGAGCTCTGAATTTTTCAAATAAAAAGCCGTTCATAGTCGTGCCTTCTTAAGTCTGATACGGAAGTTTGCTTCTGTGTCTAGAAAGACTAAGACTCCCTGTTTGTCACCCATAGTTGAGGGTGCATTATGTTCTCTTCTGAAGGACTCAGAAGAAGTCGAGGTGGTTTCTCCATCTCCAGTTAGACTTGAGTTCTCAGTTTGCTTGTCGTGATTTGAGGTTGTAGGACCTAGTTGTCCCCCTGGGAAGTGAAGACTGTACTCTCTGAGTCAATAGTGTTAAGTGTCTGATAAGACCAAGGTTCCTGAGGTGGAGCCGAGGGAAGAAACTGAGGAAAATCGACTGATCTCTCTAGTAGTAATCTAGAGGATAAAGTGATTAAGGATGTTGAGTTCAGGTGGTAAGTTTTGTGCTGAGGCAAGGTTCCTCTTTGGCTTTGAGGTAGTTGCGTAGCAAGGTGGTACCTTTGGTACGAGTTTTGTGCTCTAAGTTAGAAACCGAAAAGGTTACTTGGGAGACTGAGACGGGTGTACTTAGATACTTTCCCTACTTGTTGTCGGCCTTGATAATGCAAGTTTCGGGGTCGAAACTTAAAATAAGGGGGTAGTAATGTAACACCCCGTAATTTTTTAAGGGTATTTTGAATTGTTTTTAAATTTTTCTTATGCCCGTTTTGCTAGACGGATTTAATTCAGTGAGTCTCGGACCTTCTGAAATGGGGTCTGAGCTCTGTAAAATTTTCCGAGCATTATATAATACAGTTGAGGTGTTTTCAGGGTTAATGTATCGTTAATGTACGAATATATTTAACCCGGAGTTAAGAAATTTAATCCAAACCAAGTTCGGATAAGAATAAGCGAAGTCGGCCTTTAAACCGCGATTGACCGCGATCAACCGCGATTCACCGCGACCGGCCGCGCTCGCGGTAACACCTTTTGCTGAGCAGTGTCGTCTTCCTCGAAGGCGGTTACTGTAGCACTCTATTTTTTCTCTGTTTTTGGGGCAGGCAAGTGGCTCGATCCACTTGGCTTTGGCTTGTCCCCTTGTCCCCGACTTGTTCCCTTGGTGGAGACTCGGATTGGGCTATAAAAGGAGGTGAAGACCGAAGCTTAAGCTCTCTTCTTCTTCCTTCTTCTTCTCCTCTATTTTCCTCTGTTTTTCTCCATTAAAGCCGAGCTTGTGAGCTTCGTGTGTGGGAGATTTCGAGTGTCTCTTGAGTTGAGAAGGTGCTCTTGAGTGTTGTTGGAAGCTTTGAGGTGTTGGGAGATCGAACCATAGACAAATCGAAGCAAACAAATCGGTTTGGGTAAGAAATTCTCCATGGAAGCTGTCGAGCTTCGCCACTGTCATGCCACACGAAAACCGCGACTGGCCGCAACTCGCCGCGATCGCGGTGAGGGCGTCCGAGTGTGTGTTTTGTGGTTTGGCTTTGGGCTTGGCTCGTTTCCTTTGATTTCTTCTTGTATTCTTTTAGATTCATATATAAGTGTATTGAATCTAACTTAGGGTCTTGTTATGAGCCATTTCTTAGGGATTTAATATCCAAGATCTGCTCCAGTTTCAGATCCAGGAACTAGACGTTACTGAGCTTGATTCGAAGTTGTCGGATCTAAGGCAAGTGGCGGTTCTCTCTTGTTCATCATTCCATATTTGATTATTTATCAATAGTTTTGTTGTTAAATAATTTGGGATGATTGTTAATTATGTTGGAAATTGATTTGATAACGTTATGTGAAATAAAACTGATATTATTACTAGGTTGTATATTCTGCTAGAACCGACGCTAGTATATGATAGATTTGTTGTGTAGGTGAAGGCCGTAAGGGTCCTTGATATGGTTTATTGTGTGTGGATTAGATTATTAAATCTAGGGTGATAGTTGTTCAGGTTGAGCCGTGATGGTTCTCTGTGTGATGTGTTTGCGTGTTTAACTGTTAGTTAGCACGAGTATTCGTAGGAGCGCCTGGATCCGGTGTGTTCCATGGGCGTTTCTTTATAACTGTTTAGGGTAATTAAGACCCAATGCGATAGTGAAAGTTTGGACTCTGTGAGGTTCATTCTTTATAAGGGCGATTAAGATCCAATGCGATAGTGAAAGTTTGGACTCTGTGAGGTTCATTCTTTATAAGGGCGATTAAGACCCAATGCGATAGTGAAAGTTTGGACTCTGTGAGGTTCATTCTTTATAAGGGCGATTAAGACCCAATGCGATAGTGAAAGTTTGGACTCTGTGAGGTTCATTCTTTATAAGGGCAATTAAGACCCAATGCGATAGTTAGAGGTTTGGATCCTGTGAGGTCCAGTTAAAAGTTTATAACGTGATATGTGTGCGTGTGTGGTCATTTAAATAAGATACGTGCCATGAGTATGCACATAATGAAAATGCCTTGACCATAATAATAAAGTGTCGTATGAGTAGCACTTATTTTAAAATGTTTGGAGAGTGGTGCAGCTAGGCGCTAGTGCAGCTAGGAAAAGCTCGTCTTAGTTGTAGATCGCTCGTATGCGATATTGTGATGATGTGTGTGTGTGTGTGTGTTTATGTTCCCCAACATTTGTCATATTTTCCTATAAGGCTCATTTCATTTGGAGTCTTCTTTTGGGATTGATTGTTGTGAGACTCGGTCTCCAGAATCTTCTCTTGTGTATACCTCTTGTTATTCTAGTAGGAGTATGATGGTTGACTAGCGTACTCGGTTATTATTCGAGGGACGATGAGTCTAACCTAATACGACTGCTTCGAACCACTCTGCTTTGTACCCTTGCGTAGTCTTTCATTAGACTGACCAACCGTTATATTCCTTGCATGGTTGGCTGGTGTCATCCGTCCGATTCGGCACATCAGGTGTGTTGAAGATCCGAGAAGGCTAGAACGACTATGAAGATGAACGGTGTTTTCGACAAGTTGTTTTGTCGCTTTGTTTACAAGTTTTCCGCTGTGCTATTTTGTATTCTGTTAAAGACTTTTGTTGTTGTATTTCTGATTATTGGGTCGTTTTTGGAATCGTGTAATTCCGCGACCATGTGGTTTAATAAAAGTTATGATTTTAGTATTGTAACTGTGTTTTAAGTCAGTTATGACGTCGGAAAAGCCTGGGGTGACTTCGGGGTTTACGTCCGGAGTCATCAGCAGTAACACTTTCAAATAGGGTTAAATTTGAGGGTGTTACATTTTCATTCCTGTTGACTTTATTGTTTTGGATATTGATGTTGATTCTCCTGTCCCTATTATTTTGGGAAGACCCTTTCTAGCTACTGCAGGTACTCTCATTGATGTAAAACAGGGTATTCTTTCCTTTACTATTGGGGATGAGAAAATTGAGTTTAATCTATCCAAAGCTATTAAGCGACCTTCTTTTGAGGATGATGTGTCCAGGATTGATGTGGTTGATCACGAAGCTCAGGAATCCATGATGTCCCTCATGATTGAGGACCCTTTAGAGCTTTATTTGACTCAAGGTGAGACCCATGTTGGAAATCTGGAGCAACTTGCTGACGTGCTCATAGATTTGGAGTCCATAAGAGAGTATCCAGGGGCAAGTGTTGAGGCCCTAACTAGAGATGATTCGGACTCTATGGAAGAGTCAAAAGATGCACCAAATGTGGAATTGAAGCCACTTCCCTCCACCTTGAGGTATGAGTTTCTCGATCCTAATTCTACATATCCTGTGATTGTCAATGCTAATCTAAGTGAGGATGAAATTGAAAAATTGTTGCATGAGCTTAGATTGCATAGGAAGGCACTAGGATATTGTATTGATGATTTGAAAGGAATAAGTCCATCCATGTGCATGCATAGAATTTTAATGGAAGATGATCACAAACCCTCTATTGAGCATCAAAGACGACTTAATCCTTGCATGAAAGAAGTAGTAAAAAAGGAAGTGCTGAAATTATTGGATGCAGGTATTATCTTTCCTATTTCTGATAGTGCATGAGTTAGTCCGGTTCATGTGGTACCCAAGAAAGGGGGTATGACTGTTGTGAAAAATGAGAAGAATGAATTAATTCCAACTAGGACTGTCACAGGGTGGAGAATGTGTATTGATTATAGGAAATTGAACAAGGCCACCCGAAAAGATCATTTTCCCCTTCCCTTCATTGACCAAATGTTAGAAAGGTTAGCTAAACATTCACACTTCTGCTATTTAGATGGTTATAGTGGATTTTTCCAAATTCCTATTCACCCTGATGACCAGGAGAAGACCACTTTCACATGCCCTTATGGCACCTTTGCATATAGAAGAATGCCTTTTGGTTTGTGTAATGCACATGCTACCTTTCAGAGATGTATGATGGCTATTTTTTTTTATTTGATTGAGGATATTATGGAGGTCTTCATGGATGATTTTTTAGTGTATGGTGCTTCTTTTGATGCTTGTTTGTCTAACTTGTCCCGAGTTTTACAACGTTACGAAGAAGCTAACCTTGTGTTGAATTGGGAGAAGTGCCACTTCATGGTAAGTGAAGGCATTGTTTTGGGTCATATGGTGTCTAATCGTGATATTGAGGTTGACAGGGAAAAGATTGAGATTATTGAGAAGATGCCACCTCCTACTTCGGTAAAAGGAATAAGGAGTTTCTTGGTCATGCCGGATTCTATAGGAGGTTCATAAAAGATTTTTCTAAAATTTCCAAACCTCTTACTAATCTTCTCTTGAAGGGCGCTATCTTTGAATTTTCAAAGGAGTGTTTGGATTCTTTTTGCAGGTTAAAGCAGGCATTAACTTCAGCTCCTATTATACAGCCTCCTGATTGGGATCTCCCCTTTGAGATCATATGCGATGCAAGTGACTATGCAGTTGGGGCTGTTTTGGGACAAAAGGAAGGACAAGAAGTTGCATGCCATCTGCTATGCTAGTAGAACTCTTGATGATGCTCAAGTGAATTATGCTACTACCGAGAAAGAGTTGCTAGCGGTAGTGTTTGCTTTTGAGAAGTTCAGATCATATTTGGTGGGTGCCAAGGTGATTGTCTACACTGATCATGCTGCTATCAGGCATCTCCTGAGTAAAAAGGAAGCCAAGCCTAGACTGATTCGTTGGATCCTTCTTCTTCAAGAGTTTGATTTGGAGATCAGGGACAAGAAAGGCACAGAGAATTCAGTTGCTGACCATCTTTCAAGGCTCACCCCGGGTCAATTAGAGTGCGCCCCTAATAAGCCTCACATTGATGATTCTTTTCCGGATGATCATCTTTCAGGATCACTGTGCATATCCTGAACCTTGCTACTTCTAGGGTGTCGTGGTATGTTGATTTCGTCAATTACTTGGTCTGTAATGAATTACCTCCTAAGTTGACATTTCAGCAGAAGAAGAAGTTTTTGTCTGACGTCCGGCATTACTATTAGGATGAGCCATTATTGTTCAAGGGGTGTGCCAATGGTGTTATTAGACGGTGTATTCCTGAGGAGGAGGTCAAGAGTGTCATCACACATTGTCATTCTCTACCATGTGGATGTCATGCTAGTTCCTCCAAGACTACCTCAAAGATTCTCAATTGAGCTCTTTATTGGCCTTTAATGTTTAAGGATGTGCAACGTTTCATTGCTTCTTGTGATGTTTGTCAGCGTACTGGGAATATCTCTAGGAGGAATGAGATGCCTCTTCAAAACATTCAGGAGGTTGAGATTTTTGATGTATGGGGGTTGATTTCATGGGACCTTTTCCACCGTCATGCACCAACAAGTATATTCTTGTAGCGGTTGATTATGTCTCCAAGTGGGTTGAAGCTATTGCATCCCCAACTAATGACTCGAGGGTGGTGTCCAAGTTCTTCAACAAAGTGATATTTCCTAGGTTTGGGACACCTCGAGTTGTGATTAGTGATGGAGGATCATATTTTATTGAGAAGAAGTTTGAGGCTTTGCTGAAAAAGTATGGGGTTACGCATCGGATTGCAACTCCATATCATCCTCAAACTAGTGGTCAAGTTGAGGTTTCTAACAGAGAGATCAAGAGCATTTTAGAGAAGACTGTCTCCCGATCCCGAAAGGATTGGTCTATGAAACTTGATGATGCTCTTTGGGCTTACAGGACTGCGTACAAGACTCCTATTGGCATTATACCGTTCCGGCTAGTATATGGGAAGTCTTGTCATCTCTCGGTTGAGTTGGAACACAAGGCGTATTGGGCAATCAAGTTGTTCAATTATGACATGAAGGAAGCCGGTGAAAAAAGGATGCTGCAATTGCAAGAGTTGAAAGAGCTGAGATTGGATGCTTATGAGAATGCCCGAATCTATAAGGAGAGGACCAAGAGATGGCATGACAAGCATATTGTCCCTAGAGAATTTCATGCAGGCGATCTCGTCTTACTGTTTAACTCTAGGTTGAGACTTTTTCCGGGAAAGTTGAGATCCCGATGGAGTGGTCTGTTCCAAGTGCGAAAAGTGTACCCTCATGGTGCAATTGAGATATGGAGCGAAGGGACGGGACAATTCAAGGTGAACGGGCAGCGGTTGAAGAAGTACATCGCGGGTGCCCCGATTGAGAAGACAGTTTCCGTCCTCCTTCTCGATCCGGTCCCCTAAAAGACGACGAAAGGTCAAGCTAATGACCGTAAACAAGCGTTGGGTGGGAGGCAACCCATCAGGTACGTTTTCTTTTTTTCTTTTGAAAAAAATAAAATAAAAATAGTGCATGATAGGAGCTATCATTTTGCTTTCAAGTAGCAAGTCCTTTGTCTCCTAAAAGTTTCAGTTCTATCCCCTAGACTTGCTTGAAGTGTTTGAAGTTTTGATGATGTCTAGCTTGGTTTTGAACTTGTTTGATGATTGGATGAACATGCATATTCTTGAGATTTAAGTTGGCATTGAAATTCTAGACAAAAAGCCATGTGAGATTCTTTTGGCTTGTATTAGGACTACTATACTTTCATGAGTCCTTTCTCTTTATGTGTGATGCTCACTCTTGATTGTTTACTCTAGAACTTGCATTTGTACTGTTTTTCAAGACCACATCATAACTTTTGTACATGCATAGAAAATGATTGTGAAAATTAGTTTGATAACCCATTTACCCATGACTACCCTTTACATTAAATTCCCCTTAGGTTAGCCCCTTTGAGCCTTCATTCTCCATTTTGTTTATGATAAGCTTCACAAAATTTGGCCAAGCCTCATTTTATTAGCCTTTCTCCCCTCCGAGGAGCTAGGAAGATTGTATTTTTGATTTGTATGAGTGCTTGGGTGTTACATATGAGTATGTTTGGTATTTTTATGCTTGGGAAGTAAGCTTGGGGGAGTTTGTTTATGTATTGCAATTGTAAAGTTCTTGAAAAAAAAAAGAAGTGAAAGTCGTTCTCCACATTACTTAGTGTTCGAGTGCATTCACAAATGCTTGTGTCTTGATGAATCATTGGAGTGGAAACAGTTTTGCTAATGGTGGATCAACGAAAATCAAGTGAAGCATAGTGGTTGGGGTCGATTGTTGAGTTCTTCAAGGTTCGGTGCATTCTTTTGTTTAGTCAAGATAGAATATTTCCGATGTTCCTCGGACTAGCACCACATGACCGAACAATTCCCCTACCTACTTGTCATTACCTTGGCCCCATTACAACCTAATAAAAGACCTCTTGATTTGTGTATTGTGCAAAGTTCCTTGTGGTGGAGATTTAAGTCTTATGCAAGCTTATGGTAGTCAAGTTTTCATTAGTGAGATTTGAGCGTTAAATGTCCCATTTTAAACACTTGAGAGAGAGAAAACACATTGTCCTATGTGAGGTTTAGAATGGATATGCCTGCTTAATCTCTTTGATGTTACAAATGCATGTTATGATTTCGGTTGTCAAGCCTTGCTTCTATAATTCTTGCCTAGGCTATTGTTGAGATGGATGCACGACTTGTTCGTCTTGTGGGGTGTCGAATTGATTTCTTACTTGAGGACAAGCAAGGTTCAAGCTTGGGGGAATTTGATAGCATGCATTTAGGCTAGTTTAGGTCACGTTTATTTCTGCTATTTTGGTTTGTTTTGTTCCTTTTAGTTTTATTTGGTTTTTGTAGATTTATAGTGTTCGGAGTCTACTCTTGCGTTCGTTTTATTTCAGGATCTTTAGGAGGAGTTTTTGGAGAATGTGAGCTTCAATACGAAGATGTTCGAGTAGAGGGCTCGAAGGGATGATGCCAACGTCAAGTGTGCGGATGACAAGAAGGAGGCGGGACCAAGGAATCGATCAAGGAGAGAGTTCGAGGCAACAACCAAGGAAGAAAACTGCACCAAACTCGGCCACAGACCCAGCCGAGTTTCTGCCCGAGTCAGGAGCCGGCACAAGACGACTCAGAGGATCAACTGAGCATAACTCGGTCGAGACCCGACCGAGTTTCTGCCCGAGTTTGGCCCAAGAATGTTAACTGGACACAACTCGGTCGAGACCCGACCGAGTTGTCGCTCGAGTCAGCGATGCTGACGGAAACTCGGCCCGTGACCCGGCCGAGTTTCTGGACCGAGTCGGGTTTCGTGATTTTTCTTCGACTTGTTTTATTTCGTGTGTCGTATGCTATTTTGAGGGAGGTATAAAAGACTTGTAAAAACATCTGTTTGGGGACCGGGGAACAGTTGCATCTACGTTTTCTAACTCTCAAAAACCCTAGGGGGAGATCTTGGAGATTGGCTACATTGAATCGCTTGAGGATTGAATCTCTTTTGAAATACAATTGGTATGTTGTCTCTTTCAATGAATTTGATTTCTCTTTCTCTCATGTCTAGCTAAACCTCCTTTTCTAGGGTTGGGTGAACCCAATGGTGAATTAGGTAGGTTTGAATGCGGTATTTGATTGAATGAATATTTGAATGAGATTTGATTCTATCCTAGGATGCTTAATGGACCTTAATGAGATTAGCTTTGTGCGAAAGTGACTGCTAGTCGAGTCTAGGTACATGCATTATTCGTCTGAAAAAAGGTAATGTTGACATTAGATAGTGGGTCCTTCAAATGACATTCACATTGAAATCTAATCAGATATTGTCTAGAATCTACCGAAACACCATTGTAGGGATCCTAACCTTGGAAGCCTTTTCCCAACTGATAATTCCCTTTTTACTTGACATTTGTTACCATTGGAATCGAATCGCAAACCTTTCTTATGTACGACTTAGTCTATTAGTTGATATACACTTGGCACTACTACATAGTCCCTGAGTTCGACACCTTGGTACTACAACCGAACCCGTACACTTGCGGGGTAGGATTTGGACCTATCAGTGAGATACTCCACCTATTGCCAATTAATTTAAGATGGAACCTATCGGCTTATCTGCGCATATGCCCTCGTGTTTGCATGACCTCAGTCTATCGGCACACACACTTTCACATTGATTTGGTTAGACATGTTCACAGTTCTGGAGCCGGACCCGGTTTCGAACACGTTCCAAACCGGTTCCGAGAATTTTTTTATAAAGAAGTCAAACATAGAGGAATTTAAAAAATAAGACAAACATAAAAAACGCAAAGATTAATATTAATCATTTAATATTTGTGTTTTTATTATAGAACAATTTCATCAACTAAAAAATATATTAAAATGCATTTGTCTTAATGAAAAATAGTTAACAAAAATATAAGAAAATTTTGAAAAATAATGGTCTTAACTTAATATTAAGTTGCCTACATTTTTTATATATATATTCCTAATGAAAAATAGACTATATCCATGAAATGAGTGTATAAAAAATAAAGGATTTGAAATGGTTAGGACCAACGGTTTCACGGTTCTATGAAATCATGAACCGAAACTGGAACTGGCCTCACCTCGTTCCGGGCAAAATGAAATCAATAAATCAAAAAAAATATATTAAAAAAAAATTCCATTTTTTTTTTAACTTTTTTCCAGAATAATTTATGATGTTTCAGTTTTAATAATAATTTTTATATAGAATTTGTTATATAATTCTAAAAACATTAAAAATAACACAATTATATCCAAATTTGCAGACAATTTTTCAATAAAAATGTAATATTTTCTCTATATCTATCCTCATTTGTGCTAAAATTTTCAAAATTTAGGGTTTATGAATTTTCAAATTTGCACACAAGTGAAAGTAGTCTGTAATGATGAAATTTTGTTAAAATATGTATTTTTTTGTCAATTTTGAGTAAAATTTCATTTGAGGTTAGAATATAGAGTTTATTGGTTGAAATTGGGGTTGTTTGTGCAAGATAAACAGAGACTTAAAAATTAAGATTTGGTATTTTGTGCCAAAGTAGACAGTAATATCTCCTCCATTGCATATACACAACAAAAACCCAATAAACTACGTACACTCCGAAAAAAGAAGCAATATACATAAAATATATATTTCTTTAACCCAAACAAAAACACAGTCTGATTACACTGAAAACCTAAACTCCTGAAAACCTAAACCTCTCGCCGCCAGCCCCACCCCCAATTGCTTCGTTAACCTCAAATCTATAGAACCCCCGAACCCACACCCCTGGTCGCGTCTCATGCCTTGCATTGGTCGCCACTCGATCCGAAGCCCCACCCACACCATCGAACCCTGCCATGCCGAGTTCTCTTGGTGCCCGGTGAGCCGTACCTTCTGACCCTTCTCCTCCGATTCCCGGTTCCACGCCACCGCATCCGACTTCGGTCCGGGTCTGGTATGCTTCTGAGGGGAAGCTGTTCAAAATCCTCCGGCTCCGATGGCTTCGTAACCCACCGGTCGGGACTCCTTTCCAAGGTTTCGATGCCTTCCGAACCAGATCCAGACCTCACGATCTGCTGGAGGAGTTTCAAGGTTTATTGCCTTCAGCCTCCTCTCCAAGACCGGCGACAGAGGACCCCGGACCTCCGCCGAATCGACAATCCTCTAGACCAAAAAATCAGGTCACAAATTTCCCCCCTTGAACTCGATCTGTTTCTACCAGGACAGCAGAAGGTTTGTTCTTTTGACCCCAAATTAATTGACTGGTGTGTTGATTTGACCTGAAATCCTACTCCCTTGCCCATCTCTTTACTTGTGATTTTTTTTTTCGATGTCTATTATCTCTTTGCTGGGATGATGGATGTTTTAAAATGACCCTTGACTTTAGTCACTCGACCAATCATAGTTTAAACATCTTCATCTGTGAGACTCCGAGACTTGAATCTTTTGAACTCCCTTGTTGTTTGACAGCAACAAATGCGACCTCTGCTGCTTGAAATTCCTGTCACGACCTATAAACTTAACATTATGATTGTTTTACCTATCTGTGGTTTTGGAACCATTATGGATGTTGACCAATATGCATTGTCCTATTGGTCCATTTTTGAAATACGACCTCTGATGCTTGAATGCCTTTTAAGGAATACTTTTATATCCAGTACACTGATATGAGAAACCTTAACATCTTGAGAAACATTCATTTACTGATTTGTAGTTGACTGTAGATTTGGTTCGAGATTGTTGTTTCGGACAAGAGATTGAGGACGTGGTCGTGTGATTTTTGTTGGCTTCTAGAGACGAAGCGTGATACAGGTGTTAAAGTCACACCTCCAGAGTGTGTCTTCTAATCTGCTTTCCGGCTGTTGCATCGCTGCGTTGGCTTCTTTCAACCCTTGTTTGCGCCCTTCTCTTCCGTTTGGCCTATTTGTCTAGCTCTTTTCGGTTTGTTTGTTTTTCTTTGAGTGATTGTTGTTACTTTGTTGTCCCTAGCCGGTTTGTTCCGGATGCTATTTTTCTACGGTCTCTCGAGGATCTTTGTCATATGTGACTTGGATCTTCGAATTCTTATTCTATCAAAAAAAAAAAAACACAGTCAGGAAAATACGTATATAGCTATTATACTATAAGGTGAAATTGTTTCATATAGTGTACTCAGTGTGTGAACTTACGTTAAGGTACGTATCAAAAGTTTCAAACACGTACCAAAAGCACAATTAACCAAGTAACTAATGTCAAGAATTTGTAATTAAGATGAACTAAATGTAACCACAGAAAGTGGGTTGGATTAATTAAGTTAATAATTTATTATATCTCCCAAAGTTACATAAAGGCAAAAGGGTAAGGGTCGTAATACAACCTCCACCAGAACTTTAGTTTCCCGCATAACCCCTTAATCGAACAAGCCCTTCCCCGGAAACAACACCACTTCAATTTATATAATTAATTGCAGCCTTATAAGGTGCAGGACTGTTCTATACTCTTGTCTGATACGTAGGACTGTTGTATACTTTTGGTCCGTGGTATTAACGCCTTAATCGATGGAGCCTTCAATGGAAGAGATTCGGAGGCCGAAATGTCAGTGTGTTGTGGCCATGCTACATAAACTGACAAGCCAAGTAACCGACACTGGGCGGACAGCGAAGAAGCTGGCGAAGGATGATTGGAGGCGAATTGTACATGCGCTGAAAGTAGGAGCGGCCGTCACTCTCGTCTCTTTTTTGTACTACTCAGAGGATGTGTTCGAGGGGTTCGGTGTGGCCGCAATGTGGGCCGTTTTGACTGTCGTCGTCGTCTTTGAGTACTCCGTTGGTACGTAACCAATTAATACTACATATGTGTATTCATTCAGTTAATTACATTACATATGAATGGATTGAGTACGTAGTTTATATAGCTAGCTAGATGTTGTACGTTTGTTTTCCAGGAGCGACGCTGGGGAAAGGAGTGAATAGAGTGGTGGCAACTGTATTCGCGGGCTTGTTAGGTGTGGGTGCGCATTCTCTGGCCAGCTTTACCGGGGATCAGGCGGAGCCCCTCATCCTCGGCCTCTTCGTCTTCCTAGTAGGCGAGTTTCGAATTAATGTATATATATATATCCAGCCATATATGAATGAGGAAAACATGTCATGATTATTCATGAATGATGTATATGTATGCAGCTACATTCGTGACGTTCTTGAGGTTCTTACCGAAGCTAAAGGAGAGATACGACTACGGGCTTATGATAGTGATCTTGACGTTCTCGATGGTTTGTGTGTCCGGCTACCGAGACGACGAGGTGTTGGTGGAGGCGCAACGCAGGATCTCCACCATTCTAGTAGGCACTTGTATTGCGCTCGCCATTTGCATCCTCATTTGCCCAGTTTGGTCCGGAACCGATCTTCATAATCTTATCGCCGATAATGTCGGAAAACTAGCAAACTTCATGCAAGGTACCTACTACACAACTTTATTAACTTGTCTTCATACATCATACATTTAATTTAATTTAATGTACGGTGTTGATTATGTAAAGACCCTGAAATTAATTGAGGCTAATTTAATATTTTTGATACATTGTTCTCAGAATTTGGAGCAGAGTACTTCAAAGATTCCGAGGAGCAGATTAGTGATGAAAAGATGCAATTTATGGACATGCAATTTATGGACGGATTTAACTCTGTCTTGAATTCAAAGAGCAGCCAAGATTCTTTGGTAAAATCCAAAAAGACTCATCCGGGTTTGATTTAACGGTTTGTCTAATCTGTACATAAGCACATATTAAAAGTCTAAATTTGGAAAAATTTTCCAAAATAATCTCTAAAGTAGAAAGGGTGAACCCCTAGGAAAAAAGTTAAACAAATGACTAGAAAGAATTATTACTAAATATGAGATTTACACATTAGAAAAATACTTGATTTAATCACCAAGAGCACTTAATTGATGGAGGCCATTATTCTAAAAATAAAAGTTTGGAATTAATTTGCAGGTAAATTATGCAAAATGGGAGCCTCGACATGGGCGGTTCAGGTACCGTCATCCATGGGAGGAGTACCAGACGATCGGAAACCTCACTCGTCATTGTGTCTGCATCATTCAAACTCTCAACCGCTACCTCCATGATAACAATCAAGTACGGATATATAACATGTATTTATATATATATATAATTATTTCAATTAAACAAAATTAAGCTATATATATTTTGGACAACAATTAAGTTTATAGGAATTCTTTGAAACTTCAATGTAGATTTATTTTCAACAAATAGTTTAGGTTAGCTAAGCAAAATTTAGATAGGGTTTTTAATTATTTTAATACTATGATTAAATTATTAGGCCCAAAAAAAAATGAAGGCAAAAATAGAAGAAGAATGCATAAAGATGAGCTTTGAATCAAGCAAAGCCTTGAGAGTGGTCTCAAAAGCCATGAAGACCATGTCAATTGCGCCGCTGACAGCCGATGCCCACATCAACAACGCCCAGGTGGCGGCGAAGCGCCTCATCGCCCTCCTCCAAACGAGCGTCTGGACCGGCCACAGTATCTCCGACATCGTGCCGGCGGCGACGGTGGCTTCCTTGCTCCTCGACGCTGTCTCCTCCATCGCGAAGATCGTTGAAGCCGTGCAGGAGCTGGGAAAGCTCGCCGGCTTCCGGGATTGCGCCGGCGAGGGTGCGGCGTCGGACGTCCAACTGATCATAGCAGTGGAAGAAGAGGCGAAGGCGAGGTTTTCGGAGCCGCGTTGCCTTGAAATAGTGCACCAAATCGGCGAATAAAGAATTTTAGTTTTGGTGTTTTGTTTTCGTTTGATTTGAGTGGGGAGACACAAATCATAGCTTGATTTACCGATATTTGTGATGTAAATTGTACGCTTTTGCATTCAACATTTTGAGAATTTTCTTGACCCATTTGGGCCCATTACTCCTTTTTTCCTATCTAAATCTGACTATTACCTCTCAAAAATACTCCTTCAGTATTTTGACCCCTAAGCGTTCCTTATCTGAATCTCGATATTTCTCACCCTGCTCACTATAGCTCGCTGCTCTCCACATCTATCAACGACAATGGCGGAAGCAACACCTCCTCCCCATCCTCCTCTGCCACCTAACTTCGGCACCACTTCTGATCCTCTCATTCCCAATCCATGATCGTGCTCGACAGGTCCTTTTTCTTCCATCAACAACGGCCACCGCCACATCCAAAACTTGGGGAGAAGGGCCGATTTGGCGGTTTCTCTTTCCGTAAGAGGTCGCAGATTAGGGTTACATCGGAGTTCGACAACGACAACTCCGTCTACCTCCTCAAGATATCGGCCATGACAACTCTGTCTACTATCTCAGGTGAGAAAGTGCTCTTTTCCTTTCCTTTTGCTGCTAATGGTCTTAACTAATTTTATTCAGACAGACGCTACATCGGATGTTCATTGTCAATGTTGGCCTTGACTTTGAGAGAATGTTGTGCCCTGCTGCTCAAAAGTTTCTGGATGCAAAGACCATTGCAAAGATACAGGTCCTTGATCCCAATTCTCTCCCAAAGTTGTTAGAAGTTATAGATACAAGGTCCGTTTGTGTTCTTGTTTAATACCTCATTTGCAATGCAAAGACCATTGCAAAGATACAGGTCCTTGCGTTTCCAGCCATCTGCCTGATTTTTTGGGTGGCGCATGTTCATGCGTTGTTGATGGAGGATGCCTTCACTCTAACAAAGGTCCAACTAGTTGGTGAGGGGATTTATACTAAAGCCTTGACAATGTTAGGTCTTGATCTTGCCAAGGTTATCATAATTGATAACTCACCTCATGTATTTTCCTCTCTTTTGATTCTTCCACATATGACCAGGAACAAAATTCTAGCCATATTCACTGTCACGAAGATGGCATAGGAATAAATCAGATTATGCATGATGTAACTTCATTGTTAACATGTAGGTATCTTTCATGGTCATTTTGATGTACTTTCATGTAGATTTAGCACTTGAGAACTTAACACAATAGAGCTTCCTGAAGTAAGATAAACTGCTTAGGAGTCTTTTTGTGCTTAGTGCCATTTCATTCTACTTGATTGTCTCGGGCTTGCCTTGGCTAGCGACAACGCGCGCGACGAGGGATTGCGCGGCGTTGGCGATGGCCTTGGCACGCGATCTTGTCACGGCCCCTTCTGAGCGCAAGCTCATGGCTTCTTCTTCCTCTGTGGCCGTCATGGAGGGCAGGGTCGCATCAGAAGTGGTATGGAAGACAAGGATCTTCGTCAAAAATTGTCCTAACCATTTATGGTGTCGTTGTGTTTTGAAAATTTCAGGTATTCAGACTGCAAGTGAATAATGGAATTCCAATCAAGAGCTGGTTTGATGATCCGTCTAACAGTGAACTGATCTCATTAATCCCATTTCTGGAGACCTTGGCTGATGTAAATGATGTTCGCCCTACAATTGCCAAGAGATTTGGTAACAAGGAATAAGAGCTCCTTGTCCTTTCTTTATTATTTCATGTTTACGCTTGGCCGTTCTTCCTTTTTCTTGCCAAAATCAGACTTCTTTCCTTTATGCTTTGATTTTGTTATCTATATGACTATAATTAGCCTTTCTAGGTGACATAGGTCATGTCAGTTTCTTCAGTTTTCTACCATGGCTAACTCTTACCATTTTACATACTATTTGTGCCTTAGGTAGACAAACATCTCAAACTGTGCTCCTTGTACATATGAGGGTGATATTGTTTAAGAATGGTGTGTATATAATTACCCTAATTTGCAAGTATCAGTTGTTTCTACCCTTCATAGACGATTTATGATATCATATAGAATTTGTGTTGAATTACTCCTTGATGGCATTATTCTGAAGGATAAAAGGAGTGGTCATTTGCTTATGTGGTACTAAATCTATCTGAATGAATTTGCATAATGGTTTGATTACTTTCGTCTAACATCAGTGTGAAACAACATTTATTTCAATGCATATTTTACAATGTACGACTATTTTTACCTTTTTGTCTTAAACGTTTTAAAATCTAATCCTATGGTGTGAAATTTTTAGACCCCGCTTGTTTTGTCGGTATTGGAGACTAGATACTGAAGACAAAGATCATAATCTCTTATTATTAGAAACCCTATCATAATATATCTCCCTTTGTTTATTAGGTAACTTATAGGCTATTATTTCCTTGTAATAGCCCTAATTTCTTGCACTAATTAGCTCTTGGCCGTTGCTCTCTTCTCTGTAAAAAGGCTCAAGCTTTCTCTGTATTCTTCAAGAAATTCAATCAATTGATTCATCTTGTCAAAAGCCTTGTTACGATTCTTCATGGTATCAGAGCTCTAAGGTTATACACAAAGATCCTACACACTCATTCTCCATGCCGGACAACTCACCATAACCCGAGCCATGGAAGGACTCAAACCATCCACTCTTTCTCCATCATTCGGACCAACCGAGTGCCATCTTGGTGTCCCAACCGCTGGTGGAAGACAACTACCCTACATGGCAAGCGTCCATGACGATGGCACTCACCATCAAAAACAAGGCGGGATTCATCACCGGCTCCTTGCCAAAACCGGTTGACAAACCAACCGAGGAGCTCCAATGGGAGCGCTGTAATGTGCTCGTGAAGACATGGCTTCTTGGATCCATGTCCAAGGAGATCTCCAAGAGTGTTATACACTGCAAAACCGCAAGGGACGTTTGGCTCGACCTCTTCGAGCGCTTCTTGCAGTCCAACATCGTCTCTCTATTCAACATCGAGAAGGCGATCCATGACTGTTCGCAAGGCGAGGACTCCGTCAACACCTACTTCACCAAACTCAAAGCTCTTTGGGACGAGAAAGACGCCCTCACTGGATTGCCTAATTGCGCGTGTACTGTTGCGGCTGAATTCAAGGTATTCCTCACAAATCAAAAGACTATGCAATTTCTTATGGGCCTCACTTCCGCATATGAACAAATACGAGGAGCCATCATAGGCTTGGATCCCTTCCTTGAGCCTAACAAGGCGTACTCTATGGTCCTTCGCCAAGAGCAACAAGCCAAGATCAATGTTACCACACCCACGCAGGCAATTGACGCTTCGGCGTTCTCTGTCAAAAAGTCGAACAATGCCCTGCCTCCTGGTGATATTAAACACTGCACCAAGTGTAATTTAAACAACCATTCCACCAAACACTGTCGTGCTCATTTTCAATGTAGTTTTTTCAACAACAAAGGCCACTCGGTCGACTATTACAGGAAGCGGAAGCGCACCATGGAAGGCGGACAGCAGTCCTCTCCTGTACTTCATACTGCTGCTTCTACTCGGCCTCCTGCACAACCAACAAATGCCAACAATCAGTTGTCTGCTGCCGAGTACCAACAGGTCATGTCCCTGCTAAGCCGCCTTCAAATACCAGACCCAAACTCGCACTAACAGCAAGCAATCGGTTCAAGCGACTCCGTCTATCGCTCCTCTGCCAACCAAGTCGGTAACGCATCTACTTTTGATCACTTCTCAGGTAGTCTTTCTAACACTACTTCTTGTTTAATTAACACATCTTGGATCCTCGATAGCGGGGCTAGTGATCATATAACTCATGATACTCGATTCCTAGACTCATTTAAACCTACTACTAATCACTTTGTTCACCTTCCCGATGGTAAGTCTTACAAGGTTTCTCATGTAGGAACCGTCTCTTTTTCCAACTCTTTACAACTATCTCACGTGCTATGTGTACCTGATTTTACTGTCAATTTAATAGCTATAAGCAGGCTCGTACATGATCATTTTTTTCCACTGTTTTCTTAAAGAAATTGTGTGCCATCCAGGACCTTCAAACGGGGAAGGCGATTGGGACGGGATATGAACACGATGGCTTGTTTCTGCTGCACAATAAACCGCCATAAACCACTGTTTGCAACTTGACCGTCTCGGACTCCCTTTGGCATCAACGGATCGGCCATCCTTCATCGCAAGTATCGCCCTTTATTTCTGTTTTTAAAAATAATGGTGTTTTGAAACAACCTTGTTCGATTTGCCCTTTGGTGAAACAAACTCGTACTATATTTCCTACTCGTCTTAATTCGAGCTCTTCTTGTTTTGATGTTGTGCACATGGACATTTGGGGAGGTTACAAAACTCCTTGTTTAACGGGAGCTCGTTACTTTCTCACTATTGTTGATGATTGTTCAAAGTTTACATGGATTTATCTCATGAAATGCAAAACCGAGGCTCGTCCCCTTGTGATTCATTTTCTCAATCTTGTTGAAAACCAATTTGATAAGCGTGTTAAAATTGTTCGTAGCGACAATGGACCCGAGTTCAAATGCGTTGATTTTTACTCTTCCAAAGGAATTTTGCACCAAACTAGTTGCGTTAATACGCCTCAACAAAATGGGGTTGCCGAACGCAAACACCGTCACTTGCTAAACGTTGCTCGTACTCTTCTATTCCAATCTCATTTATCGAAAATCTTTTAGGTTGATGCAATTCTAACCGCCGCTTATTTAATTAATCGTACACCTAGTCGTATTTTACAAAACCAAACTCCTTTTAAAAAACTTTTTTGCAAGCCTCCTACATACTCACATCTACGCGTCTTTGGATGTCGATGTTTTGCGTCTACGCATCCCCTTCGTCCAAGAAAATTTGAGGCTCGCTCTATCGAATGTGTTTTCATAGGTTACCCGCCCGATACCAAAGGATATAAACTCTATGATTTTTCAAACAAGAAAACATTCGTCTGTCGCGATGTTATGTTTTTTGAGTCCGAATTCCCTTACTCCAAATTGAAGGAACCTTTCACCTTCCTCACCTCATTTACCACTGCCAAATTTTCAGCCCACCAACACCATTTATGATGACCCACTGCCCCACATACCGACTACACAACAACCCTCACATTCCCTTACTCAGCCCACTGACGACCTATCCCCTT
Source organism: Rheum nobile (assembly GCA_027886185.1). Classification (NCBI taxonomy): domain Eukaryota; kingdom Viridiplantae; phylum Streptophyta; class Magnoliopsida; order Caryophyllales; family Polygonaceae; genus Rheum; species Rheum nobile. Next base: position 1,608,923 of record WOAB01000065.1, read on the forward strand.
TCATGCCTCACACCATGCCCCACATCCTGCCTTCACCCCAAACCTTAAACCCTCCAACATACCCCATTTCAACCCTCCCCAGCCCAGTTGTCGATCACACAACACAGGCATCACCACCACCTTTGCCACCAACTCCAACCCGGCGCATTTCACGTGCCACTAAGCCATCCAACTTACTCTGTGACTTCCATGTTGAAGCCACATTACCGTCCCGCTCGTCGACCCTGTCATCTTCATCTCATAGCATTAAGTCAGGTAACCCGTATTCTTTAGCAAATGTTATATCTTATGAAAGACTTTCACCTTCATACAAACATTTTGCCTCTAACATTATGCTCGAGAGAGAGCCTAGGACTTTCTTGCAGGCAAACCGACATCGGCATTGGCGTGAGGCCATGACGACAGAACTTCAAGCTCTAGAGGAGAACAAGACATGGAGCCTCGTCCCACTACCACCGAATAAGCGTCCTATAGGATGAAAATGGGTATTTAAAATCAAACACAATCCCGATGGCACGGTCGAGCGATACAAAGCACGTCTTGTTGCTAAAGGGTACAACCAAATTGAAGGCGTCGACTATCGCGAAACCTTTGCCCCCGTTGCCAAACTCACCACCGTCCGCGTTCTCCTAAGCCTTGCTTCAATCCATGGATGGGTGATACATCAACTCGACGTCAACAACGCCTTTCTTAACGGCGATTTAATGGAAGACGTCTACATGAGGTTGCCTCCCGGGTTCAATGTTAAGGGGGAGACGCGCGTTTGCAAGCTTCACAAATCTTTATATGGCCTCAAACAATCCTCCCGCCAATGGTTCATCAAGCTCACTACTGCCCTTAAGCAAGCCGGCTTCTGCCACTCTTGGGCCGACTACTCCCTCTTCATTCGACGCCACCAAGGTACGTTTACCGCCATACTTGTCTATGTTGATGACGTCATTATTACCGGTACTAATTTGTAGGTTATCGAGGACACTAAGCTCTTCCTAGCTACACAATTCAAACTCAAGGACATGGGACAACTCAAGTATTTTTTGGGAATCGAGGTCGCCCGCTCCAAACAAGGCCTCGCTCTTTGCCAACGCAAGTACGCACTTGAAATATTGGATGACGTTGGCTTCCTTGGAGCCAAGGCCGCCTCCGTCCCTCTTGATCAGAACATTGCTCTCACGACTGATGAAGGCAGCCCTCTTCCCGATCCTTCGGTTTACCGTCGGTTGCTCGGTCGACTCATCTATCTTACAATCACACGGCCCGACCTTGTCTACGTCGTGCACATACTTAGCCAATTCATGGCAACCCCACGGCAGCCTCATTTGGATGCAGCCCATCATGTCCTTTGATACATCAAAGGAAGCCCGGGCCAAGGCATCCTTCTACCCGCCAAAGGTCCACTACACTTGACCGGTTATTGCGATGCCGATTGGGCTCAATGTCGAGACTCCCGACGCTCCACAACTGGCTACATTATATTCCTAGGCGGTGTTCCTATCTCTTGGAAGACCAAGAAACAAGGTACCGTCTCCCGCTCTAGCGCCGAGGTGGAATACCGCTCCATGGCCTCGACATGTTGTGAACTCACCTGGCTGCGCACTCTCCTCAACGACCTACAAGTACCTCATGCCCAGTCGTGTACACTCTATTGTGACAACAAATCCGCTCTCCACATCGCATCCAATCCCGTCTTTCATGAGCGTACAAAACACATCGAGATCGATTGCCATGTCATACGGGAGAAAATTCAACGAGGAGAAGTCATGACCCGACACATCAACACCAAAGATCAACCTGCAGACATATTCACGAAGCCACTCGAACCAAGCGTATTCACTTCCTTACTAGCCAAGTTGAGTGTAACCAACATACACTCCACTTGAGGGGGAGTATTGGAGACTAGATACTGAAGACAAAGATCACAATCTCTTATTATTAGAAACCCTATCATAATATATCTCCCTTTGTTTATTAGGTAACTTATAGGCTATTATTTCCTTGTAATAGCCCTAATTTCTTGCACTAATTAGCTCCTGTCCGTTGCTCTCTTCTCTGTAAAAAGGCTCAGGCTTTCTCTGTATTCTTCAAGCAATTCAATCAATTGATTCTTCTTGTCAAAAGCCTTGTTACGATTCTTTAGTCGGATTACTGCATATAATGTCCTAAAAGCCTTAATTCCCTGAACACTACACTGAAAGGGTGTGTTTGTCAATTATGATATATATAATCTATTTGAAATCTTTTGATAACTGGGAGATAGAAGGCCAATGTACAAAATGTTGATTTTTTGTCAGAGCCGAATGTCATCCTTGTTTAGTTGGAAAGTTGCAGGAACTATGGTATGGAGAAAATGCCTAATGTTCGTTGTGTCTGAGTGTGTTCATCCTTAGGGTTCAGAATAACTGTGTGCATTGTGTTCCATGTTTTGATGATCAACCTTGTCATTCTTATTAGGTATGAATATTATAATAAGTTGCATCCCTGAGCCATCTTTTGATTCATATCCATCTCTTAGATAGGCAAACTAGCCAAATGAACGTTTGTGGGATCAAATTGGTAGCTGTGGAATTTATGATCTTCATAAGATTCTGCTACTTACATGCCTTATTCCAGGCCTTGTAAAGACCATAGGTGGATGCTACTTAAGGAAATCCAATAGTGTTGGTGACACTTCGAACCGATTGGTCTCGGTGATACTTCGAACGTGCCACCGACTATCCTCCATTACACTTTGAACGCGCCACCGACTAGCCTCGGTGACACTTCGAACGCGCCACCGACTAGCCTCGGTGACGCATCAAACGCACCACCGACTAGTCTCGGTGACACTTCGAACACGCCACTGACTAGCCTCGGTGACACATGGAATGCGCCACCGACTAGCCTCGGTGACGCTTCGAACTCGCCATCGAACTAGCCTCGGTGACGCTTCGAATGCGCCACCGACTAGCCTCGGTGACGCTTTGAAAATGTCACCACTTACTAGCCTCGATGAAAGTGTCACCACTTACTAGGCTTGATGACACTTTGAAAACGCCACTAATTACTAGTCTTGATGACACTTTGAACGTGCACTAACTAGTAGAGATGACACTTCGTAAATGCCACCAACTAGTGGTGGTGACATTTTAACGAGAATTGTTCTTGATCCCTTTTGTCTAATATCACTTCGAACGCGCCGATGACTAGCCTCGGTGACGCTTCGAACGTGCCGCCGACTAGCCTCGGTGACGCTTCGAACGCGCCACCGAACTAGCCTCGGTGACGCTTCGAACGCGCCACCGAACTAGCCTCGGTGACGCTTTAAACGCGCCACCGACTAGCCTTGGTGACGCTTTGAACGCGTCACCGACTAGCCTCGGTGACACTTCGAACGCGCCACCGACTAGCCTCGGTGACACTTTGAAAGTGTCACCACTTAGTAGCTTTGATGACACTTTGAAAACGCCACCGACTAGCCTCGGTGACACTTTGAAAGTGTCACCACTTACTAGCTTTGATGATACTTTGAAAGCGCCACTAACTAGCTTCGGTGACACTTTGAAAGCGCCACTTACTAGCCTTGATGACAATTTGAAAGCACCATTAATTACTAGTCTTGATGACACTTTGAAAGCGCCACTAATTACTAGTCTTGATGACACTTTGAACGTGCACTAACTAGTGTAGATGACACTTCGTAAATGCCACCAACTAGTGGTGGTGACATTTCAACGATAATTGTCATCAAAACAAGATTTGTATTGTCATCAACTAGTTGTGATGATAGTTTGTGACATTAACTAGTTGCGATGACAGTATGTGTCATTAACTAGTTGCGATACAGTTTGTATTTGATGACAGTTTGTGTTTTGATGACAATATGTGTCATCAACTAGTTGCGATACAATTTGAATTTGATTACAGTTTGTGTTTTGATGACGTTCGCAAAAAAAAATTGGCGGGAAAAAAGTTTACCGGTCAACGGCCGTTGACCGGTCAATGGTCAAATGTGTTGGTTTGATTGACTCATGGTGATGTCATCATTATGTAATGATGACATCACCATGGGTCATGGGTTTAGAATAAGTTTATTGGGAGGCATTTCTCTAATTTCACTAGACTTAAAGGGTCATTTAACCTAAATATCGAATTTTCTTCGATAAGTACGACGACAAATTATTTCCCAATGAATTGAAGGCTCAAATTTTTTAATTTTTTTTTGTAAGGGTTAAATTTGATTAATACTTCTTGTATAAAAAAATCTCATTTTAGAATTTGACACACTTATTAAGAAATATAATGACCCTATATTCTCCTAGATTTTTCTTAAAATTTACAATTAATTAATAACTCATCTCAATTGTAGCCAATAAACATATAGAATTTGCATAAAAAGAGCAAACAAATACAATTTTCGATGTCAAATCTCGTAGCTCAGCAATAAATTATTACCTAAACACCAAAAATGATATTTTTTTCTTTACACAAATTTTGGGCTAAAATGACAATCTTTTCTATACGGATGGAGTAATAGAGTAGTTGTACAAGGCTCAAAAGAGCGAGTAACAGATTAGAGTTTCCAAAATCCCATCAAGGGCAAAAGGAGAAGGGAACTACATAATATATATGCAATAAACGCAGCCAAGACGTAGTGGCAGAGTCCATTCTCTTCTAATTAACATGAAGGTTACGTGTGGCCGTCATCTGTATCTGGTCAAAGCAGGTTTGGATTGATGGGTGCACACCTTGGAAGGTAGCATGGTTCCGTGCTTGCCAAATCGAATATACAAAAGTGGAGAGAACCATGGATCTTGTGAGAAGTGCAATTTTTTCCTAGCTTGGGATGGAGAGAAGATCACTAAGGCAATCCTTAAAGTTGTCGGACAGTGGGAGATGAGACGACCAAGCAAGCCATCCAAGTATCCGCTGAGGAGTGGTATTCACAAAAGGACAGTGTGTCCATATATGGGCATTCATCTCAGTTTCAGATCGACAAAGGACACAAAAATCACATCATCAATGTTGATCCATCTGCCAATTTTGTCCTTAGTAGGAAGCCGCTCTAGCAGAGCCAACCAACTTTCGTGGACGCGGAGCCAAGATGTTCAGTTGAATAGCTTAAAGACTCTAAGATTACAGATGCCTTTGCCAGCTTTGATAGGCATACCATTGCAAGCAAATAAAGAAGAGAACCTACCTTTTTTTCTATTAGAGTCGCGAGCTACGAGATCACCCTACTTTCCCGAAGGTCTAGAAATCTACAATCGATAGGATTTCCCAAATCCTCCCTTTTCGAAGGGAAGAACGTGAAATTCCTTTTCCTTTCCACAAGGATCGAAAGATTAGACTAAAAAGGTCAAGCAATCTACCATTCTTTCTCACATCTCCAACTCAAACAACCAAATCCATTTTTTATGTCTTGTGATGCACACGTAAGCAGTAGAAGTTGGTTCACTCTTCTTCTCCAAGCTAGAGACAACATTTTTCCTTGTCTATTCTTGTAACTCATTAAAAGACATGTAGGATGTCCTCTCTTTCTCCCTATGTACGACTCGTAGTTCTTGAAGGGGACTTTTGAATAGACATGGACTTTTCTTTTTATTTTATTGTATACCTTGTCTTATATATTATTATATGTGTATGCATGCACATATAATAATATATAATGTTTGTCTAAATGTGCATAACTTTTGATATACATAATTTTTTATTTAATAGTGTATATATTCTATAGTGTATGTACATCATTCGCATTTTGCATGTGTTTGATTGTTCTCACGTGATTAACACTAAGGGTTCATTTGGTTTGTATTTATGAAAACAGTAATGGAAATGAAACGAATCTTAGTCCATTTTAACATTATGATACATTGATTAAAATTTTCATTTTTGCTTGGGGCTCTAAAATTTGTGTGCTAAGAGAATGGAGAAAGTAAATGATTTCACATTTTGAATCTCACCCTAACAGTGGGGAAGCAAATACCTTCATCATAGGGCGAAAAGATGGGAGAAAGGAAATGATTTTATAATTTTGATCATTAAATAATGACACCAAAGTGAATCAGATTCATTTCCTTTCCGTTATCGTTTTCACAATTCAAACCAAACGGATCCTAAAGATAATTTGTTAGTGGTATTGAGTTGGTAATTACTGACTTGATTCCTATTTAATTAGCCTATAACACGCGTGAAATGTATATAGAACATATTAGCAAATTGTCAAGCCTTGTTTTGCTAATTACCAAAATTTCCAACATTTGTGGTTATATAGCCAAGCATTTTTTCTACAAGAAGGTAACAATGGAGCAAATCCCTCCAAAAAATTGAAGGTAGATGAAATACAATGCATCTACATAAACATGAAGAAACTTCAAGTTTCAAATTGATAATGTTCCAAACATGGCACTCCCTTGAATAAATTAGGCAACTTTGGAGTTTATTTTTTAGAGGTTTCATGGCATATAATCAAACAAGAATGTAAAGTTCATCCCTAATCAGTAGTGGATGAAAGTCAATGCCTAGTACATATTAGACCTTGTGTAATGGGGGTTTCATAATTACTTTTTTATCTTTTTATTTTATCCATCTCATTTTAAAAAATTATTTTATTACTAAAATGAGTACAAGATTAAATCTCAACCCTTAATATGAAAGAAGGGTCCCACTTACCTTGTTGAAACCCTATCTCTTGGGTTTCATATAATAAAATTCTCTCCCCTTGGTTCCATCAAAATATTGTTATTTTATTTATGAAACTCCTTATGAAACCCCCATTGTGAATGCACTAAGGTTGGTGAGATACTCCACCTATTGTCAATTAATTTAAGATGGAACCCATTGGCTTATCTGCGCATATGCCCTCGTGTTTGCATGACCTCAGTCTGTCAGCACACAGACTTTCACATGGATTTGGTTAGACATGTTCACAGTTCTGGAACCGTTCCAAACCGGTTCCGGGAATTTTTTTATAAAAAAAGTCAAACATAGAGGAATTTACAAAATAAGACGAACATAAAAAACGCAAAGATTAATATTTATCATTTAATCTTTATGTTTTTATTATAGAATAATTTCTTAAACTAAAAAATATATTAAAATGCATTTGTCTTAATGAAAAATAGTTAACAAAAAATATAAGAAAATTTTGAAAAATAATGGTCTTAACTTAATATTAAGTTGCCTACATTTTTTTTTATATATTCCTAATGAAAAATAGACTATATCCATGAAATGAGTATATAAAAAATAAAGGGTTTGAAATGGTTGGGACCAGTGGTTTCACAGTTCTATGAAAATATTAAAAAAAAATTCCATTTTTTTTTGTTTTTTTTTTCCAGAATAATTTATGTATGTTTCAGTTTTAATAATAATTTTTATATAGAATTTGTTATGTAATTCTAAAAATATTAAAAATAACACAATTATATCCAAATTTGCACACAATTTTTCAATAAAAATATAATATTTTCTCTATATCTATCCTCATTTGTGCTAAAATTTTCAAAATTTAGGATTTATGAATTTGCATATTTTGAACATTATTTTTTATACAAATTAATTTGTTGAAATTACGAAGTGAAAGTAGTCTGTAATGATAAAATTTCGTTAAAATATGTATTTGTTTTTGTCAATTTTGAGTAAAATTTCATTTGAGGTTCGAATATAGAGTTCATTGGTTGAAATTGGGGTTGTTTGTGCAAGATAAACAGAGACTTAAAAATTACGATTTAGTATTTTGTGCAAAGTAGACAATAATATCTCCTCCATTGCATATACACAACAAAAACCCAATAAACTACACTCCGAAAAAAGAAGCAATATACCTAAAATATATATTTCTTTAACCCAAACAAAAACACAGTCCGGAAAATACGTATATAGCTATTTAACTATAAGGTGAAATAGCTTCATATAGTGTACTTAGTGTATGAACTTACGTTAAGGTATCAAGGGCTCATTTGGTACGATTCCAAAGAAATGAGGAATGGGTATAGGAATGGTTGATTCTCGTTTTTATATTTGGTAAGACTCGGAATGGAAATCGAATTGATTCCTTAGAACTAACCATTCTAACACTCATGAACAACTTGATACCTAGTCTAAACTCATGGAATGAGCCATTCCAAAATCAAAGCCCAAACCCAACTCTAATTCAAGTTTTTTTTTTTTATAATATCACTTTCAAGTGAATTGACTTAACATATATAATTTATACTTATATTTGATAAAAAAAACAATTTATACTTATATCATATAAAATCATGTTTGATTCCCATATTCAACCAAACAATAAATTTCAGGATTCCTTCATTCCAGAAACATACCAAATACTAACCCACAAGAATGATTAATTCCGATTCCTTATTTCATTCTGATTCTTGATTCCAACCAAATTCCTAGTGTTATACCAAACGAGCACCAAAAGTTTCAAACACGTACCAAAAGAACAATTAACCAATTAATTAATGTCAAGAATTTGTAATTAACATGAACTAAATGTAACCACAGAAAGTGGGTTGGATTAATTAAGTTAATAATATATTATATCTCCCAAAATTACATAAAGGTTCGGTTCGCTACTTCTGGATGCTCTTTTTTACTTTATCTCCTCCAGATGTTTTTTTTTGCAGAAAAAAAGTATATTAATGGTCGTTCGGTTGCAAATACTATGCTTCAAACAACTTTTACGTGCTTTCAACTTCTCAAAAATGAAAAAAAAAAAAAAAAAAAAAGTATCCTATCCCTACTTTCGATACTTATCAGGGAGAAGCCAAAATTTATTTCCATCTGCTACCCTAACTTTTCTTCTTCCTCGAAGCTGTAAACCCGACATCGCTCTTCTTCATCGACTCCCAGGTACGTTCTTCAACTCTTCTCCTCGCTCTTCACCGACCTCTCCTCCATGGCTATTTCTTCCTCTCTCCTGCTCGTTCTTCTTTCGTCTGCTACCCCCTACTTTTTTTCTCAATCTTCTTTCGATTGAAATACTAGGGTTTCGAATCATGTTGTTGTTTCGTTTTTGGGGTTTGATTTTCTACGACTTCCCCTGTTAAAGCTTGTTCTTCTTTCTATCCTCTGAAGGGTTGAAGGGTTTTCGGGCATTCAAGTTTTAGGGATTATAGGGCTTTCGGGTTTTGGTTTTTGGGGATTTAGCGATTATAGCGAACCAAACGGAGCCATAATCGAATAATTGAAAGATACCGTGATGGGGGAAGACTCGAGAGATAAGGAAAAGGTTACAACTCACAAGAGGCAGAAGGGGGGAAATAGGCAGCGCCGTGCTGTACAAAGTACCAGAAGAAGAAGAAGATCAGGACACTGGAATTTATCGGAGCAATGGATATATCAGAATTGTGGGCGATCTTCGGTTCCGGCGTCGCCAGTGCCAGTTTCGGCGCCGGGTGGTGGTTTTGGGTCGACGTCGTTGTTTGTAGTTCTGTCAAGGTTTCTTTCGTCCACTATCTCCCAGGTCATCTCTCTTTCTTCATCTTGACCGACTAGTTGGATTTCTCATCTCTTTCGATCTCTTCTTCTATGTTAGCTGATATTGATTTTGGATGCTTTCCCAGGCATATTTGCTTCCCTGGCGGCTTTGATGTTCAATTGCGTGAGGATAGTGTTGCTTGCTCTGTTAAAATTCAACTAAGTTGGAGTAATTTTGCCAAAACCATGAGTTGGAGTAATAAAAAATAGCAGCCAAAACCATGAGTTTGAGTAATTTTATTTTAGCCATTAGAAAAAACCCACACCTAAATTCAATTTTACCCTATAAATAATACACGTGGCAACATCAGAGGAAGGAGTTCCTTAGTTTTTTTCACACCTTGGAGATTTTGTATCCTCATGTGTATGACTTCTCACGTGCAACATTAATTAGAGGCTTTTGTATCATCCGTGAATATCACGTGATTCAGGTTAAAAAAATTAACATAAGGGCTTTTTGGTAATTTTGGTAAAAAATATCATATTTGAATATTGATAAGTATTATTTACCGAACATACATAAAACACTAGTAGAAAAAATACTTTTTACCACGGTTATTTGGCAAAGGTTATCACGGTTTATAACCGTGGTAAACAAGTTTACCATGGTTACAGATTTATCACGGTTGTCCTATTTACCACGGTTGGTGAACCGTGATAAATGCGAAACCGTGATAAAGAAGCCATGTTTACCACGGTTGAAGATCTACCGCGATTAAACAAATGAGGTAAATGTGACAACCGCAGTAAATCTTCAATCGTAGTAAACATGTTTACCATGGTATCTCCTTTACCACGGTTGACCAACCGTGGTAAATCTGCAACCGTGGTAAACATGTTTATCACGATCACATATGTACGGTTCTTCAACCGTGGTAAATGGGGCAATTTAATAGTAGTATTTCGTAGTTAAAAAAATACAACCGCGATAAAATTAAATCGTAGTAAATTTTAATATAACAGTGGTAAATCGTTATAGCCACATAAACCGAGGTAAATGTGCACCTATTTTAATACCTAATTTTATATTATATACCATACACAATCATCAATTATCAAAATGGATTAAATAATGTCATAATGGATCAAATAATGTCAAAATATCATACATCATTGTATTGTCATAAATTCAAAAGGTGGAAGTCTCATAATTTGGAAACCTAGTCATTCTATTAAATTAAGTGCAAAATGTTGCAAATTAGAAAGAAGTATGAAACACTGCACAAATGTTATACGTACTAATTAACTAATCTATAACAGTTCTGCCCAAACGTTGCCCATTGATCTCAAATCTCATCTATCTTGTCCTCTGAATATGGTATGAACCCATCGAACTCTGGATAGTACTGTCATATATAAACTTAGATTAGAAATGATTTAAAAGATCAATATGTAATTACTTATTAAGAATTAGATATACCTTTTCAGGGATGAAGTCTTGTCCTTTATTGATGATCTCATGTATAAATCGAAGAACATAATATCCATAATCTATATTATTGGTCTGCTTAGGTCACTAGAAAGCAAACAATCCTTAAATATATCAAGCAAAGAACAAATTCAAATGAAAGAAGTGATATATCATACATCACAAAATGCAACTAACCTTTATCTCAATCCACTTTGTCGGCTTGTTAGGTTTGTTTGCATTGTTTCCAGCAATCCATATTTTCATAGACTTATGTAGATCGAAACAAGTAAATGATTATCACATTGTCGTCAATAACTAGTAATTATATAAAAATATAAATACATATATACTTACATTTCAACTACATGTTTTATATCATCTCTTACTTTTCCTCCAATTGGATCAAGCCAAAATACAATTTGCTTAAAAGGGTGAATAACACATAGCATCCAATGTCTCCTACATCATAAGAAGATATTTACATTAAATTGATTTATGATAACATTCAAATAAGAAAATGATTAAGTTTAACTTACTTGGAATTATATGGAGCAAAAAAAATCTGATTTCTCTTTGCATTTTCCATTGCCTTCGCAATATATCTTGCTCGTTCTGTTGCACGCTCTTCCTTAAGTCCAACTGGTTGCTCATTATTTGCTCGCTCTTGAATAAATAACACGGGAATTTCAACTATTTTGTGCGGACACAAAAAACCAAACCGATCTAGTTGTTTCTTATCTTGATAAGTGTACAACAAATACCTATCACATGAATTTTGTGAAATCAAAATTAGATTAAGACATAAATAACTTACCCAATATATCAACTACAAAATACAATCAAAATATGGAGATGTGTAGGCAACCAGCTACTTATGAAGTCCACTTAGTGCTAAAAAATGGATTGTTTCATTGAACACAAGTAAAAATCCATAGGAAGGGGTGGCTTCAACATCAACAAGAAAACATCAAGCATAGTATACCATTAGTATATAACTTACTACATATATATAATCAACAATATAAATAGAATCTCCAGAATATAGTAATATAGAACAAAACCAAAACCCTATAGCATATGTTTACCTTTATCATCAATAAAAATACATTAAAAAGCTGCACAATTTTGAAAAAATATAAAATAGACATGCGTGAATTAATGATCAATATAACTTACCTAATGTACACGGATATATGTGTTGCTTGAATTTCTTCCTGAAATATCCACTGAAAGATATCATCCTTAGTAACCCACAATTCACCATCAAAGCCAAAATGTTTATCAACAGCAATGGAGAGAGTTTTCATTTTTTGAGCAATCTTATACATCATCTGCATGGTAACAGTTGAGAGTTTCGAAAGCTGTTTTAGTGTGACCAATTCATCGCTTTGTGCCTTCCTTGGGCGACCCTTGTTGGTTGTGTTAGACGATTCTGAATATGCATTCAAGTTGGCACTCTTTCTCTTCTTATTTTCACCATTTGGTTGTTGTAGTCCCTTCAACATTAATAAATCAAATACAAATAGTTAGATAATTCTACTAAATTGACAAGGTCTTAAATTTAAATTAACTTTTACCTTCTCAAGGAAAATAAAATCTTTTGGCCATTGAACATAAGAACCCATTGCTTCAAATACAACACGAAGTTCCCCTGCAGGTACTGGAAGAGGCGCTTCTGGTATCTTAGGGTCAATTATACTAACTTTCATGTGTCCATTCTGTAATGGTGTATTATGAATTACCACATCATGCATGTCAAGGGCATTAAATACCTCCCCTATGGCCACTATTGGATGTTCGGGGTCTGGAGAAGCCAATTGACATTTACTCTAACCCTATTAAGCATTGAAATAGTAAAGACACATTAGGTAATTAGAAAAAACAATATGCATGTGTACTATAAAGAAAAAAAGTATCTTAGATTTTACCTCTGGAAAATTTATGTTTGGAGAACTTTCTTTTTCACTTTGAATTTCAGCTTGTCCTTCATGGTTTTCATGCCTTTTACTTAGACTTGCCAATTCTGCATTCTGCCTCTTTAATAAATCAATCTGAGCTTTCATTTTTTCAATGATTTCATTCTCTTGAAGATCTTTATCATTCTTTCTTCCAAAGTATTTGGTAATGGTCACCCTTGTTCCTGCAGCCAAAACACGACCTGGATGTTCTTTTCTTCCTAGTACTGTAGCTAACAAGTCTTGTCGTCCAGAAAGTGTAATTTCATCTTGAGATGCTTGTTGTGATACCACTTCCTAATATTAGAACTTCACATATTAAAAAAACTGAAAAGTATAATATAAACTAGTGAAAAATAATGTTTCATTGTATCAAAATAACATACTTACCATCTGGTCTACAATTTTCTCAACGGGCTCATCCAAATTTCCATCTCGACCCTTACTAGTTGTTATCCACAATTCATGTCATGGTATTTTAATTGAGGATGCAGGTGTAAGAGATGCGTCGGAAGTTGATAGTTCGTTTTGAACTTGTATAACCTGCAACACATACATGGAACATTAGGTTAGAATATTGAAGTCGATGACATCTAGTCGTTAGTTGCTTGCTTACCATTTCCTCTTCAAGGCGAGCATATCCCTTACGAGACAATCTATAAGGATATAGATTCATCTTGGCAACCTTTTGATGTTTTTCACTTTCCGCCTATTGATACAAAAAAGAAATTTATAGATAGTCAAATATGTTTAAAAGAAAATAACAGTTAATAAATAACTACCTTAAACTCTACTCTGTCTAGTAGCAATAAATTTGTCCCACATTTTTTGATCAATGAATGTATATTTGGGTGGAGGATGAGGGTTTACTATTGTTTTTTCTTTATCTAAGTACATAAATCTGTTCTTTAAGTTATATCTAAACTCCTTCAATCGCTCAGCAGCTTGAGACATAAGCCAGCGTCGCTTGTGTTCAGGAACGTCAAACGCACCTTGTAAATCAATTTGAATATAAAGTATAAGTAACCTTTCATTGAAACAAGAAAACAATTAAGCACCATTTTTTTTTACCGTGACATCTTTCCATATAGCATCTTTAATGTGCTCTGGGACTTGATTCCATCGAGGAATATTGATATTCACACGAGAACGAGTACACATCCCGTAACTCTTAAAGTTTGCACTTGTAGTTCCTATAGCGTCTCCATTCCAACCCCATTTCACCTTAAAATTTTGATTCTTATCTTTGTCTTGTAACCTTTGCTAGAAGAGTGCGTCCTCGTGTGACTTTCTTAGAAGGTGAAGAGTTGATATTTGTATTTTCTTCAGCAGATTCATCTACATGCTCACTTGAGGAGGCCATGTCTTTTAAACATATAAAAAAGAGTACAAATATAATATCATTAGGTGGCAAACTGAATACAAAAGCACATAGATATGATAGTAGCACTACATGTCATTATCCTACAACTCAACACACACTTAGAAACTGGCATTAGGCTAAATTAAGATAGTGCTACTTGTAGTGGGAAAACAGAATACAGAAGCACATATTGCAAGAAATGAAAAAGAAGGGGAATCCTCTGCTAACAGAATACAGAAAACAGAACTCTTTGTAGTGGGAAAACATAATACATAATATATAAGAATAAGATGAGGATGATAATACATTTTTTCACCTTCATAAATTTGCACAATTCAAATCACTCCAACAAACTCTTTGTTTGCTAACCCTTGGGGATTTGACTATTGGAAATACTCGTCAGCGAGGAAGAATATTGTGGAAACCAATGGAAAATGGAAATAGTCCTAAAATTTTATTTAGATCTCGTCCTAGTTCATCTGGCATGAGTTTCAAAATGTCTTAGGGTGTGTTAGGCAAACATGCTGATCATGTACATTATTCTGATAAGGTAGTTGATAAGTGATTAGTAGGTAATTGATGATCTTTTTCTAGCTAAGTAAGCATCTTCGATTTTCTTCCCTTCAATGTGCATTAAAACTCTTTCCAAATGTGCATAACTGAAGCAAACCCACTGGATGTCTTGACAATATACGTGTTCCTTTGCAACTTGCTAAAAGGTGTATCTTGAAGCAGTACAATGGCATAACATTAGCCAACTACTCTTGTTTGAACAAAATGAATATCCTCAGAGAAGATGAAAGTAATAAAGTAAAAGTTTTGATTGTCACCAAGCACTGTAGAAGATGAAGTAGGGCCATGTATATTTTAAGACATCAGAATCACTCTTGTAGTCAACATAAATCAGCAGCCAAAATTCCCTTATTTGGCATATTATATATTCTGCAGAGAAGACTTCTTTTATGTATCCAGTATTTATTGTTTATTATAGGTCTTAATCAAATCACCCTTTAAACAAATCACAAACTCAGAATTTGGATCAAGCTAGATCAACAAATATCAGAGGTGGAGAGTTTTGGTGAATCCATAGTCTCAGATTCCCTTCATTGCTTACACATCAATGCTATGCTATGCAGACTCAAAACAGGATAGCCAATATCAGAGGTGGAGAATTATTAGGATTTGCAGACCCTTCCATTTCAAATTACCACTTAATTTGTTCAAGTGTCAAACAAATAAACAGTTCAATATTGGCAGACAAGTAAGGGCGTCTTTTTTTGTGACCAAGACCCTGATTGTAACTACATCACTCACAAGCAAACAAATTTAACCACAATTTATGAAGAAGTAAAGAATCTGAAACAAGAATCCCCAAAAGCAACCAACTTTGAAAGAAAAAAATGTCTCAACTTGAAAATTACCAAGCTTGTACTCTGGCTTTGACCGTCTAAAAAAGAGAAGCACATGGAGGAAAGACCCTGAGCAGAAGAAGCAAGGGCAACCAATCCTCTTGAAGAACGAACCGGCTAGCACGCGCAGTTGAACAAACATGTTCTCTTCAAGAAACCAAGGCAATCGAGAGCGTCAATATTCGAGCGCCAACCATAATAGGAAAATCAGGGAACTTGGGCGGGAGGGGATGTATAGTGATTTAGGTTTTTTTTTTATAAAATCACAAAAAAAATTAAAAAACTATCCATTTTATAAATTTTATATAAAATGAAGCTATATTAAATCTAGGAAGTTAGTATCTTTCAAAATCCTTTCCGACCTAAGTTTTCTTTAAAAAAAAAATCACTTCGAGAGCACCGCACGGCCGTGCGTTTTCGCTAGTTATTCAGATTTATTTTTAATACGCTCATTCGAGAGCACCGCACAGCCGGTGTGTTATTTCGCACGATCGTGCAATTTAAAAAAAAAAATTGCCGACAGCGACGAACGCACGTTACGCACAGACCGTGCGGTTTTTTACCTGATCGAAAAATTAAAAAAAAATATGAAAACCATTTTTCTTTTCTTTTCTATCTCTCTCCTCCCTTTTTCTTTTCCCTTACCCTACTCTACTGTCAGCCTCACCATCTCTCACTCCTTTCTAATCACCACACCAGCTCGCCCTACGAACCGCACCCAATCAAGCCACTGTTGAACCAACGAATCCAGACCGTAACCAGCCCCTACGCTCCTGCTCGTGAGTACCTTGCTGCGTGCCGCCGTCTACGAGCCTAGAACCACCACCGGTCGCGCCCTCACGAACCCGCACCAGACCGACCACGAACCACCACCTCTCCCTCGCGGACCTGCACCGCCGCGCCCAACCAACACGCTGACCGGGATGCGGTGAAGTCTCAACCTACTAGTACACCGTCTTCCTCGCCCCACCATCGTCTTCCTTGGTTGCGGAAGCTCCACTTTGGGGATTAATAACATTCAGATGAGCAGTGATTTGTCCAATTCGAAATTGAAGGTACCCATCAAATTGCTCTTCTCTTATCCAATTACAAGTACATAAACATGTTTAGGGAATTATAATTTATAATTTATGAATTTAGGGATTTAGGTATTTAGGAATTAGGGTTGCAATTAGGTATTTAGTTTGAAAATCTAGCTTGAGGATTGAAGCTAATTGACTTCTGCTTCACAGCCTGAGAATCTGTTGCTAGGCTCCCAGGGAAACATCAAAAATTCTGATTTTGGACTGAGTGCAATGCCTCATGAGGTAAGATTTGTGTGCAAAATTCAATTTGGTTAGTTTCTCACTTCAGAAAAGCTTGTAACAAATAGGAATTTATTTGGCTATTTGCATAGGGTGTTAGCATCCTTAAGACGACATTGGCTGATATTTGGTCTTGTGGAGTTATACTCTATGTTCTATTGGCTGGGTATCTTCCATTTGGTGAACTTGATCTCACAGCATTATAATTTCAATGAGCTTGAGTGAAACTTGAGTGTTACTTTAGAAAATAAGTACTGAACTTGAAACTTGAGTGTTACTCACATTGATCAATTTGTTCCAAAGATGTAGGGAGTTTTTGAATGAGAGGAGACTAGAAGTTGTTGCTCAGCTTGAAGCTATTTGACTTTTGGATGATAATATGCAAATGAAATGCCTGTAAACTTGAAAGACTAGTCAAGTAATTGATATGGATCAATGTAAAGCTATTTTAGACTTGAAAATTGAAAACTTATTTGTTAGTCTATTAGCTCAAATGGTAGAGCAATGTGCTTATGCACAATGATGTGGGTTCGAATCCCACATATGTTTTTTAATGTGCATCAGATAGTAGCATAATTTCACATCTTCAATTCACTTGTCCGTTTATTTCTGTTTTATTTCACAAATTGCAATTTTTCTAACCAAAGTTTGAGAGCTTCGACTTTTGCAGACTTACATTCTTTCTTTGCTGATGTTGATGTAGTCTCCTTTTGGCTTTTTCTCTGGTGTCCACTTCAGTTTCATTCTATTTTCTCATGATGATCTCTGACTAGGGGTGTGCAGATTCGGCCCGGACCGGAAAATCGTATCGGACCGGACCGAAAATGACCGGACCGGACTGGGGAAATTACGGTCCGGTCCCCGATCCATATTTGCAAAATTCCGGTTCCGGTCCGGTCCGGTCCAAACCCGGCCAGTTTCCGGTCCGGACCGGTTGGACCGGTTTATTTTTTTTTTAAATATTTTTTATTTGGAACTAGTCTTTTACTGAATTACTGCTATCGGTCGGCCCTAGTTTTTCTCGTTTCTCCTCTTGCACCAGTGCACCAACATCGCTCTTCGCCTCTTCTCCTCTTGCACCATCGCTCTTCTCCTCTTGCACCACCGCACCCACCAAGCTCCACCGGATTGTCGGCTCGTCACCATTGTCGTCTCGTCGAGTTGTCTCCGTCGTCATCGTTGGCCCTGTTCTCGCACCAGGCGAACACGACCAGTCGTTCTCGCACAAGGCGAACACGACCACTCGACCACCATCGCTCCTCTCCTCTTGCACCACCGCACCCACCAATCTTCACCGGATTGTCTGCTCGTCACCATCATCGACAAGTACCCATATAATGTTCTTACAGGAACTAGAATTGGTACCAGTTATGCATGAATATGAACTGCATTTATGAATACAAGTACAAGTTTGATATTCTTATACTGCTTTCTCTCTAATTTCGTAATCAGAGAACTAGAACATGTGTTTAGTTAGCTTCCAAAGTGAGTGTGTGGTCTAAATAAACAGAACACTTAAAATCACTCCACCTTTTTAACTGATCCTTGCAACCGCTGCTTCGGTGGTCTTCCTTGGTGGTCTTCTTGGTGGTTCTGAATCGTCACATAAATTGGTATACCAATCCCTCTTGCAACTCCTGATTGTGGTACCTAATTCCTTTTTCAAGTTTGAATTTCTTTCTACACCCTTTAATTCTTTCTTTTTCTTTCGTGGTTTCAAAGAATGGCTACACTGTGTACAAATTTGTACATGTCTTTGCGCCCACAAGGTGTTTGTAGAATTGTCTTAGACTAGAATAGGATAGGTAATGTCTTCACAATTTTCACTTCAAATTGCTAGGCTGTATGTGGTTGGCGTGAAGTCTTGGGTGACTCTGAATTCTCTTGCTTTTACATTAGCATCTCCTATCATCCCTTAGCTTAAAATTGCATCCACAAGTACAATTCAGTCATATCTTTTGGTCTGGAAATGGATTTGTTTTTTTGTATGTTCAGATATGTGGGTAATGGGAGCAGTTATGGCTGAGCTGTTTAAGGCTATAAACTAATTCCGTTCCATTGCGGTCCTGGACCGGACCGGTGCGTCCTCTAAGGCTTTAAATAAGCTAATTCCAGTCCATTGCGGTCCTGGACCGGACCGGACCAGATAGCACCGGTCCGGTCTTCGGTCCATACTTTGAAAAAATTCCGATCCATCGGAACGAACCGGACCGAAAATTTCGGTCTGGTCCTGTCCGGTCTGGACCGTTTGCACAACGCTATCTCTGACTAGTTTCAAAATCTGGTTGCGGTTTCATGTTCTTTTGAGGTTTTTCTGTGTTGTTGTGCTTCAGCCCTTCTTCATCTTTGCTGCTACTATGCATTGTGTTTTGAATATGATTTCGTGTTTCTTAGATTTTTCTATGCTTTTGTATTTCACTCCTTTAGCTTTGCTGCTGCTGCATTTTTCTAGAGAACCTATTCAGCAGAAACAAAAGCTTTCCTGCTGCTGCATTTTTCTAGAGAACTTATTCAGCAGAAACAAAAGGGCAGACAGTAGATAGACAAACAAACAATGACAATATCCAACTTCAAAACTTAGAAAGAAAACAGCAAAACAAGTTCGCGAAAATAATCAGCAATTTCCCAATTGTAACAAGGACATACAGTTCGCCAAAAAAATCCCTAACAACAACTTGGAGATGATGACAGTCGTCGGTAAAATAAGCCAGCTGAGACGCCAAAAACAACTACCTTCATGCAGAAGATCAGCAAGTCACCTGAGTCACAAAACAATCATGAAGTTTTAATCACAAGACTCGAAAAAGGAACAAGGAACAACAGATGAACAACACAACACAGACATAATGCACCAAATCAGTCACTCAAAAAAACCAAGCGCCAAGGACTCACCAGAACCTTTAAGCTCCCTCATTAGTCATTGTTATTAGTTACCAATTACTTACGACGACGTTGTTTTGATGCACCAGTACCTACTTCATTCACTTCTTGAATATACAACCCTTCATCATGATCATCTCTTACGTAGAACTCTCTATCAATGTCTTCATCATTGAGTGTTGGAACCATAGAGCAAATATTTCCTTCAGTAATATCCTCAGCATCATTTTCAAGTTCATCACTAACAAATCTTTTTCTCGTAGATAGAGCAATTGACCATTTCTTGTTTGATGGATCTAAAACATAAAACACTTGTTTTGCTTGTGATGCAAATATGAACGGATCTTCTTTATGACCTAATTTGTTGAGGTCCACAAGGTTAAAACCTAACTCATCAACTTTGACTGCACTGTTGTTGTCAACCCATTTGCAACCAAACATTGGAACTTTGAAGCTGGTGTTTTCCAATTCCAAAATCATCTCAATCACCCCATAATATTGCATGGATGCATAAACTAGATTTTGATCTTTAGCGCTTGCAACATGGAGGGCTTGTGCTACAAGAGTGATCCCACTGTTCTGCATTGGGCTTTTATCATCACGATCCTTTGTGTAGAATGTATAGCCATTAATTATGTATGCAATGTAATGAAAGGCTTCCATCTTAGGCCCATAGGATAACCACTTCAATTTTTCAGACACAGAATTTGGCGACTTAACTAATTCTGCAGCAATCTTCTGTTCAAACCATGTGGTAAATGTACGGTTGTGCTCATTCAGAATCCACCTTTCACTTCTACCTCGATTTTGGCGGCTCAAAATACACTTGTGCTCCTCTACATACGGCTCAACTTCATCAACATTATGAAGGACATAGAGATGTGCTTGTTGACGCATACGAGGACATATGCTAATTAGTTTGGCTCCTGAAATTCCACGCCCTTCTGTTGTATCCACTCGTTGAGCTTTAGGGAGACCGATAGGCTCAACATTAGATAAATACTCACTACAAAATTCCACTGCCTCTTCAACTATATACCGTTCAGCAATCGATCCCTCGGGACGGTTTTTGTTCTTCACATACCCCTTCAACACTTTCATATACCGTTCAAAAGGGTACATCCATCTCAGAAAAAACCGGACCACATAATCTCACCTCTCTTACCAAGTGAATGACCAAATGGACCATGATGTCAAAGAAAGTTGGCGGAAAATACATTTCAAGCTCACACAAAGTAATAATAACATCATTCTGCAGGGAATTCAAATGAGCGGGGTCAATTACTTTGCTGCAAATTGATTTGAAGAAAAAACATAACCTGTTGATTGCTAGTCGAACACCTCTTGGCAAAATTCCACGTAGAGCTATCGGCAAGATCTCTTGCATTAAAATATGGCAATCATGAGACTTTAGGCCAACTAACTTCAGATCCTTCATCGAAACAAGACTTCTAATGTTAGAAGAATATCCATCAGGAACTTTAACTTTAGCCAAAAAATCACAAAACTTCAGCTTTTCATCTCTAGATAGAGTGTGGCACGCAAGAGGCAAATAAGTGCGTTCCCCCCTCATCTGGATGTAATTCTGGCCTAATTCCCATTTTCACTAAATCACGTCTAGCTTGGACGCCATCTTTTGTCTTTCTCGGGATATTAAGCAATGTGCCAATTATACTATCACAAACATTCTTTTCGATATGCATCACATCAAGGCTATGTCGCACGAATAAAAATCTCCAATATGGAAGGAAGAAAAATATTAATTTTTTTTCCAACCATTGATAGCTTTGGGTTCCCTCTTCTTGCCAAATTCATCCTTCTTGCCAAAACTGCAATTTATATCTTTCACTCTTTCATAAACTTGTTCACCAGTCAAAGGAGTTGGAGCAATCTTTTCCTCTACAACTCCATTTAAATTCTTTTTCTGCCTACGATAATGATGACAAGCATCTAGAAATGTGCAATTTCCCATGTAAACTGTCTTGTATGTAAGCTGATCAAAGTAAGTATCTGTCCCACAGATAGGGCAAGCATTATGACCTTTGGTACTACAACTAGAGAGATTTCCATAAGCTGGAAAATCATTTATCGTGCAAAATAGCATTGCTCTCAAATTGAATGTTTCTTGCTTATGTGCATCAAAAACATCAACACCCTCCTCCCACAATAACTTCAAATCTTCAACTAAAGGTGCCAAGTTAACGTCGATGTCATTGCCCGGTTGCCTTGGCCCCGAAATCAACATCGACAACATCAAAAACTTTTGTTTCATGCATAGCCAGGGAGGTAGGTTATAAATTGCAATCAAGACAGGCCATACACTGTAAGTGCTACTAAGAGTACCATATGGACTCATTCCATCAGTGGAAAGTGCAAAGCGTAAATTTCTCAACTCTTTAGCAAATTCAGGATACTTAGAATCTATATACCTCCATTGAGGGGAATCAGCTGGGTGTCTGAGTTTACCATCCTTTACCCTTTCTTCCTCGTGCCACCTCATATTCTTTGCATCTTCTGGAATTCTAAACATACGTTTCAACCTTGGTATTATTGGAAAATACCAAATAACTTTAGCAGGAACCTTGTCCTTCTTATATCGTGATGCTTTACAACTCGGGCAACTCTCCAATAAGGCATACTCCTTCCGATACAAAATGCAATCATTAGGACAAGCATGAATCTTCTCATAACACATTCCCATATGTGACAAAATCTTTTTTGCCTCATAATTATTACTCGGAAGAACATTATCATTTAGAAGCATAGCTTTCAGAAGCTCTAATAAAGAAGTACAATTTTTATCACCCCACCCATTACCTACTTTGAGATTATATAACTTTAAAACAACCGATAATCTTGTAAACTCATAGCAACCGGCATACAACGACTTTTTAGCATCACTTAGCAAGCAATCAAATCCATCTAGTGAGCCATCTACGGGGTCTTGAGCAACAACATATATCATATCTTCTAATCTATCATCCTCATAATCCTCATCACTCTCAATATTTTCCAAGCCAACATCATCTATCTCACCATGCGATGTCCATTGTGTGTAACTTTTATCAATCCCAAACAAGATTAAATGCTCTCTTAATTGATCAATGTTAACTCGCTGAATATTGCCACACCTCAAACAAGGACATGGTATTTTTTCACTTTCTTCAAAATGATTAAGTGCTTGATTAATAAAGTCCCCAACTCCATTCTCATATTCTTTCTACAACCGATTTACACACATCCAACTTCTATCCATGATGAAAGTCTCTTTCCTATACATAAGAGATTAAGTTGAACAAAAAAATCAGAATATATAAAAAACAGAATTGGTCTCAAAGTACAAAAAAAAAAAAAACGTACAGCTAGCATATATAAAAATTCACTTCTTTCACTTCTTTCACTTCATACATATAACATACAGCTAACATATATACAAATTCACTTCCCTCACGAGTCACGTGTGCAAAAAAAAACGTACAGCTAACATGCATATATATATATATATATATAAATCCATGCA
Source organism: Rheum nobile (assembly GCA_027886185.1). NCBI lineage: Eukaryota > Viridiplantae > Streptophyta > Magnoliopsida > Caryophyllales > Polygonaceae > Rheum > Rheum nobile. The sequence continues at coordinate 1,632,224 of WOAB01000065.1, forward strand.
TAAGAGTAGAATATTGCATAGGGATATAAAGCAAATTCATACATATAACAAGCAGTACGTAATGAATTGAAGGAAGATGAGTTAATTAAATACCTTACCTAATTGAATTGACAATGAATTGGAGGCCAAGATTCAACCAACACTACGTAAGCAAACTAGGGTATAAATCAAAACTTAGCTTTAAAGAATTGTGATCAAAATTTAGCTTTAAAGAATTGTGATCAAAATTTGGCAGAGGAGCCTATAGGACATACATACAGCTAGCAGAACTCAAAATCTGGGTTTAAAAAAATTATATTTTGATAGTTGATAAGATTTGGTGAAGGAAGATAATAAAGATTATGATTAAATATCTAAAATATATATAAATATCCCAAATCTTATATATCTTATATATGTTTCCAAAATTAGTGATATAAAAGAATTATAATATATATGCATGCAGCATGCTATCTATCTTTATCAATACAATTTCTCAAAGTAATTGTTAATTTTATATAAAAATAACATTAATAATTTGACGGTCCCACTATATGCACTACGTTTCTTGAACTTTCGCACTACATTTCCCTACGCAACATATTTGCGTACGTCATATACCGGCGTAGAAGGCAAATTCCAGGGAAATACATAGGAATTTAAAAAAAATAAAATAAAGCCTCTACGCAGGTAATACCTGCATAGAGTTAAAATATGATTATTTGAGATATGGGACTTGGGGGGATTTTTTAAATTTGCCTCGCCAGATTCTGGCACAGTTTTTTTTTATTCCATAATCATGTAGAAAATTTCAATACGATTCCGTACATATAAAATTCGTCCAAAACGGACATCGTTTGCCCCTCCAAAAGCCCAAAAAATGATGGCTGCCCCCATGGCTGCGATGGCTGCCCCATGGCCGCGATCGCAGCTTTGCCTATCCTGATTCTCAGCCAAGTATTCATAGGCCGCGATGGCTGCCCCCATGGCCGCGATCGCGGCTTTGCCTATCCTGCTTCCGACGACTTCTTCCTATGTCGCGCCTTGCCCTCCTAGCCGCGGTTGCGGCTCTCCTTCCTAGCTCCTACACTTCACTCAAATTAGCCCGATGGCTACACTTCATACGTGTAACTATAGTATATAAGTCTAAGTATACTAGATTTAATGAAATACTATAGTATATAAGTGTAACTATATGAAATATAATAAAATACTATAATATATAAGTCTAACTATACTAGATTTAATGAAATACTATAGTATATAAGTGTAACTATATGAAATATAATAAAATACTATAATATATAAGTTTAAGTATACTAGATTTAATGAAATACTATACTATATAAGTATAATTATATGAAATGTAATGAAATACTATAGTAGTACATAAGTGTAACTATATGAAATATAATGAAATACTATAGTATATAAGTGTAACTATATGAAATTTAATGAAATACTATAATATATAAGTGTAACTATATGAAATGTAATGAAATACTATAGTATATAAGTGTAACTATATGAAATGTAATAAAATACTATAGTACATAAGTATAACTATATGAAATATAATGAAATGATATAGTACATAAGTGTAACTATATGAAATTTAATGAAATACTATAGTATATAAGAGTAACTATATGAAATGTAATGAAATACTATAGTATATACATGTAACTATATGAAATGTAATGAAATACTATAGTACATAAGTATAACTATATGAAATATAATAAAATACTATAGTATATAAGTGTAACTATATGAAATGTAATGAAATACTATAATACATAAGTGTAACTATATGAAATATAATGAAATACTATAGTACATAAGTGTAACTATATGAAATTTAATAAAATACTATAGTATATAAGTGTAACTATATGAAATGTAATGAAATACTATAGTATATAAGTGTAACTATATGAAATGTAATGAAATACTATAATACATAAGTGTAACTATATGAAATATAATGAAATACTATAGTACATAAGTGTAACTATATGAAATTTAATGAAATACTATAGTATATAAGTGTAACTATATGAAATTTAATGAAATACTATAGTATATAAGTGTAACTATATGAAATGTAATGAAATACTATAGTATATAAGTGTAACTATATGAAATGTAATGAAATACTATAGTATATAAGTGTAACTATATGAAATATAATAAAATACTATAATATATAAGTGTAAGTATACTAGATTTAATGAAATACTATAGTATATAAGTGTAACTATATGAAATATAATAAAATACTACAGTATATAAGTATAAGTATACTAGATTTAATAAAATACTGTAGTATATAAGTGTAACTATATGAAATATAATAAAATACTATAATATATAAGTTTAAGTATACTAGATTTAATGAAATACTATACTATATAAGTATAATTATATGAAATGTAATGAAATACTATAGTAGTACATAAGTGTAACTATATGAAATATAATAAAATACTATAGTATATAAGTGTAACTATATGAAATTTAATGAAATACTATAGTACATAAGTGTAACTATATGAAATTTAATGAAATACTATAATACATAAGTGTAATTATATGAAATATAATGAAATACTATAGTACATAAGTATAACTATATGAAATTTAATGAATCCGGATAGGCAAAGCCGCGATCGCGGCTATGGCTTTGCCATCACGGCCATGGGGGTAGCCATCGTTTTTTGGGCTTTTGAAGGGGCAAACGATGTCCGTTTTGGACGAATTTTATATGTACGGACTCGTATTGAAATTCTCTACATGATTATGGAATTAAAAAAAAAAAAAAACTGCGCCAGAATCTGGCTGGCATACTCATATCTCAAATAATCATATTTTAACTCTACGCAAGTATCTTGCGTATGCAAGATACCTGCGTAGAGGCTTTATTTTTATTTTTTTAAAATTCCTATGTATTTTCCTGGAATTTGCCTTCTATGCCGGTATATGGCGTACGCAAATATGTTGCGTAGGGAAATGTAGTGCGAAAGTTCAAGAAACGTAGTGCATATAGTAGCAACCTAATTTGAACACAATTAAAATCTAAATGGTAACAACAACGGTTCGACAATTATCGTACCTCGGTTATGATTTAAACCGTATTAAAAGACAACCGAAGTATCAAAGACAACGGTTGTGCATAACCGTATTAAACTGTTATTACGGTTTATCAAACAACTGTGGTAAATGATTTACAATATTACCACGGTTGTGAGGGAACCGTGGTAATTATACCAGTATGTTAAATTACCTCGAGAGAAATAGGAACCGTAGTAAAACACCATGCACGTTTACTTCGGACCGTGGTATAATGGTTGTCGTGGTAAATTGGTATGTGGTTTTTACCACGGTTAAGTCAATAACCGTGGTAAAAACACGAAATAATTACCTCGGTTGATGTATAACCGTGGTAAAACCTCCAATGATGTAAAATTACAACGAAAGTACACGGATATAACCGTAACGTTTATCACTGTTATAAGTTGAATCGTGGTAAAAAAGCAAATTGTGCAAAATTACCATGAAATAACGCGGAACCGTGGTAAATGTTACCGTAGCCAAAGCCCTCTTTTCTACTAGTGAAAAAAATAAGTATCAGCAACAGCATAAGTATGAGCATCAAATAAGTACATAATTCAGCATCAGCATAAGTATCACTATAAGTATCAGCATCAGCATCGTTTTAGCAAATAGAGCCAAAGGCAAAAGGGTAAGGGTCGTAATCCAACTTCCACCAGAACTTTAGTTTCCCGCATAACCCCTTAATCGAACAAGCCCTTCCCCGGAAACAACACCACTTCAATTTATATAATTAATTGCAGCCTTATAAGGTGCAGGACTGTTCTATACTCTTGTCTGATACGTAGGACTGTTGTATACTTTTGGTCCGTGGTATTAACGCCTTAATCGATGGAGCCTTCAATGGAAGAGATTCGGAGGCCGAAATGTCAGTGTGTTGTGGCCATGCTACATAAACTGACAAGCCAAGTAACCGACACTGGGCGGACAGCGAAGAAGCTGGCGAAGGATGATTGGAGGCGAATTGTACATGCGCTGAAAGTAGGAGCGGCCGTCACTCTCGTCTCTCTTTTGTATTACTCCGATGATGTGTTCGAGGGGTTCGGTGTGGCCGCAATGTGGGCCGTTTTGACTGTCGTCGTCGTCTTTGAGTACTCCGTTGGTACGTAACCAAATACTACATATGTGTATTCATTCAGTTAATTACATTACATATGAATGGATTGTGTGGTAGCATAAATTTGTACCATTAAATCAACGGAACCGGCGATGATAGATCTTCCAAAAACGAACACAACACGACGATTTAGAGTGGAAAACCCTAGTATCAAATAGTACTTAAGGAAAAATCACTACCTCCTAGTTTCTTGCTAGAAGGATTTGAACGGTCTACTTCTCTTATTGATTTTCTCTTTTGTTTACAACAAGGACTCATACACAAAGCTCTTTCTCAAGAAGCTCTCAAAGGTTTGGAGCAATGGAGGCACAAAACCCTAAGCGTAAAAGAAAATGAATTGAAATTGGAAAGAGAAAGAAGATAAAAGACTTAAATACCTTTCTTTATGGAAAATCCTCTTTTAATAGGCTATATTATATTAAATAGGCTTTTACCTTATTTACTTATTAGCTCTATTAATTAAGAATTAAAGGAGATCACAAAATCCCTCATCAATTTGCCCCTCGGATTGTTGGAGCTTGTATGGGTCCGATGATCCGAAGTATAAAGAACTCGGCTCACTCGTCAAACTGGCCCAACCTGGAGCTCTCGGCCTCGGTATCGAATAAATTCTGCAAACCGCACGGCCTGTGCGAAAAAACACACGGCCGTGCAGGCGGTAATTTTTTTTGGAAAAGAATTCTCGGACAATGCTATAGAGGAAAACGCACGACCTGTGCGAGCGACGGTGCATTTTTATTTTCCTTCGGAATTAAAATTTCGTCGAATTGCCGCAAGCACCGCACGGCCATGCGGTTATCGCACCGCCGGTGCCAAAAAAGTGCAGGGCCGTGCGATCACCCCAGACTCGCCTCATGACCAAACCGCAACCGCGGTTTGGCCGCCGCGACCGCAGTTTAGCCAGTGCAATGTTGTGCACGGTTGTGCGGTCACGTTTCTCTTTCATGCTCGCAACCTACTTGTCTCGGGGCTCAGACTTGGCTCCTTTGACGTCTTTCACGTCTCATTTACTCTTGATGACGTGCTAAGGGTGCTTGTTATCGAGTCACCGTCGACCGGTGCCCGTGACGGCGTCGTTTGGCAAGTCCTGCCTGTAAGGCTGCTCATCGATTCAAGTCGCTCATACTCAGTGCTTCGACAATATCTTTCGCTTGACATACGGCCATCGGGTTTCGCTCGTCGCTGAGTCACCTACATAAGGCGCCCGCAACGGTGCTAGATGGCAATCTACTTGCCCCGGGGCTCAGACTTGGCTCCCTTGCTAAGTGTGCTCGTTACTGAGTCACTGTCGATCGGTGCCCGTGACGGCGTCGTCTGGCAAGTCCTGCCTGTAGGGTTGCTCATCGATTCAAGTCGCTCATACTTAGCGCTTCGACGGCATCTTCCGCTCGACATACGGCCAACGGGCTTTGCTCGTCGCTGAGTCGCCTACATAAGGCGCCCGCAACGGTGCTAGATGGCAATCTACTTGCCCCGGGGCTCAGACTTGGCTCCCTTGCTAAGTGTGCTCGTTACTGAGTCACCGTCGATCGGTGCCCGTGACGGCGTCGTCTGGCAAGTCTTGCCTGTAGGGTTGCTCATCGATTCAAGTCGCTCATACTCAGCGCTTCGACGGCATCTTCCTCTTGACATACGGCCAGCGGGCTTCGCTCGTCGTTGGGTCGCCTACATAAGGCGCCCGCAACGGCGCTAGATGGCAATCTACTTGCCCCGGGGCTCAGACTTGGCTCCCTTGCTAAGTGTGCTCGTTACTGAGTCACCGTCGATCGGTGCCCGTGACGGCGTCGTCTGGCAAGTCTTGCCTGTAGGGTTGCTCATCGATTCAAGTCGCTCATACTCAGCTCTTCGACGGCATCTTCCGCTTGACATACGGCCAGCGGGCTTCGCTCGTCGCTGAGTCGCCTACATAAGGCGCCCGCAACGGCGCTAGATGGCAAGCCATGCTCGCTTAGCCTCCAACGAGTCGCTCAAACCTGGACCCTTGCTAAGGCGCACGATTCGATAAATCCTTGCATCGACACAACTCCAGGAGAGGTTAGACTAACCTATCAAAATTGAGTCCAATATATCATAATTATATCATAATTGAGCTAAATGCCGAGATTATCAAGTGATTCAATTGAGCAACATGAAAAAGATTAATATGTTGTAAAACCACTTAATTAATAATGTGGACACGTTGAGGAGGAGAAACTACTGATTCGATGCTAACAACTTGCTATTGAAATAGTATAAGATTTTACTAAATATATAGAAAGAAAAAACGGGGACTTAGCTTTGGAATTTGGTTGAACAAGTCCGATCGAACTGATGTTGGACTAGTGAAATTGTGCTCCTGGGCCGCTTCTAGTTTCTTAACCCTCGGTAGCCGTAGACAAGCCAGAGATGATGCAGAACAACTGCATCCATTCGTTGTCTGGCAACCTCCAAGAATATATTGATAACCTTCTATGCTATACCTCTCTGGATATCTTCCAAAGTAGAGTTTTTAGCCAATACACATCCCATGGTGCACCGAGATTTCAAGCAAAAGGATAGCCTTTAAAATTCCACCAGGTATTTATATATATATATATAACCACCATCTAGTCATGTTCGATCCCAAGAAAGACCCATTTTAAGCCACTTAATCCAAAATCTGATCACAACATCGTCTTTCTCATGCTTGAGTTAGTTGAACCCGACTCATGAATAGTCTCAAACCATCTCCGAATGACATCGAGGCACCTCCGAACTTGCCCATGTTATGCACAGAAAATCGGGGGATCAGGCCACTTTGAAGCGTTTTTTTCTGACGCCGGTGGAGGATCCCAACCGGCGCGACCCATCTTTGGAGAAATCTTGCAGCACCACGAACCCAACGGCACCGGCCTCACTCCATGTGGTCGACATTCGAGCAACCAACTAGCCACTCAAAGTAGACTCGATGTTGTCCGCCTCCAAAACTTCACCTTCAAGTGGAACCCACTCTCTTCATCTTCCTTAACAAAGACCGCCGCTTTCCACGTTGCTAAACTATTTTTGATTCTCGGTGGCTTACAATCTCTTTGTACTGTTGTCCGACAGCCTTGGTGGTGCAGAGCGGCGTCGGAGCGATGACGATCTACAACAACGCTTGGTTGAACGGACGCAGTGGAAGAGTTGCCATTGACAAGAGCACCACTAGATGCGAGTCTCCATAATTACGCGGCGTCGGCGGAAGATGTGACAAAGAAACTGTGGTGATGATGTTCCAACGATGGTGTGAATGCTCTTGTATTTCAGATAGAAAACAATGTAGCCACGGACCTCACGGTATCGAGAGGCGATCGATAGAGTTGGCTCAGCCATATATTTGGCAGTTCCATGATGGCTTCAAGGACGGATTTTAACGACAGAACGAGGAGCTAGGATCCCCTTCCCAACAAATCTGCCAATGCACGGAAATAGGAGAGACCGGCTCGGCTGCGCTGGGGTGGCATGGACATCGATTGGCTTTGGTTCGAGGCATCTCTCGATGTCGAGGGTTGTCTGTGGCCTGTTGAGAGTTGAGAAAGTCCCACATCCACCAAACAACTAAATAAACAACAATATATAAGGGAGGGGAAACCCCTACACATTAGCTTAAGCTTTTGTGTTAGAAAGGTGGATCACGACCTTATATTAAAAATAATAAAAATAAATGTCGATTAAACCTCACCGCTCCCCGATTAACTACGACCCACCGGAATTTAAGAGCCTCAGTGGCACAAAACAACGTCGGAGCGGCCGTGGCGGCTTCGCCTCCAACGTTGTTGCAAAAATTCGTGAAAACAACGATCTTGAGGTTGGAGATAACGCCTTCGCGATCCTTCGTAGTTGGATTCCTATCGTCGTCCCCGTTCCCCACGGACGACGCCAAATGTGGTAGCATAAATTTGTACCATTAAATCAACGGAATCGGCGACGATAGATCTTCCAAAAACGAACACAACACGAACGATTTAGAGTGGAAAACCCTAGTACCAAATAATACTTAAGGAAAAACCACTACCTTCTAGCTTCTTGCTAGAAGGATTTGAACGGTCTACTTCTCTTATTGATTTTCTCTTTTGTTTATAACAAGGACTCATACACAAAGCTCTCTCTCAAGAAGCTCTCAAAGGTTTGGAGTAATGGAGGCACAAAACCCTAAGCGTAGAAGAGAATGAATTGAAATTGAAAAGAGAAAGAAGATAAAAGACTTAAATACATTTCTTTATGGAAACTCCTCTTTTAATAGGCTATATTATATTAAATAGGCTTTTACCTTATTTACTTATTAGCTCTATTAATTAAATATTAAAGGAGATCACAAAATCCCTCTTCAGATTGAATACGTAGTTTATATAGCTAGTTAGATGTTGTACGTTCTTGATCCGATCGTTCCCGTCAACGTTTGTTTTCCAGGAGCGACGCTGGGGAAAGGAGTGAATAGAGTGGTGGCAACTGTATTCGCGGGCTTGTTAGGTGTGGGTGCGCATTCTCTGGCCACCCTTTCTGGGGATCAGGCGGAGCCCCTCATCCTTGGCCTCTTCGTCTTCCTAGTAGGCGAGTTTCGAATTAATGTATTAATATATATATCCAGTCATATATGAATGAGGAAAACATGTCATGATTATTCATGAATGATGTACATGTATACAGCTACATTTGTGACGTTCTTGAGGTTCTTACCAAAGCTAAAGGAGAGATACGACTACGGGCTTATGATAGTGATCTTGACGTTCTCGATGGTTTGTGTGTCCGGCTACCGAGACCACGAGGTGTTGGTGGAGGCGCAACACAGGATCTCCACCATCCTGGTAGGCACTTGTATTGCGTTCGCCATTTGCATCCTCATTTGCCCGGTTTGGGCCGGAACCGATCTTCATAATCTTATCGCCGATAATGTCGGAAAACTAGCAAACTTCATGCAAGGTACCTACTACACAACTTTATTAACTTGTCTTCATACATCATACATTTAATTTAATTAAATGTACGGAGTTGATTATGTAAAGACCCTAAAATTAGTTGAGGCTAATTTAATATTTTTGATACATTGTTCTCAGAATTTGGAGCAGAGTACTTCAAAGAATCCGGGGAGCAGATTAGTGATGAAAAGATGCAATTTATGGACATGCAATTTATGGACGGATTTAACTCTGTCTTGAATTCAAAGAGCAGCCAAGATTCTTTGGTAAAATCCAAAAAGACTCATCCGGGTTTAATTTAACGGTTTGTCTAATGTGTGTACATGGACACATGTTAAGAGTCTAAATTTGAAAAAAAAATCCAAAATAATTTCTAAAGTAAAATGTGTGAATCCCTAGAAAAAAAATTAAACAAATGACTAAAATGGATTATTACTAAATATGAAATTTACACATTAGAAAAATACTTGATTTAATCACCAAGAGCAGTGAATTGATGGAGGCCATTATTCTAAAAATAAAAGTTTAGAATTAATTTGCAGGCAAATTATGCAAAATGGGAGCCTCGACATGCGCAGTTCAGATACCGTCATCCATGGGAGGAGTACCAGACGATCGGAAACCTCACTCGTCATTGTGCCTGCATCATTCAAACTCTCAACCGCTACCTCCATGATAACAATCAAGTACGCATATATAACATGTATTTATATATATATAATTATTTCAATTAAACAAAATTAAGCTATATATATTCAACAATTAAGTTTATAGGAATTCTTTGAAACTTCAATGTAGATTTATTTTCAACAAATAGTTTAGGTTAGCTAAGCAAAATTTAGATAGGGTTTTTAATTATTTTAAAACTATGATTAAATTATCAGGCCCCAAAAGAAGTTAAAGCAAAAATAGAAGAAGAATGCATAAAGATGAGCTTTGAATCAAGCAAAGCCTTGAGAGTGGTCTCAAAAGCCATGAATACCATGTCAATTGCGCCGCCGACGGCCGATGCCCACATCAACAACGCCCAGGTGGCGGCGAAGCGCCTCATCGCCCTCCTCCAGACGAGCGTCTGGACCGGCCACAGTATCTCCGACATCGTGCCGGCGGCGACGGTGGCTTCCTTGCTCCTCGACGCTGTCTCCTCCATCGCGAAGATCGCTGAAGCCGTGCAGAAGCTGGGAAAGCTCGCCGGCTTTCGGGATTGCGCCGACGAGGGTGCGGCGTCGGGCGCCGAGCTGATCATAGCAGTGGAAGAAGGGGCGGAGGCGAGGTTTTCGGAGCCGCGTTGCCTTGAAATGGTGCACCAAATCGGCGAATAAAGAATTTTAGTTTTGGTGTTTTGTTTTCGTTTGATTTGAGTGGGGAGACACAAATCATAGCTTGATTTACTGATATTCGTGATGTAAATCGTATGATTTTGCATTCATCATTTTGAGAATTTTCTTGACCCATTTGGGCCCATTACCCCTTTTTCCTATCTAAATCTGACTATTACCTTTAAAAAATGCTCCTTCAGTATTTTGAACCCTAAGCGTTCCCTATCTGAATCTCGATATTTCTCACCCTGCTCACTATAGCTCGCTGCTCTCCACATCTATCAACGACAATGGCGGAAGCAACACCTCCTCCCCATCCTCCTCCGCCACCTAACTTCAGCACCACTTCCTCTCATTCCCAATCCATGATCGTGCTCGACAGGTCCTTTTTCTTCCATCAACAACGGCCACCGCCGCATCCAAAACTTGGGGAGAAGGGCCGATTTGGCGGTTTCTCTTTCCGTAAGAGGTCGCAGATTAGGGTTACATCAGAGTTCGACAACGACAACTCCGTCTACCTCCTCAAGATATCGGCCACGACAGCTCCATCTACTATCTCAGGTGAGAAAGTGCTCTTTTGCTTTCCTTTTGGATTTTATTCTTTGAATTACTATTCTAGTTCAAACTGTTAACAAATTTGCAAGGGATCAAAAACTTCTCTGCGACTGCTGCAAACCTCCTTGTTGCTGTGACCAAAATTGATAACAGCTATTACCCGGAGGTATGTGCTTGCATCCACTTGTATGTTCTCCTCACCTTGAACCTTTTGCTGCTAATGGTCTTAACTAATTTTATTCGGACAGACGCTACACCGGATGTTCATTGTCAATGTTGGCCCCGACTTTGAGAGAATGCTTTGGCTTGCTGCTCAAAAGTTTCTAGATGCAAAGACCATTGCAAAGATACAGGTCCTTGATCCCAATTTTCTCCCAAAGTTGTTGGAAGTTATAGATGCAAGGTCCGTTTGTGTTCTTGTTTAATACCTCATTTGAATTTGAGAAATGTTGTTTTCTGATTCATTTTGGACCTTGCGTTTCCAGCCATCTGCATGATTTTTTGGGTGGCGCATGTTCATGCGTTGTCGATGGAGCATGCCTTCACTCTAACAAAGGTCCAACTAGTTGGTGAGGGGATTTATACTAAAGCCTTGACAGTGTTAGGTCTTGATCTTGCCAAGGTTATCTTAATTGATAACTCACCTCAGGTATTTTCCTCTCTTTTGATTCTTTCACATATGACCAGGAACAAAATTCTAGCCATATTCACTGTCACGAAGATGGCATAGGCATAAATCAGATGATGCATGATGTAACTTCATTGTTAACATGTAGGTATCTTTCATGGTCATTTTGATGTACTTTCATGTAGATTTAACACTTGACAACTTAACACAATAGAGCTTCCTGAAGTAAGATAAACTGCTTAGGAGTCTTTATGTGCTTAGTGCCATTTCATTCTACTTGGTTGTCATTGAAAAAACGCACTCATGCAAATTAAAAATAAATCAGATGAGGCAACATAGGAAGTTGATGCGTTCTTGCCTCCGTATGATGGTCAAATCGTCGAAGGCGGCGTTGGATCTAGGTCTTGGTTGGGAAGTCGCTCGTCTCGGCTTCAAGTGTTGAGTGATGGAAAGCAATGATTGTCACACTACGCGAGCGATGGAGCGCGGTGACGGAGGTGAATGCAGTGTGATGACGGTGGAGTGTCACAACGCTAACGATAGCGATGCGATGGTGTGTGTGTGACTCACGGCCTCAGGACTAGGCGCGATGGAGGGATAGGTGGCTCGATGGATCGAGCGGCGCCGTAGCGTCGGCTGCGGGTGAAAGGGATGCGAAGATAGACTAGGGTTTGTGACGTCCAATCGAAGGGATGAGGCGATTGGCACTCAATACTCAAGCTTTGATTAAAATTGAACGTAACCTATTACAAGTGGCCGAGATGGCCTTAAATAGTGTTTGTGAGACTCAGATGGGCCGAGTCTCGCCTAATGGGATAGCCCACACGACACGCTTGGAGCGCACACCCAAAAATAGAAATAACTAAAAATAGTAACTACTAAAATTAGGAAATGCCAAAACTAGAATGTCTAAAAATAGCAAAAGAGTCTAAGTGACTAGGATATGGTGGCGAGGAGCTTAAGAGAGGCTGCGGTCTCAGGCTTGCCTTGGCTAGCGACGATGCGCGCGACGAGGGATTGCGCGGCGTTGGCGATGGCCTTGGCATGCGATCTTGTCACGGCCCCTTATGAGCGCAAGCTCATGGCTTCTTCTTCCTTTGTGGCCGTCATGGAGGGAAGGGTCGCATCACCCTCCCCCACTTGGCTGTGAAGCGTCCCTGCTTCACCATCATCGAACTCGGGTTCCACGTACAGTTGCAAATCCGCAACGTTGAAGGTCGTGTGTACTCCATAGTCGTCAGGGAGCTCAAGATGGTAAGCGTTATCTCCAATGGCCTTCACAACGCGGAATGGTCCATCTCCGCGTGGAGCCAACTTGTGCTTGCGCCTCAAGGGGAATCGCTCATTGCGCAAGTGTACCCACACGAGGTCTCCGGGTGCGAACACAATGCGACGACGGCCGCGGTTGTGTTGTGATGCGTACTACGTAGCGCGATGCTCCAGCTGCTCGCGCGTCCTGCAATGGAGCTCTTGGACTTGCTCTGCGCGGTTGGCCGCAGTTGTGTGCTCATGGTCCTTCAAGGGGCGCGACAGCATGTCTAGGGGCGTCAGTGGGTTCCTGTCGTAGACAACTTTGAACGGGGTGAGCTTGGTAGCCGAGTTCCTGTACCTGTTATAAGAAAACTCGACAATAGAAAGTAAGTCCTCCCAACGCCTAGGGTTGGCTTTGAGCATGGTGTGTAGGAGGGTGCCTAGAGTGCGGTTTGTTACCTCGGTTTGGCCATCAGTTTAGGGGTGGTAGCTAGTGGAGAAGATGAGTTTTGTACCTAGCTTACCCCAAAGAGATCTCCAAAAGTGGCCAACAAACTTAGAATCCCTATCATTCACAATAGTTCGAGGGACCCCATGTAAACGTACCACGTGTTCAAAAAATAACTCGGCTATCTCACTAGCACTATGGGTCGTCTTGCAAGCTACAAAATGGGCCATCTTCGAAAATCTATCCACAATCACAAAAATGGAGTCTTTACCTCGACGAGAGAGGGGCAAACCTGTAATGAAGTCCATGGAGAGGTCTTCCCAAGGGTCGGTAGGGATGTGCAGATGGGGTATAGAGGCCGTGTAGACTAGAACTGGCTTTGGCGCGCTGGCAAGTCACACAACTCCTACAGTAGCGGGTCACCTGGTGGGTCATGCGTGGCCAAAAGAAATGCTCCCTAAGCGCGGCCAGCGTCTTGGCAACTCTAAAGTGGCCAAGGCCATCATGGGCTTCCTGGATGAGTAGATGCCTAATGGATGAGCTAGGGATGCATAGGCGGCCTACTTTGTACAAGTAACCCTCATGGAGAAAATAGGTGTCAAACTCTCGGTCCTTAAGGCAATGCTCAAAAATGGGCTTAAAGAAAGGATCAAGCATATATAATTCCTTAATCAAAGCAAAGCCAAGAACCTTAGTTTGAACATGAGTTAGGAGATTATACGTGCGAGAAAGGGCATCGGCAACCACATTCTCCTTACCCTTTTTGTGGACCACGACGTAGGGAAACGTCTCAAGGAACTCCACCCAACGTGCATGCCGGCGGTTCAGGTGGGCTTGGCTCTTCAGGTAGCTGAGCGCGGCGTGGTCACTGTGAATCACGAACTCCCGTGGCCAAAGATAATGTTGCCACGTCTTTAGTACACAGACGAGTGTGTAAAGCTCTTTGTTGTAAGTTGGGTAATTCAAGGTGGCCCCTGTGAGCTTCTCACTGAAGAACGTGATGGGTCGCTTCTCCTTGTGTAGGACGCCGCCAATGCCAACATTTGACGCGTCGCATTCAATCTCAAAGTGTTTGTTGAAGTCTGGAAGTTGGAGAAGGGGCGCGTTGCACAGGGCCTCCTTCAACACGACGAAAGCCGTCTCGTGGAGTTCCAACCAATTCACTACGGTGCCCTTACTTGTGAGCTCATGGAGTAGCGCGGCGAGGGAGCTGAAGTCGCGCACACATCGCCTATAAAATCCTGCTAGGCCAAGGAAGCTACGCACCATGGTTGGCGTTGTCGGCGTATGCCACTCTCTAATAGCCTTCACCTTGTCTTCATCCACGCGCATGCCATCCTTGGACACAACGTAGCCTAGAAAATTGGTTGTGTCGGAGTAAAATCGACACTTGCCAAGGTTGGCATACAAATGCTCACGTCTCAAGCACTCTAACACAAGCCTAAGGTGCTCTACATACTTAGGAATGCTACGGGAATAAAGCAAGATGTCATCGAAGTAAACCACAACAAATTTCCCTAGAAATTTCCGCAACACGTGGTTCATCAATCTCATGAATGTGCTCGGGGTGTTAGTGAGCCCAAAAGGCATAACGAGCCATTCATAAAGCCCATACTTCGTCTTGAACGCGGTCTTCCATTCATCACCTTCCTTCATACGGATTTGGTGATAGCCGCTTCTCAAATCAATTTTGGAGAAGAGGGTCGCGCCGTGGAGCTCATCTAGCATGTCGTCTAGGCGCGAGATCGGGTGCCTGTACTTCACCGTTATTTGATTGATGGCGCGGCAGTCGAAACATATATGCCATGATCCATCCTTCTTCGGCACGAGGATCACGGGCACGACGCAAGGGCTTAGTGATTCCCTCACATAGCCGCGATCCAGCAGTTTGTGTACCTGGCGCTGCAACTCATTGGTTTCCTCAGGGCCAGCGCGGTAGGCAGCGTGGTTGGGTAGCGAGGCACCGAGCACCAAATCAATTTGATGTTCAATACCATGCAAGGGTGGAAGGCCATGCGAAAGCTCCTCCGAAAACACGTCGTCAAACTCGGCAAGCAACGCGGCGACGACGGGCGGCAGAGGATCTGCGATGGGCGTTTCTGGAATGCTGGGAGTGGGCACCAATAGGAAACATGGCACCTTGCCACTCAAGGGTTGCAATGAGGTCATTGGGCCGCACGAGAAGCAATTTGTGCTCACAGCTGCCCTGTAACGCGGGACTCGTTGGCGCGGTGCTGACAATGTCCCTGCAATGCATTTTATCCTTGGGCGCGTTGTTGTTGGAAGTGTTGTGGTGGCCTGAGGGAGTACGCGACCTCCTGTTGCCAGTGTTTGGGATAATTGAAGAATCGCCAGAATTGGGGTTGGATCGCGGCGGCGTCGCCGCGGCCATGGCTGATTCCAACGCCTTTTGGCGATCTTGCTCTACCTGATCCTGTAAAACCTCATGTAGAGACATTGGTAAGAGGGTGACGCGCTTCCTGTGGTAAGTAAACACGTAAGTGTTTAAATAGCCATCGTGAAGAACGCGCCTGTCGAATTGCCATGGGCGCCCCATCAAGAGATGTGTGGCGTCCATCGCAATGACATCACATAGGACCGAGTCCGAATACTGGCCAATGGAAAAAGAGATAAAGCATTGTTGAGTTACAGTGTTACCAGAACTCGAAGAAATCCACTAGAGGCCATAGGGCTGTGGGTGAGGCATGGTCGGCAGGCTGAAATGGTTGACCACTTTCTCATTGATGATGTTGCAGCAGCTGCCTCCATCGATGATGACACTCAAGGAAGCTGTTTTGACCAGGCACCGTGTGTGGAATAGGTTATTGCGTTGGTTGACAAGGCTGTCTTCCTTGACGGTGAGGATGCGCCGCGTGACTAGGCTCAATGGTGTACCAGTATGGAGCGCGACATCCTCACACGCATAAGCGTCCTCAGTGTCTTCCTCGACACCTTCTTCGATGGCCTTAAGTGGGGCCTCTTCCTCTTCATAGGATTCATATCCAGCTGTAGTGGTGGAGAAGAGGACCTTCTTGGCATTTGGGCAATCCTTCTTATAGTGTCCACGACCTCCACACTTGTAGCACTCCAAGTCTCGCGCTCGCTCAATGCATGTTGAAGAGTTCCTGGGCGCGGCCGCGCGGCTCGCGGTTTGTGGCGTCGCGGCTTTCGGCTGGTGGCCTTGGCTAGACGCGAGGCGGGGACACGCACATTAGTAGAAATAGATTGACCAGGGGAAGAGTCATACCTGTGTTGGCTGGATTGCCAGGAGTATTGCTTGCGGCGGTTGAGCTGGTTGTGTAGCTGCATCGCCGAGTGCGTCAACGTGTTGAGATCTTTGATGGCCAAGATCTCAAGTTGGTCGCGTATGGGCATGTTTAAGCCACTCAAAAACTTGGTTCTTAGCATAGATGGGGTGACGCTAATGCTTGCTTTGTAGTACATGTCTTCCAACTGGGAGAAGAACTCAAGAGGGGTCTTGTTGCCTTGGCGAGCCATTGCGATCTCCATCCTCATCTGGTTCCTATAGTCGGCTGGAACATATTTCTTTGTCATCACATAGACAAGCTGGTGCCACTCTGTAATTGGAGCAAGATGGCGCCGGATGCGATCGTCCACAAATCGATGCCACCACACGCGCGCCGCGAAAGTACAACGTTTCTGCGTCAACGTGCTCCTAGGGTGGGACATGGCAATACCTCAACGTATACTCAGTGGCTTGCACCCATTCAAGAAAAATAGCAGGATCATATTCACCAAAAAAGTGCTAGATTTTTACCTTCACTTCATGGCGTTGGTAGCGGGGCACGATCGGGGTGTGCTGGGGCGCGTAGGGGCGCGCGGCAGCAAATGGTGCCTCCATGTATGGGCGCGCTGCTGGACGTAGGGCGCGACCGAGTTGGTGGCGATTGCAGCCTGCTGGGACATCACGATGTGCGAACTCATCATTGAACGCGATGGCGTCGGCTCGGCGTCGTTGTCGTTGGTGGGCTTCGGCCTCATCGCGGTGACGATAGTCGTGTGGCATGTCATCACGGCGCTGGTCGCGAGTGTGACGTTCCATGTTGCCGTGGAGTGGCTGCTGCGGTGGGTTGATAGGGAGCCGCAGTGGCGGAACCCAGTCCGCTGGTCGATCCTGCAACTCAATAGGATCATTGAGATGGGGGTGATAAGAGCCGGGATTTATCATACTTGAGTCTTCAAATTCTTCATTAACGAACTCCTCAAAGTCATCATGGATCGTGGGCGTCGTGGATCCATAGCCATCGGAGCC
Organism: Rheum nobile; assembly: GCA_027886185.1. Taxonomy (NCBI): domain Eukaryota; kingdom Viridiplantae; phylum Streptophyta; class Magnoliopsida; order Caryophyllales; family Polygonaceae; genus Rheum; species Rheum nobile. The sequence continues at coordinate 1,649,821 of WOAB01000065.1, forward strand.
ATAGCGCGGTGTGCGCGCACTTTGGTGGCCAAGGTGTTCGTGGACGTCGAACGGCACGGGTGTCGGGGAAGGTGTCCTCACGCGTGGTTCTTCGTGTCGTGGGCGTCGACTTGGTCGTCACGGCGCACTAGCGTCTCGCGCGTTATGGCGTGCTCTATTTTCTCGCGGCGCGGAGGATGGTTCATCGCGTTGAACTTGCCTGGAGGCATACCTGTCATTGAAGTCATAAGGCTCGGAAAACTCACCATGGGAATCGTTGTCACGTTCGGAGCCGTTGTTGTAGCCGGCTGGTGTGGCGCGCGGCGCGTAGCATTCGCGCTGCGACACATATCCTTGTCGACTCTCTACCACTGATTGAATCCGTTGGAGGTGTGGTTAGAGGTTGGAGGTCGAAGGCATCAACCATTTACCCTTGTCCACGCGCCGTTGGCTTGGGCCAACGTCAGAGGGACGCGGCACTTCCGCCACATCCATCGGGATCAGTTGTGTCGGCGTGGGCACCACGGGCGCGACGCGCTGCATGGCTTGCAGGTGAGCAACCTGGCGCCGTAATTCTCTTATTTCACGTTGTTCTGCCGAGAGCTCCAAGAGGGGATAGTCATGGTGTTGGTCATGTGATGGAACCAAGTCAGGGTTCGGTGGGTCATTGTTGGCACCATTGCCGTCTCCACTTTGATGAGTAGGGGCCGTCATACTACCTATAACAATATGACCAGACATCAAAGTAAAAATGAACAAAAGACACAAGCAACAATGTGCAAGCAAGCACTAGTCAAGGAAACAATGTTCACGTAAGGAGGGCTTGTTAGCTTGCCGTGAGGGCGGCTAAGGGTAGATACAAAGATGGTGTGAAAGCAAGCACGTCAATCAATCAAGATCAAGTAATTAAACCCTAATCCAAACGCAATCAAGCAACCAAACAAGCAAGACTTACCTTCTAGGGCTAACCTAGACGGCGGTGGGGTTGAGAAGGTGAGCTTAGGCTGCGGTGGTGTTGGTGCGTAGAGTTGCCTTATTTTGGCTTTCCCTCGCACTCGGCCCATCCGAGTCTCGCCTAGCCTATTAGGTGAGACTCGGATGGGCCGAGTCTCGCCTAATGGGCTAGCCCACGCGACACGCGTGGAGCGCACACCCAAAAATAGAAATAACTAAAAATAGTAATTACTAAAATTAGGAAATGTCAAAACTAGAATGTCTCAAAATAGCAAAAGAGTCTAAGTGACTAGGATATGGTGGCGAGGAGCTTAAGAGATGCCGCGGTCTCGGGCTTGCCTTGGCTAGCGACGATGCGCGCGACGAGGGATTGTGCTTCTCGTATAATTTTCCCGGTGTTCGTAGCGGCGCCCGCCGTAAGGTAGGCGGCGACCGCCACCTAGAAGCTCTTGGCTTGTTTCGGCCTTGGCTTCTGTGGCTTTCGATCGGGCTTCGTTCCTTTCGATTTCCTCCGTTATTCTTTAGGTTCGTACTCGTTGTTGTCGAATCTAACTTAGGGTTTCTTTATGGGTCGATTCGAAGGAATCTGTGTTGCCAGATCTTTCCCTGCTTCGAGCCCGGAAACTAGTTGTCGTCGTACCTAGCTTCGTTAAGCTTCTGCGGATTTAAGGCAAGTGGCGGTTCGCTCTTGCTCATCATTCCATGTTTCCATTAATTATCAGTTGTTTAATTGAGTAATTAATTTGGAATGAATACTGTGTTCGTCTGGGAATAGTTTTGTTAATTGTTTTGGAGAACTAAACAATGATATTATAATAGGTTGTATATCTGTTAGAACAACGCTATTATGAATATATATTTATGTTGATAGCCTTGAGGGCAATTATGTTGATGTTTATGGACTATTGTGTACTTGGACTGTTTAGTTAGCACTAGTAGTTAGGAACGTTGGATTCGTTGGGATCCAGTCGTTTCTTTATAATTTGGTAGAGAGGTGGCTAGACCCGACCTAATACCATATGGACGGTCATGACCCAACCTCTGATACACGAGTATAGAGGTGGTGTACTTAACTAGTGGCACAAATCTCGGAATTTAGTAAGAGAGGTGGCTAGACCCCACCTAATACTATATGTATAGGATCCATGGGATATATACATTTAAAAGCTTGTAACGTGTTGTGCGTTTGAGAATATCATAAGATAAGTGCCGTTGTCGCACATAATTAATATACCATGGGCGAGTAGTGTAACTAGGAAAGCTCGTCTTAACTTTTAGTCGCTCGAATGCGATACTGTAATTCTGTGTTGTCCCAGACTTTGTCATATCTTCCTATAAGACTCATTTCGTTGGAGTCTTCTTTCGAGTTGATTTCTGGGAAGACTCGGTCTTCCAGAATCTTCTCTTGTGCATGCCTTTTGCTGTATTCCAGTATCAGTATGGTGGTTGACTATCGTACTCGACTGTTATTCGAGGACGATGAGTCTAACCTAATACGACTACTTCGAACCTTCTTGCTTTGTGCCCTTGCATGGTCTTTCATTAGACTAACCAACCGCAATTGTTCTCTGCATGGTTGGCTGGTGTCATCCGTTCGATTCGGCACATCAGATAGAACGCAGATATGAGGAGACTAGAATGACTATAAAGACGACGGTGGTTTTTGGATGTTTTTAATGTTTTTATCAGGTTGAGAACCTTGGGCAGGTGATCATGGCGATCACAACCCCTTTTTGTATATTGTATGACTTCCGCTGTATTTTGTTTAACTCTGTATTTAGACCTATTCGGAATTGGGATATAATTCCGGGACTCATGCTTTAATCGAATATTATGATGATTTTGTATCATAAGTGTTTCATGGATTGTATTTAAACGGTAAAGCCTTGGGTGGCTTCGGTGAGGAAAACCGAGGTCACTGGCGGTAATATCTTTCCAAATGGGTTAAGATTTGGGGATGTTACAGTTGTGGTATCAGAGCCTAAGTTTTAAAATGGGTTGGGTATTTGAAAACCAATTACTCGTTTTCGATTGAAAAGTATTTTCAAAAAGGGCTCTGAATTTTCGATTGAAAAGAATTTGAAAATAAAACACCGTTCATATTCATGTCTTCTATCTATAGTCTGATATAGTAAGCTTATTTCTATATCTAGAAAGACTAATTCCTTCCTCGTTATCCTGTAGGATATGGGTGCGTGTCTTTCTCATAAGAGGGACTCGGTAGATGCCGAGATGGATTCACCATCTCTAGGAAGGCTCGACTTCCCAATACCCCAGGGGTGCTTCGAGGTTGGAGAACCAAGCAGTCCACCTGAGGAGATCAAGCATGTGCTTCCTGAGTCGATAGTCCTGGTGTCAAGGAATGCTGTAGTTCCAGTGACAGCGCCAGTGGAGCCACCGAGGGAGGAAGCAGTGCAAGAAGAGGATGAATCATCTAGGTACGCGAAAGGGTACTACAATGACGATTACCAGATCGACATGATTCCTGAAGGGAGCGAGGAGGAAGATGAAGAACAGGAGGAAATGCTCGAGGTCGATCCCGACGAGGAAGAGGCCCCATAGAGGATGACCCCGATGAGGAAGAGGACCCCATCGAGGATGATCCCGAGGAGAATGCCGAGATGGACCTCAACGGGAAGAACCAGGAGTCCGATGACTTGAGGCACTTGCTAGTGGATAGTCAGGAACCGGGGATGCAATTTATTCACCCCAGTTCAGAGTTACCACCTGTGCAAGAGTTGTCACCAGTGCCAGAGTACGCACTCATGACTGATGCTGACTGGGAAACACTTTATACCGAATATGGTATTAGAAGGAGTGGCCCAACAATGGTGTACAAAGGGTCCCAGCCTATCCCTACTCAAAGGAGAAGGAGGACGGAATCTGAACTATGAGAGATCCTTCGTCAAAGCGAGATGATCTCTTCTGAACAGCAATACCAGATGGATAGGATGATCGCCAGTGCTCAGAGAAGGGCTGGGCTAGGAGAGCCAAACCTGGATGATCCATACTTCACCATGACTGAGATAAGGCCAGGGACACCAGAATCATGTGTTCCAGGGCCAAGCAGGATGCGCAGTCCATCGTCAGAATCCGATGGAGAATCCCGTCCGAAGAAGCCTTGCATGAGAAGTCTACCGTATAGGAAACGTTTCGGAGCACCATGATGAGGACCGACGTTGCCTGTAGCAGTAGTTTCCTTTTCTTAGTATTTCAGCATGTACCATGTAAATATTCTAGTATTGCGGCATGTACTTTGTGAAATACTACAATCTCCGAGCAATTTTGACCTGACGCTCGGGAGATCGGCTAATGTGCAGTTTGTAAAATAGTTCAAGTTCATCTATAAAAAAAAATACCAAGTTGATCTACTCTGAGTGATTTTGCTACATTAAGTATATTGAATAATATTAATGTATAAAATACTTGGAACTGGATCGGTAAACAGATGGTGAACACGAGGAACACAATTCGAGCTGGTGCTGGGACAAGCAATGATCCCAGACCAACTGTAGGAAATGTTGGACAAGACGAGCAGGAGTCAAGTTCCAACAATCATCCTGGGGGCAATGGTCAAGGTCAGACCAACGCTCCAATAGTATTAGATGCTGCTGTAATAGAAGCATTTCGAGGAATGGTTATGCAGGCAGTAACTGATATACTGCGACCTGGTGTGCCGCAGGCACAAGGTGTGCCAATACCTCCACCGATTCCCAGATTTGAGGAGCCAGTGAACCGTGTATTCCAAGAAAATGCAGTCAGGACTCGGGACAATTATGGTCGTGCGCTGAAGACCATTAATTCCATGAGGCCTGACAACTACAATGGAAAAGGAGAACCGGTCAAGGTGACCCATTGGTTTTACCACATGGAGCGGCTGTTTCGCAATGTGGATTGTACTGAAGCTGAGAAAGTACATATAACTTCTCTTCAGTTGAAGGAAGAGGCTAGTGAGTGGTGGGAGAGTACCGGCTTAGCTGAAAGTCCTGTTTTGAACTGGGAGATGTTCAAGACAAAGATGACATACCGTTTCTTCTCTCGTGCAATGAGGGAGGAGAAACACAATGAGTTTTTGTACCCTAAAACGGATGGATTGAAGGTAACTGAGCTTGCGACCAAGTTCAATCATCTGTTACAGTACGCTGGACCTGAGATATCCAGCGAGGCACAGAAAATCTGGTATTTCCACGAGTGGATGAGCCCAAATATCAAGCCAATGATGGTGCACCACACATGCTCTACTCTGGAGCAGTATGTGGATGTAGCCTACAAATTGGAGGTGACTCTGGAAGAGTCAACCAAAAGGCACAATCGGCAAAGATCGATGCAGAATCAAGGGAGTGGATTCAAGTGACCTGCGCCACTGTCTAACTTTGCTAAGTCTGGTCGAGCAAAGACGGACACGACTCAAGGAGGGTCAACGCAGCAGACGGACCAGAGCAAGAATCCAGTCCAGTGCTATAATTGTGGTGATGCGGGGCACAAGAGTATTGTGTGACCAAGGAAGAAGAAGTTATTCTTTGAATGTGGTCGTAGAGGCCATATGCAGAAATTCTGTCAACAGGGAAGGCAGAAGGGAATGGAGTCAGAATATGGGTCAGTTAATCAGAATAACCGGCCCAGGTTCAAGCCAGCTGAGACTCCTAGTCCGTCAATGCAAATAATTGATCAGAATAAGGGGAAAGCCCCAGCTGCTTCTGGAGGTCACGGTCAACGCCTGTACGAGATGCGTGAGGCGGATCGACCTAACGCTCCAATTGCACAAGGTATTTTATACCTTCATTCTACTTCAGTGTGCATTCTGTTTGATTCGGGTGCTACCCATTCCTTTATTTCGGATAGTTGTGTTAGTAAGTTAGGATTAGTGTGCGACGAAGCTTGTGAGTCTTTCGTTGTAAGTCTTCCTAATGGTGATCGTCTGGTTGGGACGAAGCGGTTGTCTGAATTTCCGATTACCATTCAGGGTAAGAAATTCGAGGCAGATTTGATTTGTATAGCCATGGCTCCATACGACATTATTCTCGGTATGGATTGGCTGACGCGTCATGGGGTGGTAATCGACTTTAGTTCAAGGACGGTGACGGTGTCTTCTAGGGGCCAGTTCGTGTACAAGTTTAAGGGTCGGAATGACGCTGATAACGGCAGGCTTATCAATGTGATGACTGCGTTTAAGCTACTATGACAAGGTTGTGTCGGGTACCTTTGCTACCTGGATCCGCCCGCGAAAGATGAGCCTTCAGTTCTTGATATTCCTGTGGTTAGGGATTTTTCGGATGTCTTTCCGGAAGAAATTCCTGGGTTACCCCCAAATCGTGATGTGGAATTTTCTATTGATCTTGAGCCTGATACGGCGCCGATTTCTAAATCATCGTACCGGATGGCTCCTGCTGAGATGAAAGAGTTGAAGAAGCAACTAGAGGATCTTCTCGACAAGGGTTATGTAAGGCCGAGCGCATCACCTTGGGGTGCTCCGGTTTTATTTGTCAAGAAGAAAGATGGATCGTTTCGACTTTGTATCGACTATCACGAGTTGAATAAAGTCACGATCAAGAATAAATATCCTTTGCCAAGGATTGATGATCTATTTGGTCAATTACAAGGAGCAAAAGTTTTCTCCAAGATCGACCTGAGATCGGGTTATCATCAGCTGAGAATTTGTAAGGAAGACATTCCTAGAACTGCGTTCCGGACCAGATATGGTCATTACGAGTTCGTAGTAATGCCTTTTGGACTTACGAATGCTTCAGCAGTCTTCATGGATCTGATGAATCGATGTTTTCACCAGTACTTGGACAAGTTCGTGGTGGTCTTCATCGATGACATTCTGATCTATTCTCCGAATGAAGAGGTTCACGAGGAACATCTGCGGATTGCCTTATCAGTCCTTAGACAAATGAGCTATATGCTAAATTGTCTAAGTTTGACTTCTGGATGAGAGAAGTGGCTTTCCTAGGCCATGTGATCAATAAGAATGGGGTTATGGTTGATCCCCAGAAAATTAAAGCTGTGGCTAATTGGAAGCAGCCTCAGCACGTGAAGGAGGTGCGCAGTTTTCTTGGACTTGCCGGATATTATAGACGGTTCGTAGAGGGATTTTCGAAGATCGCTCTACCTATGACCGGTCTGCTCCGCAAAGTCCACAAGAAATTTGTCTGGAATGACAAGTGCGAGGCCAGTTTTCAGGAATTGAAACGACGTCTGACCTCGGCACCAGTGTTAGCACTTCCAGAAGGGAACGACGATTATGTGGTCTATAGTGATGCTTCAAAATGTGGTTTGGGTTGTGTATTGATGCAGAGAGGCAAGGTGATTGCTTACGCATCCAGACAACTCAAGACTTATGAAGAGAACTATCCGACGCACGATCTTGAGTTAGCAGCGGTAGTTTTTGCACTGAAGATTTGGAGGCATTATCTTTATGGGGTGAAATGCCAAGTCTTCACGGATCACAAGAGTCTCAAATATATATTTACTCAGAAGGAGTTGAATATGAGACAACGCCGCTGGCTAGAGTTGCTTAAAGACTACGACATCGAGTTGTTGTATCATCCGGACAAGGCTAACGTGGTAGCCGATGCACTGAGCCGGAAGACAACGCACGAGACAATAGTTGCTCTACTTACTGCTCAGACTAAACTAAATCAAATGTCATACGAAGCTGAAGTCTTGTATGATCAACGTAGAGAGTACCTAACTATGCTGGAAATTCAGGCTACGCTACTAGATCAAATCAAAGAAGGGCAAGTCGATGACATAATCTTGGTGAAGTTAAGCAGTGAAGTAATGGACGGGAAGGCTCCCAGTTTTGTGATTCAGGATGATGGATCACTCTGGTTTCAAGACCGAATCTGTGTGTCTGACACAGAAGGTCTTCTCTAGTTAGTAATGAGAGAAGATCATTCTTCAGCTTATTCTGTACATCCTGGCTCTAGCAAGATGTACAAGGATCTTCGGAAGAAGTTTTGGTGGCCAAACATGAAGTGAGATGTAGCAGACTTCGTGGCAAAATGCTTAACTTGCCAGAAGGTTAAGATCGAACACCACAGACCAGGTGGTGAGTTGCTATCTCTCCCCGTGCCAGAATGGAAATGGGAGGACATCGCCATGGACTTCATCACTGGGCTACCAAAGACTCGAAGTCAGAAAGATGCTATATGGGTAATTGTGGACCGGCTTACGAAGAGTGCTCATTTCATAGCCATCAAGACCACATGGGAAACCCAGAAGTTAGCAGAAGTTTACCACAAGGAGATTATCCATTTACATGGTATCCCCAAGACCATTATATCGGATTGAGATGGCCGATTCATGTCAATATTTTGGCAAGAACTTCACAAGGCCATGGGAACTGAATTGAGATTCAGTACATCGTTTCATCCTCAGACGGATGGACAGTCTGAAAGGACCATCCAGACCTTGGAGGATATACTAAGAGCATGTGTACTCGATCGTCCGACTAGCTGGGAAGACAGCCTGAGTCTGATTGAGTTCACATACAATAATAGTTGGCATGCTACTATTAAGATGGCTCTGTTCGAAGCTTTGTATGGTCGCAGATGCAGATCTCCGATTTGTTGGGATGAGAATGCCGACAAGATTCTGCTCGGACCAGAGTTGGTCGAGAGAACAGCTTCGGACATTATTTTGATTAGACAGAGGATGTTGACCGCCCAGAGTCGACAAAAGTCTTACGCGGATCAAAAGCGTAGAACTGTCGAGTTTGAGGTTGGTGACAAAGTATTTGTCAAAGTATCCCCATCCAAGGGTGTGTTCAGATTTGGTAAGCATGGGAAGCTTAACCCTCGCTACGTGGGACCATTCGAGATTCTTGATAGAGTGGGATCTCTAGCGTACCGCTTGGCATTGCCGCCATCGGCACACCCAGTGCATAATGTGTTCCACGTATCCTTGCTAAGGAAATACGTACCAGATGAGTCTCATGTGCTGAGCTACGAGGACATCGAAATTCAGGCAAATGGTACCTACGAAGAGATGCCTGTGCGCATTCTCGAGCGTCGTGAGAATCAATTGCGCAACAAGATCGTACCCTTGGTACGAATTCTGTGGTCCAAGTCAGAGACTGAAGAAGTCACTTGGGAAACATGGGAGACTGAAGCAGATATGCTCAGACGTTTTCCCGAGTTATTTGCGACCTAAGTTTCGGGGTCGAAACTTCTTTTAAGGGAGATGTGATGTGATACCCCGTATTTCTGTAAGGGTATTTTGGAAATTACCTGAACGTCTGTTGTATACGTCGATTTAATTTCGGAGACGGAAAGACATTCTGTAATGTTCTTAATCTCTGTAATATTTTTCTAAGTGAAATTATATACAGTCGACGTATTTTGGGATTTAATACTCATTCGTGTACGATTATTATTTATCCCGGATTAAGACCTTGTTGTTCCAAGCTTAAACGGATGAAAAATGGGCTTGGCGACGACCGCCGTAAGGCATGCGGCGACCGCCGCCTGACAGGTTCTGACATCGTCATCCTCTTCCAGTCAAGTTGGCAAGTGGCGCCAAAAAGCAGCGACCGCCGCAGGCCAAAAGGCAGCGACCGCCGCCGGCCAAATTGGGCAGCGACCACCGCCTAGGTGCAGGCCTAGCCCTGCCTCGCCGACTTGACTCCGTGATGGTCGGCCAATCGGATTACCTCCGATCTTAGCCCTCCAAGTGCCCTTGGTTGTCCCCTGGAGTTTTGGCTATTTAAAGGAGGATTTGGGAGTTGAATTGAGCACAAATCCGAAGCTCAATCTCCCCATAAATCACTCACCGGAAATTCAAGCTTTCGCCGGATAATTCAATCGATCGTTGGAGCTCCATTTGGTGTTATTCCAGTTGCAAAGTGAAGCTTTGAAAGCTCTGGGAAGCTTAGAATCCAAAGCAAGGCAAATGAGAGGCAAAACGATCGTCGTCGGTGAGTTTTGTGCTTCTCGTATAATTTTCCCGGTGTTCGTAGCGGCGCCCGCCGTAAGGCAGGCGGCGACCGCCGCCACGAACAGCGGCGCCCGCCGTAAGGTAGGCGGCGACCGCCGCCCAAAAGCTCTTGGCTTGTTTCGGCCTTGGCTTCTGTGGCTTTCGATCGGGCTTCGTTCCTTTCAATTTCTTCCGTTATTCTTTAGGTTCGTACTCGTTGTTGTCGAATCTAACTTAGGGTTTCTTTATGGGTCGATCCGAAGGAATTTGTGTTGCCAGATCTGTCCCTGCTTCGAGCCCGGAAACCAGTTGTCGTCGTACCTAGCTTCGTTAAGCTTCTGCGGATTTAAGGCAAGTGGCGGTTCGCTCTTGCTCATCATTCCATGTTTCCATTAATTATCAGTTGTTTAATTGAGTAATTAATTTGGAATGAATACTGTGTTCGTCTGGGAACAGTTTTATTAATTATTTTGGAGAACTAAAATATGATATTATAATAGGTTGTATATCTGTTAGAACAACGTTATTATGAATATATATTTATGTTGATAGCCTTGAATGTAATTATGTTGATGTTTATGGACTATTGTGTGCTTGGACTGTTTAGTTAGCACTAGTAGTTAGGAACATTGAATTCGTTGGGATCCAGTCGTTTCTTTATAATTTGGTAGAGAGGTGGCTAGACCCCACCTAATACCATATGGACGGTCATGACCCAACCTCTGATACACGAGTATAGAGGTGGTGTACTTAGCTAGTGGCACAAATCTCGGAATTTAGTAGAGAGGTGGCTAGACCCCACCTAATACTATATGTATAGGATCCATGGGATATATACATTTAAAAGCTTGTAACGTGTTGTGCGTTTGAGAATATCATAAGATAAGTGCCGTTGTCGCACATAATTAATATACCGTGGGCGAGTAGTGCAGCTAGGCGCTAGTGCAGCTAGGAAAGCTCGTCTAAACTTTTAGTCGCTCGAATGCGATACTGTAATTTTGTGATTCTGTATTGTCCCAGACTTTGTCATATCTTCCTATAAGACTCATTTCATTGGAGTCTTCTTTCGAGTTGATTTCTGGGAAGACTCGGTCTTCCAGAATCTTCTCTTGTGCATGCCTTTTGCTGTATTCCAGTATCAGTATGGTGGTTGACTATCGTACTCGAATGTTATTAGAGGGACGATGAGTCTAACCTAATACGACTACTTCGAACCTTCTGCTTTGTGCCCTTGCATGGTCTTTCATTAGACTAACCAACCGCAATTGTTCTCTGCATGGTTGGCTGGTGTCATCCGTTCGATTCGGCACATTAGATAGAACGCAGATATGAGGAAACTAGAATGACTATGAAGACGACGGTGGTTTTTGGATGTTTTTAATGTTTTTATCAGGTTGAGAACCTTGGGCAGGTGATCATGGCGATCACAACCCCTTTTTGTATATTGTATGACTTCCGCTGTATTTTGTTTAACTCTGTATTTAGACCTATTCGGAATTGGGATGTAATTCCGGGACTCATGCTTTAATCGAATATTATGATGATTTTGTATCATAAGTGTTTCATGGATTGTATTTAAACGGTAAAGCCTTGGGTGACTTCGGTGAGGAAAACCGAGGTCATTGGCGGTAATACCTTTCCAAATGGGTTAAGATTTGGGGGTGTTACATCATCATTATGTAATGATGACATCACCCTGGATCATAGGTTTAGAATAAGTTTATTGGGGGCATTTCTCTAATTTCACTAGACTTAAAGGGTCGTTTAACCTAAACATCGAGTTTTCTTCGAGAAGTACGACGACAAATTATTTCCCAATGAATTGAAGGCTCAATTTTTTTAATTTTTTTTTGTAAGGGTTAAATTTGATTAATACTTCCTGTATAAAAAATGTCATTCTAGAATTTGACACACTTATTAAGAAATATAATGACCCTAAATTCTCCTAGATTTTTCTTAAAATTTACAATTATTTAATAACTCATCTCAATTGTAGCCAATAAACATAGGAATTTGCATAAAAAGAGAAAAAAAAATACAATTTTTGATGTCAAACCTCGTAACTCAGCAATAAATTATTACCTAAACACCAAAAATGATAATTTTTTCCTTACAAAAATGTTGGGCTAAAATGACAATCTTTTCTATACGGAGGGAGTAACAGAGTAGCTGTACAAGGCTCAAAAGAGCGAGTAATAGATTAGAGTTTCCAAAATCCCATCAAGGGCAAAAGGAGAAGGGAACTACATAATATATATGCAATAAACGCAGCCAAGACGTAGTGGCAGAGTCCATTCTCTTCCAATTAACATAAAGCTTACGAGTGGCCGTCATCTGTATCTGGTCAAAGCAGGTTTGGATGGATGGATGCACACCTTGGAAGGTAGCATGGTTCTTGTTGGGCCTGGATTCTCAGAGAAGACAGATCGAGAGGACCGAGCACAAGCCCATTGCAAATCGGGAGAATGGCAGACGAGTTCAGAAGAGTCGACAAGGCTTCTCTGGTCGAGCGACACCCGACAAAACCTCTTCAGTCAAGAGTCATCCGACAAGATCGCGGAGATCTCGCCACGCATTTAATGCTCAGATCATGCAACATCTGCAACGTTCAAACACCTTAATTGCCAGTAATTCAACGGCGAAATCCTTGCCATTACACTCGGTATTGAAGATAAAAACATAAAAACGGTGCAACGGCCACAAGAGTAAAGGGACTTATCATATTTGGAACGACGAAGAAGATAAGATCAGGGAACTCACAACTACGCAAGACACACGCATTCTCACTTAGCAAACTCGCCAGAATAGCACTCTCGCTCTCCATCTAGCTCTCTAAACGGCTGCCTACGCCTGACCCCTGCCGGTCGCCACTCATAAGTCACCGGTCGAGTCCCACTCGATCTCTGATTTTATTACGATAAGTTGTATTGCGATCTAATCCGATTCACACGATATCTAATAAAATCATCTTGCTATTATATATTTATTTCTTGTTTACCTAATATTTGCTTGGTTTGGATTATTTCCCATCGTCCGATCGACTAGTTACCCCGTCTAAGGCGATTTAGGTCGTCCGATCTTTTCGCCCCCAAAACAATTTGGCGCCCACCGTGGGGCAACTTGCCGATCACCTTTCCGGAATCTTCCAACCATGGCTATTGATCCCCCTATTGATAACCAAGAACCACGTCTCGAAGACGAAACCCAAACCACAGAAAACCCAATCGAAAATCCTACTCCAACCCAGTTCCAAGAACTCTCTCAAAAAATGGCCGCCCTTCAAGAGGAACTAGCCCAGCAACGTCAGAAAACCAAAGCCCTAGCCGCTTTGTCAACCCAATCTGAAGCCGAGATCGCGCAACTAACCCATGAGAACGAGTCTCTTAAGTCGCATGTACAATCAGTGGCCTCAGGATCTCGGAACGCGCCTGTCCACAGCGGTGCCCGAACGCGCCTCGACATGGACAATATCGAGCCAACGCCTCCCAGCATACGACGTCCCGGACACACTGAGGGTACGTCTCGAACTCCTTTTGCTAGTCCATTCTCGACTAACCATGTCACCTTTCCTACACCGATCGGGTCTGTTGGGGCCCGAATCGACGAAACACAGGTTGCCAATCCGCCAAACGTCATGGCCCTTTTTCAGCAAACGCTCGACCGACACATGAAGGTAATCGACGATCGTTTCAATAGGCTCCCAGGAGTCCCGCAACCGATCGAGAGAGAAGCGTCCGGCGGATTCGAAGAATCCCCGTTCGTCGAAGAAATCGCAAGGGTTGAGATCCCCAAGAAGTTCCATCTCCCCAACATGGCGACATTCGACGGCACCACCGATCCAGATGACCATATCTCTCTCTATAAACAAAAACTAATGGCTGCATCTGTTTGAAGGGAGAGTCGCGAGGCTGTCATGTGCAAAAGCTTTGGCACGACCCTCGCGGGCCCCGCACTAACTTGGTTTATGCGTTTGCCTCAGGGAACGATCACATCATTTGCGGACCTGGTCAACTCTTTTAAGAGCCAGTTCGCCAGCAGTCGGAAGCATGAGAAACAATCGAGTGACCTCTATCGAGTCACACAAAGGTACAATGAACCTCTCCGAAATTATCTTAACAGGTACAACAAAGAGAAAGTGGGAATCCCCCACTGTGACGTCACAACGTCTATCGAAGCATTCCGACAAGGCCTGGTCAAAGACAGCAATCTCTACGACGAGATTACCAAGTATCCCTGCAAAAGTTTCGAAGATGTTCAGGCCAAAACTATGGCCGAGGTAAGGCTGGAAGAGGACCGTGAGTCGCATAAAGCCTCGCGCGTACCCGATCCATCCGATCACAAACATTCCTCCGACAATCGTCGGGACAGACGTCCACATCCCTATTCTCGTAATCGAAACAAAGCAAAATAGGTAAATTCTTTCCAAGACAGGTCACAAGAATGGAGAGACGGTTCTGTGTTGCCTCCTAGGGTCCAGTCTTATAACTTCGACGTTTCCGTGTCGGAGCTCGTCAAGAGTTTCGACAAGTATGGAAAAGACGTAAGATGGCCCCGAAAGAGCGACCGACCGGACGTCAAGAAGGACACGGGTCGATGGTGTGAATTCCACGGCGACCATGGTCATTCGACCGACGAGTGCATCGCCCTACGAAAGGAGGTCGCTAGGCTGCTATCACAGGGGCTGTTATGCGACGTCATCTCGGAACGGGCAAAAGCCACCATGGAACGCCGAGATCAGGTAAAACAGAACAAACCCCCATCTCCTATCCATACGAAAGTTGTCAATACCATTTCAGGTGGATCCGACATATGCGGGAACACGTACTCCGCGGCTAAGCGACACGCCAAGGAAAGCAAAGACGACAAGCCCGAAGCATCGGAATTCAAACCAAGGAGGGCATCCAACCTTCCAACGGTCACATTCGACGAATCTGACTCCGACGGGTCGGATAGTCACCATGACGGTCTGGTAATCTCTTTGTCCATTGGTAATTGCTTAATCCGGAGAGTACTAATCGATAGAGGAAGTTCGACAAACCTCTTGACCCTCGACGCTCTCAAAGAAATGGGTCTGACTGAGAACGACCTAATCAAGAAATCGACCCCACTGGTCGGGTTCAGCGGTGTGGTTAAGCACACGACTGGCGAAATTATTCTGACCACATACGCTGGAGGAATCAACCGACAGGTTAAATTCTTAGTCCTAGACTGTCCGTCTCCCTACAATTGTATTCTTGGCAGGCCGTGGATACACGCTATAAAGGCAGTACCTTCAACATATCATCAAGTCATCAAATTCCCCACCGAGTGGGGAGTCCAAGAAATCAAAGGAGATCAAAGGACCGCAAAGGAATGCTATGTCGCTTCCATGAAGAACGCGGTCGAACACAAGATCGCATAGCAACCACAGATTGGCGAAGGACCTAGTCGATACGTTGAACCAGAAATAGAGAAACTCGACGAGATCGCACTAGACCCTTCAAAGCCAAACCAAATGGTAAGGGTCGGGTCGGACCTGGACGACTCGACCAGACAACAGCTTCTCGACTTTCTCAGGACCAATGCCGACTGTTTCGCATGGTCACATGAGGATATGGTCGGGATATCTCCCAACGTTATTACTCATAAATTAAATGTGGATCCATCTCATCCCCCTGTCAAGCAAAAACACATGAAATTCGCCCCCGAGCGGAACAAAATAATCGACAACGAAGTCAAAAGCTTATTGGAAACCGGAAAAATCAGGGAAGTCCACTACCCTGAATGGCTGGCCAACGTGGTCGTGGTCCAGAAGAAGAACGGCAAATGGAGAGTCTGCATCGACTTCACAGACCTCAACAAGGCTTGTCCCAAAGATTCATTTCCTCTACCTCACATCGACGCTATGGTCGACGCCACAGTAGGGCACGAAATGCTCACCTTCATGGACGCCTTCAGTGGCTACAATCAAATCCTTATGAATCCCGACGATCAAGAAAAAACAGCGTTCATCACCAGTCAAGGTATCTATTACTACAAAGTAATGCCCTTTGGTCTGAAAAATGCAGGGGCTACATACCAACGATTGGTCAACAAAATATTCAAAGACCAAATCGGAGACACAATGGAAGTCTATATCGACGACATGTTGGTCAAGTCCAAAAAGAAAGAAGATCACATCGACCACCTACGCGACAGCTTCGAGATACTCAAAAGGTACAATATGAAACTAAACCCTACTAAGTGCTCCTTCGGAGTGTCGTCAGGGAAGTTCTTAGGATATATGGTGACACAAAGAGGAATAGAGGCCAGCCCGGAACAGATCAAGGCTCTCATCAACCTCCGATCCCCCGATGCATCAAAGATGTACAGAAGCTCACAGGTCGGATAACAGCTCTGAACAGGTTCATCTCCAAATCATCCGACAAGTGCAAACCATTCCACGACGTGCTCAAGAAAAATAAGTCCTTTCAATGGACGGAGGAACATGAAGCAGCATTTCAGAACCTCAAGGACTATCTAGCCAGTCCTATGTTACTAACCAAACCTAAAGGCGACGAGCCCTTATTTCTTTATCTTGCAGTGTCGGAATCGGCCGTAAGCGGTGTACTGGTCAGAGAAGAAGATGGCAAATAGTCGCCAATATACTATGTCAATCGGACGCTATTATCAACCGAAACGAGGTATTCGTCACTTGAAAAACTCGTATTATCATTAGTAATGGCTTCGAACAAGCTCAAACCATACTTTGAATCCCATACTATCACTGTGCGCACTAATCATCCCATGAGGGCTATCATGAGGAAACCCGAGTTCACAGAAAGAATGACAAAATGGGCCATACACCTCAGTGGTTACGACATCGAGTACGAGTCGAGGACAGCGATCAAATCGCAAGCATTAGCCGACTTTGTGGCCGATTTCAGTCCGATCCTAGAGCAAGAAGCCGCAAAAGAAGCAAATCAACTACTTGTGACAGACGAGACAGGTACATGGGAGCTCCACATAGATGGGGCATCGAACGCCAGAGGATCGGGGCTTGGGGTCGTACTGAAATCGCCACAGGGGGACAAGATAGCCCAGGCTGTCAGATGTGAGTGGGATGCGACTAACAACGAGGCTGAGTACGAAGCACTCATATTCGGACTCATCTTGGCTCGCGATCTGGGAGTCCAAGAGATCGAAGTCATTTGCGACTCCTTACTGGTCGTGAACCAAATACAGGGATCATACAATGCCAAAGACACCAGAATGATAGCCTACCTGGAGGTAGTCAAGAAACTGATCGGACAATTCCAAACATTCAACATCCGACAGGTGCCTAGGGATCTTAACTCCCAAGCCGACGCGCTCGCCAATCTGGGATCCGTCCTAGACCCAAAAGAATTTCCACACATACCATTGGCCCACATTATGACGCCGACCGTCCCAAAGACATCCGTCGAGTTGACAACACCACTTGAAGAACTCGTCGCCATGGAGATAGGCGATCGACCAGAAGAAGACATCATCGACACCAATGACGACTGGATGCTACCTTACATCAAGTGGCTAAAAGATGGTATTTTACCAGACGACAAGACAGAAGCAAAAAAGCTTAAGGTACAAGCACTCTCTTACGATATTATTGACAACATCTTGTACAAAAGATCTGTTACAGGGCTACTCCTACGATGCCTTAAGACTCCAGAAGTCGGACGTATCTTACAATCATTACACGAAGGAGAGTGTGGCAACCACATCGGCGGACGAAGCCTCTCGGGAAAGGCCCTATGAAACGGGTACTATTGGCCAACGATGAACAAAGACGCCATGGAATACACCAAGAGGTGCGACGCATGTCAGCGGCACACACCCGTACGTCATCAACCATCGGAGCTCCTCCATCCGACCCTAGCTCCATGGCCCTTTATGAGATGGGGAATGGACATCGTCGGAAAGCTCTCTCCCACGTCGGGTCAAAGAGTCTTCTTCCTCGCTATGACAGACTACTTCTCTAAATGGATCGAAGCCGAAGCCTACAGAGAGGTAAAAGATCAACACGTCATTTCATTCATAAAACGCAACATCTTGTGCAGATTTGGCGTCCCATCCGAAATCGTATGCGACAACGGCTCCCAATTCATCAGTCATAAGACTCGAACCTTTTGCGACCAATGGAACATCAAATTGGTTACATATACACCTCGGTATCCGCAATCCAACGGACAGGCCGAATCCAGCAACAAGATCATTATCAACAACCTCAAGAAACACCTCATAGGGGCTAAAGGCAAATGGGCAGACGAACTCTCACTTATTCTCTGGTCCGACGGGACTACTCCAAAGAATGCGACCAGGCAATCGCCTTTCTCTCTCGTCTACGGGAGTGAGGCGGTCATCCCAGCTGAGTTACTGGTTCCGACCGCTCGCTGTAACCTTCAGACAAGTGAACAGAACGACATCGAACTAACACACAATCTCGACACAGCGGACGAGATCAGAGAAAAAGCCCGAATCAGGATGGTTAAGTTCCAACAATAAGTCACAAGGAGCTACAACAAGAACGTCCGAATCAAGGCATTCAAGGTCGGAGACTGGGTCCTAAGGAAGACTTTCCAGAACACCAAGAACCCATCCGACGGAAAGCTAGCACCACAATGGGAAGGACCTGACTTGATCACCGAAGTGGTCGGACAGGGAGCATATCAGTTAGAAGACAAAGACGGACAACCAATCCCGAGGAGTTGGAACACAGCACATCTCAAGCTCTACCATTTCTGAACCGATGAGGTAAAACATCACACAAATTCTATACATCACATATACATTGCTGCATATCGCATGCTATCACATATACATTGCTACCTATCGCATGCTATCGCATATACATTGCCATCTATCGCATACATATCGCATGATGTCGCATGTACATCGCTATCTTCTTTTGCATGTCATCGTCTGACACTAAGCGAGGACTTCATCCTTATAAAAACACAAATGCAGAACATCATTTATATTGGACCCAGTCATCCGCAAAAGGACCCAGTCATCCGCAAATGGATCCTATCATCCGCATATAGCGCTTACATTACACGATCGATCGGATTACGGGGAGATGACAACACAGGCACGTCGGCACACCGCTTGCCTTATACAAAACATAAGGTACAACACCTTATTACATTCACGCAATTAAACATAAGGAACAAACACCTTATTATATATTGCTTACCTCCCTGGCATAACGTCATGACTAACACATACACAAACACATCGCAGGCCTGCTCTACATACATACATACGGTGAAACCCCACTCGACGGAGCACACGGGTGAAACCGACATACACGACATACTAAACGTCGTCGACAACTTCCTCGAAAGTTCGACGAACATGTACGAAACAAACTAGCATGCAATTCTACATGTAAAAACGCATTTGCAGCAAAATAAAAAGCAATTTTATAAATACGCGACCCGCGATGGCGGACGGGTCGCCAAACCACATTGTCTGCCTACACATCTGTCGGACTTCATCAAACAGAAATATTCT
This sequence comes from Rheum nobile, assembly GCA_027886185.1. Classification (NCBI taxonomy): domain Eukaryota; kingdom Viridiplantae; phylum Streptophyta; class Magnoliopsida; order Caryophyllales; family Polygonaceae; genus Rheum; species Rheum nobile. Next base: position 1,669,186 of record WOAB01000065.1, read on the forward strand.
GCGACCCGCGATGGTGGACGGGTCGCCAAAACATACATTATCCAAAGGCACCAAATGTCTAAACCCACACACAAGTGGGACAAACAAAGTCAAGCATCGGGAGTAACAACGTTACCTTCGGCAGGGGCTGGCTCCAATGGGGCTATCTCGTCGGTCGGCTTAGCATCGCCAGAATGAGCTTCGTCCTCATCGGCACCTTCATCCACAGCCTCTTCTCCGACGCCGGCTAAGCAGAACAGCTCTTGACCAGGATCGTCGTTTGGAAACATGGAGTCTAAAGTCTCCTTCTCCGCCTTCAGGTCCCAGAGCTCATGCTTGCCCTCGTTGAACTCTTCAATCATCTCGATGCGCGATTTCACCGCGTAGAAGGCCCCAACGTCGCCAACAATCTGACCGTCGGCAATCCGAGCCCGCTTCACTTCCTCCTCAATGCCTGCCCTACACTCTTCAAACTCCCTCTGACATGCGACCAGCTCCCCTTGACAGCTCTTCAGCTCCCTGGTGAGATGACGCTCAGTCTCACGACAGCGACTCTCCGCTCCCTCCAGCTTGGTCCTTAAAGAGGCAAGGTCGGACTCTGACCTAGCAGCCCTGTCCTCAGCCTTGACAAGCATCGCCTGGACACCGGAGTAAGCTCCCAAGAAGTATTGAAAAGCCTGACAAAAAGGCATACGACAACACAAATACACGAAAGAAAAGACAAGTACATACTATCGACTCGCCACTCCGTCAACAAAAACGGACATTCTCCCTCCTTCTCCAGAGAACAGGGTTCGACGAAAAAGAACTTCGTCCCCCATCCGCGGTCGTTAACATCAGGGCTCTGCACCAAGGGCTTCCGACCAGGTCGGACACGCAACTGAACGCGATAGGAACTCTTCGATCCTATGAAGTAGTTGTACCACAGGGCGTCGAAGTCAAAATCAGCCCCAGTTTGAACATTCACAAGGTCTAAAACCCTAAGTACTCTCCACGCCTGAGGCATTACTTGACATGGCGCCAGCGCCAACATAGCTAAGAAGTCCCTGACAAGGGGGGAAAAAGGAAACCTATGCCCTATTCTAAACGGGTAAGAGTAGAAGCAATCCCATCCCTTATAGCGAGCATCGGCCCTCTCGTCTGCGTGAGGCAGCCTGGCAACCGTCTTCGGCGGAAAACCTCCGACTTAGAGCACCTGATCCAGTTCCGCCTGGGACATAGTGCTAACCAACGCATCCGACTCCTTCAAAATAAAATGAGGAGGAGCTTCGCCTTCACGAGAATCGGAGAGAGTCTTCGACGACTCAGAAGCCTCGAGAGAAACCATTTCGAGAATGGGAAAAGAGGAGAATCGAAGAGCTACGACTAAGAGAAATCAGAAAGCAAATGGCAAGAGAGACCGAAAGGCTTACCAGAAACTTGCAAAGGAAGGAGATGAAGACTAATCGCTCCCCCTGCTCAGAATTTATGGAAGGAAATCATGATCTGCAGAAGACGTCGCATCATGCCTCGATCACGCGCCACGTAGCCCTGAGCAAACGCGCCAAATTGGAAGGTGGAGATCGCGTCTAGAGAAGTTGCCCGAGGAGTTGGAACGCAGCACATCTCAAGCTCTACCATTTCTGAACCGATGAGGTAAAACATCACACAAATTCTATACATCACATATACATTGCTGCATATCGCATGATGTCACATATACATTGCTATCTATCGCATGCTATCGCATATACATTGCCATCTATCGCATACATATCGCATGATGTCGCATGTACATCGCTATCTTCTTTTGCATGTCATCGTCTGACACTAAGCGAGGACTTCCTCCTTATAAAAACACAAATGCAGAACATCATTTACATTGGACCCAGTCGTCCGCAAATGGACCCAGTCGTCCGCAAATGGATCCTGTCATCCGCATATAGCGCTTACATTACACGATCGATCGGATTACGGGGAGATGACAACACATGCACGTCGGCACACCGCATGCCTTATACAAAACATAAGGTACAACACCTTATTACATTCACGCAATTAAACATAAGGAACAAACACCTTATTATATATTGCTTACCTCCCCGGCATAACGTCAGTACTAACACATACACAAACACATCACAGGCCTGCTCTACATACATACATACGGTGAAACCCCACTCGACGGAGCACACGGGTGAAACCGACATACACGACATACTAAACGTCATCGACAACTTCCTCGAAAGTTCGACGAACATGTACGAAACAAACTAGCATGCAATTCTACATGTAAAAACGCATTTGCAGCAAAATAAAAAGCAATTTTATAAATATGCGACCCGTGATGGCGGACGGGTCGCCAAACCACATTGTCTGTCTACACATCTGTAGGACTTCATCAAACAGAAATATTCTGCGACCCGCGATGGTGGACGGGTCGCCAAAACATACATTATCCAAAGGCACCAAATGTCTAAACCCACACACAAGTGGGACAAACAAAGTCAAGCATCGGGAACAACAACGTTACCTTCGGCAGGGGCTGGCTCCAATGGGGCTATCTCGTCGGTCGGCTTAGCATCGCCAGAATGAGCTTCGTCCTCATCGGCACCTTCATCCACATCCTCTTCTCCGACGCCGGCTAAGCAGAACAACTCTTGACCAGGATCACCGTTTGGAAACATGGAGTCTAAAGTCTCCTTCTCTGCCTTCAGGTCCCAGAGCTCATGCTTGCCCTCGTTGAACTCTTCAATCATCTCGATGCGCAATTTCACCGCGTAGAAGGCCCCAACGTCGCCAGCAATCTGATCGTCGGCAATCCGAGCCCACTTCACTTCCTCCTCAATGCCTGCCCTACACTCTTCAAACTCCCTCTGACATGCGACCAACTCCCCTTGACAGCTCTTCAGCTCCCTGGTGAGACGACGCTCAGTCTCACGACAGCGACTCTCCGCTCCCTCCAGCTTGGTCCTTAAAGAGGCAAGGTCGGACTCTGACCTAGCAGCCCTGTCCTCAGCCTTGAGAAGCATCGCCTGGACACCAGAGTAAGCTCCCAAGAAGTATTGAAAAGCCTGACAAAAAGGCATACGACAACACAAATACACGAAAGAAAAGACAAGTACATACTATCGACTCGCCACTCCGTCAACAAAAACGGACATTCTCCCTCCTTCTCCAGAGAAGAGCGTTCGACGAAAAAGAACTTTGTCCCCCATCCGTGGTCGTTAACATCAGGGCTCTGCACCAAGGGCTTCCGACCAGGTTGGACACGCAACTGAACGCGATAGGAACTCTTCGATCCTATGAAGTAGTTGTACCACAGGGCGTCGAAGTCAAAATCAGCCCCAGTTTGAACATTCACAAGGTCTAAAACCCTAAGTACTCTCCACTCTTGGGACATTACTTGACATGGCGCCAGCGCCAACATAGCTAAGAAGCCCCTGACAAGGGGGGAAAAAGGAAACCTATGCCCTATTCTAAACGGGTAAGAGTAGAAGCAAACCCATCCCTCATAGCGAGCATCGGCCCTCTCATCTGGGTGAGGCAGCCTGGCAACCGTCTCCGGCGGAAAACCTCCGAATTGGAGCACCTGATCCAGTTCCGCCTGGGACATAGTGCTAACCAACGCATCCGACTCCTTCAAAATAAAACGAGGAGGAGCTTCGCCTTCACGAGAATCGGAGAGAGTCTTCGACGACTCAGAAGCCTCGAGAGAAACCATTTCGAGAATGGGAAAAGAGGAGAATCGAAGAGCTACGACTAAGAGAAATCAGAAAGCAAATGGCAAGAGAGACCGAAAGGCTTACCAGAAACTTGCAAAGGAAGGAGATGAAGACTAATCGCTCCCCCTGCTCGGAATTTATGGAAGGAAATCATGATCTGCAGAAGACGTCGCATCGTGCCTCGATCACGCGCCACGTAGCCCTGAGCAAACGCGCCAAATTGGAAGGTGGAGATCGCGTCTAGAGAAGTTGCCACGGATTCCGGTCAACTTGCCTAAACCGTAAGCCCATAGCAACTTAGGGCTATTGTTGGGCCTGGATTCTCCAGAGAAGACAGATCGAGAGGACCGAGCACAAGCCCACTGCAAATCGGGAGAATGGCAGACGAGTTCAGAAGAGTCGACAAGGCTTCTCTGGTCGAGCGACACCCAACAAAACCTCTCCAGTCAAGAGTCATCCGACAAGATCGCGGAGATCTCGCCACGCATTTAATGCTCAGATCATGCAACATCTGCAACGTTCAAACACCTTAATTGCCAGTAATTCAACGGCGAAATCCTTGCCATTACACTCGGTATTGAAGATAAAAACATAAAAATGGTGCAACGACCACATGAGTAAAGGGACTTACCATATTTGGAACGACGAAGAAGATAAGATCAGGGAACTCACAACTACGCAAGACACACACATTCTCACTTAGCAAACTCGCCAGAATAGCACTCTCGCTTTCCATCTAGCTCTCTAAACGGCTGCCTACGCTTGACCCCTGTCGGTCGCCACTCACAAGTCACCGGTCGAGTCCCACTCGATCTCTGATTTTATTACGATAAGTTGTATTGCGATCTAATCCGATTCACACGATATCTAATAAAATCATCTTGCTATTATATATTTATTTCTTGTTTACCTATTATTTGCTTGGTTTGGATTATTTCCCATCGTCCGATCGACTAGTTACCCCGTCTAAGGCGATTTAGGTCGTCCGATCTTTTCACCCCCAAAACAGTTCCGTGCTTGCCAAATCGAATATACAAAAGTGGAGAGAACCATGGATCTAGTGAGAAGTGCAATTTTTTCCTAGCTTGGGATGGAGAGAAGATCACTAAGGCAATCCTTAAAGTTGTTGGACAGTGGGACATGAGACGACCAAGCAAGCTAGCCAAGTATCCGATGAGGAGTGGTATTCACAAAAGGACAGTGTGTCCATATATGGGCATTCATCTCAGTTTCAGATCGACAAAGGACACAAAAATCATCATCATCAATGTTGATCCATCTGCCAATTCTGTCCTTAGTAGGAAGTCGCTCTGGCAGAGCCAACCAATTGAAATAAAGGAGCATTTCGATTGATGTAAGCCTTTCCAAATAAGCTCACCCCAGAAAATAGGCTGATTAATGTCACGAATCAGATCATAGGCTAAGGAGGAATTGTACTTAACAACCGAGTTGAAAAGTTGCGTGACAAGGGACTAAGGGTCATGGTTGAGCTTGAGATGGTCGCGAACATGGAGCAAGCTTTTCCACATCCAACTATCCAGCGCTTTAGCATTAATCTCCCAAAGGTCAGCACCATAGCAGTACTGACAGTTAGCCGAGCGAGTCCATAAATTCCTGATGTGAGGGCAAGCAAGTTCAAAAATGGCTTTAGCTACAGCAACTCGGTTCCATGACAGTAACTCTTTGAACCCGAGACCACCCTCGCTTTTTGGTCTACCAACAAATTTCTAGGAAATAAGGTTGCGCTTAGAATTAGAATCTTCAGACCATAAGAAAAGAGCAAAGGACAAACTAGACTTGCTTGATAACAGCCTTAGGGAATAGAAAGATCTTAGACCAGAAATTCTAAATACCATAGAGGACCGCCCGGATAAGCTCAACTCGACCAGCATAAGATAATTGTCTTGCAGTCCAAGATCGGATTTTACCAGTCATGTTATCAACCACATGGGCGAAGTCACAAATGCGAGGCTTCTTGGAACCCACAGGAACACCAAGATAAAGCATATGAAGAAAGCCCTCGCTGAACCTGGTAGAACTCATAATAGAGTCCTTAGTCATGTCACAGATGCCCCCAAAGAAGATTCTGGTCTTGGAGAGATTAGCATAGAGCCCAAACATATTTGCAAAGTCGTCAAGCACCATCTTAATAGTAGAAAAAGAACCAAGATCTCCCTTGCAAGAAATAATGAGGTCATTAGCAAAGCTTAAGTGAGGGAGTTTTAGCAGGGCACACCTGGGATGATAAGAGAATGCATGGTTTCGATCAAGTGATTTAATCATACGAGACAAGAACTCCATAGCAATAGTGAAAAGAAAGGGTGACAGATGGTCTCATTGACGCAAGTCACGCCTCCCTTTGAAAGAACCCTTCTAAGTTACCATTGACACTGACTGAATAGGAGGGTGATGTGATACAATTCCGAATCCAGAATACAAAGCGCACAGGAAAGCCCAAGTGCTGCAAGCAGTTGAGAATAAATGACCAGTCTTGGGTGTCAAATGCTATGTGAAAATCCACTTTGATTGCACATCTTGTAGGGGAAGTTTTCCAAGCATAGTGCTTAAGCAGATCACTACAAATAAGGATATTATGTTGCATAGATCTACCAGGAACAAAAGCATTTTGGTTCTCATCAATGATCAAGGGAAGGATAGCTTTCAATCTCCCAGAAATTATCTTGGTGATGACCCTATAGATAGTGTTGCAACAAGATATGGGGTGAAAGTCTCTCGCATTAGTAGGGTTGGAGCACTTCGAGACAAGGCTGATTGTAGTATGATTGATCTAGCGCAACAACATGTCATTCAGAAAGAAATCTTTTACAGCAGAGATTACATCATTACCAATGATCGGCCATGCCTTTTTTTAAGAAGAATGGGTTGAACTCGTCCGGCCTTGGCGATTTGTTATTACCCATGTGAAAGAAAGCTTTTCTGATCTCCGAGTTAGAGACAGGGCGGGTAAGATCAAGACCGTCTTCTGGAGAGAGACAAGCTCCAGAAGCAATAACCCCCACCTAAAATTGTGAAGGAGAAGAGTGTTGGCCAAGCAGATTCTCAACGAAGAAAGTGAAGTGGCCAACAATAGCACTTGGATCAGTAACTGGGATACCAACATCCTCGGTAATTGTTTTAGGGCGAAAAGATCAGTCGACCTAAATCGCCTTAGACGGGGTAACGAGTCGATCGGATAATATAAAATCGATCCAAACCAAATAGACAATCAACCAAGTAAAGAGTCGATGCAAAATAGCAATATGATTTATTGATCAATCGAGATAGAATCAGATCAGAGTACAACTTATCCTTGAAGAGTAAGGGATCGAGTCCTGTTTGATAGGCGGTATCGGTGATTCGACCGACAATGATCGGGTAGTATCCCAGGGAACTTGAGCGAGAGAGAATATGCTGGTAAGCCTTTTGAAAAGCTAAGTGAGTGAATACTGTGTGTAGACGTGTGTGTAGACGTGTGTGTTGTCGATTGCTTCTTCGTGATCTATTTATGGTAGCTTCCTCTTGTGCCCGTTACTTGTCTTCGTAATATCTTCTATTCATTTCATGTGTGATCTTCGGGATTTGATCTTGAATGCCATCGTAATCTTCATGTTTAATTTCGTTACCGTTGCCATTGATCAAGCAATTAATGTCCTGGGCAAAATCTTCGAAGCTGGTCGGATCCCACGCGTCTGAGGAGTGTCTGTCACTTCCTTCTAATTTCTTCTGGCCTTCGACTTCGCCTGGACCTTGGCCCAATTCGCTTGCTCCGATCCCTTTGGAGTATGTTGAGCCCAACAATAGCCCCAAGTTGTTTTGGGCTTCATGGCAGCTGTGAGATGGAGTCCAAACAACTTTCATCCCACACGATTTCCACCCTCCGATTTGGGAGCGACATGAGAGGGCTACGTGGCGATAATCCCGCTACACGATGGGATGTCTCTACGACCTGTCGATTCCCTCCATAAATCCGAATTAAGTTTCTGACGGTTTGGTTTCATCTTTTTCCCTTGCTCTCTGATCTGGTAGGCTTGTCTAGGTTTTCTCAAAAAAAATTGCTCTTCGATTCCCTTCTCTTTCTGTTCTGGAAATGGTTTCTAGCGAGTCTTCCGAGTCGACTGCTACTCGCTCGAACTCGAGCAAGAATGAGGTCCCCCCCCCCTTTTCCTTTTGAAGGAGGCAGACGCTTTGACGGGGACTCTGACGGAGGCGGAGTTGGAGCAGATTCTCCAAGTCAGAGGCTTTCCTCATGAGATGGTCGCAAGGTTGTCGCATTCGGACGAGAGAGCCGACGCTCGCTACGAGGGATGGGTTTGTTTCGATGCTTATCCGTTTAGGATCGGTCATATGTTTCCGTTCTCCCCTCTTGTCAGGGATTTCTTAGCGACTCTAGCGCTTGCGCCGTGTCAGGTCATGCCGCAGGCATAGCAGATCCTTAGGGTTTTAGATCTGTTGAATGTTCAGTCCGGGGCCGGTTTTAACTTCGACGCCCTGTGGTACAACTACTCTCTGGGGTCGAAGATTTCTTCTCGTGTCCAGTTGCGTATTCGTCCGGGTCAAAAGCCCTTGGTGTTCAACCTAGATGTAAACGACCGTGGATGGGGGTCAAAGTTCTTCTTCGTCGAGCGTTTGTCTCTGGAGAAGGGGGGTGACTGTTCATTTCTGTTGTCGGAGTGGCGAGTCGAGAGTACGTATTCGACTTCTCTTTACCCATCTTTATGTGTTTTAACCCTTTGCTTAACTCTTCTTTTTTGTAGTCCCTGAGGCTGAAAAGTTGGAAGCGGACGCTCAGTCAGAAGGTCTGACAAAGATTATTCTCAGCATCCCCGCGTTGGAGCGGAAATTCACAAAGGTCAACCTGTTGTCGGTCTCCCCCACTACTCAGGACGTTATGTCGATTGTTTCGTCGTCTCGGGTCAAGTGTGAGTTTTTGTTTGACTCATGTATTATTATTTTATTATTATTTTTTAATCGTCTGCTTGCGACTTATGTTTTGTCTGTCGTGTCAGCGTCTCCAGTTGGTCGGTCGAGTGCCCGTTTGAAGGGAGTGTCTGGGAAAAGTCTGATAGAGCAAAGGTTGGCGGCGGCCAGGGCCTCGTCGAGTAAATCGACGCCGGCGGAGTCGTCAATCCCAGCCAAAGTTGGCTCGAAAAGGAAGGCAGGTGCTTCTTCTGGCGATGTGAATGTGGTGGACACTTCAAAGAAGAAGGCGATGGTTGCTCGTGGAGTCGAGAAGATCGACGCGGTCGGTCGATCGATTGTTGATCTCTTTCATGCTCAGGATCCAACTTTGAAGTCTGAAGTTGATAGTGTCTCTCCCTTGGATTGTATTGGCGAAGCGGGGTGCTCTGCATGGAAGGTAAGTCGTCTTGTCGGATCTCAAGTTTGTATGTTTTCTTTCCACTCGGTCTGGTTGGTCTCTGATTGCTTCGATCTCGCCTTTTTCCAGACTTTCGAGTTTCTCTTGGGCGCGTATTCTGGAGTCAAAGAAATGGTCGCTAAGGCCGAGGACAGGGCTGCTAGGTCAGAGTCTGACCTAGCGTCTTTGAAGACCAAGGTGGAAGGAGCCGAGAGCCATTTTAGGGACGTTGAGCGCCGCTTCGCTAGGGAGCTGAAGAGATGCCAAGATGACTTGGATGTTTGTCGAAGGAAGCTCAGTGAGAGCCAATCAAGTGTCGAAGAGAAGGTGAGACAGGATAGGATTGAGGCTGGTCGGGTCGCAGGCGACGTAGGCGCTTTCTACGCGTTGAAGTCGCGTGTCGAGATGATCGAGGAGTTTGAAGAGGGCAAGCAGGAGACCTGGGATTTGAAGGCAGAGAAGGAGACCATGGATACCCTGTTTCCGAAGGGGAATCCTGGTTCGGAGCTTTTCCAGTTGGCCGATGTCGGAGAGGAATCTCTAGACGAAAGTGCCGGTGAAGACGAGGTCCGTTCTGGCAACACCGTGCCGATCGAGCCCTAGCCTTCCTCCGATCTGGCCCCTGCTGAAGGTGATGCTGTGAATCCCGACTCTTGACTGTTTTTCGTAAATGACTTGTGATCCCACCTGTGTGTGGGTAGAATGTTTTATGGTTTGGCGACCCGTCCACCATCGCGGGTCGCGGAATGTGTTTGTGGACAATTTGAAGTCCTACGTGTGTGTAGGCAGACAATACGTTTTGGCGACCCGTCCGCCATCGTGGGTCACGTGGATGTAAAAAGCTTAAACTTTTATTGACGTAATCTGTTTTACAAAGGGTCGAACTTGTTTTATGTTCGTATGTTTTGTCGGATTCTTCTAGAGAAGATTGTCGTTGACGCCTTTGATTTGTGTGTCGGGTTTGCCCGTGTGCTCCGTCGAGTAGGGCTTTCCGTATGTGTGTAAAGAAGGAGGCCTGCAAATGTATGTGTTTATGTTTAGTCATGACTTAGTGTTATGCCGAGGAGGAAAGCAATATGTCTTTATTGCATAAATGTAATAAGGTGTCTTAACCTTATGTATTGTATAAGGCAGGCGGTGTGCCGACGTGCCTTTGGTATTCATCTCCCCGTGTTCCGATCGATCGTGTAAATGTAGTGTAAGCGCTTTTGTTTGTGACTGAATCCAGTGTATGTTGACGGCGTCCTGTACTTAGGTTTTGCAAGGAAAAATGTCCTTACTAGATCTGAGTACTCAGTTTTAAGAAATAGAATTGAGTTCGTAGCAACGAATAGCACATGACAAGTGAAAGAGTGTTAGTGCCTTACTTTGCTGGTCTAGAAGTGGTATAGCTTCAGGTGTGTTGCGTTCCAACTTCTTGGGATCGGTCATCCGTCTTTGTCTTCCAATCGGTACGCTCCTTGTCCGACCACTTCCTTGATGAGATAGGGTCCTTTCCACTGAGGTGCGAGCTTTCCGTCGGTCGGATTCTTAGTGTTTTGGAACGTCTTTCTGAGGACCCAGTCGCCAACTTTGAAGACTTTGGCTCGAACATTTTTGTTGTAACTTCTTGCGACCTGTTGTTGGAACCTGACCATTCTAATTCTGGCTTTTTCCCTAGTCTCATCCACCGTGTCCAAGTTGTGCGATAGCTCGACGTCGTTTTGTTCATTCGTCTGAAGACTGTAACGGGCTGTCGGAATCAGTAGCTCGGCGGGAATGACCGTTTCACTTCTGTAGACGAGTGAGAATGGTGATTGTCCAGTCGCATTCTTTGGGGTGGTCCTGTCGGACCAGAGGATGAGAGGGAGTTCGTCTGCCCATTTTCCTTTTGTTTGAATCTATATGTATAGCATGTGGCTAAACTAGTTGATGAGTAATGAATTTATAATGGTATTTTATTGTATGAAAGAGCTCTTTTTGTTGATATAATTACTTGATGGATATATTTGGATATCCGAGAAGAATATCCGATCTCATCTGAAATATATATGGATCAAATATCTAAAAAAATTCGAATCATTTACATGATTTTTTTAGGATCTCATCCGATAAGTCAGATCGAATCGGATTGGATATCAAATAATGGACACCCTAGTTATATAGTACAATGACTTTAATATTTTTTATACTCCTTCCGTCTAAAATTACATGTCCTTCTATCCGTAATTTCTTGTCTAAAAATAGTTGTCTTTTAAGTTATTTTGACCATCTTTTTTCCAAATTTATCCTTAATTATTAATGTGATTTATTCACCCAAGAACAATAGAGTTAATTTTAAAGAATTTAATAGAGATATTTTAGACTAAATTTAACTTCTTAAATATTGTACCAAACTCTAAAAAAACATATAATTTAAAACGATGGGATAATTTTTTTCGTTTAGGATTCTTCAAGCTTATGACGTCAAGTGGCATGCAAGAATTAATAGTCTTTATGCGCCGTGACTCAAATATACATAACAAAAACATAAAACGGAATTTTTGCCTGGTATCCATGAGCTTATGCATAATTCACCAGATACCTAAAGGTTAGATCATTTTCGCGTGATATTCCTAAATTATTTACAAATTTCGTTAAATACCCTCCCTCTTAAAACGTTAACCAAAACTTTAAATCCAATAAAAAATCAAAAGAAATTAACACTCCCCGGTGAAACATTAACAACAACTAGTAGTATATGCCTGCGCTACGCACGGGATTTATTAAATTATATTAAACTTATTTTATTTGGCATTTTATTATATGTATATAATTACATTCTACCTCATATGATAGATATGTTTTATTGTATATTTAGATCTAAACTTCATGATTCAATATATAATTGTTGGAATTAATTACAAAAGGAGTTAGTATTGTTAATTTTTCAATGAAAGTTTTCAAATTAGACATAGTTTGCATATTTCAAACAAAAATATCTCGGATAACAACTTGAATTGACAATGGAATACTTACCCTATGGGCCTATATATAATAGTTAATGAAATAACATTTCATAGTATTTATATTTAAAAAAGTATGGATAAATAAAACGTTATCACAATGTCATAATCATATATGTTTGTTTGTATTTTGTAACGAAACATCTAAATGTTACGTGTTATCTTTGCATAAATCTTCATTATTAAACACATTCAATTTTTCATTTTTACCTTAGGAGCTTTTGTTTTGTTTTCTCTTTAAAATATTGTATGAGTTCGAACGTTAAATATTATGAGGTTCTCTTTTGTAATTATTTATGTTATTCAAATTTTAAGTGATTAATATAATACTATAGTGTAATTTATAATTGACAAAGAAACAGTAAGTTACATATCACAATATATTTTGAATTAATTACATCTGGCCAATAAATCCAAAAACAACAATTCTCTCATTTTTTTGATAATATTATTCATAAGAGAGAATTATGAATTTTGTAAAATTGGAGTGAAGATTGTGACACTTGTTCTATAATTTATAATAATCATTTGGGTCTCATGTGTAAAACTTATTTTTTAAGATGTTTGTCCGTACGTGGCTCCTCCATACAGTGGATAAAGATGTGCAATCTAGGTTGTGATTATTTATGCAGTGGACAGATAATCTAGGATGTGGAATGTGGATTCATGGAAGGAAACTTTGCTATATATATGTAATATTAGTAGGAACTTAATTGTGGGTTTTTAATATGCATGGCGGTTTGAGTTCGAAAGTAAATTATTGTGGTCATTGAACAACAGAATTAATTAGCTCAAAAGAATACTAAGCGTTTGAAATTCCAAAAGAAGTGTGGGGGGGGGGGGGGGGGGGGGGGGGGTTGAGAGAAGAATTTATTGTCTAGTATTTATTATATGATACAACTTATATATAATAAGACATTTTCAATCATGTTTTACATATATGAGAATTTTTTTTCATACTATGGACTTTTTTGTCATTCTTTATAAGTTAATTTGGTTTAAAATTATTAAAATTAAATTTATAACATATTTATTTTAAAACACAATTTACAATATTAAACATATTAATGTTAGAGCTTTTAATTAACATTAATATATTTTTAATGTATTTTTTATTGTAAATAGAAAAATATCATATAAACAAAAAATAATCAATCATATGTACAATTATATTTTTGAGGAACGCTTCGGTAAAACGGAGGTACGTTGGATGGAGGGTGATGGACGGATGGATAAATGGGTCATATAGTGGATATGGTATGGGTGAAACTACCAGATCTTCTCAAATAAGATAGTTAATAGATATTTTAATTAAAAGAAGATAATTAAGGATATTGTTAGAGGAGAGATAAAATCATATCTTTCTTCCAAAATCAACACGATTTAATTATGCTAATTATTTTGTAATACTAAAAACTGATAGAATATTCATGAGAGAGAAGAACAAAATCAACACACGATCTTCATTCCGCTGATACATTTTTTTCTTTTCAGCGTTCATGAATATCGATCACGTCTTTATGAATATCGTTCATGCGTTTATGAATATCGATGGACGTGAATATCTCCACTTAAAACATGAATATCACCACTTGATTTTTTCAGCGTCCTAATGCTTTGCAAATTCGTAGATTTGTAAATTTGTTCTTGTTGCTTTTGTCATTGTTTCTTGAATATCATTCATGTTTGTATGAATATCTTTGTTTAATATGTGGATATCACCAAATAAAGAAATGAATATCATAACTTAAAATATGAATATCACCACTTAATAATATATGAATAACATAATCAATTACATGAATATCATAATCAGTTACATCAATATCACACTCAAGTACATGAATAACATAACTCAATTCATGAATATCGATCACTACCAATTACATTAATATTACCACCCAATTACATGAATATTAACACATTTTACACGAACATCACCCCCGATATCGTGAATATTACATGAATATCACCATTGAATTCATGAATATCGATAATATTACCACCCAATTACATGAATATCAACACATATTACACGAATATCACCCCCGATATCGTGAGTATTACATGAATATCACCAATCAATTTATGAATATTGATCACTACCCAATTACATTAATATTACCACCTAATTACATGAATAGCAACAAAGATTACACGAATATCACCCCCGATATCATGAATAATACATGAATATCATCACTCAATTCATGAATATCGATCACTATCCAATTACATTAATATTACCATCCAATTACATGAATATCAACACATATTGCACGAATATCACCACCCGTGAATATCACCCCCAGTCGAATCTTCGATTCTTGCGGTTACTTTTTGTTTCTAAAGACATATTCTCTCTATTCAACGACCATCGAACAACTTGATATTAGGAGATTTATAACAGTCCATAATCATGCAAGACAAGGGAGAAAACAACTAGTTAAACCCAAACCCAGTGCCAAAATTTGTTTACGACAGAAGTGCCTCAAAGAGAGAGGTTTTTTTAAAAACCCAAATTTGAAATTAGGGTTTCAGCAAAATGATACCTGAGAGAGTAAATCGGGTGAGAAGTGTGATGGCGGCGAGATGCTTCAAGCAAGAAGGTGACGGCGAGAACCTTCACGGCAAAGAGGAAGCACGGCTATAATCCTACAAACAAATGAAGAAGATGATGTCAACAAATCACCAGATTCAACCCAAAATCACTACCAAATTTTGAATAGAAACGAATTGCAAAAAGATATGATTTTTATCCCAAAATCAGTCCCAAAGGTCTTCCAAATAACGGTACCTTCTTAGAATACGAAGAAAACGCTTGCGACGAAAAGCTTCACGGTGAGCCGATGGCGGAGAAAAAACTTCACGGCGAGACGATGGCGGGCGAAACCTTCACGGCGAGACGAAGAAGAGGAATGAGAGGTGAATGGGAGGTTGAAGACGATTCGTATTCACTGATTGGGAAAGTAACCGAGTGGGGGATTGGGGATTGTAAAAAGTAAAAAGGGAAGGTTAAAAGAATCCCTAAAAAATTGTGAATTGGGTTCAATTGGGTGTGTGTATTCTATTGTATCAATTTGCAACCTTTTAGATTTAATCTGGACCTTCCATTTAATTCTAATCTAAGGGTTGTTATTTGTACTCTCGTTTTACTATAACTTGTTGTTTCACTAGAACCAAAGACTATATTTTTTATGCTAACAATAAATTTTAAATAAATATTTTAAAAATACATAGCACTTGATTTAGAACACAAGAAAATATAAAATAAACCTTAAATAATATAAGAACTATACTAAAAGGTTAATATATTTTATCAATACTTATACTAAAAAACTTTATGGGCATTAAAATTTATCAATTTTTTTACAACTTAATTATCAATTGTTTCATGGATGGGACATCGTTTCTCAAATTTAATTAAATGTTGGTAGTATACAATATGGTGGTGTTTAATTTCTTTAATTGTTGCATGTTTATATGCATGTTACTCATTGTGTACGTTAGTACATTTATATTTATACTCTTACTAATAGTTATTGCGGTTATTAGAAAATATTGTCTATTTTGACCGTTATAATTTTATTATTTTATTTTTTAAGGGTGATTGAGAAGTGACAATTCAGTAATATTCACATGATAATTATAATAATTGAAATTGATGGTATGTGTATTCATTGTTTTGTAATATATTGAGATTTATATATGAGTCAATCTTAGTTATTAACTCCTTAAAAGATAATATGCTTACAGTGTAATATATTGAAATAATATTCACTGTTTTGTGAAGAACACTAAAAAAAGTTTATGAGAAAAGAAAATAAATAAATAAAAAGTAGAAAAGTACGTGTGGTTAGCAAATGGGAATATTAACAAAGGTTGAATCATATATTTGCAATATATATGTCTAATTTGGGTCAAATTAATAATTAATAAGAACAATTCAGAATATTAATTGGCATTATATCGTACAATGTGTTTCATGTAATTTTTTTACACGGATGTTTAACTATTGGATATTTTTTAATTGATGAGATTGAGAATTAAAAAATGTTTTCAATAGTAATAATTTAAATTTTAAAATTGACAAAAATAAACTTAGTAAGGTTCCGGTGCGGAGCACTCTTACTGTGCGGACGTGCGGACATGCATTATAGGGCCTTATTTGTACACTTTAGGGCCTTATTTGTGCATTTTTCCAAAATTTGAGAAAAATGCTTGAAATAATTAAAAAAAAAAAAATTACAAAAGTGCACATTTAAGACGTTAAAGTGCACAAATAAGGCCCTAAAGTGCATGCTCCGCACGTCCGCACCGTAAGAGTGCTCCGCATATGATCCAAACTCGTAATTCAAAAGTAGAAAAACAACATAATCACAAATGAAAGGGTTTTTGATAGAAAGAAAATACATACAGGAATTATTACTCCATGTAATAATAAATGGGATGGGGCATTATATAATCAGCACATATTAGAATAAAATGTTATATATTAAAGTACATTGTAAATTTATAATATATATAATATATTTTAAATTTTTAATAACAATTCATGTAAATTAAAATTAAATTATACAAAACTTATTGAGAGAAGTGCTACTTTAGTATATATCATATATGTTTATATATATATAGCTATTTAATTTTTGTGTAATTTTGTAAATATTTTAAATCTGTAATAAATGAAATGGTCATTAATTGGTACGATTGCATTTTACATTATACTCTGCATTAGTGTATATAGATATAGATTTTCTACATTGATCAAAAGTTCAAAATCTTAGATGTTCAGACCCGGCCAGAGGGTCCACTCTGCAGGAGACTGTCGAAAAATCGGGACGGTGAAGTATGTCGGACCCGTCCTGTTGGGTTCCCTCCTAGCCCAATTCTACAACTAAGTGGGTTAGTATACTTAGGCCCAAACTATATAAAAGCCCATGTAAAAGACGAAAAAAAATGTAGAATTTAGTGGATAAGGATTAGGACTAAAAATATATACTTAGGAGATAGTTCTAGATTAGCAAAAGCAAATATCTCCCTAGGAGGAAGTGAACGTCGGTTGTTCACTTGGCTTTCCAACCGACCGCCTATTGCTATATATAGGTGTGTTGGCAATTTGTAGAACCAAGCAAGCATCAATCAATCAATTAAGGAGTGTATAAGACTAAGGTGAGTTCTCTAATCTTTTTAAATTTGTCCACAAATTAATTAGTCTAGTTTTAGTCTCTTTTCTAGTATACAAATATTAGCTTATAAATCTAGTTGTCTTATTTCTCATCTTAATCACACGAAAGAGAAAAAAATTTAATTTTTCCAACAAGTGGTATCAGAGTAAAGGTTCGTTTACGATCCTCGATAACTCGTGCGGTTCAAGATGAAGGATAACGTCACTTACGACGGTGACATGTTCAAGCTTACGGCGGACAACTACTCATACTAGAAGCCGATGGTGGAGGATCACTTGTACTGCAAGGATTTGCATGAGCCCATCACCACCAAGGACAAGCCCGAAGAAAAGAGCACTAAGGAATGAAAACTCTTAAACCGGAAGTCGGTCGCTATGATCCATAAGTACATCGACAAAACTCTCTTTGAACATGTCTCTACTTATAAAAATGCCTTTAAATTATGGACGAAACTCGAGTCCATGATTCAAAAGAAAACGCCTCGTAACAAAGCCCTCCTTGTTCGACGACTGGTAGAGTTGGAGTATAAGGATGACCAGAGCATGATGGAGCACTTGAACGATTTCAAGGGGCTCATAAATCAGTTAACTAAGGATGACATGAAGGTCGAAGATGAGATGCAAGCCCTTCTACTCCTTAGCTCATTGCCGAAGAGATGGGACACGTTGGTCGTCACTCTCAGCAACTCGGCACCATAGGGAAAGCTTACCATGGATACCGTCAGTGATAGCCTTGTAAACGAAGAAGCCAGGAGGAAGGAACGAGGCAAGAATACCCACTCGGAGGCAAATGTCGCCGATAACCGGGGTAGAGACGAGACACGTGGGCGCACTAAAAACCGAGGTCGGGATCAATCTCGAGGACGATCCAAGTCACGCCCGAGGGTTACCTGTTATTATTGTGGCAAGGCGGGCCACAAGAAATTAGATTGTCAGTTTCTCAAGAAAGATCAAAAGGCACGTAACGTCAAGCCGGACCAATACAACCCGACGAAGAGGCAGGATGACAAGACCACCACTGTTGTGGCAGACGAAGGTGAAGATTTATACCTCGTTGGAGAAGGTAATCTTCTAAACATTGGCTCTGATGATAGTTCTTGGATTGTCGACTCTGGTGCTTCCTTCCACGTCACCCCTCATGAAAGCTTCTTCACAACCTACCAAAGTGGCGAAAGTGGCGACTTTGGTAACGTCCAAATGGGGAATCAAGGAAGAAGTAAAATTGTCGGAAAGGGGGATGTCATCCTTACATCAAACACAAGATGCAAGCTCGTTCTCAAGGATGTAAGGCATGTTCCCGACATGCGCCTCAATCTCATATCAACTGGAAAGCTTGATGATGCCGGTCTGGTGAACCACTTTGGTGATGGCAAGTGGAAGCTCACCAAAGGAAGCTTGGTCATGGCTCGAGGAAGGAAAGAAGGGTCACTGTACGTGACGCAAGCTAAGCTTTGCAAGAGAGAGGTAAATCTTACAAAGCCCTGACATAGAGATATGGCACCGAAGGCTCAGGCATATGAGCGAGAATGGTCTACTTATCCTCGTTCGAAAGAAACTCCTCCCTGATATGAAAGGTACGTCCCTCGAACCATGTTCTGATTGTTTAGCTGGTAAACAACATAGTGTCGCTTTCCAGAGATCCTCTGTACCTACAAGGAGGAAACACATCCTTGTTCTCGTGCACACCGATGTGTGCTCCATGTCCGAGAGATCCATTGGTGGTGCATCATATTTCGTCACCTTCATCGATGACCACTCAAGGAAGGTTTGAGTGAACCTGTTGAAATCAAAAGATCAATTTCTTGATGCTTTTAAGGAGTTTGTAGCCCGAGTAGAATGAGAGACGGGATCAAGCCGGAGAAAACCCTAGGGTAAGTAGGGTTTCAGATTTAGGGTTTTCAAAACCATATTATTTTCATACCCTATCATGCTTGTAGCACATAGGGAGTTCATATCACTTTTTATCTTTTTTGGGGTCCTGTGACACCCTAAATCCCATGCCCTAGAAAATTCTAGGATTTTCTAGGGCATGGGATTTAGGGTGTCACAGGACCCCAAAAAAGACAAAAAGTGGTATGAACTCCCTATGTGCTACAAGCATGATAGGGTATGAAAATAATATGGTTTTGAAAACCCTAAATCTGAAACCCTACTTACCCTAGGGTTTTCTAGGACATGGGATTTAGAGTGTCACAGGACCCCAAAAAAGATAAAAAGTGGTATGAGCAATGATTGTAATATGAAGTATCTTAGCTGAAAAATTAAGAGTCAATTCTAAACAAAAATATATATATTTTACTAAGAAGTTTTCTTTCTATAACCTCAAATTTTTAATACTCCAAGCTTGACCAGTGTCAGACTTACCCAATACTACATACATGAATAAAAAATAAATGCTTAAGATGTGCACAACAATAAGCAGGGCGTATAAGCAATGATGTATTAAGCCTTGAAATGATCAAATGTCAAATAAAAAAGTACGCTAGCTTGAACCTTCATGGAGATAAAAAAAATCAGCTCACGTTCTCAAACCAGCATCCTCCATCCAGTTAGGACTAATTTCCTAACATTTTAACATTGATAAAAAAAATATAAGTTTTAGACATTTTTTTACGTGATGTTAAAAAAAAAAAAAATTAATTAATTAATTTTTTTTTTATAAAAAAAAATACCACACGTAACGTGTGGATCCACTCAACACGTAACGTGTGGATCCACTCCACACGTAACGTGTGGAGCCACTCCACACGTAACGTGTGGATCCACTCCACACGTAACGTGTGGATCCACTCCACACGTAACGTGTGGATCCACTCCACACGTAACGTGTGGATCCACTCCACACGTAACGTGCGAGCCTATGCGCCAAACGGCAAAATGCCTATGCGCCGAAAAGTAATCGTGATAAAGGATGGTTTTATGCCTTTATCCAAAACAAAAATACGTTTAAGAAAATGTAGAAACAATGTACCATACAACGAGTCAATGTAATGTGAAAAGCTTTCATTGACTATAAAAATGTTATTTTAATAGGTTATAAAGCTAATGCAATGAGATGTTAAACTTAAACAAATATTAATAGTATATTGTTCATGATATTACATGAATTGTACTCCCAATTCAATAAAGTATCACACTTCCACTTTTATGCATCACCACCATCATTATCCTCTTCACCAAGCCACTGCACTCCTCCCACTGCACGACTCTAGAACAATCGATTCATGTCTATCAAATGATGAGCGTAAGTTGAAAGGCTCATGAAAATCACTAAATACTAAAAGGCTGAGTTGAGCACCGGTTTATTTTGCATGCATTTGTATTAAGTGGTTTCATTGTAAACTGACACGTCTTGTTTTTTATGGTGTCAACAGGCTGCACTCTTCCACTTGATTAATCAGCACGTCTATTTTTCTTTTTCCTCCCTTTTTTTCCTGGTGTTGACATCTGTACACAAATATACAATTCTACAATTTTACCTTGTGGGGGTAACCTTCCATGCTCATTATATATGTATCCAATTCATGTGCAGTCATCTTCAACACTCAATCGGTCCAACAGCCTTTTCTCCTTTGTGGTGGGTTGAAATCCTGTGTGGATACCGCGCCCTTCACCATCCAAGGCAAGTCTGAACAAACCCTTGAATGTACAAGTTGGTCTGCCATCTCCATTTCTTCGTGAGGTTTGATGTTTTTGCACGGCGGTTTTGCTTTCTTCTGCTTGTTGCTCTGTCCCCTTAGATGTCCTTGCATGCTTTTATAGAAGAATGTTTTATCCTTAGTCCCCATTTGTGACTTTCTGCGTGCACACCCTATTAGTTGTTGTGTGAGAAAATCCGTAGCAGTAGCACCTTCTCAGAAAGTACTACATACTGAGCAACTGGAGCTGTATTAGATTGTGTAAGATCTGTAGTAAAAGGTAATGAAAGTTGAAACCCTAACCTGTACAAGAAGTGTAGCACCTCCTACAACTCAATTGAGATTTGCACAACCAAGCACTTGCTAAAATGATCAATATTCATTCGTAACAGGAAATTGACTGTAGGTCACGTAAACATTCGTTTCATGCAGCTAACTCAGCAGTATTTTTACCTGCAGAGAAAAGTTACACTAATAATTGTAATGTGAAACATGTTGCATTGGAAAATAAATTAGCATGACCTTTCGTATACATAATTTTAGAGAAGAAAAAGCAGAATCATTTTTCACGAGAGGAAGATGCATTCAGAGCTAAAACATACTTGCTTTGGTGTCATCATCGTCAATGTCCATGATTCTCAAATCATCAAGTGACATCAACATCCGCTTCATTTGGTGCACTCTTACCATTGTGAAGGCATATTGATGGATTAACTGTAGGAACCTCAAAACACATAAAGTGTGCAAACAAAGAACTCTACACTTTTAGCATTCACTCATTAGACTTGCAAAACAAGAAACAGATTTGTACACAACATCATTATACAAAATAACAAACATGTGAGACAGAAATTACCTCATCCACCAGGAGTGGTATAAAGATTGTCAACATTTTGGCAAAGATTGTCAACATTTTGGCATAAGCATCAGACATGTGAGACAGAAATTACCTCATCCACCAGGCGTGGTATAAAGATTGTCAACATTTTGGCATAAGCATCAGAAACTGCTGATGTGTTTGCATTTCCCGTGTTTTGACCACAAGCAGCAGAGGCCTCAAGCCACACTTGCTGGATATCTTGATGCTTCAGTGCTAGCACGGAGCTCATTTGCAAACTCTCGGGCCTATATATCATCAAGAAAGCACAATATTAAACCATAAACTCCATTTATCAGATCTATAGAACTGGAACTTTATATAAAAATATGCAAGGACTGTAGAAAAAAACTGAGAGAACAGTGAAAACCATACAAGCAATAAATTAACATCAATGATCTACTGGCCTCTCTTTGAAGAAGCAAGTTCAGAGAACTACAATACGCTTTCCTTAGTGAAATTAAGCAGTTTTTATCAAGACTCTGTGGCAGAAAATGAGGCAGAATGAGCAATGAGCTGATATATATACATAGGAGGTACAAATTAATAAAATTATAGCAGCATAAAGTCATATAGAAACCCCTAAGCCAACTGAATGCATCTGTCCTATAGTGCACTATTAAAATTCATACATTAAAGAAACAACATTGGAGAAACAAGGTTAAGAACCTAGCAAAAAGCATATTAAAGAGTTTTAAGGTTGAATTGTCTCTTATGCCATTCAAAACAATTAGATACCCAACCCATATTGGAAATCACGGTCCGCTCAATCTCAACTCAAATGAAACCAGCTTTATAATATTAAACCGGTTATTGTTGCACAAGTTTTACAGAAACAATGTCCATGAGGGTTAACAATGACTTAATAAAGAGGGAGTATAGCTATGAAGAAGACTATTTTCGCACGAGGTTTAAGATCTTATGATATGAGATTCAAAACTTCCTACAGGAAGCACGCTTGAAAAATGAAGAATACGCATAGCCAAAGTCATATTGGATTGAAAGGGAAAAGGAAAATAAAAAAGACATTTAGTCAACACAATTATTTGGGTTTACATCTGGGATACTGATTCATAAATGTTCCTGATGCTGCTGAAACAAAGTGCAAAGTCAACACTCACAAGTCACAACCCCTTTCATTTAAGTAAATATAATCACCCACTAAAACTATTGTAACTCCATCTAACTCCATATTTCAGTCAGAAGACTGCCAAACATGGAATTTAGTCTATTTAGAAATCAAAATGTAGTAGAAGCTTATAGGTTATAAATCATAAGAAGCACAACATTGTCCATTTAGAAGAATTATATAGTGAGTGAGTGAGTGAGTGAGTGAGTGAGTGAGTGAGATAAAGTGACAGAGAGAATTGCTCACATACCTTAGCCCAAAGAGCCATTTCCACGACATCTATCCCAACAACTTTTAGTACTCGAAGGAAAGCCTTAGTCCGCTTGTCCTTCTCTTTCACTGCAGGAAGTAAATTGCTTGACACCCCACATATTCAATAAGTTGGAGAAACGATCATGAAAGATAGAACATACCCGACAACCAAAACAGTGAAGAAAGGTGAGAAGATCTGGACGAAAATTAAGAGAAGCAAGATCAAATCGGGAAATACTCACAGCTAACAGCAAGAGATAGCAACATATGCAGTTAGACTAATAGATCAGCTCACCACTAATAAATGTGATAACAGTTCAAGAGACAACGGCTAAAAATTTGTTTTGTGGCATCATTATTTTTAACAACCATATATGCTTCAACATACTGCTTCCAAAACTTCGCCTGTATCAAAAGGCAACATATTGAGAAGCAGAAAAAAGGCAATACCTCCACTGCATTTTCTTGAAGCAAGGTCTGAAATAGTAAAATTGGGATACATCTTTTCACAAAAGACCAAATAAATGGCTGCAAGAAAATAAGACCACTGATTATCCCACACTATACACAGAAGAGAGGTCTAGATGCAACAATGTTTCAATGGAGCTTGAATTTTAACCAATTGATCTCGCATTTAAGATTGTTTAGCAAGCATAACCCTAATAGTCATTAGAACGTCAGGAGCAGTTATCGAATTCAAAAAGAGTGCTTACAACTGTAGGGTATGCGACCAAAAGTTGCTCATATATTGGGATCGCTTCAGCAATTGGCAAATGCTACAGACGATGGACACATTCGAAAATCGTCATCCTCGAGAACTAGGTTATATAAAAGAAAACATAAGACTAAATTAGGGCTAAAATCGTCTTCAAGTTCTGAACATTACCAAAGCGTCATTAGCTAAATTCTCAGCATCTTCAACATTGTATTTACTATCTGCCATGATGATGCTCCTGGACCAACAGAATTCAGAGGGAAAGGCAAATAAAAAAAAAATTAAAATTATGGTTCATATATAGAGCAACCGCTGTGTACAAAGTTTAGCTTGGAAATTGGTACTACCCACTGGAGTAGAACAAGCAGCGACACATCGGCGGCGAAGTATCCAGAAGTGAGCGGGTGGTCGGCGGGCGAGGCAGATTGGCTGGTAGGAACGGAATTCCTTCGGAGACGAAGGGGGTTTAGGGTTCCAACATGGGGGGAGGACTGAGGAGCGATCAACCTTCCTTCAGAAGTCCGAAGATTGGGCCATGGTTAACCGACAACCCGAAACGTACAATATAGTAGACCGACAAGAAAATAGCGAACCGGGTTTTCCTTTTATTGAACTATTTTGCAATTTTTTTCAAGATATAAGTGAGTGTTTGGTAAAAAAATATTAAGAGTCCGTTCGGTTCTTTATTTATTTTTACTCATTTAAACTTATTGTACTCTCGTGTCCTTATATTTATCAAATAAGTACTGCAATGGCTGTTCGGCTTCTTCCTCCTCTATCATGTTTATACATACTCCTGCTTTCTCCATTGTACTCCAATCTGCTCAAAAATGGATGGAAAAAAAAGATGGCCTCCAATGCTTCTTCTACTTATCTTGTATTTTTGGTTCGATATTGCCCCCGAGTTCCCCCGACTATCGACTCTCCTCAGTGCCCCCGACTCTCCTCACTGCCTCCTCGATTTTGCAGGTATGTTCTCGTCCATTTCTGCCTCTTCCCTTCTCATATGTGAAACATTGTAACATCAGAGTAATTGGGATCCATTACGGGGTTTAGGGTATCTCCCAGATCTATGTTCTTTCAATCTCCCTTCTCATCTATGCTAATGTTCTTTGAATCTCCCAGAGTAATTAGGTTTACTACCCCGACTCATCACTGCTCTCCTTCGACTCATCACTGCTTCCCCATCCAACGAAACACCAGTAGAAAGAAGGGGTACGTGTTCTTCGACTTTTCTTCATCTCTTCCAGATGGTTCTTCGACTTTTCTTTCTTTCAAAAATCGTTTGACCCAAATCTTCAGATTTGGGGTTTTTTGAATGGTTTCCATAAGCGCTCTTTCTTTCTCGCTCCTCATTTTTCTTTCAATTTCCAGATCTGCTGTATTAGGGTTTTCAGATTTGTCGATCCAACGAAACAATAGAAGAAGGTACGTAAATTGGTGTTGGGCAGCTATTGAGGGCAGGGTTATGCTGAAAAAGGAGAGAGCAAGGAGTGAAAATGGCTTGGTATGGGTTAAGAAAAGAGAAGGTTCATAGATTGGTGTTGTTCCAATGGTGGAAGTGTGTAATCAAACTGATGTTGTGTGAAATTATGAAGGTGTTTTCTCTACAAAAAGCTCTAATTAGTATAATTAGTTTCCCTCATTAGAAATCTATTGGTATTATAGTGTGATTCTTGTATGCTTGAATGCTTTCTTTTAAATTGAATTTTGTGTGAATCATTTACTAGCCATTGAGATTATAAATACAAAACTTAGATGCATATTAATTTGGATAATTTCTTTCTTTGGTTGCCAATTGTCATATAGCTTTGGAGTTGCTAGCCACCAAGCAGAGTGGCAGACATTAATGCACTATTGATTTGTTACTATTGATGGAGCTTTGGTGTTAATGACTTAGGCCTTAGTATATGAATAGAGTTCTATTTCACTATAGTCCTTCTTACTTGTTCAATGTCTGAATACTAGAATTGAGAGAGGCTATATTGTTGAATAGGAAATATAATTATATAGTAGACATATTGAAATCTGGCAAGGACTTATAAATGGTACAATGTATGTGGCTCTTGCTCAAAATCATATATCTATATGCCATAATAAGAAGATGAATATATAAAGAGGGAAGAGAGATTGATATATGTAAAATTCAACCCTGTTTAATTTGTGTCTTTTTGTTGTTTGAAATGTTGTAGTATGGTTCAGAGATGGTGGCTGCACTTTGGATAACAGAGCTATGTACAACTTTCTTGCATTTGAGGGAGCTTCTCAAGGAGCTTGGTTACAGTGTCACTGGCCTCAATTTGGCAGCTATGTAAATATTTTTACCTAATTAATGTATGTATATAATCTCAAGAATAAACATTCATCATATAAGTTGATCACATATTCATGAATCCTTACCAATGATTCTACCTATAAGTTTATCATGTTAAGTATTGATCCATTGCATATTAATGCATTTGAAAGAACCCAACACCAAGGTACTATTTGTTTTTAGGTAGCATTTGGAGTCACCTTCTCTATGGCGAGGATGGTGGGTGGACCATATCTCACATATGTCACACTATCTACTAACAACCCTCTTTCTTATAAAGGTAAACAATACAATTTCTAGTTGATCTAATTAAGTTTACAACCCCTTGTTTCGCCGAAGCACTAATCAATTGTGTGTTTGTTTTGTGTTTGTGATCCAGGCAATGAGATTAGCTAGGTTTGCAGCTTGTATGCACATTCTGGTTCTATAAGATTGTAAGAATGGTCCAATACAAACTCACTAAGCTAGCTTCTATAGTGAAAAACCATATAAAATCTCAAGCATAGATTATACCGATGCTAGTTGGGATATATATATATATATATATATATATTATGTATACAAGATTGCAAACAACACTCAATATTCTATTGTATTCTTGTGTGTACATTGGTGGATAAAATCATGATTACCTCCATTAGTTCATCAATCAATCATTTTACGTTTTCTAGCAACTCCTAATTAAGAAACTCGAATATTTATAACAAGAGCCACATACTTGAGTTTGAATCTGGCAAGAACTTATAAAATGGTACAACTCGAATATTAGCATAAAAAAAAATCATATATCTATATGCCACAAAGCACAATGGTCACAAAAAGAAAACCCTCTAACTATTGAATATGTTATGACTTATGAATAATTGAACAACAGTATCAACTACATCGGGCTAGAGAAGAAACAATGCCTTTGATTAATAATCAGTCCACAACCTGCCCGGAAGATGGTCACAAAAAGAAACAATTATGATTCAAATGCACTATACACCACAAGTACAAGCAAGTTCATGATCAATGAGCTTTGTATAGGTTAAAAAACAAGTGCAAGTAGATACTAATTTATAAACAATCACCCATCATTTTTTTTAATGGTTTAAATTTGGATTTAAGTGGGGAGAATTTACAAACTGAATAAGAGTCAAGTCACTCAGCTATACATCATCAACCAATCCCCTAGACAAAATGCTTTATGGCTCTATCGACCAATCCCCTAAACAAAATGCTCTATGCCTAAGAGCTGGATATGAACATGTTCTAAAGAGCTCATCTCTGAATTTGAAGTGCGTCGAACCATGATCTGGTGCTGGTGGCATTCCTATCCTTGGCATTCCAGCGAGACAAATTGTAAAGTTTGGTCATAGCAATGATCTCAAAAGCACATCATCTGCCTTCAAAGTTCTGCTCTCCTAACATTTCCATGTGAAGTATATGAAGTTGGTGAGTGCAGCACAAGTTGCCTGGAAGATGAAGATATGCTTCCTCTTGGTGTCTCCCATCCAAGTAAAGCCAATCAAGGAGGTT
This sequence comes from Rheum nobile, assembly GCA_027886185.1. Taxonomy (NCBI): domain Eukaryota; kingdom Viridiplantae; phylum Streptophyta; class Magnoliopsida; order Caryophyllales; family Polygonaceae; genus Rheum; species Rheum nobile. The sequence continues at coordinate 1,696,843 of WOAB01000065.1, forward strand.
TCCAAGACAATAGGGGATATAAGCCATTTTAAGATCAAGTGATGGACCTTCTTTGTGAACTCACAATCTCCCATCATTGCAGTGAGCCAAAAACTATGCATTGAACAAAATTTTGATACTTCCGACAGTTTACATCTGAAAAGTAAAATAAAGTTATTATCATTATACAAATAAAAGATACATTGAAATCTTGCCAACACTTGCTAGCTCAACTAGTAAAAGTAACACAAGCACTATATGATTACTCAGCTAGAACAATAACATTCAGCTAAAACAATGACATTTCCTAATTATGTTTGCTGAAAGTAACCATTAAGGAGAATCTTAGTACGTCCATATGTTAGTATGATATGATTATTCAATCGAATACAACTAATCCATGTCTTAATATTCAGATACTCAATTTTAAAGGATAAAAAGTACGCAGCTCAAGACCAAAGGAAATTTTTTTTACAAGAAGACTTGCTTGGATAAAGTGTTTTCAGTTTTTACCCTCTTACTTGGTTGAATTTTCTGTTGTTTTATTATCTATTTTACATTGGGAATTTAGTTATTTACTGCTATAAACTTACCCATGAATCCAATTGAATTAAAAGGTCCAACAGACAAGTATTATACACAATTTGTGAATGTTTTTTTTTTGTAATTTGATCAACTAGAGAAAAAAAATAAAATTGTAAAGTTGTAGAGAGAGAGCCCAATAATTTAGTGACAAGTCAATGACAGATGCAATGTCCTCTACCTAATTCTACTTACAAATTGCTTCTTTTGCCAAGTGAAGATGGTGAGAGCGATACTGGAAGTTGGACTTCCATCAAAATCATTGGTTTCTTAGAGCATCTTCAACCCTGATATTAGGAGTATCATTCATTTAAAAATAAAAATAAAGTAAAATAAAGTGTCAGAAAATTGTGAGAATCAAAAATATAATTAGATGGGAGTCTCATACAGTTGATATCCATACTGACAAGTATCACTGTACATTTCTTCTAACTCAATGACATGTGTCTTTATTTGTAAGGTCAAAAATATCTTCAGCCAAAGCAAAAAAATAAAAGAAATAATTTAGATGTATATATATATATATACAGATTCCAGCCTGGGCAACCAAGCCCAAGCCCCCCTCCTCTGCCTTCGATGCTCCCTACGCCGTCGCCCCCAAGCCAACCTCCCCCGCCGCCAAGCTGCCACCACACGGCAACGACGCCCGACTAATGCTCTACCGCCCCCAGCGCGCCTCCTCTCCCCACCGGCGCCGCCGCGGGTTCTGCTGCTCCTGCCTCCTTTTCACCGCCCTCTTCCTCGTCATCCTCCTCCTCCTCACCGCCATCACAGCCGCCGTCCTCTATGCCATCTACCGCCCCGACCGCCCGACCTTCTCTCTCTCCTCCCTCCACGTCGCCGCCCTCCTCTCTACTCGCAACCCTAACTCCAAGATCGCCTCCAGCCTCTCCGTCTTCTCCTCCAGCCTCTCTGTCTTCTCCTCCGACCTTCTCCCTCTCCTCCCTGCCAATTTTGATTAAATTTGTTTGAATTAGTCTTGGTTTTTGTTGCTTTAACACAAATTAAAGTAGAATTTGGTGAGTATAATGCGAATTTTGGACGAATATGACAAAATTTGATGCAAATTTGAATAGATCAAAATTGCTGAACTTGTTATGGGAGATTGGGTTATTTTTCTTGCTGTTGAAATTAGTATTGATTTAGTTGATTTTATGCAGATTTGGATTTGGTTTTAATTAGGTCAAATTTGCTTAATTTGTAATTGGGATTAATTTGGTTATAGTTTGTATATATTGATTCCGAAGTTGCAAATTCTCCAAACTTTGGGAGATTTGGAAAAAAATTGTCCTACAGTGATATTATCAGTTTAACATGTAGTTGGACTTTGTTGGCTAACATTGCTATTCTACTGCTCAACCTGTGCCTATTTTTGATTGTATATTAGTTAAATGGAATTCATTACAATGGTGGTGTTTAATTAATATATAGTATATTAGTGTATATATGATTTTTGATATTATCTAATGATATAAAAGAAAGTTATGATATTTTAAAGGATATCACCATTGTGAAATAAAAGTAGCATAAAGTGATGTGGAAGAGAGAGAAATGAAAAAAATATGTTATGATACTCAAAATGAATATCACCATTGAGGATGCTCTTAGGTAGCCTGCACTTTCTTTTGTTCATTCTAAAAGTCACCAAACTTTTTTTTCCTTTTGACTGAATAATGTATTGTTCTTCCCCTAATTTTTGTGTTGAGTCTGCAGAGACGGGTTACATATGTCTCGCCAAGGTAACAAAGTTGTTTTCCATTCAGGTTTTCTTCATTTTATTCCTATTTCTTCCTACTTTGCTGAATGACGTACTAGCATATATGATTTCAGTTTTTAGGTTCGAAAATTAAAGTTTTTAGGGTTCGAAAATCTACCATTTCAGGAGTTGAGCTACGTGATGATGATGTTGCTCGGACCTGATTGTGCAACCACCTCAAATACGGGGGACCAACGATTTAGCTCCAACGTCGCCGCCTTGCCTGATGCAGCCCAATGGAAGGAAGAGAGGAGAAGCAATCGGGTGGGTGTGTTTCTCTGTTGTTGAGAGTCGTGTGGGAGGAAGACAAGAGATAGATTCCAGGTTTAACATATCACGTGGAAATCACGTGATCTCAGGTTTTGGATGTCACGTGAAAATCACGTGTAATTTAACCCAAAAATGAAGTTTGCCCATTTTAGTAATTTTGCTATTTTCATTTTTACATTTCAGTACCAATAAGTATTATTTATCGAACACGCCAATACAAAATTAAGCATCTGAATCAGCATTTCAGTTAAGTACAAAATTCAGCACCAGCACTAGCATAAACATAAGTATCAACATCGTGTTACCGAACATACCCTAATTGTAGTTTAACAAAATTGTAATAGTAGTGTAGTTTAAATTATTAATATTTTTTTAATGTAATTATTTATAAATTAACAAGTTGTTTTTGCTTTTCACTCATTTTTGTTTGTAATAGGGATTGTCAATTATAATTTTTAAATAATTAAGTTAGGGAATTCGACTTCAGTTAATCATTTAGCTTGTGCTTTGATTTGAGTTACATATTCGGCTTCATCTCCTATTTTAACTATATATATCAAACGGAACCTTACTTGATGTGAGTGTGATATAGCTTTTCTTTAATTTTCAAAAAAATATTACAATGGTCACAAAAATATATATGTGAAAATATATTGTTAAGAAATGTTTTTCGTGTAATAAAACAATGTGCATGGAAATTAGAGTTAAAACTACACTAAAAATGAACAAAAGTTATTTTAACTTTCTTTGACATAGGTTAGATAATAGATTGTAAATGATTCATATAATAGGAACTTTCATAAGTAATAAATGAAGTTGTACCAATAAAGAAACATGATGAATAAACTAAGTTGCTAAGTAGTTCATGCCACAATGTGACATTGTCGTGTATGTCATATATTGCGATATTATGAGGTATCTGTATAGTGTAAATATAGAGATATTTTAATGAGAAAAGATACCATGAGAATAATAATCAAATTACATTTTTTTCACTAATCACTTTCTTTTTCCCTAACCTCTTCTCCTTCACGTTTTTCATCTCTTTGACTCTTTCCCTTCTCAAATTCTACATCGAATGTCAAAATCCAACAAGGTCATGACATACATGCATAAACTAAGTTGGCATGTACTCATTCATTTTACTTTGTTGAGTTAATCGATCCGAAGTAATACATTATTGGTTGATACTAAAATTTAAGGTTTCTGTTCCATTATGATGTAGTCGGCAACTGATGTCCTCAGTCTATTCTTGGCAAGTTCCTTTCTATTATTTGTTTCAGATACCATTCTTTTTTCTTTGTGTGAGTATGAGGCGTTCAATTTGTTATTTTGATTAGAGTTTGAAGATCATATATTAATACACACTCTTTTCTGTTAAATAAAATAGCACTCAATACCCTCATTTACTAATGTCTTTGTATTTTTAATCTATCCCTTTTGTTTTTTGCAAAACTACCTCATTGACTTTTTTTTCTTTGTTTTTTTGTAAAAATACCCCAAATAAAAAGATAAATTAAAATCTGAATTTTCTTTTTAAAAAAATAAAAATAAATATGATATGACAATAAAATAATAATAAAAATTTAATTTAAAAAAAATTAAACTTAAATAAAATTTGATTAAAATTTCAAAAGATAAAAATTTTACTTTTAAAATTTTTGATTTTCTCTTTCAAATTTCTTTAGAAACCCTAAAATCTTTAGAACCCTAGAATCTCCATTTCTCTTTCAAATTTCCTGATTTCTCTTGCAAACCATGGCCTGGAGGTTAGCTCGATCTAGAGATGACGCCGCGAGTCCAGGAGGGGGAGGAAGAAGAAGATGGAATTGTCTGCTCCACGCCGCGCCGTGCCGTCCGGGAGGCCGTCGACCGAGCCCTAGCTGTGTCAGCGAAGGGGAGAACGAGATGGAGCAGGAGACCACGAGGAACCCTAGAATCTCCATTTCTCTTTCAAATTTCCTGATTTCTCTTGCAAACCACAACCTGGAGGTTAGCTCGACTTGGAGATGGCGTCGCGAGTCCAGGAGGGGGAGGAAGAAGAAGATGGAATTGTCTGCTCCACGCCGCGCCGTCCAGGAGGCCGCCGATCGAGCCCTAGCCGTGTCGGCGAAGGGGAGAACGAGATGGAGCAGGAGACCACGGGGAACCCTAGAATCTCCATTTCTCTTTCAAATTTCATGATTTCTCTTGCAAACCACAACCTGGAGGTTAGCTCGATCTGGAGATGGAGCCGAGTCCAGGAGGGGGAGGAAGAAGAAGATGTAATTGTCTGCTCCGCGCCGTCCGGGAGGCCACCGACCGAGCCCTAGCCGTGGCGGCGAAGGGGAGAACGAGGTGGAGCAGGAGACCACGAGGAGCAGCGACGTCGACCGCTAGCCGCCCACCGGCGAGGAAAACGAGATTGGGCATATTGAGGCTCAAGGCGAAGAACATAGTTGCTCTAGAGATGCAGGTTCACATCATGACGAATCTCACCAACTTGTTCACCAGGTCAAGCTCCGGCGCCGGATCAAGCTCGTTAGTCCCTGCTGCTGTTGTTCACTCTCCGGGGAACTATAAATAATTCTAAAATTTTCAAATTGGTTCTGTTCTTTCATTTTCTAATTGGTTCGGTACTATAAATAATTCTTTCATTTTCGTAGCATTAATATGTGATTGTCATCTTCGTCTATTGCTGAAATTTTCAAGTAGAATTTTTCATGTGAATTGCTCCTTCTTCAATTGGTTTTCGTTTTGCTGAATTGTCAATTTTCCTGGTAAATCCTTCAAATTGAACTGTTTCAGTACATTGAAAGATGGAGTTCTTGTTCTGTTATCCATGGGTCATGGAAATGCAACCAATTTCTGTCAAAAATAAGTGAAAGCAAGTTTATCAATACTTAAGTTTTGAATTAACTCTATGAACTTGGGGTTTTCCTGAGCTTTATAATTTCTTTTCATAGATATCCAATAATTTGGAGTTGAATAGGATGTGTACTGGATTGGTGCAGGTTTAATAATGGATGATGAACACATTAAGAGAGGAAAGCGAAAGTGAAAGCGAAAGGACAAGTTGAGAAGTGTCAGGTGGTGATCGAAAGCGGAACTGCAAGCAGTGGGAATGGTTTTTTCTTTCAAGTATACGGCCAGGCTAAACTACAAAGTTGACAAGACCAATCAGTGAGTATGACAGGATTGGTGACAAATGAAAGAAAAATGTGCGAAAACGAATATGCGTATATTTTTCTTGGCTGCTTTGTTTTTGTGCCTGCTTTGTCTCTGACAATATCCTGCTTTGTCTTTGCCAAATGAAAGAAAAATGTGTCTGCTTTGTTTTTGTTGTATTTTTCCCTACAGAGTTGAGCCAAGATGAGGCTGAAGATGTGCAATTTAAGCTGGTATACACCGACTATTTCATGATCTTGACACCATTTTCGAAGATGATTACCACAATCCGTGTATACCTGTTAGTTTTCTGCTCAGAAAAATCTTTCATTCATAATATACTATTACTGTTAGAGTGTGTCATTCTTGCCAAGTGTCTGTTGCCAGAATTGATGTTGTCTGTTGCCAGAATTGATGTTGTTGCCAGAATTGATGTTGTTGCCAGAATTATCTGTTAGAGTGTGTCATTCTTGCCAAGTGTCTGCGCAGCATTTCATATACATTGAAAACCATTACTTCATCAGATCTTTGTATGCATGGCCATCATATAAAATGCATAACCAATCCTACAGAGTTGACAAGACTAATCAGTGAGTATGACAGGATTGGTGACAAATGAAAGAAAAATGTGCGAAAACGAATATGTGTATATTTTTCTTGGCTGCTTTGTTTTTGTGCCTGCTTTGTCTCTGACAACTTTGTTTTTTTTTTCCTGCATTTCCCTCTTTTGAATGATCACAAGGGAACTAAATGTTAAAAGTGGCATGCTTGGAATCAGAAATGAGGTGGGTCTAACACTTGACAGAGATGAGGTGGGTCTATTTGCAAAAATCAAAAGGGGTAGGGTAAAATCGCAAATGCATTAGTAAAAGAGGGTATTGGTTATTTTACACTTTGTTCATTTGAGGGTTGGGTCTTGTTTTTCTTGTATTAAACTAATTCCAGATGCTCCTTTTTGTAGTATTCTTCCATGATATGTGCTTTAAAAGCTAAAAAAAATTAACCTTCTTTTGTTTGTATTTTTTGTGATTAACATATCTCTGCTCTTGATATAGTAGTCCATGGTAATGTTACTTCTACATTATATTCTAGGTGTTTGGTGTGCATGTTGTATTGTGGTCAATGGATTTATCATAGCAAAATGAAACCATGTGCAGATTTTCCTTCAAAAGGTTGGACTTGTGAGATCAAACCATATACTTGCAAGGTATTAATTCTCTGAAAGATCTGCTCTTGAATGTTTTGTCAGACTAGGCTTGTCTGCCAAAGGAAACTGTATTTTTTCTTGCTGAAATTCAAAACCAAAATATCATTTCCTTAGATATTAATTTTGAATGAGTAGCAGTAAGAGCGGAGCTTCTCTACTCTTGCATTCGACAATCCATACCCCTTGTCATATATGCTCATAGTTTTGGGTTTATTCAGTCAACAAAAAGAACAGGGAGGTTGGACCTCAAACCTTAACCATAGAAAATTTCAGTGAATTAGAACAATTTCATTAATGAAGTAATTAAGCATATAGAACTATCCAGTCATATAATGAGAACTATCCTGTCACCATTCATGAACCTTGCATTTAACTTCAAAACAACTTTTCAGATACTTCTGTCAGATACAAGTGTATATGCCATATGATCTTTTTATTAGTATTCTACAATGGCAGCTGTGAAGTGTTTTGATTTGTGTTATGAGTTCACTTAAGTGTTGAAATAGTCGGTGCCGATGTCTAATGGAAACTCAAAATGCAGGTTGGAGTAGACATTGTGAAGAGAGCGTTGAGCTACCCGCTAAAGCTGATTGCCAAGATTGCTAATGCTAATGAAAGTGTGGTCAGTGAGAAGGTATTCAAACCGTGCGACTAAGGCAAGTTCAATGCTGCCTTATTTCCTTAGCACTCCAGTGTCTTTCAATGTTGTATAGGCACTTTAGTTGCAAAGAGAATTATCTTGTTTTGCTTCAATGTTGAAATGACTCATTAATGAAGTAATTAAATATATAGAATTATCCTATCATATATTGAGAACTATCCTGTCACCAATATTCATCAGTTAAAAATAATTACAAACTTGAAACATATGAACCCGTCAGGATATATATGGAACCATGACAGAATTGTGTTAAATTCTATGAATGCACGAAAACGAATATGCGAATTATCATTAACGGAAAAAAATTCTATGTATGCTCATGATTATGCTGATGTTATCTGCTGCAGGGGTGGGTGTCATCATCTAGGATTGTTGTTGATGATAATCTGGCTGAAAGGAAAGGAAGAAAAAGGAACAGGCGACAAAAAAATTGTTTGTAAAAATCCAACTGTTCAATTTTTTGTAGTGTTGACGACACGTATCTGGCTTGGAATATAATCATTTTATATGGGTAAACGCAATTGCTTATAGTGCCTAAGGGTAATGTTGCCACTTACCATACTTTTGACAGCTGAATGAGCCAACAAGACCACTTGAGTCAGTTAGAAGAAGACCTGAAGGATAAGATCAAGAAAATGAGCTCATTTGAGTTGGGTCATCTTGACTGGTCTCCTGTACAACTGATGTTTGCATAGTTTAATGATGCCTTATTGATTAATCTCTCACTCTAGTGTCTTTTAATGTTGTATAGGTGACAGAATATTATGCAGAGTATAATGTTGCCTTATTTCTCTAGTACTCTAGTGTCTTTAATGTTGTATAGGCACTTTAGTTGCAAAGAGAATTATTTTGTTTTGCTTCAATGTTGTAATCACTCATTAATGAAGTAATTAAATGTATAGAATTATCCTGTCATATATTAAAACTATCCTATCAGCAATACTCATCCTCTAAAATAATTACAAACTTGAAACATAATATTTTAGTGAATTAAAAAAAAAATCAGTGACAATAACTTGTTTTACTTATGTCGATAGAAAAATTATCACTTGGTGACAAGAGATGTAAGGTTTCAAATAATATTACCCTAGTTAACAGGATAATTTTTAGTTTATGACAGAGGCTTTAAGGTTGAAAGTTCTAGTTATAGCGTTTGTGACTTTTCGTCAACACATTTCCTGCTTTCTATTTTATTTAAAATAATTTTCAAATGTAATACCAAAATTTCAAAGAGGAATTTTAAGATTGTAAAGGTTTAAGTAATTCAGTCGCGAAGTATTGTGATAAACTGCAATGGTCAAGTGTATATAAACTAGATGTACAATGTTCAAGCTACATTGATTTAGAGGAATAAGAATGTTGTATACCAAATAAAAATGTCACAATGTTCAAGCTACACTGATTTTTTGTCACATGGTACAATTGCACGAATTATCTTTGGACGAATAATTCATGTCACTGGTCTTTATATTTTTGTCACATTGTATATTTGTATTGTGGGAATGAACAATTACAATGTCAGAGAAGTTTATATTTTTCATACTATCAACCTTATATTCTTGTCATTCATAAGAAATTTTATTGTCGCCTTTAATGAAATAAATGTCACCATTGAAATTCATTCTACCTATAAACAACATATGTCAAAAGACTCAAATCTAAACATGAAATATTAATCAAATTTAATTATCAAAGAACTTGATACATATTCTTATGCAGGAGATGTGTCTATCTAATATTTAGTATTTTATTTAATACTTTAGTGTAGTGACTATCTAATGTCACGTAATATTTAGTACTTTATGATAATATGTGTAATATCTATTACTTTATGAAGCATGTTATGTATTTTCGTTTTATATAATATACATATATAGTGAACTAAGTTAATCATTGTGCTCAACTATCTGAACATAACATGACATGTAGACAATATAAAAAATATATAACCCGACAAAATAATAGCATGAATCTACAAGTTTTGGTGTGGTTCTTCAAACCTTCCTTAGTTTCTTTTACAAGTTTTGTTGGAATGAACAATTACAATATCAGAGAAGTTTATATTTTTCATATTATCAACCTTAAATTCTTGTCATCCATTAGAAATTTTATTGTCGATTTTAACGAAATAAATATCATCAATGAAATTCATATTACCTATAAACAACATATGTCAAAAGACTCAAATCTAAGCATGAACTATTGCAAATTAATTATCAAAGAACTTATGTATTATATCAGCATATAAGTGATAAGGTTTTGTTTTGCAAAATGTATAATACCTATAAACAACATATGGTAGTTAAGTTACAGTTAAATGTCACCAAGCATACGTGACAGGCTTACCTACATGACATGACAGAAGTGCCATTTCAAACTCGATCAACAAAGATGTTAAGGTCCAATTAAATGGCAGATATGTGCGTGCAAGTTAAATGACAGTTAAATGAAAGTTACATGGCAGTTAAATGAAAGTTACATGGTAGTTAGACAATTAAAAGGCAGTTAGGCAGTTGTGTAAAAAAATGGAAGGGACATTGACTTTATAATATACATATTATAAAGTATCATGTCAAGATGAGTGTAAGAAGAACGTGGGATGTCTGCTAAAGTACTGAAATAGGGAATTCTCTTATATTTACAAAGATAAGTACATCTCTGACATGATATTACTTTTGAACCTAATTAAAGACGACAGGACATGTTAGTGATTATGACAGGAGGTTATCTATTCTCTTCTTCTTCATACATGACCTTATACTTTCAAAATTCAAGTCATAAATTTATTTAATGTGTGTACTTATATATTTACTTGAATACAACTAGAAAGAATATCAATGATAATGTTTTTTACTAGACATGATAATTCATAATGTATGACATGATAATTCTCTCTACTTAGTTCCTTTATTAACATCAACTAATAATATGATGCTAAATCATATGTTTTGAACCTATTTTAAATTTCAAAATAACATGTGAAGTGGTATCTTCTCTTGTCTTGGGCTAGTAATTAATAATCTCGAAAGGAGGAAAAGGAGAAAGAAAAAGAAGAAAAGTTGTGTGGTGTATTAACGACAGGACTAGCCTATCAGGCATTCAGGCAATGTACGGAAATACTTGACCCGCTCCTATAGTCGTATCCCAGGTTTGGACTCGGCGGCTCGCTCTCTCCGACTCTCTTTCGTCAAAACCTATCTTTCTCCTCTCTCCAGTCAAAGCGTGTGTACTCATGTTGGTCGGTAGAATTATTTCAAACCATATTGAACATGTCATGATATATATTGAATCATGACAGGATTGTGTCATATCAATTTAATCTAAACTAGTCCATATTGAACTTGTCAGGATATATATGAAATTATGACATGATAGTGTTAAATTCTATGAATGCGCGAAGACGAATATGCGAAATATCATTAATGAAGAAAATTACATCAACTACTTTCGACTAAATATCAATTCAATCAATTCCAACCACACAAATTACATTAACTACTTTGAAACCATATCGACCATGACTTGCTTCTGTCTTCGAAGAAAAGAAAGATCACAAGAAAAAGTCATAATTGCACGAATGAATAATTTTGTCACATGGTATAGTTTTATTGTTGGAATGAACAATTACAATGTCAGAGAATTTTTATTTTTGTCACATGGTACAATTGCAAGAATTATCATTGGACGGATATTTCATGTCAGTGGTGTTCATATTTTTATCACATGGTATATTTATATTGTTGGAATGAACAATTACAATGTTAGATAAGTTTATATTTCATGTCAGTGGATTTGGAATAAATATGTATGAGACTTGGGGTATGTTTGGCATGACATGGTATATTTGTTTTGTCACATGTTGTGATTTGGTGGCTCATTAGTCAACTTTAGAATTTTAACAATTGTGAACATGACAAATGGCAAGCGCCTCCACCCATTTCTATGAAGTAGTACCCCCGCATAGCGACCCTCGTATCTTGAGGACCTTGCAGAACCGTGGAGACGCCTCCGTCCTTGCCGACCTTGGTAGGACAGTGACTTTTATTTTGGAATGCATTTTAGTGTAGTGACTATCTAATGTCATGTAATATTTAGTATTTTATGATAATATGTGTAATATCTAGTACTTTATGAAGCATGTTATTTATTTTCGTTTTATGTAATATAGTACTTTATGATAATGTCGCGTAATTTCAAACCATATTAAAGAAGACAGGACATGTCAGTGAGTATGACAGGATTCGTTAAAGTAGCATGACAAGATGAGTATAAGAGGGACATGAGATATTTGTTAAAGTATTGACATAGGGGATTCTCTGATATTTACGAAGATAAGTACATCCTTGATAGGATATATAAAGAACTGTGACAAGATATTAACACTACTAGCTAACTCCTTTTTAGAGGGTGATAGAATATTAATGCATCCACCCACTTCTACGAGGGTGACATTTCTGAAAACTGGTCGCCGATGGCGAAAGGGTAAGAGACATTTGGTGGCTCATTATCCAACTTTATATTTTTAACAACTATGAACAGGACACCTCCTACTTCTTTGAAGTAGTACCCCCGCATGGTGGCCCTCGTACCTCGAGGGCCTTGCAAAACCGTGGAGACGTCACCGCCCTTGTCGCCCTTGGTAGGACAATGGATTTTATTAAAATATATATCATGACTGTATAGGTCGACGACGTGCATTTTAGTGTAGTGACTATCTAATGTCACGTAATATTTAATACTTTATGATAATATGTGTAATATCTAGTACTTTATGAAGCATGTTATGTATTTTCGTTTTATATATTATAGTACTTTATGATAATGTCGCATAATTACAGACCGTATTAAAGACGACAAGACATGTCAGTGAGTATGACATGATTGGTTATATATTTTCTTCCTATTTTAATCATTCTCTTCTTCTTCCTATGTGATATAGACTGCCAATCATGTTGGTTGGTAGGATTATATCAAACCATATTGAATCTGTCATGATATATATGGAATCATGACATGATTGTGTCATATCAATTTAACCCAAACTAGTCTATATTGAACCCGTCAGGATATATATGGAATCATGACAGGATTGTGTTAAATTCTATCAATGCGCGAAAATGAATATGCAAAATATCATTAACGAAGAAAATTACATTAACTATTTTCGTTTAAATATCAATTCAACCAATTCCAACAACACAAATTACATTAACTACTTTGAAACCATATCGACCATGACTTGCTTATGTCTTCGAAGAAAAGAAAGTTTACAAGAAAAAGTCATAAGCAAATTACATTATTTAAACTTTATTGTCATGTTACATACTAAAGTTTAGTGTTGATTTTTGCCCGTTGAAATCACTATCAGTGGAGGATATTAAAAGAACTGTGACAGGATAAGTACATCCTGTATGTAAATCTAAAACAAATTGTATGGTAAATAATTTTGGGTGGTTCACTTTGCTTTTCCTTGTTAAACTCACTTCATTGGAATGCATGCTTCATTACCCAAAATAAGCTGCAAATTACAGATATTTGAACGAAAAGTAGTATAAAAACTTGTCAAGAAAAGTCCTCTACGTTTTTGGACGATAGGTCAATACTCGACACAAGTCCTCTCCATCGCCACAACCCATCCTATGGACGGGGAAACCCTAGAGCCAGCGCAATCCTTGTTGGTGGTTTGGAAGATGGTGTAAAGGGAAAGTGCTGGAAATCTTCATGACATTTTAGGGTGGTTCACATAACCCCAGTTGTAAATGTTGATTCAATAAACACAACTTTATAGATGCGTAAGATGTTTATTTCACCAAAATCATCACAAGTAAGAAAACAGGTATCAAATGCAAAATGAAGCAATTATAAAAGATGCACACTTTTCATATATACACCAAAACAAGCAACTTATTGTGATAATCCATAAAAAATGCACACTTCATATAGATAAAAAAAAGCAACACTAGTGTTCAATTTGGAGAACGTTAGCATCATCGTCATCATGGTGGAGCCCACGAGAGCCCATGTGAGCTGAGGCATGGAGGGCCCACTCGACAAGCTTCTCGGCGTCTCAGGCTATCTTCATCTCTTCCTCCACCGCCTTCTTTATTATCTTCTCATGCTTCCTCTTCGACATCGACATCGCCTTCTTCATTATCTTCTCCTGCTTTTCTTTCTCGAATTCTTCCTCCCTGGAGAGCAACGTAGACAGCCCGACATCGGCGGAGAGACCGACCCAGATCGCATGCCCGACCCGATTCCTCCCACTGCCTTCCACTCGGGAGACGATTTCGCCTCCATCCACGAATTTGATGGGCTACTCCTCCCCGGCGGCGGTGCAGGGATGGAAGAACATGACTTTGTAACCACGGAGCTAGATCTCACAAGTTATCAACTGCACAATCTCGAATCGATCGAATTGCCCTAGGGCTTGATTGAGTTGGACCTTACCGCGAGATCTCACAATCTCGAATCTCAATCCTCGGATTGCTCAACTTCAGAGCCTCGAGAAGCTCTCCCTTCGTCAGAACCTCTTCAACGCCGACGAACCCCTTTCTGCGTTAATTTGAGTTAATTTGCAGCTTTCGGCATTGAACTCCGATTGTCGAATCTCGATCCTCTTCAACGATGCGGTGCGGGGATGGAAGAACATGATTTTGTTTTAGTTACATGAATTTGAGTTAATTTGCAGCTTGTGAATCTGAGAAATTTAGACAAGGAAATGAATTTGAGTTAATTTGGGTTTGGGTTCAAGATCAATAATTCGGTATATGAAATCTAGAAAAAGGAAAGTCCGGAATGAAATTAATTGGGTTGTATTTTAGGAGGGAAAAGTTGTGTGATTTGGAGGGAAATTGTGTACTTTTAGAGGGAAAAAACGTACACTTTTGGTGGAAAAGAATAAACAATGATTTTGTGCTTTTTGTTTCCTTTTTCTTTTCATGATTTTTTTGGTTTTTACTTAATTTCTGAATTAAAAGAAAAAAATTAATATTTTGCAAAAATACCCCAAATGGTGTATATATGCAAAAAAAAAGTCAAACTAATATTTTTACAAGTCACTAATGCGTTTGGGGTATTCTTGCAAATCGGTGTTTAATCTAACTATAAATGACATTAGGCTGAGTATATAGGACTTGAAGATCATACACTCTTAAGTGCAGAAAGTTATCCACCCATCTAAAAGTGTAACTTTTCTCTTCAAATTACATAGTTGTAGATATCAAATAACACTCTTGTCCTAAAAAGAGAAGTCTATGCCAGTGGGATTGAAATTCCATGCATAAAAAGATAAATAATATAGCTACAGGAACATTTACGAAATATTCTTTTAATGTTAGATAAAAATTATATTTAATATGAAATATATCTCAAGCCCTCAACTCTAGCCCACTTCATAAGACCTGTTCCTTTTTCGATGACACACATGTTCATTTGATCACTACTACACTACTACGTACAATTGACTTACTTAGTCCGGAATGAACAACGTACCGACAATAAATCCAAACGAGATAAGAACTCATTATTAAATCGGTAAATTAAACACACGAAAGTTGGATAATTGAACTGACACATCTTGAGTTGAACCTAGATATATATGTAAATTGACATATATAATGTTACATTACATAAAAAGTCGAATACACATGGCAGGTAGTTCATTTAGACCAAGCTCATATTACAGTATAAGATTACCCTTTGTAATTTTCGAAGGTCATTGAATTTCTTGCAAGAGGTAGTAGTTTCCTTCGTTGGTTCCAGGGAATCGAATATCAATGACCTTCTTTAATGAGGTGCTTTGAGGAGCGATTTATTAGTACTATGAATTCTGGAATGTTAATACCTATATACAATTGAAGAGTATGATATCGAAAATAATGATACAACATGTAATTATAAACAGCCACAATTCCTTGTTTGGTAGATTATAAACTGCAAGATGAATCTATTTACACCGATAAAAATAGCTTATTATTATCTTCAAGCGTAAAGAATACATGAATCCTTCCCATATTCCCCGCTCTCATATAGACCAAGTAATTGCAATAGAGAATTTATAAAAAAGAATAATCAAAAGCTACAAATGTGAGACCCCAAAACAAAACAAAAAATTGATTAATTGAAACTACCTTGCATCCAAGATAACAAATTTATTAAAACTTCTTCAACAAACCTAGAGATACTAACTTTATTAAATTTTATTTAGCCCGTGTGAACACGTTATAAGCTTGGTGAAACTATAACACATTTAATGCTATGAATAGTTAGAGAAGTTGGTTTTGCACATGTCCGATAACAACATAACGTCGACTTTGGGACACATCTATATGTTCCTAGTCCAAGCAACACCGCCACTATCTCACGCACCTCTATTCGTGTCACCGCCAATAAGTTCATAGCTGGCACCTATAAATATATTTCAATATGAGTGCAACAAGCATCCCATAATTCTTCAACCCATGCAACATGATCTATTAATATATTAACAATCGAACGAGATCTAATTATCTTCGCTGGCACTACCACACGATAACTCCAACCTTCTATGAAATTTTCTCACTAGATTTTAACTCCCGTGCAAAAACTTCAAATTCCCCGTGCGAAGCACGGGGCCGCTACATCTAGTCTTATGGATACGAGACAGATTCAACAACTTGAGTAAAAAAGTGATAAAGTCCGGTGGGTCGATAGACGAAGACGTATCAGTTCGTGTACACAAACGCGTTAAAGTCCAGTACATAAGTCTAGTGGGGTTCCATCATAAAACCAATTGGCAATAGAATGAGTAATCCACTAAGCTTATATACTAGGCCTTTTATTCACAAGTTTCCAATGTGGGGTCTTATTTCTCACACGCCCCCTCAAGTGCAACTGGTCTGGCCCAGTTGACACTTGACAACATGCCTTAAGGCCGACAACCACCCCAACCCTTCTTTCAGTCTCCTCTCGTAGGACTAGGGCCGTCCAATGATTTTAGGGAACCCTGTGTGACTGTGTCGATTAAAAAAATTTAAGCATCTAGAATTTGTTTCTTGTAATACTTTTATAATAAAATATTTTTTAAAATTTTATAATTTGGGTATTGTTTGTGTAATTTATCAATTTAAAAGCTAAATTTTAATGTTTAAAGTCCATCAATCATAATTTTAGCGGGGCTACTAGGGTTTGAACACGGGTGAGTTGACATATAACGCACTCCCCAAACCACTAGACCAAGTTTTTAATTATGTTCATTACATTTACAAGTTACATATTATTATAAGGGGCCCTTTTAAATTGGGAGCCCTGTTCAATTGGGCCGAATGGAACACCCCATTGGACGGGTCTGCATAGGACCTCGACTGGTTGCGTTGTTTCACTGATCAATCAAATTTCTTCTGAGTTCTCCAGTTGTGAAGTTTTGCTTGCTCCTGGATTTTGGTCTCCCCTTGCGCATTTTGCTGTTTCTTTTGGTACGTCCTTGCCTCCTAGGACAACGATTTTATTTTTCCTTGTCTCTCTGATGTTTCATGTGTTGGCATGTAACCTTTTCTCTTTGACTGTGTAATAATATTTGTTATTTTCAACAAAAAAGACTTATGCTTATCATCTGATCCATGTTATCTTTGTGAACGGTACCAAAATCGTCAATATGGATATAATCATTTATTACAGGGGATTAATTTTTGCACCCGTTTTTTTACGTGGCACACCCGTTTTTGGGTGCAATCAGGTTGCGCCCAAAAAACGGATAATTTTTTTTTGAAAAAAAACAATTCCTTGTTGCACCCAAGGTCTGGGTGAATTTTTTTTATTTTGAAAAATGATTTTTTAAAATCGAACCGGTTGACTTGGGCGCGTAGTTGTGCCCAAAAAGAAAAAAATTAAAAAAAAACGAAAAACAATATAAAAAATATTAAAAAAAATTGTATCTATCCTGCTATTTTATATGATTTGGAAATTCAAATACCTAGTAGATTTGTATACTTGTGTACATGGCTATATATACTATGGTTATATCATTTGATTATATCTTATAGTTATATCCAATTTGGTTATATCCTTGTAGTTATATCCAATTTGGTTATTACTATAGAATATAACCATAAGGATATAGCCAAATTAGATATAACTATAAGGATATAACCAAATTGGATATAACTATAAGATATAGTCATAGTATATAACTTAATGATATAACCATAGTATATAACTATATGATATAATATAAGATATAACCATAGTATATAACCATAAGATATAATCATAGGATATAACCATAGTATATAACTATAGAATATAATATAGGATATAACCTCAGTATATAACTATAAAATATAACCATAAGATATAATCATAGTATATAATTATAGGATATAATGATATGATATAACCAAATTAGATATAACTATAAGATATAACTGTAGTATATAACTATAAGATATAACCGTAGTATATAACTATAGGATATAGCCATATTATATAACTATAAGATATAATCATAGTATATTCAACTATTTAATTGGAGGAACACAGACTAAAAATAGAATTATTTTATGGATTAAACTCTATTTTATCGTTGTTTTCTCCTTAATCTCAAATCAAGTAATCAATGTTAGACTTTGTACTCGAATGGACGAAAACCCCAAACCCTAACCATAAACCCTAAAAAACACTAGAAACTCCAAAGGGTTGTGTGGGGATTATTTTAGGGTTTAGGATTTAGGGTCTTTATCATTGCAGTACAAAGTTTAAAATTTTCAAGTTGAAGTTGGAAAAGTAACTTATAATATCTATATATTGACTGAATATTTTGCTAAATTGTTTGGGACCTTGAAAGGTATGATGGTGGTTGGGGGAGTAATATATAACGTCATTATAGGATATAACTATAGAATGTAATATAGGATATAACTATTGAATATAACCATACGATAGAATCATAGTATGAAAACACTAAACTTTAAATCACAAATCCTAAACCCCAAAACATAACCCTAAACCCTAAAAAAACACTAGAAACCCATTGGGCACAACCTAGTTACGCCCATAGTTCTGGACGCAACCTAATTGCGCCCAAAGGGTGTGTGGGGATTGTTTTAGGGTTTAGGGTCTTTATCATAGTATATAACCATAATATATAACTATATAATATATGATATAACCATAGTATATAACTATATAATATAACCATAAGATATAATCATAATATATAACTATAGAATATAACGATATGATATAACCAAATTGGATATAAGTCATATAACTATAAGATATAATCATTGTATATAACTATAGGATATAAACATAGTATATGTAATAACCCCTAAAAGTCCTGATCTGTCATTCTGTAAAAAGGACATAGTGGGAAATTTCTATAACCTCTGTAATATATGTTATGATATTTTGAACGTATTAATATACGTTTAATGCATTCTTGGGTCTTAGAATTTTTTTAAGGGTGCTAAAAATAAATTCTAACATAAGACCGTGAGCGAAATCCATGACATGAGACTAAGGGACGCGTTTGCGGCATTTCCGCGACCGCGGAAACGCTGTTCATCGTCCCCTTTGTCTCCTTCGCATTTTGCCAGTTCGGATGCTGCCGTTTCGCCGTTGGGGATGCCGATCGGTTGGTTTCCTCGACGTTATGCTCTCCTTTTCCCTATAAAAGGAGGTCGGAGCAGCTTGGAATCTCATCCACAGCTCAATCCATCTCTCTTTCTCTCGTTTTGCATCATCGCCGAAGTTCTTGCCTTCGCCGGAGTGTCGTCGGAATTGGTGGTGTCGCCGGAGTTGTCTTGGAGGCTAGTGGTGGTGGTGGTGAGCCCTTGTTCGTAGCCAAGGTCATCGTCGTTTCGTCGGTGAGCTTCAAAGCCAAGTTCGAGTCGTCGTCGGTTGGGAGCACCGCGACCGCGGGGATGAATTCCGCGGCCGTGGCTCTGCCCAGATTTCCACGACCGCGGAAGCCCAAACCGCGACCGCGACTTGCCCTGGCAAGTGCGATCGTGGCTTGGACAACCCTGGTCACGACTTTGACTTTCGTTCCTTTCGATTCTTAACGTTCATTCGTTCGTATCGTTATTCGTTCGTATCGAATCTAATTTAGGTTTTCGTCGTGGTTGTGTTGTCGTCATAGGGATCCGTACGCAGATTCCAGTCTCCAGATACTCGGAATCCGTCAGCTACGTACGACTAGATTAAGGCATGTGGTGGTTCGCTCTTGCTTATCATTCCATATTTCCTTTAATTATCAATTACTTTTGATTGTTAATTAAATTGGAGTGAAGTGTTGTTTTCATTAGGGAACAGATTTTATAAAATGATGTGATTAAAATATGATATTATAATAGGTTGTATATATTGCTAGAAACAACGCTATTATACCTGTTATTACCGTGATAGTGTTAGTGTGGATTATTGTGTGAATTTAACTGTGTAGTTAGAACGAGTATTCGTAGGAACGCTATGTACCTTGCGAAGTCTAGTCATTTCTTTATAACTGGTATTAGGAGGATTTTGCCCTAGTACTATCTGGTCATGACTGTACCCTTACTCAGGGTAGGTGCACACAGCTGGTGCCGACAATCGGGATTAATTCTCAAGATATCTCTCGTGTCGAGACAATATACCTTAAAAGCTTTAACGTGAATATACGTTTTGTAACTAAATAAGATAAGTGCGGTTATGCACATAATTAAAGAACCTTCGGGCGAGAAGTACATATTGGAACCCGCCCGGACTTCGGTTAGAGTAAGTCCTCTTTCCAATTTGGATTCGCATTGCGCGGTGAGGTTGGTCGTGGACCCAAATGATCAAGTCATTTTTAACGCTTGTGTGAAACTATAACGTTCCCAAACACTTGTCATACTTCTCCATAAGACTCAATCTTTTGGAGTCTTCTCTTCATACGTTTCCCCTAAGACTCAATCTTTTGGAGTCTTCTCTTGTTCATACTTTTTCGTATCTTTCTGTAGAAGTATTGAGGTTCACTATCGTCATCGGCTTTCATTCGAGAAGCGATGGGTGTAACCTAATACGACTACTTAGAATCTTTTCTATTTTACCCTTGCGTAGTCTTTCATTAGACTAACCAACCTGTTTATTTCCTTTGCATGGTTGGCTGGTGTCATCCGTCTCATACGGCATATCAGGTAAACTCACTTTCCGTGAAGGCTAGTATGCGATGATGAAGGCATATGATGATTTAAAGAGTTTTCCAAGGTTGAAGATCCTAGGCATGAGATCGCTCAGATCAAGACCCTTCGTGATATTTATTTATTTTAAAGACTTCCGCTGTATTAAAACAATTCTGTATTTGATTGTATTTGGTGTTGACAGTTGTAAAACCGTGACTTTGGTTTATATAATATTTGGGATTTTTATGATATTTAATATCGTTTGTGTTATTATATGGTTGTTATAAATGATTTAGCCTTGGGTGACTCCAGATGTGAAATCTGAGGTCACTGGCGATAATACTTTGAAGGGAATATTTGGGGGTGTTACAAATTTGGTATCAGAGCCGAAAGTTTTAAAACGGGTTTGGGTTTTCAAATCGTTTTACCTAAAACAATTTTTTTTTTCTAAACCGTTTACCCGTTCGTGATGAGAAATTTGTTGGTTAAATCCAAAAGTTGAAAATGTTGAATGAAATACTTGAGTAAAAAGTGTATTTTGAAATCTCTGCCATTCAAGTCGTGCCTTCTTTCCAGTCTGATATAGTAAATTCGCTTCTATATTTAGAAAGACTAATCCTTTCTCGTCGCCTCGCAGGATATGGGCGCATTCGTATCACAACTCAGGAGTAAGAAAGAAGCCGAGGTGGTTCCGCCATCTCCAATTAGGCTTGAGTTTTCGGTTCCCCCTAGATGCGTTGAGGTCGGGGAGCCAATCTGTCCACCCGAGGTGGTGAAGACCGTACTCAAGGAGTCGGTAGTGTTGGTGTCCGACGGGGCAAGGGTTCCCGAGGTAGAGCCCGAAGCAGATCCCAGGGAGGACACGGAGGAGGAGGAGTCGGCGAAGTATCATGGAGGGTACTACGACGATGACTTCGAGGTGGAGGAGGATCCCGAGGAGGATCCAGAGGAAGACCCGGAAGAAGGGGAAGATCCAGAGGAAGAGGACCCTAAAGAGGACCTCGAGGAGTTCGGTAGATGGCCTAGAGCACCTGCTTGAGGACAGTGAGGACCCGGGAATGCAGATCATTTTCCCGAGTCCAGAGTTGCCACCTGATGAGGAGTACACGCCGTTGTCCCCTGCCGCTTGGGAGGCGCTTGGGATCTCGGGAATTAGCAGGAGGAGGTATGGGCCGCTAGATGCATCAGTGGACCCGCAACTTATCCCCACTCCGAGAAGGCCGATGGTGAGTCCTGCTTCTCAGCACATGCTCTATCAGAGCGGGATGGCTTCCATCGCGGCTCGACACCATGTGGAGATGATGACTGAACGAGCGCGTATGCGGGCAAGGCCTTGGGAATCGATGGATGCTCCGAGGGAGGTTCCGACCCAACAGGCCAGGCCTAGGCCCCGAGTGCTTGTTGAGCGCATGGAGGAGTGGACGAATGCCTTATACGATATGGAGGAGAGGACTTATGAGACATAACTCGGTCTCTCCCGTATGTTGGAGGACGTCCACGAGCTCTAGGAGAAAATCAGACAGGCGAAGCTGCTACTCAACCCCTCAGTACGAGGTGAACCGGGCGGATTTCCACCCGGGATTTCTTGAAGAATTTTGCTACCCACCGATACCAGAGGAGGGGCCGAGTGTTCCTGTGTCCAGAGAAGGACCAAGTGTACCGAGGCCTAGAGAAGAGCCATGTGCTCCGGGTCCTAGTAGGTTGAGGAGTCCGACACCGGAACCCGAGGATGGTCCACTTCTGAAGAGAAGATGTCAGAGGTCGAGTGGGTATAGGAAACTCTTCATGGCACCGTGAAGGAGGCAGTGTTGAGCCATAGTGATTTATTTTTAGTTGTTTTGTTTCGTTTTTGTTCGAATTGTAGCCTCCTAGCAATTTTGTTTTCTCGCTTAGGAGAGTTTTTTTTGTAAAAACTCATCAAGTTAGTTCAGTTCACTTCATCAATAAAAGTTTACCAGTTTGATCTATTCCGAGTCGATTCCATACGTTGTGCATTTTAATAATATGATATTAATGTTGTGAAATACTTGGAAAATTGATCGGTAAACAGATGGTGAGCACAAGGAACACTATTTGTGCTGGTGTTGGGCCAAGCAACAACCCTAGACTAAATGTGAGGAATGCCGCAAATCAAGGGGATGAGAGCGAGTCGGTCTCTCACAACAACCCCGTGGGCAGTGGCCAAGTTCCGGCTAATCCTCAAGTGGTATTCGACGTTGCGGCTATAGAAGATATTCAGGGGATCGTGACGCTTCAAAGCATGGGTTAGGATCTGTATTGATGCAAAATGGATTAAGATCTGTATTGATGCAAAATGGAAAGGTTATTGCATATGCATCTCGGCAGTTGAAGACCTATGAAGTAAACTATCCGACGCACGATCTGGAGTTAGCGGCTGTGGTGTTCGCATTGAAGATTTGGAGGCACTATCTCTATGGTGTTAGGTGCCAAGTCCTTACCGACCATAAGAGTCTCAAGTGTGTGTTCACTCAGAAGGAGTTGAATATGAGACAACGTCGCTGGTTGGAGCTACTCACAGACTACGACATCGAATTGCTATATCATACGGGCAAGGCTAACGTGGTAGCCGATGCATTAAGCCGAAAGACACCGCACGAGACCGTAGTAGCTCTACTCACTGCGCAGACCAAACTGAACCAAGGATTGTGCGAGATTGACGTCTTGTATGATCAATTCGAGGATGCCTGAGTATGTTGGAGATTCAGGCTACGCTACTTGATCAGATCAAGGAGAGGCAGGTTGATGATGTGGTCTTAGTGAAGTTAAGCAGTGAAGTGATGGATGGGAAAGCTCTCGGATTCGTGGTTCAAGATGATGGATCACTCTAGTTTCAGGACCGGATTTGTGTGCCTGACATAGATGGCCTTCGCCAGTTGGTGATGAAGGAGGCCCATTCGTCAGCTTATTCTCTACATCCAGGATCCAGTAAGATGTACAAAGACCTCAGAAAGAAATTCTGGTGGCCCAATATGAAGTGGGACATAGCAGAACTTGTGGCGAAATGCTTGACTTGTCAGAAGGTCAAGATAGAGCACCGTAGACCAGGTGGCGAGTTGCTACCTCTCCCAGTACCAGAATGGAAGTGGGAGGATATCGCTATGGACTTTGTCACGGGGTTGCCGAAGACTCAGAGTCAGAAGGATGCCATATGGGTGATCATTGACAGGCTCACGAAGAGTGCTCATTTCATGGCCATCAAGTCAACATGGGGAACCCAGAAGCTATCAGAAGTGTTCCTACACGAGATTGTCCGTTTGCATGGTACACCAAAGACCATTCCATTGGATCGTGACGGCCGATTCATGTCAAGATTCTAGAAAGAACTCCACAAGGCCATGGGAACTGAGTTGAGGTTTAGTACTGCATTTCATCCTCAGACGGATGGACAGTCTGAGAGGACCATCCAGACACTAGAAGATATGCTGAGAGCTTGCGTACTAGATCGTCCGACCAGCTGGGAAAACAGCTTAAGTCTGATTGAATTCACGTACAACAATAGCTGACATTCTACCATTAAGCTGGCTGCGATCGAGGCTTTGTACGGTCGGAAGTGCAGATCTCCAATTTGTTGGGATGAGAATGCCGACAAGATTCTGCTCGGACCGAAGTTAGTCGAAAGGACTGCCTCGGACATTGCTTTGATCAGACAGAGGATGCTGACAACTCAGAGTCGACATAAGTCTTACGCAGTTTTGAAGCGCAGGAATGTCGAGTCTGAGGTTGGTGACAAGGTATTTGTCAGGGTGTCGCCATCCAAGGGTGTGTTCAGGTTCGGCAAGCGTGGGAAGCTTAACCCTTGCTATGTGGGACCGTTTGAGATCCTTGATAGAGTAGGGTCTCTAGCGTATCGTTTAGCATTGCCGTCATCGGCACATCCAGTGCATAACGTGTTCCACGTGTCTCTGCTAAGGAAGTACGTGCCAGATGTGTCTCATGTGCTGAGTTATGAGGACATCGAGATTCAGGCAATCGTACCTACGAGGAGATACCTGTGCGTATTCTCGAACGCCACAAGAAACACTTGAGGAACAAGGTAGTACCATTGGTGCGGATTCTTTGGTCCAAGTCTGTTTTCGGCCTAGTTTCGGGGTCGAAACTTGTTTTCCGATCTGTTTAGTCATTTTTCCGATATGTTTTCGGCCTAGTTTCGGGGTAACTTGGGAAACCTGGGAGACTGAGGCTGATATACTTAGTCGTTTTTCCGATTTGTTTTCGGCCTAGTTTTGGGGTCGAAACTTGTTTTTTAAGGGGGGGGGGTAATTTAATAACCCCTAAAAGTCCCGATCTATCATTTTGTAAAAAGGACATAGTGGGCAATTTCTGTAACCTCTGTAATATCTGTTACGATCTTTTGAATGTATTAATATACGTTTAATGCATTCTTGGGTCTTAGAATATTTTTAAGGGTGCTAAAAATAAATTCTAACATAAGACCGCGAGCGAAATCCGTGACCTGAGACTAAGGGACGCGTTTGCGGCATTTCCGCGACCGCAGAAGTGTTTCCGCGACTGCGAAAACGCTGTTCATCGTCCCCTTCGTCTCCTTCGCGTTTCGCCGGTTCGGATGCCGCCGTTTCGCCGTTGGGGATGCCGATTGGTTGGTTTCCTCGACGTTATGCTCTCCTTTTCCCTATAAAAGGAGGTCGGAGCAGCTTGGAATCTCATCCACAGCTCAATCCATCTATCTTTCTCTCGTTTTGCATCGTCGCCGGAGTTCTTGCCTTCGTCGGAGTGTCGTCGGAATTGGTGGTGTCGCCGGAGTTGTCTTGGAGGCTAGTGGTGGTGGTGGTGAGCCCTCGTTCGAAGCCAAGGTCGTCATCGTTTCGTCGGTGAGCTTCGAAGCCAAGTTCGAGTCGTCGTCGGTTGGGAGCACCGCGACCGCGTGGATGAATTCCGCGGCTGTGGCTCTGCCCAGAGTTCTGCGGAAGCCCAAACCGCGACCGCGGCTTGCCTTGGCAAGCGCGATCGTGGCTTGGACAACCCCGGTCACGGCTTTGACTTTCGTTCCTTTCGATTCTTAACGTTCATTCGTTCGTATCGTTATTCATTCGTATCGAATCTAATTTAGGTTTTCGTCGTGGTTGTGTTGTCGTCGTAGGGATCCGTACACAGATTCTAGTCTCCAGATACTCGGAATCCGTCAGCTACGTTCAAGGGAATATTTGGGGGTGTTACAGTATATCTATATGATATAATATAGGATATAACCATAGGATATAACTATGGAATATAACCATAAGATATAATCATAGTATATAATTATAGGATGTAACCATAGTATATAACTATAGAATATAATCGTAGTATATGACCATAAGACATAACCAAATTGGATATAACCATAGTTATATGTGATTTTCGAATGATATAACCATAGTATATAACTATAGGATATAACGATATGATATAACCAAATTGGATATAACTATAAGATATAATCGTAGTATATAACTATAGGATATAAACATAGTATATAACTATATGATATAATATAGGATATAACCATAGTATATAACTATGGAATATAACCGTAGTATATGACTATAAGACATAACCAAATTGGATATAACCATAGTTATATGTGATTTTCGAGAATAATAATAATAAACAGTTAATAGCAAACGAATTAGTGGAGAAACATACATGAATTTTAGATGAATAAAATTATATTGAAACCTCATGATACAAACAAATTTACTGCCATGTAACCCTGATTACTTGAAAACGTATATTACTATAGTCAAATGCACACAAGTGTACAAATCTATTATGTATTTGAATTTCCAAATCATATAAAATAGCAGGATAGATATAATGGGATGAGTATGTAGTAAATTTATTTTAAATATAAAATAAATTTGTTGATTTAAATGTACTATGCCCAAGCTTTTTTTTTTGTTTTTTTGCGCCCAAGGTGAACTGGACATTTTTTTATTTTTTTATTTATAAATCGGCCATGAACCGGGTTTTTTAACAACCCGGTTCATTCACTTAGGCGCAACCTGGCTGCGCCCAAGATTAAATCTTTTTTTTAAAAAAAATTATCCACTTTTTTGGCGCAACCTGGTTGTGCCAAAAAACGGGTGCGCCACGTAAAAAAACGGGTGTGAACATTCTCCCCGTTTATTACATCTTCACCCCCATCTTGATGGCTTCGCATGATTGCATGCGATGTGTCAATCCTATCATATAGTGTAATAACCCCTATAAGTCATGATCTGTCATTTTGTAGGAAGGACATAATGGGCAATTTCTATAACCTCTGTAATCTCTGTAATGATCTTTTGAACGTATTAATATACGTTTAATATATATACTGGGTCTTAGAATGTTTGTAAGGGTACTAAAAATAAGATCTAGCTTTAGATCGCGAGTGGATCCGCGACCAAAGGCCAAAGAACGCGCTCGCGGCATTTCCGCGACCGCGGAAACGCTGTTCATCGTCACCTTCAATTCTTTCGCGTTTTCGCCGATTCGGATTTCGGCGTTTCGCCGATGGAGGAAGCTCGAGCGGTTGGCTTGCCCGACGTTGAGCCCTCCTCACCCTATAAATAGGGGTCTTCAGCCTCGGAGTTTATCATCCATAGCGCTTGATCCCTCTCTTCCTCGTGATTTTTGTGCCCTCGCCGGAGTTCTTGCTTTCGTCGGAGTTTCGCCGGAGCTTTGGTGTCACCGGAAGTGTCTTGGAGGCTGGGAAGTAGTGGTGGTCGTGGTGAGTCCTCATCCAAATTTAGAAGTGGTCATTTGCGTCATTGGTAAGCTTCGAAGCCAAGTTGGAGCCGTCGTCGGAAGGGAGATCCGCGACCGCGGGGATGAATTCCGCGACCGCGGCTCTGCCCATAATTCCGCGACAGCGGAAGTCCAAACCGCGACCGCGGCTTGCCTTAGCAAGCGCGATCGTGGCTTGGGCATTCACGGTCACGACTTATGTATTTGTTTCTTCGATTCATATCGTCTATTCGTTTCGTTTGTATCGAATCTAACTTAGGGTTCTAACTAGCAGGTTTTAGTCGTATTACCTGGTCAAAATAAATCCTAACAAACCTAAACAAGTAGCAAAGGCAAGCAAGGGTCGAATCTCACATGGAGGAGTTGTCAATCTTTATGTAAGTTCGCATGCAATGGTAACAATGGGGGGGGGGGGGGGTTGGTTGATTTATTGCAAAATAAGTAAACAAAACAAAGAAAGCAAAGATTGTAATCAAGTAGGGAAAATACTTAGTCAAACAAATATCCACCTTCAGTTTGGTTGATTGATCATTAATTATTCCTAGTCCTCAATCCTTATGAATGTCCTAATCCCTGTTCTGAAATAGTTACCAGTCGAACTCGGCCTGATAACCCTAACTATTAAACCAATCAAGGAACTATCAAGATAAATCTAACAGCATAATAAGCTCAGGAATAGATAGGCTCATGCAATACTTAACAACTCGTCAGTACTTGATATGCAATTAATTCTCTTCACAATAAACATTCACAACTCGTTCTAGTAAATCGTGGTTGCTACTTCTGAATTAGTGATGAATAATATTGATCTCAACAAGTTGACCAGAAAGAGGTAACTAACACTATAGATAATACTAATCTCAACTAGGTTGTCAGGCTAGGGAAACTAATATTAATAATGATAATCACAACAACTAATGAGTTAGATCCAACCAATACTATTCAAGATCCTAATCCTGCAGTATGAATAATATCGATAAAACTAGGTAGCTAATCTAGTGAAATCAATATAACTCAATTGGATGAAGCATAAAAGAATTAATAACATTCAAGGATAAAGGAAAGGAATAACCTCATAATCAAATTCAAACTTAGGCTTCAATTGTCGGACTAAGCAAAGGTGCTTAGTTCTTCATAACTTCAAAGGAAAAACAATGCTGAATGGAAAACTTAACGATGATGAATGTATGGGAAACTAGGTTAAATAACCTAACCCTAAAACGAAAGGGAAAAGATAACGAAAGTAGTCTAAAAGGAAATAAAATATAAAGTTCGGAATAAAATAAAAGAAAGAAAATCGAAAAGGAAAAAGAAATAAAAACTTCAGAAATTCTAGCGCCCGCTTCCCGTGTGCTTCCGCGATCGCGGAACAGATTCCGCGGTCGTGGAAATTGATTGTTTGCTCTCGACTTTTGCCAGCACAGGATTTTTCGCGGGCGCGGTGGAACTTCCGCGGTCACGGCCGTGACATTCGTTGCTCCGCGCTTCGCCTCTCGCCGCGGACGCTTCGTGGCCTTCACCCTGGTTGCGGTGGCTCGCGGCATCTCTTCTCTCCTTCCTTTGTGTGGATTCGTCCTCTACTCTTCCTCGTCTCCTCAGGTGGTCTACTCCTCGTCTTCTGGATGTCTTCAATTAGCTCCTCCAAACCACCATATCCACACTTCTTCGCTCCAACTCCATACTCCACAGTTGTGCTCTAAATCCCTACAAATGGCACCCTAAACACCGGTAATAACTCCTAAATAAGCACTACAAAGTAGAGCTGATCAAACTCCCCCATGCTTAAACCTTGCTCATCCTCGAGTAAGCTAAAAGAAATCTACTCCTTCAATTAAATCCCCAAGGTCTCACGAAGCACATAAAAATCATCTCCACCAAGAATTGCACCTAAACATTAAACTCCATGGCACCAACACAACATAACACACAACACAACACCAACCAAGCTAAAAGGAAAGCAGAGTACTTCCCCCAAGCTTATCCCGAACACCATAGAGTGAATAAAAATCTAATCCTAACCTCCATCTATCTTCTTATGCCTCCCAGAGTGACCTACCCAAATCCTCCTTATAACTCCTCTTCTTATGTCACCACGCCAGGAACAATGAGGAATCCTAAAAATCATTCTTCTTCTTTTCACTCATTTTGTCAAGGCGCCCTTTCGGGTTTTCACAAAGCCACTCATTTCATTTTTCAATAGATGGGCTCACAATATACTCACATCACTCTTGACCTCATATTACCCCAGCCTAATGCTGGTCCAAGCCACCTGCTTATTACCTAAGCCGCCCTTTCGGGTTTTCGGCTTATCCCAGGATTTCTATTTTTGCCTTTTTTTCAAATTTTGGCTTTTTCTTTATTATTTTTTTCTCCTCAATGATGTAGCAAGTATAAAACCCTCCCCCATGCTTAAACATTGCATTGTCCTCAATGTAATGAAAGACAAAGAGACTAAAGCACAGGGGAAAGGCAAAAAATAACTCACAAACGTCGTTGAGTTGGCGTGGACACGTTCGTTGTTGCTGGCGGTATAATCATATAAGCACAGGTCTCTGGTGTTGCGGCGGTCTTCAACTCATCTCTACCGTGCAACCAAAAAGATCCACTGTAATATGTAGTGGTCATGAAGGAAATCGGGGCTGCACGGCCTTCAACTCAATCAACTCCTACCATGCAACCAAAAGGAACCACTATGGTGAGAAGTGGTAAATCAAGGGAACGGGGTTGCATGGCCTTTAACGAACACAAAAATAGGCCCAGATGTAATCGTGGTGTGGGCCCTGGTGTTCCTCCTCCTCAACTGTCAATTGTAGGGCCATCATCGTTGCCAAATAATGTGTGGGGCTAATGTTTCCTCAGTGATAACATGATGCGCACCATCTCCATGGGGAACTCCAGACAGCTGGCCTTTAGTCGAACTTTTTTTTTTTTAAATTCCGTTTAAGGTTTTTTTGGATTTTTTTTGGGGCAGGGCAATAGGAGGACTTACATTGGTGTGGGCAACACCTTCTTCAATATGGTTCGGGCCTCCTCCCTGCAAGTTAGTTCGAAACAAAAACAGCAAAAACAACGAACACATAAGCAAATAAAAGCAAGGAATGGAAAGACATGGAAAGAAAGACATACCTCGGGTTGCCTCCCGGATAGCGCCTTAGTTAACGTCGTGGCTCGACATGGTATTCTCCCTCTCAACTTGGGTTGCTCATAGCAACTGAACACCTGGGATCTGGATAAGGGGGGTGCCTTTTTGTATTCTCTATGTTGAGCTTGACCCCCAATCTCCTGCACTTCTTGGTGGGTGGACCGTTGTTCATATCAATGAGTGTACTTTCCATCTTCAGAAATGGCCTACCCAACATCTCAGGGGCTGCTGGCTTATCCTGCCCTGTATCCAGCATAGAGAAATTTACCCTCTGAATCCCAATTTCCTTCTTGTGCTTTCCCTTTTTATTTTTCTTGATCTGGCACAGCGCCTTTAAAAATTCCTTGCAGCGAGGGATGCTATTTGCCAGTTTGAGTAATGGAATGTTTGCCTCACAATTACTGAAGGTGTCAAATAGATCCTTGTCGTTCTCCACCTTTCTGGTGTCCTTCAGAGCTTCAGGGAAGGGTGCGGGAGGTTTAATGTTCCGAGCGGAGGGAAGTAGGGGCGCATATATGCGTCGTATCGTATGCAGCTTCGAGGGGAGAGGATGCTTCTAGGGTATTTCCGCGGTCGCGGATTGGTGGCCGCGGTCGCGGAAAATTGTTGACCTGATCGCCTTCTTCAGCCCCTTTTCCGCGGTCGCGGGTCTCCTGTCGCGGTCGCGGAAAATGCTCGACCTGCTCCTCTTTTTCGTCTGTGCTTTGTCCGCGGTCACGGATCTCCTGCTGCGGTCGCGGATTTGCGTGGATTTCGTCCTTCTCGCCAATAGTCACGCCGCGGTCGCGGACTTCTTCCTCGTGGTCGCGGACGTCTTTCTCTCTGGCTTGCTTGGCCTCCACCTCAGCTTCGCTCCTTAGCGTCATGGCACATACGCTCTCCCTTTGGATCACCGCCATTTGAGATGGTATTTGCTTGGACTCCCTGGCCTCCAACTTGCTCAACACTTGAGCGACGACTTGTCCAAACTGATTCTCCAAGGTCTGAATACTAGAATTCGTCTCGTGTTGATGTTGGACCACTATTTCAATTTTTGCCCCCATCGAGGTTACAGTGCTAGCCATGGTCGCTATACTCTGCATGATAGTGTTGAGTATGTCAGCATCGGGCATAGGCGAGCTTGCATTTTGACCTTGGAATCTATGCGCATATGGTTGGCCGTACTGTTGCGGGGCGCTCTACTGATAGAAATCTTGTGGCCCCGGGTAAGACTCCTGGTAGTCATGGCCATATGGGGGGTATTAGTGGTCCCTATAACTCGATCGGGGTGATCCTTCCACCCTGGGTTATAGGTGTTTGAGTGTGGGGCATATCTTGGCCTTGGAGGATCAAAACCTCTTGTAGCGTTTACTGCAGGTGCATATTCAGGAAGTCTTGGACACTCGTCAGTGGGGTGCAGCGGATCATGACAGATTCTACAGGGCTTAACTGGCCTTGCTGCACTGGAAGTTGGGTAATATCCCCTCTCTGGAGAAAATGCGTAGGAGAATGGCTCATGTTTCGATTCCTACCCGAATTGCGGAAATCTCTCCATCTCTGTATCAAAAAATCAAAAAGGGAAGAAAATCAGTAGCACGGGTGTGGACCGTAATATAGGTCCACACCAAAAATTTGCACATAAACACACAAAGAAAAACAAAACTTGCCTCCCCGGCAACAATGCCAATTTGACTAGCAGGTTTTAGTCGTGTTATCTGGTCAAAATAAATCCTAACAAACCTAAACAAGTAGCAAAGGCAAGCAAGGGTCGAATCCCACAGGGAGGAGCTGTCAATCTTTATGTAAGTTCGCATGCAATAGTAACAATGGGGGGTTTTGGTTGATTTCTTGCAAAACAAGTAAACAGAACAAAGAAAGCAAAGATTGAAATCAAGTAGAGAAAATACTTAGTCAAACAAATATCCACCTTTAGTTTGGTTGATTGATCATTAATTATTCCTAGTCCTCAATCCTCATGAATGTCCTAATCCATGTTCTGAAATAGTTACCAGTCCAACTCGGCCTGGTAACCCTAACTATTAAACCAATCAAGAAACTATCAAGATAAATCTAACAGCAGAATAAGCTCAGGAATAGATAGGCTTATGCAATACTTAACAACTCGTCAGTACTTGACATGCAATTAATTCTCTTCACAATAAACATTCACAACTCGTTCCAGTAAATCATGGTTGCTACTTCTGAATTAGAGATGAATAATATTGATCTCAACAAGTTGACCAGAAAGAGGTAACTAACACTATAGATAATACTAATCTCAACTAGGTTGTCAGGCTAGGGAAACTAATATTAATAATGATAATCACAACAACTAATGAGTTAGATCCAACCAATACTATTCAAGATCCTAATCCTGCAGTATGAATAATATCGATAAAACTAGGTAGCTAATCTAGAGAAATCAATATAACTCAATTGGATGAAGCATAAAAGAATTAATAACATTCAAGGATAAAGGAAAGGAATAACCTCACAATCAAATTCAAACTTAGGCTTTTATTGTCGGACTAAGCAAAGGTGCTTAGTTCTTCATAACTTCAAAGGAAAAACAATGCTGAATGGAAAACTTAACGATGATGAATGTATGGGAAACCAGGTTAAATAACCTAACCCTAAAACGAAAGGGAAAAGATAACGAAAGTAGTCTAAAAGGAAATAAAATATAAAGTTCGGAATAAAATAAAAGAAAGAAAATCGAAAAGGAAAAAGAAATAAAAACTTCGGAAATTCCAGCGTCCGCTTCCCGTGTGCTTCCGCGATCGCGGAACAGATTCCGCGGTCGCAGAAATCGATTGTTTTCTCTCGACTTTTGCCAACACAGGATTTTCCGCGGGCGCGGTGGAACTTCCGCGGTCGCGGCCGTGACATTCGTTGCTCCGCGCTTCGCCTCTCGCCGCGGACGCTTCGTGGCCTTCACCCTGGTTGCGGTGGCTCGTGGCATCTCTTCTCTCCTTCCTTTGTGTGGATTCGTCCTCTACTCTTCCACGTCTCCTCAGGTGGTCTACTCCTTGCCTTCTGGATGTCTTCAATTAGCTCCTCCAAACCACCATATCCACACTTCTTCACTCCAACTCCATACTCCACAGTTGTGCTCTAAATCCCTACAAATGGCACCCTAAACACCGGTAACAACTCCTAGATAAGCACTACAAAGTAGAGTTGACCAGGTTCCGTCTTTTGTCTCGACGTCGTCGTAGGAATCCGTAATCAGATTTCAGTTTCCAGATCCCGGAACCCGACATCGTCAATTCGTCTAGATTAAGGCAAGTGGCGGTTCGCTCTTGCTTATCATTCCATATTTCCTTTAATTATCAATTACTTGATTGTTAATTAAAATGGGGTGAAGTGTTGTTTTCGTTGGAGAATAGATTTTATAAAATGATGTGATAAAATATGATACTTGTTGGGCCCATCATTCTCCAAGAGGATCAAACGAGCAAGTTAGGCCAAGATCCAAACGGAGTCGGAAGCCAAGAGAAACCAGGAGGAGGCGTCAAACATTTCTCAGACGCGTAGGATCCAACCAATTCCGAAGATCTCACCCAACACATTAAATGCTCGAATCGATGGCAATGGCTATGGCATTAAACACAGAGATAATGTTGGCAATCAAGAGCAAATCCCGAAGATCTCGCCCAAAATTAATAAGAAATATTGCAAACGATGAAGTAATGGACACAAGATGACAATTACCATATATAGATCACGATAAGTCAAGTAATGAACACACACGTCTACATCTTGCATTCGAGAACTTGCTCCAAAAAGAACTTGAGAGTGCACCCAGTCTGGCTCAGTCTCCTCGGAATATCGCTCAGTCACCACCGATCGAGTCACAGAATCACAGATCGAACAGGATCCGATCTTTTGTCCTCCAAGGATAAGTTATACTTCGATCTGATTCAATCATCAATAGATCAATAAAATTACCTTGCTATTTCGTATCTATTCTTTATTTGTTGATTGTCTGTTTGGTTTGGATTGATTTCTATTACCCGATCGACTCGTTACCCTGTCTAAGGCGATTTAGGTCGTTCGATCTTTTCGCCCCAAAACAATTTGGCGCCCACCGTGGGGCAACTTGCCGATCACCATCTCAAAACCTTCCAACCATGACTATCAACCCACCTACCAGTACCGAGGAGCCACGCCTCAAAGACGACACCCAAGCTCAAGGAAACACGACCGAAAATCCTACCCCAACCCAATTCCAAGAGCTTGCCCAAAAAATGACTGCCCTACAAGAGGAACTTGCCCAACAACGCCAAAAGACCGAAGCCTTGGCTACCTTATCCACCCAATCCGAGGCCGAAATTGCACAACTAACTCGTGAAAATGAGTATCTTAAGTCGCAGGTACAATCAATGGCTTCTGGATCCAGACGGATGCCCGTCCATAGCAGCGTCCAGACGCGCCTTAACATGGATGGCATCGAACTGACCCCTCCGAGCGTACGGCATCCCAGATATACTGAGGGTACATCTCGAACTCCTTTGGTTAATCCATTTTTGACTAACAATGTTGCTTTCTCCACACCGATCGGGTCAACAGGGACCCGAATCGACGAACCACAGGGTACCAATCCACTCGACATCCTAGCTCTCGTCCAGCAGACGCTCAATCAACATATGAAGACGCTTGACGATCGTATCGCTAGGAGTCCCGGAGTTCCGCAGCCGATCGAGAAGGAGGCGTCAGGTGGATTCGAAGAATCTCCATTCGTCGAGGAGATCGCTAGGGTCGAGATCCCAAAGAAATTCCATCTCCCCACCATGAAGACGTTCGACGGCACCAATGAACCAGATGATCACATTTCTCTCTATAAACAAAAATTAATGACTGCGTCCGTTCCAAAGGAGAGCCGCGAGGCTGTCATGTGCAAAAGCTTTGGCACGACTCTCGTGGGTCCTGCACTGACCTGGTTTATGCGTTTGCCTCAGGGAGTGATCGCATCGTTCACAGACTTGGTCAATTCCTTCAAGATCCAATTCGCTAGCAGTCGGAAGCTCGAAAGACAATCGAGTGACCTCTATCGAATCACCCAAAGGTATAATGAACCTCTCCGAAGCTAACTCAACAGGTACAATAAGGAAAAACTCGCGATCCCCCATTGCGACGTCACCACCTCCATCGAAGCCTTCCGCCAAGGTTTAATCAAAGACAGCAACCTCTACAACGAGATCACCAAGTACCCGTGCAGAAGCTTCGAAGATGTCCAGGCCAAAACCATGGCCGAGGTACGTTTGGAAGAAGATCGTGAGTCACGAAAAGCCTCCCATGGACCTGACCAATCCGATCGCAAATCCTCCTCCGACAACCATCGTGACAGACGCCATCACCCCTATCCTCGTAATCGAAAAGAGCAAAATCAGGTAAACTCTTTCCAAGACAGGTCCCAAGACTGGAGAGATGGTCCGACGTTGCCTCACAGGGTTCAATCTTACAACTTCAATGTTTCCGTGTCGGAGCTCGTCAAGAGTTTCGACAAATATGGAAAAGAGGTAAGATGGCTCCGAAAGAGCGACCGACCAGACGTCAACAAAGGACATGAGTTGATGGTGCGAATTCCACGGTGACCACGGTCACTCGATGGATGAGTGCATCGCCTTGCGTAAAGAGGTCGCTAGGTTGCTCGCGCAGAGGCTCCTGCGTGACGTAATCTCGGAACGAGCAAAAGCCACAATGGAGCGACGAGATCAGGTAAAACAAGACAAACCTCCGTCTCATGTCCACACAAAAATTGTCAATACTATTTCAGGTGGTTCAGACGTATGTCGAAACACATACTCCGCGGCCAAACGACATGCAAAGGAAAGCAAAGGCAGTAAGCCCGAAATGCCGGAGTTCAGACCAAACAAGGTCTCCGATCTCCCGACGGTCACGTTCGACGAATCCGATGCCGACGGATCGGAAAGCCATCACGATGGTCTGGTAATCTCTTTATGTATCGGAAACTGTTTGATACGTAGAGTACTAATCGATACAGGAAGTTCAACCAATCTCTTGACCTTTGACGCCCTCAAAGGGATGGGTCTGGGTGAGGACGATTGACGGGACTAAAGATGCACAATCAAATGTCGTTGATTAGCCTTATCAAAATTAATTATCCTAACAAACCTACTAAACAAAGTATAGCAGACAAGTAAGGGTCGAATCCCACAGAGAAGGTATGATGTAATATGCAATCGTGAATGACAAGTAACAAGCAACTGGGGGTTTTGTAGTCAAGAGAACGAAGCAAACAAGCATGCAGATTAAGCAAAATCGAGAGAATAATATGAGGGAAAGTAGTCCTGTTAGAGCGAAATCCACAGTACAAAGATAGAGTTTGATCCCTGAAATCTATTCAATCCAAGTTCAATTATTTATCCTTATAGTCGTTCCCACCTTAATCGTAAGTACTATTGATTCTCACAGTTGTCAATAGACTTATCACTATACCAATGATAAAGTACAACTAATTCTCACAGTTGTCAGCGTACTTTAGCATGAACACAGCAATAGCGATGCATACAAGGATTTAGGATACATGCAAGTAGAAAGACGTACAAGTACTCACTCCCCTACTTAACATGCAATTGATTCTCACACACAAGTGTACGCTCGGAACCCCTATACGGACAAACGTGTTTGCCACTAGATATGCACTCGGAACCCCTATATGCTATCCTAGCAATTGATAACAAGCATTCAACCTAGGTGATCAGGCTAAGAAGAACAACTAGAAATCGTAGACGTGGTAAGCAAGAGAATCAATCCAACAATTATAAGGATAAGAACAAGGAATAGAAATCTCACAAACACATCAAAGTACTGCTTCAATCGTCTAACAGAACTAGGGAAAGTTAGTTCTCCATCAAAGGGGATGAAAAACTATAATATGAAAATAACGATCAAAAGTAGTTCGATACAAGATGTGTCTAAGTGTGTTCGCAGCCTGGCTTGGAGGCTGTGGAACATTAGGTTAAATAGAGTTAACGTAAAGCCCAAGATCACAAAACCAATCCAAAAGGAAACAAATAAAATAACAAAGTCTGAAATAGAAATAAAAAGCAAATAAATATAATCTGGCGCGAGGCAATAAACACGTCCACCGCGGGGCGGTAGAGATCCACCGCGGGGCTTCTGCTCTCCACCGCTGGGCGGTGGCCTCCTCTCACACGGGGCTTCATCATCACTGGGAGTCATCACCGTGGGGCGTCACTGCTAACGCGAGGCGGTGAACTCCAGACTTCAACTTCTCATCTTCTTCTCTTCTCCAGCTGCTCTCCAAATACTACCAAGTTTTGGTAGCCTTCTCCATAGATGTTCCAGCAGCTCCATCTCCATCTCTGAGCTCCAACTAAGCTGCCAATCCTTGGATTTCTTCACTTCTCTCCATAATATCTGGATCGCAGACTTAGCACTAAAACAACTCCAAAACTCCTCCAAATCATGCTAATAGGTGCTAGAAAAGGTGTATGAAATAACACCTATCAAATTCCCCCATACTTAGACCTTTACTCATCCCGAGTAAGCTAAAGAAAAGCTCACCCTCTCAATCAATACCAAGGACTCAGGAAGTACAAGAAAATGTGACTCCAACAACTACAACACATCAATAATACGCCCAAGACAACCAAAACAAGTAATGCAAGAACAATTTAACCTAACTCCCGTCTATCTCCTTATCGCTCCATGAGTGGCCTACCCGACAATCCTTCTATGTCACCCTTCTTATGACGCCTCGCCGAAAGATAAGAGAAATCCTAAAATCACTCTTCTTCTTTTTCACTCATTTTGCCAAGGCGTCCTTTCGGGTTTTCACCAAGCACTCATTTCATTTTCCAATAGACGTTCTCACATAAGCTCGCATCACTCTAGTCCAATTTTGCCCTGGTCTAATACCAGCCGGACTACCTGCTTTTTACCTGAACCGCCCTTTCGGGTTTTCAGTCCATCCCAGGATTTTGATTGCCTTTTTACTTTTTTTTGGCTCTTTTTTTTTTTTGAAAGTTATAAAACGGAATCAACACTGCAGAAAACGAATGCAGAAATAAAGCTATGTACACTAGCTAGCAAGAATAGCAAGTCTATATCCCTCTCCCATACTTAAACCGAACATTGTCCTCAATGTGAAAAGAGAACGTCAAATGATAGGGGAAGAGAGAAATAAACTCATTGTGGACTGGAAGGTGGTGGTGGGTACATCCCAAAGTAGTCCTGCAGATGAGTGTCTATAGTTTCCAGACGCTCATCGATCTCATTGTGAAGCTGGGTCTGCCAAGTTTGCAGACCGGTCTCTACTCTGGAAGTCCACTGATCATGGCGCGTAGAGAAGTTGTCCCATCTAGCGTACATCTCCTGCCATGGTGCGACAGGTCCGTACACAGATGAGGACTCCTCAAACTGTGAAGCACTAGGGTCGTCCCTCTCCTCGCGATCAGCAGCAGCGTATCCACCACTAGGGCCCTCTCCATATGGACCCGAAGAAACAACGGCAGCAGCAGTAGGCGTCTGGCCATCGCTATCAATCCACCAGCCCGTGTATGAAGGCGAGTAAGTGAACTCTCGCGGAACACTCAAAATATGGCCCTCGTAAGCCGTCCAAGCCACACCACCATCCTTCCCCAGCGGCTTCACCATAGAGCACACCCTCATGTGGGCGGCATCATATAAAACGCAGGGAACCAGCCGAGCAATC
The DNA here is from genome assembly GCA_027886185.1 of Rheum nobile. Classification (NCBI taxonomy): domain Eukaryota; kingdom Viridiplantae; phylum Streptophyta; class Magnoliopsida; order Caryophyllales; family Polygonaceae; genus Rheum; species Rheum nobile. The sequence goes on from WOAB01000065.1 coordinate 1,736,138, forward strand.
CGATCGCAAGCAAACACATCAGCGCAGAGGAGAGTAATCAAGCTACCCCCACAAATATCTCTAGGCTCGCCCTCACGAATCCTCCGCAGGGAACTCAGGAAAAGAGTTGCCCAACACGGAGTAAGCTCAACCATTCCCAGGATGCTCAAAAACCACTGGAAGTCCTTCATGGGCACCTTCCCATCGTCAGCATGGTCAAAGAAGTCTCTCATCAAAACCTTGTGGATCAACCGCAGACACGGATTCACCAACTTCGAATTCACCTCATGCCCCGTCTTGAAAGTCCTCCTAGTAGCAGCCCGCCAGAAAGCAAACATCTCGTCCTCCTGAAGCCCATTCGACCATCCAGGGGTCAGTTTCTTCGTAATGCCCAGGGCCTCGTGGATCGCCCTCCTCGACAGAGAATGCTCACGTCCATTGTAGGAGAACGCGATCTTGAGTAGGAAGCTATCATTACCCTCCTCGCGGTAGAACCACCGAAATGAAGAAATGAACTGGAAGCATAGCTCAGGATACGCGGGGGCTGCCTTGCCTAGAAATCCTCCCAGCCCACACTGCGTTAGGCACATCGTCACACACGCGAGCATTCCCATCTGCTCCAGAGTCGGCGTGTGGAAAATTTTTGAAGGCACCACCTTTCTCCCCTTCACAATATCGTACAGCTCACTCTCATCCCTACTCGTCGACGCCTTCTTCTGGCCTTTGGGAGCCATAAGTGAAGAATTGAAATGCTCAAATCAGAAGACAACAAAGAATACTCACAATCAAGCAAACACAGGTTCTGCAGAGACTCGATGTGGGGCGGTAGCGTCGCGGCGAGAAACTGACAACAGGGCACCGGGTCGCGGTGAGGTCGGCGCGGGGCGGTAGCAACAGAGACGCGAAGCGGTGGCAATGCGAGGCGGAGCTAAAGCGAGGCGAGACAACAACGGCGCGGTGGGGGTTGTGTTTGGGCTGGGCTATGAGGCTAGATTCCAAATGGGGGTATGGGGGCTAGGAAATGCTCAAGGTCGAGAAGGGGTTCAGGGAGAGTGAATGGGAAATAGGAGAAGGAGAATTGAGGGGGTGCGGTGGAAATTTTATGTGGGGCTAGGTCAAGGTAGGGTAAGGTGAAAAGAAAGGGTGGATGGGCCGGTCATGTACCATGGCCCATATGAGAAATCTTGGCCCAAAAATGAAGCCCAATCCGTCAAAACCTTAGTAACCACTTAAGAAATAAGCTTTTACTCACCCGTTTAAGGTTTTTTCGGGGCCCATTATTCTTGTTTTTTTTTTTTTTTAAAGTTGAGAATCGATACCTGACCGTCACCGCGGGGCGGCAGCTCCACCGCGAGGCGGTAGGAAAGTGCCGCGGGGCGGTGAGAAAGGATGGGCACTTCATCTCTTCTCGGGTTTACTTTCGTACCTGAAATGTGAGTAACAGGCGAACGAAACAAAGCAAAATAAACTACGAAAATAATCTAATAAAAAGAAAAAGAGATCAAAGAAATACAAACACGGGTTGCCTCCCGGACAGCGCCTTGGTTATCGTCGTCGGCTCGACGTATTATAGATCAACTACCATTTTGGGTAGGATTCTTTCGGAATCCTCCAACTTGTCTCTTCCTGGTGAGACCTCTCATGGAAAGGTTTGAACCTTAGACCATGGTCTTTCCTCGCCACCCACTCCATGTATATTCTCTTCGGAGTGTCGCCCCCATACTTAGAACGATGCGGGGGCCGATATGGCTCAACCTGAACATGCTGCACATCACTAGATAAAGGCTTGCAGCCTTGTGTGGTTAGTGCAGGGGGGCAAGTGCCCAAAGTAGAGGAATCTCCTATATCAGCTAATAAGACATTCTCCACAGGCAAATCATGAAAATCATGCAACTCAATGGGTCTATCCCTAGTGGAACACTCAACTACGGTCTCTACTGCATCAATCTTAACATTATCATGCACAGAATCATCAAAGTCATTAATGTAGAGAGGAGGAGGAGACTTAATGAAATTTGCTTTATGAATATCATGCTGAAAAATTATTCCATCAAACTCCATAGTCAGGGTACCACTATCAACATCTATCTTAGTCATGGAAGTCTTCATAAAAGGTCGCCCTAGCATAACCGGGGCAACTTGCTTATCATAATCCATATCCATAACAAAGAAATCAGCAGGAAATATCAAAGGACCTATCCTAACAAGGACATCTTCTACAACACCCTTAGGGGGTACACACGATCCATCAACAAGTTGTATCACAATACTAGACTCACGCAAGGGTCCTAATTCCAATTTCTCAAGTAAAGAATAGGGTAAAACATTAATTGAGGCACCCAAATCAAGTAGGGCCTTCTCAAAAACATGCTTACCTATAGTAATAGGAATAGTAAATGTACCTGGATCTTTGCACTTCGCAGGTAGATGCTTCTGAACCACAGTTGACACTTGTTCGCCCACTGGACTCTTCTTCTGAGTCTTCTGCCTTTGAGCTTTCTTCACCGTGCAGAGCTCCTTTAAGAACTTGGCATATCGCGGGATAGCCTTGATAAGCTTCAGCAGGGGAATGTTCACCTCATAGTTCTGGAACGTGTCGAACATGTCTCTGTCATCGACAACTCTTTTAGCCTTTAGCGCCTCTGGAAAAGGTGTTGGGGGCTTCTCTGAACGTAGGGGAGGAAACACTGGACGAACGTAGGTATCAACATAGACATCGTCAGTAGGAACAGATTTTTGAGGAGCAGCTCGCGGTGAGCCCACCGCGGGGCGTAAATCGTCACCGCGGGGCGGTGGGGTCGCATTGACATTACTGGGCTTAGGCACCGGGTCGCGGCGGGAATTGCCGCGGGGTGGTGCGGTGAGTTCCTTTTTCTCGGAAATTTCTTTCTCCTCTTCAGCAATAGGAGACATAACTTCTTTACCACTTCTCAGCGTGATAGCACTCACGTTCTCTCTGGGATTCACAATGGTCTGGGACGGCAGGGAGTTTGAGGTCCTCTGGTTGATTTTAGTCACCTCGTCGGCTAACTGGCCAATCTGCCTCTCTATATTCTTGATACTCGACTCAGTAGCCTGCACATGCGTAGCAAAGTGTTGAGTCAAGGTCTTCAGCATATCCTCAGTAGAGGCTCCAGAAGTTTGGCCTTGGGGCCTCTGTTGGTACTGAACTCGTTGCTGGTACTGTTGTTGCTGAGCCGGCTGATATTGCTGTTGTGCCGGCTGCTGACCACCTTGAGGGTCACTCCATCTAAATCCTGGATGGTCACGCCCTCTCTGGTTGTAATTGGGCTGGCCACCATACTGTTGTCTAGGGGCTCCATAGCCTCCTACATCATTAACTTCAGCAACACCATCCTCTTGCAGCTGAGGACAGGTATCTGTGTGGTGGGCCTGGCTAGGACAAAGGCCACACGATCTGGCTTGTTGAGGAGCATTCTGATTTGCCATCTTCATGACTATCTCCTTCAACTCGGCTAACTCGGATAATACCGGACTCGGTCCTGCAGGGGTCACAGCATTGACCGCCTTTCTTTGGTAAGTTTTTCCGAAGTTCCGGGTGCTTTCACTCATCTCTTCGATTCGGTCCATGGCTTCCTTTGGTGTCAGATTCAGAATACTGCCACCACATGCAGCATCGACCATTCTTCTCTCTTGGTCCTGTAGACCGTTGTGTAAATAAAGGACAAGATCCTACTGGGCGTATCCATGGAATGGACAGCTGGAGCAGAGCCTCTTGAACCTCTCCAAATAATCATACAGTGTCTCATCACAAGCCTGCTCAATGTTGGCAATTGCCTTCTTCAAAGCATTCTCCTTCTTCGTCGGAAAATACTTATCCAGGAACGCCTTGTGCAATTTCGCCCATGTATCTATGGTTCCTGGTGGCAAGTGATAGTACCAGTCGCTCGCATTGTCGAGTAAAGAAAAGCCAAAAGCTCTCATCTTGAACTGCTCTTCAGTCACGTTCCTGGGCTTCATCGTCATACATACATTGTGGAACTTGCCCAGGTGAGAAATCGGATCCTCTCCACTCAGACCGTGGAACTTAGGCAGGTAGTTAACAATTCCAGTCTTCAATTCGAAGTTCACCCCTTGATCCAGCACAGAGATGATCACAGCTAGGGGTTCAGCCCCAATATTCGGTGCCGTAAGCTCTCGTAACGTTCCGTTTCCAGCCATAGTAGCAGCTGGGATAGTAGCAACTTCAGCGGTTTCAGTCTCAACGTTTTCGGTCGTGTCAGTCTCAACGACCGACACAGTCTCAATCTCGGCTTCTTCCCTTTGATCGCGCAGACGTCCAATGGACGATCTTTCAATCTCTGGATCAAAAGCTAAGAGTGGGGAGTCAGTAGCACGGGTATCGACCATAAGATAGATCTCCACCCAAAAATCAAACACGAAAACACACAACAAACAAAAACCTTCCCTGGCAACGACGCCAAATTTTGACGGGACTAAAGATGCACAAGCAAATGTCGTTGATTAGCCTTATCAAAATTAATTATCCTAACAAACCTACTAAACAAAGTATAGCAGACAAGTAAGGGTCGAATCCCACAGAGAAGGTATGATGTAATATGCAATCGTGAATGACAAGTAACAAGCAACTGGGGGTTTTGTAGTCAAGAGAACGAAGCAAACAAGCATGTAGATTAAGAAAAATCGAGAGAATAATATGAGGGAAAGTAGTCCTGTTAGAGCGAAATCCACAGTACAAAGATAGAGTTTGATCCCTGAAATCTATTCAATCCAAGTTCAATTATTTATCCTTATAGTCGTTCCCACCTTAATCGTAAGTACTATTGATTCTCACATTTGTCAATAGACTTATCACTATACCAATGATAAAGTACAACTGATTCTCACAGTTGTCAGCGTACTTTAGCATCAACACAGCAATAGCGATGCATACAAGGATTTAGGATACATGCAAGTAGAAAGACGTACAAGTACTCACTCCCCTACTTAACATGCAATTGATTCTCACACACAAGTGTACGCTCGGAACCCCTATACGCACAAACGTGTTTGCCACTAGATATGCACTCGGAACCCCTATATGCTATCCTAGCAATTGATAACAAGCATTCAACCTAGGTGATCAGGCTAAGAAGAACAACTAGAAATCGTAGACGTGGTAAGCAAGAGAAACAATCCAACAATTATAAGGATAAGAACAAGGAATAGAAATCTCACAAACACATCAAAGTACTGCTTCAATCGTCTAACAGAACAAGGGAAAGTTAGTTTTCCATCAAAGGGGATGAAAAACTATAATATGAAAATAACGATCAAAAGTAGTTCGATACAAGATGTGTCTAAGTGTGTTCGCAGCCTGGCTTGGAGGCTGTGGAACATTAGGTTAAATAGAGTTAACCTAAAGCCCAAGATCACAAAACCAATCCAAAAGGAAACAAATAAAATAACAAAGTCTAAAATAGAAATAAAAGCAAATAAATATAATCTGACGCGAGGCAATAAACACGTCCACCGCGGGGCGGTAGAGATCCACCGCGGGGCTTCTGCTCTCCACCACTGGGCGGTGGCCTCCTCTCACGCGGGGCTTCATCATCACTGGGAGTCATCACCGCGGGGCGTCACTGCTAACGCGAGGCGGTGAAGTCCAGACTTCAACTTCTCATCTTCTTCTCTTCTCCAGCTGCTCTCCAAATACTACCAAGTTTTGGTAGCCTTCTCCATAGATGTTCCAGCAGCTCCATCTCCATCTCTGAGCTCCAACTAAGCTGTCAATCCTTGGATTTCTTCACTTCTCTCCATAATATCTGGATCACAGACTTAGCACTAAAACAACTCCAAAACTCCTCCAAATCATGCTAATAGGTGCTAGAAAAGGTGTATGAAATAACACCTATCAACGACCTGATCAAGAAATCGACTCCACTAGTCGGATTCAGTGGCGAAGTTAAACACACTATCGGCGAAATCGTTCTCACAACGTACGCCAGAGGAGTCAACCAACATGTGAAATTTCTAGTCCTAGATTGCCCGTCTCCCTATAATTGCATTCTTGGCAGGCCATGGATACACGCTATGAAGGCGGTACCTTCGACGTACCACCAAATCATCAAGTTCCCTACCAAGTGAGGAGTCCCAGAAATCAAGGGAGACCGGAGGGCGGCCAAGGAATGCTACGTCGCCTCCATGAAAAGCGTCGCCGAGCATAGGGTCGCATAGCAATCACAGAGCAGCGAAGGACCTAATCGATACGTCGAACCAAAAATGGAAAAACTCGACGAGATCGTACTAGATCCTTCAAAGCCAAACCAAACGGTAAGGGTCGGGTCGGACCTGGACGACTCGACCAGACAACAAATTCTTGATTTTCTCAGATCCAATACTGATTGTTTTGCGTGGTCACATGAAGACATGGTCGGTATATCTCCAAACATTATTACTCATAAGTTGAACGTAGATCCATCTCACCCCCCTGTAAAGCAAAAGCGCAGGAAATTCGCCCTAGAGCGAAACAAGATCGTCGACGACGAAGTCAAGAGCTTGTTGGAAACAGGAAAAATAAGGGAAGTCAACTAGGGATGAGCACGGGTTGAGAAAACCGAAAACCCGAACCGACCCGACCCGAAAAACCCAAACCGAACCCGAATTTTTCGGTTTGGGTTTCGGTCTAAATTTTTCAGGCTTTCGGTTCGGGTTTTTTGGGTTAACCCGAATGGCTTTTTTAAACCCATTTTGTATTTTGATTTTGGGCAATTGGGCTTGTACATTTCTTGGGCCCTTAGCCCAATTCTTCATTTCTTCCCTTCCTCCTCTGCCCCCAAACCTCACTTGCAGTCTCGAAGAAGTGCAGTCGTGCAGAACCCTAACTCCCTAACACCCGCTGGCGTGGTGACTTGTTCGCTTCTTGCTCTGCCTCCTTTCGCTCCTTTCTTCCCTTCCACCGCTCGTTCGCTTCTCGCTCCGCCTCCTTCTCGCTCCGCCTCCCGCCGGTGCACAGTTGTGTAAACGCAGCAAACAGGTAATTAAAAGTCTTGCCTAATTGCCTCAAGTCCTCATGTCAAATGCAACTGCTTAGTAGCTTGTTTTATCTTCGAGATGAATCACATCCATTGTCGGAGGTTCTAGTGGTTGTATGCGTTGACTATTTTGGTGGTGCTTACTGCTTAGTAGCTTAGGTATTTAATTGTTTTCTGCTACCATCCAATTTTTTTATGTCTATTTCAATATCATTGGGTTAGGGCATGTTAATTGTTTAATTGGTAGAAATTATAGTGGGGAATCATACTTTCACTGGCCATTCTTTATGTGAAATGTTAAATCTTTATTTGGTTAAATATTACTAACAAAATTGTCATTTAGATATGTGAGTCTTCATGTTTTTGAGATGAGAGTTACGGAATCTGCAACTATCATAGTCAAATACCCATTTGACTCTTATATAAGGAAAATTGTTAACACCATCACATTGTCTACAAGAATAGTTTGTGAAAATTTTAAGCTTGTTTATGTTTCGTCTAAAACAGCAGGACTAAAACAATGTTGAGGTATAAATATATATATGTGAAGGTTTTTGCTATTTTTTTAATTAAGCATTATGTCTTTTTAGTGCAGGCTGTGTAGCAGTCTTATGAGATTCAAAGATTGTTAAACAAAGAAAAACGGATAGACTTTCATCAAATGTAAGTATCGTATATTCATATTCATTGTTCATGTCATGGAAATGCCTTTTAGGTTTATTTTCTTCGATGTGTAAACTTATATTTGTTGTTCTTTTGTGTAGATGAAGAGCTCCCAATCCAAGAATACTCAATCCAAAACGACTCAATTCAAAAAGAGATCTAGAGAATCGTCTAAAACAAGCACTCAACCGGAGTCTCGAGATTTGATAAGATCCATTGCTTCGGAAAATTCTCCAGAACATGAATCCATGGACCCTGATTTTGATGAGGACTTTGAGGATAATGGTCTAGATGAGGAGGATGAGAGGCAAGCCAGGGCTGACACGCAACCAACAAAACAACCACGAAGAGAGGTCGATGAAAACGAAGAGGCTGAAAATGAAGTGATGATTGCAGATTTGTTGAAGGGGAAACGAAGTGATGTTTGGAAACATTGCACGCCGTTTGTTGCCAAGAACAAAGATATAAGGGCAAAATGCAACCATTGCAAGCAAGTATTTGCTGCAGCGACTAAAAAGAATGGTACCTCAACATTGAGAAGGCACCTCGAAAAATGTCAAGAGAATCCAGAAAACAAAGGTGAAGGTACGCAATCCAAAATTGTGTTAGAAAAAATTGATCAAAGTGCCCTTTATAAGATGCAAAATTGGGTGCTAGACTTAGATGTTGTGAGGAAAAATGTGATTAAGCTAATTGTTGGAGAAGAGTTACCTTTCATGTTTGTTGAGAAGCCATTTTTTAGGGACCTTCTATTGTCTATGTGCCCTACTTTCAAGATACCTTCACGTTGGATCGTTGCACGTGATTGTTATAAGCTGTTTCTGGATGAACAAGTGAAGCTGAAATTGTTTTTGAAGAATAATTGCCAAAGGGTTTGTCTGACTACAGATACATGGACATCTATTCAAAGGGTGAATTATATGAGTTTGACTATTCATTTTATTGATAATGAATGGAATTTGCAGCGAATAATTCTAAATTTTGTCCAATTAGTGGTCACAAGGGTGGTGATATTGCTAGAGATGTTGAGGATTGTCTGAGGCCCTGGGATTTATGTGATAAGGTTTTTACAGTGAATGTGGATAATGCAAGTGCTAATGATTCTGCTTGTAGAGAGCTGAAGCAGATGGTTATAGCAAGCGGTCGTAGCATTTGCAAGGCTAAGTATCTGCACATGAGGTGTGTTGCTCACGTTGCAGCCCGAATTGTCCAAGCTGGTTTAAAGCCTCATGTCAAATGCATTGATAAGGTTAGACTTGTTGTGAAATTTATAAGGAACTCACCTACTAGATTGCATATGTTCAAAGAAGAAGCTCTGAAGCTGAAAGTTGATAGCAAACTTGCATTGCATTTTGATACGCCTACAAGGTGGAACACATGTTACACTATGTTGGATGTTGCTTTGAAGTATAGAAATGTGTTCCCTCGTTTAGAAACACCAAGAGATGAAGATGGTGTATACTTAGGACACATAACTATAGAGGAGTGGAATAAGATTCAGATTATTGTGAATTTCTTGAAGGAGTTCTATACCTTCACAAAGAATGTTTCGGGGTCCTCTTATGTGACGGTGTGTAATGTATTTTATTACATAGGTCACCTTGTGCGCTTGTTGGATCAGTGGGTGTCTATTAAGGACGAGGTTTGTCTTACCATGGCAGAACCTATGAAAGAAAAGTGTGAGAAGTATTGGCGGAGCATGGAGAAGATGAATATATTCATGTTTGTAGCTATTATTCTTGATCCAAAGTACAAGTATGAAGGATTGGAAATAGCATTGCAAAACTTGTATGGTCTTGAGGAAGGAGAGGAAATGGCAAAGACTGTTAAGGAGGTCACAAGGGAGTTATTTGAGGAGTATAGGAGGATTTATGCCCCATCATGTGCTGGAGAGCTAAGTAGGACGAGGTCAAGGTCTAAGGTACCGACTTTTGGTGAATCTGGAGAGGAGCCGGGGTTCTTCTTGGACATTAATTCCCAATTGAAAATGCGGGCTGAATCTGGTGGCTCGTCATTTACCAATGAATTTGATAAATATTTTCATGACTTGAGGATGCTGATTGGGGAAAAGGCAGCTTGATGTGGTGGAAATGTAATGGGCATAGATTTCCAATTCTCGCACATATGGCTTGGGATGTATTAGCCTTTCCCATCACTACTGTGCCATCTGAGTCTGCCTTTAGCACAGGAGGTCGCACTATTGATAAATTTCAAAGCTCATTATCTTCTAAGGTTACTTCATTTACTCTTACAAGAAACACTTAAAACTTTATTTATATATCTTGTTAATATTTATACTAATCTTACGGTCTTACCTTATGTATGTTGTTAATTAGACGGCTCAAGCATTAATATGCACTCAAGATTGGCTTCGTGCTGACGGAAGGTCCCACGTACTTGATGAAGTAATAGAGATTCTGCAAGAGTCTGAGCAAATAGAAGAAGGTACTATTTATGCTCATTAATCATTATACATGATGAAGTAATAGAGATTCTGCTGCAGTGTTTTTGCTTCATCTATTATTGTTGATTTGTTTCTCTGGGGCTGCACTGTTTTATTTTCATGATTGCTGAATGGTTGGTTTGATTCTCTTTTATACGTTTGTTAGATGTTGAAAGAAACATGGCATCAAGTTCTTAACTAAAACGTCAAAGCAAGATCTTCAACATTTTGGACAAATCAGAGGTTCTTTCTTAGTTACTTTAACTTGTTGACTTGTCTTTTGAATTAATTGATTCATTTTTATTCTAAAACTATTGATTAATTGATTAATAACTATTGTTATTTGTTAACTTCATTGCAGTTGGAGTCTTGGAGACTTAAAGGAAAAGAAGTGAACTTTTTGGCATTTTGGCAATGGACTAATGATAACTTTAGACTTCAGTAGTTAAAGTTTTAAACAAGAATATTGTGTTTCGAAGTTCTTTATTTTGTAATTATTTTGTAAGTCAAACTTGATAACTTCAGACTTCAGTAGTTCAGTTAGCTATTAATCTATATTATTTTGGTATTATATTTATTGGACTTTAAACAAAAAATTTACAGGTTTAAACAGGAAATCCGGCAAAAGAGCAAATTGGGCCAGTTCGGGTTTCAGCCCGGACCGAACCGAACCGAACCCGCATATTTCGGTTCGGTCTTCGGTCCCATTTTTTTCAGGTTTCGGGTTTTTCGGGTTCGGTTCGGGTCGGTTTCTGGCCCGTGCTCAGCCCTAAAGTCAACTACCCCAAGTGGCTGGCCAACGTGGTCGTAGTCCAAAAGAAGAATGGCAAATGGAGAGTCTGCATCGACTTCACCGACCTCAACAAAGCCTGCCCTAAAGACTCATTCCCACTTCCTCACATCGACGCCATGGTTGACGCGACGGTAGAACACGAAATGTTAACCTTCATGGACGCATTCAGCGGCTACAATCAAATCCTCATGGAACCCGAGGACCAAGAGAAAACGACATTCATCACAAGCTAAGGTATCTATTGTTACAAAGTAATGCCCTTCGGACTAAAAAATGCAGGGGCTACTTATTAACGATTGGTCAACAAGATGTTTAAAGACCAGATCGGGGACACGATGGAAGTCTACATAGACGACATGCTGGTCAAATCAAAAAAGAAGGAAGATCATATCGACCTCCTTCGCGACAACGTCGAGGTACTAAAAAGAGATAACATGATATTAAATCCTATGAAATGCTCTTTCGGGGTGTCGTTAGGAAAGTTCTTGGGGTACATGGTGACGCAATAAGGAATAGAAGCCAACCCAGAACAGGTCAAGGCCCTCATCAACCTTCGATCCCCCCCGATGCGTCAAGGACGTGCAAAAATTGACAGGTCGGATAGCAGCTCTGAACAGATTCATCTCGAAGTCATCCGACAAGTGCAAACCCTTTCACGACGCTCTCAAGAAGAACAAATCCTTTCAGTGGACAGAAGAGCACGAAGGTTCATTTCAAGACCTAAAGAAATACCTTGCCAGTCCCATGTTGCTAACCAAACCCAAGGACGACGAGCCACTATTGCTATATCTAGCAGTATCGGAGTCCGCCGTGAGTGCAGATACTGGTCAGATAAGAGGATGGCAAGCAATCGCCGATATACTATGTCAGTCGAACGTTACTGCCAGCAGAAACAAGGTACTCATCGCTAGAAAAACTTATACTATCACTGGTAATGGCATCGAATAAACTCAAACCATATTTCGAATCCCATACTATAATTGTCTGCACTAATCATCCCATGAGAGCAATCATGAGGAAACCTGAGTTCACAGGACAAATGGTCAAGTGGGCCATACACCTCAGCGGCTATGACATCGAGTACGAGACCAGAACAACAATCAAGTCGCAAGCCCTGGCTGACTTTGTGGCAGACTTCAGCCCGACCCTAGAGCAAGAAGCCACCAAGGAAGCAACACAGTTACTCGTGACGGGGGAAACAAGTAAATGGGAGCTCCACACAGATGGTGTGTCGAATGCCAGAGGATCGGGGCTAGGGGTCGTGCTGAAATCGCCACAAGGGGACAAGATAGCCCAGGCCGTGAGATGCGAATGGGACGCGACCAACAACGAAGCTGAATATGAAGCACTTATATTTGGGCTCATCCTGGCCCGTGACCTAGAAGTCCAGGAAATTGAAGTCATTTGCGACTCCCTCTTAGTCGTAAACCAAATACAAGGATCGTACAATGCAAAGGACGTCAGGATGATAGCTTACCTGGGAGTGGCCAAGAAGTTGATCGACCAATTCCAAACGTTCGGCATCAGACAGGTACCCAGAGATCTTAACTCTCAAGTTGACACACTAGCCAATCTGGGGTCCGTCCTGGATCCAAAGGAATTTCCTAACATCCCATTGGCACACATCATGACACCAGCTGTCCCGAAAACACCCAAGGAGTCGATCACACCATTAGAGTAACTTGTCACGATGGAGATAGGCGATCGACCAGAAGAAGACATCGTCAGCGCTCATGATGACTAGACACTACCTTACATCAAATGGCTAAGAATCGACATCCTACCCAACAACAAAACAGAAGCAAAAAGGTTGAAGGTACAAGCACTTTCTTTCGGACGTATCTTACAATCATTACATGAAGGAGAATGTGGAAACCACACCGGCGGACGAAGCCTCTCGGTAAAAGCCTTGCGAAATGGATACTACTGGCCCACAATGAATAGAGACGCGATGGAGTACACCAAGAAGTGCGACGCCTGTCAACGACACGCACCCGTTCCTCATCAAACCTCGGAACTCCTCCATCCGACTCTGGCGTCGTGGCCCTTCATGAGATGGGGAATGGACATCGTCGGGAAACTCCCACCTGCGTCGGGTCAACGCGTCTTCTTCCTTGCCATGACAGATTACTTCTCTAAATGGATCGAAGCTGAAGCCTACCGAGAGGTAAAAGATCAACACATCATTTCATTTATAATACGCAATATCTTGTGTAGATTTGGCGTCCCATCAGAAATCGTATGCGACAATGGCTCCCAGTTCATCAGTCATAAGACTCGAGCCTTTTGCGACCAATGGAACATCAAATTGGTCACCTCCACCCCTCGGTATCCACAATCCAATGGACAAGCCGAGTCCAGCAACAAAATCATCATCAACAACCTCAAGAAATGCCTCACAGGGGCTAAAGGTAAATGGGCAGACGAACTCTCATTCATTCTCTGGTCCGACAGGACCACTCCAAAGAACGCGATCAAACAGTTGCCATTTTCACTCGTCTACGGAAGCGAAGCAGTCATCCCCACCGAGCTATTGGTTCCAACTGCTCGTTACAGCCTTCAGACGAACGAACAGAACGACGTTGAACTAGCACACAACTTGGACACAACAGATGAGACTAGAGAAAAAGCCATGATTAGAATGGTCAGGTTCCAACAACAGGTCGCAAGAAGTTACAACAAGAAAGTTCGAGCCAAAGTCTTCAAAGTTGGAGATTGGATCCTCAGAAAAACATTCCAGAACACCAAGAATCCGACCGACGAAAAGCTCGCACCCCAGTGGGAAGGACCCTACCTAGTCAAAGAAGTAGTCGGACAAGGAGCGTACTAATTAGAAGACAAAGACGGACGACCAATCCCGAGAAGTTGGAACGCGACACACCTAAAGTTATACCACTTCTGAACTAATAAGGTAAAACACTAACGTCCTTTCACCTATCGTACATTACCTGTTGCCGCAAGCATGACTCTATTTCTTGAAACTGAGCATTTACATCAAGTAAGGACATTTTCCTTGTAAACCTAAGTACAGGACGACATCAACATACACACTGTATCCAGTCACAACAAAAGCGCTTACACTACATTTACACGATCGATCGGAACACGCGGAGATGAACAAACAGGCACGTCGGCACACCGTCTGCCTTACACAATACATAAGGTTAGGACACCTTATTACATTTACGCAATAGAAACATATTGCTTTTTCCTCCTCGGCTTAAAGTCATGACTCAACATAAACACATACATTTGTAGGCCTCCTTTTTCACATACATACGGCAAGCCCTACTCGACGGAGCATAGAGGCAAACCTGACATACAAAACAAAGGCGTCATCAACAAACTTCTCTAGAAAAGTCCGACGAAATGTACGGACACACAAATGTACGATCCTTTGTAAAAAATAGATTGCATCAAATAAAAGTCTAAGCATTTTTTACAAATATGCGACCCGCGATGGTGGACGGGTCGCCAAAACACATTGTTAACATAGGAACAGTAAGAGCTAGCATTCTTATTGAGACTAGAACTCATACATAGGGAAGAAAATAGATAGAATCACATATGCAATATATGAAGAAAATAGATAGAATCACATATGCAATATTTACAGACAAAATCGCCTACACGCATGTAGGACTTCGAGTCAATCCACTAAACACATTCTGCGACCCACGATGATGGACGGATCGCCAAAACAAACAATATCCTACCCACACACAGGTGGGATCACAAGTCAGATTACAAAAAAAAACAATCAAGGATCGAGGTCTGCGGCGTTACCTTTAGCAGGGACCAAGTCAGGAGAAGGTTGGATCTCAATCGGTTTGGTGTCGCCAGAGTGGGCCTCATCCTCGCCGGCACTTTCATCCAAAGATTCCTCTCCGACACGGGCCAAGTGGAAGAGCTCTGAGCCCGGATTCCCCTTCGGAAACAGGGTCTACATGGTCTCCTTCTCCGCCTTCAAGTCCCAGATCCCCTGCTTGCCTTCTTCAAACTGCTCCATCATTTCGACACGCGACTTCAACGCGTAAAAAGCGCCTACGTTGCCTGCGATCCGACCAGCCTCGATCCGAGCTTGCTTCACCTTCTCTTCGACACCCGATTGGCTCTCGCTAAGCTCTCTCCGACATGCGTCCAAGTCATCTTGGCAATTCTTCAACTCCCTGACAAAGCGGCGCTCAGCCTCCCTACAACGGCTCTCAGCTCCTTCCAACTTGGTCTTCAAAGACGCAAGGTCGGACTCTGACCTAGTAGCCCTATCCTCGGCCTTAGCGACCATTACTTTGACACCAAAATACGCCCCTAAGAGGTACTGAAAAGTCTAGAAGAAAACAAAGCCAATCAAAGTTTCATCCGACTGCGAGAAAGAAAAACAAAAAAGACACGTCAAGACGACTTACCCTCCACACAGAACATCCCGCTTCACCAATACAGTCCAGGGGAGAGACGTCATTGACTTCAGACTTCAAAGTCGGGTCCTGGGCATGGAAACGGTCGGCAATCGATCGACCGACCGCGTCGATCTTCTCGACTCCACGAGCAGCCGTCCCCTTCTTCTTTGGAGTCTCCACCGCTTTCACGTCGCCAGAAGAAGCGCATGCCTTTCTTTTCAAGCCGACTTTGGCTGGGAGCGACGACCCCGCCGGCATCGATTTACTCGACGAGGCCCTGGCCGCCGCCATCCTTTGCTCAATCAGGCCCTTCCCAGACACTCCCTTCAAACGGGCACTCGACCGACCAGCCGGGGACGCTGACACGACAGACAATACATGAATCACAAGCAGACGATAAAATAAAAAATATATACAAGCGTCACAATCAAAACTCACACTTAACCCGAGAAGATGAAACAGTCGACATGACGTCCTGAGTAATGGGAGAAGTCGACAACAAGTTGACGTTTACAAATTTCCGCTCCGACGCAGGGATGCTAAGGATGATCTTCGTCAGGCCTTCTGACTGATTATTCACCTCCAATTCTTCAGCCTCAGGAACTACAAAAAAGAAAAGTTAAGCAAGGGGTTAAAACACGTAAAGCAAGCAGAGAGAGGTCGAACACATACTCTCGACTCGCCACTCCGACAACAAGAACGAACAGTCACCCCCCTTCTCCAGAGACGAACGCTCGACAAAGAAAAACTTCGACCCCCAACCGCGGTCGTTTACGTCCAAATTGAGCACCAGAGGCTTCCGACCCGGGCGAATACGCAACTGGACGCGAGAAGAACTCTTCAACCCTAGCGAGTAGTTGTACCACACGGCGTCGAAGTTAAAATCGGCCTCATACTGAACATTCAACAAGTCCAGAACCTTAAGAATTTGCCACGCTTGTGGCATGATTTGACACGGCGCAAGCGCCAGAGTCGCTAAGAAGTCCCTAACAAGGGGGGAGAAAGGAAACTTATGGCCAACCCTAAACGGGTAAGCGTAAAAACAAACCCATCCCTCGTAGCGAGCGTCGGCCCTCTCGTCCAGATGCGGCAGCCTCGCGACCGTCTTAGGAGGAAAGCCTCCGACTTGGAGGATCTGCTCCAACTCCGCCTCCGACAAAGTCCCCGTCAGAGCGTCTGCCTCCTTCAAAATGAAAAGGGGGGAACCTTGTTCTTGCTCGAGTTCGAGCGAGTAGTAGACGACTCAGAAGACTCACTGGAGACCATTTCCAAAACGGAGAGAGGAGGAAATCGAAGAGCAATTTTTGAAAAACCTAAAGAGACCTACCAGATGAAGAAACAAAGGAAGAAGATGAAGTAAAATCGTCAGAAGCCTGATTCGAATTTATGGAGAGAGACGGCAAGTTGCAGAAACGTCACATCGTGCCGCACGATCACTAATAGGTGTCATTTCATGCACCTTTACTAGCAATTATTAGTATCATTTGGAGGAGTTTAGGATGAGATTTGAGGCTAAGTCTGTGATCCAGAAGTTGTGGAGAAAAGTGAAGATATCCAGGGATTTACAGCTTAGACGGAGATGGAGATGGAGATGATGAAGATGGATGAGGTTCTGCTAGAGTTTATTGGAGAAGGCTACCAACACTTGGTAGTAATGAAGAGCATAAGAGAAGAAGAAGAGGAGCTGAAGAAGGAGTGGGCGATTTCACCGCCCCACGCCAGATGCCACCGCGACCCAGCGGTGGGTCTCAGAGAAGAGTTGGTCGCGCCAGAAGAATCCACCGCCCCGCGGTGAGGCACGTAACGCCCCGCGGCCAGAAGGATTTTATTTCCTTTTATGCATTTCAGATTTCCTTATTTCTATTATTTTATTTCCTTTGTTATTTCCATTAGGTTAACTTATTTTTCCTAAGCCTATTTAAGACCCTTTTCTAGGTTAAGAAGAGACTAGACTCTGAAAATTACGCAACACTACTTTACATTACGCAGTTTTACTTTTCATTAGGGTTTCATTCACCTCTGAATGGAGCACTAATTTCCCTTTGTTCTACTAGACGTTTGAAGCAATACAGTTGATGTGTTTGTGAGATTTCTATTCCTTGTTCCTATTCTTATAAGTGTTGGTTTGATTCTCTTGGTTATATTGAATATTGATTTATTGTTATTCCTCATAGCCTGATCAACTAGGTTGAATACTATTTATCAATTGCTAGGATTTGCATATAGTGGAATACGAGTGCATATCTAGTAGCATACACGATTGTTGCATATAGTGGAATACGAGTGCGCAATCGTGAGTGAGAATCATTTGCATGTTAAGTAGTAAGATTTTCTTCTATTTGCATGTATCCTATATCCTTGTGTGCATTGCTATTGTTTTATTGGTGGTAAGGTTTTCTTCCATTGATATTGTGATAAGTCTATCAACAACTGTGAGAATTGGTAGTACTTAAGATCAGGGTGTGAACAACCATAAGAATAGTGAAAGAACTTGGATTGAATAGATTTCAGTGATCAAATTATATCTCTGTATTGTGGATCTCGTTCTAGTGGAACTCTTTTCCCCAATCATATTCTCAACTCAATCAAACTTGTTTGCTTTATTCTCCTTGATAACTAAAACCCCCCTTCCTTGTTACTTGTCAATCATAATTGCATACTTCATCAGATCTTCCCTGTGGGTTCGACCCTTACTTGCTTACTATACATCCATTTAGTAGGTCTGTTAGGACATTTACTTTGACTAGGCCATTCAATGATATTTGCATTGTATATTTCGGCCACGTCAAATTTGGCGCCGTTGCCGGGGAAGTTTTCTGCTTTGTTGTGTGTTTTCGTGATTGATTTTTGGTGGAGACCTATCTTATGGTCGACACCCGTAGTACTGACTCTCCTCTAGCTGATTTTGACCCAGAAATCGACAGATCATTCCGTGCGAACCTACGCGATCAAGAAGAAAAAGCAGGAGTTGAGACCGTTGAGACCGTTGAGCCAGTTGACATTCCTCCTGCTGCAATGGCCGGAACTCTGAGAGAGCTGACTGAACCAAACATTGGGGCACAACCCTTGGTTGTCATCATCCATGCGCTTGGCGAAGGGGTGAACTTTGAGATGAAGTCTGGAGTTATTGCTTATCTCCCGAAATTCCATGGTTTGAGTGGAGAGGACCCGATATCTCATATGGGTAAATTCCACAATGTCTGTATGACTATGAAGCCAAGGAATGTGATGGAGGATCAAATCAAGATGAGAGCCTTTGGATTTTCCTTGCTAGACTCTGCTAGCGACTGGTATTATCACTTGTCACCAGGGACTATAGATACCTGGACTAAACTGCACAAGGCGTTTCTTGACAAGTTCTTCCCAACGAAGAAGGCGAATGCTTTGAAAAAGGCAATTGGTAACATTGAGCAGGCTGGTGATGAGACGCTATATGACTATCTTGAGAGGTACAAGAGGCTTTGCTCTAGCTGCCCGTTCCACGGATACGCCAAACAGGATCTTGTTCTCTACTTGCATAATGGTCTGCTAGATCAGGAAAGAAGGATGGTTGACGCTGCATGCGGTGGGAGTATTCTGAATCTGACACCGGACGCAGCCATGGAGAGATTTCAGGAGATGAGTGAGAGTACCGGGAGCTTTGGAAAGACATATCAGAGAAAGGCAGTCAATGCTGTGACTCCTGCATGACCGAGCCCAGTGCTGAATGAGTTAGCTGAGTTGAAGGAGATGGTGAAGAGAATGGTGAACCAAAACACTTCTCAACAAGTCAAGGCATGTGGAATTTGATGTGATCAATTCCACCCTACAGATACTTGCCCTCAGCTACAGGAGGAAGGTACTGCTGAAGTGAATGCTGTAGGAGGTTACGGACCCCCTAGACCGCAATTTGGTGGACAACCCAACTACAATCCGAGAGGGCGAGACCATCCGGGTTTCAAGTGGAGCGACCCCCAAGTTGGTCAACAGCCAGCACAACAGCAATACCAGTAGAGAGTCCCATACCAACAGAGGCCTCAAGGCCAAACCTCTGGTGCTACTACTGAAGAGATGCTAAAGACTCTGACTCAGTATTTCGCCACTCATGTTCAGGCTACTGAGTCAAGCATAAATAATATGGAGAGGCAGATTGGCCAACTGGCTGATGTTGTAACCAAGATTGACCAGAGGACATCTAACTCCCTACCCTCTCAGACTACAGTGAATCCAAGGGAGAATGTGAGTGCCATCACCCTCAGAAGTGGAAAGAAGCTGGTCGTTCCTCCTATTGCTGATGAGGAGAGCGAGTCTGAGAAGAATATCGGTGACCGCCCCGCGGTGGACTCCACCGCGACCCGGCAACCGCGACCCGACAACAAGTTGAGGCTGAGGCCAGGAAAGAAGGATGCCTGCCACCGCCCCACGGCGACACTAGCCGCGACCCGACGACAAGTCTCAGTAATCCCACCGTGACCTCACCGCCCCGCGGCGATAACCACCGCCCCGCGGTGAGCCTACCGCGACCCGGCCTCCAAAATCCTTGCTCTGCATAAGAGATCTGTGTTGATGATTATGTTCGTCCGTTTTTTCCCCCTCTTGGTTCCGAGAAGCCACCAGCACCTTTTCCCGAGGCGCTAAAGGCTAGAAGGGTCGCCGACGACAGTGATCTTTTCGAGACATTCCGAAACTGTGAGGTGAACATTCCTCTTCTCAAGCTTATTAAGGCTATCCCTCGATACACCAAGTTTTTGAAGGAGCCGTGCACCGTCAAGAGGACACAAAAGCTGAAGGTCCAGAAGAAGGTTTCGGTTGGTGAACATGTCTCGGCGGTATTTCAAAGGCGTATGCCTGAGAAGTGCAAGGATCCAGGTACGTTCACTATTCCTATTGATATAGGTGAGCATCGATTTGGGAAAGCCTTGCTAGACTTGTGTGCCTCTATTAATGTTTTGCCTTATTCATTGATTGAGGATTTAGGAGTAGGACCCTTGCATGATACCAATATTGTGATACAACTTGCTGATGGTTCTTATGTGCCTCCTAAGGGTATTATGGAAGATGTTCTTGTTAAGATATGTCCTTTGATTTTCCCTGCTGATTTATTTGTCATGGATATGGACTATGATGAGCAGGTTGCTCCTGTTATGTTAGGTCGACCTTTTATGAAAACATCCATGACAAAGATTGATGTGGATAGTGGAACTTTGACTATGGAATTTGATGGAATAATTTTTTAGCATAATATTCATAAGGCCAACTCCATTGAATTGCCTCCCCTTTGCTGCACTAGTGATATCGATAATCCTATTCAGGAAAATGTTAAGACTAGTGTAGTGGAGACCATAGTTGAACTGTCTGCTATTGCTGAACCTTTTGATTTGCATGAGTATGATGTCTTACTCGATGACATAGGAGATTCAATTCCCTCTAATTTGGGCACTTGCCCCCCTGCAATAACCATACAAGGCTGTAAGTCATCATCTAGTGTCGTACAGCATGATCAGGTCAAGCCCTATCGGCCCCCACATCGCTCTAAGTATGGGGGAGATGCTCCAAAGGGAGCAATCATGGAGTCATTGGCTAAGAGAGAACATGGTCTAAGGTCCAAGCCTTTCCATGGGAAGTCCCAGCAGGAAGAGACAAGTAAGAGGATTCCGAAAGGATCTTATTCTAGGTGGTGATTGATTTGAAGTACGTCGAGCCAACGACGTTAACTAAGGCGCTGTCCGGGAGGCAACCCGAGGTAGTTTTCCTAAAAAAATTCTTTTCTCTTAGATTAATTTCGTAATTTCTTTTGCTGTGTTTCGTTCGCCTGTCACTAACATTTCAGGTACGGAAGTAAATGGAGAGAGACGGTGTTCCCAGCCAATTCTCATCGCCCCGCGGTGGAGACCACCGCCCCGCGGTGGAGACCACCGCCCCGCGGTGGAGACCACCGCCCCGCGGTGGAGACCACCGCCCCGCGGTGGAGACCACCGCCCCGCGGTGGAGACCACCGCCCCGCGGTGGAGACCACCGCCCCGCGGTGGAGACCACCGCCCCGCGGTGGAGACCACCGCCCCGCGGTGGAGACCACCGCCCCGCGGTGGAGACCACCGCCCCGCGGTGGAGACCACCGCCCCGCGGTGGAGACCACCGCCCCGCGGTGGAGACCACCGCCCCGCGGTGGAGACCACCGCCCCGCGGTGGAGACCACCGCCCCGCGGTGGAGACCACCGCCCCGCGGTGGAGACCACCGCCCCGCGGTGGAGACCACCGCCCCGCGGTGGAGACCACCGCCCCGCGGTGGAGACCACCGCCCCGCGGTGGAGACCACCGCCCCGCGGTGGAGACCACCGCCCCGCGGTGGAGACCACCGCCCCGCGGTGGAGACCACCGCCCCGCGGTGGAGACCACCGCCCCGCGGTGGAGACCACCGCCCCGCGGTGGAGACCACCGCCCCGCGGTGGAGACCACCGCCCCGCGGTGGAGACCACCGCCCCGCGGTGGAGACCACCGCCCCGCGGTGGAGACCACCGCCCCGCGGTGGAGACCACCGCCCCGCGGTGGAGACCACCGCCCCGCGGTGGAGACCACCGCCCCGCGGTGGAGACCACCGCCCCGCGGTGGAGACCACCGCCCCGCGGTGGAGACCACCGCCCCGCGGTGGAGACCACCGCCCCGCGGTGGAGACCACCGCCCCGCGGTGGAGACCACCGCCCCGCGGTGGAGACCACCGCCCCGCGGTGGAGACCACCGCCCCGCGGTGGAGACCACCGCCCCGCGGTGGAGACCACCGCCCCGCGGTGGAGACCACCGCCCCGCGGTGGAGACCACCGCCCCGCGGTGGAGACCACCGCCCCGCGGTGGAGACCACCGCCCCGCGGTGGAGACCACCGCCCCGCGGTGGAGACCACCGCCCCGCGGTGGAGACCACCGCCCCGCGGTGGAGACCACCGCCCCGCGGTGGAGACCACCGCCCCGCGGTGGAGACCACCGCCCCGCGGTGGAGACCACCGCCCCGCGGTGGAGACCACCGCCCCGCGGTGGAGACCACCGCCCCGCGGTGGAGACCACCGCCCCGCGGTGGAGACCACCGCCCCGCGGTGGAGACCACCGCCCCGCGGTGGAGACCACCGCCCCGCGGTGGAGACCACCGCCCCGCGGTGGAGACCACCGCCCCGCGGTGGAGACCACCGCCCCGCGGTGGAGACCACCGCCCCGCGGTGGAGACCACCGCCCCGCGGTGGAGACCACCGCCCCGCGGTGGAGACCACCGCCCCGCGGTGGAGACCACCGCCCCGCGGTGGAGACCACCGCCCCGCGGTGGAGACCACCGCCCCGCGGTGGAGACCACCGCCCCGCGGTGGAGACCACCGCCCCGCGGTGGAGACCACCGCCCCGCGGTGGAGACCACCGCCCCGCGGTGGAGACCACCGCCCCGCGGTGGAGACCACCGCCCCGCGGTGGAGACCACCGCCCCGCGGTGGAGACCACCGCCCCGCGGTGGAGACCACCGCCCCGCGGTGGAGACCACCGCCCCGCGGTGGAGACCACCGCCCCGCGGTGGAGACCACCGCCCCGCGGTGGAGACCACCGCCCCGCGGTGGAGACCACCGCCCCGCGGTGGAGACCACCGCCCCGCGGTGGAGACCACCGCCCCGCGGTGGAGACCACCGCCCCGCGGTGGAGACCACCGCCCCGCGGTGGAGACCACCGCCCCGCGGTGGAGACCACCGCCCCGCGGTGGAGACCACCGCCCCGCGGTGGAGACCACCGCCCCGCGGTGGAGACCACCGCCCCGCGGTGGAGACCACCGCCCCGCGGTGGAGACCACCGCCCCGCGGTGGAGACCACCGCCCCGCGGTGGAGACCACCGCCCCGCGGTGGAGACCACCGCCCCGCGGTGGAGACCACCGCCCCGCGGTGGAGACCACCGCCCCGCGGTGGAGACCACCGCCCCGCGGTGGAGACCACCGCCCCGCGGTGGAGACCACCGCCCCGCGGTGGAGACCACCGCCCCGCGGTGGAGGTCTGGTATGCCTTCTCAACTCCGACAAAAAAAAAAGAATAAAGGGCCTCGAAAAAAACCTTAAACGGAGAGTAAAATTTTTATTTCTTGAGTGGTAACTAAGGATTTGACGATTTGGGCCCCCTTTTTGGGCCGAGATTTCTCTTTGGGCCATTGTATATGACCGGCCCCATCAACCCTTTTTCTTCCTATTCCCTTTCCCTAACCTAGTCCCCACTCTCTCAAACCCTCCATATCCAACACCCCTCTCAAGTTCTCCAAGCCAAATCCCTCATTCTCCCCCCAATCTCTCTCATTCTTGGTCCGATCCTAGCCTCCATATACCTTAATCTTGAGTTTCCTTGCCCAATTTGGAGTCTAGCCTCATACACAAGCCAAACACCACCCCACCGCGTCGTTGTCGCCCCGCCTCGCGTCGCCAGCCACCGCCCCGCGGCGACCCCCACCACGACCCGGTGAGAAGTTCCAATTATCTCACCGCGACCCGGCGACTCGTCCACCGCCCCGCGTCGAGACTACCAGACTTTGTGTTTTCGCTCGTTTGTAAGTCCTCTTGGTTGCCCTCTGTTTTGAGCATCTCAATTCATTACTTATGGCACCTAGAGGTAGGAAGCAAGTATCTACGAGGGATGAGAATGAGGTCTACAATGTTGTGAAGGAGAGGAAGGTGTTGGCTACTAAATTCTTTGACAAGCCGACGTTGGCTGAGTTTGGTATGTTGGAGTGTGTATCCCTGTGTTTAGCAGAGTGTGGCCTGGGGACTTTCTTGAACAAGGCCGTTGATGCTTATCCCGAGCTGTGTTACCAGTTCATTGCCTCGTTTAAGAGGTATTCTGATGGCTCCGTCGACAAGAGATTGATGAAGGTCACGTTCACATACAATGGTCGTGATTATACTTTGTCTGCTGAGGAGATTCGTGGTGCCCTGGGCATTACAAAGGAGCCATCTGATGGGTGGTCTGGTGGCATCATTGAGACGAATATGATGGAGTTTTGGGAGGCTGCCACGCATAGGACGTTCAGGAAGGGCCAGGAGGTGAATTCGAAGTTGGTGAACCCTTGCCTAAGGTTGATCCACAAGGTGTTGATGAGAGATTTTTTTGGCCATGCTGATGATGGTAAGGTCCCTTTGAAGGATTTTCAGTGGTTTTTGAGCATCTTGGAGCTTGTTACGTACACGTCGTGTTGGGCTACCCTCTTTCTAGGTTCCCTGAAGAGGATTCGTGATGGTGAGCCACGTGATATTTGTGGGGGTGGTTTGATCACCCTTCTTTGTGCTGACATTATAGCTACCGATCGGATTCCTCGACCTGTTGCTCATGCGGTGTATGATATGGCGCACATGAAAGTGTGCTCGATGCTGAAACCATTGGGCAGGGATGGTGATTTAGTTTGGTCTTCATATGATGGTCATATTCTGATTCTTCCCCGGGTTTTCACTTATTCTCCTTCATTTGCGGATTGGTGGATTCCCAGTGATAGTAGAGTTATGGCCGACACTACCCCTGCTGCTGCTCCTTCGGGTCCGTTTGGAGAGGGCCCTAGTGCTGGTGCTGCTGCTGTTGAGTTTGTGGGTGAGGATGCCCCTTTGCCTACCCAGTTTGATGCGCCCTTGTCTTCTTATGCTCCTGCCACACCTTGGCAGGAGTTGTATGCAAGATTTGATGCATTCTCGGTGCAACAGACGCATTGGAACACCCGAGTAGAGATCGGTCTGCAGACTTGGCAGACCTAGTTCCGTGCTGATGTAGATGAGCGTTTGGACGCTATAGACGCTCATATGAGGGACTACTTCGGGAGGTTTCCACCACCACCGCCATCAGGCCCACAGTGAGTTTATTTCTCCTTCCCCTATTTTATTTACTGTTCTCTTTTCTACATTGAGGACAATGTTCGGTTTAAGTATGGGGGAGGGATTTAGACTTGCTATCTGTCTATCTTTTGTACATAGCTTTGTTTTTCTGTAATTTCCATTCGAGTATTTCTTTTTTAAAAAAAAGATGTAAAAAGGCAATCAAAATCCTGGGATGAGCTGAAAACCCGAAAGGGCGGTTCAGGTAATAAGCAGGTAGTCCGACTGGTATAGACCGGTGCAAAAGTGGACTGGAGTGATGCGAGTATTTGTGAGATATCTAGCAAAATGAAATGAGTGGCTAGGTGAAAACCCGAGAGGGCGCCTAGGCAAGATGAGCGTAAAAGAAGAAGAGTGATTTTAGGATTTCTCATTATTCTTGGCGAGGCGTCATAAGAAGGGGAGTCATAAGGAGGACTCGGGTAGGCCACTCTTGGAGCGATAAGGAGCTAGATTGGAGTTAGGATTAGAATTATCTTTGCATCACTTGTTTTGGTTGTCTGGAGCTAATTGTTGATATATTGTAGTTGCTGGTGTCATATTTTCTTGTACTTCCTGAGACCTTGGTGTTTGATGGAGGGAGTGGGTTTATCATTAGCTTACTTGGGACGAGTAAAGGTCTAAGTATGAGGGAACTTGATAGGTGTCATTTCATGCACCTTTATTTGCAATTATTAGTATCATTTGGAGGAGTTTAGGATGAGATTTGAGGCTAAGTCTGTGATCCAGAAGTTGTGGAGAAAAGTGAAGATATCCAGGGATTTACAGCTTAGACGGAGATGGAGATGGAGATGATGAAGATGGATGAGGTTCTGCTAGAGTTTATTGGAGAAGGCTACCAACACTTGGTAGTAATGAAGAGCAGAAGAGAAGAAGAAGATGAGCTGAAGAAGGAGTGGGCGATTTCACCGCCCCGCGCCAGATGCCATCGTGACCCGGCGGTGGGTCTCAGAGAATAGTTGGCCGCGCCAGAAGAAGCCACTGCCCCGCGGTGAGGCACGTAACGCCCCGCAGCCAGAAGGATTTTATTTCCTTTTATGCATTTTGGATTTCCTTATTTCTATTATTTTATTTCCTTTGTTATTTCCATTAGGTTAACTTATTGTTCCTAAGCCTATTTAAGACCCTTTTCTAGGTTAAGAAGAGACTAGACTCTGAAAATTACGCAACACTACTTTACATTACGCAGTTTTACTTTTCATTAGGGTTTCATTCACCTCTGAATGGAGCACTAATTTTCCTTTGTTCTACTAGACGTTTGAAGCAATACAGTTGATGTGTTTGTGAGATTTCTATTCCTTATTCCTATTCTTATAAGTGTTGGTTTGATTCTCTTGGTTATATTGAATATTGATTTATTGTTATTCCTCATAGCCTGATCAACTAGGTTGAATACTATTTATCAATTGCTAGGATTTGCATATAGTGGAATACGAGTGCATATCTAGTAGCATACACGATTGTTGCATGTAGTGGAATACGAGTGCGCAATCGTGAGTGAGAATCATTTGCATGTTAAGTAGTAAGATTTTCTTCTATTTGCATGTATCCTATATCCTTGTGTGCATTGCTATTGCTTTATTGGTGGTAAGGTTTTCTTCCATTGATATTGTGATAAGTCTATCAACAACTGTGAGAATTGGTAGTACTTAAGATCAGGGTGGGAACAATCCTAAAAATAGTGAAAGAACTTGGATTGAATAGATTTCAGTGATCAAATTATATCTATGTATTGTGGATCTCGTTCTAGTGGAACTCTTTTCCCCAATCATATTTTCAACTCAATCAAACTTGTTTGCTTTATTCTCCTTGATAACTAAAACCCCCCTTCCTTGTTACTTGTCAATCATAATTGCATACTTCATCAGATCTTCCCTGTGGGTTCGACCCTTACTTGCTTACTATACATCCATTTAGTAGGTCTGTTAGGACATTTACTTTGACTAGGCCATTCAACGATATTTTCATTGCATATTTCGGCCACGTCAATCACCGCCATGTAGCCCTCGTCTGACGCGCCAAAATCGGAAGGTGGAGATCGTGTGAGGGGAAGTCGTTTGGACTCCACCCTACAACAGCCTTGAGCCCAAAACAACTTGGGGTTATTGTTGGGCCCATCATTCTCCAAGAGGATCAAACGAGCAAGTTGGGCCAAGATCCAAACGGAGTCGGAAGCCAAGAGAAACCAGGAGGAGGCGTCGAACATTCCTCAGACGCGTAGGATCCGACCAATTCTAAAGATCTCGCCCAACACATTAAATGCTCAAATCGATGGCAACGGCTATGGCATTAAACACAGAGATAATGTTGGCAATCAAGAGCAAATCCCGGAGATCTCGCCCAAAATTAATAAGAAATATTGCAAACGATGAAGTAAAGGACACAAGATGACAATTACCATATATAGATCACGATAAGGCAAGTAATGAACACACACGTCTACATCTTGCATTCGAGAACTTGCTCCAAAAAGAACTTGAGAGTGCACCCAGTCTGGCTCAGTCTCCTCGGAATATCGCTCAGTCACCACCGGTCAAGTCACAGAATCACAGATCGAACAGGTTCCAATCTTTTTTCCTCCAAGGATAAGTTGTACTTCGATCTGATTCAATCATCAATAGATCAATAAAATTACCTTGCTATTTCGTATCTATTCTTTATTTGTTGATTGTCTGTTTGGTTTGGATTGATTTCTATTACCCGATCGACTCGTTACCCTGTCTAAGGCAATTTAGGTCGTCCGATCTTTTCGCCCCAAAACAATACTATAATAGGTTGTATATATTGCTAGAAACAACGCTATTATACATGTTATTACCGTGATGGTATTGGTGTGGATTTATTGTGTGAACTTAAATGTGTAGTTAGAATGAGTATTCGTAGGAACGTTATGTACCTTGCGAGGTCTAGTCGTTTCTTTATAACTGGTATTAGGAGGATTTTGCTCTAGTATTATCTGGTCATGATTGTACCCTTACTCAGGGTAGGTGCACACAGCTGGTGCCAACAATCAGGATTAATTCCCAAGATATCTCTCGTGTCGAGATGATATATATTAAAAGATTTAATGTGAATGTACGTTTTGTAATTAAATAAGATAAGTGCGGATATGCACATAATTAACGAACCTTCGGGCGAGAAGTATAACTTGGAACCAGCCCGGACTTCGGTTAGAGTAAGTCTTCTTTCCAATCTGGATTCGCATTGCGCGGTGAGGTTGGTCGTTGACCCAAATGATCAAGTCGTTTTAAAAGCTTGTGTGAAACTATAACGTTTCCAAACACTTGTCATACTTTTCGAAAGACTCATCTTCTTTGGAGTCTTCTCTTCATACGTTTTCCGAAAGACTCATCTTCTTTGGAGTCTTCTCTTGTTCATACCTCTTCGTATGTTTCTGTAGAAGTGTTGAGGTTCACTGTCGTCATCGGTTATTATTCGAGAAGCGACAGGTGTAACCTAACATGACTACTTAGAACCTCTTTACTTTTACCCTTGCATAGTCTTTCATTAGACTAACCAACCGGTTATTTTCCTTTGCATGGTTGGCTGGTGTCATCCATCTCATACGGCACATCAGGTAAACGTCCCTTTCCGTGAAGGCCAGAATACGATGATGAAGGCAAATGATGGTTTAAGTGTTTTTTCCAAGGTTGAAGGTCCTAGGCGTGAGATCGCGCAGATCGAAACCCTTTATGGCATTTATTAATTTTCAAAGACTTTCGTTGTGTTGAACAATTCTATATTTGGTTCTGTATTTGGTTGAGAACAGTTGTAAAACCGTGACATTGGTTTGAATAATATTTGGTAATCTCTATAATATTTAATAAAGTTTGTATTATTATATGGTTGTTATAAAATGATTTAGTCTTGGATGACCCTAGATGTGTATTCTGAGGTCACTGGCGGTAATACTTTCAAGGGAGAATTTGGGGGTGTTACATATAGCATCCAGAGAGAGGATCTTCTACAACCTACGATACACCCCTCGGTATACCATTCAAGTATATATAATATAAATCAATCTTAAAATATTTTTTAATAATTATATATACATTGTAAATGATAAAACTTATAAATCCCTAAATTTTTAGTATCATAAAATTGAAAGAAAATTTTATTTTAAATTAAAATTGTAAAATAACCATATTTTAGCTACTAAAAATATAAATGAAATCATTTTGATACTAAAAACTTAAGAATATATAAAAATTATCATTTACAATGTATTTATAATTTTTTTAAAATATTTTAAGATTGGGTGATATCATAATTCATATATACTTAAGTGGTGTACCGAAGAGTGTACCGTAGGTTGTAGAGGATCCACACTCTAAGATCCATTAGCCTCGTATGATGATTATGTGGGCACCACAAAACTCATGTAAGGCCCTAATGAAAAGTCCGGCATATAGGAATCTTGCCAATACCAAACATCCGTAAATAATCTCGTTAATGAACTTCAAGGGGTTGGTCTAGTGGAGCATGATAGGGTCTCGGTCTGACATGTCGCAAGTTCGAACCCCCACTAGTCTCCTTGAGGTGAGGCATATGTAAATTCCCCTGTAAGCGTTTTCTGAGCCCTTGGATCTTCCTTGTCATTGGACTGGGCACTATCCCCTTGTTAGGGTGCTATGATCGTGTCCACACGAAGGGCCCCGACGCGTCGAGATGTGAAGGCACGAAACATCATTAGGGATGTTACACGAATGCAATATGGAGAAGACCGTCATGAAAAGCTGTAAAGGTTGAGCATCAAGCGACACGACTGCGAAGATATTGTTTCCATATATACGACGCGCCCCAATTCTGGAAGACGGTGACAATTAATATCTATACGGTAGAAGATCCAATAGATATAGTTTCCTTGTTTGATATAGGAAATATTTTCTACCATGTTTGTTTATTTTATCTTAAGCTCCAAGCTAATATATTATCTTATTTTTATTGTAAGATCTTATTCCTTGCACGACTACCTTTGGACCCCTATATAAGGAGAATACCAAGACCTTGTAAATCACGATCCGTTCGATCTGTGGCAATCATACTCTCATACACGTTCACTCTAAACACGATCTCTACCTATTCTCAAACTTGCGACATGACCGACCCGACCCGCACTTGGACCCGACCTGACCCGAATTTTTAGTAACCCGGAATTACTGAACCCGGATCTAACCCGAAAATGTATGACCTGAACCCGACCCGATTAACGAATAAATGCGAAGTATTAGTATAATAGAACATAAAATATATATGATAAGAATGACATATAAATTATGTTAATATGCTCAAGTATCTTAAAAAGAGCATGATTGTACTTGTAAAATTTTGGTAAATTAGAACTTTATAAATTAATATAATATAAAAAAAAAAAATTTATTTTGGTCTACTAATCTCAATTTCATATAAAATAATTAATAATTAAAAACTATTGTTATTTTAATTTATTTTGACATATTAAAATATTTTTTAACAATTTAATATTATTTTAATAGTGAACGAAATGTTTAAAAATGACGCTCTTAACCCGTTGGTTAACCCGAATCGCCCGCCGACCTGTAATGACTCAACCCGTGTTGGTCTGTTATCGACTGACCCGATTGAAAGGTCTTCGTAGATGTAATGCATGTCATTAAGAGGTCAATCCACTTGCTATCAAAACCAAATTTTACAGTACTTGTGTAATAAAATTTCAGTCAAGTTTGTTATGGGCTTTTTCCATATCTAGTTCTAAGACTATCCATCCTGATTTGCCTTTCTTTTTGTTGTGACAAGACTAAAACTAAGGGCATGTTTGCCACAACTTGAAAAGTTGGGCAAAAATGCGTAAATAGGCTGAAATAGGGGGGCTGATTGTAATAAGTGGGAAATGTTGTCTTCCACCTTCAGCCAAGAACGCAACAACTCAAGGTCCCGTCCATGGCGGCATTCGACCATTTTTCGACTCGTTTCTTCCAATTAACCCTTGGGCATTGAAGACTAGGATCTTTTGCATTAAACCCCTCAATCAATTGGTGTTATTATGGGCGGAAACGCCAAGATTTTGTCCATGAAACAATTACCACCGTTCGGTCATGCGAATTGAATTATGCAAACTTCGTCCTCATCCGATTGAATTGGGAGGATAGATTTGCGGGATTGTGTCTAGGGCATTGAAGGCTACATTATCCCTGTAAATACCCCTTCAATTGTTCACCCAATTCATCCAATTGCGCCCCAAACTCAAGAACCCTAGCCGAGAATATCGTGGTTGTTCATCAAAGTAATTAGCCCTCTTCCTAGCTTCTTTTTTGCAATTGGTGGCATTCGTAGAACCAACAATGAGTCCTCTTCAAAAGTACTCTAACCCCAGCCCCGGTGGTGGTCCGAAGAAGGCTAATTTCCCCGATCTCCGGCAAGTGTCCACCGAGTACGTTTGGCATAGGTTCGGTCGTGTAGCTTTGGTAATTTTTGGCTTTGTTTTTTATTAATCTTGGTTAATTACATTAATCTAGATTAGTTACAGATTATGTTAGGTCAAATTAATTTTATTTGGATTATATAAAATTAAAATAGAATTTTTGGGAATGGTTAATTTATAGCATATCCTTAGATAATAAGTTGGGTTATAAATGTATTAGAGTTGTAAATAAAAAAATAAATTTATTTATTTATGTTATGATTATTTAGAATATACGACTAAATGATTTTAGTATCGTATAAATAATCATTTTATCAAAAAGTCTTAAAATTGATTTATTTTAGAGTTAAATAAATTCAAGTAGAAACTGAGACATTGTATTCTTCAAATTTCGATATTGAATGAATTATCTAATTATAATTATTTATTTTTGTGTGAATTGGTTACGTCTCGGAATCATCTTCAAATCAAGAATCCAGTTTGTTGGTCCAGAGCGACTTTCTTCCGTACGACATTACGTCGTTCAACCGATATCTTAATCCGAGGCAAGTGGCGGTCCGCTCTTGCAATTTATTCCATATTTTTCTTAATTGACAATTAATCTATTGTCTTAATTAAGTTGGGATAAATACTCTAAATTTTGTGTTTAGAGAACTTGTGTGTTAAATTGGTGTGTAAATGAACCTTATTATTAGGTTGTATATTTGCTAGCAATGACCCTTATATATATATATTATTATTATAGGGTGCTAGATGAACTTTGGTGTGGATTTGTTGTGCATTTGGTGTGGATTTATATACTAGTTAGCACGAGTATTCATAGGAACGCTATTTACCGTACGAGGTTTACCTGTTTCTTTATAACTTGTATTAGGAGGATTATTGCCCTAATACTTTTGGTCATGACCTATCCTTATTTGAATATAAGTGGTGGTGCACTTAGCTAGTGCCGAAATTCGGGATTCGTCCCATGATATATCTCATTGCGAGCTTGGTGTGGATTAAAAGCTTTAACGTAAATGTGTGTTTTGGAATTAAATAAGAAAAGTGTTATTTTGCACATAATTAATATGCCATCAGGCGAGTAGTACAACGTGGAACCCGCCCGGTCTCTTGAAGTAAGTCCCCTTTCCAATATGGATTTGCATTATGCGGTGAGGTTGGTCGAGGACCCAAATATTCAACGAGGCGTTTTCAAAACTTTGTGGTGATAATGATGAATGTTCCCAAGCAAATTCATTTAATTTTTCACATAAGACTCAATTCGTTGGAGTCTTCTCTTTAAGCATGTCACTTTCTTTCTTTTCACTAGAAGTATAGTAGTCATATACCATTTACCGACTTTTATTCGAGAAACAAGGGTAGTGACTATATACGACTACAAGAATCATTCTGTTTGCACCCTTGCGTAGTCTATTATTATACTGACCAACCTTTCTTTTTCTTTGCATGATTGGCTGGTGTCATCCGTCCTATACGGCACATCAGTGGTTGGTCTCAGACGTCTTGCAGTAACAAATCGAAGGCGAAGCTTGCAGTTGAAGTTTTGTTTGAAGAATTTTCAAGGTTGTTTGAATATAAGATTTAATATCCTAATTAATGTAACAGGTGAAATTGCTAGTCATGTAATTAGGATTTCTAAAGTCTCTCACTGTAATTTCAATATCGTTTGTAAACTATCATTCTCAATTTACGAGAGAAATTTTAATAAAAGATTGAGCTTTCGTTATACAAGTCTTCCGCTATTTACTCTTTATTATGATTGTATTTAAGTATAATTGTTCAGATTAAAGCCTAGGATGGCTTCGGACTTTAAAGTCTGAGGTCATTGGCGTGTGACACTATCGACATAAGTCGGGGTGTTATAGGTTTTGTAAGCCATGGATAAAAAAATTTAGGGGAGAAATCAAGCAAGAGAGAAATGTTAAAGTAGATTAAGAAAATGTTAAGATGAAAAGGGTCATAACAAGTTTAAGATTTTGATTCAAGGAAAGCATAAGAACAAGAAAGAAACAAAAAAAAGGAGGAGGAGGAAAAGCTATACAAAGGAAAAAAGAATATTGAACACAATTAGAAGACTTGGAAGAGAATATATCGCGTAGAATGAAAGCTTTTAGAGAGAATGTATGACCTCTCTCTAAAGCTTTAGTTTTGATTGCTTGAAAAATTAATAATAGAGAAACAAACATAGAAAATATTCAAACTAAAACAGTCATGTCAAAGGGAAAAACAAATGATCTAAAAGAAAAGCTACGAACTACCGCCAACCATATTTTGTTTCTTAGTTCATGCGACTATGCGAGTATGTTTTCTTAGTTTTTCTTTACCGTAAAGTACATCATTGGTCATTGAACTTTATAAAATTTTCCTTATTGATCCTTAAATTGTAAAACGATCTAGTTATATCCCTAAAATTTATATTGTATTTCTATTGGTCCTTAAACTTTAAAATTTTTAATTTTAAATCCCTAAATTATTGAAATATTTGCACACATGATCCATATATCATCAAAATTTGTATTCATATTCATGTTTCCACTTAGTTCTTTTTACTCTGTAACTTCTTTTACTTCAATTTTTACGCTTATTCCACACCATTGATCCAATTTCAAAGATTTATCCTTTTTTTAGGCGATGAAAGAATCACTGATTCAAATATTCCGATAGCTTAAAGACCTAAATAGAATAATTTCATGTTTAGAGACTAATAAGAAAAGAATTATAAAATTTCGAAACCTAAATAAAATAACTTGAAGTTAAGAAACTAATAAGAAAAAAAGGACAAAGTTTAGGGACTAATGATCTTATTTACCCATTTTCTTACTTTGAAGCATAAATTTGTAGTAGATTCCAACCTTGCTTGGTTAAAAAATGAACAATTGAGAAGTAGTTCCAACCCAAGCGATTTGCTTGTTTACATGCTCATGTAGTGCTATTGTCATTCCTTTCTCCGCAGTTAGCCCAAAATTACATGAATAACCCTTGAAAAACCCTAATTCCTCCTCTTTCCTCTGTCACATTTTCAATGGCAATCTCAATCCTCAAACTCAAAGTCAAACCCTCTCCCAATCATCAACTCCTAATTCGACCTCAAATCTCACCACATTCTCTATCCTGTAACGCCAACTTTCCTCTGTCTTCACCTTCTGTCAAGCTCCACTGCCGCTTCTCCATCCATGGCGTCGGCCCCCTTCTTCAGAGCACACCACCGCCCGCCACTGCCGCACCCGCCACCAATCCCGACTTCGCCGCCGAATTCCTCGTCGATTCATTGGGGTTCTCCGAAGCGGAGGCCCTCGCCATTGCCTCCAAGCTAAACACGTTCAAGTCCAAGAATAGCCCGGTCTCAGTCGCGCATTTCTTCGAACAGATAGGGTTTAATGCAAGCCAAATAAGAACCGTCGTCACCTCCGTGCCGAAGATCCTTGGCAGCAGCGTGGAGAAGAATCTAAGACCTAAGATCACCGCTCTCCAGGAGATTGGGATATCCGGGCCCGATCTTGTCAAGTTCATCTCCAACAACCCCCACATTATTGAATCGAGCTTGCACGCCACGATTCTGCCCACATTCGAGCTGATGAGATCGGTATTCGATTCGGACGAGGAGAACATGGTTAAAGCCATCAAGAGGGGCGTTCGGATGCTGAATTCAGCCACGTATGCTCGTCGAAACATCGAGCTCTTGAGAAGCTATGGCGTCTCTGAGCAGAGGATTCAGAGGTCCCTGTTAAGGTTTCCCAAGTCACTCTATGGGAAGCCTGAATGGCTTGAGGATGTGGTGGTTAGAGTGGAAGAGGAGCTGGGAATTCCTCGCCAATCAGCCATGTTTATGTACGGAGTTGACACACTTGCCACCATTAGCAAGAGGACTTTGGAGACCAAGTATGAGATCTTCAAGCTCTATGGGTGGAGCCAATCTGAAGTGTTGACACTGGCGAGGAAGCTTCCGTCTTGCTTGAGATTGTCGGATGTGAAGATCAAGAGCCGGTTGGATTACTTCATGAAGGAGCTCGGGTTTGATGCTGGGTACTTGGCGTCGCACCCGGTCCTGCTAAAGCTGAGTATGGAGAATCGAGTGAGGCCGAGGAATGAGGTTTTGCGGATTCTTAGAGAGAAGAGGCTGATTGATTCTAGCTTGAGCTTTTGGACAGTCATGGCTCTTGCTGAGGAGGTGTTCTTGAGGAGGTTTGTGTTGGAATATAAGGATGTCGTTCCTGATGTTTATGATATCTATGTTCATGACAAGGGCGATCAACCTCTTCTGAAGGATGTTGACACGCTCAAAATCTCCGTGAGAGTGACTTGAAATTGCAAAGTGGATGGCGGTTAGTGGAGATTTGGAATGCGTAGCTCAATTGCATTCCAATGATCGGGGCAAGACTAGCGATGTATTGGGAATTTTATATGTGAAATGACTCATTGTGATCAACATTTGCTGCACATTTTCTTCCAAGGTATTGGCTCTTATCTGTCTGAGTTGTGCAAGACCAAGATCCTATGGGCAATTCTTTTTCTGGTGTGAAAGGAGAAATGACAGTGCAGTTTCCTTCGTCGGCTGGTGTATTGGGGATAGGATTGGAGTGATTGTTAGTGGTAGAAATGAAGCTGACAGATATTCTTTCTTTTTTCATAAGCAATCTGTTCTATGTTTTGTGCCATAGTGCTTTAGAAACGCCCTTTTCTTGTCTTTGTTAATCTGCTCTGACAATTATTGCTCCTGTATGAACTTAGGTGTGTTTTATATTTACCATGAATCGTATTTTGGCCTCTGTTTTTTTTTTGGAATAATCTGCCCGTTTTATTCATAGTTGAAATTGTAGGAACCGTAATCTGAAACACATAAACAATCTCGGAAGCCCAACAGCCTCCAGAATCGGCCAAGCTTAGCTGCCCGAGCCCGAACCGGACAGACGGCGCGCGTGTGTGGTTAAGGTCTTCTTTCCATACTCACCAAGTTCTTACCTTGGCTTGGGTGATAGTGGTTTATAAACCACCCAATTCTACTCCCACATTTTCCGATGTGGGATGTAGAATTGCACCCCCAAACTCAAAATGGGTGTTACAAGCAACCACCTTTGAGCCCTCATTTCTCATTCAAACGGAACCCGAATTTATCGTATGAGCACACTACGTTGTAGAGCTCGCGGAGACGAAGCCAACGCTCCCATAATCCGGCACAACCGGTGGCCGGAGCCCACCGAAAAATGCCCGGAAGTTTCGATGAAAATCAGTTCCAACAGAAATACCATTACAAGTAGAACTTATAATGTCAATTTCACAAATACCAGAATGCTCATCAGAGGGAGACTGAAACAGTATGAAATCGCCCTTGAGCTCAGTGTTCTTCTTTGTCAACCAGTCAGCGGCGCTGTTTACCTTCTTTTGAACATGATTGATTGCCAACTTCCAATTAGGGGACGAGATAAGGTGTTGCTGCAGGGGGGGTGAATCAGCCAGCATCGCTCTAACCAAGTGACATCCAAATCAACCTGCAAGTGAGTTGCTTTCAGTTCCTTGGCAAGAGTGAGTCCCTGCAACAAACCAAGAACAATCTGAATTAACAACTACATTGATCTCGAAGTGTGATATTGTTTGCGAACCAACCGGGCACAACTTTTACCCTCAGATATGCATGAGCAATCATTCAATCTCATCAAGCTTTGGACTTGAAAAATGCTGTAGAAACATGTATCTGTGTCACATAATTTCATTTTGCAGGAGTTGAACTACCACCTCGAAATCAACTTCAACAATAACCTGCTTTTTCATAATTGAGCCCTCGTCGAGTCTTGTTAGCCAAAAATAATCCATCTATATTCATTTTAACCTGCTTTATTTTCGATCCTTGTATACATCTGTATTCATTTTAACCTAGTACGCTATTCCATGGCTTGTCCGAATTTGTCATTTTTATAGGGAGACTCAAGCCATTAATGAGGGGAATTGAAAGGATTTTAAGGGGAAATAATAGAGAAATGAAGGGAGATAAATTCTCTTATTTGATTAATATTAATGAGGGGAATTAAAGGGATTTTAGGGTGAAATAAGAAAGAAAAGAGAGGGAAAATAAATCCCACTAAAGTAGAGTTGGACAAAACCGATCCTGAACCGGGGAACCAGACCGGGTCAAACCCTGAACCGTACTGGACCTGAACCGGACTGCCGGTTCAAGGTCCTCGTCGGTTTAGGTTCCGGTTCAAGACATCTTTGAACCGGTGAACCGGTTCATGAACCGAGTTTGTAAACCGGTTCATGAATCGAGTTTGTAAACCGGTTCATGAACCGGCGGTTCAATTCGAAGAAAAAAACTTAAAAAAAAAAGAAAAATACATTAAACCCCTAAAACTAGGGGTGAGCAAAAAAATCCGATCCGGTCGCTCCGATCCGATAATCCGCCAACCCGAATCCGAAAAATCCTTATCCTTAAAAATCCGTTTAATTTTTATCTGTATCCGATCCGATCCGGGTCATTTTTCTGGATATCCGGACCGGATACGGATATCTAACCGGATATCCGCAATCCGGAAATATTACGTATAATAAATATATTTTTGAAAATTAGAATGATACATATAAGTGTTTTATTACCTAATATTTTGAATTGAATAAATGCAAATCAGTAATAACATTATTTAGTTACTGATTTGCATTTATTCAATTTCAGGCAAGGCCCAACCCAAGCCCAATTATACTGACACTATAGCCCATATACTGATATACCAATTATACACAACTTACAGAAACCTAATCTCCTGATTCTCCTCACTTTTCCTCCGCCGCTTTCTTCCTCTCCTTCATCTATCTTTCTCTTCCTCAGAGAAATATCTCTTACCAGAACCTCGCTCCCGTGGAGAGTTTAGGCGACAGATCCGCCTCCATTTCTTAGAGAAATATCTCTTACCAGAACCTCGCTCCTTCATCTATCTTTCTCCCGTGGAGAGTTTAGGCGACAGATCCGCCTCCATTTCTTAGAGATCGAGGATGGGGTTTCGCTTGCTGAACTGAAAAGCTTTAACATCGGCTGCAGTGGACGCGTTCTTGGTTCTTGTAAGTTGTAACGGCCTTGTTTTACTCGAAAACAAGCTCAAAAGAGGCCCTCGAGTCTTCCTCATTGGAGTCTTCCTCGCTCGAGTTCGTCTCCTTCACTCGCCGATTTCAGAAGCAACAAATCCAGGACTTCCCTCTGCTCGCTCCCAGTAGTCGACGCTTCGTATGCTGAACGCCTAAACCCGAGGTATGCATGTTGTCTGGATACGCTTTAACCCTAGGTTTCGTTTTTTGCTTGCGAAATTAACCACAAATCAAGTCTACTGAGCGACGATTTGTTTTTGAAAATAACAATCAAGTGATTTCTCCGTGAAGGTGATCCTGCCTTGCTTCATTCTTCGGTAATTTTGGTTTGTGTGTTTATCTTCTGTCCGATTTGAATGTTGTTATTGTCAAAATGGTTTGGTTTGCGGAAGATAGAATCTAATATCGTCAGTTTTAGATGTTAGCCCTTGTTAGTTTGCTTGATTTTCCTCCCACTTGCCTGTATAGTGCATACTATCAAATCTAAAATCTCGTTGTTAACCTCTGAATCATAGATTGTATGATTTCAGCTCCCTTCCCTTGTTGATTCATGATTGTATGATTTCTGTGCTAACAAATGCAGAAGCTGGTTTTTATTTTTGGGCAAATAATTTTGATTTCAATTTGTGTATGTTGATTAGGATCTTAAGAGGAAAACAACAAATCCAGGATCTTCTTGTTCCTCCTTGAGCCACCTTTCACTAAACCCAAATCATGGTAAGTTCTATTAGCATCATTTCTTATTTTCTTTGTTTGTCTTACTGTTTTTGT
The DNA here is from genome assembly GCA_027886185.1 of Rheum nobile. Lineage (NCBI taxonomy): Eukaryota > Viridiplantae > Streptophyta > Magnoliopsida > Caryophyllales > Polygonaceae > Rheum > Rheum nobile. The sequence goes on from WOAB01000065.1 coordinate 1,775,492, forward strand.
GCAATTTAAAATCTGTTTACTCTTGAAGATTAGTGTAATGACTTTATATAAACGTAGTTAATTTGATGATGGAGCTAGAATATAATTCTGTTTTTGTGCATTTTTTATTGGATCCTCCCTATAATGATGAAGCTAATATGTGTAATCACATGATCATATTAAATCATCCTCAACAAGTATGCCATCTCATGACTCTAGTGATCCAGAAATGCAAGATGATGTGTTGATTATTGAGGATAAACAATCTGCACAAGGAAAGCCTTCAAGACACCCTACTTCTTCATCTTCAACTGATCCTCTTGCTTGCACATCGGGTAAGAGAAAGAAATATTCTCTAAATTGGGCTCATTTTGATGAAATTCCTGGTACTAATTTTGCTAAGTGCAAATATTGTGATGCTCGGATTGGCTGTGCGGCAAATAATGGAACTACTCCTTTAAAGAATCACACTTTGAGATGCAAAAAGTATCCTGCAAATATGGATAAGAAACAAAAATTGATGGATATTGAAACAAAAACTGTTATTGGTCCTAATGGTGTAGTTGAAACTATTTCTATACCATGCTCTTGGAGGTTCGATCAAGAAGCTTGTAGAAGAGCTATTGCTAGAATGATTATTGTGGATGAACTCCCATTTGCTATTGTTGAACGTGAGGGGTTTAGATACTTTTGTAAGTGTTTGAATCCTAAATTTGTTGTTCCTTCTAGATGTACTGTTGCTAGAGATTGCTATAAACTATATTATGAGGATAGGAAACAACTTAAGGATTGTTTTCAAAGGATGTCTTGTCGAATTAGTCTTACTACAGATGCATGGACTTCTAGTCAAAACTTAAGCTACATGTGTCTCACTGCTCATTTTATTGATGATGATTGGGTTTTGCACAAAAGGATTATAAACTTTTGTCCTCTTGCTGGCCATTCTGGGCAATTGATTGGTAGATCTGTTGAGAATTGTTTGACTGATTGGGGTATAGAAAACATAATGAATGTAATAGTTGACAATGCAAGTTCTAATGATTTAGCAATTGAGCATTTAAGAAGGAGATTCAACCATAGGGAATCTAGTATTCTAGAAGGAAGGTTTCTGCATATGAGATGTCATTGTCATATTCTAAATCTTGTTGTGAAAGATGGATTAAAGGATATTGATTCTTCTATTTTGAAAGTTCGTGGTCTTGTAAGGTATGTGAGGTCTTCTCCTGGACGAATGGTCAAATTTAAGAGGTGTGTAGAAGAGGAGAAATTGGAAGGTAAGAGTCTTCTTAGTTTGGATGTTGAAACAAGATGGAATTCAACATATTTGATGCTTCGTTCTACTGTAAAGTTTAAGAAAGCATTCTCTAACTTGATAATTAAAGATTCTTCTTGTGCTAAGGAGAACAAGAAACTTGGTCTTCCTGATGAAGAGGATTGGAGGAAAGTGAATAGCATTTTGCCAATTTTGAAGGTTTTTTATGATGCTACTTTGTTATTATCTGGTTGTCGTTATGTCACTAGCAATTTGGCTGTTGAAGATGTGTTTGGAGTTGGTAGGATGATCAATAATTACTGCATGAGTGAGCAAGGAGAGCATGCAACCATGACTTTGAAAATGAAGGCAAAGTATGAGAAGTATTGGGGTAATGTTCTGAACATCAATCTCTTTATGTTTATTGCAGTCTTTCTTGACCCAAGGCGTAAGTTGCAATATGTTAATTTTCTTGTCCGGAAGTTGTTTGCTGATTCTAAGGCAAAGATCCTCACTCATCATGTCAAAGATCTTATTGAAGAGTTATTTGAGATATATACTTCTTCTATGCCTCAAATGAATAAAGCTTCAGAATGCTCTACTCCTAGATCCTCATCTAGTACTAGTAGCTTAAATGAATGTGATCAAGTAGGAGGGGACCGAGGGGTTATAGATTTTGCTACATTGTTGAGTTCAGAGTATCAAATGGAGTTGGGTTCTAATTTTATGGAGAATAAATCTGAGCTGGATAAGTACATGGAGGATGCTTGTAAAACTGTTGTTCCTAATTTTAGAATTTTACAATGGTGGAAAGACAATCAAAAAAGATATCCAATTATGTCTAAGATGGCTCGAGATATCTTAGCAATTCCGGTTTCCACGGTTGCTTCTGAATCTGCTTTTAGTATCGGAGGGCGAGTTTTGGATTCATTCCGTACTTCTTTATCTCCAAACATAGAGGAAGCTCTTATTTGTACACAAGATTGGAAGCGCACCTCTAACACTCCTATTTTTGTTGAGGAAACCTTGCTTGGAATACAACAAATCGAAGAAGGTTATTTGTCTATATTCATCTTCAATTCAGTCTACTTTTACTTTATATGATTCATTTTAAAGTTACTTATATCTTGTTATTCTGTTTTGAATGAAATTTATTAGGATTGAAGGAAATGTATTTGGAACATCCAAACCATGTAATTGATGAAGTGATCAACCAACCTTGAGCATTTACAAAGGTTACTTATATCTTGTTATTCTGTTTTGAATGAAGTTTAAAGTTACTAGTTTCAATATTTGAATCTGTTTTGCAGCAGCCAGTAGCTAGTCATCTTCATCTATGGATTTTCTTTTTTACACCAATTGGTTATTTGTTTTTGTTTTGTTTTTGCAGCTTTCAAAGGTTATATCATATGTATGTGTTTTGGCAGCAACTAGACTAGTTATTCTGTTTTGGCAGCAACTTAAGATTTGTAATATATGATTTGTAATATGAAGTGGATTAAACAGGTATTGTGTATTATGAATGATGTTGAATTAGTTGTTTTAGAAGTGGATTAAACAGGTATTTGGTTTAATTTCAATCACAAGATCACAATTAAATGGTTAATTAATCTAGAATTGTACAATCCGGATATTTTGGATATCCGGTATAATAATCTGATCCGATCCGAAAAAGCCGGATATCCGACTTGTAACGGATCGGATACGGATCACTGTTTCACTAAAAAAAAATCGGATATCCGGTATAACGGATCAGATCGATCTGAATGCTCACCCTTACCTAAAACCCTAAATCCTCTGAAAACTATAAACCCTAAAACTATAATCCCTAAAGTCCTACTACATCCTACATTAATAATATTACCCTTTAAATCTTAAAAGAGCTACAAAAATTATAAACACATTAAAAAACATTCAAATAATTAAATATAAAAAAAACCTAAACCATAAATCATACTCTACAAAACCTTACAATACTAACCCTTAACCCTAAAACTATAAACTCTAACCTAAATCATACTCCCTCTGTCCCTTTTTGTTTGTCCCATGGGGGAGGGGCACACTTGCCGAGACAAGTTTTGTATGGTTAATATCTCTAATTACATTACCCTAAAAATTATAATTTTTTGATATTATCAAAGTACTCGTTGAGACGAATCAAACAAGACCCTATATGACTATGTTTTTTCTTATATATTGGAAGAAATCTTGAAGATTCTCTTCAACTATAAATAGTGTAAAAAAGTCAAACGGGACAAACAATATAGGACGGAGGGAGTATTACATTACCCTTTAAATCTTAAAAAAGTTACAAAAATCATAAACACAATAAAAAATGTTCAAATAATTAACGGAAATTTCGCATGGTACCCTTGAAGTTAAGCAATTTTCGCGAAATACCTAGAGGTATGGTATATTTCGCACGGTATCCCTAAACTTTTCAGTTTTTGTGCGAAATACCCTTCCGTTAAATATTACTAATACGAAGCCGTTAAATTAATAAAAAAATAAAAGAAAAAGACGCTCATCTTTCTCGATTTAGCCCCGACACTCTGTTTCTGGAAACATGAGGCTGCTGCGGGCCAATTTCGCCATGGTGCGACTGGTGTCTGGTCAGTGCGAACATGAAGTGCGGTGGCGCCTGGACGAGAAGCAGCAACAATGCGATCACGACCAGCGAGGGGGGCGAGAAGCAACGACGGTGTGACAGATCCTGGGCGGTTGTGGCTAGAACTCCTCACGACGAAGGCTGCTTTGTGGGTATTTTTGGTCTCTTCGTGCCATTAATTAGCCTTCCTCCCATTTGTGTTGCGATTTACTGAAGTGGGTTTTGGAGTGCTAACCACTTGCTTATTATTTTGGCTTTTTCACATTTTGGATGATTTAGGAGGATCCTCTTATATACATTTGGGGATGATTTTAGGGTATTAATAGTGAATTTCCAGTTTCTGTGATAAATTGAAATTTGGGAATGATTAAGGTTTTCAATTCTAGGGTTTGGTTTGGGGATGAATTTGACTGATTAAAAATAAATGCCTATTTATCACGATGCACATGAACATTATATCAGATTTGTCTATTTGGAAGGATGGACAATTGGACAATTGTGCAATTGAGAATTTGGCCAGCCACACCCTCACAATTCCATAAACAAAGTGTCGGGGTCGAATTGGGAGAGATGAACGTCTTTTTCTTTTCTTTTATTAATTTAACGGTTGTTATCTAATAATTAACGAAAGGGCATTTGACAGAAAATTCGAAAAGTTCAGGGGTACCATGCAAAATTTATCATACCTCTGGGTATCTCACGAAAATTGCTTAAATTCAAGGGTACCACACAAAATTTCCGAATAATTAAATATAAAAAACCTTACCATAAACCATAAACTCTACAAAACCTTAAAATACAAACCCTTAACCTAGATCATATAATGTTACAACTTACAATAGTCTTTAAATCTTAAAAAAGCTACAAAAATCATAAGCTATACAAAACCTTAAAATACAAACCCTTAACCCTAAAACTAGAAATCCTAACCTAAATCATATAATTTTACAACTTACAATACCCTTTAAATCTTAAAAAAACTACAAAAATCATAAGCACATTAAAAACGTTCAAATAATTAAATATAAAAAACTAACCATAAATCATAAACTCTACAAAACCTTAAAATACAAACCCTTAACCCTAAACTATAAACCCTAACCTAGAGTCTTAAATCCTACAATACCCTTTATATCTTAAAAAACTACAAAAATCATAAGCATATTAAAAAACGTTAAAATAATTAAATATAAAAGAACCTAACCATAAATCATAAACTCTACAAAACCTTAAAATACAAACCATTAACCCTAAACTGTAAACCCTAACCTAGATCATATAATGTTACAACTTACAATATCCTTTAAATCTTAAAAAAGTTACAAAAAATATAAACACATTAAAAAATGTTAAGATAATTAAATATAAAAGAACCTAACCATAAAATACAAAACCTTAAAATACAAACCCTTAATCCTAAACTTTAAACCCTAACCTATATCATATAATGTTATAACTTACAATACCCTTTAAATCTTAAAAAAGTTACAAAAATTATAAGCACATTAAAAAACGTTAAAATAATTAAATATAAAAGAACCTAACCATAAACCATAAACTATACAAAACCTTAAAATACAAACCCTTAACCCTAAACTATAAACCCTAACCTAGATCATATAATGTTACAACTTACAATACCCTTTAAATCTTAAAAAAACTATAAAAAATCATAAACACATTAAAAAAGATTCAAATAATTATATTTAAAAAAACCTAAACCATAAACTCTACAAAACCTTAAAATAAAAACCCTTAACCCTAAAAACCCTTTTTTCATTAAACCCTGATTAAACCTTAAAATAAAATGCTAAATCTCTTTAAAAGGAACAAAAACTAGCCGTTGTGAACCCTAAAAACCCTTTTATTCTTTTTATTTTATTTTATTTTTTTAACCGGGTTCCGAATCGGACCCTGAACCGGGTTTCAAACCGGCGGGAAACCGCTCGAACCTAAACCGGACCGGAACTGGACCGCCGATTCTGGGGATTTTCCGGTTCAGGTTCAGGTTCCGGTTCAAGGAAACCTTTCTTTCCACCCAAATTCATGAACCGTGTCCAGCTCTACACTAAAGTGTTGGAATTTGGGTGGAAAGAAAGACAAGATATTTGAAATGAAAAAAAGATTAACCATTCAAGTTAATTTTCTATTAACTTTTCCTATTAAAACCGCTCTTATCCAAACAAGAGAAATATTAAAATCTCCTCTCTCACCTCTTATTCTTTTTCTTTCTTTTTTCATCTGTTCATTTCTCCAATTTTCTCTCTCTTCCCTCCCCCCTCATTACCCAACATCCAAACATGCTAAGTGTCCATGCATTTTTTGTATGAACCTAGCTCGCAATGAAGTAGTCACTTATATTTTCCACGGATGTAATTAAGGGATTAAAATATGTGAATGTGTTGCCGCTTCTTCTAAACGAAATATAGCGTGTGTGTATCTTGAACTTGATCAACAATCTAGCTTCCTATATGTCTTGAGATTGTTCCAATATGTTGAATTGTGTACGTTAGTTCAAAGAATGGTGAAATTGTTCCCTAAGCACCGAAATACCGTATAAAACAGTAAAGGTAACAATGTTGAAGCAATTTCTTAGAGAGTACAACCCAATCAATCAATTAGTTAGCCTAGTAGGATTTCAAATGTTTACTTGTTTTATTAATGTTTTGCATACAATCAAACAAACAATGACTTCAACCTAGTCACACAAAGTTCCTAGATCTAAAATTAACTTTTACTAATGGTTTGCATACAATTAAAGATATTGTTTCCATCTTATCTACTTACCATATTTACAAGATCTCAACTAAAGTGGTTCAAAAGATAGAGTTTCCTAAAATAAGATCTAATCAAATACTATCCAAAACTCAAGCTTTGCAGCCCGCCTTTATGAAAACCGTGTTCTCATATTTGATTAATCTCCTCATCAACTTACAATGTCGTATCTCGTCATTTCTTCTTCGTTCCCAACGTTGTTCCTTGACTTCAAAACACAAATAGCGCACTCGCTCTCAGGCCCGTCCATTAGCATATGTAAAAGGGGCGACCGAACTGGGGCCCTAAAATTATCGGTAGAATCTACTATATATCTACTAAAGTATAATATCTACTACGCCACGTGGCGCCCCCAAAAAGAACCAAAGTTTTCTGCTGTCATGTGGCATTACAGTATTAAATTTGCCACGTGTCAAGCTCTAATTTTTTTTGTTGGTTTTTCAAAATCAAAGAAAATAAAATCGTTGCCCATATTAGCCGGATATGCATACAATATGAATATTTTGTATAATCTATTCTTTCCAAAAACATAGCAAATAATATTCTCGACCATATATTTTTTGCACGTAATCTACTATATATCTACTAAAGTAGAATAACTACTACGCCACGTGGCGCCCCAAAATGAACCAAAATTTTCTGCTGTCACGTGGCATCACGGTATTGAATTTGCCATGTGTCAAGCTCTCATTTTTTCGTTGGTTTTTCGAAAATAAAATAAAATAAAATCTCTGCCCATATTAGCCGGATATGCATACAATATGAATATTTTATATAATCTATTCTTTCCAAAAACGTAGCAAACAATATTTTCGGCCATATATTTTTTGTACGTAATCTACTATATATCTACTAAAGTTTAATACCTACTATGCCACGTGACGCCCCCAAAATGAACCAAAATTTTATGCTGCCACGTGGCATCACGGTATTGAATTTGTCACATGTCAAGCTCTCATTTTTTTCGTTGGTTTTTCGAAAATCAAATAAAATCAAAGAAAATAAAATCTCTGCTCATATTAGCTCGATATGCATACAATATGAATATTTTGTATAATCTATTCTTTCAAAAAACGTAGCAAACAATATTCTCGGGCATATATTATTTGTACGTAATCTACTATATATCTACTAAAGTAGAATGCCTATTACGCCACGTGGCGCCCCCAAAATGAGCCAAAATTTTTTGCTGCCATGTGGCATCATGGTATTGAGTTTGTCACGTGTCAAGCTCTCATTTTTTTCGTTAGTTTTTCGAAAATCAAATAAAATCAAAGAAAATAAAATCTCTGCCCATATTAGTCGAATATGCATACAATATGAATATTTTGTATAATCTATTCTCTCCAAAAACGTAGCAAAAAATATTCTCGGGCATATATTTTGTGTACGTAATCTACTATATATCTACTAAAGTAGAATACCTACTATGCCACGTGGCGCCCCTAAAATGAACCAAAATTTTTTGCTACCACGTGGCATCACGATATTGAATTTGCCACGTGTCAAGCTCTCATTTTTTTCTTTGGTTTTTCGAAAATCAAATAAAATCAAAGAAAATAAAATCTCTTCCCATATTAGCCGGATATGCTTACAATATGAATATTTTGTATAATATATTCTTTCCAAAAACGTAGCAAACAATATTTTCGGCTATATATTTTTTGTACGTAATTTACTATATATCTACTAAGGTAGAATACCTACTACGCCACGTGGCACCCCCAAAATGAACAAAATTTTCTGCTGCCACGTGGTATCACAATATTTAATTTGCCACGTATCCAACTCTCATTTTTTTGTTGGTTTTTTGAAAATAAAATAAAATCAAAGAAAATAAAATCTCTGTCCATATTAGCCAAGTATGCATACAATAATCATATTTTGTATAATATATTCTTTCCAAAAACGTAGAAAACAATATTCTTAGCCATAAATTTAAAGAACAAACTTGTACTCCGCTAAACTAAGAAATTAGTTAAAGACAAGAAACATTTCACTTTGATTAAAACTATTATGTAGTATCATATGGATTTTTATATAAAATTAGTTTTTTTTGTACAATTTATCATAGAAACATTTCTTTTTTTTTCCGCTCGGATAACATAATATGACTTCTATTTAACATTCAAATTTGGTTTGGAGAATTATTGTGGTTCAATACTGGTTTTGATTGTTATTTTTTTCCTATAGTATGATGTTTTTTTTATGAGTATTGATGTATAAAAATTAATCATCTATAAGTACCACCATATTTGACTCTATAAACTCTAATTCCATGTTACTAAAAAAAATTAATATTTCGCCTCCATTAACTCCTCTTATTTGTGGAAATATTGTAAAGTTCTTAATTTGACAAGAAACACGCTGATTCAATAAGGTACATCTGATTATGATATCCAATAAGCAAATGAATTTTTTGAATAGGTATTAAGCATGGGTGATGGTATTATAGGTGATGACAATGATGGAGAAGCACAAATATAAACTCCTGATGAACTATTAGTGAAGGATTATGACTTAGATTTGATTCCAACAAACTTTAAGTGTGTTTATTCCTCTCTTTTGGACAATAAGTTGTTTCGAAGTACTTAGAAGAACGGGCAATTTCTGCACCAACACATGAAGATGTAGATAGAGTTAATGACTATATATTGTCTTTGTTACTTGGTGATGAGAAAGTTTATCTCAATTTGGATATCATGTGCAAGACAAGTTTTATTGCAGACAACGATACAAGTGTTTATACATCTGACTACTTGAACAATATTAGATGTTCTGGTGTCCCAAATCATGTACTTAAACTTAAGGTTGGAGTCCTTTATTATGTTGCTTCGAAATATTGATCAGTCCTCAGCTTTTTGTAATAAGACAAGATTGATAATCATGCAGCTCGACAATCATGTCAAACAAGGAAGAATATTTCAAGCAACAATATCGGACAAGTTTTGATTCCTCGCGTGCTCATGTCACCATCAGACACTTCATATCAGTTCATGTTTCAATGAAGTCAATTTCCCTTGAGTGTTTGTTTTGCTATGACGATAAACAAGAGTCGGGGCCAATCACTTACAAATGTCTGTTTGTGCCTTCCACGTCCTGTTTTCACTCATGGTCAGTTTTATGTTGCATCATCAAGAGTTACCAGCAAGAAAGGTTTGGAGATTTTAATATACGACAAAAAACAAAAAAATCTAATACTACAACCAATGTAGTATACAAGGAAGTTTTTCATAATTTGTAGCAATTTTGAACATCTTACGAGATTTTATGTTTAAGGTTTCATTTTCATGTATTAGATGAACATTTTGATTATGCTTTATCGTTTTAGTAGTATTAATGTTAGAGATGTGGTTATCCCCACTTCAAAATTAATTATCCAATTTTTACTATATATAAAGTTTATGGATAGTTTCGCCTCTCTTTCGATAATATTTTATCAATCTCTTTAATATTTTTTATTCAATTAGTTTTTTTTATATTATCATTCATCTACTTCTATAAAGTTCTATATCGATTAAATATATAATTTTATATACTATTTTTTTAAATATCAGAAAAAATAAACAAATTTCGTACAAGGCACATATACTACACTAGTGCTATATAACTCATAAAAACACATTGGCTGAGATGACAACGTATATTTTACTTTTGTGTAATGCTCCGTGTTCAAATCTCACGCAACACTCTTTTCTTCCTTTTTTTTATGTTTTGTTTAAATTAACCGAACTAGGTAGGGGCCACTCTGAGGTACTCTAGTGCATTTGTAGTCTTCTTGGGGCCCATCTTCCAAGCATATGTGTATTACTTTGTTCGATTTTTTTAATCTACTATATAATAACTAAAGTAGTATCTCGACTGCACAGCACGTGCCCCGAGACTGCACCCGGAATTTTCGGTGCCACGTGTCACACTGGTATTATTTTTGACACGTGTCACCAAACTGTTAATTCGTTTCTTTTGTACTGAAAGAAATTTTTGGTATTGTTTTACTTAGGCGGATTTGGCAGCAGATTTTTGCTAATTAAATATTGAAAATCTTTCAAAAAAAAATATAAATATTTTATTACCTAAAATGTGGTTTCTTTGGCAGAAAAATGGTATGTTATCTTACGAAATAAAATCGATTACCTAAATTTTTTGTATACAATCAAATCACTATGCTATATTGCTATGCATGCATAATTGCCCAGAAAACAAAACATATAAAACTTATGCTGACACCTATTAAACCCGGCATTTTACCTGCAAAATCCACAAACTCTAAACAACATATAACACAATGCTCAAAAACTGAAATCGGAGCATATTAAAACCTGTAATAGTAAATCGCAAAAACAAACAAAGCACCTAAAAAACTGACAATAATACATATTTCGGCCCCAACTATTCAAACATTATGATGTATGCAAATACAAATTATGCAAATGCAGTTTGAACAAACACAGTGTTGTGGTGCTGGTAAAAACCTGTCCAAAAATAAACATATGGATTATTTTTAGGGCATAAAGATGATCTGCATAATATTAGACATAATATCACTTGCCATCAAGCTGGTATGAACATGTCCATAAATAGCATATGACAATATTACGAACTAAAAAACTGCACAATCTTTGGCACAATATCACATGACATCATAGAATATATATGTCTGAATATAATGCACCAAGAATCTATATTTCCCAAAAATTAAAAACGAACTTGGTAATAAAATCATATCCAAAATATTACAGAATTAAAAAGATGTTCAAAATAAAAGGCAGAATATCACATAAAATATATGGTTGAATATATGGAAATGAAAATCTTTGTTTTCCAAAAATAACAAATGATATATTACTGAAAATATATGGAAAAATAATTCAATCTTCAATGACCCGGTCTATGTGGCTATATATTTCCAGCCTCTCAGTCAATTTCAATACATGCAACTAGACAATTCAATACAAACAGACCGTATTGAGCTATTTACAAGGTAATTCTGTAAACTTTATGGTTTCTCTTTCATTCATTTGCAAAAAATACAGTCTTTCATAACAATTTAACCCAAAATTTTATGTCTTTCATCCTTTTAGAACTTGGCAATGCAATATTTATTTTGTAAACGACTTTGTTTGTACATGCTCTCATCCTTTCATCCTCTCAGGAAGTTACAGTACAGACAACAACATCCTCTCAGGTAATATCATCAAGACATTGTTTAAGCTTTTTAAGTATATTGCAACAGTTTCTTGTTGCACAAAGTTTCATCGTAAAACTAGGAATTATGTCTTAATTTGCTTCGTCCTCTAATAAACAATTTCTTGCTGCACAATATACTATTTTTACAACTAATAAATTTTATGTTCTCTTGTATGATTTAGTTTACAACTGAAGCATTTACTTATAGCTAAATAAATTCTGTTTTTTTTTATATTAATTAGTTGTAAATCATGTGCACTTCTAAGTTCTAAGTTATTTTCTATTATTTAATTCTAAGCTAATGAAAGTAATTATTATAGATCAACTACTTACACTACTATGCAAATATAAATCTTAGTATAGTGAACATACCTTTACATCTCTTTCAAGTTTATGTTTATCCTTCAAATTTGTTCAATGAGTCCATTATGAGGTCCAGGATGGATTACTGTGACAAGAATACACAAGTTAGATCCATATTATACATTTTAAGTAATTTAAGATATGTTGATGTAATATTTCAAGAGTGAGAACCATGACCTGATTATATAGGTTGAACATAGTAAACATTTAATTGTGGCTATTTGATTTCCTCATATCAGAACCAACTACCTTGGATGTTATAATTTTAAACCTATTATGAAAAAAGCTTTAAAGTCAGTAATTAAAATATAAGTGAATGAATAAATATAAGCTAAGTAAAAAAGTCAAAAGGCCTACCTTTTAGAATATTATCAAACTAAACTTCACATTTTAGATATCTGATTTTCGGTTAGGGTTAGGGATTATGGTATTGAGGAGTGGGATTTAGGTTTAGGGCTAGAGTTTAGAGTTAGGGTTTAGGGTTAGGGTTAGGGTTAGGGATTATGGTATTGAGGAGTGGGATTTAGATTTAGGGCCAGAGTCTAGAGTTAGGGTTTCAAGTTAGGGTTTAAGGTTGGGGTTAGAAATTAGGGTTGGGGTTAGGGTTTACGGGTTTAGGGAGTGAGATTTGGGATTTAGGGTAAAAAATCAAACGAAGGATCTCTAGAGACAGAGAGAGAGAAAAGAGAGATAGAGAACAAGCTTACATTTATCGACTTTGAAGCTCACAATAACATTCTTCACTTCCATCTCTTGACCAACCTTCACATCTGCTCATATGAAATAAATTATTTAATTATTTTCAGACAGTAATGAACCAGGACATAAATCAAATAAATGATCTGCAGAGAAAGAGAGAGAGAGAAAGAGATAGACAGACAAAGACAGAGAACGTGCTTACATTAATCACTTTGGATCTGGGCAGAACATCATCCTTCTATATCTCTTCCCAACTTCCAAATATCCTCATCTAGGGAAAAAATAAAATGAAAAGAATCTTCAGAGAAATAGATGAGAGAGAGAGAGAGAGAGAGAGAGAGAGAGAGAGAGAGAGAGAGAGAGAGAGAGAGAGAGAGAGAGAGAGAGAGAGAGATCCTGCTTACATCAAAGATAAAGTGCTTGCGGTGATTTAGTGAAAGGGTTTGTGGTGATTTACAGTAAAGATAAATGTTTTGGAGCAGTTGAAGGATCTGGAAATGTTGATTCGTTTGAATAGAACAGATAAGGAGAGAGAGAAAAAGAGAGAGATAGAAGGCGTTGTCGGAAAAACAAAAAGATAGGCAGAGACAGGGTTAGGGTAGACGCACGCATCTAGAAATGTATAACCTAAATAAAGTAAGCGGGCTTAATAGTACATTTGGGCCGCTACTTAACGTTACGTTTATTCTTAATTGGCCCATAAGCCCAATTGAATAAATTATTTGTTAAGGAACATTTTACGGGCAATAAAAGTAGTATTTGGGCCAATAAGTGAATTTTGTTTTAATTTGACTAACCATTAAATGGGCCAAAAAAAACGTTACAAGTTTTGGCAAACCGAAACCTTATTTTTTATTCAAGCCCATTAAAAGTTGGCGGTAGTTATTTACTTGGGAAAATAACCCCATAAGTTGTTTACTTATGTCTAAATCAAGTCCGTTATTAAGCCCATTATAAGCTGCCGATAATATTGTCGGGTGTATTACATATTTAATGGGCCAAAAAGCCCACATTTGTTATTTTTACTGCCCAGTAAATTATATTGGACCACTTATATTATTAAAGTTATTACTTTAGAAGATCTTAATATTAGTAAATAAAAATACTTTTTTAATTAAAAATCAATTTATTATTTAGTTTTAACCCATTATACTCTACTAATAATATATATTGAACAAAGAACATGAAGAACAATTCATCTAAATAGTTTTCATATATACTTAACCCCCCCCCCCCCCCCCCCCAAAAAAAAAGTATTGTAATGTATTATAAAATGTACTTATGGGTTGATCTAGCTGAAATTAGACGTTTTATTCAATCAAAAGTTTTTAGCGTTTTACAGTTAAGGGATCTCCAGAGAGAGAGAGAGAGAGAGAGAGAGAGAGAGAGAGAGAGAGAGAGAGAGAGAGAGAGAGAGAGAGAGAGAGAGAGAGAGAGAGATTAACTTTATTGACTGTGGATCTCAGCAGAACTTTCTTCTTCCAGATCTCCTCATGAAGCTCTAGATACCCTCATCAACCGCGTTCATCGCTTTAATTTGTAGGTTAACTTGGGGACAAGACCGGCCTTGGATCTGAGTAATACGGGACGAAGTTTCTCCTCTAGATCTCCTTTTTGCTTTGTGTGATACAGATCTCAGTTGCAGATGTGGAAAAGCAAACGGTTATTTTCGATCTTTAATTTTGAAAATTGAAAGATCAAAAAGGAAAGGTGGCAATTTTATATGGAGAGAGAGAGAGAGAGAGAGAGAAATGGAAACGGCGGAATAAGGAAAGTTAGAAATGATTTAGGGTTTGAGTTGCTTTTGTTTTAGTGTTTGTTTTAGTACAAAATCAATCGTCTAATTTGGGAACGGTCATGGACCAATTTTAGAACCAATAGCCCAATCTATAAAGCCCGTTTAAGTCCAGTAACCCAATATAATGTTTAAAGCTGCATGTAAAATGTAATTGGCCCTAGAAGCCCAATGAAATAGATTTTTTGTGCCACAAATAGAAATTGATTTGGGCCTAAATGCCCATTAAAGGTTTAGTTTAACGTGCCAATAAGCCCATAAATTGGTCAATCCAGAAATGTTAACGGCCATATTTCATAATCTATGTGAGCCCAGTATATAATAGTCTGAAGCCCATTATCTTACATTCATTTAGGTAGCCCGCTAAAGTATATTACCCAAGTTAAGTATATTATAGTCGTTTTGTTACCCAGACATAATGTAAGCCCAATATATTATAGTCAGAAGCCCATTAGATTATAGTCGTTTTGTTACCACTTATATGACTACTGCATTTCAGACTTATAACCAAAAAAAATCAAAGCATTATAATATATATAATATATAATCAACGAAGAAGAATATAAATGAAGAACAATCTAGATTAAGACTACATTTCAGACTTATAACCAAAAAAATCAAAGCATGATATATATTTGATATTATACTATATTATTAATGGTTGATCTATCTGAAATTTGTAAAATTTTCAAACAATGAAATCACTGAACCAGACGAAATCACTAAGCATTTGTAAAAAATTGAACAAAAGGAAATTTAGCATTTCAAACATCAAAAAATATCCAGATAGAGAGAGAAAGGGGGGAGGGGGGAGAGCTTACATTTCTTGAATCTGGAGTTTGCCAGAAATTTCTTCCAGAACTCCTCATCAACTGCGTCGGTGGGTTTAAATGTAAAGTTGGGGACAACCCTCCAATTGCACTTCTGATCTCCTCATCGGCACTGTGGTAGCTTGGTAAGTACTTAACAGGTAGCTGGAGGCAACCAACCAACAGATAAATGATGAAGAAAACCAACCACCAAACGTATACACGAAATTTCAAATGTGAAGAAAATATCACAAATTAAAAATAATTAAATTATTATACAAATCTTTTAAAATTTAAATCACACAAACCTTGAAAACATTAATTATTAAGTACAATCCCTAATAAAATAACCATTTCTTGCTGCACATCTATTAATTGACAGATATTGGCGTTGAAGAAATGTGTATTACTAAAATATTTGGTCTTCAATCAAACAACACGCGGATACCAAAGACCAGATCTATGGATGAAACTCGCAAGTATCAGATTTAACTCATTCAATTTCTCATCAGCAAGAGATAAAAATCATTTTCCCCTAATGATAGGCGTTGTCGTGACACTTATACAAAATAATCCTAAACAAACCTAACTAATGTAGTCTGGTAAGTAAGGGTCGAATCCCACAGAGAATCAAATACTATTCCAATGATGTAATTGTATACCAACAAGTAACCAAGGGGGTTTGCTGATTAAAACCAAAATAAATAAAAACAAAGACTTGAAATCAAATTGGAAAAATAACTCAGCCAAACAAATATCCACACTTCAGATTGATAGATCAATCATTGATTATTCCTAGTCCTCAATACTCATGAAAGTCCTAATCCTTGTTCTAAATTAGTTACCAGTCCAACCAGTCTTGATAACCCTAACTATTAAACAAATCCCTACTAACCTTCACGATTTAATTCAATAGCAGCAGGAAGTTCAGGAATAGATAGGTATATGCAAGTGTAGCAACCAGTCATACAATTGCATGCAATTAATTCTCTACACAAACTAAGGGATTTAGATTC
Organism: Rheum nobile; assembly: GCA_027886185.1. Lineage (NCBI taxonomy): Eukaryota > Viridiplantae > Streptophyta > Magnoliopsida > Caryophyllales > Polygonaceae > Rheum > Rheum nobile. Next base: position 1,791,975 of record WOAB01000065.1, read on the forward strand.
TCAACCAGTATCCTCTAATCCTTAGTAGTATGATCAATAACAATCTCAACAGGTTGTATGGAAAAGGGGAACCAATAGCATAATACTAATTTCTCTAGGTTGTCAGACTAAAGGGAACTACTATTAACAATCTAATTGATTTCCTAATCAACAAATCAAGGGGAATCGATATATGATCAATGAGATTAAGCACGAGAGAAAATTAATACAATCATAGAAAGAGTAAAGGAATAACCTCACAATCCAATCAATCCAAAGACTTCAATTGTCTGCCTGAGCAAAAGGGAAAAACAACGATGAATGAAACTAGGTCTAACTATTTTCTCTGTGGCAACTAGGTTTTGAGAATTGGATCCTCTCTAAAAAGTCTTAAACCTAACTTAAATACTAAAGTAATAATTCAGAAATAAAGAAAAGAAAAATAACAAACTTGGAAATAAAGTTTCGGAAATAAAATAAAACGGGAATAAGAAAACTCGTAAAAGACTTTCAGCGCGTCTCCACCGCGGGTGCGGTGGCTCCACCGCCGGGTGCGGCCATTTAACAGAAACTCCAGTTCTCTGACGACCTCGCCGCGGGTGCGGCAGTGCCCACCGCTGGGTGCGGTGAGATTCCAGTACTTCAGCTTCTGCGACACTTCAGTAAAAACGCCATAACTTTTGATTCTCAACTCGGATTGTGCTCATATTTTGAGGACTTGTAGTAGACTTCAAGATCTAACTCCTCGAATTGGAATCACTCCATTTGGACATCTGAGTAGAGAGAACGAACCATTTAAATTCAGCCCACTGTTCTTCTACTCTTCTCTTCACTTCCTTGGCGTCTTCTCCTTGTGGCTTCCTATGATCTCCAAAACAGCTCAAACACCTCCAAAAACACCAAACTTCACCCCCAAACGCCATACACATGAATGTGTCTAAATCTACCCGAATGGCACCAATAAACCCTCTAATAACTCTTACTTAAGCCCTACAAAGTAGTGCTTATCAAACTCCCCCATGCTTAGACCTTTGCTCGTCCTCGAGTAAACTAAAAGAAAGTCCACTCCTCCAATGCAGCACCCAAGGTCTCAGGAAGCATATCCTCCAACTAAGAGTCACCTAACCCATGCCAAAGCTCCTGGCACCAATCTCATCTATAACACATCCATACTCAACAAGCTTAAGGGGCAAGCAGAGTACTTCCCCCAAGCTTAACCCGGACATCCAATAGTGTGAGTAACCTCTAATCCTAGCCTCCATCAATTGCTCCTTATGCCTCCCAGAGTGACCTACCCGACAATCCTTCTTTGACTCCTCTTCTTATGACGCCTCGCCAAGAATAAAGAGAAATCCTAAAATCACTCTTCTTCTTTTTCGCTCATTTTGCCAAGGCGCCCTTTCGGGTTTTCACCAAGCCACTCATATTTTTTTTTCAAAGATGTGCTCACATTATGCTCACGTCACTCTTGACCTCATATTACCCCAGCCTAATGCTGGTCCAAGTCACCTGCTTATTGCCTATGCCGCCCTTTCGGGTTTTCGACCTATCCCAGGATTTTTATGTATGCCTTTTTTCAATTTTTGGCTTTTTCAATTTTTTTTTTCCTCAACAACGTAGCAAGTATAGAACTCTCCCCCATGCTTAAACATTGCATTGTCCTCAATGTAATGAAAGACAAAAGAATAGAAGCACAGGGAAAAGCAAAAAATAACTCACAAACGTCGCCAAGCTGCTTGGACACTGTAGGTGTCGCTGGCGGTCTTCTCAATAAATGCCTAGGTCTCTGGTGTTGGGCGGGTGTCTTCATCAACTCTATAATCTTCTCCTACCGTGCAACCAAAAGGGAACCACTTTGGTGAATAGTGGTATAGCATGTATGGCGGGGTTGCACGGCCTTCTAGGAACACATGGTAGAGCCCAGATGTAATCATGGTGTGGGTTCTAGTGTTCCTTCTCCTCAACTGTCAATTGTAGGGCCATCATCGTTGCCAAATCAAGTGTAAGGCAATGTATCCTCCTTGACAACATGATATGCACCTTCTCCATGGGAAATTTTGGACAGCTGGCCTTCGGTAAAACTTTTTTTTTTTTTTTTTTTTTTTTTTTTTTTTTTTTTGCTCCCCGTTTAAGGTTTTTTCGGGGGGTGACTTAGTGCAGGGAAGGAAAGACTTACAATGGTGGTAAACACTTTCTTCAATAGGCATGGGTCTCCTCCCTGCAGGTTAGTCGGAAACAAAAACAAGAACAAAAACACACCAAAACAAATGCAAAAATAAGGAAAGAAAAACAAGAAAAGAAAAGCATACCTCGGTTTGCCTCCCGGATAGCGCCTTAGTTATTGTCATGGCTTGACATTGTGCTACTATGATCATGTGATATCACTCAATCCAGAACACAACACAGACTTACTATCAGGAGGGTGTTTCTTATGATCAAATATCTTAAATGTCACCCTATCACCCCCATACTTCACAGACACAATACCTCTACTCATAATGATTCAGATGTTAGCAGTCTTAAGAAAAGGCCTACCTAACAGTATAGGGGGCACATGCATATCATAACCAATGTCTAACACCACAAAATCCACAGGAAAAATCATCTTATTAACCTTTACAAGAACATCCTCAACTATTCCTTTCGGAAAAACTTTGGATCCATTCACAAATTGAATAACTAAATCAGTTTCAAGCAAAGGTCCAAGATCTAGCAATTTATACACAGAGTAGGGTAACACATTAATAGATGAGCCCAAGTCTAACATGCAATGATCAAACCTGGAGTAACCTATATCACAAGGAATACTAAACATGTCAGGATCACTACACTTTTCAGGCAAATGTCTTCCGAATGCAGCAGACACATGTTCATTCAAATTAATTACTCTTGTCAATTTCTTCCTCTTCCTAGGCCAGCATAAGCATTTCATGTATTTAGCAAATTTAGGCACAGCATGCATCAGATCAAGTAAGGGGAGATTTACCTCATGCTCACCTATGGAGCTGCGCGGCTCCATACTACAACGGCGCCAATTTGATAGGCGTTGTCGTGACACCTATACAAAATAATCCTAAACAAACCTAACTAATGTAGTCTGGTAAGTAAGGGTCGAATCCCACAGAGAATCAAATACTATTCCAATGATGTAATTGTATACCAACAAGTAACCAAGGGGGTTTGCTGATTAAAACCAAAATAAATAAAAACAAAGACTTGAAATCAAATTGGAAAAATAACTCAGCCAAACAAATATCCACACTTCAGATTGATAGATCGATCATTGATTATTCCTAGTCCTCAATACTCATGAAAGTCCTAATCCTTGTTCTGAATTAGTTACCAGTCCAACCAGTCTTGATAACCCTAACTATTAAACAAATCCCTACTAACCTTCACGATTTAATTCAATAGCAGCAGGAAGTTCAGGAATAGATAGGTATATGCAAGTGTAGCAACCAGTCATACAATTGCATGCAATTAATTCTCTACACAAACTAAGGGATTTAGATTCTCAACCATTATCCTCTAATCCTTAGTAGTATGATCAATAACAATCTCAACAGGTTGTATGGAAAAGGGGAACCAATAGCATAATACTAATTTCTCTAGGTTGTCAGACTAAAGGGAACTACTATTAACAATCTAATTGATTTCCTAATCAACAAATCAAGGGGAATCGATATATGATCAATGAGATTAAGCACGAGAGAAAATTAATACAATCATAGAAAGAGTAAAGGAATAACCTCACAATCCAATCAATCCAAAGGCTTCAATTGTCTGCCTGAGCAAAAGGGAAAAACAACGATGAATGAAACTAGGTCTAACTATTTTCTCTGTGGCAACTAGGTTTTGAGAATTGGATCCTCTCTAAAAAGTCTTAAACCTAACTTAAATACTAAAGTAATAATTCAGAAATAAAGAAAAGAAAAATAACAAACTTGGAAATAAAGTTTCGGAAATAAAATAAAACGGGAATAAGAAAACTCGTAAAAGACTTTCAGCGCGTCTCCACCGCGGGTGCGGTGGCTCCACCGCCGGGTGCGGCCATTTAACAGAAACTCCAGTTCTCTGACGACCTCGCCGCGGGTGCGGCAGTGCCCACCGCTGGGTGCGGTGAGATTCCAGTACTTCAGCTTCTGCGACACTTCAGTAAAAACGCCATAACTTTTGATTCTCAACTCGGATTGTGCTCATATTTTGAGGACTTGTAGTAGACTTCAAGATCTAACTCCTTGAATTGGAATCACTCCATTTGGACATCTGAGTAGAGAGAACGAACCATTTAAATTCAGCCCACTGTTCTTCTACTCTTCTCTTCACTTCCTTGGCGTCTTCTCCTTGTGGCTTCCTATGATCTCCAAAACAGCTCAAACACCTCCAAAAACACCAAACTTCGCCCCCAAACGCCATATACATGAATGTGTCTAAATCTACCCGAATGGCACCAATAAACCCTCTAATAACTCTTACTTAAGCCCTACAAAGTAGTGCTTATCACCTAATCATGCAAAGCAAAATTCCTCTCAAACAAAACAGAATTTTCACTCACCTCTTCTGCGGCGAGATTTCCAGAGAACTCTAGAACTCCTTCTTGAAGCAAGCTTGATCCCCAAAAATGAGCCCCGGTTTGTAATTCGATTTGCATGTTCAAAGGATATTAATTGGATCTGAAAGATTTGAAAGTAGAAAATCAAAGGATTTGACGGAATGGAGAGAAATAGAAAGAGGAAGAGACGTGAAGCCTGTATTTCAAAATAGAAATTGCCATGGATGGCGATAGCTTGAAAAGGAAAGAATTGTATTGAAGTGTGAAGATAAGATCTGGAAAGGGGAAACGGTGAGGGTGAAATGGAAATGAGGGAGTGATTAGGGTTTCGGCGTGTGTAAAATGGCCGAGGTTAATGTTATGGGCTTGGCCCAGTTACTTGCATCAGATTATGGGCTTCGTTTATATATGACTGAGGTTAATGTTATGGGCTTGGCCGACATTAACAAATTTGTTGTTTAGTTTGTATTTTTATTATAGTGCACATATAATTAAATAATTATATTAAATATTAAGTTTGTATTTTTATTTATTTTCTTTGTAAAATATATCTGCAAAGTTCCATTAACTATTGTATGTATGAATCAAAACAAAAATAATATAATGTTGCGATTTGGTGATATTATATATACATGACAAGGGATAAATTAATTTTAATATAAATAATAACTTTTTACATAAATTGGGATTTTTTAGTTTGGCATCTATTTCAGTTATGCATTTATTTTAATTGGTCCTTAAAGCACATTAAACCAATTCAAATTTGCATTAATAATTTTCAATTTATACAAATATCCTTTAGGCCAATAAGTCCATTTTAGAATTTACAAATATGTATTATTTTTTTATAATACTAAAATAATTATTTATAATTAAATTATATTTAAATACTTAAATTAAGTAGTTAAACATGTTAATGTATTTTTATAAGATTAAAATAAATGATTGGTATGTAGATTGATTTATTTAAATGTTTATATGTTAGTTTGTCAGGTTGATTTTGTTATGAAAGAATTAACCCGATATAACAGAAAGTTTAGATTGACTGTTATTAGTGAGAAACGACAACGAACAAATTCAAATTGTACATAAAACTGTTTATTATCCAGTGTATGACAAATTAAATTCCATAATGATTGTAGAATCAGTTGATATATTTATAGTTAATTATTTTTGGGTAATGTAATCATAACTTCTATAAGTGAAAAATTGAAATTAATCGTATTTATATATATACTATGGAACCAGAAGATTGCAGGAGTTCTGTGTGTGCAGTTTTTCAAGTTGTTCGATACTAGGAGTCTAGCTTACAAAAATCTCAGAAGTTGTTCACTTGGAAGAGGCATCGAAACTAACAGGTATTGTATATTTTTGTGTTGTTAGATTTCTAATATTTGATTGTGTTAGGTATTAAAACTAAATCAATAGGGTTCAGTTATATGTGAAATACCCCAAATAAGATAAGGTAATGACATTTTGGTAAATTAATTATGGGTTTTGTTAAAAGGGGGAAAATGGAAAATTTGGGGATTAAATCCCTAACTCCCTCATTCTCGGTTGTCTCTCTCGATTTTCATGTGCTCTGCAGCCCTCTTCCCCGATGAGTTCGACCTTCTCTCGTGCCAGCCGAGTTGCTTCTCCTCCGGCGAGCCCGAGCCCAAGCCGTGTTCGCTGCTGCTGGTTCGTGCTGTTCGTGGCTACTGCTGTGGAGCCATGGTGGTGCTGCTGTCCTTGTAGCTGCTGTGTTCTGCACCGAGTCGAGCCACGTCCAGCCGCCGAGAGCGAGATCGAGGGGCCACGAGTCGTTTCCACTGTTGACCGGAGTTGCTGCGTTTCGTTGCCGTGTTGTTGTTGTTGTTCTGCCGTTGTGCTGTTGCTGGTGTTCCGCTGTAGATTCCGGCGAGCGAGGGGACAATTTCGGTGGTCGCAGTTGGGGTGTCAATGAGGTAAGATGATGGGTTCTTCAAATTGGTTTGTTTGAAGTTCACGTGGTAGCTACATATATATGTATATGTGTGAGCGATTTGTTGTTCTGCGCGCGTGGGCAAAATTTCTGAATTCGTTGGTTTGTGCAGGCATGATTTTAGAGTATTTGATTTGCTGTTAGTTTGAGTTGGATTAATTTGGATGTGATTTGGCCTAATTAATTAAGGGTTTGGTTTGAGGGTTTAAATTGGGGGTTTGTTGATTGTGGATTGGATGAGTTAATTAACGCCAGGGTTTTGCTCAGATTGATTTCGCAGGTTCGTTCGAGTGGTTTGGAGATCTCTGGGGGTCGTTGTGGTTCGACTTGAGGCAAGAGGATCCTTGCCTAACTTATATATTTTTATAATTGATTTATGCTTAGCTTATGTCATAATTAAATTATGGTTGCTTGAGCTATTTTAAATTGGTTTGAATTGACTATAATTGCTTGGTTGTGTTGTGTGATAATATGTGTTGGTGTGTGATAATGTGTTGATATGTGGTGATATGTGTTGATGTGTGATGATGTGTGATGAGGTGTGTTAAGGTGTGATTATGTGTTTGTGATTGTTGTTGATAGTGTCTGTTGACACGTGTGTGTGTTGGCTTGAGTGTGAGTGTCTGTTGACACGTGTATGTGTATTGGATTGAATGTGTGTGTGTGTGGTGGATCGTATGTGTGTGTTGGATTGAATGTGTGAGTGTGTGTGTTGGATTGTGTGTGTATGTGAATATATGTTAGCCTTTGCCGTATGTGATATTTGATTGATTGTCGTATATGATTTTATTTGATTGGTATCGGTGTGGTGGTGGAATGTTGTTCGATGGTGAAATTCCTTATATGTGAGGGCCTCGGTGGGTGTGAACCCCGATGGTAAGGAGGTAAATGGTGAAATTCCTTATATGTGAGGGCCTCGGTGGGTGTGAACCCCGATGGTCAGGAGGTAAATGGTGAAATTCCTTATATGTGAGGGCCTCGGTGGGTGTGAACTCCGATGGTCAGGAGGCAAATGGTAAAATTCCTTATATGTGAGGGCCTCGGTGGGTGTGAACCCCGATGGTCAGGAGGCGAATGGTGAAAGTCCTTATATGTGAGGGCCTCGGTGGGTATGAACCCCCGATGGTCGGAAGGTCGGAAATAGTGATGAAGAAGGAGGAGATATTGTGTGATTGTTATGTGTACCTTACTTGGTTGATTTGGTTGGATTGTGTGATTGTCATGTGTACCTTCCTTGGTTGGATTGGTCGGATTGTGTGATTGTTATGTGTACCTTCTTTGGTTGATTTGATCGGATTGTGTGACGGTTATGTGTTGATATTGGTTTTATACCGATTAAGTGGTTTTGTGTTGAATAGTGGTTGTGTACTTGAATATTGGTTGTGTGTGTGATTATTGGTTGTGTGTTGATTATTGGTTGTGTGCTCGGTTATGAGTTGTGTACTTGAATATTGGTTGTATGCTTAGTTAGTGGTTTTGTTTTCGAATATTGGTGGGATGTTTGATTATCGATTTTGTGTTAGATTTTGGTCGCCGGTTGGTTACGTTGATTGATTAGGAAGGTTGGTTCCCATCTGGAGGGTGTGGGTTAACATGGTTTGAAATTGAATGCACGAGTTGAGTTTGATGTATGAGTTGTAGTCTAGGGTGACGAATCGGCGGCACCAGAAGGGTGGCTGACCTGGATCGTTATCATGGTTATGATTGTATTATGTGATGATTATCTCGTTGATGCTTATGTGTTTGTTGATGTGAAGGTTCATTGAATTTGTTGTGTTAAGTGCAGTAGTGAGTTCTGTATTATTGGTTAACTTTGGTTATAAGTCAGTAATAAGAGATTGTGTATGTGCATGGAGTTGGATTGGAGGTATTAGTATTGAAGAGGAAGTTGGATTGGATCGTTTTATTCGTTTATGCTTGTGATGAGTTTGATGATGGATTGATTGAGGTTAGTATAGTGAAGAGTTGGATAAGGATGTGTAATGAATGGTATGTGATAGTGTGTGTATATGTTTTGACGTGTGGTTGGCATTGGTTGGTTGATATGATTAAGTATAGTTATGATATTATATACTGTGTGGCGTGTTGTCGTTGTTGTGAGTTGATTGATGATATATGTATGTGTTTTGAACTGTTTTGGCTTGAGGAATCTTGCCATAGTCTTTCAAAAGACTGACCAACCTCGGTTTACGTGCCGTGGTTGGCTGGGGTATCGGGTCCCCCAGTCAATCAGGCTTTGCAGATTTAGCGCCAGCAAGGAGGATCCTGATCACCGTCGGTTTGGAGTCGAAGGCTTTACTCTTTTGGTTTGGACTTTGACTTGGTTGTGCGTGTCGTTTTGGTTTTGGACCTTGTATGGGTCGAACTTGTTGTATTGGTTTTTGGTTTGTAAAGTGTTGTATTTTCTGTAGGTTAAGTTTGATTGTGGTTTCAAACTCTGGACAGGTTTTACAGGTTTTCCGCTGCTGCTTTTGATATATGTTATATATATATGGGTTATGTTTTGCAAAAAAATTATTTCACCCGCCTTATAGTCCTTCGGGACTATGGCACTGTAGCACCTCTGGCCCGGGGTGTTACAATATGATTTAGGTTCTATGATACTGAAAACATGCAATAAAACTAATATACTATTGTTCAATTATATGTTTTAGGTTCCAGGTTACTGAAAACATGCCATAACACTAATATACTAAGCACTCAATGTTTGATTGTGTTATGTATTAAAACTAAATCAATAGCAGAGGTAGATATATGATTTAGGTTTTAGGATTAGAGTTAAATGAACATTTTTATTATGTTTGATCGTTTTACAAGTATTGATGTAAAAGAGTTTGGCTATGCATGTTTATAAGACTACTTAATCAATTTTTATGATTAATAAAGTTATGGAGAGGTTTGAAGATATTGATTTGCGACAAAGATAAGAAGAGGTATAATACTACAACCAATGTAGTATACAAGGAAGTTTTTAATAATTTGTAGCAATTTTGAACATCGTTCCACATTTAATGTTTTTCGTTTTATTTCATGTATTATATGATCATTTTTATTATGTTTTATGGTTTTAGTAGTATTGATGTAAGTGGTGTGGCTATACCTGTTTCAAAGACTACTTAGCCAATTTTTATTATTAATAAAGTTATGGAGAGTGTCGTATTTCTTTATATCATTTAGTTTTTGGTATATCTTACATATTTTTTTTCGATTAGTCATGTTTTATTTAAATAACTAATAAAAAAATATTAAACCAATGTCTCATCGATAATTTTAAACAAAAAAATATTTTTACAAATGTAAAAAAAATATAGACAAATCCCGTGCAAGGCACGGGTATTACACTAGTTCTTGACTAAAGAAACAAACTAAAGGCACCCAAATACACAATTTAGATTTTTAGTTTAACATGTGTTCTTTCCCTTTCTCTTTCTTTTCGGTTAAGTGGCTTTTGTAATATATTGTATCTAACAACTTATTATTTTACCTTTTATTCAATAACTTAATTGTGTTGAAAATATCTAACTCTTTATATTTTCAATTTTAACAAATACTACCTCCGTTAATAAATAAGTGTTATTTAGTCTTTAATTTTTGTTAAAAAATATTTGTCATTTTGGAGTTTTAGGTATAAATTTATTGGTGAGTTATGTAATTTTTTATTATTTATTGGTTAGAAATGAGGTAGGTAATTATTAAATTGTAGATTATGAAAAAATAATAGTATTTTAGCTTAATTATTGTATTTCTTAATAGTTATGTCAAAAGTTAAAATTACATATATTACTTAACAAAGGAAATAACTTTTCAAAATTATTAAAATATTCATATTTATATTAACACGATTTAAAAATTTCGTACGAAGCCTCTAAAATTCATTGGACGGCCCTGTTCGCTCTAATACTTTGTTCCTTTGCATTTGCGTTTTCCTCTATTGATGACTCGTTGTTCCTTTTACTTCTTTGTTTTACCTTCTTGGTTTCTACTATTCCCTATCATATTCTTCAACTTAAAATACATCAGTATAAACAAAATATAAAACCTATAATATATCATCATTAAAACTAGATGGGATAATTTCTTTATAACACGATCACTATCTCCAAATCTTCCATTAGCACCATGTTGCAAACATTGAACGAAGCGCATATTTTCCCATAATGGAATAATTATGTATATATTATTCAAATCTTACTCAATCAGTTATATATCCCTCGAAACTTCAAAACTAGTTATTTATCCATTAAATTATATTCTCTTTGTTTTATACCCAAATTCTTATTCTTCTCATACAATATAGTTTAAAAATCTTACTTAATTTATACCTAAGATACCCTCAATTTAAAAATTTATTTTACAATTACCTAGATGAGTCCTTAGCGTTCAAACCTGTCAGATTTTACGAGTTCACATTAACGAAGCTTATTCAGCCAATTAGGGATATATCCTATCCAAGAAGAAAGTGGACAAGATAATTTGATTTTTGCTAGGAGTATATTAGGTCAAAGTAAAGTATAACAATACGTGATAGTTAAACCTTTTCTCATCCAAAAATATTTTTATTTTCTACTAAAGTAGAGCATGTACAAGTCTGAAAAGGTAATTATTTATGAATTAGGTATTTAAACTCCTAATTTCTCATCTTTCTAAATTAATTCTCATTCTCTACAATTAATTGGCTGCCTCCATTGAAACCTAAAGGCACATAACTGATTTGAGCGTCAGAGGGGCTTTAGGGGAGATCCAGTCCCCCCGTTGACTCTTTTTTTTGTGTGCAGATTTATTCGTTGTCCAAGTTCTTGGGGAGATCTATCGTCGCCGGTTTCCTTAATCTTCATGGTACAAATTTATGCTGCCACATTTGGCGCCGACGTGGGGACCGATGACGGCGACTGACGAAGCCCTACGGTGTACACAAAACCGAGTAGCCCAGAGACGTACATCAAGTAGCCCAGGGGTGTACACAAACCGAGTAGCCCAGGGTCATACATCAAGTAGCCTAGGGATGTACACAAAACCGAGTATCCCAGTGGCGTACATCAAGTAGCCCAGAGGTGTACACAAAACCGAGTAGCCTAGGGGTGTCCATAAAACCAAGTAGCCTAGGGGCGTAAATCAAGTAGCCTAGGGGTGTACACACAACTAAGTAGCTCGGGGGCATACATAAATTAGCCCGAGGCATACATAAAGTAGCAGTTGAGCTTGTTCAAGCAAGAGCAAAAGGCACACAAAGAGTCGATGAGGCGCAAAAGTGCATGGCTCAAACACTACTGGAAAACGCGGCCATAGCCACAAAATTAACCAAGAAAACAACCAGGAAATTAGCCGCGAATCGTGTTAGCCTCAAATTTCCCATCGAAACTACCCATAAAACCAAATTCCTGGCTAAAAGGCCCGTGGCTAAGCTTAGCCTCAAATATTAGCCATGAAAAACCGTTTTGTGGCTAATTAGCCATAAAATATAGCCACAAATATATTTGTTGGTAAGTTTGTTCCCAATAGCCATAAAATTATTCAAGTCTAATTTTATGGATTTTAGCCAGAAACCGAGTTTGTGGCTAAATTCCTACCGGGTTTAACTTCAAAAAAATTTGTGGCAATAATCTAGACTATACCAGTTCATGGCTAAATATTGAGATTTTAGCCAAAAATAACATATTACTTTAGCCACAAATGACATAATGCTAAGTATGAAAGTAATATTAAAATACTTTCTTATCAATCATTAAAACAATAATAATAAGATAAAAAATCTGTATTAATCAATGTATCAAATAAGCTTATTTTAGACAATATTACCATCAAAGATTTACTAATACCATTAAAATGACAAATATTACAAAATTTTGATATGATTCATCAAGTAATTGATGTTTTTGAGAATATTATACAATAAAAGATTATTAGATATAAATATAAATAATAATAAATCCTTAAAAAGTAACATAGAGAAGTGCGTTCATTTCGATACTTACAAATGATGATGAATCATGTCCGACATGTTTGTTGAATACTTGAATATTTTGCTTCATTATAACAATGATCACCTCCTTGCAAGTTTCTTAACACATAGGTTCTTATTCGAATTGAAAATGTATAAAATGCATCATATAAATAGAGCCACAACCTGTCAATTCTTATTATAATTTTGAATTTGAAGAGGTTGTTCAAGTGACGGCTTAAAATAATATAAACATTATATCATTTTAATTGGAATGAAAATATTTTTTAGTAATAACTATGGTATTATATCACATTAGCTGGGCTTGGACAGTTACTTTTGCAAATTAATTGATATGTAACCGTTTTCTACTTTACATGTATTCGGATTTGGTAACAAATTATATAGTCCAAAACAAATACTAATCATCAATATCTACAATTAATTCATTGAAATTGTCGTTTTTTGTATTGCATAGTCGTTCAATGGAAGATAAAAAGGCCGGCCATTTGGCTTATTTAATCGAATAATAGTCTTTGATTTGGCCTTTTTTTTTGTATTACCAATGAAGTTAGAGGAATTTTTGAATTGTTTTTTACTGCACATTCATTTAATAGAAGGTAAAAAGGCCATTTGGCTTATGTAATCGAACAATAGTCTTTGATTTGGCCGTTGATGGAAGATAAATGGTTATTTTACTTTCATTTGAATACATGTGCTTATTTAATAGATGGACATTAATTCTTAAGAAATATACTTTATATGTTTATAAAAGATAGATAAAGAGATGGATTATTATTGTTATATATTATATAAATAGATATATAAGTAAAAATATACTTTTGATAATAAAAAATCAAATTAGAATTGATAAACCATAGTTAATATCAATTCAGAAATATTTATTGTCGATTAATATGAGGATTTTGTGTAATTAATCTTTAATTTTAAATGTAGCTTCATCCATTTTAGATTGGTTTAATAATATTTATAAGAATCAATAATATGTAGGGTTAATGATGGTGTATTAATTGTCAATAAGTCTACTTTATATGTTTATTGATAGATAGATTGATCGTGTACATTAGAATTTATAAGATTTAACAAATGGATTGTAATTGAGAAATTATGTAATTTGAATACTAAATAATGAGTTTTTAATTGGACAATAACTTAATTTGAAAGATTTAACAGATGGATTCTAATTGAGAAATTGTGTAATTTGAAGACTAAATAATGAGTTTTTTATCGGACAATAACTTTTATAAGGCTAAGTTTTTTTATTTATCATGTACATTAGAATTTGAAAGATTTAACAAATGAATTGTAATTGAAAAGATATTTTAATTAGATGCAAAATTAATGAGTCATTAATTGGACAAAAGCTCTATTGTATATGTAGATAGATATATTTAAAGATTTCAGTAACTAACCCCTCGTTTGGTTCGTGCTACACTTCCCAGGAAATACATTTATTTCATGTGTTTGGTTTAAAAATAAAATGTGAAAACTTACTTCACAGGAAGTTGCAATTCCTCCAAATCAAGGAATTGCACTTACCTTGAAAAAGTAGGTAAGATCTACTTCATGCGTTTGTAAGTGAAAATATTATTACTTCCCATGTTAATATAAAAACAACAATTTTGAACCAAACATGATTTTATAATTTCCAGCAATTTACAATTCCTAGTAAGTAGCTAAATTTCCAGGAACTTGATTTCCCACGTTCAACCAAACGAGGGCTAATTAATATAAACAAAAAAAATAATGAAAGATAAAATAGTAAAATAAAGTTGTTAAGAATGGGTATTAAACCCTAAACCTCTTGTATTATAAGAGTGTCTTTAACCATTGAACTATATTAGAAGACTTAGTTTATAATGAAAAATCAATAAAAAAATAAGAGATAAATTTTCATATTTATTGAGCATTAATTGCATCCTTAGTCTACTTTATATATTTATAGATATATAATAAAACTACAATTATCTCTCCTACGTGTCACTCTCTCAAGTATGTCACATCATCAAAAAAATATGTACATTTATCTATTCACCCTTCTCTTATTTTATAATTTACTATCTATACAAATTTCCTTAATTATTAACCAAATATCTCCCATTACATATAATAATATGCTACTTTCCTTTAAACATATCTTAAATTCTAATTATGTTCATTTCCTTAATTATCAACTAAATATCTCCAATTACATATAATAGATTACCTTCCTTAAAAGATATTTGAAATTTCAACACTGTTTATTATATTGAAAATAATAATTTAATAACATATTATATAATAAAATTTATTTCTTTATTATTATTATTATATGTTCAATTGAAGATCGAATGTTTTTTAACCAAAATTAACTTTGGAATATGTTTATTGATACCAAATCCGAACATATTATAATATCCCAAAGTTTTCGGTTTAGAGTATCTATATACATAGACTAAGTAAATTTTGGTATCTGTATACTAATTTGGATTTGATATCCTAAAGTAGTTATATACTAATTCCAAGTTAACTTATTCTATGTATATAGATACTTCAAAACTTCTAGATGATCAGATGTTTATTTTTTATTTTTACCGAAATTAACTTATAATATGTATATAGATATCAAATCTGAATTAGTAGATGTGTTTATGGCAACATTTATTCTATATAATATATTAAAGCCATTATTATATCTCTAATGTGTCAACCTGTAAGGTATGACACATAGGCAAATTTCAATGTTCTTGTACAACTTTAGCCTTCACCTTTTCTGAAATTTGCATTATCTTCTTCATATATCATTTTTCTTATTTACCAAACATAATCTAATATATATAAAATTAAGGATTTAGTTAATAGGATATGATTCTTTTTTCTTATTTACCAAACATAACTTACCGTATGTAAAATTAAGAATTTATTTAATTGAATATGATTAAAATATAAGTTAATAATTTAATTTGTAATATGATAACTTAAATAATCCAAGTTTAGGATATGCAAATTACATAACATAAATATTAAATATATGTATTTTATCATATTGGTGAATTAAACCTAAAGCTTAAATTATTTTGTTGAATTATTTAGGAATATATACTATTTTTTAATTGATAAATGCTCAAGTTTAGGGTTGTATGAAACATGGTTTAATATTATATTTTTGTTTTATATTTTTTTTGCCTTAAATTTACAATTTTGTATAATTACTTTTTATCCTAACAATAATTTTGCAATGCTATATATAGATTCATTATACATTTTGTCTTTCTATTATATTTTTATTTTTTTCTAAATTTAATGTAAATATAAAGTACTAGAACCATACATATTTGTCCTACGTGTCATATCCAATTTGCTATGATAAGTAGGAAAAAACATGACTCATTACATGTCCAGTGTTCACCTTTATTATATATATTGTTTAATATTTCACATTTATTCGTCAATATTATCTTATCCTATATATAACATATTTTTAAATATTTTATCTTATATATGATAATACACATATTTTGTTATAATAATTATAATAATATTTTATAGGATAACAAATCTACCTTTTATATCGAATAAATCCTTCTCATATGTGAAAAATAAACTTAATATTTTTTCTAAGTGTCTAATTCTTACTTTAATAACATTTTTTTTATGGAGTCTGATTCTTACTTTAATAACATATATTCTTTTTATTTTAGGTAGTCTAATCATTTGCATATTTTTTAATATCCTATATCAACCAAAGTTTTACAATACTGTTTTCACATTAGTCAATGATATATTGTACAGTAAAATTTATTCATGCTAAATATATAGTTTTCATTTATCCAAACCCGTACAAGGCATGAGGACATATACTAGTTAGGTATTTAAACTTCTAATTCCCTATCTTTCAAAATTAATTCTCATTCTCTACAATCAATTGGTTGCCTCCAATGAAACCTAAGAGCACATAACTAACTTGAGCGTCAAGGAGGCTTTAGGGGAGATCAAGCCCCACGTTGACTCATTTTTTGGGTGCAAATTTATTCGTTAATCAAGTTCTTAGGGAGATCTATCGTCGTCGGTTCCCTTAATATTCATGGTATAAATTTTGCTACCACTGAGTCCTAAAAGTATTTAGCAATACTTTATCAAGAATATTCTTCAACTGCTTACTTTGTCCTCATGATTAACGATTACTTTAGAAAAACGACTACATTGCTATCAGGGCTGTCAAAACTTGACTCGGTTCGGAAAACCCGACTGACCCGTCTGACACCGAACCCAACCGACCCGTCTGACACCGAACCCGACCGACATCCGAAAAGAACAAAAAATGTATACCCAAGAGTGACCCGACCCAAACCGATCTAATCCGAACCAAAAAATAATCCGAAACCGATTACACCCGAATGGACTAGCCCGTTTTCAACCCGATACTCGAAGCCACCCGACCCGAAATCACCCGAGAGCCCGAAGCCAACCGACCCGAATTCACCCGAAAATCCGAAATCACCCCAAAACTTAATGTTACATATTTCAACATTAAATATATTAGCTATAATATCCATAATTAAATATGTAAGTAATGTGGAAATGTGCTGGGTTTATGTAGCCTAATATCAAGTACTCCGTAATATATAATTTTATAATGAATGTATTCATATTGTTTAGTATCCTAGTATATATCACTATATGGATAGAATTACTATATATTTAATTATTGTTATATTAATTAAAATATTTATGATATAACAAACTCTAAACATTAAAAACATAATTGTGTAACACTCTTTAACCAAATGTTTTGTAAATTCACCAAAGCTAAATCTAGTCTATCGACTCTTCAATCTTTAAAGTAACTAGAGAAAAAATTTCATCATCTGAAATCTTATATAATTGAAACTGACTCAACCCGAAATCCGACTTCGCCTGAAATCCGACTTGACCAGACTTCCAAAGAACCAGAAATCAAGTTCTATCGAAATTAGAATTAACCCGATCGAAATTGATCCAAAAACCCGATAAATGAATTCCTGATGCGACCCGGGCCAACCCGATTTGATCCGAATCGCTAGAATATCCGACATTGACCCAAATCCGAAACGTTACGAAAGCGAAATGATCGACCCGAAACCGATCAGACCCGCCCGATTGACACCCCTAATTAAAGAACTATAAAATGACAAGCATTAAAAGATACATCTCGATGTAGTTATTATGAACCATTAGAATAATAACCTTTAGAATTTACTGAAGACAAACATTCAAAATTGTTGATAAGAACTCAATTGATCGAAAATAAAATAGTACACGACCTATTTATGCCGAAAAAAAGGAACAAACCTAATTATTTTCTTCTTCAAGAAGTTTAAAAATGTTCGGTGGACATGCCCTCTTCTTTGATCCAATTTTATCTCCATTTCCACTCCTGAACTAAAATACTCCTACATTTGTATTTCTTTAAAAACTTATTACCTTCTAACTCTCTAACCCTTGTAACGAGTGTGCATGCATGGTACTAGCTAGTCTTGCTAGCATATGGTGGAACAACATTTTTTCAAGTATTCTTGTGATGGTCACATGAATCCAGAGATGGTTTGCGGTTCGTTGGAATCGGAAAAAACTGGAACCGGCTCGAACCGAAACCGAATAAATTACCTATATCCGGTTTCGTTCCGGTTTGACAAAACCTAGAACCGGAGATTCAAAACCTCCGGTTCTCAAGTTATATATATATATTTATTTTTTTGTCAATTTTTTTTATAAGTGAAGTTATGTTAAATTTTAAAGTATAAATCTTTTAAGTTAAAAAAATATTCACTTTATTATTATTTAAAAAAAGTAATGTTTTTTTATGTTTTTTTTTAAAGTATATTTTTTACGGTTCCAGAACATGATAAAACTAGAACCGGATAAAACTGGAACCGGCCGGAACCAAAACCTCCGGTTCTAGATTAATTCGGTTTCGGTTTTCATTTTCTCGGTTTTCCGGTTCCGGAACCGTGTCATGTCTACATGAACCACAACGGGTACACGATTGTTGGAAATCAGAACATCAGAAAACCGGATAAAACAGAAATTGCAGAGCCGAAGAAGAACTTCTGCACTTGAGCAAAAAACCGCCTAATCCCGGATGCAAGATAACCAAGACGGCTCACTCTAGGATTTACTCTGCTCTCTTCTAAATTGTGCACTCAATCAGGAAGAGATGGAACTCTCAAATCAGTTTGTGGGAGAAGAGTTTGAAAAGCACATCAGGAAACGTTCCTGATCGATAATTAATAGAAGAGTTGAAATCCTCTTTTATAGAAAAAAAAATGACAGCTGCTTCATGAGATATTCAAGCCACCACGAAGCGCTCTCCAACAACACTAACTCTTCAACGTTTCAAATACAGGTGAGCAAAATCAGCCTCTTTGACTATTTCTTACGGAAATAAGTTAGGGTTGAAAGATATGTTTAATTAATTAAGTAATTTACCAATTTAAAGTAATAAAAGAATAGCCCATAAATCATACTTGTTAAAAGATAAATGTTGAGGCCCAATTTGTGAAATATAACTAACAATCCCCTACATGTTTCAAAATTAAAACAATTACAGTAAATAGCCATGTTGATGTCTTTTGGACTTGAATCAACAAATTAAAATAATTTGAGAGTTCCGCAATCTAAAACAATGCATTTATAGGCCTAACATATAACCCTGCATCACAAGTGTCCCAGTGAGTTTGTCCATAACTCATCTAGTTAGGCAACCTTATACCTAAACACTTATTTAGGTGACTCATCAAGTGTGTATTGTTGCACACCCTCATACAGGAATGAGTTCATTAAGAGATCAAATATCTCAACCTTCCATCTAACAACATTGTAGGACTTTTATCTGGCATCAGGACTTTTATCTGGCATCAAATTATGGTCATACCTTCGTTTGACCTCATTGAACCAGAATTCACAATTTGTTCGAATTCTTAGTTGGGTATCCAGAATGATTCTAATCTGAAAGAGGCTTTAGTCCCATTTCCTTTGCTGTGTCCAGGACCATTCGTCCACACAAACCTTTCGTCAGGGGGTTGGCCAGGTTACACCCCGATCTTACAAACTCCAATGATATCACACATGTTTCAATCAGGCTGCGTATCACCTTATGTTTCATATGTATATGCCTTTTCTTCCCATTATACACCGCGTTCATTGCTACCGCAATCGCAGCTTGAGAATCACATCTCATGGAGATAGATGGACATGGTCTCCCCACCATCGGAATGTCAGCAAGTAGATTTCTCAACCAATCAGCTTCTTGACCTGCCAACTCAAGAGCAATCAATTCAGATTCCATGGTGGAACGAGCAATGCAAGTCTGTTTAACAAACTTCTATGCTACTGCTCCTCCACCTAAAGTAAATAGATAACCACTTGTAGAATTGACTTAATCATTATCTGACATCCAATTAGCATCACAATATGCTTCAAGTACACATGGAGAACCAGAATAACACAAATTCCAATCAATAGTTCCTTTCAGATAATGCATCAATCGAACTAGTGCTAACCAATGATCAGAATTAGGATTCTGAGTATATATACTCAATCTACTAACAACATAAGCTATATCAGGTCGTGTGCAATTCATCAAATACATTATACTACCCATAATCTTAGCATAATCAGACTGTTTTACAGCAACTCCTTTATTCTTACATAAATGCAAAGAGGAATCGTATGGTGACTTTACACTAGGTTCATCCCAAAATCCAAAATTCTTAATTTTTTTTCAGTATAGTGAGATTGATTCACAAAAAAGCTAGAACCAGACTTTCTCACTTTCATTCCAAGAATAACATCAACCTCATCAAGATGCTTCATGTCAAATTTAGAATTCAGAAAAGCCTTTGTTTCACAAACATTATCAAGTGAAGTACCTAGAATAAGCATGTCATCTACATATAAACATATAATGACATATCCAAGTTCATGCATCTTAGAATATACACAAGTATCTCCAAAATTAGAAACAAAGCCATTTTC
The DNA here is from genome assembly GCA_027886185.1 of Rheum nobile. Taxonomy (NCBI): domain Eukaryota; kingdom Viridiplantae; phylum Streptophyta; class Magnoliopsida; order Caryophyllales; family Polygonaceae; genus Rheum; species Rheum nobile. The sequence continues at coordinate 1,812,423 of WOAB01000065.1, forward strand.
ATGCAAAGTATCATCAAATTTCTTGAACCATTGCTTAGGAGCTTGTTTAAGGCCATATAGAGATTTAGGGTCTGTTCGATAAGTAGGGAGTTGAAGTGAGTTGAAGTAAGCTGAAGTGAAAGTAGAAGCTGAAGTGGAAGTAGTAACTGAAGTGGAAGTATTAGTTGAAGCTGAAGATAGGTAGCTAAAATAAAATTTGGGGTATTCGGTAAACTAAATTTATGGGGTTGAAGTGATAAAATTGAGGTGTAAAATTACTAAAAAGGGTATTGGATTTTAGGGAATTATGGTTACATGTGCCCGTCACGTGAGCTTGATTTTTGCTTTGCATTGTTTGAGAATTGACACCGATACTCACTGCTCATTGCCCTCTTCACCGAACAAGCTTTGGGGTGCAAAAACAGATTTGTAGGACGAGCTTCTGCATCCTCTTCTCCTCCTTCCATGATAGCACCGGTTAGTCTCTTCTCCTCTTCCCATATATCTCCTCTCGTGCTTCGCCGAATTAGGGCTTCTTTGATGATTTCAGTTTATGGCATAACAGCATACATCTCGTTTGAGTTTGTTTGGTACTTGGTAGTGATATTAGTTAGACCCGTGAGTTGGGTGCTAGGTTAAATCACGTTCAACTGATCTGTAGTAGTTCTCATCCTGGATTGAAGGGAGATGTATGCTGTTAAAGAAATGAATTCTAATTATTGTTCGGTTAGGGAGTTTGTTTGGTACTTGGTAGTGATATTAGTTTCTCCCCACTTCAGAGCATATCATTGGTCTGGAAATTGCACTCCTTGTCTATGTCCCTATTTTCTGGAATGGGTGTGCTTGAGGAGGAAAGGAGCAGAGATATCTTCAAAGCATTACAAAGGCTCTACGGTCACTGATAGGCGTTGTCGTGACACCTAAACAAAATAATCATAACAAACCTAAACAAGTAGTTTGGGTAAGCAAGGGTCGAATCCCACAGAGAATCAAATACTATTCCAACGATGTAATTGTATACCAACAAGTAACCAAGGGGTTTTTTTTGTTTAAAAATAAACAAGTAAACAAAATAAATAAAAACAAAGACTTGAAATCAAATTGGGAAAATAGCTCAGCCAAACAAATATCCACACTTCAGATTGATAGATCGATCATTGATTATTCCTAATCCTCAATACTCATGAATGTCCTAATCCCTGTTCTGATATAGTTATCAGTCCAACCAGTCTTGATAACCCTAACTATCAAATAACCTAGAAGACCTTCTAGATTGAATCTAACAACAATAATGAATTCAGGAATAGATAGGTACATGCAAGTGTAGCAAACAGTCATACAATTGCATGCAATTAATTCTCTACACAAACTAAGGGATCAAGATTCTCAAACAGTCTCCTCCAATCCTTAATAGTATGATCAATAACAATCTCAACAGGTTGTATAGAAAAGGGGAACCAATAGCGTAATACTAATCTTCTCTAGATTGTCAGGCTAGAGGGAACTACTATTATCAATCTATTTGATATCCTAATCAACAAATCAATGGAAATCGATATACGATCATTGAGATTAAGCACGAGAGAGAATTAAAACAATCATAGAAAGAGTAAAGGAATAACCTCACAATCAAATCAACCAAAGGCTTCAATTGTCTGCCTGAGCAAAATGTGCGAAAAACAACAATGAAAACTGAATCTGAATTAGGTCTGCCTTCTTAACGATGATAGGGAAAATTAGGTTAAATAACCTAACCCTAAAACTAAAGTGAAAAGATAACGAAAGTAATCCTATAAGGAAATAAAGCATAGTAATCGAAATAATTAAAATAAAAGAAAATAAAAATAAAAGAAAAGTAAAACTTCGGACGAGAGACACGGGTTCGCTTCCGTGTACTTCCGCGATTGCGGAACAAATTCCGTGGTCGCGGAAAATTCAAACTCCCAGGCCCTTCATCTCGACATTCTTCAGATGCTTCGCTGAACGATTTTTCCGCGATCGCGGAAGAAATTCCGCAGTCGCGGAAATTGCTGATTCTTCTCGTCGTGCTCTCGAACATCCTGCACGGTTAGCAGACCGTGCAGCTAACCGTGCAGGCCTTCTTTGCCTTCTTCGTGTGGTCTTCTGTAGACCCGACTGGGTCTATACTTCGTCTTCTTGGATGGCTTCCTTCTCCCTTCAATATATCTTCATTTAAGCTTCTCCAAACCACCATATCTACACTTCTACTCCTCAACTCCATTCTCAATAGTTGTGCTCTAAACCCATACAAAGGGCAAAACACCGGTAACAATTCCTAGATAAGCACTACAAAATAGTGCTGATCAGTCACCATCTTGATGAGCTGAGCCGCTGAGGTCAAGTTCAAGCAGCAAAGTATACAGGAATTTCGATATGGGTTTGATGAGCTTCCAATATGAGATACATGAGAGTTACTCAACCTTTATTGAAACGCTTGTAGAGTAGTACGCTGTAATATCTTATGGTGATATGGCTTATGGATGACATATTGCAATTTATCTGCACCGTTCTGTGGATGCTCAAACACGATTGTCTGCTTATGGTGACATGGCTTATGGTAACATGTTCTTGATCTACTTCCGAGCCTGGACAATTTTATTGCTGAACCTGAAGGTTATCTCAAAGCTCTTGAGGTACTGTCAGAACATTTTAGCATCTTATATGGTTTTAGTTTTCCTAGCTTCCATTAAGAAGGCTGATCTTACTCTCATGCAAACCTTATATGCGTAAAATTGAGTAAAAATTGAGGTTTCAGAGGAGCAACAATAGAGATAGAGTTACGCACCTGGGAGTGTGAGGTTGTTGGGCTGGGATGATTGATGAAAAAGTACACAAAGGCAGGGGCAAATTGCATAAACTGGGCTGCTTCAACTGCCTAAATCTGCTTCCCACCCACCCCCCAACATTAAGGAAATGCTTCAACTTCATCTGGTTTAAGCCTTCAACCAACAGCTTCAACTGCCTCTGTGAGAAATTGTCGAACAGGGTATCAGAAAGCTTCAACTAGTTGAAGAAGGCACTTCAACCCACTTCAACTGGGAAATACTACACGCCGAACAAGCCCTTAATCAATTTACATACTTTTTGTTCCTGACCAGACACAACAAAACCTTCAGGTTGCATCATTAAAAACTCTTCATGCAAATCACCATTTAAAAATGCCGTTTTCACATCCATTTGATGCATAACTAATTTATGAATAGAAGCAAGTGCAAGCAATATTCGAATAGTAGCAATTTTAGTAATAGGAGCATAAGTATCAAAATAATCTACTCCCTGTTTTTTAGAAAACCCTTGTGCCACCAGCCTTGCTTTAAATTTGTCTATAGAACCATCAGCTTTAAGCTTTTTCTTTAGGATCCACTTGCACCTGATTGTTTTGCAGCCTCTAGGCAAATCAACAAGCTCCCAAGTATGGTTAGACATAATAGAATCAATCTCATTATTAATAGCTTCTTTCCAAAAAAACAACATCTACAGATTTCATAACTTCAGAGAAACTGTTAGGATCTTCTTCAATCAAATAAGCATGCATGAACTCTTGACTAATCTCATCACATTCAGTAAGAAATGTAGTAATAAAGTCAGGACCAAAATCAATTTCGGTTGTCATTCTCTTACTCCTACGAGGTTCATCATCATTTTCATCAAGAGTTCGCTTACTTAATGCATTACTAGAAGAAGCAGATTCTGTTTTTCTATTGAAAGAAAACACATTCTCAAAAAATTCAACATCTCTAGATTCAATCATGCTATCAAATTGCAAAGAATCAGATTTAAATGTCAAACATCGATAAACAGCACTATTATGAGTATATCCAACAAACACAACATCCATAGTTTTAGGTCCAATGTTAGTCCTTTTAAAAGCAGGCAAACCAACTTTAGCAAGACAACCCCATACTCTCATGTAGCTTAAATTAGGAGAATAACCTTTCCAAAGTTCATATGGGGTGACAACCTTTATGTGGTACTCGATTCAAGATATAACATGCTGAAAGAATGGCTTTCCCACACATTTGGTCAGGTAAACCTGAACTAAGTAGCATAGCATTCATCATATTTTTCAGAGTATGATTTTTTCTTTCAGCAATACCGTTTTGTTGAGGAGTATATGGTGCTGATTTTTCATGTATGATGCCCTCTTTTAAACACAAAGATTTCAGAAAATCAGATTCATATTCTCCTCCTCTATCTGATCTAAGCCTCTTAATTTTTCTATCAAGTTGATTTTCAACTTCAGCTTTATATTGCATAAACATTTCAGAGGCCTCATCCTTAGATTTCAACAAATAAACTCTTGTGTATTTAGAAAAATCATCAACAAAAGTAATATACTAGTGTTTGCCACCTCTACTAACAGTACTTTTGAAATAAGCCAAATCAGAGTGAATAAGCTCAAGCAATTCTGATTTTCTATTAATAGGAGAAGAAAAAGGTTTTCTAGCATGCTTTGCTTCTATGCAGATTTCACATTTAGAAACATCTTTTTCCAAGTTATCAGGAATCAAATTAGCATGCCATAAACGTTTGATAGAATTGACATTCAAATATCCTAATCTACCATGCCATTTATCCAAAGCACACACAACATAAGCAGAAGCACTAGCATTCATTTCATTCATAATGTCAAGAACAAAAAGGTTCCCTGTACAAAAAGCCTTAGCTATATATGCCCCATTCTTAGTAATAACTAATTTCCCAACATCAAAGGTTTTCTTAAATCCAGCATTCATCAGCAAAGCACTAGAAATTAAATTCTTACGCATATTAGGAACAAACAAAACCTTAGTCAAAGTTAAAACTCTTCCTGAAGACAATTTCAAAGCAACATCTCCAATTCCAGCAACTTGTAGAGCCCTAACATCTCCTAAGTACACATTGTCATGCTGAGATTCATTGAGAGTTTTAAACAGATACTTTTGGCTGCAGATGTGACGCATGGAGCCAGAATAAATTATCCATTCCACCACATCAACTGCAGTGTTTACCTCAGTTGTAACGACAATCAGATCTTCAGTAAGATTGCTTTGAGATTTGTTTGATTCCTTAGGCTGAGGGGGCAAATGACAATCCTGCTTCTTGTTGCCAGTCTTGTTACAATTCTAGCATTTCAGCCTCTTCTTGAACTCAACAGATGGCCTTGGAGCAGGATTATTTCCTTTGTTTTTAGGAGCTTGAGTCGTGTTCTTACCACCAGCAGAACTTTCCACCACATTAGCATTATTTGGTAATGAACGAGAGGCATGAGAATTACCTAAATATTTTATGTTTGCATCCTCTATCATGATGTCAGCAATCAACTCATCAAGGGACATCTTCTTTTTATCATGCTTCAGCTTGGAACGGAAATCATTCCATGAAGGAGGCAATTTGTCGATGAGCACAAATGCAGCCAAGTGTTCATCCAAAGGAATACCTTCAGCCTAGATTCTAGAAACAATTGATTCATACTCATGGAGTTGATCCAAGACAGGTTGATCGTCTTTCATCTAGAAGGAGGTCCATATGGAGGTGCCATATCGTTTCTTACCTTCATCTTCAGCCCCATACCTCTTCTTCAAATTTATCCATATCTCCTTTGCTGAGTCGTAATTGACATAGATGTCAAACAACTTCTTAGAAAGGTGCCTGATGATGTGACCACGACATTTGCGGTTGTGATCTTCAAAGGTACCTTCGGGTTTGGGTTTTCCTAAAGGCATAGAATCATCACCATGAGAGCCCAGCAAGGAGGCAATCTGTTTGCCTTTGTCGAGAGTAGGAGAAGGCGTGATCGGTGTAAGAGGAGAATCCTTTGCGACATCGATCTTGGAAGCATCAGATGGCTTGCCATCAATTTGTGAATAAAAGAATAGCATCAGAGTTCTTTTTTTCGGTTCACGCCCTTATACGATTGTTCTGAGGTCTTCCAGTTGGGCGTTTCAATATTGGTGGGAATATGGTTTATCCTAGATCAATATTCGATCGACAACTCATTTCTATTTGGCATGGACGCTATTCCAACAACATAAGCAGCTTTGAATCGGGCCACTGTGAGATATAAATCAACATAGTCTTCTCATTTAGGATTTCTGTGGCTATAAAAGATGATGCATGAACACATGGAATTAATGCCCTTTACTTTCCATCTCAGTACAAAAATCCATGCACCGCATAGCCATCCACAATCTACAAAATGAAAAGTAATAATTACTAGGAAATCATACTAAGAAATAAAATTACACGGACATATAAAACATGAACTAAAGGGGGAAAGTTTAAATGCGAATATTCGAGAGATCCGTTTTATGTAGTCAGCAACTTTAGGGGTTTGTTAGGTTAGAAAGTTTATAAAGAGTTTTTTTATTTATAAGTAGTTGATAAATAGGGTTGTATGAAAAAATATATTTAGTAAAAATGAGGTTTTTGTGGGTATGTGTATAGTTTATTAGAAAAGTGCGGGTAATGAGAAAAAAATTAAATAATTTTATTACACGTTTACCGAAATATATAAAAGTAGATTTTTGAAAAAAAACTGTTTTTAAATAATAAATACTTCATGCCAAACAAAGCCTAGATACTAATTGGCCTTTCCATATATTTACAATCCGCCCTCTTTGCTCAAAATTAGAGCATTATTTTTGCCTTATTAAGTCAAGCATATCTATGTCTGGCTTTTGCCTTGGATATCCATGAATTGAATGTCTCTGCAATGTTGTTGCGAGGTTATCACATTTTGCTATTGTACCAAATTGGATTCTAATCCACATACTTATGTGCTCCGCATAAGGGGACCATGATAAATTTACACTGTGTGTAGAAAAAAAATCCTACACTCACAGCCACGTGGAGTTTGGAATTGCGAGAGAGTAAAAAGAGTGGGTCCCACATAACGTGTTTTTACCGTAAACTCCTTTAACATTTTTTTCTTTTAAAAACGTCTACTCGTCTTTATGCGAATCATCTTCTCCCAGGTCCCCTTCTTCAGCAACCCCCTATTCCCAACCTCCGATGGACAATCTCGCTGCTACACTATCGGACTTGCTACCCTGCCCTTCTCCTTCTTTGCCAAATCTGAAGGCATGCCCCACCTTCAATTAACAGCTACTCTCCAAAATTAACCCCAACCATAGTAGATCTGTTATAATTTGCTAAAACCCGTGAGTATAGACCACTCTATGTGAGTGGTTCTGCCACAACTGCAGACAGAGAGAACATCCTACTCCCACAAATCTTCCAACCAAGTACATCGCAAGAGTCCCAAATGTTTTCAATGTAGAAATTGTTATTGGAATTTAAGAGAAAATTCCAGTCACGACCACATTAATTGTTGTTGGAATTATTGTTAGGATCAATCAAGGATGGAGGAAAAGAGGAGAAATTGTTGGTTTTGTTTTGGGTGTTTTCAAGAAAACCCATAAAACTAGCACCTTATCCCCTAATTATAACAGATGTGTTTCCTGTTCCGATTTTGGGTTCAGGAGAGGCAAAAAATATGAGAGCTTTATGGGTGGACAAGCCATGACCGGAGGCAAGTAGATTAAGCTGTAAATATGGGTTATAGAAAGGGAGTAAACCACCTGTTTGTTTCACGATGTTGATATGGAATATTGGTGGGTTGAAATTCGTTTGAGATTGAGTTTTGAGGCGGAGGAAGAAGAGGAGAGGCCGGAGGTGAAGGCGATGGTACCGATGACGAGGTTGAGGACCACGAAGAGAACGGCGGGAGTGAGCCAGCTGTTGACAGAGGTCCAGATGGACACGGAGGATAAGGTTTCGTCCAACATGAGCGCATGGGGCGGCGCGGCGACGATTGAGAGATCGGTCGACGACGAGGATTAAGGAGGAGGAAGAATTGGAGGATTTGAGAAGAAGAAAGGAATTTGGGGCTTTTTGGTTGTGTGAGGGACACTGGAAAGTGATAACAGAGAGGGGAAAATCAAATGTTGTGGTGTGGTGTGGTACGATGAAGTGATAGAATTAAATTATTAAAGTACCACCTTTTTATTTTTTGAAATTGTACAACCGAAAATCAATTTTCAAATTTGGATTTCGGGTTCAATCATAGAGTAAAAAGGTAGAGATTGTGTTTGTGGGGATAAATAATAAAAAGGTAGTATAGTAACAAATTTTAATTTTACTTTTTATAGTTCCAATGATCAATTACAAAATAATAGATGGCTTTTGTGACTGACATTTAGCAGAATTATAGAATAATTTAAGCTTAGTTTTAGAATGTTAATGACAAATGGCAAAAGGTGTAAAATTTTTTCCTACACTTAATGTAGGTGTAGTTTTTTCCCACATAAGGGTAGTCGATGTTTGTTGGACATTGTTTCTTCATTTCACTAATTAAAGCATCAAAGCGATTGGAGGAGTACGTTCGTGCAACGCCCCAAATTGCAAAAAAAGAAACAATCCCTACGGAAGTGCTTTTCAAAATTGCTACAGAGTTGTCTCATGCATTCCATACGCTCAGCTTAGGGGTGCACTTTTGTAATAGCATTTTATAACCCCTTTTTCATATCAAATGATGTCACAAGCCCGTGTGGCATATCTATCGTTGTGTGCAATGCACCCAAGAACCACTCCCATGAATTCTCATTTTCACCCTCCATAACAACAATAGCACCTGAAAATATGAAATTATTTCCATCCACAACTGTGGCAATAACAACTAGCCTACTCCCTTCCACCTACCACTCATGTGGCATGGTTCAAGAGAAATGTATGGCCTACAACCATTGATAAACCCAATTGTACAAGCTCCAAGTGCAATACAAATCCTTTCAAAATGTCGATTTTCTTATAATGTTTCTACTTCAAATTCAACAACACTTTGCGGATAACAAAAGCAAAATGAACCCGAAACCTACTCTGAATACGCTCTCGACCTCACCTCATTCTCTGCCCCCCCAAACCCTAAAAATTGAAAATCCGCCGTTCTTTCCAATCTGGATCTTGATCTGGCTTCAATCCCACGATGAATCCCATTCAACTTTTACCAATCCTACCTCTAATCAGATCTATTGCTCCAACTACACTATCGACAACGACAAGACTGATTTGGTACTGGGTATGGCGTCTTTATCATCCCGAGTCGTCTGTGCTTTGTACCTCCCCAAGCCGGAAATTCATAAATGGAAGGAGGTGGAGATCGCTGGGGTTTTTCCGCCTCAACTATGATCTCAGCCCCTCTTCAGAAACTCTCCCTTGATGACGACGTGTGATCCAGGTATTCCGGCTTGGATGGTCACAAGGTGGGTTGAAGTTGAGCAAGGTCAAGCCGGAGTTAAAGAAGCTCCTTTCCGAGTGCTTGTGCTCGCCGCCGGCGGAGAACTTCAGTCCAGTTCTGGCAAGTTTTTGCGTCGTCCTGTAGGGTCCAGACCTGGTCTTCCTTCAACCTCTGCCTTGTGTCTTCCTTGTCGTGTTTCTAGGTTTTTCTGCTCTGATTTCTCCTTTTCTAATCCCCTCTTTGCTCTTCTCTTTTTTCGTTTGCTTTCTGGACTTTGGTGTTTATTGTTTGGCTGTTTTCGTTTCTTATTGATGATCTGATGAACCTGAACCCTAACCTTAAAAATTGCTTCTTTCTGGGTCTGCATTCTTCTGTTGGTTACGGGATCCTATTTTTATCTTTAAAGAGATTGAAGTACTTCTCTACAAACAGGAAAGCATTTTGGACGCGTCTTTCTACTCTTGACTGGTGCAACATCTATGACTCTTGTGGTATCTATCTTATCTCAAAGCTTGAATCTTGTAATCTTGTCATCATGGACTCTTGTGATCTGAAATATGAAAACAATTATATCTCTGCAAATAGAGAACCTAAACATTATTGGAACATGATGTGTTTGGCCATTTATTTACTTTTCTGTAAGAATGGCATTATGTTTCTTGACCTCTTTGCTGACAAAATTAACTCTGATCCTGGTTTTAAATGTTGTTGCATTGTTCATTTCAACTTGAATGACATTATCTTGGCATTCAGGTATGAGATGCTCCATTGCCTGATCAATCTGTGCTTCTATGTCTGGATGCTCAGTAAAACTAAGTATGACCAATGTTGGCATTCTATAGTCTGACCAACTGATCTCATAGCTGGAAAATGGCACATGCATTTGCTCAAAGGACAACATCACTTGAAGGTTTTAAAGACCAAACTAAACCTATATTCCATGAACAAACATATTTGGAGTCATGTATCTATGATATATGTACTCTACAGACCAATCTTGCTTTTGAACAACCATGAAACAACACCCTGTACGCGGAATATATTTGATTCAAAATACCAGGTAAGTCATCATATCCAGAAAATATTATCAATTGAACCCCTGACTTACCTTTGGTTTGTCTTTGATTTGCTCTTACATGATTTTCTGGAATGGAGATTAAAGTTCTATTTGATCAACAAGAAAGGCGAAACAAACCAAAACCTTGAAGGAGATTACAGGACACTACATGGAGAAAACCTTGATCTATTGAAACAAAATATTCCACTGAACAATTATCATATGAACAAACATTCTGCTTTGCAGATTTCTTTGAGAAACGATGCCTTGAAACATCGAAACAAAGTGAATAAAGCCTCTGGCTTTTGGAAATCACAGTGGATAGACCAGTGCAATTCCATTTTTAATCTTGTGGATTGCCCATTTTGTATGTATACAAACTATTACCCAAATTTTGAGAACTATGAAATGTGTATTAATAAGAATAACCGAACTCTAGCTATTGTTTGATGTCAAGTAGCTTTTGTTGTTAACCAGCACATGCCTTCATTTGTTATTTGCTGTAGCATGAATGAATTGAATGGGTACAATTATAATCTTGCTAAGAAAAGCAATATAAAACCCCTACGTGAGAAATTTAAATATGAATCATTGTGTGATCTCTCTAAGATGAAGATGACTAGATTTGAATATTGTTTAGCAAAGTGGCAAAATCAGAATTTTATGAAAAATAGTTCCAAGCCCCCTCACAGTCTGCGGACAAGGGGCAACACAAAATTTGGTTTTTTATGAAGATTACAACCTGGAATTGTCGTGAAATCGGAAAGAAAACCTTTTGGAAGGATGTTGAATCCTTCTGCAAAATTGAACGAATTCAATTAATTGCACTTTTTGAAACAAGGACAAACAAAGAACCAAATGAAAAAGTGTGGAAAAAGCGGGTTTTGATCAATTCTACTGTGTCTCAGCTACGGGTTTCGCGGGGGGCATTTGCGTAATGTGGAAGACCTACCAACTTACAAATGAAATCCTTGAAATTGAACAAATTGAAACAAGATTCATTAGTATTAAGTATACAAACCTGCTCACGAACAAAAAACTTATGTTAATCCTAACTTATGCCCCTCCAAATGATTCTACAAAGAATGTGTTCTAGAACGAATTTATCTCCTATATTAAAAATTGCTCTCTTTCGTGCATTATTATGGGAGATTTGGACGAAATACAAGACTCTTCTGAAAAATTAGATGGGATATTACCACCTTTGACAAAATTTGCAAGATTACGTCATTTTAAGAATGAATGTGAACTATTGGATACCCTTATTCAGGGAAACATCTATACCTGGCGAAAGAACAGCACAGAAATAGATAACATATATGAAAAACTGGATAGGGTACTTATTCATCACCAGATTCTACAATGGTATCCTAATATATGTACTAAGCATTTTGCTTTTTCTAGTTCAAACCATTGTCCCATCTCTATCGAGCTGGAATTAGCAGTACCTTTCAAAAATCAGCCGTTTAAATTTGAAAAAAATTGGATGACTAGAAAGGATTTTAGAAACGTTGTTAAACAAGCTTGGAGAACAAACTATCATGGATCTAGATTGTATAATCTTATATCCAAAACAAAATTACTCAAGAAACATGCTAAGATCTGAAATAAAAGTACCTTTGGAAATATTTTCACACAATTACAAACTATAGAAAAACAACTTTCTGAAATCCAAACTGAGATCTGTATTCACTCAACAAATGATCTTATTAAAAAACAAACAAGAATCATAGAAAAAAAAGAAAAACTTCTGTGTTTCTAGAAAATTTACTGGAACCAAAGAGCTAAAGTAAAACACATCAAATATAATGACACGAATGCTAGCTATTTTCACAAAATAGCAAGTGGAAGAAGAAATAGAAAAATTATAAAAGAAATCAAAACACAAGAAGGAACAAGCATCACTGGAGAAGAAAACATTAGAAATGAAATCAGAAATGATTTCATTAAAAGATTTAGAAGTAAGGATATGAACAAGAGACTATTCCAGGAAAATCTCAAATTAATCCAGCCTGAAATCTCTACACATGACAATTTGGAATTAATAAGAAACGTATCTAATGACGAAATTAAGAAGGCGGTCTTTAACATTGGCTCGGATAAATCACCAGGGCCGGATGGCATGACAGCAGAATTTTACCAAAAATATTGGTACATTGTAGGTCCTTCTGTTATCCAAACAGTTAAAAGCTTTTTTCTATATGGGAAACTGCTTAAACAAATAAATCACACATTCATCTCATTGATCCCAAAATGTGATAATTCGAACTCTACTAATCACTATAGACCCATAAGTCTGTGCTCTACAATTTATAAGATTATCTCGAAGATCATTACAACTAGACTTAAAGGAACCATGAAAAAATTAATACACCCCCTTCAGGGTGCCTTTGTTGCTAACAGAGCCATTCAAGATAATATCTTGATTGCCCATGAAATCTTTCACTCTTTTAAATCGAAAAAAGGAACTGAAGGCTTTATTGCCCTAAAACTAGAAATGGAAAAAGCTTATGATAGAATCGAATGAGACTTCATTATTAAAATAATGGAAAAGTATGGATTCCATGAAAAATTTATCAACTGGATAAAAGAATACATTACAACGGTATCTTTCTCGGTACTTGTAAACAACGGACCCACATAAATATTCAAACCATCAAGAGGACTTTGACAGGGAGACCCCCTTTCGCCCTTCTTGTTTATTTTAGGATCTGAAATCCTTGATAGAAAACTCCAAAAAGCTTCAGAAAGAACTCAAAATCCTCTAGGATTTCAAATCAATCAACAAGGAACACGAATCCCGTTTCTGGCATTTGTGGATGACATTGTGATATTCTCAAAAGCTAAATAGGAAAATTGCAAAGAAATCAAGGATATTATTGATGAGTACTGCAAAATCTCAGGACAAAAAGTAAATTTTCATAAATCGGCTTTTCAAGTTACAAAAAAGTTTACCAACCAAAAGAAATTAGCATTACAAGGTACTCTCACAATCACAAATATGATATCTCTCGAAAAATATCTTGGTTGCCCTAACATTAATGGTAGAGTTAACTCGAATACCTTTGCTGGCCTCTTAGTTAGCACCCAATAACAATTATCTAAATGGAAAGCAAACTCTCTTTTCCAAGCAGGAAGAACAACACTAATAAAAACCAATATGGCATCAAGACCTAACTATCTTATGCAAAGTTTTATGTTACCTACACACACAATGAACTTGACAAGTTAAATAGATCATTTTTTTTGGAACAAAGACAGCTCCTATAAACCTCTTATAGGCTGGGAAAAAATATGTAAACCAACTCATCAAGGAGGTTTTGGTTTGAGAAAAAAGCTAAAGACATGAATAAAGCCCTACAATTCAAATTACTATGGAAAATCCTAGCAGAACCAAATAACTATTGGGTTAGAGTTGTTACTGAAAAATACTTGAAAACAAACCATATACTTCACTACGAGAAAAAAGGAAATTGCTCTTGGCAATGGTCCAAAATGATTGAACTCATGACTGAGTTCAAATCTGGACTAATTTGGCAAGTCGGTAATGGAAAAACAATCAAATTCTGGACGGATAACTGGGTTTTGAACACCCCTTTATGTGATATCATAAACACACAATCAATCCTGAATAAGGATGCCCTGGTAGCTGAATTTATATTGTCAAATAAAACATGGAATAAGGATTTACTAGAACAATGTTTACCATATGATTTAGCAAAAAAAATAACCTCGATCCCAATATCCTTAAATGAGATCCATGATAGAATGTACTGGAAAACTAGCAAAAATGGTTAGTTTTCTACAAATTCTGCTATGGAGCTAATTAACAAAAACAAGAGTTATACTGCCTATGATTCTTCATGGATCTGGAAGATGGACACATATCCCAAAGTTAAAAACTTTGTCTGGAAAATAATGAAAAACGGACTCCCAACAAAAGCTAGATTAGCAGAAAAATGTGTAGCAACCCCCCGGATTGTATACGTTACAATGCTCATTTAGAGGATTTGAATCATCTCCTTTTCCAATGTAACCATACCATAAAAACAATTGAAAAAATGAATTATGATACCTATGGCATCATCAGATCCCTAAACATAGAAAACAAAAAAATCAATGAAATCATTGAGGAAATTCGACAAAAAACTGATAGATCACAATTCTTAGAATTAATGGTCTCTTGGTGGGGCATTTGGTTTTATAGAAACCAACAAAGCTTTGGAAGAACAAACGATGATGCCGACTCCATAAAGGATGTACCAATTTACATTAAGAAACAAATTGAGAACTGAAATAAGACGAAGAGTTGGAACCCTGACTGTTTAGCAGAAGACAAACAAAAAACTCATAGAACAAACTTTGTTAGACGACCAACAAAGAAATTGAAAAAATCACCGGATAATATTATTAAAATCAACACAGATGGATCCACCAAAACCAATGGTGAATCTAGTTTTGGTTACATTTTCAGGAACAATACGGGTAAACCAATCTTCCTCTTTGGGGATAAATGTGGTATCTCAACCCCGCTTAAAACAGAAACATTGACAGTAATAAATGCCCTGGTAAAGGCCTATGAATTAGGCATTACCAACATTCAACTTGAATGTGACAACCTTACCATTGTGAATGTTCTTAATCAAATCTGGCACTATCCATGGGATATTGAAATGTTAATTTCTGATATCCTATGTTTTACAACTGTTTTCTTCAGTGCAGATTTCTCACGTCTTTCGATAAACAAACGCCGTGGCCAATTTCATAGCGAAGAAGGTCCAGCAGAGTTCCTTGGAAGATTTTAGAGATAGTCTAGAATTTGTAATTCTCATCCGAAAGGATGCTATAGATTGAGAAACCGGCTCTTTTGTGGTTTCCAATCTAATTTTTACCTAATAAAAAAAAACACTTTGCGGATCTCTTCTCAACATACCCACCTTTAAATCCCCAAATTGAATGAAGGAATCATCTCATTTTCCTTAAATTTCTTTAAGTGCTTGTTGTTTTCCCTCCCAAACCCTTTCATATGGCAAGCAAATGTCATATTTTGTCTCAAGATCCTTTTTTAAGCCCTTGACTGAAAAATCTCCGTCCATCTTTACATCACAAACTATTCGATCAGCTACCCATCCTTTTGTTGCATGTTTGTTTCTACGTTTACTAACTCCATGACAAGTATGCACCGGTTACGTAGTTCTAGTATCTTCATCTTTAGTAACTTATGCATGTATCCTCCAACTAAACTCAAGACTTGTGCATCTTATTGTCACTCGTTCCAAATCACTTTTATCTAAATTATACTCCATATCATGAACAATTGCATAGTGATTGAGAATTCTTCTAAAAGAAACGACATCGGGAAATATGGTACCTACCTCCATCTTTGGATTGTCCTTGTCGTATGAATAAAACTCAAATTCACATCTCGTATCAAGATGTAACTTCTCTTCCTCCTCCTCATCATCACTTTGTCATCTATGGTAACTTTCTTCACTATGACAGTAATCTGAACCTTTCTTAAATTTCTTGAGTTTTGATTGTAACAAACATCCATATGACATGTGTATTGAGTGTTTCAGAAAATAAAGATATGTCACATGGAACATAAGGTCTAAATGCTTTGTGCCCAGAAGAGGTAACGATACCTTGGATGGAATGAACAACTTGAAGATGAGCGGATGATCAATCCAATTACTATAGAATGATGAGTTGCTTGAGAGAAGCGGGGAGATATGAGGAGAAGTGTCGGAGTGATCAAAATCGTGGGAAACAGTTGAGGGAATGAAGACAACTTCATGTGTTCGTAAAAGGAAAGTGGAGATCTTGGTCAAAGTCTTGGAAATGAAGAAAGACAGGATCTTGCATGAAATATGAAAGAGATATATTGTAGAATCATGATATATATGAGAGAGAAGATTTTATCTTATCTTGGGTTTTTATTTATGATAAGTGTGCATTAGGTAATTATCTTTTGTATAAGATACAACTTGGAGATTTTTTGTATGGAAATATATTATCTTTCTTGCTAGGAAAAGAAACAAAATATTATCTTTTTCGTGCTAGGGTTTACGTTGACTATATTTATGGATGTGTTTTTCATTATGTGGTCAACGAGCATTAAACAAGAGCAAAGAGAGAATCTGCGCAGAGAATAAGTTAAGAAGCCTACAAGTCTTAACATGTTGAGTTCATGAGTTACAATTGTAGAAGAGTTTCAAGACTAGGTGGGAAGTCTAGGGTTTGAATCCAAGCTACACTTGTACACAAATAAGAAATTAATAAGATAAGTATACTTCTTCTAAATCCTCTTTGTCTTAGGAGGTTGAGTTCGTGAGTTACAATTTTAGAAGAGTTTCAAGACTAGGTGGGAACTCTAGGGTTTGAATCCAAGCTACACTTGTACACGAACAAGAAATTAATAAGATAAGAATACTTCTTCTAAATCCTCTCAAGCGAGTAGCTTGAAGGTAGTGGCTTTTCCTTGCTTAACTAGTTGGCTAATTAGGGTATTCACTCTAAGTCATATGGTTAATTTTTGTTATCTTTCTTGTGTTTATTTCGCTGCATGTTCTGAGGGAACAAAGCCATTGTTCCTTCAGATGTAAGACTAACGGTCCAACAATTGGTATTAGAGCATGGTCTCTAGATTGTGTTCGTTAAGTTTGCATGAAAGATGTCTCCAAGCACGGAAATCAACGACTCGTTCTGGAAGCCACCTATTTTGAAGGCAATAGAGTATAACTGGTGGGTAGAACAGATTGAATCTCACATCTCTTCTCTTGATGGTCAAATCTAGAATATCACCGAGACTTGACCCATCCCTATTCCTAATGCAATGGATCCCACCAATGTTAAAGCTAGAGCTAACTATGAGGATGTTGATTATAAGAAGATGGAGAAAAATAGCAGAGCCAAAAAGATAGTTTTTATGGCATTGCTCCCTGTTGATCCAAAGAAGGTAATTTGCTATAAGAGTGCAAAGGAAATCTGGGACGCCATGAAGCGTTTGAATGAAGAAAATGAGGATGTCAAGAGGAATCGTATCCTTTCCCTGATGAAGGAGTATGATCACATTGCTCAAGGAAATAGTGAATCCATTCACTACCGGTTCCAAGGAACAATAGGCCAATTAGAGTTTATTGATGAAAAGTTTCCTAATTGGAAGCTCACTCATCATTTCATGCAAGGACTAAGCCCAAAATGGGATGCTATTGCTCTAGCAATCCATCCTCAAACTAATATCAGTTCCCTTTCTATGGAGGAACTTGTTGATGGAGTTGAGAGCAATGCTGATGTGCAACAATCCAAGATGCACTAGTACAGAATACACATTTTAGCCTGGGCTTTTTTTGTGATATAGCCCATATATAATGTGAAATAGGTTCGGGTTTCAGAATGGTGTGATAATAGCTCAAATAGCCTGGGCTTTTTTTGTGATATAGCCCAAATACATTTTTTAGCTCGGGCGTGTAAAATGATATCCAGTCTAAAAAGTGTACTTTATAGCCCGGAACTTTAAGATCCGGGCTAAAAAGGCACTTTATTTTGTTAAAACAACTCGACTTTTTATCTCGGATCTTGAAAGGTCCGGGCTAAAAAGTCCATGATGTTCTAAAAAATAATAATACACCACCACCGGATCCTTTCTAGAAGTTTAGAAAGCATAAATATGAAATAATAAATGAAGATAACATAATCTTTTCACTGCTTAGCCGTACGATTAGTAATTGTATAAGATACCAAGGTTATAGATGAACATATTAAGTGATATACTAGTGTTATAATAGAAGAGTCATATGTTAACTCGAATTCCTAACTCACACCAATATGCAGAAAAATCCTAAAGTTTGTGGCAATGATCCTTCACTCCCAAATAGTTAACTAGACAACAACAGAAGAGAAAAATGCCAAGAGAGCAAAAAAAAACACACATGTGAAAGAGAAAAGTTCGGCAATAAGTGAAATGAATCTCAAGTTTCACAGCTGCAGATCAAACTAAATTAGTGTGATTTCTAGCCACAAGCTCAGATGCAAACCACTCACCTACTTCCAATATAGTAAATCACATTATACTTTATAGGAAGAGCTATGTGTAACAAATAGATTAAAAGAAGAAAGATATTGATATAAACAACATGTTTCACATCTAAACTGTAAATCCAATATCTTGTTTTGCACCAGTAATGCAGCATAGAGAAGAAATTTTACTAATTTTTATCAATAGAATCATTGGCGATATAGAAAGGCACCTGCTTGAATTAAGAAACAATTTCCCTGTCGTTCAAACCCTTGTTGTGCACAATTTTTGGGCGAGAAGTAGAGCCAACAATCTCCTTTAGTTTCTCCCTCTTTTCCACATAGACTGGATCAAGGTCAGCATCATTCATGTCACAGAGCTTTGTCCGCTGGAGATGAGGCTGTTAAAATCCAAATTGAGAAAAGGAGAACATTATTAAACTTCCTCATAGTTGACAGTTCATTCCTGATTATCCAAGTCAAAACATGAAAAATAAACCATCAAATCATTGAAGACTATTGGAAGACTAGTGCTTGAAAGATAGCAATACAAAATTCATCTAAACACGCATGTGCTAAATAAACTCAACCAAAGAAACATAGGTCAAACTTCATATTTGTTAACCATGGTCAGAATTTTCACTTTATTAATGATCCAAGGGAAACCGCAGATTTAATGAAAAATAATCAAAAGATTATAGAACAAGGAATCCAAACTTAAGAAGGTATGGTGCACTTCAACATAATTCTTACACTATCAATTTCAATAGAGTTTAGTTTGGTGCACTTCAACAGAGTTTTCCTAAGAAGGTTCAGAGCATAATATGACCATAGAGCAGTTGTAGTACCTTTTTCCTTTTGCATTGTATTAAAACTGGGTGGTTCTTTACATCTGCATTGCACAAAAGTATGGGAATTAAGATTAAGCCAATGCGGAATTTAGAGCACTGCAAAGCAAGTGTTTGATAGATTTTTGTGATCTTACCAAGCACCACTCATAGCGCTTCACGTATCACGTCGTCTGGAATACTTACAAAAGGCTCCTGCAAACACAATTTTAAATATGTCAGTTGTAGCACTTATTAACACTTTGGAATATTATGGCCAACTTTGGTAATATTCCAAGTCTTTCTCCAAATAAACTATCAACTCTATGCCATACCCATAACAATATAGAAATGAAAACTAAGGGAGATGCTTCAGAAGATCTCATAATTATCATAATATAAGATGCGAGAGTTTACAAGAAAAAATACACAGGTTTTGATTTCCGGTGATCCTTTGGAGTCCCAAATATCTGAAGAAAGCCCAGGAATAAGGTGATAGAACTTTAATAAACTCTTAAGTAATAATAATTGACTGCTACAAGAACACACAATCCAACTCTCTAAAAATCAAGCAGGTTATCTACAAGATAGAAAAAGTAATATCCAACTCTCTAAAAAGTAATGTACAAGATAGAAAAAGTAATCAAGCAGGTTACAAGCCACCAAGCAAATATCAACTTAAAGAGGTGCTTTTGAAGGGGGAAGTCGAAAGAAAGAACAAGAGGAAGAATGGGTGACAAATGATAGAATCTACAGGTAGATCCAACAAAGAACTTCCAAAAGTAGAATTGAGAACATTTCTTCCTTCTGCTCAAAATAATATATTTTGAGCAGAAGGAAGAAATGTTAGCAGTCAAGTTTCACTTCAATTGGCATTCTGAGTAGGTTTGAAATGTGCTACTAAAGTTGATTGTTATGTGGAAGAGAGGGAATTATGTTTCTTTGAAGATAGATTTAAGTATATATGCAAGACCAAATAATGAATGCTGGAGCATAAATGGCTAAAAGTGTTTTCTTTTACAAGATATATGAGTTAATTTCAGTTGCATTTCATCTGACAAAATCATATATAGATATTAATTTCAATTGCAGCCTTCGCCGTTTGCACCATTCACTCTCTACCTTCCCCGGATGAGTTCTAATGCAGAAACAAAGCCTTAGAGGACTTGTAATATAAAAATAGCAAAGAAGCAGAAACATTCAGCATTTCAGTAGTAATCTCATTCTTGAAGAAACAAGTTTCTTCTTACTGTAAAACCTAGATTTGGAGAGAGAGAGAGAGAGAGGTGGGTGGTGGAGAAGAGAATATAGACGCTTCTGTCTGAAAATTACAACGGCCCAAATTTTGAATTTTAAAAATTAGAAATGTCTAACAGATTCAGTATGCAAAAAAAACACATAATCATGTTCAAACAAAGAAATATTTGAATTATACACTCTAAAGACACATGCCAGAACTTGAGATCATTAATTTGTTGAGAGAATCACATAGAAATCTGTCTTTCAAGATCCATTAACATTGATAATCATATAATAGGATAACATACATCTTAAAGATTAATATAGAAAGGAGGTCAAAGCACAAACCAGGTTAACAACAAGTCAACAACTTCTTCCCCAGTTTGTAAATTAACACCTTCGAAATATCACCAACAAGAGAGAACAAACGCCAGACGAATAGCCAGTTACCATACTTCAAAAATAAAGTTCATAAGAATATGCTTCTAAATTACAACTAGTTAGGTACCTAAATAAAGTTCCCCAAATGAACCACTTCCAAACTTATACTCCATTCAAACAAAATACTTGATGGAGTTAGAAGACCCCAACTATTGAGTATACCAAGTTGATAAAAGATTACTGAAGACAGCTAATATCTTAAATTGATATGAGTTCAGGTTTAATTTAGAAGACCCCAGCTATAAAGGATTTAATTTATTTGGCGTGCAACTCTTGTAAGCTACGTATAATTGAGGCCATTATAATCAAAAATAAGCTGGAGAGAAATATTTATGTACCTCGTTGTAAGACAAGATGGTGCACATGCTCCCATTTTTGTAGTAACCAAACCAAGAGGTTTCTTTTGGTACCAAAACAATGTCATTCTCAAACTACATTAGCAGGTTTACTATATATCAGATTCTTTTCAACCAAGGCCACGTCTTCTTGTATTGATTTATTGTTCGAAACAAGAAAGGGAAAATGAATGGTTGTGATTCTCACCATGACGAGCACTAGCTTTTCCAAGCTAGAAAAACGTTCCTTGTAGGTGGCGTTCCTTCTCCCTTCTACTTCGTTGTTCAGAAGCGGCAAGTACTTGCATTCTTTGAGATAGCTTTCTAGGTCCTACGTACACATCGACATTCCACATAATTGGATCCTTCAGTTAGTTGGCCGACCGCTGTATATATCAATCATCATTCATCAATGTGAGTTTTTACTTTATGGCATACATCTAATTATAAACTTACAGTAGGGATTTTCATGTAGTTACTCGGAGCCAAGTGTTTCTGCAATTACATCGGTATAACAATGTCAAGTGATACTCTGCTCTAAAATCAAACGCTAAATTAATTTCTTTCAAGAATCATAAGAAAAGGTTGGTTGATTGATTGTATCACCTGGACTAGAGCAGTGTACACATCTAACTCCATCAAGAAGTCTACACTTGTACATATGAGTTCATACTGCAATCACCATCGAAATTTCTATGAGTCATTACCCACATGAGTTCAGGTTTTCTTACTTGATGGAGTGCATCTTAAATTGATTTGTTGATAAAAGACTACTGAAGATAGGATGTTATTTAAGACCCCATCTATTGAGTATACCAAGTTAATGCTAAACTTGTAGTTTAGAGGTGAGATATATACAAATATAAGAGAAACATAGTTATATTCTGACTTTTTTACTCTAGTTTTCAATACAAAAGGAGCCTAAAATGAATTTAGCAGCCTGCTTCTGATTTGTAATGTTGTATACATAACTAATGAGAAACATCCAGTATCATTTCCAAATCATACATGAAATTCAAGTAGAAAAAGCCAATATCTTTTCCAAACCTTTAGAGTAGTGTCCGAAGAACATGAAACGAGTGTACTGTCTCCAAGAAAAACAACATCATTTACCTGAGAAATATATTCGAACACAGTTCAGCAACACAAAGTGAAAATCTCTCGGAAACCAAGGCCATTCCTTTGATCAGCGGTGATAAGCAACAAGAAAAAGAGTCTAACAAGAACCATTAATATCTACTAGTATCTTGGATGTACATATCGCTGAACATGGATGATAGCAAGAAGTTTAAGTGATGTACCCAATCCACATGTGACTCAAAACTACTCTAAGGGTTGCTCTGAATAGGTTGCTTTTTGCTCTAAATCCAGTATGGGTTACTCTGAATAGGTTGCTCTACATCTAGAATAATCATCTAATTTCATTCAAATCTCCAATTCTGGAAAAATCAAAACACATACTAAATTCCTAAATTTAATCTTAAGTAGCAGATTTAGAGAGATATAAACCTTCATCATGCCAACATCGGTGCCACTAAAACCCAAGTTGGTAATGGCAGTGACCACATTGGCAGTGTTGAAGAACGGTAGACCACGACGACCGGAGGGTGGCTGATTGCGCCGGTGATAGTGAGCCAGGTGAGGAAGAAGCCGAGGAAGCACTGGATAGAGCCGCAATGATGACCAACTTTGGGCTGCCGAAGATGTGGTGCCACGGGTTGTTATGGACATCGAATGTGTAGAGGAATCCGACGTCCTCGCCGAAGTTAACGCCATTGCCACTTCCCACGGTCGGAAATATCAGGCAAGCTAGGGTTAGTTGCTTCTATTTTTCGTTTCCAAAAAAATGAAAAATATGAATTCATTATAGCATGGTTACACCTGTATCCGAGATTTATAGACTGAAATTGAACTACATTGATATATAGCCCGAGCGTTTTGCTACTAGGTGCGATCCGAGTTATATTCCTACATAATAGCATGAATATTTCTATCAAAAACATGCCTGGGTTATTCTTATTCATACGTCAAAGTGCTATGTATTTTTATAGCCTAGGCGTACCCTATCACATCCGGGCTATTTCTTTATTCAAAGCCAAAAACTCAAATATATATTTCATCTGTTTACCAAATTATTAGACCGTATATACGACACTCGGGCTATTTACTCACCAGATAAATTGTAATTTGTGTACTAGTGATGGATCGAAGAGGAATAGAGAAGGCCCATAGCATTGCCTTGAAGGTAGAAAACTCCTCTCATCCGTGTCAAGTTAAGGATGAGCCCGAAGCAAGAGATGATGATGAGGAAGTTGTTGTCATCATAAAGGCCATGAAGAAGATTTGGTCCCATATTAAAGGATGGAACAAATCCCCAAAAGGGAACAAAGACATGAAGGACATTGTGTGCTATAATTGTCAAGAGAAAGGGCACTTTGCGAAGAATTGCCTCAAGAAGAAGGATGATGAACCACCCACTCAAGAAGGAAAGAAAGCAATGATGGCCACTTAAGGTGATTCTGAATCTGATGAGGAGTGCGAACCCTGTTCGAGGAACGTTTGTCTCATGACCATTGGTGGTAACTTAGAACCTGAGTTAAGTGATTCCGATTTCTTTACTTAGTTGAAAAATAAGTGTTAAGGATAATTTAATCTCTCTTATTAATAAACTTAGTTAAGAGAATAATGAGCTTAAGGAACAAATTGAAGAAAAGGATGACATGATCACTAACTTAGTTGATGACAACAAGGTTTGGGCTGAAATAGTCAGTAAGTTGGAGAACATACCATCCTCATTGTCAAAGGAATGTGAAACATGCCTCAATCGGAATAAGCAAAATAGTTCCTTGGAGAATCATACCACTACTCTTGAATATACAATTCTTATGCTTAAATTGAGTAATGGTAAATTGGATAATGACCCAAAGGAACTTAAGGCTAATGAAGAGCAAAAGAAAAAGGCTTTGATAGATGAGTATGTTGCTTCTAAGGTTGAAAGGGAGAAAGAAGACTTCTCCAAATGATTCGTGTCATGTAATGGTCTTGGCTATGTTTGTGAAAATCTGAGAAAATGTACTGTAAATTGTTCCTCCAAAGCAGAAGGAAAACTTCCAGTAAAAGATAGTTGTGAAAGTTCCCCTAAAGGGAATATACACAATTTTCTCAAAACTGAAGGGAACAGTTCTGCTAAAGGGAACAATCCATGGTACATTGGACAAAAGGCTCATGCAATATGGTTGAAACAAGTACAAAATCCCAAACCGACACAAATTGACTTTCAATCAAGAATTGTCAATAAACCCATCTGGCTTGGTCAGAGTAATTACGTGAAGTTGAAGTGTCATAGAGTGTGTTGGTATTGTGGTAAAGTAGGTTACTACAAGCACGATCGTTATCTCAAAAGGCAAGCGAAGGAAAAGGCATGTACTTCTCGTTTAAGCCATGCAAGAGCTTATGTTAAAGCAAATTATGTTTCTCCAAATCCCAATAAGACTAAGCTTAACTAGGTGGATAAAAACTAATATCTTAGATACAAGTGAAAGTGAGATGGAACAGTTCTTGGTACAGAACGTTCACAGGGAACAAAATGAGGTTTTCTCACTTCACAAGCACAATGGAGGTTTCATTACCTCTGAGAAAAAGAGTAAGGGAATTTTTTTTTGACATGGATTAGGTAAGTCTTTGTTCCATAACTTGTGATAATTCAAGTGCTATTAATATCTCTAAGAATCTTGAGCAACACTCTAGAATTAAGCATATGTAGATAAGATATCACTTCTTACGTGATTGTGTGGAGAAAAGGTTGGTGTCTATGGATTTTTACAGAACAAATGATCCAATCACCGACATCTTCACCAAAGCACTAAATACAGAACCCTTTGAGCAATTTTGAATGGAACTAGGTATGATCTCCCTCAAGTAATAAACTATCCTATATTGTTCCCTCAATGATTGGCTAAAATTACATGCTTAATTTAGAAGTTGTTGAGTCGTATCTAGGTTAGCAACCACTTTCTCGTTCATTGGATTCTTGTGTATCTTATTTACTTGTGCTTACTTATGAGATGTGCAATTACAACATGATACTCTATGCTTGCATGCTTTTATATGGAACAATACTTCTTTCGGCCAAACAAATGAACTTGATGTTTTGATCCCTCATTACAAGCCTAAATGATAGTTGACTTTATAGATCTCTAAAGCCTATCATGTTTGAATATCCCTATGAGCCCTTTTTATCACCCACAATGGGATTTTTCATCATGATCGACAAATAAATGTTTACATGCGTTATATTTTTGTATTTGGTGTTCTTTGTACCATCTTTGGTAACTTTACCACCACGCCAAGTACCCTTCATTTTTTGGTAAGTCATGGGAATACAGTGAAGCGTGATAGTGCACTTAAAGAGGCAACTAAAGAAGGACTAAGAGAACAAGTGTTACATTGCAAAATCTGAAAAGAGGAGAAGATTGGATTGGTTGTAGAAGGGATTAGTTTATGGGAAAAGATCCATTCATGTGGTAAAAAAACCAAAAAAAAAAATGAGTGTTGTCTTGACTAAACTGAATTCAATTGTTTCAGTTAAGGTTGAGAAAAAGGTGAGGAATTTTGGATCGCCAAATCAACTAAAGGTTGGAGGAAAAGAATGAAACATTCAAGTATGCCCTAATAAGGAACGGTGGTATGAGAAGCCACTCAAATCAATGACTGCCAAGTTGTCAAAGATGACTGCAATCCAACCACCAAGTATGGATCTTGACTAGAAATAAAAGAAATTTTGAGAAGGAATCCCAAAAAGAAGAGGAAGATGAAAAGGGAAGGAACTATACTTCTAAAGGAACCATGCTTCAAGTAAAGACAACACCCAACTGTGTTCCCTTTGGCTAATCTATATCCTCGCCACATCATATTTGTTCTACTTGTGTTTCTTTGTCTATTGTTTCATGTGACTACATTGTGTGGCAAAGTTGTTAGTTTTTAATGTTCTTACTTATCAAGGTTATAGGTGCCAGTGTTTTTAACATGTTTAGGAATTAATAATGATAATGTTAGCTGGTTGCTTACTTGATATGTGTGTCTCTATTTACTCTTGATCCTAAGCTTGTTTTTGATGATGCCAATAGGGGGATTATGAAGGGATGGTCAATCTGATGGGGAACACACTTAGTTTTATTCATGTACTGAGGGGGAAATATGCATGCTTTCAGGGGGAACCTTGCTCCATTACTCTGTCTTTATCTATTATTTGTTATGTGTTTGAAAAAATGTTTATCACCATCAAAAAGGGGGAATTTGTTGAATTCCTCGAGTTTTGATTGTAACAAACATCCATATGACATGTGTGTTGAGTGTTTCAGGAAATAAATATATTTCACAGGGAACAAAAGATTTAGACGCTTTATGCCCATGAGAGGTAACGATACCTTGGAGGGAGAGAACGTCTTGAAGATGAGAGAATGATCAATCTAATTATAATAGAATGACGAGTCGCTTGAGAGTTGCGAGGAGATGTGAGGAGAAGCGTCAGAGTGATCGAAATCGTGGGAAACGGTTGATAGAACGAAGACAGCTTCATCCGTTCGTAAAAGGAAAGTGGAGATCTTGGTCAGAGTCTTGGAAAAGAAGAAGGACAAGATCTTGCACGAAACATGGAAGAAATATATTGTAGAATCATGGAAAATATGAGAGAGAAGAATTTATCTTATCTTGGGTCTTTATTTATGGTAAGTGTACCTTAGGTAATTATCTTTTGTATAAGATAGAATTTTGAGATTTTATGTATGGAAAGATATTATCACTACAAGAAAAAAAGGCTTTGGGCGACAAAAAATTTCGTCGCCCAAACCCACAATTTCGTCGCCCAACTTTTAGGGCGGCCAACAATTATTTGTCGCGGAGGCGTCGCCTTAGGTGAGTCGCCCTTTATTTTTGGCGATGAAAAAGGGTTTGTCGCCTAAAATATCTTTTTGGGACAAAACCAATACTTTGTCGCCCAAGATCTTGTGCTACGAATTCTGTGTTTTGTCGCCCAAGATCTTGTGCTACGAAATCTGTGTTTTGTCGCCCAAGATCTTGTGCTACGAAAATCTGTGTTTTGTCGCCCAAGATCTTATGCTACAAAAATCTGTGTTTTGTCGCCCAAGATCTTATGCTACGAAATCTGTGTTTTGTCGCCCAAGATTTTGTGCTATGAAATCTGTGTTTTGTTGCCCAAGATCTTGTGCTACGAAATCTGTGTTTTGTCGCAACATTATAAATGCATTATATAACATATAAGGTACTTGTTTCAACAAAATATATTTATAATCTTGCTTTAGTTCAAGCCAAAATGACATCAAAATAGATGTTGTTTATATCATTATGCCATATTGCTACCCATGATAACTAATGTAATTAGAATATATACCAAAATAATCTCCCAAGTAGTTAGTTACTTTTGTTGAAGTCTTCATTTGTCCTCCTACAAAAAATAGACATATATAGAATATCTATTAGTTGACTAATAACCTACATTAAAACTTGTACATATATGTAAATTTATATAATGCATTTACAATTGGTGATGAAAAACTATGTATGCTTGGACCAAAAAAGAACCATATATATAATTTGAATCAGAATCTGTCCATGTGTCATGCACTCATGCCCCAAAGGAGAAATCAAGTTCTAAGTCAGCCAAAAAATGATATAATATCAAGTAGCCACCAAATCAAGAAAAGTTGGAATCCTAGGGGTGTAGCTAAGGCAAAATAGCACCAACCTTTGACATCAAATTGGGACATTCAAACCTCACCAAATTATCCCAAGTACAACAATCAAAAGCATCTAACTTCAAAAAGAGCAGACCAACAATCAGTAATGAAGCTCTTACATATCGAGCTTGTAGAAAATCTAGGATGACAAACACATTTCCCAACAAGAAGCCAATGCCGAAGTAACAAGTCAGTCCAAACATCAAATTTATTCGAGAAGTCACACAAGAACCACAAGTCATAAGATGTAACCTCATTTACCAAAAACAAAATGTCATATGCAGGATAAAGAAGAATTTAATGAACTCCAATAGATAACCTACATACCTTAATTCTTGAAGTTTAGTTGTCCTTGTGCACACATGGAGAAAGTTTTCTGTTGCATTGCACGGAATTCTGCATTTATTCTCTCTTCCCTCGCTTCAACATCTTGTTTTAACTTTTCGATCTCTCGTAGCATTTCAACTTTTTCATCTTGAAGTCTTTGAATTTCCCCCTTTAGTCCATCTTCCCTTTCCCTTGAATCCTTTTCTAGTTGCTCTTTAAGTTGAGCTTCTCTTTCCCTTGAATTCTTTTCAAGTAGTTCTAGTTGTTGTGCCATTTGGTGTGCAATCTGAATACCATCTCCATCTAATCTCCTTTCTTTTCTGCCTCTAGGTGGTTTTGGCTCAAAGCCTAAACAATTTATGTAGCCCGAGAATGTGCCCAAAACCTTCATGTATGCTTCTTGCACTATGAAGTCATCAAACCCATAAAGCTCCAATTGTTGTTCATGGAGTTCTTTAAATTCTTCCAGCCTCTGCTCTACAAGCTTGTCCCATGAGTTGTCTTTATGCCTAAGTACAATAGAAAAATTCATAAATTTGCCAAATAACACAATAGCAAAATATTGCCAAAGAATAGGATAATCTTAAGGTACTTCAATGTAACTAATTGCATTATTTGAGGTGATCTAAGCACATCTTAGGCCTTGTTAAATTTTAGGCTACATTAGAATAATGATTGATTACGGGTGCTTCTGTTTGCAGCGTACGTTCTCTTGCTACTGACTTTCAAAACATGCCATTGGAGTTACGCAAGAAGCAATCTGCTAAAATAAATCACAATTGAACCTGTCATTGACCTTCAAAACTTAACTTAATGGAACTTGCTGAAAATTACATTTGAACATGATATATATAATGTTTCCTGGATATACTAGGTGTTTAACGAGCATCAAATGGCCAATTTGAAGAATGATGAGTCTTTCACACTTGAAAGGGATTGTGGATCCAACAGTCAAGTACATGTGCTAAAATCACAGCACTAAGTGTCTCTATAAAGCTAAGACTTTTCAAGAACTCTTCTCAACATACCCACCTTTAAATCCCCAAATTGAATGAAGGAATCATCTCATTTTCCTTAAATCTCTTGGAGTGCTTGTTGTTTTCCCTCCCAAACCCTTTCATATGGCAAGCAAATGTCGTATTTTGTCTCAAGATCCTTTTTTAAGCCCTTGACTGAAAAATCTCCGTCCATCTTTACATCACAAACTATTCGATCAGCTACCCATCCTTTTGTTGCATGTTTGTTTCTATGTTTTACTAACTCCATGACAAGTATGCATCGGTTACGTAGTTCTAGTATCCTCATCTTTAGTAACTTATGCATGTATCCTCCAACTAAACTCAAGACTTGTGCATCTTACTGTCACTCGTTCCAAATCACTTTTATCTAAATTATACTCCATATCATGAACAATTGCATAGTGATTGAGAATTCTTCTAAAAGAAACGACATCGGGAAATATGGTACCTACCTCCATCTTTGGATTTTCCTTGTCGTATGAATAAAACTCAAATTCACATCTCGTATCAAGATATAACTCCTCTTCCTCCTCCTCCTCATCACTTTGTCAGCTATGGTAACTTTCTTCACTATGACAGTAATCTGAACCTTTTTTAAATTTCTTGAGTTTTGATTATAACAAACATCCATATGACATGTGTGTTGAGTGTTTCAGAAAATAAAGATATGTCACATGGAACATAAGGTCTAAACGCTTTGTGCCCAGAAGAGGTAACGATACCTTGGATGGAACGAACAACTTGAAGATGAGCGGATGATCAATCCAATTACTATAGAATGATGAGTTGCTTGAGAGAAGCGAGGAGATATGAAGAGAAGTGTCAGAGTGATCGAAATCGTGGGAAACAGTTGAGGGAATGAAGAGAACTTCATGTGTTCGTAAAAGGAAAGTGAAGATCTTGGTCAAATTCTTGGAAAAGAAGAAAGACAGGATCTTGCATGAAATATGGAAGAGATATATTGTAGAATCATGATATATATATGAGAGAGAAGATTTTATCTTATCTTGTGTTTTTATTTATAGTAAGTGTGCATTAGGTAATTATCTCTTGTATAAGATACAACTTGGAGATTTTTTGTATGGAAATATATTATCTTTCTTGCTGGACAAGAAAGGAAATATTATCTTTTTCGTTCTAGGGTTTACGTTGACTATATTTATGGATGTGTTTTACATTATGTGGTCAACGAGCATTAAACAAGAGCAAAGAGAGAATCTGCGCAGAGAATAAGTGAAGAAGCCTACAAGTCTTAACAGGCTGAGTTCGTGAGTTACAATTGTAGAAGAGTTTCAAGACTAGGTGGGAAGTCTAGGGTTTGAATCTAAGCTACACTTGTACACAAACAAGAAATTATAAAGATAAGTATACTTCTTCTAAATCCTCTCTGCCTTAGGAGGTTGAGTTCGTGAGTTACAATTTTAGAAGAGTTTCAAGACTAGGTGGGAACTCTAGGGTTTGAATCCAAGTTATACTTGTATACGAACAAGAAATTAATAAGATAAGAATACTTCTTCTAAATCCTCTCAAGCGATTAATTTGAAGCTAGTGTCTTTTCCTTGCTTAACTAGTTAGCTAATTAGGGTATTCACTCTAAGTCATATGGTTAATTTTTGTTATATTTCTTGTGTTTATTTCGCTGCATGTGCTGAGGGAACAAAACCTGTGTTCCATCAGATGTAAGACTAACGATCCAACAATTGGAATTAGAGCATGGTCTCTAGATTGTGTTCGTTAAGTTTGCATGAAAGATGTCTCCAAGCACGAAAATCAACGACTCATTCTAGAAGCCACCTATTTTGAAGGCAATAGAGTATAACTGGTGTGTAGAACAGATTGAATGTTGTGATCAAGGGATCTTGAAGCTACGGTGCAAGCTTTGCTCGTCGATGGAGGTGGAATCGCCAAACTAGGGTTCTCGGGTGGACGAAGGCGTGGCCGAGGCTCGAGAGTGGTTTGATGGCGGAGTTGTGGCGGATAGTTGGCACACAAGATCTTCTTTAAAGAGGGAAGAAGATTGCACGTAGAAGTGAAAGGGGAGAAGGAGTGTGGGAGATAATCTCACTCGGCACACTAGGGTTTTTGACGCAAGAACACTTAGGAAAAGAGAGAGAGAGAGAGTTTGAGATAATTTCTGGTTTAATTCATGCATCCTTTTTCAACCTTCAAAGAGCCTTTAAATAGACCTATAAAAATGGTAAAAACGCCTAAGAAAAATGCCAAAAGTCAGGCGCACAAACAAACCCTAAATTCACTATCGGAAATGTCTAATTTAGGGACTTATTAAATTCAAGTGCAATAACCACCAGGAAAAGTGGTGAATCTCTCGGCCATGGGCTTGGCCCATAAGAGTAGACATCTTGGGCCAACCCATGGTGAAGGAAGCGCCGGTCAAAAGAGATCCAGAAGCGGCGGCACCTCCCTTGAAGTCCTACATGCCGCTAGCGCCGAGCTCCCCGGCGCTTGTTTGAAGGCAGTTGACGAAGGCGGCCTCGGCGTGGCTTAGGGCGGCTTGGCGTGCCAAACCCTTGTGGAGGTCTTGGAGAAGCTTCCGAGCCCTAGATCTTGTGATGGCTCCAGGGATTGCCTTGTCATCTTGGACATTGGTCTTGGTGACGCTTGCGCCCGGCGCGCCCGGCGCCTTGGCTTTGTCTTGGCTAATGCCTTGCTTTGGCTTGGCTTTGGCTCTCCCATGCATGTCTTGGCCATCTCCAGCTCCAAGTGTATCATCCATGTGCTCCGCGCCTTGATCCAGCTCCGGGTCCTCCATAGTGTCCATGGAGAGCTCCTCGGCATCCATGTCCTCGGCGGCGCCTATGTTGTCCTCGGTGTCTTGGCCTTGATGTGGCATGGTCACATCATTGAATCTCACATCTCTTCTCTTGATGGTCAAATCTAGAGTATCATCGAGACATGACCTATCCCTATTCCTGATGTAAAGGATCCCACCAATGTTAAAGCTAGAGCTAACTATGAGGATGTTGATTATAAGAAGATGGAGAAAAATAGAAGAGCCAAAACGATAGTTTTTATGGCATTGCTCCCTGTTGATCCAAAGAAGGTAATTTGCTATAAGAGTGCAAAGGAAATCTGGGACGCCATGAAGCGTTTGAATGAAGAAAATGAGGATGTCAAGAGGAATCGTATCCTTGCCCTGATGAAGGAGTATGATCACATTGCTCAAGGAAATAGTGAATCCATTCACTACCGGTTCCAAGGAACAATAGGCCAATTAGAGTTTATTGATGAAAAGTTTCCTAATTGGAAGCTCACTCATCATTTCATGCAAGGACTAAGCCCAAAATGGGATGCTATTGCTCTAGCAATCCATCCTCAAACTGATATCAGTTCCCTTTCTATGGAGGAACTTGTTGATGGAGTTGAGAGCAATGCTGATGTGCAACAATCCAAGATGCACTAGTACAGAATACACATTTTAGCCTGGGCTTTTTTTGTGATATAGCCCATATATAATGTGAAATAGGTTCGGGTTTCAGAATGGTGTGATAATAGCTCAAATAGCCCAGACCTCTTTCAACACGCCCGGACCTCTTTCAACATGCTCGGGCCAAAAAACTTAGATATATCAGGATCAAATACATTTTTTAGCTCGGGCGTGTAAAATGATATCCGGTCTAAAAAGTGTACTTTATAGCCCGAACCTTTAAGATCCGGGCTAAAAAGTCACTTTATTTTGTTAAAAAAACTCAACTTTTTATCCCAGATCTTGAAAGGTCTGGGCTAAAAAGTCCATGATGTTCTAAAATATAATAATGCACCACCACCAGATCCTTTCTAGAAGTTTAGAAAGCAAAAATATTAAATAATAAATGAAGATAACATAATCTTTTCACTGCTTAGACGCACGATTAATAATTGTATAAGATACCAAGGTTATAGATGAACATAATAAGTGATATACTAGTGTTAATATAGAAGAGTCATATGTTAACTCGAATTCCTAACTCACACCAATATGCAGAAAAATCCTAAAGTTTGTGGCAATGATCCTTCACTCCCAAATAGTTAACTAGACAACAACAGAAGAGAAAAATGCCAAGAGAGCAAAAAAAAAAAAACACATATGAAAGAGAAGAGTTTGGCAATAAGTGAAATAAATCTCAAGTTTCACAGCTACAGATCAAACTAAATTAGTGTGATTTCTAGCCACAAGCTCAGATGCAAACCACTCACCTACTTCCAATATAGTAAATCACATTATACTTTATAGGAAGAGCTATGTGTAACAAATAGATTAAAAGAAAAAAAGATATTGATATAAGCAACAAGTTTCACATCTAAATTGTAAATCCAATATCTTGTTTTGCACCAGTAATGCAGCATAGAGAAGAAATTTTACTACTTTTTATCACTAGAATCATTGGCGATATAGAAAGGCACCTGCTTGAATTAAGAAACAAATCTCCTTTAGTTTCTCCCTCTTTTCCACATAGCCTGGGTCAAGGTCAGCATCATTCATGTCACAGAGCTTTGTCTGCTGGAGATAAGGCTGTTAAAATCCAAATTGAGAAAAGGAGAACATTATTACACTTCCTCATAGTTGACAGTTCGTTCCTGATTATCCAAGTCAAAACATGAAAAAGAAACCATCAAATCATTGAAGACTACTGGAAGACTAGTGCTTGAAAGATAGCAATACAAAATTCATCTAAACACGCATGTTCTAAATAAACTCAACCAAAGGAACATAGGTCAAACTTCATATTTGTTAACCATGGTCAGAATTTTCACTTTATTAATGATCCAAGGGAAACATCAGATTTAATAAAAAATAATCAAAAGATTATATAACAAGGAATCCAAACTTAAGAAGGTATGGTGCACTTCAACAGAATTCTTACACTATCAATTTCAATAGAGTTTAGTTTGGTGCACTTCAATAGAGTTTGCCTAAGAAGGTTCAGAGCATAATACGACCATGGAGCAGTTGTAGTACCTTTCCCCTTTTTCATTGTATTAAAAATGCGGAATTTAGAGCACTGCAAAGCAAGTGTTTGATAGATTTTTGTGATCTTACCTAGCACCACTCGTAGCGCTTCACGTATCACGTCGTCTGGAATGTTTACAAAAGGCTCCTGCAAACACAATTTTAAATATGTCAGTTGTAGCACTTATTAACACTTTGGAATATTATGGCCAACTTTGGTAATATTCCAAGTCTTTCTCCAAATAAACTATCAAGTCTATGCTATACCCATAACAATATAAAAATGAAAACTAAGGGAGATGCTTCAGAAGATCTCATAATTATCATAATATAAGATGCGGGAGTTTACAAGAAAAAATACACAGGTTTTGATTTCCGGTGATCCTTTAGAGTCCTAAATATCTGAAGAAAGCCCAAGAATAAGGGGATACAACTTTAATAAACTCTAAGTAGTAATAATTGACTGCTACAGGAACACACAATCCAACTCTCTAAAAATCAAGCAGGTTATCTACAAGATAGAAAAAGTAATCTCCAACTCTCTAAAAAGTAATGTACAAGATAGAAAAAGTAATCAAGAAGGTTACAAGCCACCAAGTAAATATCAACTTAAAGAGGTGCTTTTGAAGGGGGAAGTCGAAAGAAAGAACAAGAGGAAGAATGGGTGACAAATGATAGAATCTACAGGTAGATCCAACAAAGAACTTCCAAAAGTAGAATTGAGAACATTTCTTCCTTCTGCTCAAAATAATATATTTTGAGCAGAAGGAAGAATGGTTAGTAGTCAAGTTTCACTTCAATTGGCATTCTGAGTAGGTTTGAAATGTGCTACTAAAGTTGATTGTTATGTGGAAGAGAGGGAATTATGTTTATTTGAAGATAGATTTAAGTATATATGCAAGACAAATAATGAATGCTGGAGCATAAATGGCTCAAAGTGCTTTCGTTTACAAGATATATGAGTTAATTTCAATTGCATTTCATCTGACAAAATCAGATATTGATATTAATTTCAATTGCAGCCTTCGCCGTTTGCACCATTCACTCTCTACCTTCCCCTGATGAGTTCTAATGCAGAAACAAAACCTTAGAGGATTTGTAATATAAAAACAGCAAATAAGCAGAAACATTCAGCATTTCAGTAGTAATCTCATTCTTGAAGAAACAAGTTTCTTCTTACTGCAAAACCTAGATTTGGAGAGAGAGAGAGAGGTGGGTGGTGGAGAAGAGAATATAGATGCTTCTGTCTCAAAATTACACCGGCCCAAATTTTGAATTTTTAAAATTAGAAATGTCTAACAGATTCAGTATGCAAAGAACCACATAATCATGTTGAAACAAAGAAATACTTGAATTATACACTCTAAAGACACATGCCAGAACTTGAGATCATTAATTTGTTGAGAGAATCACATAGAAAACTGTCTTTCAAGATCCATTAACAATGATAATCATATAATAGGATAACATACATCTTAAAGATTAATATAGAAAGGAGGTCAAAGAACAAACCAGGTTAACAACAAGTCAACAACTTCTTCCCCCGTTTGTAAATTAACACCTTCGAAATATCACCAACAAGAGAGAACAAACGCCAAACGAATAGCCAATTACCATACTTCAAAAATAAAGTTCATAAGAATATGCTTCTAAATTACAACTAGTTAGGTACCTAAATAAAGTTCCCCAAATGAACCACTTCCAATCTTATACCCCATTGATCAGCGTTACTTTATAGGGTTTAACTAGGAGTTGTTACCGGCGTTTTGGGTACCATTTGGAGA
Source organism: Rheum nobile (assembly GCA_027886185.1). Lineage (NCBI taxonomy): Eukaryota > Viridiplantae > Streptophyta > Magnoliopsida > Caryophyllales > Polygonaceae > Rheum > Rheum nobile. The sequence continues at coordinate 1,848,388 of WOAB01000065.1, forward strand.
AGTTTAGAGCGTATTGTAGAGATTGGAGTTGAGAAGTAGAAGTGTGACTTTAGTGGTTTGGAGGAACTTAAACGAAGATATCTAGAAGATGAGGAGAAGACCACTTGAGAAGACCGAGGAAGAATCGAAGAAAGAAGCCACACGAAGCAGCATAGTCAAATCCGCGACCGCGGGAGAGCAAGAGAGTTGATCGCGGATTAATCGAGAGCAAAGAGCCAGGAAAGGAATTTTCCGCGACCGCGGAAATTCATCCGCGATCGCGGAAACCAGCATCAGCGAGCCGCACGAGAGTTCGTCCGAAGTTTCACTTTCATATTATTTTCCTTTTCTTTTCTTTTATTTATTTCGTTTGCATTACTTTATTTCCTTTTAAGATTTTGTTTATTATCCTTTTACATTAGGTTTTGAGTTAGGTTACTTAACCTAGTTTTCTTAGCCACTTGAGGGGATTAAGTTTTTATTTCGTTTTACATCATCGTTTATTCCATTCGGTATTGTTTTTCTTTCAACACTATGAAAAACTAAGCACTATTTGCTTAGTCCGACAATTGAAGCCTTCATTTGATTCATGATTGTGAGGTTATAACTCTATTTCCTATTCCTTTGGATTATATCTTTTCTCTTGAGCTTATTCCTATTGATTCTTATTGATTTGACTGGATTGATCACCTAATTGATATTAGTAATTGTCTATTGCTAGGGTTTGGACATTTCGGGTTGAGATTCCTTATCTTTTGTAGCACCCATGATATTCTAGGACGGGTAGGACTAGTTTATTGTGAAAGAGAATTGATTATATGTTAAATACTGTGGGTCGTGGTATTGCATGTATCCTAGTTAATTCCTATGCTTCTTGCTGCTATTGAATTAAATCTTGAAGGTTGATAGGGATTGTTTAATAGTTAGGGTTACCAGGACAGATAGGACTGGTAACTAATTCAGAATAGGGACAGGAATAATCACAGAAAGGAATAGAGATAATCTAGGACCAATCAATCGAATGAAGGATGGATATTTGTTTGGCTAAGTGACGTGGCCTAAGGTCGTTATGCCAAATCAAAGTAAACCTCAACTTCCAAACTAGTATAGTAAGTAAGCAAGGGTCGAAATCCCAAGAGAATCACAAGCGTCTATATTCCTGTCATAAATTGAATACCAACCGAACAATAGTAACAAAGGGGGGGTTTTTGAGGTTTTAATCAAGTAAAAAATAAAACAGAATAAATAGTATGCAATCAAATGTGAGAAAATACTTAGCCAGGCAATTTCCATTTAAGTTTTGGTTGGTTGATCCTAGATTACTTCCAATTCCTTCCTATGATTATTCCTGTCCCGATCTTGTGTAGATTAATAAGGAAACCATCCCTAAGAACCCTTACCAATGAATAACCCTAGCACCACTAGTGATTCAACCCAAAGGCAGCAATGAACATAAGAATTAACCAGGATACACATAACACCTCAACCAGAAGCATTCAACATGTAATCAAATCTCTACATAGATAAAATCCACCAAAGCAAATAAAACCTATGCTTGCCACTCCAGACCAGGACGTTAGCCTAACAGTTTCCTAGTCATATCAATATGAGTAACAATCAATAAACCTAGATGGCCTGTCTAGACAAATCAATAATTATTCAATGATATTCTGCTTAAGAGAAGAGATATAGATCAATATGAATTAAGAAAGGGAACATAACCTCACAACCAATAATCAAAACTTAAGCTTCCATTGCCAGACTAAGCAAAAGTGATTAGCCTTCCATAGTCTTGAGAAAACAACGATGATGTAAAAACTAAAACCTGATATGAGTGTCTCTTTCTTCTCTTTCAAAACCTAAAACTAAGAGAGTATATATAGGCGGGCTTAACAAATGACCTAAGCCCAATAAGAAAAGAAACGAAATAAAATGGAAAAATAAGAAAATAAATTAGAAAAGATAGACTCGGGAAAAGTCAGAACTTCTAGCATCGATGATCCGCGATCGCGGCCCATTTACCGCGATCGCGGCCTCTTGTGGCTCCGCGCTCTTCACATTCCTCCGCGCCTGCGGAAAACTCTCGACTTGCCCGAGGAACCGCGATCACGGCACCCTTGCCCGCGGTCACGGTTAATGCTCGGCCTTCACTCCTTGGCTTCGCCTCCTAACCTCTCGTCTTCACTTCCTTGGCGTCTTCTTTTGGTGGCTTCTTTCCTCAGTGTCTCCTATGATATCCAAAATAGCTCAAACAACTCCAAAAACACCAGACTTCGCCCCCAAACGCCATGCACAAGAATGTGTCTAAATCTACCCGAATGGCACCAATAAAACCCTCTAATAACTCTTAATTAAGCCCTACAAAGTAGTGCTTATCACTAAGTGCTTTTTCCCAATTGATTACAACCTTTGTTTTGATTTACTGTTATTTACTTTGTTACTTAAAACCAAACCAACAAACCCCCCTTGTTACTTTGACATACATTTGTGCACTTAGAAAGATTGCTTCCTCCCTGTGGGATTCGACCCTTGCTTGCCTATTCTACTAGTTTAGGTTTTTAAGAATTTATTTTGATTGGGCATCACGACTTTAGCCCTTATCAAAATTGGCGCCGTTGCCGGGAAGGCAAGTTTTAAATTTTTCTTTGTGTGTTTGTGTGCCAATTTTTATGTGGACCTATCTTATGGTCCACACCCGTACTACTAACTATTCCCTTTTTGATTTTGATATAGAAATGGCTGAAGCAACACCGACTTTGAGGCAACTGACTGCCCCGAACTTCGAACAGAAACCACTTGATGTGCAGTTTCTAGATCTTGAGGATGGCGTGAATTTTGAGCTAAAATCTGGGTTGATTCATTTATTACCCCACTTCCATGGGCTGAATGGAGAAGACCCTAACAAACATCTTTCTGAATTCCACGCCGTTTGCTTTAGCATGAAGCCGAGGAACATCACTGAGGACCAAATCAAGCTGAGGGCCTTTCCTTTCTCTCTGAAGGATGCGGCCAATGATTGGTTCTATTATTTGGCTCCGGGAAGCATAGATACATGGGCAGAGATGAAGAAAGTCTTTCTTGAGAAGTACTTCCCTGCAACAAAACTCAATAGCCTAAAGAGAAGCATCAGCAACATCGAACAACATGCTACTGAGTCGTTGTATGACTATTATGAGAGATTCAGGAGATTGATATCTAGCTGTCCCTACCATGGTTATTCTGACCAAGATCTCGTTCTATATCTATATGGTGGGCTCCTTGAGAATGAGCGTAGATTGGTAAACGCAACCTGTGGCGGTAGCATTCTAAACAAGACGCCAGCTGCAACATTTGAATTATTCTTTGAGCTGTCTGAGAGCTCACGACAATTCATAAAAAGGGCCAGCCCCTGTGCAGCAAAGGCAGTTAAATCCTGCAGAATCTGTCATGATCCGCTGCACCCCACTGACGAGTGCCTAACACTTCTTGAACCTGCAGCTGAAGTGAACGCTGTCAGAGGTTTTGGTCCGCAGAGGCCGAGATATGACCCGTATCCAAACACCTACAATCCAAGGTGGATGGATCACCCTAATCCGAGATATGGGACTCAGCAATATCCGGCCCAACACCATGATTACCAGGAGTTCAATCCCAGCCAACAACAAATTCCATCAGTATGGCAATCAGTAACAATACGGGCATCCATACGCACATAGACCACCAGTACCAAATCCGAGTTCCTCAATGTCTACCGAGGACATGGTTCGATCTCTCGCTCAGAGTGTTACAACGTTGGTCCAACACAATCAAGAGGCGAAATCTAGCATTCAGAACTTGGAAAATAAGTTTGACCAAGTCGCTCAAACATTGAGTACGTTGGAGGCAGGGTTTCGGGGAAACTACCATCTCAAACGGTAGTCAACCCAAGGGAGAACGTCTTCGCCATGACGCTAAGGAGCGGAGCTGAGGTGAACATCGGTCATGGCCAACAGAGAGAAATCCGTGACCGCGGAGAAGGAAGCCACGACCGCGGATTGGCTACGGGCGAAGAAGAACAAGAAATCGACGCTATTCCGCGACCGCAGACAGAATTCCGCGATCGCGGAAAAATCGCTAAAGACGAGGTGCTGTTCGACGAAGATCCGCGACCGTGGAAAGATACCCGCGATCGCGGATGTGCTCCTGAAGCCCCAGTCCCCCTCGAAGATACCCGCGATGAATATGTGCGCCCCGATTTCCCTCCGCTGAGCACGTGGAAGCCACCCGTGCCATTCCCAGAAGCGCTGAAGGACACGAGAAGGCCGGAGAATGACAAGGAAATTTTCGAGACCTTCAGTAAATGTGAGGTAAACATTCCCTTACTCTAACTTGTCAAGAGTATTCCTCTCTATGCTAAATTTCTGAAAGAACTGTGTACCATCAAAAGACATCAGAAATTGAAGGGAAAACAAAAGATTAAGGTGAGCGAACAAGTTTCTGCTGATTTTCAAAGGCGGATGCCTAAAAAGTGTGGTGATCCAGGCATGTTTAGTATTCCATGTGTAATAGGTGACACTAAATTTGAGAAAGCTATGCTAGATCTAGGAGCATCTATAAATTTCTTGTCTTATTCTTTGTATGAATCATTAGGATTAGGACCATTGCATGAAACAGGAATTGTTGTCCAATTGGTAGATAGATCTAATGTGTACCCGAAAGGTGTAGTTGAAGATGTCCTTGTAATGGTTGATAATTTGATTTTTCCTGCGAACTTCTTTGTTTTGGATATGGATCACGATAAACATGCAGCCCCTATACTGTTAGGTAGGCCATTTTTGAAAACATCCTAGACAAAGATTGATGTAAGTAATGGAACCCTTACTATGGAATTTGATGGGGAAAAGGTGGAGTACAACATATATGATGCGATGAAACACCCCATTGATGATCATTCTCTATGTGCTATTGATTTGATTGATCCTATTGTGCAAGATGTTTTTGATACTACTTGTTCCGATGAGCTGCAATCTGATATTGAGAATGACATAGTAGACCCACAAGTAGATTTTGCTTTATCGACTAACCTCTAGGAAACTGTGGCTCACTTGGACGCCTATGGTAAGCCTCATCTCAATCATTTGGGCATTGGCCCCATTCCACTAACAGTGCCGAGCGAGAGGCTTTTACCTTCCATTGTGCAGGCACCAGAGATTGAACTCAAGCCACTACCAGACCACCTCAAGTATGCCTTTCTGGGAAAGGGTGACACATTACCGGTCATTATCTCTAACAAGCTTTCCAAGGATCAAGAGGAGAAATTAGTGGTAGTGCTTAAGGAGCACAAGACATCATTGGGATGGACCATCGCCGACATCAAGGGAATTAGTCCCACTACATGTATGCATAGGATTTTGCTGGAGGACGAAGCCAAACCATCTAGGCAACCACATAGACGACTCAACCCACCAATGATGGAGGTGGTGAAGAAGGAGGTTTTGAAGCTCTTGCAGGAATGGATGATTTTTCCTATCTCTGACAGTAAATGGGTGAGTCCGACACAAGTTGTTCCAAAGAAGGGAGGCATCACAGTTGTGGAAAACCAACAAGGAGAGTTGGTTCCCACCCGAGTGCAGACTGGATGGAGAGTATGCATTGATTACCGTAAGCTGATGCGGTAACTAGAAAGGATCACTTTCCTTTACCCTTTATTGATCAAATGCTTGAGCGACTTGCTGGTCGCCCCTATTATTGTTTTCTGGATGGATACTAGGTTATTTTCAGGTGGTCATAGCACCAGAAGATCAAGAAAAGACGACATTTACATGCCCTTTTGGTACTTTTGCATATCACAGGATGCCATTCGGGTTGTATAACGCATCCGGGACATTTCAAAGGTGTATGGTAATCATTTTTTCTGAGTATGTGGAGCAGTTTATTGAGGTCTTTATGGATGATTTCACAGTCCATGGTGACAGATTTGATGCATGTTTGGACCATTTATCACTTGTGCTTAAAAGATGTGTAGAACCAACTTGGTTCTTAATTCTGAAAAGTGTCATTTTATGGTTGAACAAGGAATTGTGCTAGGACATATAGTGTCATCTAGGGGTATTGAGGTCGATAAGGCAAAGATTGATGTAATTCAGTCTTTGCCTTATCCTACTAATGTGCGTGAAGTGCGTTCTTTTCTGGGCCATGCAGGTTTCTACCGCAGGTTTATTAAAGACTTTTCAAAGATCTCATCACCCCTATGCGAACTGCTGAAGAAGGAAGTGAATTTTGAGCTTAACGATGAGTGCAAGAAGGCATTTGATGATTTCAAGGCTCGCCTCACTAGTGCACCAATTATTCAAGCACCGGATTGGTCTCGCCCTTTCGAGATAATGTGCGATGCTAGTGATTATGCTGTGGGAGCAGTCCTTGGGCAAAAAGAAGCAAGAGCTTCTCATGTGATTCACTATGCTTCCATGACTCTGAATGGAGCACAACGGAACTACTCCACCACTGAAAAAGAATTGCTAGATGTCGTGTTTGCCTTGGAGAAGTTCAGACAATACCTACTTGGCACCAAAGTGATTATCTATGCAGATCATGCAGCTCTTCGGTATTTATTGATGAAGAAAGAGGCAAAACCAAGATTGATTCGATGGATACTGCTGTTGAGTGAGTTTGATGTGGAGATCCGAGATAAAAAGGGAGCCGAGAACTTGGTGGCTGGTCACTTAAGCAGGCTCGTACATGAAGAGGATAGACCGAGGAAGGAGGCACAAATACAGGGCGATTTTGCCGACGACACACTATGTGGGATCACTACGGATAAATTTTCGCGACCGCAGATAAATTTCCGCGACCGCAGAAATTTCCCTGAGGTGCCATGACTTTCAGAGCTGTCTATAGACAATTTTCTGCGATCGCGGAAATATTTCCGCGACCGCGGAAATACCCCTGACGCGTCTGTTTGTCTCGTCAACTTTTTCGAAGACCCTCCGCGACCGCGGGTTGAGACCCGCGATCACGGAAATACCTTTGTGCCATCATCCCAGCTCTGTTCTGAAGAGTTACTTCTTGGGCTCTGCACAATCCAGCCACGGTGTGCTAACATGGTCAACTTCCTCGTTCGTGAAGAGTTCCCGTCCAACTTTTCTAAAGCACAAAAGGACAAGATACGGCGTGAGTCTCGATTCTATGTGTGGGATGACCCCTATCTTTGGAGGCACTGTATTGACCAGGTAATCCGTTGATGTCTTTCGGATAATGAGGTACAATCTGTTTTAGCGTTTTGTCATTCTCATGCATGTGGAGGCCACTTTGGGGCAAATAAAACTGCTAGGAAGGTTTTGGACACATGATTTTATTGGCCACACATCTTTCGGGATACACATGCCTTTTGTAAGTCTTGTGATCAATGCCAAAGGGTCGGGAATATTTCTCGCAGGAACGAGATGCCACAATCAAATTTAATTTTTTGTGAAATTTTTGATGTTTGGGGCATTGACTTTATGGGACCCTTTCCTAGATCTTTTGGGAACTTATATATTTTACTTGCCGTGGACTACGTTTCCAAATGGGTGGAAGCGAAGGCCACCAGGACTGATTATTCTAAAGTGGTGACATATTTTCTGAGGAAACGCATCTTCTCTAGGTTTGGAATCCCCAAAGCTTTGATAAGTGACAGGGGAACTCACTTCTGCAACAAGACCGTCAGTGGACTACTGAAGAAATATCATATCATGCAGATAATCTCCACTGCCTACCATCCACAAACCAATAGGCAAGCTGAAGTGTCAAACCGAGAGATCAAAACCATCCTTGAGAAGACGGTCGCTCCAAACAGGAAGGATTGGAGCTTGAGATTGAATGATGCTTTCTGGGCTTACCGGACAGCATACAAACCCCCCATTGGGATGTCTCCCTTTAGATTGGTATTTGGAAAAGCCTGCCATCTTCCAGTGGAGCTTGAGCACAAGGCATTATGGGCTGTGAAGAAGTGCAATATGCAAATTGATGAGGTGAGAGAATTTCGTAAGTTGCAGCTGCAAGAGTTGGAGGAGATATGCCTTAACGCGTACGACAACGCAGCTATTTACAAGGAGAAGACGAAGGCTTGGCATGATAAGAACATTCTGAGAAAGGACTTCAACATTGGAGACAAGGTCCTACTATTTCAATCTCGCCTGGAACTTTTCCCAGGGAAACCCCGTTCCAGATGGTTGGGTCCCTACGTTGTTACTCGCGTTTATCCACATGGAGTAGTTGATATATATGACGGGAAAACCGACAGGGTGTCCAAGGTGAATGGTCACAGGTTAAAACCTTACCATGAGGGATTCAACAACGAGGCGATGGATGAGATGGTTCTTGAAGAACCAATTGCTGAGATCTCGTTGGAAAGCACCATGTCGAGCCACGACAATAACTAAGGCGCTGTCCGGGAGGCAACCCGAGGTATGTAATTCTTTTCTTGTCTTTCTTTTTCATGTCTTTAATTGTTTTTGTGTTAGTTGTTTTTGTTTGTGTTTTTGTTTTTGCATTAGACTAACCTGCAAGAAGGAGGCCCGAGCCAAATTGAAGACGGTGTTAACCACGCACCAGGTACATTTCCGCGGGCGTGGAAATTATTCCGCGGTCGCGGAAATTATTCCGCGGTCACGGAAATTATTCCGCGGTCGCAAAAATTATTCCGCGGTCGCGGAAATTATTCCGCGGTCGCGGAAATTATTCCGCGGTCGCGGATTCCCTATTGTAAGGCCTCCCTTTCCCTGCTCGGAAAAAAAAATAGTTCTACCGAAGGCCAGCTGTCCGCGTTCCCCATGGAGAGACGGTGCGCATCATGTTGTCAAGGAGGAGACATTCACCCCATCTTTTTATTTGGCCACGATGATGGCCCTACATTCGACAGCTGAGGAGGAGGAACACCAGGGCCCACACCACGATTACATCTGGGCCCCATTTTTGTGTTCGTTGAAGGCCGTGCATCCCCGATTCCTTTGCTATACCACCACACCTTATAGTGGATTCCTTTTGGTTGCACAGTGAAGTTTGTTTTAAGACCGGCGTAACACCAGTGACTTGTGCTTACATTGAGTTACCGCCAACAACATCTTCAGTGTCCAAGCCCTCTCGACGACGGTTGTGAGTACCTTTCCGCTTTTCCCTGTGCTTCATTCTTTTTTGTCTTTCATTACATTGAGGACAATGCAATGTTTAAGCACGGGGGAGTGTTCTATACTTGCTAGTCGTTGAGGAGAAAATGAAAAAAAAATGAAAAATAGAAAAAGCCAAAAATTTGATAAAAGGCAAAAAAAAAAAAAAAAAAAAAAAAAAAAATAGAAATCCTGGGATAAGTCGAAAACCCGAAATGGCGGCTTAGGCAATAAGCAGGTGGCTTGGACCAACATTAGGCTGGGGTAATAAGAGGTCAAGAGTGATGTGAGTTTATGTGAGCCCATCTATTGAAAAATGAAATGAGTGGCTTGGTGAAAACCCGAAAGGGCGCCTTGGCAAAATGATTGAAAAGAAGAAGAGTGATTATTAGGATTCCTCATTTTTCCTAGCGTGGTGACATAAGAAGAGGAGATATAAGGAGGATTCGGGTAGGTCACTTTGGGAGGCATAAGAAGATAGATGGAGATTAGGATTAGATGTTTATTCACTCTATGGTGTTTGGAATAAGCTTGGGGGAAGTATTCTGCTTTCCTTTTAGCTTGGTGTTTGGTTATGTGTTGTGTTGTGTTGAGCTTATTGTATTGGTGCCTTGGAGTTTCATGTTAGGTGCAATTCTTAGTGGAGAGAGTTTTTCTGTGCTTCCTGAGACCTTGGGGATTTGATTGGAGGAGTAGGTTTATATTAGCTTACTCGAGGACGAGCAAGGTTTAAGCATGGGGGAATTTGATCAGCGCTACTTTGTAGGGTTTAACTAGGAGTTGTTATCGGTGTTTTGGATACCATTTGGAGATATTTAGAGCGTATTGTAGAGATTGGAGTTGAGAAGTAGAAGTGTGACTTTAGTGGTTTGGAGGAACTTAAACGAAGATATCTAGAAGATGAGGAGAAGACCACTTGAGAAGACCGAGGAAGAATCGAAGAAAGAAGCCACACGAAGCAGCATAGTCAAATCCGCGATCGCGGGAGAGCAAGAGAGTTGATCGCGGATTAATCGAGAGCAAAGAGCCAGGAAAGGAATTTTCCGCGACCGCGGAAATTCATCCACGATCGCGGAAACCAGCATCAGCGAGCCGCACAGGAGTTCGTCCGAAGTTTTACTTTTATATTATTTTCCTTTTATTTTATTTTATTTATTTCATTTGCATTACTTTATTTCCTTTTAAGACTTTGTTTATTATCCTTTTACATTAGGTTTTGAGTTAGGTTACTTAACCTAGTTTTCTTAGCCACTTGAGGGGATTCAATTTTTATTCAGTTTTACATCATCGTTTATTCCATTCGGTATTGTTTTTCTTTCAAGACTATGAAGATCTAAGAACCATTTGCTTAATCCGACAATTGAAGCCTTCATTTGATTCATGATTGTGAGGTTATAACTCTATTTCATATTCCTTTGGATTATATCTTTTCTCTTGAGCTTATTCCTATTGATTCTTATTGATTTGACTGGATTGATCACCTAGTTGATATTAGTAATTTTCTATTGCTAGGGTTTGGATATTTCGGGTTGAGATTCCTTATCTTTTGTAGCACCCATGATATTCTAGGACGGGTATGACTAGTTTATTGTGAAAGAGAATTGATTATATGTTAAATACCGCGGGTCGTGGTATTGCATGTATCCTGGTTAATTCCTATGCTTCTTGCTGCTATTGAATTAAATCTTGAAGGTTGGTAGGGATTGTTTAATAGTTAGGATTACCAGGACGGATAGGACTGGTAACTAATTCAGAATAGGGACATGAATAATCACAGGAATGAATAGAGATAATCTAGGACCAATCAATCGAATGAATGGTGGATATTTGTTTGGCTAAGTGCTTTTTCCCAATTGATTACAACCTTTGTTTTGATTTACTGTTATTTACTTTGTTACTTAAAACCAAACCAACAAACCCCCCTTGTTACTTTGACATACATTTGTGCACTTAGAAAGATTGCTTCCTCCCTGTGGGATTCGACCCTTGCTTGCCTATTCTACTAGTTTAGGTTTTTAAGGATTTATTTTGATTGGGCATCAGGACTTTAGCCCTTATCACCCATTCAAACAAAATACTTGATGGAGTTAGAAGACCCCAACTATTGAGTATACCAAGTTGATAAAAGACTACTGAAGACAGCTAATATCTTAAATTGATATGAGTTCAGGTTTAATTTAGAAGACCCCAACTATATAGGATTTAATTTATTTGGCGTGCAACTCTTGTAAGCTACGTATAATTGAGGCCATTATAATCAATAAGAAGCTGGACATAAATATTTATGTACCTCGTTGTAAGACAAGATGGTGCACATGCTCCCATTTTTGTAGTAACCAAACCAAGAGGTATTGATTTATTGTTCCAAACAACAAAGGGAAAATGAATGGTTGTGATTCTCACCATGACGAGCACTAGCTTCTCCAAGCTAGAAAAGAGTTCCTTGTAGGTGGCATTCCTTCTCCCTTCTACTTTGTTGTTCAGAAGTGGCAAGTACTTGCATTCTTTGAGATAGCTTTCTAGGTCCTACGTACACATCGACATTCCACATAATCGAATCCTTCATTTATTGGTTGACCGCTGTATATATCAATCATCATTCATCAATGTGAGTTTTTACTTTATGGCATACATCTAATTATAAACTTACAGTAGGGATTTTCATGTAGTTACTCAGAGCCAAGTGTTTATGCAATTACATCGGTATAACAATGTCAAGTGATACTCTACTCTAAAATCAAACGTTAAATTAATTTCTTTCAAGAATCATAAGAAAAGGTTGGTTGATTGATTATATCACCTGGACTAGAGCAGTGTACACATCTAACTCCATCAAGAAGTCTACACTTGTACATATGAGTTCATACTGCAATCACCATCGAAATTTCTACGAGTCATTACCCATACGAGTTCAGGTTTTCTTACTTGATGGAGTGCATCTTAAATTGATTTGTTGATAAAAGACTACTGAATATAGGATGTTATTTAAGACCCAAGCTGTTAAGATCAAAGGATCGTGAAGCCACGGTGCAAGCTTTGCTCGTCGATGGAGGTGGAACCGCCAATTAGGGTTTTCGGATGGACGACGGTGTGACGGAGGCTCGTAGGTGGGATGACGGCGGAGTTGTGGGGGATAGTAGGCACACACGGTCTTCTTATAGAGGGAAGAAGATATGCTTGCAGAAGTGAAAGGGGAGAAGAAGTGTGAGAGATGTACTCACTCGGCACACTTAGAGTTTTTGGACGTAAGAGATTAGAGAGAAAACAAGAGAGATTTGGCAAAGCAATTTGTGTATTTGCGTGAGCTTTTCAGCTTTCAAAGAGCCTATATACAGGCTTACAAAAAAGGCAAGAACGCCTAAGAGAAATGTCAAAAGCCATGCATAAAACTAAACCCTAAATTTACTACCGAAATGTCCAATTTAGGTAACTTATTAACTTCAAATGTCAAATTCATCAAGCACATTAAAGATCCTCTCGGACAAGGCTTGGGCCCATGATGGTGGGCTAAATGAGCCAGCCCAAGGTGGTTGGAGCGCCGATCAAAGTGGTCCAGGTGGCTCGGCGCCCTTATTTGAAGTTTATTTTCCGCTAGCGCCGTGCTCGCCGACGCCTTGTTGTAGGCAAAGCACCAGGGCAGGCCCGACGTGGCTTAGGGTGGCTTGGCATGCCAGACCCTTGTGGAGATCTTAGAGAAGCTCTCTAGCTCTAGACCTTGTGATGGCGCCGAGAATTGCCTTGTCATCTTGAGTGTTGGCCTTGGAGACACTTGTGCCCGGCGCGGCCGGCGCCTTGGCCTTGTCTTGGCAAATGCCTTTCTTTGGCTTGGCTTTGGCTTTCCCATACATGTCTTGGCCATCTCCAACTCCAAGTGTGTCCACAACATGCTCCGTGCTTTGATCCAGCTCCGGGTCCTCCATAGTGCCCATGGATAGCTCCTCGGCATCCACGTCCTCGGCGACGCCTTGGTTGTCCTCGGTGTCTTGGCCTTGATGTGGCAGGGTCACATCATCCTCCCTCTCTTGAAAGGGATTCGACCCCGAATCCAGCTCTTCTTGGTCATCTTCATCCTGTACACAATAAGGCATCAAATCAGAGACATTGAAAACATCATGTACACCAAAGTTAGGAGAAAGATCAAGCTTGTAGGCGTTGTCATTGATCCTCTCAAGAACTTGAAAGGGTCCGTTGCCTCTTGGCTTGAGTTTGGAGTTGCGGAGCAATGAGAAGCATTCCTTCCTTAGGTGCAACCACACTAGATCACCCGGTTCAAAAATTACTTCCTTTCGCCCCTTGTCCACATGCTTCTTGTATTGGCCGGTCCTTCTTTTCAATTTGCAACCTTGTGTCCTCGTGCAACTTCTTAATCCTTGTAGCTTCATCCGCACCTTCTTTGCTTTCTCGCTCTTTGATAGCATAGGGTAAGAGCTCTAGTGGTGTTGTGGGATTGCGCCCATAGACCACTTCAAAGGGTGTCTTCCTTGTTGCCGAATGGACCGTCCTATTGTAGGCGAAATCAATGAAGGACAAGCTATCCTCCCACCTGCGCAAGTTAGTCCTCAATATAGTTCTAAGCAAGACACCAAGAGTACGGTTGGCCACCTCGGTTTGGCCATCCGTTTTAGGGTGACAAGTAGGAGAGAAAAGAAGCTTAGTTCCAAACTTAGCCCAAAGAGTTTTCCAAAAGTAGCTTAGGAACTTAACATCTCGGTCCGACACAATGGACCTAGGAACTCCATGCAATCTCACAACATGATCAAAGAAAAGGTTAGCAACATGAGATGCATCATCGGTCTTATGGCATGCAATGAAATGTGCCATTTTGGAGAACCTATCTACCACTACAAAAATGGAGTCTCTCCTTCTCTTAGACCGCGGCAACCCCAAAACAAAGTCCATGGAAATGTCTTCCCAAGGTAGTTTAGGGATTGGCAATGGAGAGTAGAGACCATGTGGTTGCATTTTGGCCTTAGCACGCATACAAGTAGTACAAGAAGCACAAAGCTTCTCAACCGCTCTTAGCATCTTAGGCCAAAAGAAGTGCTCTCTAAGCACATGTAAGGTCTTAAGGACACCAAAGTGCCCCATCAACCCACCCCCATGTGCTTCTTGCACAAGTATAGCTCGAATGGAGCCCTTAGGAATGCACAACCTATGACCTTTGAACAAAAATCCATCATGCAAGTAAAATTGACCCTCACTTCCCTTAGACTTACATGCGGCTACTATAGCACAAAAATCAGGATCAAGAGCATATAAGTCTTTCATGAAAGTGAAACCAAGCAACCTTGCAAATAATATGGTCAATAGAGTGTACCTCCTTGATAGGGCATCCGCCACCACATTGTCCTTTCCCTTCTTGTGTTTTATCACATAGGGGAAAGACTCAATGAACTCCACCCACTTAGCATGCCTCTTGTTGAGCTTGCTTTGGCCCTTCAAGTATTTCAATGCCTCATGGTCGGAGTGTATGACAAATTCTTTAGGCAATAAGTAGTGTTGCCAAACTCTTAGCACACATACTAAAGCGAGAAGTTCTTTGTCATAGGTGGGGTATTTGAGCTCGGCACCCCCAAGTTTCTCACTAAAATAGGCAATGGGTTTGCCCTCTTGCATGAGGACACCTCCAAGGCCTATTCCCGAAGCATCACACTCTATCTCAAAGATTTTGTCAAATTTAGGCAATGATAGGAGTGGTTCTTGGGTGAGCTTGGCTTTGAGGCTAGCAAAGGCCGCCTCTTGTGCGACGTCCCATGAGAACGCCACACCTTTCTTGGTAAGCTCCGTGAGGGGCGCAGCCAAGGTGCTAAGGTCCCTCACAAAGCGGCGGTAAAAGCCAGCCAAGCCTAAGAAGCTTCGGACTTGAGTCATAGTAGTAGGTGTTGGCCATTCATGAATAGCTTTCACCTTCTCCTCATCAACTCTCAAGCCCTCCTTACATACCACAAATCCAAGAAATACCACATGATCCGAGAAAAAGTGGCACTTCTTGAAGTTGGCATATAGCTTCTCCTTCCTAAGAACCTCAAGAACTTGCCTAAGGTGATCCACGTGCTCATCAAGATTATGGCTATATACTAAGATGTCATCAAAGTACACAACCACAAACTTGCCAATGAAGCGCCTTAGAACATGGTTCATGAGCCTCATGAATGTGCTAGGAGCATTGGTGAGTCCAAAAGGCATCACCAACCACTCATATAATCCTTGCTTGGTCTTAAAAGCGGTTTTCCACTCATCGCCTTCTTTCATGCGAATTTGGTGATAACCACTCTTAAGATCAACCTTGGAAAACACACTCGCTCCATGCAACTCGTCAAGCATATCATCCAATCTTGGTGTGGGATGGCGGTACTTAATGGTTATGTTATTGATCGCTCGACAATCAACACACATCCCCCAAGTACCGTCCTTCTTTGGTACCAAGATGACCGGAACTGCACAAGGGCTAAGGCTCTCCTTCACGTAGCCCTTGTCAAGCAATTCATGGACTTGACGTTGCAACTCTTTTGTTTCTGCGGGATTAGCGCGGTATGCAGCCCTATTAGGTAGTGTTGCCCCCGGTATGAAGTCAATTTGATGTTCAATACCTCTTATCGGAGGCAACCCCTTTGGCACTTCCTCCCGAAAGAGATCGTCGAACTCTAACAAAAGGCGAGTGATGGGCTGCGGGAGTCCCTCATGATCATTCACGTTGAGGAGTATGTCCTTACGAACTAACAAAAGACATGACTCCCCACTCTTGAACGCTTGAATGACTTCCTTAGACCTAGCTAAGAGCATATGACTAGAGGCACTTCCCTTGCCCCCAATCGCCATTTTCTTACCTTTGGTATGCTCCTTAGCTTAGGTCTTGCGTTGCTCCCTAGCCACATGGTCAACCATGATTTCATGAGGAGCTAAGGGATGGAGAGTAATCCTTTTCCCACGTAAATGGAAGGAATACTCATTGCTCACCCCGTGATGTATGACGCCTCTATCAAACTGCCATGGCCTTCCCAAGAGAAGGTGGCACGCAGTCATAGGCAACACATCACACAAAACCTCATCCTCATAGCCACCAATTGAAAACTTGATTATGGCTTGCTCCTTAACCTTTAGAGGGGTGTCGGAGTTCAACCAACAAAGTGTGTAGGGTTGTGGGTGAGGAGTAGTGCTTAGGTTGAACCTAGACACTACTTCTTGGTCAATGATATTGCAACATGACCCCCCATCAATTATCATACTACATACTTTGCCATTGATAGTGTACCTAGTATGAAACATGGTCTCCCGTTGGCTAGGCACACTTGATCCCTCCGAGGCTATAAGCACTTTTTTAGCCACAAAACAGTCCCCATGGGCTGCAACAACATGCATCTCCTCCTCCTCGGACTCCTCATTCTCAACAACCTCTAATTCATACTCATACTCATCCTCGGATTCGTACTCTCCTTGAGTATTAAGTAGAACTTGCCTTTTTGAGGGGCAATTCCGGGCATAGTGCCCTCTTCCTAGACACTTGTAACACTTGATGTCCCTTGTTCGGTCCTCACCCTCCTTTC
Source organism: Rheum nobile (assembly GCA_027886185.1). Classification (NCBI taxonomy): domain Eukaryota; kingdom Viridiplantae; phylum Streptophyta; class Magnoliopsida; order Caryophyllales; family Polygonaceae; genus Rheum; species Rheum nobile. The sequence continues at coordinate 1,865,012 of WOAB01000065.1, forward strand.
GTTGGGGTTGGACTTTACTAGGGAATTCTCATCTAGGGTGACTAGGATTGTCACCCCTAGTCGGTTATAAGCGTCTAGGTGCAGGTAATGCTCCTTTGGACTTTGCCAAGGGCGTGAGCTATTCCCTTGGGGGCGTCTAGAAGATAATGCTTTATACATACGATTAGTATAATGAAGCACTTCTTCCATAGGCGTCCCACGAGGAAAATGTTGCTTACTCACGACCGCTTTGAGTTCACTATTGAGATGGTTAATGAACTTAGAAATAAGATACCCTTCAGGAACTATAAGTCCGGACCTAAAGACCAAGGTCTTTAACTCCATGTAGAACTCATCCGGGGTTTTATTCCCTTGTTCAAGTTGTTCCAATCTCTCATGAACCCTCTCGGCATAGTCATCCGGAACAAATCTATCTCTAAGAGCCCGTTTGAGCTCTTGCCATGTGGTCACTTGGGGGTGTCCATGGAACTCTCGTTCCTCTTTGTCCCCAAGCCACCATTGATAGGCAAATCCCTCAAACTTGATTGTAGCTATAGCTACTCGTTGAGCTTCCGAGTAGTTATAGTACTGGAATATTTGATCGGTCTTTTGTTCCCAATCAAGATATACCTCGGGCTCACAATTTAAACCAAAGCATTGTACCTCCAATTTTACTCCATGTGGTCGAGGTTGCTCCAAATTGGTCGGGTATTGGTTGCCATTGTCGCCGGTGCCGCGTGGTTCATAGGACATGTAGCCGCCCTGTCCTTGTCCTTGGGACGCTCCGCCTCGGCTTGGTGCACTCCTTAGGGGATGGAGCAAGGGTCCTTGAGACCTAGGGATATCATTGGGCTGCATTCTCGATTGCTCTCCAAGCCTTAATCCGGAATCTGCATGGTTAGATCTAAAAGGCATAGTAGTAGGAGCAAAAGGCAATGACAAATTAGAAGAAGCATATTCTTCCCTTGTAGTGCTCATGTGATGTGCATGCCCTTGGAAGCCCTCGGTCAAGGCATGATTGGTCACTCCCGGAGTTGGCAACAACCAAGTAGTCATGGTCACCGAGAGTTGATCACCCGGCGGCGCAAGGCCTAGCACGGAGGATGTGCCGGCACTTACTTGCGGCAAAGACCCTCCTTGGCCTTGGACGGAGGAGACGCCCGACATGGTCCTCCATTTCTCCTCCATGGCGCGTATGAATGCAGCGTGTTCCTCCCTCATGGCGCTCAAGTGTTGTCGGGCGCGCTCGTCGGATTCCTCTTGAGAAGCTTGAATGGATTTGAGGAGTGTCTCCATAGTGATTGCCGAGACCGCCTTGGGGTCCTCATTAGCGGCTTGCTTGTCTTTGGGGTTCACCATCTCCAACCTTCACAAAACAAGCACACGACAGCCAACAAAATCCAAAGAAACTCCAACAAAGGTACGTAACAAGTAAGATTGCCAAATTTGCCTAATTTAAATTAGGCCTCGGAATCCAACAAGTTCTTGGGTTAGGGTGGCTCCTATATGCAAAAGACTCACAAATTTGAAAATAAAGTGCACCACAATCCTTGTCAAAGCTTAAGTTAATTCACAACTCAAGCAATACTTGTAAGTACTTGTCTCCTATTACCACTTACTAATGTTAGCTCAAGCAAAAGGAATTACAACTTCACTTACAAATGCTTCACAAAGAAAGTGTACGTCTTCTTCTTCTTGTTTTTTTTTTGACTTGTCTGGGCTTGCTCTTTTGTACAATATCAAGCCGAGTTTTTCTAAGATTCTTCTCTTTTTTTTTGACGTAGGAAATGCAGAAAACTTAACAAGAAATAGGCAAGGCAACTCGAGTAACAAAGCGTACGCACTTCGGATTCGTTCCTCCACAAGAAGGCCCGGTTTGGAAATTAACGTAGGCAATTCAACTCGGATTGTATATGTGCCAAATAAGGAAAACAAATGACTCAAGATCCTATACTAAATGCACGACTAAATGGGCTTTAAGAGGGTTGAAGGTTACACTTTTCAAATTCAAACAAGTATTAAATGCATTCAAAGCACACAATATTTCCTGATTTGAAGGTTGTAGATCTTCAACTCCTAAAACGTCCACTTCCTATCGGTCCAACTGACTCCTAGATCTATTCTAGATGCACGACACCAACAGCAAACAAAAAAAATTCAAGAACAAAGCAAAAACACTTTTCGGATGCAAGACTCACAACTACAATCACAAAGGCACGAAAACAAAGAACTTGTAGGACTTTCGGCCCTTGAATTTAAATGAGGAATTTGAGCAAAACTTACGTGATATGATACCAAATGTTAAGATCAAAGGATCGTGAAGCCACGGTGCAAGCTTTGCTCGTCGATGAACCGTCAATTAGGGTTTTTGGATGGACGACGGCGTGACGGAGGCTCGTAGGTGGGATGACGGCGGAGTTGTGGGGGATAGTAGGCACACACGGTCTTCTTATAGAGGGAAGAAGATATGCTTGCAGAAGTGAAAGGGGAGAAGAAGTGTGAGAGATGTACTCACTCGGCACACTTAGAGTTTTTGGACGTAAGAGATTAGAGAGAAAACAAGAGAGATTTGGCAAAGCAATTTTGTGTATTCTTGCATGAGCTTTTCAGCTTTCAAAGAGCCTATATATAGGCTTACAAAAAAGGCAAGAACACCTAAGAGAAATGTCAAAAGCCATGCATAAAACTAAACCCTAAATTTACTACCGAAATGTCCAATTTAGGTAACTTATTAACTTCAAATGTCAAATTCATCAAGCACATTAAAGATCTTCTCGGCCAAGGCTTGGGCCCATGATGGTGGGCTAAATGAGCCAGCCCAAGGTGGTTGGAGCGCCGATCAAAGTGGTCCAGGTGGCTCGGCGCCCTTCTTTGAAGTTTACTTGCCGCTAGCGCCGTGCTCGCCGACGCCTTGTTGTAGGCAAAGCACCAGGGCAGGCCCGGCGTGGCTTAGGGTGGCTTGGCATGCCAGACCCTTGTGGAGATCTTGGAGAAGCTCCCTAGCTCTAGACCTTGTGATGGCGCCGGGAATTGCCTTGTCATCGTGAGTGTTGGCCTTAGAGACACTTGTGCCCGGCGCGGCCGGCGCCTTGGCCTTGTCTTGGCAAATGCCTTGCTTTGGCTTGGCTTTGGCTCTCCCATACATGTCTTGGCCATCTCCAACTCCAAGTGTGTCCACCACATGCTCCGTGCTTTGATCCAACTCCGGGTCCTGCATAGTGCCCATGGATAGCTCCTCGGCGTCCACGTCCTCGGCGGCGCCTTGGTTGTCCTCAGTGTCTTACTCATACGTCAAAGTGCTACGTATTTTTATAGCTCGGGCGTACCCCACCACATCCGGGCTATTTCCTTATTCAAAGACAAAAACTCAAATATATATTTCATCTGTTTACCAAATTATTAGACCGTATATACGACACTCGGGCTATTTACTCATGAGATAAATTGTAATTTGTGTACTAGTGATGGATCGAAGAGAATAGAGAAGGCCCAGAGCATTGCTTTGAAGGTAGAAAAATCCTCTCATCTGTGTCAAGTTAAGGATGAGCCCAAGGCAAGAGATGATGATGAGGAAGTTGTTGTCATCATAAAGGCCATGAAGAAGATTTGGTCCCATAGTAAAGGATGGAACAAATCCCCTAAAGGGAACAAAGACATGAAGGACATAGTGTGCTATAATTGTCAAGAGAAAAGGCACTTTGCGAAGAATTGCCTCAAGAAGAATGATGATAAACCACCCACTCAAGAAGGAAAAAAAGCAATGATGGCCACTTGGGGTGATTCTGAATCTGATGAGGAGTGCGAGCCCTGTTCGAGGAACGTTTGTCTCATGACCATTGGTGGTAACTTAGATCCCGAGGTAAGTGATTCCGATTTCTTTACTTAGTTGAAAAATAAGTCTAAGGATAATTTAATCTCTCTTATTAATAAACTTAGTGAAAAGAATAATGAGCTTAAGGAACAAATTGAAGAAAAGGATGACATGATCACTAACTTAGTTGATGACAACAAGGTTTGGGCTGAAATAGTCAGTAAGTTGGAGAACATACCATCCTCATTGTCAAAGGAATGTTAAACATGCCTCAATCGGAATAAGCAAAATAGTTCCTTGGAGAATCATACCACTACTCTTGAATATATAAATCTTATGCTTAAATTGAGTAATGGTAAATTGGATAATGACCGAAAGGAACTTAAGGCAAATGAAGAGCAAAAGAAAAAGGCTTTGATAGATGAGTATGTTGCTTCTAAGGTTGAAAGGGAGAAAGAAGACTTCTCCAAACGATTCGTGTCATGTAATGGTCTTGGCTATGTTTGTGAAAATTTGAGAAAATGTACTATAAATTGTTCCTCCAAAGCAGAAGGAAAACTTCCAATAAAAGATAGTTGTGAAAGTTCCCCTAAAGGGTATATACACAATTTTCTCAAAACTGAAAGGAACAGTTATGCTAAAGGGAACAATCCATGTTACATTGGACAAAAGGCTCATGCAATATGGTTGAAACAAGTACAAAATCCCAAACCGACACAAATTGACTTTCAGTCAAGAATTGTCAATAAACCAATCTGGCCTAGTCAGAGTAATTACATGAAGTTGATGTAATATCCCTAAATTTTTAGTAAGGTTATTTGAGTAATTTTTCTCAACCTTTACTAATTAATTATTTCGCTTTCTGTGGAGTTTGGATTTTCTGAAATATCCATGATATCCATAATAATTCCCTGAGTGGTATAATATACATTCAATTTATTTTCGGGATTTAGAATATTTGTTTAGAGACAAACAGATAATTTCCGAGTTAAATGTCCATCCCCATTTTAATATCTAAACCCCTACTACTCCTTGTCTCCCCTGCATGCTCCTCGAGCCTTGTGCTGCCGAAGTAGCCTCGCCGAAAGCAGCTCCCGAAATTGCGCTGGTGGCTGTCAGTGGCTCGAGCCTTGTGTTGGTCGGGGGAGCTGCCCTTCTCCTTGGCCTAAGAAGCTAGATGAAGAGTTGAGGGGCACCTCATCTCTCCCGCCTCACTCCTCTTGCTCTCGTCTTTCTCTCAGTCACTCCCTCTGGCATTGCTCCCAACGTCGAGCTTATATTCAACCGCAAAATACCCATTTTTGAGCCCTCCAATTTAAAAGCAAACCACACGACCCTTTTCCTTGTACTTGGATTAGTAGGAATCGATTCTTGAATCATCCCGAACCATCTGAAAACGACATCGAATCGACTCCGAACACGCCATGTGTGCGCAGAAAATCAAGAAAACCCCACCACTTTGGGGAGGTTTTCCAACGTACGTGTGAATGCTCGGTCGTTTCGACCCGGCTACGGTGAAACCTTGAAACACCACGAACCCAATGCCACTGACCCCGTTCAAATTGGTTGTCGTTTAGGTCTCCAACGGGCCACTCAAAGTAAGCTCCGCCGCTTACTCGCCCCATCATCGTCTCCCCTGTTGAGATTCCCCCGATGTCGTCGCCCCGCTGCTGGTGTCCGCTGAGCTGCGTGGTGCTGCTCCTCCCTTTTGCCACTGCTGAGCTCCCTCCGAACTCGCCTCTCGTCTCTCCCGGCGTCGACGTGAAGCCGGCGAGCCACTGTTGAAGGTGGCCTTCGTCTCCGGTGCGTGTTGGTGGCGGTTGTGCTGGTGCTGCTGGCGCATCGTGGTGGTGGTTGCAGCCCGGCTGCGTTGTTGTGGTGGCTGCGGTGCCGCGTGTTGGTTGTTGTCGTTGTTGCTCTGTTATTGTTGTGGGTGGTTTGATTTGGAAGAGATGATGAATAGTGTTGGTGGGCCCCCCTCTGTTTTTGTTGTTGTTGGGCCGAAGAGGCCCATTTAAGCATCAGTCCAATTTCGACCCGAAATCATTCGAGCGGTATAATTTCGATACCCTTTCGTTTGTATTTTTCTTTAGGAAAATTTAATAAATATTTTATGATTTAATATCATAAATATTTATTAAATATAATTCCTTAAATTTGTCTAGTCAAATTAATTGATATTAATTAATATGTCATATGCCGGATCGCGTGTGGACCCGTAATCTGTCAGAGCTATACGCGTGTCGAGCCCGGAATTTCGTCGTCGTTAGGCTTCGTTCAAACTCTGCGGATTCAGGCAAGTGGCGGTTCGCTCTTGCTCATCGTTCCATATTTACATTAATTATCAGTTGTTTATCTGAGTAATTAATTTGGAATGATTATATGTGTTTGTCTGGAAAAGGTTTTATAAACTGTTTTGGAAAATCATATAATAGGTTGTATATCTGCTAGAACAACGCTATTATCTGTGATCGCCTTCCGGGCATTTAAGTCGTTTGCCTGGATGGCTTTAATGTGAATAATTGTTGTGTTAGACTGTTTAGTTAACACGAGTGTTCGTAGGAACGCTAATCCAAGTAAGGATTAGTCGTTTCTTTATAATTTAATATTCGTGGGAACGCTAATCCAAGTAAGGATTTGTCGTTTCTTTAAATCATAATATTCCTCGGGGTTATTGCCGAATAATTTAAGGGTCATGACCTATGCTTCTTATCCACATGTAAGGATCTGAAGTGTTTTAAGCGCCTTGCTAGCGCCAGTGGATGAGCTTAATTGCAGTCCTGTGTTTTAAGCACTTAGCTAGTGCATTGGGGTGGACGTAACTGTCACCCTGTAAAATAAACTGTAAGCGCTGTGGCAGTGCAAATCAGGGTGAACGTAAGATCACCCGGTGTCATCATAACTTCCGTGTTCTCGGAATATTCTTAAAAGCCTCAACATTGTGTGTGTGTGTGTTGTAATTTAATAAGATAAGTGCAGTTAAGCACATAATTAAACTGTAAGCGCTGTATAGTGCAATCAGGGTGAACGTAAGGTCACCCGGTGTAATAATAATCACCGTTGTTTCTCGGCATAATAATGTTAAGTCCTGCGTGTGTGTTGTGTGCGTTTTAATTTGGGTTGACGTAATTGTCATCCTGTGATTTAAGTCTTGTTGTCGCTCTTAATAACATTAACGTGTTTCAATAATGTGTGTTTTGTAATTAAATAAGATATGTGCCCGAGTGCACATGATTAATAAACCTTTGGCGAGTAGTGCAGCTAAGTAATAGTGCAACTAGGAAGGCTCGTCTCGACTTGAATGTAGTACGTTCTCTTTCCAATCTGGATTCGCTGTATGCGATGAGGTTGGTTGTGAACCGAAGCATCTCAGTCAACTTTTAAATCATTGTTGTTTGATTCTGTTAAACATTCCAGATTTGTCATATTTCCTTAAAGACTCAATCTCTTGGAGTCTCTTTTCGAGTCGATTTCTGTGAAGATGAAGTCTTCCAGAATCTTCTCTCATGCATACCTTTGTTGTTATTCCGTGAAAGTGCCGGGTTATGTATCGTCACTTCGGTTATTATTCGAGGGACAATGATAGTAAACGGTTACGATCACTCGAACCACTCTGCTTTTTACCCTTGCTAGTCTATTCAAGTAGACTAACCCACGAACATTGTTCTCCGCATGTGGGCTGGTGTCATCCGTTCGATTCGGCACATCAGATGGAGTGTAGATGAGAAGGCTAGAAGGACTATGGAGTCGACGGTGGTTTTTCGACGTTTTTAATAATTTCTTTTAATCAGGTTGAGATCCTTGGGCAGGTGATCATTACGATCGCAACCCTTTTTGTAATATCTTTTAAAAGTCTTCCGCTGTACCTTGTTTAAGATTTTCGTTGTAATTTATTTAAACTCTGTGTTTGTCCTATTCGGGATTGGGATGTAATCCCGGGACTCGTGTTTTATATGTATAAGGTTATCATTTTGTATCATTGTATTTCATAATTTGTATTTAAACGGTAAAGCCTTGGGTGATCTCGGTAAGGAATACTAGGGTCACTGGCGGTAATACCTTTCCAAAAGGGTTAAGTTTTGGGGGTGTTACAGCTGAAGTGTCATAGAGTGTGTTGGTATTGTGGTAAAGTAGGTTACTACAAGCACGATCGTTATCTCAGAAGGCAAGCTGAGGAAAAGGCATGTACTTCTCGTTTAAGCCATGCAAGAGCTTATGTTAAAGCAAATTATGTTTCTCCAAATCCCAAAAAGACTAAGCTTAACTAGGTGGATAAAAACTAATATCTTAGATACAAGTCAAAGTGAGATGGAATAGTTCTTGGTACAGAACATTCATAGGGAACAAAATGAGGTTTTTCTCACTTCGCAAGCACAATGGAGGTTTCATTACCTCTGAGAAAAAGAGTAAGGGATTTTTTTTTTGACATGGATTAGGTAAGTCTTTGATCCATAACTTGTGATAATTCAAGTGCTATTGATATCTCTAAGAATCTTGAGCAACACTCTAGAATTAAGCATATGTAGATAAGATATCACTTCTTACGTGATTGTATGGAGAAAAGGTTGGTGTCTATGGATTTTTGCAGAACAAATGATCCAATCGCCGACATCTTCACCAAAGCACTAAATCCAAAACCCTTTGAGCAATTTCGAATGGAACTAGGTATGATCCCTCTCAAGTAATAAACTATCCTATATTGTTCCCTCAATGATTGGCTAAAATTACATGCTTAATTTAGAAGTTGTTGAATCGTATCTAGGTTAGCAACCACTTTCTCGTTCATTGGATTCTTGTGTATCTTATTTACTTGTGCTTACTTATGACATGTGTAATTACAACATGCTACTCTATGCTTGCATGCTTTTATATGGAACAATACTTCTTTCGGCCAAACAAATGAACTTGATGTTTTGATCCCTCATTACAAGCCTAAATGATAGTTGACTTTATAGATCTCTAAAGCCTATCATGTTTGAATATCCCTATGAGCCGTTTTTATCACCCACAATGGGATTTTTCATCATGATCGACAAATAAATGTTTACATGCGTTATATTTTTGTATTTGGTGTTGTTTGTACCATCTTTGGTAACTTTACCACCATGCCAAGTACCCTTCATTTTTTGGTAAGTCATGGGAATACAGTGAAGCATGATAGTGCACTTGAAGAGGCAACTAAAGAAGGACTAAGAGAACAAGTGTTACATTGCAAAATCTGAAAAGAGGTGAAGATTGGATTGGTTGTAGAAGGGATTAGTTTATGGGAAAAGATCCATTCATGTGGTAACAAAACCAAAAACCAAAAAAAAAAAAAACGAGTGTTGTCTTGACTAAACTGAATTCAATTGTTTCAGCTAAGGTTGAGAAAAAGGTGAGGAATTTTGGATCGCCAAATTAACTAAAGTTTGGAGGAAGAGAATGAAACATTCAAGTATGCCCTAATAAGGAACGGTGGTATGAGAAGCCACTCAAATAAATGACCGCCAAGTTGTCAAAGATGACTGCAATCCAACCAAAGATAAGTAGATGGAACTCACCACCAAGTATGGATCTTGACTAGAAATAAAAGAAAATTTGAGAAGGAATCCCAAAAAGAAGAGGAAGATGAAAATGGAAGGAACTGTACTTCTAAAGGAACCATGCTTCAAGTAAACACAACACCCAACTATTTTCCCTTTGGCTAATCTATATCCTTGCCACATCATATTTGTTCTACTTGTGTTTCTTTGTCTACTGTTTCATGTGACTACATTGTGTGGCAAAGTTGTTAGTTTTTAATGTTCTTACTTATCAAGGTTATAGGTGCCAGTGTTTTTGACATGTTTAGGAATTAATAATGATAATGTTAGCTGGTTGCTTACTTTATGTGTGTGTCTCTATTTACTCTTGATCCTAAGCTTGTTTTTGATGATGCCAATAGGGGGAATATGAAGGGATGGTCAATCTGAGGGGGAACACACTTAGTTTTATTCATGTACTGAGGGGGAAATATGCATGCTTTGAGGGGGAACCTTGCTCCATTACTCTGTCTTTATCTATTATTTGTTATGTGTTTGAAAAAATGTTTATCACCATCAAAAAGGGGGAATTTGTTGAATTCCTCGAGTTTTGATTGTAACAAACATCCATATGACATGTGTGTTGAGTATTTCAGGAAATAAATATATTTCACAGGGAACAAAAGATTTAGACGCTTTATGCCAATGAGAGGTAACGATACCTTGGAGGGCATGAACATCTTGAAGATGAGAGAATGATCAATCCAATTATAATAGAATGACGAGTCGCTTGAGAGTTGCGAGGAGATGTGAGGAGAAGTGTCAGAGTGATCGAAATCATGGGAAATGGTTGATAGAACGAAGACAGCTTCATCCGTTCGTCAAAGGAAAGTGGAGATCTTGGTCAGAGTCTTGGAAAAGAATAAGGACAAGATCTTGCACGAAACATGGAGGAAATATATTGCAGAATCATGGAAAATATAAGAGAGAAGATTTTAACTTATCTTGGGTCTTTATTTATGGTAAGTGTACCTTAGGTAATTATCTTTTGTATAAGATACAATTTGGAGATTTTATGTATGGAAAGATATTATCACTACATAAAAAAAGGCTTTGAGCGACAAAAAATTTCGTCGCCCAACTTTTAGGGTGGCCAACAATCATTTGTTGCCTTAGGCGAGTCGCCCTTTATTTTGGGCGACAAAAAATGGGTTTGTCGCCTAAAATATCTTTTTGGGACAAAACCAATACTTTGTCGCCCAAGATCTTGTGCTACGAATTCTGTGTTTTGTCGCCCAAGATCTTGTGCTACGAAATCTGTGTTTTGTCGCCCAAGATCTTGTGCTACGAAAATCTGTGTTTGGTCGCCCAAGATCTTGTGCTACGAAAATCTGTGTTTGGTCGCCCAAGATCTTGTGCTACGAGATCTGTGTTTTGTCGCCCAAGATCTTGTGCTATGAAATTTGTGTTTTGTCGCCCAAGATCTTGTGCTACGAAATCTGTGTTTTGTCACAACATTATAAATTCATTATATAACATATAAGGTACTTGTTTCAACAAAATATACTTATAATCTTGCTTTAGTTCAAGCCACAATGACATCAAAATAGATGTTGTATATATCATTATGCCATATTGCTACCCATGATATCTAATGTAATTAGAAGATATACCAAAATAATCTCCCAAGTAGTTAGTTACTTTTGTTGAAGTCTTCATTTGTCCTCCTACAAAAAATAGACATATATAGAATATTAATTAGTCGAGTAATAACCAACATTAAAACTTGTACATATATGTAAATTTATATAATGCATTTACAATTGGTGATGAAAAAATATGTATGCTTGGACCAAAAAAGAACCACATATATATCTTGAATCAGAATATGTCCATGTGTCATGCACTCATGCCCCAAAGGAGAAATCAAGTTCTAAGTCAGCCAAAAAATGATATAATATCAAGTAGCCACCAAATCAAGAAAAGTTGGAATCCTAGGGGTGTAGCTAAGGCAAAATAGCACCAACCTTTGACATCAAATTGAGACATTCAAACCTCACCAAATTATCCCAAGTACAACAATTAAAAGCATCTAACTTCAAAAAGAGCAGACCAATAATCAGTAATGAAGCTCTTACATATCGAGCTTGTAGAAAATCTAGGAAAACAAACACATTTCCCAACAAGAAGCCAATGCAGAAGTAACAAGTCAGTCCAAACATCAAATTTATTCGAGAAGTCACACAAGAACCACAAGTCATAAGATCTAACCTCATTTACCAAAAACAAAATGTCATATGCAGGATAAAGAAGAATTTCATGAACTCTAATAGATAACCTACATACCTTAATTCTTGAAGTTTAGTTGTCCTTGTGCACACATGGATAAAGTTATTTGTTGCATTGCAGGGAACTCTGCATTTATTCTCTCTTCCCTCGCTTCAACATCTTGTTTCAACTTTTCGATCTCTCATAGCATTTCAACTTTGTCATCTTGAAGTCTTTGAATTTCCCCTTTCAGTCCATCTTCCCTTTCCCTTGAATCCTTTTCTAGTTGCTCTTTAAGTTGAGCTTCTCTTTCCCTTGAATTCTTTTCAAGTAGTTCTAGTTGTTGTGCCATTTGGTGTGCCATCTGAATACCATCTCCATCTATTCTCCTTTCTTTCTTGCCTCTAGGTGGTTTTGGATCAAAGCCTAAACCATTTATGTAGCCCGAGAATGTGCCCAAAACCTTCATGTATGCTTCTTGCATTATTAATTCATCAAACCCGTAAAGCTCCAATTGTTGTTCATGGAGTTCTTTAAATTCTTCTAGCCTCTGCTCTACAAGCTTGTCCCATGAGTTGTCTTTATGCCTAAGTACAATAGAAAAATTCATAAATTTGCCAAACAACACAATAGCAAAATATTGCCAAAGAATAGGATAATCTTAAGGTACTTCAATGTAACTAAATGCATTATTTGAGGTGATCTAAGCATATCTTAGGCCTTGTTAAATTTTAAGCTACATTAGAATAATGATTGATTACGGGTGCTTCTGTTTGCAACGTTCTCTTTCTACTGACTTTCAAAACATGTCATTGGAGTTATGCAAGAAGCAATCTGCTAAAATAAATCACAATTTAACCTGCCATTGACCTTCAAAACTTAATTTAATGGAACCTGCTGAAAATTACATTTGAACATGATATATATAATGTTTCCTGGATATACTAGGTGTTTAACGAGCATCAAATGGCCAATTTGAAGAATGATGAGTCTTTCACACTTGAAAGGGATCGTGGATCCAACATGCAAGTACATGTGCTAAAATCACAACACTAAGTGTCTCTATAAAGCTAAGACTTTTTAAGAACTCAGACTATGTACCTAATCTCACCCAGTTTCTCTCATCCTAACAATTATAGGTGATGACTTTGAGAATAACCTCACAAGCAGAACAACTGGACACAATTAAAACCTAAGACGATATTTTCCAAACAACACAATAACATGCATTCTCAATGATTCGAGTATTTTTAATAATTGTTAATTGGTCATGGTCACATTCCAAAATTCCAGTGAACAACCCCCCACATGCTTCTTGTAGATTATAACATCAACATCCTAATTCCCGAAGAGAAAAAAAAACCCATAATTTCTTGCATTTAAAAATCAACATACCTTTTTGTCATTTCCCACGACCGAATATATTCAGGCTCAGGTGGTGAAGGTGGTGGAAGTTGGTTGGTACCCACAGTGGCTTCTTGAGAAGCTTCATTGCATTCTTCGATATTTTGGGTTGCATGTTCTGATGCTTGAGATGTATTTGCAAAGTGATGATTTTTTCGTTACACAGAAAATTGATGAGTTACATTTCAAATAAGCAATCATATTTCAAATAAATCATGAATCATATTCCAAATAAATAAGGAATTATTACCAACATATCAAAAAGTCTAGTTGTTGACTTGGATCCTTTGACAACCTTTACTTTTTGCTTGGACCTATTGCCTCAGTTGACATGGATTATATGCTAAAATAACATAAAAACATCAACTTTAGCAGAAATCGGTATAGAAGTGTTACCCATGCATGCACGTAAAGTGACAAGGACCTGACTTACCTCTTTTTAATTTTCTTTCCGTTTTCAACCTCCACATCAGTGTCCTCCATTTCAGTCTTCTGCTTCTTCTTCTTCCTCCTCCCCCTCCTCCTCCTCCTCCTCCTCATTATCTTCAATCTCCTCATCAATATCAACTAAGTATGGTTCCATGTCAGTTCTAACAACATATATCACATCATCGATGCCCGCACTTACCTGTTGAATGCTCGATAGCTCATCTTGCCAAGGCCTAGAAGTACCGCCCTCATCCTCATTCATGTCAGTGCCATTAGGAATTTCAAAACAGTGATGATGATTCATCTTGATTACTACTCTCCATTCTGGTTCTTTATTAGTATGGACATATAAAACTTGTTGAACTTGTGTTGCCAAAGTAAATGGTTCATGTGTTTGTAACCTCCTAGTGACATGCACTAGTACAGTTCCAAATTTATCCTTCCCTCTTTTATCATCATATACATCAAACCACTTACATTTGAACAAGACAACCTTAGGGATCTTATTAATTATCAGGTAAAGGATCATATTCTAATACAACCACCTCTTCCAATAAGCCATATAAGTGTCTGCAACCACTATCATCATCTCCTTTAACAACTACCCCACTTTTTCGAGTCTTTCTTCTTGTTTGTCGCCTTCTAGTATGAAACCTATAGCCATTAATAACAAATCCACAGTAGGAAGTCACACTTTTCATCGGACCTTGTGCCAAACACAACAATTCCGCATTGACACTTTCATCCCCTTGCCTCCAAAGTTGTTTTATCTATTTTGTAAAATATAAACCAATAGAAAACAAAAGAATTGAGTAGATATATGAAAATAGTCATTTGCACATCCAAAAATTTCATAGTTAGAGTGTTCTTACCCTTTGCTCAAACCATAAGTCAAAATCTAAGGTTTCTCCTTCAAGACTTTCATATTCTCTGCATATGAAAGAAAATTCAGCATTCCATCAATATATAGTTTCAACTTGACATAATATGATCCTTGAGCTTTAGCAACTTATCGCAAAAAAGGATCCACTTCTGGACAATTTTTTAACACATAAGTTTGAGCTTGTCTCCACACATCAAAACTTAGTTGTTTATATGAAGCTTTTCCTAATGGGTTACCCATCTTCGAGAAAATTGGCAGTCCAAATTGGTGTTGCTCCTCAATTGCGTCATCATTTCCTTGCAAACGGTGATATCGTGTCTCAGTCTTGGTCAAGTATCTCGAACAAAACGTAAGACACTCGTCGACAATATAAGCCTCCGCAATTAACCCTTCTGGCCGACCTTTATTACGTACATATGATTTCAATGTGTGCATTTTCCTAGAACATTAAAAATACATGATTACATGTCATGTGTATACTGATTTTGAATATTCACTACAAGTAAGTAGTGGTATACATAAATAATACCTCTCGAAGTGGTACATCCATCAATAATGCACAAGTCCAACAAGTTTAGCTTCAATAGCTAAGTGAATAGCAAGGTGGACCATTACATCAAAAAAGGCAGGAACAAATATTATTTCCAGCTTGCAAAGAGTGATGATTATGTTTGTTTCCGTTTGTTCCAACATATCAGTTGTCAAGGTTTTTGAGCATAGTTGCTTAAAGTATAAGTTGAATTTTGCTAATGGCTCCAAAACACTATCACTAAAGACACCACGAAATGTCGGCACAAGCAAATCTTGCATGAATACATGACAATCATGACTTTTCATCCCTAACACCTTACCATCCTCCACGGACGCACATCATGCAATATTAGATGAATATCCATCTGGAAGTTTTGGCATTGAAAGCAATTTGGTTATTTACCTCATTTCTCCTAATGTTAAATTGTAAGGGGCCTTTGGAACTTGATATTTATCACCCACCCTCTTAACTTGTAACATTTCATGCATTTTTATTTTTTCAAGATCAAGTCGAGCTTTCAATGAATCCTATTGTTTTCCACGAAGATCAAGAATAGTTCCCAAGATGCCGTCACATATGTTTTTCTTAGTATGCATCACATCCAAGTTGTGTCGAATCAAACATATCCTTCCAATATGGTAGCTCAAAAAATACATTGGCCTTTTTCCATTGTTGTACCAAGTACCTATCCCCTCTTTTCCGCTTCCCATCCTTTTTCCCAAATGAAACATTGCTACGAAATTCTCTTTGAGTTCCAGAATGTCATGACCTTTCAGAAGACTAGGAGGTGGTTTCGTCTCTACACTGCCAAAGTGGTTTTCATCTTACCTCCATCTGTGGTCTAATGGTAGGAATGTACGACTGCCCATGTAACAATACTTGTGACCCTTCTCTAGCCATTCAGATGTTGTATCATTATGACAATCAGGGCAAGTATGAGTACCTTTAGTACTCCAACCAGATAGATTAGCATAATCTGGAAAGTCGTTGATTGTCCATATCAACATTGCATGCAAGTTAAATGTCTTTTTACTACACGCATCATATGTCTTCACACCAATTTCCCACAAATACTTTAGCTCATCAATCAATGGTTGGAGAAACACATCTATGTCATTGATCGAAGATTTAGGACCAGGAATCAACAAATATAATATCATATTCTCACTTTTCATACACATCCATGGAGGCAAGTTGTAAGGAACCAAAAACACAGGCCATATGCTATATACACTACTCATTTGAGCTCCAGGATTAAAACCATCACTTGATAGTGCCAACCTGACATTTCGTGGATCAACAACAAAGCTAGGGAAACGTTCATCAATATGTTTCCATGCCTTTGAATCAGCTGGATGCCTTAATATACCATCATTGAGGCGACTGACTTTGTTCCAACGTATATCTGCCAAGTTCGATGACATTTAAATTCTTTGCAGCCTGGGTTTTAGCGGAAAATGACGTAAAACTAATTGGGGAATTTTCTTTGTTGTTTGAGACCTTTCATCTTCCTCACTGTCGCTATCAACTTGTGCATGACCAACATCCTTCCATCTAGAGCTCCCACATTTTGGACATTCATTGCAATCTGCATATTCTTTTCGGAATAAAATGCAATGATTCACACAAGCATCAATCTTAACATAATTAAGACCTAAATCCTTGGTATTCTTCTTTGCCTCATATGAGTTTTTAGGGAAAGTTTCATCAAAACCAAAGACCCTATTTAATGCATTAAGCAACATAGAAAAGGATTTATCACTCCATTTATGGCTGACCTTGATATGGAGTAAATTAATCATAAACTTCAACTTTGAGAAAGTCTTACATCTAGAGTACAAATCTTCCTTAGCACTCCTCATTAATCTTTCAAAATTTTCAGGCAACTCATATGATCCTTCACTAAATTCAGCACTATTACTGCCTAATCCGGTTGAAAACGTTTTGTTATTTGCCTCATGTAATAAAGGTCTCATGTCATCTCTAAGCATATCATCATTAGAAGCATACGAATCCCCTTCACCAGTTTCCCCTTCACTAGTTACGTCATCATTATATCTACATTGCGTAGGATCTTTTCCATGATGTTCCCAAGGATTGTAATCATTCTTAATTCCATATTGCATCAAGTGCTGCCACATTGTATCTCGATTTTTAAAAAGAGACAACACGCAATTATTACAAGGGCACCTCATCACATCTCTCCCATTTTTACCATTAAATGCAAATTCTAGAAATTCCTCAACTCCTTCTATATATTTTGGTTGTCTTCTATCAAATGCCGACCTATTGATCATCCACGTACGATCCATAACCATGCTTCAATTCTAAAAGATACAAGTATCATTAGAATGATTTTTATATATTAATAGTATTAGTAGTAGTAGTAATTAGAAATCCATAACCATGCTTCACGTCTAAACAAAACAAGTTCAAAGAATTGGCCTAAATAAGTATCATTAAATACTAAATAGCTATGATAGATAAAAGCAACATAAATAAAAAATGCAATCCAAACCAAGTATCAAGATCACTGATCGAAACAACAAATATATAAAAATGTACCAAAGTGAAATTTAGTATGCCATCTTAATACACCGAAAAGTATCCCATTTGAGAATTCCTTTTCTATTAATTATGTAGCTTAAGCAACTACAACTACTTGTTGATCGATGTTTCATCTATATATGCTTTATACGTATAATATAATATGTTTATTCTCTTTTAATACTCTGTAAACTCTATGGATAATAAATGATTCCAATAGTCAAGGTCTAACACTTCAGCTAATCCACATGCCAAAAACTAATAAATAGTTCTAAGTAGAAAGCATTATGCAAATAGATATTGAAAAGAAGCAAACTAGCCGACAAAGACAAGAACACCACACTAGCAACTTGAATGTACCTTGTGGGATAGCAAAGACAAGCATATGGGAACTAGAGACAAAGATGAGAACCGAGCAATAGGTAGCAAACAATCACAAAAGACGAGTTGATTGAGGACTAAGAAGGCACCGATTGAGCAGATAGGAGATCGGGTGAGAACACACCAATTGAGCGCCGATTAAGAACTGATTGAGCAGAGAAGACAAGCAACAAACAAACATAGCACACAGATTAAGCAGATGTGAAATCGAGAGAATAGACGGGACAATGGGAAATGCAGATGTTTAGAAGGTTCACATGCTATTTGTTAAAAGGTTGATATGCTATTATAGACAGTTGATCACATCTGTGGGAGCTTCTTGGCTTTAAAGCAGTAGCCACACTTTATTATTTTCCAGCATGAGAGCACTTCCAAGCAATTAGTTAAGCTACATTTGCACTTGTGGATGTCTAATATTGAAAGACACACCAAAGAAAACTGGGAGCTGTTACTGTTGTCATAAGTCCAATATTGAAACATTTTTACTTTCATCAAGCACAAAACATAATGCAAATAGAGCTACAGAGTTGAAAAGTGAATATAAACTACCAGTCAATGAGGTACAATGTAGCAATAAAAGAGCGAAATGCAAAAGGTACAATTTGTTGAATTCCTTAGGTTTTGATGGTAACAAACATTCAACTAATCTGGTAACTAAGTGTTTCAGGAATAAGATAGTTGTCACAGGGAACCATTGCAGCAAATGATCGCAGAGGGAACAAAGCTCTGTCCATGTGCTTTGTTACCTCTCAAGGAACATCAATGACGAACAAGACGAAGCTGCGAATGGAGTGAAGGATTTCCAGCGTGAAGATTATGGAAACAATCTTGGAAGATCACGCGGTCAAGGAAAAGGATTTCGGCTGGAAGGATCTCGCCGAAGAGAAGATTTGGAGAGAGAATCTGAATGTGTTATCTTAGGAACTCTTTCCTAAGATAATATATTTGGAGAGAGAAGGATTTTATCTTTATCCGATTTTGTTATCTTAGGAAATTCCTTCCTTAGATAATATCGGCTGATAAGATAATATTCTTCAAATCATTTAAATATCTTCTTGTTACCAAGTTTAGAAAAAGATTTTTATCTTGTTACGATTAGGGTTTAGTCGAGTTGTATTTATAGAAGTGTGGATTCATTTCTATGTAAGCATCGACGACGACGAACTGTGAGCATAAGAGAACAGAAAGGAGAGTGAAGTTGTTTGTGAGTCTTTGAAGGTTGAGTTTGGATTCATCGTTGTAGGAGTGATCTTTGAATCTAACTGGGTAGTCTAGGGTTTGGAGTCCATGCTACAAGTGTAATCGAACAAGAAATCAATAAGACAAGTAGACGCTTTAAAATCCTCTCAAGCGAGAAGCTTGAAGGTAGTGGTTTTTCTTTGATTAGCTAGTTGGCTAATTAGGGTTTCCACTATACATCGTGAGTTCGTTTCTTATCTTTCTTGCTATAATATTCCGCTGCACCTTATGTGAGAACAAAGTCTTTGTTCCCTCAAAGGTAACTCTAACGATCCAAAACAACTGTAAATAGTATAACATATATTCATATCAACCTGAAATTGATATGCAAAGTTTGGTAGATGTTTCCACATGTTTGTGTTATAAGTTGAATGCAGAACAAAAATATCCATTAGGCACAACAACATGAGAGCAAAACGCCTCAAGAAGCTCCATAGGTTCACATGATGATTAGAAAGGTGAGAATGAGAAGTGTTCAACTTCTAATGCCTCCATGCTAAAAAAAATGAGCCTACCTCATTTGCAAAAAAAGAGAAGATAATTGATCTACCCTATATCAGGAGCAATTGAATTAAGTGAATTTAGAACCTAAAATAATTGATCTACCCTAAACCTCAACTCCTATCCCAAATCTTGAATCTTATAACCCTAACATTGCCCAAGATTGTTGATTTCAAGAACTTGCCAGCCATGGAGGTCTATATTTCATCATTTCCGTCTGGATGTAGCTAACTGATAATAGTGAAGTAAATATTAGACAAGGACAGGTGATACAGCAAAGGCACACCACACCAAGTGGTATCAGCAATGGAATTAAGTCATGAAGCTGCTAGAGAGGGAGAATTTAGTTAGATGTAGCAATTACAAGGGGGGGGGGGGGACTTATGACAGTAGTAACAGCTCAACCAACTACCCTGGTTTATCATATGATACTGGAAAAGAAATAAATACCTGATAAATAGAAACAAATTTTTGTATGAAAAGAAACTAATTACAAAATAATCTCATAAATACAAAAGAATCATCTAATATACCAAGGACTAGGAGTCGAATCAAGTTACTTGATTAGCTATATGAATGGAAATTTTTTGTTGGTTGGAAATTTTTGTATGAAAAGAAACAAAGTTTGGGCCAGAAGATGCTAATTCATCCTGGTATGCCACGAAGGTACTTTGATATGATATGATTTGGAGTGGAGAATTTGGAAATTGCTACTTATCACTGAATATTTATACATACCCCAATCCTTATGTGCTATTTTATGCTCGACTGAAGACGGAGTGGGTGAATAGTTTTAAAATGTTTGTGGCACATTTTATAGAGAGGACATGTCTAGATCCTTTAGGGGTGTTTTCGTGCTGCTTTATATTGTTTCATGTAAAGCTATGTCGGGTAGCATATGGGAAACAATATATTATCAACAATGCCAAACAATTTATTACTTGATCAGCTATATGAACTAAGAGTATCAAGTGTTTAAAACAAGCTGCAGTCAAAACACCAAAAAACATCAACAAGCCAAGTGTGTATGAATGTCTACATTGAAAAGTAGACTTATTATTTATTACCAAATTACATGGAGGTAGAAACTGTGTGTGAATATCTTATTATCAAGTTCAGATAAAAGTAAATAGTACATTTTCTCAATCTAGGGGAGACATCCTCTCCTCTAAAAACAATAGGAATGTCCACCTTCAGCAAAGCAATAAAAAGGAGCTCTGTAACATTTAAGGGAGCATATGTTCCATCATGCAAATGGGTCTGCTCCACAACACACCGAAAATAAAATAAAATAAAAAAATGAGACATTTTGTAGTCTGCCCAGTAGGGTAGTAATGTGGAAATAGTATTCATGTTGTAACAATACAAGACAAATATGAAAACAATTATTTGACAGAAATGTAAGATGATTATCATAGGACAAACCATATTTTCAAACAAGATCAACACTATGATAGCATTTGAAAGAATAGGAAAAGCTAATGTCAAGGAAAATCATTGATCATGAGGAATCAAATTTAAACGAAACTATTACTTCCCTACAATGGCACTAGTTTGTGCTTATATAAATCATAAACACATATCTCGTGACCTTGAAGGTCAAACCAACTCTATGATGAACAATATCAGGGATTTTCAATTTTAATCTCAAGGACCAAAAAAGGCAGCTATTAAAGCAATGTACAAGGAAAATCCAATAATCAAATATTTGTATAACCCCAGAATACATAACATCATTCTATAGTTGTAAACCAATTAACATTGTTGTTGCAATACCTAATGATATACTTCTATAATTATAAGCAACACAATACTACCAACATGAAAAATTGTTGATTAGGATAGAAGGACTCAGAAAAAATACACACTCGGAAAAGTAAATATTAATCAACCCCAGTAGAGATTGGGTACCAAACCTACGTAAAACCCTAATCAAAATTTTCAATTTAAACAAATGTAGAGACAAAGCAGAAGAGATCTGAATAAGTGTACCTTGAGGGGACCGAGAACCAAGCAAGTAGCACATACAAAGTTTCCAAAAGAACCTCTCTTTTAGCGGACAGGAATCCGAGATAAAAGAGCGGTCACTAGAAAAAATTAGGGAGAAAAGTGATGAAGAAAAGGAAGTAAACGATTGATTGAGGGTTTGAGCAAATTAGCCATGGCGAGCGGAAGGATAGAGAAGAAGGGAGAGAGAAAGCGAGAGCTCAACATCCATGGCAATCGATTGGGAGGATAGAGAAGGGAAAGAGAAATCGAAGGGTTTGAGACAAATTTGATTTTTTTTTTCCAGTCAAATATTAAACCCTTTTTTCTATTTCCCACGAAATTTTTTGCTCCCCCGCGTAAAACATCGGCGACGAAACAGAAAAAATTTATTGCCAAAGCTAAACAAAGTTATTTAAATATATAAATATTTTTAACTATGGGCGACGAAACCCAAATTTGTCGCCCAAAATATACATAGTGCGACAAAAGGCAATGTTTGTCGCAAAATATTAATAATATTTCATATATTTTGTTAGTTTGGGCGACGAAACATAACTCTGTCGCCGTAGATATAAATAAAAATTAATATATTAAAAATAGGGGCGACAAAAACAGTTTTTTGTCGCACATAAACACTTTAGGCGTCAAAAATAAATTATTGTCGCCCAATGTCTATTTTGGGCGACGAACCAAGCATTTTGTCTCCCATGTGAAATTTTAGGCGATGAATATTTGTTTTGTCGCCAAAAATTATGTTTGGGCGACGAAAAAAAAGTTGTCGCCCAAAGTCCTTTTTCTTGTAGTGTATCTTTCTTGCTGGAAAAGCAAGGAAATATTAACTTTTTCGTGCTAGGGTTTAGCCTGACTATATTTATAGATGTAATTTTCATTATGTGGTCAACGATCATCAAACAAGAGCAAAGACAAAATCTTCGCAGAGAAGAAGTGAAGAAGCTTACAAGTCTTAGAAGGTTGAGTTCGTGAGTTACAGTGGTAGAAGAGTTTCAAGACTAGGTGGGAAGTCTAGGGTTTGAATCCAAGCTACACTACACAAACAAGAAATTAATAAGATAACTATACTTCTTCTAAATCCCTCTCAAGCGAGAACCTGAAGGTAGTGGTTTTTCCTTGGTTAGCTACTTGACTAATTAGGATTTTTACTCTAAGTCGTGTGTTTAATTTTTGTTAACTTTCTTGTGTTTATTCTGCTGCATATTCTGAGGGAACAAAGCCTTTGTTCCGTCAAATATAATACTAACGGTCCAACAACCTTCTGCATAGTATATATGGGCCAGACTGTCAACTATCAAAGCTTCTTTTAATTTTCCACCTTTTATACTATCTTTATAAAAAAGGGCATCATTCTTGGTGGTATATATCACAACTTCTTTCTTTTCGTCATATAACTCAAGCATTAACTTATAAGCACTATCCTCAACAATCTGAATGAACGATTGAGCAACCCACTTATCTAAGAAAAGTAGTGACAACACCACATCTTCTTCCAAAGGATACAAAGAACCCACCTCCTCCAACAAATCAATAAATAACATAGCTTAGTCTGTCACAATAAAAAGTCTTTTGTCTACGTTAGCAATATTTCATTTTTCTCCCATTATTTATGTACTTGAAGCACCCATCATATACGATTATGAACTTGAAGTGAAATGTACTTGTGAAAAAATAAAATCGAATTAGAAACTATGTATAGATATAGTGAAGTAAATAAGTGCATAAAAAATTATCTTAGATTATCCACCACTGTTTCTTTTCACATTCTTCTTGCCTTCAGCTTTCGACGAGTCAAGGTTTCTTCATTACTTAGAAAATTTTGTGAACTAGAATGATCAATGACGAAGGATGAGAAGTAATCTTCACTTGCATAATCTTTCTTCATGAAAAATACCTATCAATTAATAATTACAATATCTGAAAAATGTTATAATATTATATATGTGGATGTACATAAGATAAAGTCCATATAAACCCTAGAGTTGGCTTATGGGCCAAACATTGTAAACCCTATATATACCCTCGTTGGAAGTCTAATAATACACAAGTTTTACTCTCTCTTTACTCTCTTCTCTTCATTTTAATGTCTCTATTTTTCTCTTAGTTTATAACACGTTATAAACACAAATCGCTCGAGACTTACAATAATACATTAGTATTCTACTGCTTAATTGCTCAAAGCTTCAGAACAGTACATCGATATGACGGGGATACTCCCTGTTATCTAAGTAATTACACGGTCTAACATTTTAATTCAATCAAATTGATTATATGGTATTCCTCCGGTCCTCCCTCTAATAGTTTCCTTATTTTTATGTTATGTTGGAACCAAGACGCTCCCTCTGGTTTTGATGATGATAAACACCATTAGGTTTTATGGTTTATATTGTTTCTATGAGTTTCAGGTTTAATGAAAGAATTAGGGAACAATGGAAACCATGTGAAGAAGAGAAACAAAGAAGTGAAAGGAACGTTGAGACAACAATGAAACAGTGACGCTGAACATAATGGAAATGTGAAACGCGTGTTATGAAGGAAAAATAACAAAGGGAACAACTTGAAAAGGTACGATGCGGTGACGTAGAAATTGCTTAGCTGAAAACTTTGAAAGACTGCTATTAATGGAAACAAGATTTGAATATTTTCTTGAAGAAAGAAGACGTATTTAGCATGTCTTAGGATAGTAAATATATGGTAACAATGAGTTGTCATGTTGTATTGTTTAGTTTAGGAAGAAATCTTTCACTATTACCTTGTATAGCAATCTGCTAGCTATCTGGTTATTTGGTAAGAGATCTTTCCAAACACTATATATAGAGGAGCATACCTTAGGGTAAGGTATCTCAATACACACAACAAAAGTCATACGAAGAGCTTACTGCAAGCTGAGATCGAGATCCAATGGCAAGGTATGAGCTTAGTACTTGCTTTGGATTTCTTGTGTTCTTGTTTATTGTTTAAGTTGATTACACTTAAAGCCTAGAAGCCTAGGATATGTGTGAGAATAGGTGGAGAGAAGACTTGTGAGATTGTACAACTTATCAATAATACAAGTATACGTTTGAAATGCTCGTAGGGTAACACCTAGAGGTAGAGGTTTTTCTCAAGGCAACTATTCAGTTGATTGAGTTTCCTCTATAAAGGAACTGTCGTGTTGTTACCATCTGAAATATTATTTTTGCTACCCAGGGAACAATTTCACTGTTCCATGTCTAACACACTACAATTCAACAATTGGTATAAGAGCAGGTTCGCTCTAGATTATGTGTTTACTTTTCAGATCCACAAGTAACAATGTCTTTAAGTCACGAAGTCGGGATTGGAAACGATAAGCCACCGTTCCTAGTTCAAGGACAATATCAACATTGGAAGGATCAATTCACATCCTAGATGAAGGACAACGACAACGAATGCTGGAAAGTCACTGAATTTGGTGATAAAAAAGTTGCTGCTGAAGTCACCGAAGGGAAAGATGGTGAGAAACGTGATATCAAGGATGTTACATGCTATAACTGCAAGGACAAGGGTCACTTGCTAACAGGTGCCCTAAGGGAAACAACTTAGACAACTCCAATGGTGACAATTCTGTGAACGATAAGAAGAAAGCTTTCGTTACTGTTTGGGGTGATGACTCTAATGATTTTGAGCCAGAAGCATGGGGTAATAACAAAATGTGTGATATGACTCTGAAGTCATCAAGCGAGGAACAAGAGGTAGATCCTGAAACATTTTTTTGAATCTCTTGTCATTTATGATAAAAAGGCTTTGATCCCTCTTATTAAAAGCATGTATAAGGAAAATCTTAAGACTCAAGAGGATTTGAATGTTGCTGAAGATAAATGTGCTGAATTGAATGAATCTCCTATACTGTTCCATGTTATAAATGTGATGCTACTCGCATTGAACTTGAAAAACTTAGACATGAGAATGTTTCTCTAAGCATGGACGTAGTGTCAAATAGTGGTAATACTGTCTTGTTTCCTAAACCCACTAAGACTGAGAGGGAACTGTCTCAGATGAAAGCTCAGATTACCAAAATCCATTCTATTCTAGTTGAGAAGAAGCTTAAAGAGGAAGATATTACCTTTGTTGAATCTAAATTTGTTATAGGGTGAAAAGAAAGAGAGTGAAGAACATGAGTTAACCATCCCTAAGCTTAGAGAGTTGAAGGTTTGGGACCTTCAAAGCACCAAGGATAAGAACTTCTACCTAGAGGAGCGTGTGAAAACTCTGGAGATGGGCTGAATGCAAACCAATCCTAGTACATAGGCCAACCTGCCCATAAGATGTACCTCAAACAATCCCAGGGAAACCTACCTAGTACCCCTAATCCAATTAGAGCCAAACAACGTTGGACCCCTGTTCCCAATCGTAAGTACACCTTGCAGGATTATTACAAGATCTTTTGGCATTGTGGGAACAACGGCCATGTTGTGAGAAACTATGCTAAGAAAAATAAGTTCACTGAAGAGCACACTCAGCGCAAGACCAATAAGAGTACCGATGTTGATTTGAATGATTATTATGATGAGTCTCCTGAAGTGTTTCATGCTAGTCCTAGGGAACATCACTTTGTCTCTCACCGACCAGGTAAAGCGTAGCTTGCCTGGGTTGTTAAACGTTAACTTTACAATTACATGATGAAGTGAGGGGGAACAACATGTGGTTCATTGATAGTGCTTGCTCATGCCATATGACATGAAATAAAGATCACCTCACCTCACTTCAATGTCACTCTAGGGGAAGTGTTTCCCTTGGAGAAAAGAGATGCAGAGAGATAGTAGGAATAAGAGAAGCTTATGTGAATTCAAACATCAAGATTAAAGAGGTCAGTTTGGTTCATGAACTTGGTTTTAATATCTTGAGTGTAGCTCAATTGTGCGATCAGGAAGATAATGAGACTCTCTTCAAGTCTCAAGAGTGATACGTAAGGAGCAGAAAAACCAAAAAGTTCTATTGAAGGGAGACCGAATCAAAGATGTGTACAAGGTTGACACAACATTCTCGCCTACAAGGGAACTGTGCTTTGCGTCTCTAGCTGAAGAGACGAAACTATGGCACATAAGGCTTGGACATGCTATCCTTAAACTCATCCACACACTCCACAAGAAGGAACTTGTTTGTGGTTATTCAAACGTCCAATCTGAGACCCATGGAGTTTGTAATTCTTGTGTTTGAGGGAGACAAAAACGTTTCTCTTTCAAGAGCAAATCTAATGTTACCATTCTCGCCCTCTGGAACTGATCCATATGGATCTCCGTGGTCCCATGAGGATAAGAAGTCATGCAGGGAACATGTATGTGTTTGTTATTGTCGATGACTATTCTAGATTTACATGGACAATCTATCTCTCTTCTAAGGAATAGGTATTCGAGACATTTGAGTCATTCATCAAGAATGTGGAGACAAATTTGGGAGAAAAGCTAAGCGCCATTCGATCCAACCATGGAATGGAGTTTGAGAATGCAATGTTCCTTGATTTCTGTATAGAACATGGCATCTCTCATAACTTCTCTGCTCGTAGGACACCACAACAAAATGGAGTGGTTCAAAGAAAGAACAGGACCTTGGAAGACATGGCTAGAACATTTCTTATCGCTAGCAACCTTCCTCGAATCTTCTGGGCTGAAGCAATCAACATTTCTTGCTATATCCTTAATCGCTCTATGCTTTGACCCTTATGCAATAATACTGCTTATGAACTAATCAAGGACCGCAAGCCCAATATCTCCCATTTGCGTGCTTTTGGTTGCAAGTGTTTCATTCACGATAATAGGAAAGAAAACTTGGGAAAGTTTGATCCACGAAGTGATGAAAGAATCTTTCTAGGATATGCTAAAGCAAGCAAGGCTTATAGAGTCTACAATAATAGAACCCAGAAAATCAAAGAGAGCATTCAAGTTGTCTTTCATGAACACTGAAAAATTGTGAGTGATGAGTCCAATACACCGTTCCTTGATAAAGACCTTCCACATATGCAACATGAATACTAGGTAGACGATGGTGATGATGGAAGTCATCGTGGTAATCCACGTACACGGAACAATGCCCCCGACGCTGGTAGAGGCATTAATGGTTCTTTAGGATTCACCACAAATAGTGGAACTGCCAATACCACTACCGCACGAGCACTTGACGTTCCCTCAACATCCAATCAAGCAACAAATGCAGATGTTACCACTGTTCCTGATGGAACTACTAGTTGTGACAACTCGGATGCACAACTTGTGAAAGATGGCCATGTGAGTGATGTTGTAGGAACAATCACTGAGGAAGAGACTACAAATGTTGTTGTTGTTCTCTTGCCTTCATCCTCAACTGTTGTTCCTGATGCAGTTCCTCTTCCTGCTATAATTCCAGAATCACAATGTTCCAGAATCCAAAAGAATCATCGAGTTGATGTTGTCATCACACCTTTTGATCAAAGAGGTACACGTTCTCAACTTCATAACTTTGTGCTTTCTATGCCTTTATCTCTTTTGTAGAGCCAAAGACCATCAATGAAGCATTGAAGGAACCAGATTTGATCGTGGCTATGCAAGAAGAGTTGCACCAATTTGAGAGGAACAAGGTGTGGAGACTGGTCCCTTTACCCAAAAACAAGCATGCTATTGGCACTTGTTGGGTATTTAGGAACAAGCTCGATGACTCTGGAACTGTGACAAGGAACAAGGCAAGATTGGTTGGTTAAGGCTACAACCAACAAGAATGGATAGACTATGATGAGACTTATGCTCCAGTAGCTCGCATTGAAGCCATTCGACTTCTCATCGACTATGCTGCCTTCAAAGGTTTCACATTATACCGAGTGGACGTCAAAACAACCTTTCTAAATGGCTATCTTCAAGAAGAGTTGCACCAATTTGAGAGGAACAAGGTGTGGAGACTGGTCCCTTTACCCAAAAACAAGCATGCCATTGGCACTCGTTGGGTATTTAGGAACAAGCTCGATGACTCTGGAACTGTGACAAGGAACAAGGCAAGATTGGTTTTAAGGCTACAACCAACAAGAATGGATAGACTATGATGAGACTTATGCTCCAATAGCTCGCATTGAAGCCATTCGACTTCTCATTGACTATGCTGCCTTCAAAAGTTTCACATTGTACCGAGTGGACGTCAAAACAACCTTTCTAAATGGCTATCTTCAAGAAGAAGTTTATGTGAAATAACCCATTGTCTTGGAAGATGTAGATCGTTCTAACCATGTGTATGCACTGGATAAGACAATGTATGGCCTTAAGCAAGCACCTCATGCTTGGTATGAAAGGTTGGAACAGTTAATCCTCTCCAATGGATATGGACGTGGTGCGATCGACAAGACACTGTTCCTCTTGGAACACAAAGGTGAGATTCTCGTAGTTCAAGTCTATATTGATGATATTTATTTTTGGTTCCACTAACCCCGCACTTGTAGAGAAATTCAAAAATCTCATGAGCAAAAAATTTGAGATGAGTATGATAGGAGAATTGTCATTTTCCCTTGGATTACAAGTCTCTCAATCTTCTGAGGGAACAAGAGTACATCAACAAAAATAGATTAATGAGTTGTTGAAGAAGTTTGGTATGGATAAATCTAAACCCATTGATACCCATATTTCTCCTAACACCCGTCTTGATGCAGACTTGAATGACAAAGATGTGGATGCTACCATGTATAGAGGCATGATTGGCTCATTACTCTATCTAACGGTAAGTAGGCCAGATATCATGTTTAGTGTGTGTCTTTGTGATAGACTTCAGGCAAATCCTAAAGAGTCACACCTGATGGAAGTCAAACGTATCCATCTATACTTAAAAGGGATCGATCACCTGTGCCTTTGGTATCCAAGGAACAGTGGGTTTGAACTTGTGAGCTTTACAAATGCTGATTTTGCATGACACCTTGTGGATCGCAAAAGCACCTCTGGGACGACACAGTTCCTCGGCCCATGTTTGGTCTCTTGGGGATCAAAGAAGCAAAATTCCGTTGCCCTTCCCACTGCCGCAACTGAGTACGTAGTTGCTGCATCATGTTGTGCCCAGGTATTGTGGCTAAAGCAACAGTTGGAGGATTTTGGTATGTGTCTTGTCACCGTTCCCATTATATGTGATATTACTAGTGCTATCAACATTATCAAAAATCTTGTTCATCATTCACGTACTAAGCATATCGATATTCGTCACCATTTTCTACGTGATAATGTTGAGAAATTTTTTAAAAGAATGAATCATTGAAAAACAGAAGATCAAGTTGCTGATATCTTCACCAAAGCACTGGATAGAAAACTCTTGTAGCATTTGCGAATGCTCCTTGGGATGATCTCTCTGAATTGAGGAATTCCATGTCCACTATTCCCTTAATTTTAATTCAATTTTAATAATGGAACATCTTCTATCCAGCTTATTAATTGATCAATTTTTATTCATAAGTTCTTTCTATGTGCTATGTGTTACATGATATCATCATTTCTAGCAACTACTACTCTTGATCTTATGTGCTTCAACTTTACATGATAACATCTTATTTCTTGCCAATGCAACCAATTTGATATCTGAACCCTCACTATAAGCCTAAATGATAATTGGTTGCTACACCTACCCAAGCCATGATCCAAAATTACCTTTACCAAATATCTCACCCATCTATAAATATTTATCATTGCCTTCAACCCAAATCACCTTGCTATCTTGCTCAAATCTCTCTTGCTCTCAAAAACTCTCAAAGCTCTCAATTGTCTCTACCGCCACCAAACCCTACTCACCTCCACCTCTCCCTCTCTCAAACTCAAACAAAACCAATGGCCACGTCTAGCTCAATCTCCGTCTCCATAGTGAACGTTGATGACTTCAATCAAGAACAGTTGGATGCTTTTTTCTTGGTTGTTCAAGCTAAGAAGGCTGCCCTGACTCCATCCTCCAAGCCAACTCCCACAACGGACCCAAATGTTATGGAAATTGCTAAAAAGGCCACCTCCTCCATTGCTGAGTTACAGGATGAACAACCTCATGAGAAGGCATCGTCACCACTAGAGGAGAAATCTCAGGGGACATCTAGGGAGATGGTTGTGGCAACCCCCACTGACCGAGAGGTCAACTCTCCTCCTAATGAGAAAGCCATTGAACAAGATGAAGCCATGGCTGATGTGGAAGCTGAATTGGTGGCTAGACCACTTGAACTTGTTGCGCCAAGTCGGAAGCACAAGCACACCATTGGGTCCAAAGATAGTGAAGAGGAGCAAGATGAGATGATTACTGGGGAACAATGGGTGTCAACAAAGTTCTCCACCCCAACCAAGTCTGATGCCGGATAGACCACTCCTGGCACCTTGAAGACAAGGTTGCGTTCGGCAAAGAGGGTTGAGAAGAAGAAGGCAAAGATCGAGGAACAGTCCTCTGTTCCTGATTTTACTGATAGGAAGAAGGTTTTCCCACAACTGCTTATCCTAGAGAACTTCCTCACTAAAAATAGTTTTGCGTAAGTCCTAGACGTGCTCAAGTTCCAAGGTTGGGAACATCTCTTCTGCAACTGCGGCTTGGTCAATCAAGATCAAGTTCGCGAATTCTACCACTTCATTCAACTCAACACTTCATCAACAATGGTGGGAACATCATCAATATCTGGGGAGGAACTTGATAGCTCCATGACCCCCTCGATGACGGCGAAGGACGAAGAGGAAGCAATAGGAGTGCGCTCGAATGGCCCGATAACAAGAGCTCACGCAAGGGCAATGGTACGCGCGACTCAATCCTTAGTCTCCCGGGCTTACACGAGTGACTCGGGTTCATCTAGTCCTAAATGGGTCCTTCTCTTGACCTATGAAGGGTTGGGTGAGGTCCTGCCTTAGCCACCTTACAGAAGGTTTTTCCACGCCCGCGGAAGTCACATTCGCGCCCGCGGATTCGTCGCTGATGAAGACCACTTTACAAAATGTTTTCCGCGCCCGCGGATTCAACACTGATGAGGCCCCTATTTACAGAACATTTTCCACGCCCGCGGAATCTCCATCCGCGCCCGCGGATTCGACGCTGCAGATAACCCTCTTTGCAGAGGCCAATCCGCGCCCGCAGATTTATTTCCGCGCCCACGGAATCTGGGCCGGGCTTCGGCGACAGACGCTTTATTTCTAAACTACTTATTATTTTATTATTATGTTTTAGTAGTTATTTAAGCTAGCAAACCCTAGTTTGTAATGTTATGCAGATTTTGAGAATTAAGTTGAGTTTTACTCCTTTCCAAAATCCCTTGCATCTTCCCTACGATCCCAAGGATCTACTATCCCGTAGCTCGTCGCTTCGAGCAATCAAACACCGTCTCTTTGGTGTCTCACGATCATTACGTTGATCCCTATGTTCATCTCTTGGACGAGTTTTGGTCATCACTTTGGCATGTTTTACGCACCTTCAAGAAAGCCATTTCTTGGCTACGCAAGAGGAGAACCGACTACAAGCTTGAGGAAACGAAGATCCTGGGATTGCAATGACACTTCAGGGGTTGTTCGCATCAACTGGCATCAAAGCCTATCCAAGCTAAGTTTGTTTCTTCTCTCTTATTGTGATTCCTTGACAATTTTCCGCTTACAATCCCCAAAAAAAATTTCCCACCACCACTCGCCGGAATTCCCTACCGCTGTGAACACCACCATCGTTCCGCCACCACCACCACCGTCCGCCACCCTATCCCTCACGGCCTGCTTACCCTAATTTCCTTTAGGTTTTGGTTATTCTCAAGTAAGAGTAATCTTTGAGTTTCAATTTTCCTTAAATCTCTCCTTCTAGCAATATCTTGTTCCCTTATTTGCATAAGTTGATTTCCTTGTTTATTTGTTTGATTACTTCTTGCTCATCTTTGGATTAATTGCTAGACTAGTTGTTAGATCTTATTCCCTCATAGTTGCATACGACTTTTCCTTCTTTCTCCTGCACTTGCTTGTGTGGTTCTTTCTTGTTTGATTATAAATCAAATAAAAAAAATAGTTTGGCCGTATACACAAAAACAAAAATACAATTCTCACCTTCCATCAAACAAAAAAATAAGGTTTGGGAAGACGGAAGCCAAAAACAAAACAAAAAATTGGCAAGAGAACGCACCATACGGCCATACTCCATCTTCACTCCTTTCATGTCTCTACGCAACTCTCATTGAAAAGGGCAATCTTTTCAACTCTCTTGTGATTAATTCTAAGAAACTTGATTTGATCTGCTTGAACTTGGGAATTTGTGTGTTGTTTGGGACTTGATTTGCTAGTGCTTGCTTTGTTGCCTTCCGTTCAAGCCTCTCCCTCCTCACGAGCAACCAAAATTAGTACGCCTAGCGGATAATTTTATGGTTCACTTTTGAGACAAAGACTTACTCCTTGTGTTGTATGCTTCGTATAGGTGCAACTTACTCCTTGTGTTGTATGCTTCGTATAGGTACTATGAAGTTTCCTACGACAAGCTACTCTCCTTCTACGGGCCACCGCAGCCCCGGACACATGGACTCTGCCTATGAGAAAATTGACGCACTTCATGCATCGAATGAAGATAAAGACCGCCAACTGGCCGCGAAGGATGTCGAGCTTGCATAGCTTCGTCGGGCCATGAGTGACATGAGGTTGCCCACGGCTGACCCGATGTTGAACCCTACAGCCTCCACCAGCCGGCCACTGGACCGCATAGGTAAGGGCGCCTTGTCTACCTCTCATGATCGCCTTCGCTCTCAAATCGAAGGCTACCGTCCTAAGCGTGTCGACCCCCGCGTAAGGTTTACTTTTACATTTTCTCCTAGAGATGAGGATTACTCCTCGGATCGCTCTCGTTGTCGTGTTCGCGAATCCGAGCTTCATGATGATGATGACCGCACCTCATATTACTCCCGGGACAGCTTTGATGACTATGAGGCGTATGAGTTGGAACGCCAGGAAGAGTTGCGCCCCGCGCGCCACGGCAACCGCCGACACACACCGAAACGACACCGGCCGAGCCCCGGGTGCCATGGACCGCGTCGTCCCGACATTAAGGTAAAAATTCCAAACTTTTTTGGTGAATTTAATCCCATTAAGTTCCTTGATTGGCAGCAGTCGACGGACTATATTTTGGATCATCACTACCCGGAAGAAGACAGGGTTAAAACCGCCGCCTTGCACTTCGATGGCGTCGCCAAGGCTTGGTGGCATCATTTCCGAGCTGACCTTCAGCGTCACCATGAGCGTCCAGTCACTTTGTGGCGCCATCTTATGAGGATCATGAGAAAGAAGTATGTCCCCGAGGACTTTACTTCTGAAATGCGCCTCAAGATACAACTAGCGGCCCAAGGTAACCGTTCTCCCGTTGATTTTTATGCTGAACTTGAAGAGTTGTCCCATAAGGCAGGTATCTATCACACTAACGATGACTTTCGGAGTATGTTCCTTCGTGGCCTGCATGAGCCTATTAGAAATCAACTTAGGGTGCTTAACATACGAGACCTCCAAAAGTGTGCACATACGGCACAAGAGATATGGTCGTAAGCTCAAGCGGCTAAGAGAGCGTCTTGGTCTCGCCCTATTACAAGGTATGCTCCTTCCCCTAATTCCGGTTCGTTTAATTCTAATGTGCGCTCCTCTTCGCAGTCCGCTCCCGCGACTACAACGCCGGCGCCGGCCACTCGGCTGAGCAACACACTGTTGGGCCCAACATACTCTAAAGGGATCGGTGCAAGCAAATTGGGCCAAGATCCAAGCGAAGTCGAAGGCCAGAAGAGATTAGAAGGAAGCGTCGGAAACTCCTCAGACGCGTGGGATCCGACCAGCTCCGAAGATTTTGCCTAGGGCATTAATTGCCTGATCAGCGGCAAACGGTAACAAAATTAAACACAAAGATTATGATAACATTCAAGAGGCATCCCAGAGATCACGCATGGAATGAATGGAGGATATTACGAAGATAAGTAACGGACGAAAGAGAAAGATACCATAAATAGATCACGAAGAAACTATCGACACACAACACGTCTATAAGTAGTATTCATTCACTTAGCTCTCAAAAAAGCTTACTAGCATATCCGCTCTCACTCAAGCCCCCTGGGATACTACCCGATCATAGCCGGTCGAACCATCGAAACCGCATGTCGAATAGGACCATATCCTTTACTCTTCAAGGATAAGTTGTACATCGATTTGATTCTATCATCAATTGATCAATATACCATATTACTATTTTGCATCTATTCTTTACATGGTTGATTGTCTATTTGGTTTGGATTTGTTTTGTATTATCTAATCGACTTGTTACCCCGTCTAAGGCGATTTAGGTTGACTGATCTTTTCTTCCCAAAACACACACCGGCGCGCGTCAACGAGCTACCGTAGCGTCGAACGCCTCCTTCTGTTGATAGGGCAAGGGACAAGGTATGTTTTAAGTGCCAAGGTGATAGGTGTCATTTCATGCACCTTAACTAGCAATTATTAGCATTATTTAGAGGAGTTTAGGATGAGATTTGTGGCTAAGTCTGTAATCCAAAAGTTGTGGAGAGAAGTGAAGATATCCAGGGTTTTACAGCTTAGATGGAGATGATGAAGATGGAAAAGGTTCTGCTGGAGTTTAATGAAGAAGACTACCAACACTTGGTAGTAATAAAGAGCAGAAAAGAAGAAGAAGAGGAGCTGAAGAGAGAAGGCGGGCAGCATTCACCGCCCCGCGCCAGAGCCACCGCGACCCGGCGGTGGTTCTCAGAGAAGATTGAAGGTCGCGCCAGTGGAGAAGCCGTCGCCCCGCGGTGGGCACGTCACGCCTCGCGGCCAACAGAAGACTTTATTTCCTTTATTGCATTTCGGACTTTCTTATTTTTATTATTTTATTTCCTTTGTTATTTCAATTAGGTTAACTTATTTCCTAAGCCTATTTAAGACCTCTTTCTAGGTCTTGAGTGGGCAGTCACGCCCCAGAGGCAGACACTTTATCATCGCAGTTTACTTTTCAATTAGGGTTTCACTCTTAAGTAGATGGAGCACTAATTTCCCCTTGTTCTACTAGACGTTTGAAGCAATACAGTTGATGTGTTTGTGAGATTTCTATTCCTTATTCCTATTCTTATATGTGTTGGTTTGATTCTCTTGGTTATATTGAATATTGATTCATTGTTATTCTTCATAGCCTGATCAACTAGGTTGAATACTATTTATCAATTGCTAGGGTTTGCATATAGTGGAATACGAGTGCATATCTAGTAGCATACACGATTGTTGCATATAGTGGAATACGAGTGCGCAATCGTGAGTGAGAATCATTTGCATGTAAAATAGTAAGGTTTTCTTCTATTTGCATGTATCCTATATCCTTGTGTGCATTGCTATTTCTTTGTTAGTGGTAAGGTTTTCTTCCATTGATATTGTGGTAAGTCTATCAACAACTGTGAGAATTGGTAGTACTTAAGATCAGGGTGGGAACAACCATAAGAATAGTGAAAGAACTTGGATTGAATAGATTTCTGTGATCAAATTATATCTCTGTATTGTGGATCTCGTTCTAGTGGAACTACTTTCCCCAATCATATTTTCTCATCAATCAAACTTGTTTGTTTTGTTCTCTTTGATAACAAAAACCCCCCTTTCTGGTTACTTGTCAATCATAATTGCATACTGCATCAGATCTTCCCTGTGGGTTCGACCCTTACTTGCTTACTATACATCTGTTTAGTAGGTCTGTTAGGACATTTACTTTGACTAGGCCATTCAACGATATTTGCACTGCATATTTCGGCCACGTCAAATTTGGCGCCGTTGTCGGGGAAGTTTTCTGTTTTGTTGTGTGTTTTTGTGATTGACTGCGGTGTGGATCTATCTTATGATCCGCACCTTTGCTACTGATTCACTACTTGTTGAAGTTGATACAGAAACCAGTACGAATGGCACAGACACTCCGACAGCTGACTGTGCCAGATCTGATATAGCAGCCATTGGCTGTAATCATTCCACCCCTTGCGGATGGTGTGACATTTGAGCTCAGAACAGGAGTGCTACGGTTGCTCCCGAGATACTATGGACGATGTGGAGAGGACCCCATCCTACACTTGGGTAAATTCCACAACGTCATCATGAGCATTAAACCAGCTAACGTCACTGAAGATCAAATTAAAATGAGAGCCTTCGGGTTCACTCTTAAGGACGATGCTGAAGAGTGGTACTATCATCTGCCTAGTGGAAGCATAGATTCATGGGCTAAGCTACAAAAGGCATTCCTTGCACAATATTTCCCAACCAAGATGGCGAATGCCTTGAAAAGGGCGATTGCCAGTATTGAACAAGGAGATGAGGAGACCCTTTCTGACTATTGTGAGCAGTTCAAACGACTTTGTTCTAGTTGGCCGTTCCATGGTTTTGACAAGAAAGCTCTAGTACTCTATGTCTACAATGGGATGTTGGATGATGAAAGAAGAATCATAGATGCTACTTGTGGTGGCAGTATCTTGAATATGACCCCTGATGCAGCCATGATTAGACTTCATGATATGGCTGAGAGCACAAGAGATTTTGATGAAGCCCCAAAGACCAGAGGAGTTAATGCTGTCAACTCCAATGATGCGCATTTATTGCAAGATATTGCTTCATTGAAAGACATTATTGCGAAGATGGGTAAACAAGAAGCACCTCAACATCACAATGCTTGTGGAATTTGCGTTG
Organism: Rheum nobile; assembly: GCA_027886185.1. Lineage (NCBI taxonomy): Eukaryota > Viridiplantae > Streptophyta > Magnoliopsida > Caryophyllales > Polygonaceae > Rheum > Rheum nobile. Next base: position 1,902,108 of record WOAB01000065.1, read on the forward strand.
ATCCATTTCACAACACCAATGCTTGTCCCCAACTTCAGGATGCCACTACTGCTGAAGTATACGCTGTTGGAGGTACGGACCTATTAGACCTCGATATAATCAACAACAGCTACAACAACCACCACAACCTCACTTTGATGAGCTACCAGTTGCTCCCCAGGCTAGTGGCTCCCCCCAGGCTAGTGGCTCCCCTTCAACTAACGACTTGCTCAAGGCCTTAACAATGCACCTCACAACTCATGTACAAACAACTGCGGCCAGCATCAAGAGCATGGAAGAGAGAGTGGGGGAGTTAACAGATGTGGTCACTAGGTTGGACAAAAGGGCCGCGCATGAAAGTGTAAATGATGTGACCCTCCGAAGTGGCAAGGGATTGCAAGTCGCTCCTACTGCTGAAAAGGACGACAAAGCTAAAATTGAAGATGGGCAAGTTCCACCGCCCCGCGGCGACACCCACCGCGACCCGGCGAAGACTCTCAGTTGTCCTGAGTTAACACCACCACCCCGCGGTCAAGAACACCGCCCCGCGGTGAGATTACCGCCCCGCAGTGAAAGCCCAGATCTTGAGCATGACGACGAAGAGGACTCTCTTATTCGTCCAATTTTTCCTCCTCTTGGTTCTGAAAAGCCCCCTGCCCCCTTTCCGGAGGCACTAAAGGAGAGGATGATAATCGACGACAAGGATCTCTTCGACACCTCCAGTAGCTGCAAGGCAACCATCCCTTTGGCCCATTTAGCAAACAGCGCCCCATGCTACACAGAACTTTTAAAGGCGCTGGGTAAGATCAATAAGAAACCAAAGGGGAAGCACAAGAAGGGGGCCTTGATACAAATGGCGGATTTTTATATGCTGGATACGGGGCAGGATAAACATGTAGCCCCTGCGATGCTGGGTAGACCGTTTTTGAAAATGGCATGTGCTTTCATGGTTATGCACAACGGTCCACCCATCACGAAGTGCACAAACAGGGGGGGAAAGCTCAACATGGAGCACACAAAGAGGCATCCCCCTGATCCAAGCCCCAGGAGTTTGGTTGTTGTAAGCAACCCAAGTTGAGGAGAATTGAGTAGGATGTCAAGCCATGACAATAACTAAGGCACTGCTTGGGAGGCAACCCGAGGTATGTTTTTCTTTTCCCTTGTTTTTCTTTCTTTGTTTTTACATCTTTCTTTAGTATGTTTTTGCTTTGTTTTTGTTTTTCTTTGTTTCCGACTAACCTGCAGGGAGGAGACCCTATGCGAATTGAAGAAGGTGTTTCCCACACCATTGTAAGTCTTCTTTTTCCCTGCACTAAGTCACTCCCCGAAAAAAAAAACCTTAAACGGGGAGTAAATAATAAAATAATAATAAAAAAAAGTCCCCGAAAAAACCTTAAACGGGGAGCAAAAAAAAAAAAAAAAGTTTTATCGAGCTGTCCAGAATTCCAACGGAGATGGTGCGCATCATGTTGTCACGGAGGAAACATTAGCCCTACACGTATTTTTGACAACGATGATGGCCATCCAATTGACAGCGGGAGAGGAGGATCACCAGGGCCCAACCACGATAACATCTGGGCCAATTTTTGAAGGCCATGCAACCCTATTTCCCTTGAATTACCACTTCTCACCATAGTGGTTCCCTTTGGTTGCATGGTAGGAGTTGATTTGGAAGACCCGCCCAACACCAGAGACATGAGCTTTATGGAGATTTACCGCCAGCAACAAAGAAAGTGTCCAAGCAGCTTGGCGACGTTTGTGAGTTATTTTTTGCTTTTCCATGTGCTTTATTCTTTTGTCTTTCATTACATTGAGGACAATGCAATGTTTAAGCATGGGAGAAGGTTTTATACTTGTTGTGTCGTTGAGGATGAGAATAAAGAGAAAAAGCCAAAAATTTGAAAAAGGGCTAACATTGAAATCCTGGGATAGGTCGAAAACCCGAAAGGGCGGCCTAGGCAATAAGCATGTGGCTTGGACCAGCATTAGGCTGGGGTAATAATTGGTCAAGAGTGACGTGAGCTTATGTGAGTACATCTATTGGAAAATGAAATGAGTGGCTTGGTGAAAACCCGAGAGGGCGCCTTGGCAAAATGAGCGAAAAGAAGAAGAGTAATTTTAGGATTTCTCATTATTCTTGGCGAGGCGTCACAAGAAGAGGAGTTATAAGGAGGATTCGGGTAGGTCACTCTGGAGAGATAAGAAGATAGATGGGATATTAGGATTAGATTTGATTCACTCTGTGGTGTTTGGGATAAGCTTGGGGGAAGTACTTTGCTTCCCTTTTAGCTTGATTGTCTGGAGCTGATTGTTGAGATGTTGTAGTTGCTGGTGTCATATTTTCTTGTACTTCATGAGACCTTGGTGTTTGATTGAGAGAGTAGGTTTATCATTAGCTTACTCGGGACGAGTAAAGGTCTAAGTATGGGGGAATTTGATAGGTTTCATTTCATGCACCTTAACTAGCAATTATTAGCATTATTTAGAGGAGTTTAGGATGGGATTTGTGGCTAAATCTGTAATCCAGAAGTTGTGGAGAGAAGTGAAGATATCCAGGGTTTTACAGCTTAGATGGAGATGATGAAGATGGAGAAGGTTTTGCTGGAGTTTAATGAAGAAGACTACCAACACTTGGTAGTAAAGAAGAGCAGAAGAGAAGAAGAAGAGGAGCTGAAGAGAGAAGGCGTGCAACATTCACCGCCCCGTGCCAGAGCCACCGTGACCCGGCGGTGGTTCTCAGAGAAGATTGAAGGTCGCGCCAGTGGAGAAGCCGCCGCCCCGCGGTGGATCTCACCGCCCCGCAGTGGGCACGTCACGCCTCACGGCCAGCAGAAGACTTTATTTCCTTTATTGCATTTTGGACTTTCTTATTTTTATTATTTTATTTCCTTTGTTATTTCCATTAGGTTAACTTATTTCCTAAGCCTATTTAAGACCTCTTTCTAGGTCTTGAGTGGGCAGTCACGCCCCAGAGGCAGACACTTTATCATCGCAGTTTACTTTTCAATTAGGGTTTCACTCTCAAGCAGATGGAGCACTAATTTCCCCTTGTTCTACTAGACGTTTGAAGCAATACAGTTGATGTGTTTGTGAGATTTCTATTCCTTATTCCTATTCTTATATGTGTTGGTTTGATTCTCTTGGTTATATTGAATATTGATTCATTGTTATTCTTCATAGCCTGATCAACTAGGTTGAATACTATTTATCAATTGCTAGGGTTTGCATATAGTGGAATACGAGTGCATATCTAGTAGCATACACGATTGTTGCATATAGTGGAATACGAGTGCGCAATCGTGAGTGAGAATCATTTGCATGTTAAATAGTAAGGTTTTCTTCTATTTGCATGTATCATATATCCTTGTGTGCATTGCTATTGCTTTGTTAGTGGTAAGGTTTTCTTCCATTGATATTGTGGCAAGTCTATCAACAACTGTGAGAATTGGTAGTACTTAAGATCAGGGTGGGAACAACCATAAGAATAGTGAAAGAACTTGGATTGAATAGATTTCTGTGATCAAATTATATCTCTGTATTGTGGATCTCGTTCTAGTGGAACTACTTTCCCCAATCATATTTTCTCATCAATCAAACTTGTTTGTTTTGTTCTCTTTGATAACTAAAACCCCCCTTTCTGGTTACTTGTCAATCATAATTGCATACTGCATCAGATCTTCCCTGTGGGTTCGACCCTTACTTGCTTACTATACATCTGTTTAGTAGGTCTGTTAGGACATTTACTGTGACTAGGCCATTCAACGATATTTGCACTGCATATTTCGGCCACGTCACAAGGGCATGGCCACATACAGCGGGACTGCCTCAACAACAAGCGAGTCCTCTTCTCGAACACCTCCAGATACGAGTCTTTTGACGAGGACACCTTCGTAGTTGGGCCGGTATTTGACACCTACGGCCATAAGGAGGAGGAGGAGATGGACGAATACATATGCAGCCCTATGGATGAGCAAGGCAACGTGCCTCTTAGCTTGGTTACACGCCGCGTTCTTACCGCCAAAGAAGGTACCTTACTTGACCAACGTGAAAATTTGTTTCATACTAAGTGTGCGGTCCAGGGTGCTTCTTTGAGTGTCATTATAGATGGTGGAAGTTGTTGCAATATCATCAATGAAAAGGTGATCAAGCACTTCAAGTTCAATACAACTCTGCACCCACAACCCTATAGTCTACAATGGATCTCCGTGGGTGATGATTCCAATGTTGTGAAGCAACAATGCACAATAAATTTCAGCATTGGTCATTACAAGGATTCGGTGCTTTGTGACGTAGTGCCCATGGATGCAACTCATCTTCTCTTAGGGCGACCTTGGCAATTTGACAAGAAAGCTCTTCATGATGGATTCCTCAACAACTACGTCCTCATGAACAATGGAAGAAAGGTAACATTGCTTCGTATGAGCCCTCAGGAGATTATGCAAGATCAAGTTGAAAGGAACCGAGTCAAGGCACTTGAACAAGCCAAGGGACATACATTGCCCTCAGCTGGCCGTGAGAATTCACAAAAATCAGCAACAAAACAGCCCCCTAAGCCAGCTCACAACGACATTCAAGGATCTTCTGAAAACTGGCTTCTATTGGCTAGGTCTCGGGATGTCTCTCCAATCATTCAGGGACGTCTTCCTTGCTTTTTACTTGTTCCTTTCGCGTGTCTTTTAAATGTAAAAGATCTTGTTGATTTAAACCCTACAGTGACTTCTCTTTTGCAGGAATTTGAGGATGTGATGCCCGAAGAGCTACCCGAAGGATTGCCGCCTGTCGAACATGACTCGATCCCTTACTCTTCAAGGATAAGTTGTACATCGATTTGATTCTATCATCAATTGATCAATATACCATATTACTATTTTGCATCTATTCTTTATGTGGTTGATTGTCTATTTGGTTTGGATTTGTTTTGTATTATCCGATCGACTCGTTACCCCGTCTAAGGCGATTTAGGTTGACTGATCTTTTTGCCCCAAAACAATTTGGCGCCCACCGTGGGGCAACTTGCCGATCACCATATCAAAAATCCTCCAACCATGACTATTAACCCGCCTACCGATGCAGAGGAGCCACGCCTCAAAGACGACTCCCAAACTCAAGGAAACACAATGGAAAACCCTACTCCGAACCAACTCTAAGAGCTTGCCCAAAAAATGACTACCCTACAAGAAGAGCTCGCCCAGCAATGCCAAAAGACCGAAGCCTTGGCTACCTTATCCACCCAATCTGAGGCCGAGATCGCACAACTAATCCGTGAAAATGAGTCTCTTAGATCGCAAGTACAATCAATGGCTTCTGGATCCAAGAGGATGCTTGTCCATAGCAACATCTAGACGCGTTGTGACATGGATGGCGTCGAGCTAACTCCCCTGAGCGTCCGACGCCCTGGACATACTGAGGGTACATCTCGAACTCCTTTGGTCAATCCATTTTCGACTAACAATGTTACTTTCTCCACACCGATCTGGTCAGCGGGAACTTGAATCGACGAACCACAGGTTACCAATCCTCCCGATATCCTGGCTCTCGTCCAGCAGACGCTCAGTCAGCATATGAAGGCACTCGACGACCGCATCGCTAGAATTCCCGGAGTTCCATAGCCGATCGAGAAAGAAGCGTCAGACGGATACGAGGAATCTCCATTCGTCGAAGAGATCGCCAGAGTCGAAATCCCAAAGAAGTTCAACCTTCCTAGCATGGCGACTTTCGACGGCACCAACGATCCAGATGATCACATTTCTCTCTATAAACAAAAACTAATAACATGCAGGTGTTCCAAGGGAGAGCCGCGAGGCTGTCATGTGCAAAACCTTTGGTACGACTCTCGTGGGTCCCGCACTAACCTGGTTTATGCGTTTGCCTCAAGGAATGATCGCCTCATTTACGGATCTGGTCAATTCCTTTAAGATCCAATTCGCCAGCAGTCGGAGCTCGAAAGGCAGTCAAGTGATCTCTATCGAATCACCCAAAGGTACAACGAACCTTTCCGAAGCTATCTTAACAGGTACAGTAAGGAAAAAGTCGCGATCCCCTATTGCGACGTCACCACCTCCATCGAAGCATTCAGACAAGGTCTGATCAAGGATAGAAACCTCTACAATGAGATCACCAAGTACCGGTACAGAAGCTTCGATGTCCAAGCCAAAACCATGGCCGAGGTACATTTGCAAGAAAATCGCGAATCGCGAAAAGCATCCCAGGGACCCGACCAATCCGATCGGAAATCCTCTTCCGACAATCGCCGAGATAGGCATCATCACCCCTACCCTCGTAATCGAAATGAGCAAAGTCAGGTAAACTCCTTCAAGACAGGTCTCAAGACTAGAGAGATGGTCTGACGCTGCCTCGTAGGGTTCAATCTTACAACTTCAGTGTTTCTGTGTCGGAGCTCATCAAGAGTTTCGACAAATATGGAAAAGAAGTAAGATGGCCCCGAAAGAGCGACCGACCAGACGTCAAAAAGGACATGAGCAGGTGGTGTGAATTCCACGGTGACCATGGTCACTCAACAGACGAATGCATCGCCTTACGCAAAGAGGTCGCCAGGTTACTTGCGCAAGGCCTCTTGCGCGACGTGATCTCGGAATGAGCCAAAGCCACCATGGAGCGACGAAATCTGGTAAAACAAGATAAACCTCCATCTCCTGTCCATACAAAAATTATCAATACCATTTCATGGGGCTCAAACGTATGTAGGAACACGTACTCCGCATCCAAAAGACATGCGAAATAAAGCAAAGGCAGTAAACCCGAGACGCCAGAATTGATAAAAACCAGGATCTCCGACCTTCCAACGATCACGTTCGACGAGTCTGATGCCGATGGGTCGGAAAACCTTCACGATGGTCTGGTAATCTATTTGTCTATTGGGAACTGTTTGATACGTAGAGTACTAATCGATACAGGAAGTTCAACCAATCTCTTGACCTTCGACGCCCTCAAAGGGATGGGTCTGGGCGAAGATGATCTTATCAAGAAATCGACCCCACTAGTCGGATTCAGCGGCGAAGTTAAACACACTATATATCGGAGAAATCGTTCTTATGACATACGCCGGAGGAGTAAACCAACAGGTGAAGTTTTTAGTCCTAGACTGCCCATCTCCCTATAATTGCATTCTTGGCAGGCCATGGATACATGTAATGAAGGCGGTACCCTCGACTTACCATCAAATCATAAAGTTCCCTACCAAGTGGGGAGTCCAAGAGATCAAGGGAGATCAGAGGATGGCCAAGGAATGCTATGTCGCCTCCATGAAGAGCGCGGTCGAGCCCAAGACCGCATAGCAATCACAGCTCGGCGAAGTATCTAGTCGATACGTCGAACCAGAGATGGAAAAGCTTGACGAGATCGCACTAGATCCTTCAAAGCCAAACCAAACGGTAAGGGTCGGGTTGGACCTGGACGACTCGACCAGACAACAAATACTGGATTTCCTCCGATCTAATGCCGATTGCTTTGCGTGGTCACATGAAGATATGGTCGGAATATCTCCAAACATTATTACTCATAAATTGAATGTAGATCCATCTCACCCCCCTGTAAAGCAGAAGCACAGGAAATTCGCCCCAGAGCAAAATAAGATCATCGACGACGAAGTCAGGACCCTACTTGAAATAGGAAAAATAAGAGAAGTCAACTACCCCGAGTGGCTGGCCAACGTGGTTGTGGTCCAAAAGAAAAACGGAAAATGGAGAGTCTGCATCGACTTTACCGACCTTAACAAGGCTTGTCCCAAGGACTCCTTCTCACTCCCTCATATCGATGACATGGTCGACGCGACGGCAGGGCACGATTTGCTATCCTTATGGACGCGTTCAGTGGCTACAATCAGATCCTCATGGAACTGGAAGACCAAGAGAAAACAGCATTCGTCACAAGCCAATGTATCTATTGTTACAAAGTAATGCCCTTCGGACTAAAAAATGCAGGGGCTACTTATCAACGACTAGTCAACAAGATTTTCAAAGATCAGATTGGGGACACAATGGAAGTCTACATAGACGACATGCTGGTTAAATCGAAAAAGAAAAAGGACCACATCGATCACCTCCGCGACAACTTCGAGGTACTAAAAAGATATAACATGAAATTAAATCCTATGAAATGCTCTTTCGGGGTGTCGTCAGGAAAATTCTTGGGGTACATGGTGACACAAAGAGGAATAGAAGCCAGTCCGGAACAGGTCAAGATCCTCATCAACCTCCGATCCCCTCGATGCGTCAAGGACGTACAAAAGCTGACAGGTCAGATAGCAGCTCTTAACAGATTCATCTCGAAGTCGTCCGACAAGTGCAAACCCTTTCACGACGCTCTCAAGAAGAACAAGTCCTTTCAATGGACAGAAGAACATGAAGTCACGTTCTAGGATTTGAAGAAATACCTGGCCAGTTCCCTATTGTTAACCAAACCCAAAGATGACGAGCCATTATTGCTATACCTAGCAGTATCGGAGTCCGCCGTGAGTGTAGTACTGGTCAGAGAAGAAGATGGCAAGCAATCGCCAATCTACTACGTCAGTCGAACGTTACTGCCAGCGGAGACAAGGTACTCGTCATTGGAAAAACATGTCCTATCACTAGTAATGGCATCGAATAAACTCAAACCATATTTTGAATCTCATACTATAATTGTCCGCACTAACCATCCCATGAGAGCAATCATGAGGAAACCCGAGTTCACAGGACGAATAGCCAAATGGGCCATACACCTCAGCAGCTACGACATCGAATACGAGCCCAGGACGGTGATCATGTCACAAGCCTTGGCTGACTTTGTGGCAGACTTCAACCCGACCCTAGAACAAGAAGCCGCCAAAGAATCAACACAGTTACTCGCGACGGAGGAAACATGTAAATGGGAGCTCCACACTAATGGTGCGTCGAACGCTAGAGGATCGGGGCTAGGGGTCATGCTGAAATCGCCACAAGGGGACAAGATAGCCCAGGCCGTAAGATGCGAATGGGACACGACCAACAACGAAGCTGAATATGAAACACTCATATTTGGGCTCATTCTGGCACGCGACCTAGGAGTCCGAGAAATCGAAGTCATCTGCGACTCCCTTTTGGTCGTAAATCAAATACAAGGGTCGTATAACGCCAAGGACGACAGAATGATAGCTTATATGGACGTCGCCAAGAAGCTAATCGACCAATTCCAAACGTTCGACATCAAGCAAGTTCCCAGAGATCTCAACGCTCAGGCTGACGCACTAGCCAACTTGGGGTCCATCTTGGACCCAACGGAATTCCTAAACATCCCACTGGCGCACATCACAACACCAGCTGTTCCAAAAACACCCAAGGATTTAAGTACACCATTGGAAGAACTTGTCATGTTGGAGATAGGCGATCGACCAGAAGAAGACATCGTCAACGATCATAACGACTGGACGTTACCTTACGTCAAATGGCTAAAAGACGGCATCCTACCCAACGACAAAACGGAAGCAAAAAGGCTAAAGGTACGAGCTCTTTCCTTCGATATTATAAGTGACGTCTTGTTCAAAATATTTGTCACATGGATACTCCTCCGATGCCTCAAGACTCCAGAAGTCAGACGCATCTTACAATCATTACATGAAGGAGAATGTGGAAGCCTCACCGAAGGACGAAGCCTCTCAGGGAAAGCCTTGCGAACCGGATACTACTGGCCCACAATGAATAGAGATGCGATGGAGTACACCAGGAAGTGCGATGCCTGCCAACGACACGCACCCGTTCCTCAGCAACCCTCGGAACTCCTCCATCCGACTCTGGCACCATGGCCCTTCATGAGATGGGGGATGGACATCGTCGGAAAACTCCCACCTGCGTCGGGTCAACGAGTCTTCTTCCTTGCCAGGACAGACTATTTTTCCAAATGGATCGAAGCTAAAGCGTACCGAGAGGTAAAAGATCAACACGTCATTTCGTTTATAAAACGCAATATCTTGTGCAGATTTGGCATCCCATCAGAAATCGTGTGCGACAATGGCTCCCAATTCATCAGTCATAAGACTCGAGCCTTTTGTGACCAGTGGAACATCAGACTGGTCACATCCACTCCTCGATATCCACAATCTAACGGACAAGCCGAGTCTAGCAACAAAATCATTGTCAACAACCTCAAGAAACGCCTCACAAGGGCTAAAGGAAAATGGGCAGACGAACTCCCTCTCATCCTCTGGTCCGATAGGACCACCCCAAAGAATGCGACTGGACAATCACCATTCTCACTCGTCTACGGAAGTGAAGCGGTCATTCTCGCCCAATTACTGGTTCCGACAGCCCGTTATAGTCTCCAGACGAATGAAAAAAACGACGTCGAGCTAGCGCACAACTTGGACACGGTGGATGAGACTAGGGAAAGATCCAGAATTAAAATGGTCAAGTTCCAACAACAGGTCGCAAGAAGTTACAACAAAAATGTTTGAGCCAAAGTCTTCAAAGTTGGCGACTGGGTCCTTCGAAAAACGTTCCAAAACACCAAGAATCCGACCAACGGAAAGCTCGCACCTCAGTGGGAAGGACCCTATCTCATCAAGGAAGTGGTCGGACAGGGAGCGTACCAACTGGAGGATAAAGGCGGACGACCGATCCCAAGAAGTTGGAACGCAACACATCCGAAGCTATATCACTTCTAGACCAGCAAAGTAAGGCACTAACATTCTTTCACTTGTCATGTGCTATTCGGTGTTACAAACTCAATTCTATTTCATAAACCTGAGCACTCACATCTAGTAAGGACATTTTCCTTGCAAACCTAAGTACAGGACGACATCAACATACATGTTGGATCCAGTCACAAACAAAAAGCGCTTACACTACATTTACACGATCGATCGGAACACGGGGAGATGAATACCAAAGGCACGTCGGAAAACCGCATGCCTTATACAATACATAAGGTCAAAACACCTTATTACATCTACGCAATAAAGACATATTGCTTTCCTCCTCGACATAACACTAAGTCATGACTAAACATAAACATACACATTTACAGGCCTCCTTTATTACACAATGCGGCAAGCTCTACTCGACGGAGCACACGGGCAAACCCAACACACAAATCAAAGGCATCAACGACTATCTTCTCTAGAAGAATCCGACAAAACACACGAACACGAAACAAGTTCGACCCTTTATAAAACAAATTACGTCAATAAAAATCTAACCTTTTTTACATCCATGCGACCCGCGATGGTGGACGGGTCACCAAAACATATTGTCTGCCTATACACACGTAGGACTTCAATTATCCACAAACATATTCTGCGACCCGCGATGGTGGACGGGTCGCCAAACCAGAAAATATTCTACCCACACGTAGGTGGGATCACAAGTCATTTACGAAAAAAGTCAAGAGTCAGGGGTCGCAGCATTACCTTCAGTAGGGGTCGGGTCGGAGGAAGGCTGGGGCTCGATCGGCACGGTGTCGCCAGAATGGACCTCGTCTTCACCGGCACTTTCGTCTAGAGATTCTTCTCTGACGCCAGCCAACTAGAACAACTCCTTCTCCGCCTTCAAATCCCAGGTCACCTGCTTGCCCTATTCAAACTCCTCGATCATCTCGACACGCGACTTCAATGCATAAAAAGCGCCTACGTCGCCTGCGACCCGACTAGCCTCGATCCTAGCATGCTTCACCTTCTCTTCAACACTTGTCTGGCTCTCGCTGAGCTCCCTCTAACAAACATCTAAGTCATCTTGGCAACTCTGCAGCTCCCTAGCTAAGCGGCGTTCAGCGCCCCTAAAGCGGCTCTCGGATCCTTCCACCTTGGTCTTCAAAGATGCCAGGTCGGACTCTGATCTAGCAGCCCTATCCTTGGCCTTAGCGACCATCTCTTTGACTCCAGAATACGCGCCCAAGAGAAACTGAAAAGTCTAGAAAAAGAAAGACAAGATCGAAACAATAAAAAACCAACCAGATTATGAGGGAGAAAACATATAAACTTGAGATCTGACAAGACGATTTACCTTCCACACAGAGCACCCCGCTTCGCCAATACAATCCAAGGGAGATACGCCATCGACTTTAGAGTCGGGTCCTGAGCATGAAAAAGATCGGCGATCGATCGACCGACCGAGTCGATCTTCTCGACTCCACGAGCGACCGTCGCCTTCTTCTTTGAAGTATCCACAACATTCACATCGCCAGAAGAAACACATGCTTTCCTTTTCGAGCCAACTTTGGCTGGAAGCGACGACTCTGTCGGCGTCGATTTACTCGACGAGGCCTTGGCCGCCGCCATCCTTTTCTCTATCAGACCTTTCCCGGACACTCCCTTCAAACGGGCACTTGACCGACCAGCTGGAGACGCTGACACGATAGACAAAACATAAGACACAAGCACACAATGAAAAATTACATGAGTAAAAAAAACTTACACTTGACTCGAGATGACGAAATAGTCAACATAACGTCCTGAGTAGTGGGGGAGACCGACAACAGGTTGACGTTTATGAATTTCCGCTCCGACGCGGGGATGCTGAGGATAATTTTTGACAGACCTTCTGACCGAGCGTCCACTACCAACTCTTCAGCTTCAGGGACTACAAAAAAGAAGAGTTAAGCAAAGGGTTAAAACACATAAAAATGGGCAAAAAGAAGTCGAAAACATACTCTCGACTCTCCACTCCGACAGCAGAAACAAACAGTCACCCCCCTTCTCCAGAGACGAATGCTCGACGAAGAAGAACTTCGACCCCCATCCACGGTCGTTTACATCTAGGTTAAACACCAAGGGCTTTCGACCCAGATGGATACGCAACTGGACACGAGAAGAACTCTTCGACCCCATAAGGTAATTGTACCACAGGGCGTTGAAGTTAAAACCGGCCCCAGACTGAAGATTCAACAGATCTAAAACCCTAAGGATCTGCCACGCTTGCGACATGACCTGACACGGCGCAAGCGCCAAAGTTGCTAAAAAATCCCTGACGAGAGAGGAAAACGGAAATGTATGACCTATCCGAAATGGGTAGGCATAGAAACAAACCCATCCCTCATAGCGAACGTCGGCTCTCTCGTCCGGATGCGGCAACCTCGCGACCACCTCAGGAGAAAAGCCTCTGACTTGGAGGATCTACTCCATCTCCGCCTCCGTCAGCGTCCCCGTCAGAGCATCAGCCTCCTTCAAAAGGAAAAGGGGGGAGCTCATTCTTGCTCGAGTTCGAGTGAGTAGCCGACGACTCGGAAGACTCGCTGAAACCATTTCCAGAACAGAAAGAGGAGGAAATCGAAAAACAATTTTTTGAGAAACCTAAAGAAGCCTACCAGATCAGAGAGCAAGGGAAGAAGATGAAACCAAACCGTCAGAACTTAATTCGGATTTATGGAGGGAATCGGCAGATCACAAAGACGTCCCATCGTGCAGCGGGATTATCGACACGTAGCCCTCGCATGTCGTGCCTAGATCGGAGGGTGGAGATCGTGTGGAAGGAAAGTTGTTTGGACTCCATCTCGCAGCTGCCTTGAGCCCAAAACAACTTGGGGCTATTGTTGGGCCCAACATACTCTAAAGGAATCGGTGCAAGCAAATTAGGCCAAGATCCAAGCAAAGTCGAAGGCCAGAAGAGACTAGAAGGAAGCGTCAGACACTCCTCAGACGTGTGGGATCCGACCAGCTCCGAAGATTTCGCCCAGGGCATTAATTGCCTGATCAGCGGCAAACGGTAACAAAATTAAACACAAAGATTACGATAACATTCAAGAGGGATCCCAGAGATCACGCATGGAATGAATGGAGGATATTACGAAGATAAGTAACGGACGAAAGAGGAAGATACCATAAATAGATCACGAAGAAACGATCGAAACACAAAATGTCTACAATCAGTATTCACTCACTTAGCTCTCAAAAAAGCTTACTAGCATATCCGCTCTCACTCAAGCCCCCTGGGATACTACCTGATCATAGCCGGTCGAACCATCGAAACCGCCTGTCGAACAGGACCATATCCTTTACTCTTCAAGGATAAGTTGTACATCGATTTGATTCTATCATCAATTGATCAATATACCATATTACTATTTTGCATCTACTCTTTACGTGGTTGATTGTCTATTTGGTTTGGATTTGTTTTGTATTATCCAATCGACTCGTTACCCTATCTAAGGCGATTTAGGTTGACTGATCTTTTCGCCCCAAAACACACACCGGCGTGCGTCAATGAGCTACCACAGCATCGAGCGCCTCCTTCCGATGATAGGGCAAGGGACAAGGTTTGTTTTAAGTGCCAAGGGCATGGCCACATACAACGGGACTTCCCCAACAACAAGCAAGTCCTCATCTCGAACACCTCCAGCTACGAGTCTTTTGACGAGGACACCTCCGCAGTCGGGCCGGTATTTGACACCTACGGCCATAAGGAGGAGGAGGAGATGGACGAATACATATGCAGCCCTATGGATGAGCAAGGCAACGTGCCTCTTAGCTTGGTTACACGCCGCGTTCTTACCGCCAAAGAAGGTACCTTACTTGACCAATGTGAAAATTTGTTTCATACTAAGTGTGCGGTCCAGGGTGCTTCTTTGAGTGTCATTATAGATGGTGGAAGTTGTTGTAATATCATCAATGAAAAGGTGATCAAGCACTTCAAGTTCAATACGACTCCGCACCCACAACCCTATAGTCTACAATGGATCTTCATGGGTGATGATTCCAATGTTGTGAAGCAACAATGCACAATAAATTTCAGCATTGGTCATTACAAGGATTCGGTGCTTTGTGACGTAGTGCCCATGGATGCAACTCATCTTCTCTTAGGGCGACCTTGGCAATTTGACAAGAAAGCTCTTCATGATGGATTCCTCAACAACTACGTCCTCATGAACAATGGAAGAAAGGTAACATTGCTTCGTATGAGCCCTCAGGAGATTATGCAAGATCAAGTTGAAAGGAACCGAGTCAAGGCACTTGAACAAGCCAAGGGACATACACTACCCTCAGCTGGCCGTGAGAATTCACAAAAATCAGCAACAAAACAGCCCCCTAAGCCAGCTCACAACGGCATTCAAGGATCTTGTGAAAATCGGCTTCTATTGGCTAGGTCTCGGGATGTCTCTCCAATCATTCAGGGACGTCTTCCTTGCTTTTTACTTGTTCCTTTCGCGTGTCTTTTAAATGTAAAAGATCTTGTTGATTTACCCCCTGCAGTGACTTCTCTTTTGTAGGAATTTGAGGATGTGATGCCCGAAGAGCTGCCCGAAGGATTGCCACCTATATGTGGAATTGAGCATCAAATCGACTTTGTGCCCGACGCCTCTCTTCCTAACCGAGCTGCATACAGCGCGAGCCCGGAAGAAACCAAGGAATTGTAGTGTCAAGTGCAAGAGTTGATTGATAAGGCCACGTCCGAGAGAGCTTAAGCCCCTGCGCCGTATCGGTCATTCTAGTGCCTAAGAAGGACGGTAGTTGGCGCATGTGCGTTGATTGTCGGGCAATCAACCAAATTACGGTGAAGTATCGATACCCTATTCCTAGACTTGATGATATGCTTGATGAATTGCATGGTGCTACTTTATTTTCTAAAATTGATCTTAAGAGTGGTTATCATCAAATTAGGATGCATGAGGGTGATGAGTGGAAAACTGCATTTAAGACTAAGTATGGCCTTTATGAGTGGTTGGTTATGCCTTTTGGTTTGACCAATGCTCCTAGCACTTTTATGAGATTGATGAATCATGTTTTAAGGGCTTACATAGGAAAATTTGTAGTTCTCTACTTCGATGATATCCTTGTTTATAGCAGGTCCTTAGATGAGCATGTTGAGCATCTTAGGAAGGTATTAGAGTGTCTTAGGTATGTGAAACTTTATGCTAACCTTGGTAAATGTTATTTTTGCTCGGACTCTACTATTTTTCTTGGTTTTGTTGTAAGCAAGGATGGGCTGAAGGTCGACCAAGAGAAGGTCCGCGCCATAAAAGAATGGCCATGTCCCACAACTACAACCATGGTTCGGTCATTCCTTGGCTTGGCCAGCTTCTACCGCAGGTTCGTGCGTGATTTCCCCACCATTGCAGCCCCGTTACATGAGCTTACAAAGAAGGCAACATCAATTGAGTGGACGGACGCACACGAGGCCGCATTCACCACCTTGAAGGACCGGTTGTGCAACACTCCGTTGCTGAAATTACCGGACTGCTCCAAGGCTTTTGAGGTAGAGTGTGACGCCTCTCATCATGGAATTGGAGGGGTCTTGCTGCAAGATAGGCGTCCCGTTGCTTACTTTAGCGAGAAGCTCACAGGGGTCCAACTCAACTACCCAACTTATGACAAGGAGCTTTATGCTCTTATTCAGGTGTTGAAGACTTGGCAGCACTATCTATGGCCTAAGGAGTTTGTCATTCACTCGGACCATGAGGCGTTGAAGTACTTGAAGAGCCAGTACAACCTCAACAGACGGCATGCACGATGGGTGGAGTTCATGGAGACCTTCTCCTATGTGGTCAAGTACAAGAAAGGTAAGGAGAATGTGGTTGTGGATGCCCTTTCTCGCATGTATGTGTTACTTACTCATCTTGATGCTTCTATCTTAGGTTTCTCCTTGATTAAAGATGTGTAAATGCATGATGATGATTTTGCTGCAATTTTTAAAACATGCATGGAAAAAGGAGAGTCTAATGAATTCTATGTTGATAATGGCTACCTATTTAAGGCCGGGAAACTATGTATCCCAAAAATGTTTATACGTAGGTTGCTAATTCAGGAAGCTCATGAAGGTAGATGACATTTTGGTATTCCTAAGAGTTTGGCTGCATTAAAGGAACATTTATATTGGCCTAAAATGTTGCATCATGTTACACGTTTTTGCAAGGCTTGTGTTACTTCTGTGCATGCTAAGTCTAGGTCGAGTCCCCAAGGATTGTATACCCCTTTGCTTATCCTGAATGTCCCATGGGAGGATATTAGTATGGATTTTATCACTAGTTTGCCCCTGTCTAAGAAGGGGAGGGACTCGATATTTGTGGTAGTTGATAGGTTTTCTAAGATGGCTCACTTCATTGCATGCAAGACTACTAATAATGCTTCTTTATTTTTTGAGCATGTTGTTAGATTGCATGGTATTCCTAGGAGTATAGTGTCGGATCGTGATGCTAAATTTGTGAGTTAATTTTGGAAATCTTTATGGGCCAAGCTGGGGACTAAGTTGTTGTTTTCTACTAGCTATCACCCCCCAGATGGACGGCGCGACGGAGGTTACTATGCACTCGGTTACTACAGAGGTTACTATGCACTCGGCTCCGCAAGTGGGAAGAGTTCTTGCCTTTTGTTGAATTTGCATATAACAGGTCCATGCACTCGGCTACGCAGAAGACTCCCTTCCAGGTGGTCTACGGCCTAAATCCGCTCACCCCCTTGGATCTCGTACCACGGCCAATGAAGGAAAAGGAAAGCATCAAGGGAGTGGAGCATGCGGACCAGGTCAAGGCCCTACATGAGAGGACGAGGCAGCAGCTGGAGCGGAGGTCCGAGCAGATAGCCGAACAATGCAACAAAAACCGACGTCCGGTTGCCTATTAGCCAGGCGACTTGTTTTGGCTGCACTTGCGCAAGGAACGCTTTCCTTTGAAGCGACGCCACAAGCTGGATGCAAGAGGTGATGGTCCTTTCCAGGTGCTACAACACCTTGGGGCCAATGCCTACCGCTTGGATTTACCCGATGACTATGGTGCGCATCCTACTTTCAACGTCGCCAATCTGTCTTCTTATACGCCTTGTGCTTTTGACGACGATGACGAAGCGGGGATGCTGCGCTGCCAAGAAGGGGAGATTGATATCTCCATGACCCCCTCGATTACGGCGAAGGACAAAGAGGAAACAATGGGAGTGTGCTCGAATGGCCCGATAACAAGAGCTTGAGCAAGGGTAATGGAACGCGCAAGTCAATCCTTAGTCTCTCGGGCTTACGCGAGTGACTCGGGTTCATCTAGTCCTAAATGGGTCCTTCTCTTGACCTATGAAGGGTTGGGTGAGGTCCTGCCTTAGCCACCTTATAGAAGGTTTTTCCGCGCCCGCGGATTTGTCGCTGATGAAGACCACTTTACAGAATGTTTTCCGCGCCCGCGGATTCAACACTGATGAGGCCCCTGTTTACAGAACGTTTTCCGCGGATTGTACGATTAGGAAGCGGTTTAGGGTAGCGGTTCACCTGTTGCAGCGGTTGTTGTGGCGGTTTTGTGTAATGTAGCGGTTAGTATTAGCGGTTTAGTAAAAAAGCAGCGTTTTTTGCAGCGGTTGTATAATATGAATCTAATGAAGCGGTTTTTTTCACCTAATGCAGCGGCTTATGAATTAAAGAAGAAAACCTATTGAAGCGGTTTGAGGGATCTATTGCAGCGGTTGTATGGCCCGCTTTTATCCGCGCCCTAATTGTTTCCCCGCTTCAGATCGAAGACAGAAATCAGGTCGCGCGGGCTCTCGACAAATAGTGGCGCCATCGATTCTCTTCCTCTGCCACCGTATGTAGCACCACCGCTACCGCCGTCGTTTCTCTTCCTCTGCCGCCGTATGTAGCACCGCCGCTACCGTCGTCGTTTCTCTTCCTCTGCCGCCGTAGGTAGCACCAACGCCGCCATCAGCTACTCTATTATGCTCTTTTCTCTTGTTGACAAATTGTTGTCTTGTCTCCCTCTCTCCCCTCGCAATGCAATTATCAGACAAGGTTAGGTTTTCTCCCACATCTTCCTCCTTTTGGTGATTAAGAAGTAACCAATTCATAGATTTTGTTGTTTTGATTGTTCTTTCTTAAATTTGTTGGCTTGAATGCGTGATTGCTCACTGATTTTAGTCAATAATTGAAATTGACAGATTAGGGAATGTGAATTTGGAATGTGAATGTTTTTTGTTGATCAGTGATTGAAAGTGAAGTGCGTTTCTCTAATTCCATTGTAGCCTCTCAAACATTGTCAAGTGAATAGGGTGCAAGGTCAAAATGGCGTTGATTATACCTTAAGTATATGTACCCCAAATGGGCGACCTATAAAAGAAGGGTTAATGAATGTGGATAGGTTATTCATTCAAATGTTACCATCTTTCTATTAAGTTCCTTGTCATATAGAAAAATCTATGGTCAGTGGCTAGTGCCAATATATTAACACTAGTTTCTCCATATGTTATTAGTCTGGAGCGATGTGGTTGGGCATTGGAAATTTGTGATCTCTGTATTAAGATTGTCCCCACTATATCATGAAAAAGAAGAAAGAAGGTTTTGATTCCTTGCATATTTCTTCAATCTTGAAGGATTTGTAGAGGTTTTGAACCTAGTTACCTCAATTATTGTCAACCATGTGTTATATACTTGATTTGTACGAGGTACCCCTGTAGAGGTTTTCAACCTGATGTAATGCGTCACACTGTATATTATTGCTAAAGAACGTTTAGTACACATAAGTTCGAACAAAAAGGCGTGTCCTTTGTTGGGTTCAGAATCGAGCCCTTCTCCAATTCCATATGGGGAGAATGGAGAGTGAAATGAAATCCACCAAAAACTTGAAAGAAGGTTCCTTTGTTTTAACCTTTCGAGCTCTCAAGTTTTGCTAGTAGAGTTCAAGTTTATGCTTATGTCTCTTCTTGAATCGGAATAATTTTAAGAAAAAAAGGGTTATGCTTTTGTAAAATTTAAATAAAGATGAACTAAATTGAATAATTTAAATAAGGAGATCCCCTCTTTCACTAAAAATAGGGTTATACTTTGTCATTCTTAGTATAGTCTTCGCAGGAGATGCCTATCTTTACTTTATTATCACTTTTGAATTTATAAATGGACATTTTGGGTTGATTTTTTTTTACACAGTTGAAGTTCCTATAACGAAAATTGTATATTGATTGCTATGTTTTCTCTTGCATGTGAAAAGGGTACCATGTTAAGCCTGCAAACAAGTTTAGCAAGATACATACATATGTTTAAAGCATTAGTACATGCAATGTCTATTATCACTTTTATATTGCGGCTGCACATGCTGCTGCTATTGCTTTGCTATGCAATATATATCATGTTCATTTCCTCTCTCGTCTTCTGGTTACAAGGGTATCTTTTGAACATTTGCCTGTATCTAAATGATTTGCAGGTTGAAGTTCTTAATATAGAGAAAACCACACTAACTCAACAGTCCCAGACCCTTGCAATGATGGCCCAAGAAAAGATAATGGCGCTATGTTATATTTATGGTTCTTTTATGGTTGCTAATGATGCAGCAGAGAGGACACAATCTCATATTACAGGCAAGCAACATATAGGTTATGGGATGGTTCGTGATTTTCTAGCTTGATGATGCTCTCAGCGCTACAAGGTTGCAGGATGGCCGGATTAAAATTTGGATACATATAGCTGATCTGACCTCCCTAGTTCAACCTTGAAGCTTAATAGACATGTAAATTATTTTGCATTGTGACATGATGTTTGATACTCTGCTATATGGAACCTTTTTGTCACGTATTTCATGATATGCAAGGAGGCTAGGAGGAGAGGAACTTTTGTTTTCTTGCCCACTGCAACATATCCTATGTTTCCTGAGAAGCTTGCCATGGAATGAATTGAGTTTACAACAAGGAAAGCTTTGCAAAACTGTTACAGTATCTGTTGTACTGAATCCTGATGGCAGATTGTCTATTTGAATTTTATTGTTATGCAGTTTTTGTCATATAGGCCTTTTCCTTCTAGCTAGACAGTTATTTACTAATTTTGTGATAGACTTCTCATAGATTGAAAGCACAGGAACAAAATATGATTCTCATGGGTGACTGTAGCTGCTATGTCATTTGGGGCAGGGTTTCATTATAATGTTGATTCTATGTGCAAATCTTAATACTGTACTTCTATTTTATGTCCAGTTCTAGTTTTATGATATTATGTCCTTGTCGAGGAGGGTCCTTTTTCTTCTGCAATACATCATTCTAATGGATGAATATTGAGAAAAAACTCACACTCTGTTGTAATTTCTATTATTACTTTGAGTTTTGCAGCAAGAATCATTATTTTATCACTTTACAGGCTGGGATTAACAAGCAGTGAAGAGATCCTAGAAGAGAAACTGGAAAAGCAGCAACTCAGGAAAGGTCTGCTATTGGAATTTAAACAGGATTCTGAAAGGGTATTGCTGGTTGTTGCTCAGAGACTGGATGGGAAGAAGAACTGGATGGTGTATGATTAGGTTTTGATAAGAATAAACCATAATCCTATTAGATAAGCTACTATGTGATGGAATCAAAATTATTTCTCCCTATCAAGAATATAATTTCTTTTCTCTTATCAGATCTTTTGTTTTTCTAATGGACAGAATGGTGTCTCAACTTTTGTTAAACCACAACAGATAACCTACATTGTTCCTGGTATAGAAAATTTTGACCATACCCAAATACCAGATTTCATCCAAAGATCCCAGGACAACTTGGTTAGTATCATTCCAAATAAATGATGTCATTGGATAGGGGCCCGTTTTCTACTTAATCGTTGAATTTACAAAACAATTTAGCATGTAAGTTTATGCAGGATCCTACGCTGCTTGAATTTGCCTGGAATGAGCTTCTTGATAAAAAACAAGTCAGTGGCTGCGGAGGAGTTAGTTGAGGTAGTATATTGATGAAGTTTCATATTCTACTTCTTTGGTTTTGGTAACATTTATACTTTGTCACACAGATGATTTTTGGAAGTATGGAGCCTCTTGAAAGCTATTGTGCCCACCATTTACAGTATATATTGGTTATTAAACTTTGGACCTTTGCAGAATTTGCATGTGATTAATAGAGGAGATTAGAAGCACATATGAATATCTATTAAGTGAAACTACACATTTAGTATCACATGCAAAGTATGTTAATTAGTATATCAACTGAGCACTTAGACACCAAACCTATATACTTATGTAATTGTCAAATAGGTATATCAACTGAGCAATTAGATATCTTTTAAGTGAAACTACACATTTAGTATCATATGCAAAGTATGGATAAATGCAACTGTATTTGAACACACTAGGCGATCAGGACTGTTACAGGGCACTTGTAAAATGCAGTGTATGTAAGATACAATAACCATAATCAAATATAAAACATGACAGTTGCAATTGAAAGGTGTAATGAGGAAACTCTTTTGGGGCCTTGCATAAAGTGTCTATAGTAAACATGACAGATGAAGTGGTAGTTTTTGGAATTTAAAATGTTTATTGAACTTGGGAGGCTTTTAATTCCTAAGATTTTAGATGCGTGATATTCTATAACGAATTCAAATGCAATGATGAGTTTAATTCATGCTTACTACATGGACATGCAGAAACGAGACATGGAAGACTAGATTTCCTGAGTCTATCACAAGTTTAGATATGAAAAGCTACTTTCATTCGTTGCCTCTAGGATGTAGAGATATAGTCTTTGGACATGTGAATAAAATCTTATACAATTCGAAAGTTAGTGACATGCAATTGGAAGTTGAAAATGTCTTTATTAGGGTATACAATATAGATTCCTTCTGAAAATCCTAATCCTAGAATTAATATGACAACATAGGAAGAGAAGAAAACTGCCATCACTTTTTTGCCTTTACAAATTCCTTGTAATCTAGTCTGATACTACGGCTACTACTACCTGTATTAGATTTTTCGTCTGACTAGATTTGGTATGAGACCCTCCTCAGTAGTAATGTACAATGGTCCGAATACTGAATGCTCACTGGTTTGTAACCAAAACTTATAGATATATTTTCACCATTTTCTATTTTTATTGGATTCTGCAGGCCCATGCCGCATCAGTTGTGCTAAATTTTAGTGAAAGTTGTACTCCTGAGATCTTAACACCTTACTTGGATGGCATAGTTAGCAAATTACTTGTGCTTCTATAGGTACATCTTTTTTTCACATTCATAATTATATCGTATTACAACACGTAACGTTCTTGCATCCACCTCATAAAGATCTTCCATTACTTTGTTATCTTTTTAATATCTATCAATGGTATTTTTATGTAATATTTGAAGAAAATCACCTTTCTAGTTTGCGATTTTTAAGTTCTGAATAATTTGATGCCACCAGAGTATGTAACCCAAGTTTGGCAAATCGATTTTAAAAATCTGGTGGAAGATTGTCTAGGATCGGAGATTAAATTGTTCATAGTGCCTTTTGTTCTGGGAAGACAAATTACTCATTTTCTAAAGACTCGATCTCCTAAATGAGCATGTTAACAACATACATACATATGCTTATTCTGGTGGATTATGTGGCTTATCATTTTGATTTGCAAATGGATTGCAGAATGGAAAGAAAATGGTACAAGAAGATAAGTTAGATTAATCATTTAATCTAACTTACCTTCCACCAGATTTGCAAATGGATTGCATAATGCATCTAGTTCTAATGCTAATTCAATTAGGTAAGTTAGATTAATCATTTAATGTCAAACCATAAGCATATTTGAGTTCCTTATATTTTTGTGTTGATTTTTAGGAATCTTGTCGATGAATTTGAGGGGACAGAAGCTATGTAAATTGCTCAGTGGATGTGTAAAGAGGGACGATGTTACATGAAGGTATGTAATCAAGTATTTCTTGAGGTTATTTGTAGCTACATTTAGAACATGTTTGCTTGAGGGATTGTTGGTGTTACTGTTGAGTGAAATTTAGTTTCACATGGAGCTGGATGTCAAGATGCATTAGTGTCTAAGAATTATGGTAATGATTTAAAGGGAGAAAACAGTAGTCTGAAGTGGTTTTAGCAAAAAAATAATATTTTGGTTTTCTTTTGGATTGCACTTATCAATTGTTGGTGTTATTGAGTGAAATATATATGTTTGTAGATTCATTCATATAGCTAGTATATTGTTGTTGAGTAGAATTAATTTAGCTTAATTAGGAGGGATTAATCTTATACATTGGTTATTTTACTTATTTTTTTGCAGGTTGGACAAGCAAGAAAACATGGATATTAGCGGTATATGATTAACATGTCTACTCTTTAGGGTAATGATATTTTGATTTTGGTCCATAATTTTGGTATATTAGCACCTCTAGCTAACACTTGGTGTGTTAATTAACACAAGCCAACTCTATATATTTATTGACTTGGTCTTTTGTATAGTAGCTAGGTAGTAGGTAGACTTGGGCAAGATATGCACTTATAAATTGTAACCAACAAGTTTCTTATATAATGAATGGAATTTTAGTATAATATTGCATTTTTTAAGCAGGGAAAATATTTATATATATCAGCAAAAATTTTATGGATATATATAATTAATGCACAAATACAACCGCTGCAATAGGATTTAAACCCGCGACAAAAAAAAATCTGACAAGTGCTTCGTTAGATCAACAACTGCTGTAATACGTAATCACAAGCCGCTGCAATAGGTAATTATAACGGTTCCAATAGGTAACCAAACCGCTACATTAGGTAGTTATTACCGCAACATTAGATAATCACAACCGCTGCAATAGAAAATCACAACGGTTAATAGGTAACCAAACCGCTGCATTAGGTAATAACAACCGCTGCAATTGAACAATTAACCGCTGCAATAAGTCATAAGAACCGCTACAATAGGTCAATCAACCGCTGCAATAGATCACAACAACCGCTGCAATAGGTGTTGCAACAACCGCTGCATTAGGTAAATACTAGCGGTTGTCTTAACAAATGGAGCGGTTGTTGTATTACTATCAAAACCGCTGCATTAGCTTTCAACAACCGCTTCATTAGGTCTAATGCAACGCGAGCAGATGAAGCAGTTAGAAACCGCTACATTAGATGTAAGGCAACGTTTTTGATACTTATTATAGCAGTTATTGACCGCTTCCTTAGGTCAATATTGTAGTAGTGACTCCTCTTGACCTACAATATGAAGAAAGATCTAAGTTTAGATCCACAGATTATAATGGGCAATCCATCTATGAATGGAATATAGATGGTAAGTCTGAACATGAAATACTTAACACCTTACAAGAAATGGGTATGGCTAATATAGCCTATACAGTTGGTAGAAAAGACCCCAAAACTTGCTTTATCCTTTTAGTTACTGGATTTACTGGTCAACTTAAAAGCTGGTGGGATAATGCCCTTTCCTCCTTTCAAAAAGAAGAGATCCTTGAATTTATTAATGATGAAGGAGAACCAAAACCAGTCCATCAACTAATATATACCATTAGTATGCACTTTATAGGCAACCCTAGAGAAGAAAATCCAAGCCAATAGAGAAATCCTTTCTAATCTTAGATGTAGAACCCTCAGTGACTATAGGTGGTATAAAGATGTCTTATTATCTTATGTCTATAAAAGAAATGACTGCAATAAGGGTTATTGGAAAGAGCGTTTTGTCACTGGCCTTCCAACCTTGTTCGCTGATAGGATAATTCAAAAAATAAAAGATGAAATTCAAACATAAGAAATTCCATGGAAAGACATGACCTATGGTCAACTAACAGCATTCATCAAAAAAGAGGGTCTAGCCCTTTGCTCCAAATTAAAAATTCAGGCCAAGTATGGTAGAGAAAAAAGATCTAGAAGAAAAGAACTAGGTAACTTCTGTGAGGCTTTTGGCCTTGCCAAAATAGAACCCCCTTCTAATAGAAATAAAAAGATTTATAAAAATAAACACAAAATTTTTTATTCAAAAAACAAATATGAAAAATCTAATTACCCATCTAAAAGAAGATTTCTACCAAGAAAGACAAATAAAAAGATCATCTGTTATAAATGTGGTAAACCAGGCCATAAGACAAATAACTGTAGTCTCAAGCAAAAGATCAATGAAATCTGTCAAGATGATAGTACCCTAAAAAATAGACTTATTAAAATCCTTTTGGAAGACTCTGAGGAAGATATTTATGTCCCTGATTCTTCAGATTCAGAAAATTCAGGAACAACCCAATTCTGTAACGTTATCACCAAAAGTGATGAAAAAGAGGCCCTTTTTGAACTTATTGATACACTTGAAGATCCTCAAACAAAACGAGAATACTTCATGAAATTAAAAGAACTAATATTTAAAGAACAACTGCCTCTACTTGAAGAACCTTTTAGTATTTCTAAAATTATTAATAAGAAATCTCGTACTAAAATATTCTCCTTTATCATAGTTAAAGATCTACAAGCTGAAGTTAATAGACTCAAAAAAGACATTGAAACCCTCAACAAACAATTATTAATAAATGAGACCAAAGACCTTGAACTTGAAACCAGAATAACTCATCTAGAACTTTTAAAACCTTCTAATAATAGTCCTAGCTCTAGTTCCCAATCATAACAAAAGGAAGATGAATCTCCCCTTATTGAAGAGACTTTTATTTCAGCAATAAATAAGATTAACTTTCAAAAATGGTATGTTAATATTACTATAAAAATAAAAGACTTCATTCTTTCTACTGTTGCTCTTCTTGACAGTGGAGCTGATCTAAACTGTATTTGTGAAGGTCTTATCCCTTCAAAGTTTTACCATAAGAGTAACGAGAAGATCCATAATGCTAATGGTGGTAGAATGAACCTTAGCTACAAGATCCTCAAAGCCTCTATTTGTAGATAAATATTGTTTCAAAAACTCCTTCATACTAGTAAAAGGCCTAACCCATCAAATAATCCTAGGAACACCCTTCCTAACACAAATATATCTTTTTACAGTAGATAGATATGGCATACATACTGAAGTAATAGGAAGAAGACTAAGTTTTGAATTCATTTCCCCGATAAAACAAAAAGACATATCTACTTTACAATCCTCTTCTATAAGCAGAACCATATATCTTATAACCAAGAAAAGATCATTCCTTCATTCCCTCATTTCGGAAATAGCACACCTTAAAATAGAAGAAAAACTTGGAAACCCTAGTTTACAAAAACAAGTCCAAGATCTTGAGGAATTATTTAAAAAACGTGTCTGCTCTGAATCTCCCACTGCTTTCTGGGAAAGGAAAAAACATCAAGTTTCCCTCCCCTATGAAAAAGATTTCAAAGAAATAGATATTCCCACTAAAGCTAGACTCATACAAATGAACCAAGAACTCCTACAATTTTGCAAACAAGAAATTGACTCACTCCTACTCAAACAACTCATCAGACCCTCCAAGTCGCCCTGGAGCTGTGCAGCCTTTTATGTTTATAAACAAAGAGGAATCTCTAGATTAGTAATTAACTACAAATCCTTAAACAAAACTTTACAATGGATTAGATACCCTATCCCTAGCAAAAGAGATTTACTTAATAGACTATCTGATTCTAGTATCTATTCGAAGGTTGAAATGAAAAGTGGATTCTGGCAAATCCAAATAAAAAATCAAGATACATTTAAAACATTTTTTACCATCATAAACTATGATGAGAATAAAGAAAGATGTAAAGCTATTTTTAATTTTTTTAAAGAACAATAAGGGAAAAGATAAGGAGGGACCTTTACCTTCCTCTCAAGTCACAGATAGCGGGTTACCATTACAGAGTACTATTGTAGAAACTCATCCAGAATCCTCTCAAGGATTACAGGGCTTCCCTACAGATCATACACAGAAAAAAGGGGAAACGTCCAAACGTCATTTTGGAAATATTGACCTTGTAGTTTCCCCTCAATGGGACAACATGAAGTTCAAACCACTAAAGGGGCTTATGCTCACTACAGAACAGCAGTGCTTGTTGGATAATCTTTGGCGGCTTCAGACGATGCCCCAAGCCACAAGAAAAAAGGTACAGTGCTTAAATGCACTCAGCATCTACTTCCATGAAAATGGAAAAAAGATGAAACAGAAAAAGATCCCATAAAAAGAGTTCTCGTATTACGTGATTTACAGGGGACTAAAAACAGGATTGCTTCATAATTATGAAACGGTAAAAAAGAACATTATTTTTTACCAACCATAATGGAGATGATTTGCAACCTTCTCTGAAGCAGTAGCAGCAGCCAGAAAGAGGTTTAGGCCCAATTTTTATATTGAGCCTGAAGAGGTCAAAAGGTTTGAAGACATTACAACCGCACCAGTACACCAAAAGTTACAGATCCTAGAAGAAGAGAATGCAAGACTCGGTGAAAAGGTTGATCTAGCCACAGGGCGACGTTGGAAGCAGCAAAAAACTCGCCTCCTTGACACACCAGCACAAGAAGCATTAACACCACTTCTTGATGCCTGTCCCCAAAGAAAAGAAGTTCTCCTACAAAAAGCAGAAGAGAGCCATATGGCAGACCTATTACAGCCCCAAAAAGAGATTATCCAAATGCACTTTAAAGAACCAGGGTGGAATTTCCAGGGAGTTACTGTTCGGCAATTTCCGACAATCAAGCCAATAGGTAGCGGCCAAACAATTATGGAACCAGGACTACTCAAAATCCTGCTCTTCCTAAACAGGTGCACCATGCCGCAAGATCTCATTTTAAAGTTCTTCCATTTAGGGATGATCCACAGCATCAGTTTCCAACTCGATAAAGAAGGAAAAATAGAAGAAGCCCTACAAGCATTTGGAGAAAAGTTCCTTCTCATAGGAGGCAACATGGCAGCTTTTGGACCAACAGTTGCTTATGTCCAAGCAACTCTCCCAAGGGTGACTAAATTCACGGTTGTCCCTTCAAAAAAGGTAATCTACCTTTCTCATGGCATTCTTAAGGAAGAAGAATGGAGAAATTGGATAGCAATACAACCCTCCAACTTCACAATACATGAAGAACATGGGCTCTATAGACGTCACCAAGACCTAGACACCTTCTACAAGCATGCATACCTCGACGGAGGATGGAGGAACAAAAGACTAGCAGTAGAAGGTCACTATACACAAATCTGGGTCTTAGAAAGATGGAGAATTTGCTATCTTTCAGCAGAGATGGCCAGTTCATTCAGACAGAAAAGTTCATCTCATTAGATGAAGAACTCAAATATGAAGATGAATATATGATAGACATGGACGCCAGTGATGACATAATCATTCCAGATACTCATAGAGACATTTAGAATGGTTTTTACCACCCTTGAAACCCAAGACCATATGCTATGTGAGTAAAAACAGTCCAAGAAAAAAGAAAAGAGGAAAGAAAAAAAGAAAAAGCAAGAAAAAAGAAAAGAAAAGATCTTATGTTTTCATTTCAGGGGGTATAATCTAGCTTGTTTAGATTACCTCATAGATACACCTTGTTACTTTGATAAAAAGATCCACTACAAGAAGAGACCAAGAAAAAGTGCCCACAAACAAAAGGCCTATCAAGACACAGAAGACAAAAGGCCCATTACAAAGAGCCCAAGTTGAACAAGAAGCCCAACAAATGAATCAGTACAAAAAGAGACCAAGATGACAAGAAAAGATTTATAAAAGGCTCTACCTGCAACAAACGGACAACAAAGATCCACTAACAGTAGAAGACAAAAGAAGTCACTTCATCAGGCAAAAGTCTCACTCACAATAGGAACTCTACTAGAAGACAAAAGTCCCACTCACAACAGGAACTCCATCAACGACCCCACTCACAACAGGAAAGTTCACTCGTGAAGAAATAATCCTAATATTTTGTACGAACAAAGAAATCCAGACTCTTCCCCTTCCCTATAAAAGGCAAAGCCCTCAGTTGTTTAGATGCATCAGATTTTAGACTCTCATGTGTTGAGAAACTCTCTCATAATAGTCCCTTAAGCTAAGAAGCCTTCCTTTGAAATTCTTTGAAGCTTTACAAGATCCTTTCGAAGTTTTTACAACAGTCATTCTTATAACAGTCTTTAAGTTCTCTTTATGTTCTTATAAAAGTCCCTGTTCCAGTTCCTTATTCTCTCCCTGCTTTCGTTTTTTATTTTACTATTCAAAAAAGTCACTATTACGTTTACTGTTCACGCTGTAAATGTTTATATTACTATTCATTAATTATATTTTGTAAATATTACTATTCATTAATTTTATTTTATAAAAGCTTTACCTGCTTTTTACAACCTGGGTTCCATTTGCCATCGTAATCAAGACGTTTCAGCAAAGTTGGATTTTCTATATTAAAAGTGATAAAGGTATGTACGTGCAAGTTCTCAAAGAACCGAGATTTATGTGCACGAAGACAAATGGAGATATATGAAGATCATGCATCACTTCACACTCAATCAATCACATATTGTCGATATTTCTCACTACTCACGAGCTTCGAATCAAAAGGAGAATAAGTTGAACATATTTGGTAAAGCAATGAAGATATATGCTAAATTGAGGGGGGAGAACTACAACTACACTATTTTTCCCTCAGTCTTGTTTTTTATCCCTTTGGATTTTTCATACAAGGTTTTTAACGAGGAAGTTAGTGATGTACATCCAAATGGGAGTGTTATAATATTATATATGTGGATGTACATAAGATAAAGCCCATGTAAACCATAGAGTTGGCTTATGGTCCAAGCATTGTAAACCCTACATATATCATCGTTGGAGTCTAATAATACACAAGTTTACTCTTTCTTTACTCTATTCTTTTTTTTTAATGTCACTCTTTTCTCTTAGTTTATAAAAAAAAATAGAATTTGAAATAAATCCATCTTAAAGTTTAAGATCAATTCCAAACATGTGTATATGTATATATCCTTCCAATTATATATGTTCAAAATATGCATTTGCAAGAAAATCAAACGGAAATGTTATATGACTTTTCTATCAAGCAAGATTTCAATTTAATGCAAATCGATCGATGTAGGTGTTATAAATTTACCGTCAATCTTAATTATATTCTAATAGTTAGACATATTTGAAATTTGAAGGTTGAATCTTGTAATCAAATACTACACATAACTATAACTTGCTCCCAGAAAATGACTCTGACCCTAAAAACGCTCTCTTTCTCTACCATCAACTTGCTCACAGAAACCCTAGCCTTTGAACGGCCGCCGCTTGTGAATCTTGCTCTTTCAACCTTCTTCATCAACCTCTACAGCGATATCCTTGACCAAGATGACAATCTCATTCTTTACCCCTCCTCGCTCTCAGGTCCTTCTGTTTTCTCTGAACGGAGGGCGTTTCTTAGAGCTTTTTCCGGGGTGAATCATGGGTCTTTTGGAGTGAAATATGCTGACTACTGCTACCTGATCCCAAATTTGGATCTTTACTACCCTTCCCCCGTTTCCACCTTAAGGGAGACTTCCAGGGTTGCCTCCTCTGGCCTGTGTGGGATCCGGGTCCCTGGATGTGGCAGATCTGTGACCAGACGAAGCTTGGTGAGAAAAGAGGTCTTCCGTGTACTTTTGTACACGATCTGGATCTTAGGAACCTGAACATCCAGCGCCACCTAAAGAGGGAGATCTGGTGGTGCGCCGGATTCCCTAAGCTATCCTCTGTTGTGAGAGGCGGGATCTGGGCTAGTCAACCGCTTACTTCTCCTCCCTCCGGGACAGCGGCAACGCTCTCCACCGCTTCGTCGACGAGGACCTCCTTTGACAGGTGCTTTCTTTCCTCGCTATCTCTGCTTCTTTCTCTTTTTGACCTCTCGTCTGTGATTATCCCTGTATATGCGATCTATCATAGGCTGAACATGACTCATCAACCCTTGCGCCCCCTTCAGCTGCACGCTCTTTTTTTGAAATATTGCATTTCCTGCTTTATGTTCTTGCATTGTGACTATGTGGTTGATTTGCCTCTATCCATCTTAGTGGAAAAAAGGGGATATAACTATGATTAAGGTGCTGCGCACCTCTCATGGTGTTTCTACCTACTCGCCTGATGCGAATACTATAATTCCAGAACCCATGGTGTTTGAACAAACTGAGGTGAACCCTCTTGTTTTGAACAAATCTTCCACATCTACCAATTCTAAGAATGTTGATCTTATAGTTTTGACCAAACTCTTTGTTGTCTGGATCTATAAATTTGAATGGTTTGAGTTTAAGTACTTCTTGAGTGATTTCTACTACTCTTACTCTAAAATAGACCATTACTCTGACTATTTTTTCATGTTTGAGATTAATCTTTTAATCTTGTATGAAATTGACAGACTCGATAAATATATTCAGTTATCTTGGCTGATTTTTAGTGAGTACATTTTGGAGGCTCTGTTGACCTTTGAATATTTTGTGGTAAGGTTGGTTAATGATAATCTTAACCTGAACCTGGACATTGACAACTCTTCCTATGTTTTTATGAATTTGATTACCTTCCCCTTGTTTTTGTTGCCTTGCTTTTTTCTTCTGCATTTCTTGGTTGTCTGCTGCCTTGGTTTTTGTGTTTTCAGCCTGTTGGTGAGTCCTTTTTCTTTCCTCTCTGGTGCTAGGTTTGTCTCCTTTGCTTTCTCTTGTTGTTCTTGTCTCTCTTCCTTTCTTGCTTTTGCTAGTCTCTATTTCTTTTTTTGTCTCATGAACTTACCTTACCTGATACACTCTATCCAGGAAATCCTTATCCTTGAACAAGCTTGGGACTTCAAGTCACAAGGAACAAAAAGAAAACAGAACCATGGGCAAAACCCTTTGATTGATTCAAACATTACTCTGAACAAACATTCTATGAACAAACACACTGAAAACCTCAGTTTTTTGAGATTTGTTTCTCTTGAACAAAAGTGTATCTGGATCTATGATCATAGGTCCCCTGCCTTACAGGTTGTGACTCATTTGAATCCCTTAACTGGAATTTCTACCTTTCTCAAAAGGGTTGAGGAATTAGATTCTATTTGGAATGGTGACTTTGCTATAACACAAGTCCAAATCTTTTATATGGATATGTTGAGTTATGATTGGTTTCTCTTTGAATGTCCTATTGATCATCATCACATCCCCTGTATGCTTAAAGCATGAAATGGTTATCCATATTGAAAAACCTTACTCCCAGAACAATTGGAATTTTTTCGTGGACATACTGCACAATTATCTTAAGTATAAAAGGATTAAGCCTTTATCCTTAGAGAATGACCAACTCAAAATTAATTTGAACACAAAGCATGAGAATTCATATTTGTCTACATTTGAACAATATCATGTATATAATTCTATCTAATATGTGGACAAGGAGGAACAATTACTGGAAAAAACAAATTGTAGAAGGATTACGTAGTCTCTGGAACTTTGCTTCAGGGATTATGTTCAAGTCCTGGGACTATATGACAAGATACAAAACAAAACTCCATGGAAATACTGATTTGTACTTTTACCATTTCTTTTGGTATTCTTTGAAAAGCTTTCCTGACAAGTATTTTACGCTTGTTGGTATTCTTTGAAAAGCTTTCCTGACAAGTATTTTACGCTTGTGAACCTATACTCTAATAACAGTAGACTCACACAAATTAACCAAAACATTGAGCAACAAACCGTTTATGAAGTTCACGGTGTTTATATATGTTCTCTGCATCTACATCACAACCCTACTAGAAAGTCTCTTAAATGTCTGAGGATATGGGGCATAAACACAATTAGTTTTTTATGAAGATTACAACTTGGAATTGCCGCGGAATCGGGAAGAAATTTTTTTGGATGGATGTTGAATCCTTCTGCAAAATTGAACGAATACAATTACTTGCACTTTTTGAAACAAGAACAAACAGAGAGCCTAGTGAAAAAGTGTGGAAAAAAGCGGGATTTGATCAGTTCTATTGTGTCCCGGCTACGGGTTTCTCAGGTGGCATTTGTGTAATGTGGAAAACCTATCAACTTACAAATGAAATCCTAGAAATTGACCAAATTGAAACAAGATTTATTAGTATCAAGTATACAAACCTGCTCACGAACATAAAACTTATGTTAATCCTAACTTATGCTCCACCAAATGAATCTGCAAAGAATGTGTTCTGGGACAGACTCATTTCCTTTATTAAAAATTGTTCTCTTCCATGCATTATTATGGGAGATTTGAACGAAATACAAGACACATCTGAAAAATTAGGTGGTTTAATACCACCTTTGACAAAATTTGCAAGATTACGACATTTTAAGAATGAATGTGAACTACTGGAGATCCCTATTCAAGGAAACATCTATACCTGGCGAAAGAACATTACAGAAATAGACAACATTTATGAAAAACTGGATAGGGTATTCATTCATCACCAGATCCTTCAATGGTACCCTGATATCTGTACTAAACAGTTTGCTTTTACCAGCTCAGACCACTGTCCAATCTCTATCGAGCTTGACTCGGCAATACCTTTTAAAAATTAGTCGTTTAAATTTGAAAAAATCTGGATGACCAGAAAAGATTTTAGAAATGTTGTCAAACAGGCTTGGAGAACCAACTATCATGGATCGAGATTGTATAATCTTGTATCCAAAACAAAATTACTTAAGAAACATGCCAAGATCTGGAACAAAAGTACTTTTGGCAACGTATTTACTCAATTACAAACTATAGAGAAACAACTCCATGAAATCCAAACTGAGATCTGTACTTACCCCACAAATGATCTCATTAAAAAACAAATTAGAATCATAGAAAAAAAGAAGAAAAACTTATGTGTTTCCAGAAAATTTATTGGAACCAAAGAGCTAAAGTTAAACACATCAAATTAAATGATACGAATACTAGCTATTTTCACAAAGTAGCAAGTGGAAGAAGAAATAGAAAAGTCATAAAAGAAATTAAAACACGAGAAGGAAGTAGTATTACTGGAGAAGAAAATATTAGAAATGAAATCAGAAATGATTTCATTAAAAGATTTAGAAGCGAGGATATGAACCAGAGACTATTTAAGGAAAATCTTAATTTAAGTCACTCTGAAATCTCTATAGAGGACAATTTAGAATTAATAAGAAATGTATCCAATGAAGAAATTAAGAAGGTTGTTTTTAACATTGGCTCGGACAAAGCACCGGGGCTTGATGGTATGACAACAGAATTCTACCAAAAATATTGGGACATTGTAGGTCCTTTTGTTATCCAAGCAGTTAAAATCTTTTTTCTTTCCGGGAAATTGCTTAAACAAATAAATCACACATTCATCTCCTTGATTCCAAAATGTGACAATCTGAACTCTACTAACCACTATAGACCCATAAATCTATGCTCTACAATTTATAAAATTATCTCGAAGATCATAAAAACAAGACTTAAAGGAACAATGGAAAAATTAATTCACCCCCTACTGAAATACCCCAAAGGTTATAAAAATGGCAAAAGGGTAAATAAAATTTTTGGATCTCTTAAAATCAGATTTGGGGAAGAAAAATCAGAAAAAGGGGGAAAGTGGATCTGGAATTTGGGGCATAAAACCCCTTCGGTCTTCTTGTTCAAAGGTGGTCGTTGCCTTCTTCTTCCCGTGAACTGTTCGTTCTCCGCCGATGGGCACCACCTCCGAATCCTGCCGGTCACCACCTTCCTCCTTGGTTCGGGTCGCGACGAGCTGGTGCGAGCCGCGGAGAATGGTTGAGCGAGACC
Organism: Rheum nobile; assembly: GCA_027886185.1. Classification (NCBI taxonomy): domain Eukaryota; kingdom Viridiplantae; phylum Streptophyta; class Magnoliopsida; order Caryophyllales; family Polygonaceae; genus Rheum; species Rheum nobile. The sequence continues at coordinate 1,937,352 of WOAB01000065.1, forward strand.
GTTGTCGCTGCTGTGTGTTCCGGCGAAGCGGAGCCGCGAGTCGCTGCTGCTGTTCGTGGCTATGCTGGTTCACCGGTGCGTGAAGCCACGGTGGAGCTGCTGAGTCGAGCCACCGAAGAGGCTAGCCGAACCTCTGTTGAACCGCGACGAGCTGCTGCACAGATCCGGATCCGCTGCTGTCCACTGCTGTGCTGTTGCCCTGTCTGCGACGTCTCAGGAGAATGGTAATAACTGTTTGCTCACTCATTATTTTGGTCTGAAATTTTGAGGAAGTAAACTAGACTCGTAGATCTAACTCCTCGAGTTGGAATCATCGCATTTGGAGTCCTGAGCAGGGAGAACGAATTTTTACAAGTCGGAGCCGCTGTTGGTGTTCTGCTGCGTGTTGTTGCAGTTGTGCTGCTGTCCGCTGTGTTGCGCTGGTGTGGCTGCTGAGTTCCGGCGTCGAGAAGCCTCCCCGGTGACTACCGTTGGTTGTCGACAAGGTAAGCTTATGGGTTAATTTCGAATTGATGTTGAATTGTTCTTCGTGGACAGTGGAAGAGGAAAGTGTGTGACCGTATTGTTGAATTTGAGCTTTGGTTGAATTGTGTGGGGTTTGCTTGATTGGAATTTTTTTAGGAATGATTTTAGGGTTTGAAATTGGGGGTTTGTTAATAGTGGCTTGGTATGAGTATTTAACGCCAGGGTTTTGCTCGGATTGATTTCGCAGGTTCGTTCGAGTTGGTTGGAGATCTGGGGTCGTTGTGGTCGCGTTTGAGGCAAGATAAATCTTGCTAACCCTTCGTATAATTTATAAATTACTTTTGTCCCTATATTGATTCAGTAATTGATTTAACCTTGTCTAAGTAAATTAAGTTGGATTATTAGTTGCGAAATTACTTGGTTGAAATGTGTGTTTGTTGACACTTGTGTGTGGGTGTTGGATTGTGTGCGTGCTAGTAGTTGTGTGTTGAGATTGCGTGTGTATGTGAATGTGTGGGTGTGTTAGTAATTGTCTCGTGTTGTGTTGATTGAATGTGATGTGGTAGTTGGTCGTAACTAAATGTGGTTTGATTGTTATAGATTGATTGTTGTGGATTGATTGGATCACTTGACTATAAAGTTGCTTGGTTGAAATGTGCGATTATGTGATATTGATTGTCGTTTGTGATTTTTGGATTGGTGTCGGTATGGTGATGGTTGGTTATGGAGCCGGGGTGAGGGTGTGACCTCATCCGACCGCATGAGGGTGTGACCTCTGTTGGTTAAGGCTAGGTTGGATGGTTGAAAGTCCCATCCGGTGGTGGGTGGTTGGTGGATTGGTGATGGTTGGTTATGGAGCCGGGGTGAGGGTGTGACCTCATCCGACCGCGTGAGGGTGTGACCTCCGTTGGTTAAGGCTAGGTTGGATGGTTGAAAGTCCCATCCGGTGGTGGGTTGGATTGGAGGTTGGATCGGAGGTTAGATGGCGTGTGTTACATGGTGTGTGTTATATGGTGTTTGATGAATGTTGTGTGTGATTGGATGTTGTTGTGTGTGTGTTGACAGTTGTGTATGTTGGAAAGTGCGTGTGATTGGTTGTTGTGTGTGTTGACAGCTGTGTGGGTTGGCAATCTTGTGTAATTGGTTGTTGTGTGTGTTGACAGTTGTGTGGGTTGGCAATTTTGTGTAATTGGTTGTTGTGTGTGTGTGTGTTGACAGTTATGTGTGTTGGCAGTTATGTGTTTTGGCAGTTGTGTGTGTTGATTTTGTTGATGGATATTAATTGTGTACTTGATTAAGTGGTTTTACGAAGGATGTTAATTGTTGGATGGTTATTGTAGCTAGTTGTGATGTGAACCTCTGTTGGTATGATTGTTGGTGGTAGCTAGTTGCAGGAAGATGGTTATGTTGAGTGATTATGAAGGTTGGTTATGTGGATGTTTGTGAAGGTCGGTTTCCATCTTGAGGGTGTGGGCCAACATAGGTTGGGTTGAGGTGTATGGGTTGTGGCCCATGTTAACGAACAGGCGGCACCAAAAGGGTGGCTGGCCTGGGCCGTTATGTTTATATAAGGTGATGATTGTCTTGCTTGTGCTTATGTGTTCGTTGATGCGAAGGTTGGTTGGAATGTGTTAGTATAGTAGTGAGTTCGGTATGTTTGGTTAGCCTTGGTTACGTGTTGATAGTAAAATATGTATATATGTTTTGTAGAGTTGATAATTGAGGTGTTAGTAATAGAGAAGAAAGATGAATTGGATGTGTTAGTAAAGTCAGATTAGATCGTCTCACCGGTTTTCTCGTTGTGTGGTTGAGGTTAGATTGAATGTGGCTGGCATAGTGAAGAGTGGATAGGAATGGTTATGAATGGTTATGTGATAGCGTGTGTTTATGTTTTGATGTGTGGTCGATATTGGTTGGTTGATATGATAATGATATAATTATGATATAGTATATATATATATATGGTGTGGCATGTTGTTGTTTGGTATTATTTGATTGTTGTGATAATTCTCTGGTTTTAACTGTTTTGGCTTGAGGAGTCTTGCCAGTCTTTCAAAAGACTGACCAACTTCGGTTTACGTGCCGTGGTTGGCTGGGGTTTCGGGTCCCCCAGTCAACTGGTCTTTGCAGGTTAGTAGCAACAAGCGGGTTCTGGATCACAGATTGGTCTTCACAGTTAAAGATTTTGTTTTGCATCGGATTTGAAAATGTTGTATTCGCTTCCGTGTTTTGGATATAAATTGATGTATTACTGGATGACAGGTTTAAGTATTGATTCAATCTTGAACAGGGATTATTGTTGATGTTTTTTGTAATTGGAAGAGTTTTGGATTTTTCTTTTCTTTAAATCGTCTTATAGTCCTTCGGGACTATGGCACTGTAGCACCTCTGGCCCGGGGTGTTACACCTATAGGGTGCGTTTGTTGCTAACAGAGGCATTCAAGATAATATCTTGATTGCTCATGAAATATTTCACTCATTTAAATCGAAAAAAGGAACTGAAGGTTTCATTGCCCTGAAATTAGATATGGAAAAAGCTTATGATAGAATTGAATGGAACTTCATCATTAAAATTATGAAAAAGTTTGGATTTCATGAAAAATTTATCAATTGGATAAAAGAATGCATTACAACGGTATCCTTCTCGGTGCTTGTAAACAACGGACCCACAAAAATATTTACACCATCAAGAGGACTTCGACATGGTGACCCCCTTTCCCCTTTTCTTGTTTATTTTAGGATCTGAAATCTTTGCAAGAAAACTCCAAAAAGCTTCAGAAAGACCTCGAAATCCTCTAGGATTTTAAATCACTCAACAAGGAATACGAATTTTGTTTCTGGCATTTGTAGATGATATTGTGATCTTCTCAAAAGCTAAACAGGAACACTGCAAATAAATCAAGGATATTATTGATGACTATTGCAAAATCTCAGGACAAAAAGTAAATTTTCATAAATCGGCTTTTCAAGTCACAAAAAAGGTTACCAACCAAAAGAAATTAGCAATACAAGGTATTCTCACAATCACAAATATGATATCCCTCGAAAAATACCTTGGTTGCCCTATCATTAATGGTAGAGTCAACTCGAATACCTTTGCTGATCTCTTAATTAGCACCCAAAAACAACTGTCTAAATGGAAAGCAAACTCTCTTTCCTAAGCAGGAAGAACAACACTAATAAAAACCAATCTCGCATCAAGACCAAACTATCTTATGGAAAGTTTTATGTTACCTACACACACACAATGAACTTGACAAGTTAAATAGATCCTTTTTTTGGAACAAAGACAACTCCTATAAGCCTCTTATAGGTTGGGAAAAAATATGTAAATCGACACAACAAAGAGGTCTTGGATTGAGAAAATCAAAGGACATGAATAAAGCCCTACAATTCAAATTACTATGAAAAATCTTAGCAGAACTGAATAACGTTTGGGTCAGAGTTGTTACTGAAAAATACTTGAAAACAATCCATATATTTCATTACGAGAAAAAAAGGAAATTGCTCTTGGCAATGGTCCAAAATGATTGAACTCATGGATGAATTCAAGTCTGGACTAATTTGGCAAGTTGGTAATGGGAGAACAATCAAATTCTGGTCGGATAATTGGGTCTTGAACACCCCTTTATGGGATATCATAAACACACATTCAAACATGAATAAGGATGTCTTGGTAGCTGACTTTATGTTGCCAAATAAAACCTGGAATAAGGACCTAATAGAACAATATTTACCACATGATTTAGCAAAAAAATTAACCTATATCCCGATACCTTTAAATGATATTCACGACAGAATGTACTGGGAAACTAGCAAAAATGGTTGGTTTTCTACGAACTCTGCTATGGAATTAATTAACAGAAACAAGAGATACACTGCCTATGATTCTTCATGGATCTTGAAAATGGACACATATCCCAAAGTTAAAAACTTTGTCTGGAAAATAATGAAAAACGGACTACCAACAAAAGCTAGATTAGCAGAAAAATATGTAGCAATCCCCCAGGGTTGTATCCGCTGCAATGCTCAATTGGAGGATTTGAATCATCTCCTATTCCAATGTAACCACACCATAAAAACAATAGAGAAAATGAACTATCATACCTATAGTATCATTACATCCCTGTACATAGGAAACAAAAAAATCAATGAAATCATTGATGAAATTCGACAAAAAACTAATAGATCACAATTTATAGAATTACTGGTCTCTTGGTGGGGAATTTGGTTTTATAGAAACCAATAGAGTTTTGGAAGAACAAACGATGATGTCGACCCCATAAAGGATGTACCAATTTATATTAAAAAACAAATTGAGAACTGGAATAAGACGAAGAGTTGGAACCCTGACTGCTTAGCAGATGACAGACTAAAAACACATAGAATGAACAATGCCAGACGACCAATAAAGAAATGGAAAAAACAACCGGATAACATTATTAAAATCAATACAGATGGATCCACCAAATCCAATGGTGAATCTAGCTTTGGCTACATCTTCAGAACAACCCCTTTAAAAACAGAAACACTTGCAGTAAGAAATGCCTTGGTAAAGGCCTATGAATTAGGCATTACCGACATTCAACTTGAATGTGATAACCTTACCATTGTGAATGTTCTGAATGAAATCTGGCACTGTCCATGGGATATTGAAATGCTAATTTCTGATATCCTGTGTGTTTTACAATTGTTTTCTTCAGTGCAGATTTTTCATATCTTCCGAGAAACAAACGTGGTGGCCGGCTTCATCGCTAAGATGGTCCAGCAGAGTTCCTTTGAAGATATTCGAGCTAATCTAGAATTTGTAATTCTCATCCGAAAGGATGCTATAGACTGAGAAATCGTCTCTTTTGTGGTTTCCAGTCTAATTTTTACCTAATAAAAAAAATACTACACATAACTAGTAGTAGACTTTAGAAGTTAAAAAGAATTGAAATTTGAAGGAGGAAACTGTTCCAGTAGGCATGCATCAGTGCTATAGTAACAAGAAAGAAAAATATATATAATAATAGCTATACAACTCAAGAAGAAAGGCAAACCAACCTTCTAATTGGGTTAAGTTAAAATTTTACGGATCGGAAATATTTGATCACTCCTCCCATATTGGCTACAAAATACATAATTTTAATGAAATGATTTTTTCCATTTATTGTAATCGCACTCCAAATACCACTGTCTTGCACACAGAGGCATATGAGGCTTTATTTGGTATTCGCAAAGTTGTTAGTTAGAAAATACAATTTTTAGTTTTAGAAGACGACAATTTATCTCTCATCAATTTAATTAAAGGAACTTGAAAAATTCCATGGGAAATCCATTTAATTGTTCTTGACATTAATAGTTTTTTTTCTTTTCGATTCCATACAGGTACACCACGCAGATCACGTAGCTGATTTTTTAGTCAAACATGACATTACTTCAACTGGCATTTCGAACCTCCAATAGATGCTCTCATCTACCAATCTTATCGATCAAGCACTTCTTACATCGAAATATTTTATTTTGTTAAAGACGGGGTCCTACTATTTACCATGTATAAAAAACAAATTATACTACTTGTCTAAGATTGGAGTAGTAGTGTAGAGTGTTGCAATAGAGGCGAGTGGAAGAAGGACGATAGGGATATTATCAAATTCTATTATGATAAGAAAGAAAATATATTATTTAATTAATTGCATTAAAAGTATTTTAGGTATTATAAATTTAGTGAAATTTTGTAAGGGTGATTCTATATACACTACGATTTTTGCCTTTTCGCACTACATTTTGCTCCGCATATACCAGCGCAGAAGAGGAAATACGTCAAAATACGTAGAAATTTAAAAGAAACACATTTTGGTTCTATGCCAGAATCTGGAGTATGCCAAATCCTGGCGTAGAACTTAAAAAAAATAAAATTGGCCTACGCTAGGATTTTGCGTAAGCCAAAACCTGGCATACGCCAAGTAGGTTAAGAGGAACACGTCTCTCCTCTTCTTCTACCTTCTTCCTTCTTCTTCTTCTTCTTCTTCTTCTTATTTTCTGCAAGCAAGCGACACAGAAAACCTAACCCCTCCCCCCAAATCCTACCAAATTTCCCCAAATACCCCCCTAAATCTCCCCAAAACCTTCTCATCCCTCAATGTTCAGCAAAAAAAGGCATCCGATGACCTTGGCGGTGGCAGCGGTGGCAGCACGCAAAAGACGACGGTGGCCGGTGCTGGCGGCTGGTGGTGGTGATCAGCCGGGAGTCAAAGCGGAGGAGCGGTCGGAACGGAGGACGCCGGTGGTCGAGGTCGTTGGACTGGTGGCATTCGTTCTCGTGGAACAATCACTTCGACTTCAGATGATACGCTTGTCGACGCAAGACGAGGAGGATGTTTGGGACAGGTAAAATTAAATTTGTATCATTATTTCGGTTCAAATGATAATTTTCGTTTCGATTAAATAGACGTTTATGATGTTGGACTTAGAATAGGTTGTTCGTATGTATTTTTTGGTATTTAATTTAAAACAGCGAATAAATGTGAAATGTTTAGATTATATGGTGAATTTGGATTATATGCATGAAATGTTTAGATTACATTGAACTGGATATGCACTAAATTTTTTTTCGATTAGATTCAATTAATGCATCAAAGTTTTAGATTATGAATTTATGAAATAATAGTATATTCTTGTTGTAATTAATGAAATTGAAAATGTTCAGAAAATTAAAAAATTAGGAATTGTTTTAATAAAATAGAAATTAGAAGTACATATATAAAAAACTAGAAATGAAATAATGACGTTTATTACTATTGTGCATATTATGATTTTTTTGAAATATTTTAATATGTAACAATTATATTGAAATATTTTATATTTGTAAATATTTAACATTTAATAAATAGTTAACTTTTTAGTTTTATATCAAAAAAGCCTAAACTTATTTAATTAAACAAATAAGTAACAATTATAGTAAAAAACTAAACAATTGTTTAAACAATTATAGTACGAAATTAGAAATAAATAGCGGCTTTGTTAAATAAACAATTTAAAATGTTTAATTTAATTGGAAAAAAAAATATTATTAATGTTTTTAATATTTTATTTTTTTGAATATCCGAAAATGGAAACTAAGTAATTATTTAAATTAAACAATTGAAAATATTATGCAGCTAAAACATTTGTAATTTATTTTTCCAAAATTTGTACAAATGGAGGTACAACAGTCATTGCATTCAGTGCGACAGCCGTACAGAAGGTCCCGTCGGCTGGGACAGCGACGGGTCAAAAGATCCGCCCGGCGTGGCGACGAAGGTGCGGCGGATCTGTGTCCGCTGCTAGATGCTGCTGAAGAGAGCGGCATGGGAGACGATGCATCTATGTCGGATCCCGGGGGCGATAGCAGCGACGCGTCCATGCCCGACGTTGATGCCGACAACGTCTTCAACGAGCAGGCCTTGACAATGGCCTTGGAGCGGGATTACGCCGAGGGCATCGAGACCCTCCCATTTCGACGACTGAGGATTTGGGGATGGACGATACGCCTCCCTCCCCCGTTCTCGAGGCAGCGGGACCCGTTCCCGATGCAGCCAGACCTATTCCCGAGCCAGCGTGCTCTTCTCTCGCGCCAGGTGCGGCTTGTGAGGGGGAGGAGGATGAGGCGTGGATGCTAGGAGGTCCCGGGTTGCGCACTCGCCTGGTGTCATACTCGATGCATGTCGTTGGCGTTATTTGGACGCATACAGAGCGACTTACGTACGACCCTCCCCTGCCACCCATGCATCCCGATCCGGTACGTATTTTATCAAATATTTATTTAATAAAATATTTATAATTAATTTTATTTTATTTTATTCGGTTTCAGTTGAGGAAGATACTGAAGCCCTACACCCGCCACCCACATTTTTTCTTCGATCCACGAGTTTCAGAGGCAGGATCCAGATTTGTGATGGCCGTTGGCGCAGCGGAGCGGCATCACATCCCTGGTGTCCCTGGAGTTCCATCGGATGGACCCCGTGCTTATATCGGTGTTCGTGAAGCGTGACATCCAGACAAGAACTCCTTTCATTTTCCGTGGGGAGAGATCACGATCACACTCCATGACGTCTTCCATATTTTGGAGATCGTCATCGATGGCACGACGATAGTCTATGATATGACAGATGCCGATCTATTTGCTGCTGTATCGCAGATGCTTGGGGTCGATGTAGCTGTCGTCTCGCAGATGGCATCAAGTAATTATTTCTATATACCTATTTATTATTTACTTAATATATTTTATATACAATTTTACTGATAAATATTTCATTTTATTTGTTTTTTCAGCTGGCGGATTTGCGATCAACACAACGTTGAAGAACCGGTGTAGGTCCTTATGTGCAGCAGCCTAGAGGTGACATATTTGTAGTTTTATTTCTACTACGGTTTTTAATTAATTTTTTTAATGGATAAATAATTAAATTAATATTACTAATTTCAAGGACGAGCGTCATATAGCTTCGATGTACATGCTCATGCTGTTGGGCAGTACTGTCTTCACAGACAAGTCGGGCAGAAGGTGAAGGCGAAGTATATGTCGCTCCTCCTCGACCACGATCGCACCAGCCGTTATGCCTGGGGTGTTGGTGTCCTGGCCTGTACCGGAATTGGGGTCAGGCATCGCGGGCCCATGCACATGGATTGGATATAATGGAAACCTATGTAATATAAGTATTACTATATTAGATATAATGGAAAACTATTGTATATAAGTATACTATATAAGACATAATGGAAAACTATATAATATAAGTATAATTCTATTAGATTTAATGGAAAACTAAATAATATAAGTATAACTATATAAGATATAATGGAAAACTAAATAATATAATTATAACTATATTAGACATAATAGAAAATTATGTAATATAAGTATACTATATTTGATATAATGGAAAACTATATAATATAAGTATAACTATATTAGACATAATGGAAAACTATATAATTTAAGTATAACTATATAAGATATAATGGAAAACTATGTAAGTATAACTATATTAGATATAATGGAAAACTAAAGTATATAAGTATAACTATATAAGACATAAAGGAAAACTATATAACATAAGTATAACTATGTAAGATATAATGGTAAACTATATAATATAAGTATAACTATATAGGACTTAATGAAAACTATATAATATAAGTATAACTGTATAAGATATAATGGAAAACTATATAATATAAGTATAACTATATAAGATATAATGGAAAACTATAGTATATAAGTATAACTATAAAAGACATAATGGAAAACTATATAATATATGTAAAATATGACTAACCCTAATCCTAACTCGAACCTTAAACCCTAAACCCAAACCCCTATACCAGCCTCTGCGCTAGTAACTAGAGTACGCCAATTCTTGGCGTAGAAACTGGGTTTAGGGTTTGAGATTTAAGGGTTTAGGTTTCTAAATCCGAAACCCAGTCATTGCACTAGGATTCTGCGTACGTTGGATTCTGGCGCAAAAGCTTGATTTGGGGTTTTGTTTAGGGTTTAGGGTTTAGGGTTTAGGATTTACTTATACTTATATACTATAGTTTTGAATTTTGTCTTATATAGTGTCTTATGTAGTCATACTTTTATATTATAGTTTTCAATTACGTCTTATATAGTTATACTTATATAGTATAGTTTTTAATGCTAGAATATTACAATGCTAGAATATTACAATGCTAAAATGCTAGAATATTATAATGATAGTATATTACAATCCCTAAATGTACATCACTACATTGGAGGATCTGGTGGATGGTTACATCTTGTGCGATAGTCCTGAAACATGTGAAACCTCGATTAAAACTGAACATCACAACCATCAACATTTGGGTGTTTGTAGCGACGCCAAGCATACATAAGATGAGGTATTGGACACTCATTCTTGAGCCACACCTACATACAAACACAATTTCGAGCCAATAGTAAACTTAATTGTTATTACCAATTACCACGGAGAATAAACTTATTTGGTTTAGTTAGTTATTTAGAAATAGTAAGATTTACCGGTATGAAGTGGTTTCGGTTTCCTACGTGGGTCATCATCAATATCTTCGTTGGAGGGCCGAGGCTTGTGTCGGACGCCTTCATTGGTAGGCACAGGAACAAACCATCCCATTCTAAGAAGACTAGAGCAACTTGATATGCCGTGGCAAACACCAAACCAATTAGGGGCATGTCGAGCCAATATTACGAGGATCAAGGACTGATGACATAGTTCACCCGAAATATAAGATCTTCGTAGCTCCTTCCCGGTTGTAGTATGGGCATTATTTCTCAGTATACATCACTGTTTTCCAACAACTCTGCCGCCAACTGCATTCAAACCATAGGGTAGTCATGCTCTTCGTACCCCAACAATATAGCTAGTGACCGATATCCACAATGTCCGTCAGGAATTACATGTCTAACCTCCTTAATGTATAGGAACCAAAAAAAATCCACATTATTTACCCCAAAATTCACCCCCAAATAAATCTTGAGTTGTTTTGGTAAATGCGATCCGGACGCTTTGGCTACCAATGCCCGGCGAAAATCGACTTTTATCTTTTCTAGGACGGCCATGACCCCTAACTTGCCTACCTTGGGTTCCATTCTCCTTCTCCTTCTCCTTCTCATACTCCTCTAACTCGGCCTTCTTGTGCTCAAACAAGCTCGGCTCCCTTTTGGTGGAATACTTTGTGGAACCCTTCGGCCTTCTTTTGGGAACGATGCCCGTCGGCTCCAACAACAAGGATTCATGCGGATACTCCAAGTCATGATACAACTCGGTGACTTGGTATAACGTGGATTTGTTCAACACCCAAGTTTCCTCCAGTCTCAATTGTGAAATAGACATTGCTACATGGTCCTCAATGGATTCGTCACGATAAATCCTATCCCATTCCAGTTGCCTCTAGAAGCGGTGGATCTCACTCGGCATGATCGGCCTCTTATCAATGATAGCCTCCCCAATTTCATGGATGCACGGCAGGCCATGGCATTCTCTCATCCAGTAATCATCACACTCCTTCGTAAATCATCTTTCTCTAGATGCTTATAAATATCGAACAACTTCCTCAAGCCCCTATCCGACACTTTGTAGAACAACCTCGTAAATAAACTTCTTATTTTTGACGGCATCTCGTTCAAAAAAATTGGTTTTTAGATTCGTGACATCTCAATGCTTGCCCTCAGCTGCCCAATTTGACCTTCAATTGCATGGTGGATCCTCATTGGCATCCTGTTAAAACCGCCTATAGTAGAATCCACAATATCCTTTAACACTTAATGCATACCCTTAACCCTATCAAAACAAATAAAATGCATCATATTAGTAAGAAAGAATGACCGAGGCCTACAGCCAATAAACAACTAAACAACAAGGGATACTTGTTTGAAGTCCTCGTGAAGAAGTGAAGATGATGATCCGTCCACGCTCTGACTATGTTTTCTTTGTAAGGATTAAGCCATTGTTTCTCAATGTATCGAACCAGGCCGCTCTTCCACAATTTTCTTAGTCTTTGGAGCCTCTCTTCGTATTTTTCCTCTGTGGTTGAACACCAAAGTCCTCAGCATTGGCCGCAAAAGTCACTGACTCTTTTCGAGTTCTTTAAGATTGGATTAGCATATGCCTCGATGTTGTGTTTGATATGCACCCAACACAAAAGGTGTTTCCCATGATCTTTAAAAACTATATGAATTGCATTTATGAGGGCCTTATCTCGATCAATCATTATGGCCGTCAACATTACTCCCGCCTCTTGAAACAAATACATAAACTTTTGCATTTTGCATGCATCAGTGCTATGGTAACAAGAAAGAAAATAATATATAATAATAGCTATATAACTCAAGAAGAAAGGCAAACCAACCTTCTAATTGGGCTAAGTTAAATTTTGACGGATCGAAAATATTTGACTACTCCTCCCATATTGGCTACAAAATACATACTTTTAATGAAATGATTTTTTCCATTTATTGTAATCGCACTCCAAATACCACTGTCTTGCACACAGAGGCATATGAGGATTTATTTGGTATTCGCAAAGTTGTTAGTTAGTAAATTAAATATATAGTTTTAGAAGACGACAATTTATCTCTCATCAATTTAATTAAAGGAACTTGAAAAATTCCATGGGAAATCCATTCAATTGTTCTTGACAATATTAGTTTACTTTTTTTTTTCAATTCAATACAAGTACACCACGCAGATCACGCAGCTGATTTTCTAGTCAAACATGACATTACTTCAACTGGCATTTTGAAGATCCAACAAATGCTCTCATATACCAATCTTACCGATCAAGAACTTCTTACATCTAAATATGACTTTTTGTTAAAGACGGGGTCCTACTATTTACCATGTATAAAAAACAAATTATACTACTTGTCTAAGATTGGAGTAGTAGTGTAGAGTTTTGCAATAGAGGCGAGTGGAAGAAGAACAATAGGGATAATATTATTGGGACCAAACTTACTCCAAGGGATCGGATCAAACGAATTGGGCCAAAATCCAGACGAAGCCGAAGGCCAGAAGGAGTTAGAGTCGACGGATGCCCTTCAAACGCTCAGGATCCGACCGAATCCCGGAAGTTTCGCCATGGACATTATTTGCTTGATCGGTGACAACGGTAACAACATTAAACACATAAATTATGATGGCAATCAAGAGCAAATCCCAAAGATCTTGCACAGAAATAATAGAGGATAAATACGAAGACAAATAACGGACACAAGGAGAAACTACCATAAATAGACCACGAAGAAGCAAACGAAAGAACACGCGTCGATCGTTGCCGATCGAAACACCAAAACGCCTGTCGGACAGGGCTCGATCCTTTATTCTCTAAGGATAAGTTGTATTTCGATCTGATTCAGTCATCAATTGATATATAAATTACATTGCCATTTCATATCTTTTCTTTGCTTGGTTGATTGTCTATTTGATTTGGATTGATTTTTTATTATCCGACTGACTCGTTACCCCGTCTAAGAAGATTTAGTTCGACCGATCTTTTTGTCCCAAAACAATTTGGCGCCCACCGTGGGTCAACTTGCCGATCACCATCTCAAAAATCCTCCAACCATGACTATCAACCCACCTACCGGTACCGAGGAGCCACGCCTCGAAGACGACACCCAAGCTCAAGGAAACACAACCGAAAATCCTACTCTAAACCAACTCCAAGAGCTTCCCCAAAAAATGACCGCCCTACAAGAGGAACTTGCCCAGCAACGCCAAAAGACTGAAGCCTTGGCTACCTTATCCACCCAATCCGAGGCCGAGATTGCACAACTAACCCGTGAAAATGAGTCTCTTAAGTCACAGGTAAAATCGATAGCTTTTGGATCTAGGTGGATGCCCATCCATAGCAACATCCAGACGCATCTCGATATGAATGGCGTAGAACTGACCCCCCCGAGTGTACGACGCCCCAGACATACTAAGGGTACATCGCGAACTCCTCTAGTCAATCCGTTTTCGACTAACTATGTTACTTTCTCTACACCGATCGGGTCAGCAGGAACCCGAATCGACGAACCACAGGTTACCAATCCTCCCGACATCCTGGCTCTCGTCCAGCAGACACTCTGTCTGCACATAAAGACACTTGACGATCGCATCACTAGAATTCCCGGAGTTCCACAGCCAATCGAGAAGGAAGGGTCGGGTGGATACGAGGAATCTCCATTCATCGGAGAGATCGCCAGGGTCGAAATCCCAAAGAAGTTCCACCTTCCTAGCATAGTGACATTCGACGGCACCAACGACCTAGATGATCACATTTCTCTCTATAAACAAAAACTAATGACTACATCTATTCCAAGGGAGAGCCGCGAGGCTGTCATGTGCAAAAGCTTTGGCACGACTCTCGCGGGTCCCGCCCTGACCTGGTTTATGCGTTTGCCTCAGGGAATAATCGCCTCGTTCGCGGATCTGGTCAACTCCATCAAAATCCAATTCGCCGGCAGTAGGAGGCTAGAAAGGTAGTCAAGTGATCTCTATGGAATCACCCAAAGGTATAACGAACCTCTCCGGAGCTATCTTAACAGGTACAATAAGGAAAAAGTCGCGATCCCCCATTGCGACATCACCACCTCCATCGAAGCTTTCCGACAAGGCCCGATCAAAGAGAACAACCTCTAAAACGAGATCACCAAGTACCCATGCAGAAGCCAAAACCATGGTTGAGGTACGTTTGGAAGAGGATCACGAATCGCGAAAAGCATCCCATGGACCCGACTAGTCCAACCGCAAATCCTTTTCCGACAACCGTCGAGACAAACGTCATCACCCCTACTCTCGTGATCGAAACGAGCAGAATCAGGTACACTCCTTCCAGGACAGGTCCCAAGACTGGAGAGATGGTCCAACGTTGCCTCCTAGGGTTCAGTCTTACAATTTCAATATATCCGTATCGGAGCTCGTCAAGAGTTTCGACAAGTATGGGAAAGAGGTCAGATGGCCCCGAAAGAACGACCGACCAGACGTCAAAAAGGACATGAGCAGGTGGTGCGAATTCCAGGGTGACCACGGTCACTCGACGGACGAATGCATTGCCTTACGTAAAGAGTTCGCCAGGTTACTCGTACAGGGGCTCTTGCGTGACGTAATCTCGGAATGAGCCAAGGCTACTATGGAGCGACGAGATCAGGTAAAACAAAGCAAACCTCCATCTCCTGTCCATACAAAAATTATCAATACCATTTCAGGGGGCTCAGACGTATGTGGGAACACGTACTCCGCAGCCAAACGACATGCGAAAGAAAGAAAAGACAGTAAGCCCGAGACGCCGGAGTCCAGACAAACCAGGATCTCCGACCTCCCAACGGTCACGTTCGACGAGTCCGATACCGACGGGTTGGAAAACCATCACGATGGTCTGGTAATCTCTTTGTCTATTGGAAAGTGTTTGATACGTAGAGTACTAATTGATATAGGAAGTTCAACCAATCTCTTGACCTTCGACGCCCTCGAACGGATGGGTCTGGGCGAAGATAATCTTATCAAGAAATCGACTCCACTAGTCGGATTCAGCGGCGAAGTTAAACATACTATCGGCGGAATCGTTCTTACGACATACGTCGGAGGAGTAAACCAAATGGTTAAATTTCTAGTCCTAGACTGCCCATCTCCCTATAATTGCATTCTTGGCAGGCCATGGATACATGCTATGAAGGCGGTACCCTCGACGTACCATCAAATCATCAAGTTCCCTACCAAGTGGGGAGTCCAAGAAATCAAAGGAGACCAGAGGATGGCCAAGGAATGCTATGTCGCCTCCATGAAAAGCGCTGTCGAACATAAGATCGCATAACACTCATATCTCGGCGAAAGATCTAGTCAATATGTCGAACCGAAAATGGAAAAACTTGACGAGATCGTGCTAGATCATTCAAAGCCAAACCAAACGGTAAGGGTCGGGTCGGACCTGGACGACTCGACCAGACAACAAATTCTGGATTTCCTCAGGTCCAATGTTGATTATTTTGCGTGGTCGCATGAGGATATGATCGGTATATCTCCAAACGTTATTACCCATAAATTGAACGTAGATCCATCTCACCCCCCTGTGAAGCAAAAGCGCCGGAAATTCGCCCCAGAGCGAAACAAGATTGTCGACGACGAGGTCAGGAGCCTGCTGGAAATAGGAAAGATAAGGGAAGTCAACTACCCCGAGTGGCTGGCCAATGTGGTTGTAGTCCAAAAGAAAAATGGCAAATGGAGAGTCTGCATCGACTTCACCGACCTTAACAAGGCTTATCCCAAAGATTCCTTCCCACTTCCTCACATCGACGCCATGGTCGATGCGACGGCAGGGCACGAAATGCTATCCTTCATGGACGCATTCAGTGGATACAATCAGATCCTCATGGAACCAGAAGACCAAGAGAAAACGGCATTCGTCACAAGCCAAGCTATCTATTGTTACAAAGTAATGGCCTTTAGACTAAAAAATGCAGGGGCTACTTATCAACGACTAGTCAACAAGATGTTCAAAGATCAGATTGGGGACACAATGGAAGTCTACATAGACGGCATGCTGGTCAAGTCAAAAAAGAAATAGGACCACATCGATCACCTCCGCGACAGCTTCGAGGTACTAAAAAGATATAACATGAAATTAAATCCTATGAAATGCTCTTTCGGGGTGTCGTCAGGAAAATTCTTAGGGTACATGGTGACACAAAGAGGAATAGAGGCCAGTCCGGAACAGGTCAAGGCCCTCATCAATCTCCGATCCCCTCGATGCATCAAGGACGTACAAAAGTTGACAGGCCGGATAGCAGATCTGAACATATTCATCTCAAAGTCGTCCGACAAGTACAAATGGATCGAAGCTGAAGCCTACCGAGAGGTAAAAGATCAACACCTCATTTCGTTTATAAAACGCAATATCTTGTGCAGATTTGGCGTCCCATCAGAAATCATGTGCGACAATGGCTCCCAGTTCATCAGTCATAAGACTCGAGCCTTTTGCGACCAATGGAACATCAAACAGGTCACATCCACTCTTCGATATCCGCAATCTAACGGACAAGCCGAGTCTAGCAACAAAATCATCATCAACAACCTCAAGAAACACCTCATAGGGGCTAAAGGAAAATGGACAGACGAGCTCCCGTTCATCCTCTGGTCCGACAGGACCACTCCAAAGAATGCGACCGGACAGTCACCATTCTCACTCATCTACGGAAGTGAAGCGGTCATTCTCGCCGAGCTATTGGTTCCGACGGCCCATTACAGTCTTCAGACGAATGAACAAAATGACATCGAGCTAGCACACAACTTGGACACAGTGGATAAGACTAGAGAAAAAGCCAGAATTAGAATGGTCAGGTTCCAGCAACAGGTCGCAAGAAGTTACAACAAAAATGTTCGAGCCAAAGTCTTCAAAGTTGGCGATTGGGTCCTTAGAAAGACATTCCAAAACACCAAGAATCCGATCGACGAAAAGCTCGCACCTCAGTGGGAAGGACCCTACCTAATCAAAGAAGTAGTCGGACAAGGAGCATACCAATTGGAAGACAAAGACGGACGACCAATCCCGAGAAGTTGGAACGCAACACACCTAAAGTTATACCACTTCTAGACCAGCAAGGTAAGGCACTAACGTTCTTTCACCTACCATATACTATTTGTTGTTACAAACACAATTCTATTCCTCGAAACTGAGCATTCACATCTAGTAAGGAAATTTTTCCTTGCAAACCTAAGTACAGGACGACATCGACATACACACTGGATCCAGTCACAAACAAAAGCGCTTACACTACATTTACACGATCGATCGGAACACGAGGAGATGAACACCACAGGCACGTCGGCACACCGCCTGCCTTATAGAATACATAAGGTTAAGACACCTTTGTACATTTATGCAATAGAGACATATTGCTTTCCTCCTCGGCATAACACTAAGTCATGACTAAACATAAACACATACATTTACAGGCCTCCTTCTTTACATACATACGGAAAGCCCTACTCGACGGAGCACACGGGAAAACCTGACATACAAATCAAAGGCGTCAATGACAAACTTCTCTAGAAGAGTCCGACGAAACATACGAACACATAAAAAAGTTTGACCCTTTGTAAAACGGATTACGTCAATAAAAGTCTAAGCATTTTTTACATACATACGACCCGCGATGATGGACGGGTCGCCAAAACATATTGTCTGCCTACACACACATAGGACTTCAAATCATCCACAAACACATTATGCGACCCGCGATGGTAGATGGGTCGCCAAAACAGAAAACATCCTACCCACACACAGGTGGGGTCACAATTCAATTATGAAAAACAGTCAAAGGTCGGGATTCGCGACATTACCTTTAGCAGGGGCCGGATCAGTGGAAGGCTGGGGCTCAAGCGGCACGGTATCGCCAGAATGGACCTCGTCTTCACCGGCACTTTCGTCTAGAGATTCCTCTCCAACGCCGGCCAACTGGAAAAGCTCCGAACCAGGATTCCCCTTCGGAAACAAGGTATCCATGGTCTCTTTCTCTGCCTTCAAATCCCAGGTCTCCTGCTTACCCTCTTTAAACTCCTCGATCATCTCGACACGCGACTTCAACACATAGAAAGCGTCTACGTCGCCTGTGACCCAACCAGCCTCAATCCTAGCCTGCTTCACCTTCTCTTCAACACTTGACTGGCTCTCACTAAGCTCCCTCCGACAAGCATCCAAGTCATCTTGGCAATTCTTCAGCTCCCTAACGAAGCGGCGCTCAGCATCCCTAAAACGGCTCTCAGCTCCTTCTACCTTGGTCTTCAAAGATGCCAGATCGGACTCTGACCTAGCAGCCCTGTCCTCAGCCTTAGCGACCATCTCTTTGACACCAGAATACGCCCCCAAGAGAAACTGGAAAGTCTGAAAAAAGACAAGATCGAAACAATCAAGGTTCCACCCGACTATGAGAAAGAAAAGAACAAACTTGAGATCCGCCAAGATGACTTACCTTCCACGCAGAGCACCCCGCTTCACCAATACAGTCCAAGGGAGAGACGCCATCAACTTCAGATTTCAGAGTCGGGTCCTGAGCATGAAAGAGATCGGCAATCAATCGACCGACCGCGTCGATCTTCTCGACTCCACGAGCAGCCGTCGCCTTTTTCTTTGGAGTGTCCACCACCTTCACATCGCCAAAAGAAGCACCTGCCTTCCTTTTTGAGCCAACTTTGGTTGGGGGTGACGACTCCACCGGCATCGATTGACTCGACGAGGCCCTGGCCGCCGCCAACCTTTGCTTTATCAGACCTTTCCCAGACACTCCCTTCAAACGGGCACTCGACCGGCCAGCCGGAGACGCTGACACGACAGACAAAACATAAATCACAAGCAGATGACTAAAAATACATGAGTCAAACAAAAACTCACACTTGACCCGAGACGATGAAACGGTCGACATAACGTCCTGAGTAGTGGGGGATACCGACAACAGGGTGACGTTTATGAACTTCCGCTCCGACGCAGGGATACTAAGAATAATCTTTGTCAGACCTTCTGACTAAGCGTCCGCTTCCAACTCTTCAGCCTCAGGGACTACAAAAAAGAAGAGTTAAGCAAAGGGTTAAAACACATAAAACAGGCAAAGAGAAGTCGAATACGTACTCTCAACTCGCCACTCTGCCAACAAAAACGAATATTTGCCCCCCTTCTCTAGAGACGAACGCTCGACGAAGAAAAACATCAACCCCCATCCACGGTCGTTTACATCTAAGTTGAACACCAAGGGCTTTTGACTCGGACGAATACGCAACTGGACACGAGAATGACTCTTTGACCCCAAGGAATAGTTGTACCACAAGGCGTCGAAGTTAAAACCAACCCCAGACTGATCATTCAACAAATTTAAAACCCTAAGGATCTGCCACGCCTGCAGCATGACCTGACACGGCGCAAGCGCCAGGGTCGCTAAAAAATCCCTAACAAGAGGGGATAATGGAAATGTATGGCCAATCCTAAACGGGTAAGCATAGAAACAAACCCATCCCTCGTAGCGAGCGTCGGCTCTCTCATCTGGATACGGCAACCTTGCGACCGTCTCCGGAGGAAAGCCTCCGACTTGAAGGATCTGCTCCAACTCCGCCTCCGACAGAGTCCCCGTCAGAGCGTCTGCCTCCTTCAGAAGGAAAAGGGGGGGGGGACCTCATTCTTGCTCGAGTTCGAGCAAGTAGCAGTCGACTCGGAAGATTCACTGGAAACCATCTCCAGAACAGAGAGAGAAGGGAATCGAAGAGCAATTTTTTTCCGAAAAAACTTAGCAAAACCTACCAGATGAGGAAACAAAAGAAGAAGATGAAGCCAAACCGTCAGAAACTTGATTCGGATTTATGGAGGGAATCGACAGTCGCAGAGACGTCCCATCATGCAACGGGATTATCGCCACGCCTGTCACGCCTAGATCGGAGAGTGGAGATCGTGTGGGATGAAAGTTGCTTGGACTCCATCTCACAGCTGCCATGAAGCCCAAAAAAATTTGAGGCTATTGTTGGGCCCAAAATATTGAACGAACGCCACCAGTCCGACGACCCCGACCGCGACCCGCGACCTCGATTTCGACCGTTGGGCCCAAAATATTGAACGAACGCCACCAGTCCGACGACTCCGACCGCGACCTCGATTTCGACCGTCGGCGTCCTCCGCTCCAACCGTCGCCGACCGCTCCTCCGCTCCTCCGCTCCGACTCCCGGCTGATCACCACTACCAGCTGCCAGCAACGTCCACCGTGTGTGGCTCGTGAGGGGGAGGATGAGGAGGTGTGGATGCTAGGAGGTCCCGGGTTGCGCACTCTCCTGGTGTCATACCCGACGCACGTCGTTGGCGTTATTTCGACGCATACGGAGCGACTTACGCATGACCCTCCCCTGCCACCCATGCATCCCTATCCGGTATATATTTTATCAAATATTTGTAATTATTTTTTATTTTATTTTATTCGGTTTCAGTTGAGGAAGATATTGAAGCCCTACACCCGCCGGTTGGAGCGGAGGACGCCGACGACCCCGACCGCGACCTCGATTTCGACCGTTGGGCCCAAAATATTGAACGAACGCCACCAGTCCGACCGTTGGGCCCAAAATATTGAACGAAACGAAATAACGCCAACAATAGCCCCAAAAAAATTTGGGGCTATTGTTGGCCCCAAAATATTGAATGAACGCCACCAGTCCGACGACCCCGACCGCGACCTCGATTTCGACCGTCGGCGTCCTCCGCTCCAACCGTCGCCGACCGCTCCTCCGCTCCGACTCCCGGCTGATCAACACTACCAGCTGCCAGCACCGTCCACCGTGTGTGGCTCGTGAGGGGGAGGATGAGGAGGTGTGGATGCTAGGAGGTCCTGGGTTGCGCACTCTCCTGGTGTCATACCCGACGCACGTCGTTGGCGTTATTTCGACGCATACGGAGCGACTTACGCATGACCCTCCCCTGCCACCCATGCATCCCGATCCGGTATGTATTTTATCAAATATTTGTAATTATTTTTTATTTTATTTTATTCGGTTTCAGTTGAGGAAGATATTGAAGCCCTACACCCGCCACCCACATTTTTTCTCTGATCCACGAGTTTCAGAGGCAGGATCCGGATTTGTGGTGGCCGCTGGCGCAACGACATCACATCCCTGGTGTCCCTGGAGTTCCATCGGATGGACCCCGTGCCTATATCGGCGTTTGTGGAGCGGTGATATCCGGACACAAACTCCATACATTTTCCGTGGGGAGAGAACACGATCACAGTCCATGACGTCTTCCACATTTTGGAGATCCCCATCGACGGCACGACGATAGTCTCTGATATGACAGACGCCGTTCTATTTGCTATTGTATCGCAGATGCTTGGGGTCGATGAGGCTGTCGTCTCGCAGATGGCATCAAGTAATTATTTCTATATACCTATTTATTATTTACTTAATATATTTTAATTAAACTTTTCTAATAAATTATTTTATTTGTTTTTTCAGCTGGCGGCTTTGCGATCAACACAATATTGAAGAACCGGTGTAGGTCCTTATGTGCAGCAGCCCGGAGGTGACATATTTGTAGTTTTATTTCTACTACGGTTTTTAATTAATTTTTTTAATGGATTAATAAATAAATTAATATTAATAATTTCAAGGAAGAGCGTCATATAGCTTCGATGTACATGCTCATGCTGTTGGGCAGTACTGTCTTCACAGACAAGTCGGGCAGAAGGTGAAGGCTCCTCCTCGACCACGATCGCACCAGCCAATATGCCCGGGGTGTTGGTGTCCTGGCCAACCTGTACCGGAATTGGGGTCACGCATCACGGGCCCAGACACATGGATTGGATATAATGGAAACCTATGTAATATAAGTATTACTACATTAGATATAATGGAAAACTATTGTATATGAGTATACTATATAAGACATAATGGAAGACTATATAATATAAGTATAATTATATTAGATTTAATGGAAAACTATATAATATAAGTATAACTATATAAGATATAATGGAAAACTATATAATATAATTATAACTATATTAGATATAATAGAAAACTATGTAATATAAGTATACTATATTAGATATAATGGAAAACTATATAATATAAGTATAACTAGATTAGACATAATAGAAAACTATATAATTTAAGTATAACTATATAAGATATAATGAAAAACTATGTAAGTATAACTATATTAGATATAATGGAAAACTATAGTATATATGTATAATTATATAAGACATAAAGGAAAACTATATAACATAAGTATAACTATATAAGATATAAAGGAAAACTATATAATATAAGTATAACTATATAGGACATAATGGAAAACTATATAATATAAGTATAACTATATAAGATATAGTGGAAAACTATATAATATAAGTATAACTATATAAGATATAATGGAAAAATATAGTATATAAGTATAACTATTTAAGACATAATGGAAAACTATATAATATATGTATAAGATGACTAACCCTAATCCTAACCCTAACCCTAAACCCTAAAATAAAAAAATTTATTTTTTGCGTGATCGCGTTAATATCCTTTTTCTTATCATTAAAAAAAATTGCTAGAAATGCTTTTCCTGTTTTCTTCTTCGATAGTGAAATTCTTTTTTTAACAAAGTTACATGACATAGTTCTTATTTCTTTTTTTGGTTTTTTCTCCTGGTACCCCTGAGGTACGGTGAAATTCGCGAGGTGCCCCAAAGTTTTACTCATTTCGCGCGGTACCCTCAATTTATTTATTTTTTCGCCAAATGCCCTTCTGTCAACTCACTAACAGAAACCGTTAAAAAAAATAAAAAAAAATCGAAAATTGCCTTGGCTAACGACGACAAGCCCGGATGGAGGCAAAATGACACGACGACGAGCCCTCCCCTGTTTCTGCAAGAACTCCTTTGTAGACTGTCCCGTTCGCGCCGTGGCCGGTGATTTTCGATCGATCGAAGCTTTTTGTGGCGGATTTCATCTCCTTGTAGCTGAATTCCCTTGGCATTTTGATCACATTCGATGCTAATGACTTTGATTTTTTTTGAAAATTAAGAAATTTTTTAGTATACCCAAATTAGGGCTCCTGCAAATATAGCAAAACAGAATGCCCCTGTTGTTGCAACCCCTGCAACTGCACCCTTGCCCTGCTTTGAAGAAGATGAAGACTTGATAGTGATACTCTCCCCCTGTTCCGACACCGGTGGAACGAAGTGGGCTGAATCAGCTGTCGCAATAGTCAGAGTGGAAGTTGGTGGCGGCGAAGCTCCTTCAAACGATGAGCTGAAGCTCCACCATTCAATGTTATGAGCTTTGTGCTCCCTTGTGTAGACCCAGAAAACCCAACAAACATGAAATCGTTTACGCACTGTTCAAGGGCGAGATCGAGTTAGAGAAGAGGTTGTTCGGGCATGAGATTTGAGTACGACACAGAGACGTTGAAGCTTCTACTGGGTCCGTCGAACTCAATCCAAGCGTTGATCAGGTTGCCGCTCTTCAGATCGATCTCAATCGAGCCCATATTGGAGGCGAGTCGGGCTTGTCGTCGTGGCTCGAAAGGAAGGCCTCGTCGTCGTGGAGGCGAGCGGTGAGCCAGGTCGAGGGCGGCAGAAGGGCCGCCGGGTCGAGGGCTGGCAGAATGGGAATGGCTGCCGAAGATGTGCAGGAGACGAGAGGCGAATTGTAACTTCGAAGTAGACGAGAGGAAGAATTCGAGATGTGGTTTTTTGGGTTTTTTTTGTTTTTTTAAACGGTTTGAGTTGACAGAAGGGTATTTGGTGAAAAAATTAAAACTCGAGGGTACCGTGTGAAATGGGTAAAACTTTGGGGCACCTCGCGAATTTCGCAATACCTCAAGGGTACCAGGCGAAAAAACCGTTCTTTTTTTTAGTTTACTCCAAGCCCTATATCAGCCTTTGCGCCAGTAACTAGAATACACTAGTTTCTGGCGTAGAAACTGGGTTTAGGGTTTGGGATTTAAGGATTTAGGTTTCTAAACCCTAAACCCGAGACCTAGTCATTGCGCCAGGATTCTGCGTACGTTGGATTCTGGCGCAAAAGCTTGATTTGGGATTTTGGTTATAATGATAGTATATTAGAATCCCTAAATGTACATCACTACACTAGATGATCTGGTGGATGGTTACATCTCGTGCGATAGTCTCGAAACATGTGAAACCTCGAGTAAAACTGAACATCCCAGCCATCAACATTTGGGTGTTTGTAGTGACGCCAAGCAAACAGAGGAGGAGGTATTGGACACTTATCCTTGAGCCACGCCTACATACAAACACAATTTCGAGCCAATATTAAACTTATTTGTTATTACCATTTACCACTGAGAATAAACTTATTTGGTTTAGTTAGTTATTTAGAAATAGTAAGCTTTACCGGTATGAAGTGGTTTCGGTTTCCTATGTGGGCCATCATCAAACTTTCGTTGGAGGGACGAGGCTTGTGTCACACGCCTTCATTGGTAGGCACAAGCACAAACCATCCAATGCTAAGAAGACTAGAGCAACTTGATACGCCGTGGAAAACACCAAACCAATTAGGGGCATGTCGAGCCTACGAGGATCAAGGACTGATGACATAGTTCACCAGGAATATAAGATCTTCGTAGCTCCATCCCGGTTGTAGTATGGGCAGTATTTCTCTGTATACATCACTGTTGTCCAATAACTCTGCCGCCAGCTGCATTCGAACCATAAGGTAGTCATGCTATTCGTACCCCAATAATATAACTAGTGACCGATATCCACAATGTCCATCAGGATATCCACAATGTCAAAAAATAATCCACATTCTTTACCCCAAAATTCACCCCCAAATAAATCATAGTTTGTTTTGGGAAATGTGATCCGGACGCTTTCGATTGGCCACCAATGCCCAGCGAAACTCCACTTTTATCCTTTCTAGGACGGCCATGACCCTTAACTTGCCTACCTCGGGTCCCATTCTCCTTCTCATTCTCCTTCTCCTTCTCCTTCTCCTTCTCCTTCTCCTTCTCCTTCTCCTTCTCCTTCTCCTTCTCCTTCTCCTTCTCCTTCTCCTTCTCCTTCTCCTTCTCCTTCTCCTTCGAGATTCTCCTTCTCCTTCTCCTTCTCCTTCTTCTTCTCATACTCCTCTAACTCGGCCTTCTTGTGCTCAAACAAGCCCGGCTCCCTCTTGGTGGAATACTTTGTGGAACCCTTCGGCCTTCCTTTGGGAACGATGCCCGTCGGCTTCAACAACAAAGATTCATGTGGATACTCCAAGTCATGGTACAACTCGGTGACTTGGTATAACGTGGATTTGTTCAGCACTCCAGTTTTCTCCTTCTTTTACAATTCCTCCAGTCTCAATTGTGAAATAGACAATGCTACATGGTCCTCAATGAATTCATCACGATAAACCCTATCCCATTCCAGCTGCCTCTAGAAGCGGTGGATCTCACTCGGCATGATCGGCCTCTTATCAACGATAGCCTCCCCAATTTCATGGAGAAGTGGTGGATCTCACTCAACATGATCGTCCTCTTATCAATGATAGCCTCCCTAATTTCATGGATGCACGACATGCCTTGGCATTCTCTCATCCAGTAATCATCGTACTCCTCCATAAATCATCTTTCTTTAGATGCTTATACATATCGAACAACTTCCCTAAGCCCCTATCCGACACTTTGTAGAACAACCTCGTAAACAAACTTCTTATTTCTGGCGGCATCTCGTTGAAAAAATTTGGTTTTTAGATCCGTGACATCTCCATGCTTTCCCTCACCTGCCCAATTTGACCTTCAATTGCATGGTGGATCCTCACTGGCATCCTGTTAAAACCGCCTATAGTAGAATCCACAATATCCTTTAACACCTAATACATACCTTCAACATATTCAAAACAAATAAAATGCATCGTATTACTAAGAAAGAATGACCGAGGCCTACACCCATAAAAAAATAAACAACAAGGGGTACTTGTTTGAAGTCGTCGTGAAGAAGTGAAGATGATGATCCGTCAATGCTCTGACTATGATATCCTTGTAAGGATTAAGCCATTGTTTTTCAATGTATCGAACCAGGCCGCTCTTCCACGTTTTTCTTAGTCCTTAGAGCCTCTCTTCATATTTTTCCTCCGTGGTTGAACACCAAAGTCCCCGGCATTGGCCGCAAAAGTGGCTGACTCTTTTCGAATTCTTCAAAATTGGATTAGCATATGCCTCGATGTTGTGTTTGATATGCACCCAACATTACTCTCGCCTCTTGAAACAAATACATAAACTTTTTCATTATGAATGTGTATTGTAAACCATCTTGTTAGTACATATAAAACCGACAATCTCCATCAAAGGCCTGTTACACATACGAATAAATGTAAGAAAACAAAGGAGTATAAGCAATTTTAGATGATGGATATAACTACTATATTAAATTGTAATAAACACAAAGCCATTGCATACCTATTTGTCTTGTATGTGGCGTCGATAACTACACGTACGGAAACATCTTCAACAGGTGCAGCGAGTGAGGGTGAGCAAAAATTAGGATATCGATCTGACCCGTAGACCGCTTCCTGAGAGGATGCACTTCGTACCTATGTTATTGGAAAAAAACTAGAGTCTATTGGGTAACCGTCATTTCCCCATGATCCTCTTATTCATTTTTTGTAGAAAGTTGGAAACTTGTTTTCATGATGTCACATTTCCGGGGAAGAAGCTTCTCAACTCCGCAACAATAACACTCGGTGGATTGAACCTATCGCCGAACCTCCTGACAACACATTGCTCATCCGGGGTCAGTCGGCCCATGTATGCATGTCCAAGGAAGGTAGTCAGACGCTTATGGTTGTGTTGTCCGTTCAACACATTCAAGATCCATTTCCGAGTGTCTACTCCCGGCTTCTTCTTCATTCGAACACCGTACAACTCAAATGTGCACCCGAACATCTTCGATCTGGTTTCACGACGTACCATATCAGCCTCCTTCAGATCTTCTTCACTAATTTTCTTCCTCTCCGATCTATATTCTCCAAAGTTCTCACACGTCAAACTAACATGTCTTTCATTTCTTCGGCGAATGACTAGAACCATCATCAAATCTTTGCTCCTCCTCTTAGCCCAATCAACCAACTCCTCTCGGCTTTCCCACTTTTGATTAGTATGAAATTCAGATCCATAATCTTTCCCCTATTAATGTAATCAATAATGTTATTCATTTCTTCATACCCCTAATATATCCATTTGCATTTAATGAAATAGCAATATCTCCGTTTCCAAACTTAAAGAACTACTAATACATAACTACACATGCAATATCTCAATACCGCTAAGTATTTAATAAATGCTAACAAAACTACAATAGTAATACTAAAACAAAACAATATCTACATCCTTAAACTTAAAGCATAACTACACATGCAATATTTAATAACGAAAATACAATAGTCTCCATTTCTAAACAAATACTAATTCATAAAATACAGTATTTGCATACCCCTACTATATACCAACAAAACTACACTATAATATATCAATTTCTAAACTTAAAGAACTATTACTTAATAACTACACATACAATATCTAGATCTTTTCTTCACTTTACTAATCCTTCAATATAGACTTGATGATTTATACGATAAAAACTTCAGCAAAACTATATAAACTTTTATTCCTTTATACCTAAATTATTTCATACAATATCACATGCAATATTACCATGCCTATACTATATGAAGTTTTAATCATCCATAAATAAATATCTATATAACGCAACTATCAAGCCTTTTACGAACAATTATGTAATACTAACCGCAAAATTGTTGGGGTTGAATTCTTCATCACTGCAAATATTCGTTATCGCTACTCCAATAATCATTTTTGCTATTTGCCATTGTAGTAGGATTGTATTCGTGTGTGGAATTTGGATGAATGAGTTTGAGTATTTATAAACGGATAATTCAACCATTGGAATTATAGCCGTTGGGATACCCAAGATCCTGGCGTACGACAAATTACTGCATACTGAGTAAAGGTAGCCGTTGGTTGGGAATTTCAAACATCATCTCCTACGCCAACATCTGGCGTATGCAAGCTCCCTGCGTAGGAGATGAATTTTCAAATTCCCACCAATGGCTACTTCCAACGGCTATATTTAGCCTTCTACGCTGGCATTTGGCATACGCTGTTCTTTTTGCATAGTGTTTTGTAGTGCGGAAAGATGAGAATTATAGTGTATATACCGGCTTCGTTTTTTAATTATATTTTATGAGGAGAGAAACAATTTGAATATAAAATAAAGAGCATTATAATTTGATGAATAAATAACTAATTTTAAAATTTTGAGGGATATATAATGTAACACCCCCAAAATACCTTTGGAAATATTAGCGCCAGTGATCTCAGGATACACACCCGGGGTCACCCAAGGCTTACCGTTTTCATAACAAATAATATAATGTTGTAAATAACATGGAAATTGACCATATAATATTCAAACCAACGTCATATATTACAACTGGTACAAAACCAAATACAGAAATGTTTACTACATCGGAAGTCTTTGAAATAAATAAACGTCATAAAGGGGTTTTGATCTGAGCGATCTCACGCCAGTATCTTCAACCTTGGAAAAACACTTAAATCATCATCTTCCGTCAACATCGGATTCTGGCCTTCACGGAAGAGGAATTTTACCTGATGTGCCATATGAGACGGATGACACCAGCCAATCGTGTGCGACAATGGCTCCTAGTTCATCAGCCATAAGACTCGAGCCTTTTGCGACCAATGGGGCATCAAGTTAGTCACCTCCACCCCTCGGTATCCACAATCCAACAGACAAGCCGAGACAAGCAACAAAATCATCATCAATAACCTCAAGAAATGCCTCACAGGGGCTAAAGGCAAATGGGCAGACGAACTCCCATTCATCCTCTGGTCCGACAGGACCACTCCAAAGAACGCGACCGGACAGTCGCCGTTTTCACTCATCTATGGGAGTGAGGAGGTCATCCCCGCTGAGTTATTGGTTCCGACTGCTCGTTGCAGCCTTCAAACAAACAAGCAGAACGACGTCGAACTAGCACACAACCTGGATACGGTGGACGAGACTAGAGAAATAGCTCGGATCAGGATGGTCAAGTTCCAACAACAAGTTGCAAGGACCTACAATAAGAATGTTCGAGCCAAAGTCTTTAAGGTTAGGGACTGGGTCCTCAGAAAAACGTTCCAGAATACCAAGAGTCCGACCGATGGAAAGCTTGCACCTCAGTGGGAAGGACCCTACCTAATCACTGAAGTAGTCGGGCAAGGAGCATACCAACTAGAGGACAAAGACGGTCGACCGATCCCAAGAAGTTGGAACGCGACACATCTAAAGTTATACCAGTTCTAAAGTGGCAAGGTTAGACCCTGATATATCTCCACATATCGTATATTACTTGTTGTCGCATGCACAACTTTATTTCTTGACATGTTTCTTTTGACACTAAGTAAGGACTTCTTCCTTGCAAAACATAAGTACAGGACGACATCGACATACACACTGGATCCAGTCATAAACAAAAGCGCTTACACTACATTTACACGATCGATCGGAACACGGGGAGATGAACAAACAAGCACGTCGGCACACCGCCTGCCTTATACAATACATAAGGTTAAGACACCTTATTACATTTACGCAATAGAAACATATTGATTTCCCTCCCCGGCTCAAAGTCATGACTAACACAAACACATACATTTGCAGGCCTCCTTTTTTACATACATACGGCAAGCCCTACTCGACGGAGCACACGGGCAAACTCGACACACAGAACACAAGCGTCATCGACAAACTTCTCTAGAATAGTCTGACGACATGTACGAAACGCACATACATACGATCCTTTGTAAAAAACAGTATGCATCAAATAAAAGTCTAGAGCATTTTTTACAAATACGCGACCCGCGATGGTGGATGGGCCGCCAAAACACATTGTCTGCCTACATCTGTGTAGAACTTTAGAAACATCCCCTAAAAAACATTCTGCGACCCGCGATGGTGGAGGGATCGCCAAAACACAGAATGTCTTACCCACACACAAGTGGGATCACAAGTCAGACTGCAAGAAAAACAAATCAAGGATCGGGGTCGGCAACATTACCTTCAGCAGGGGCCGGGTCAAAAGAAGGCTGGGGCTCGAGTGGCTCGGTATCACCAGAGTGGGCCTCATCCTCGCCGGCACTTCCATCCAAAGTTTCCTCTCCGACGTCGGCCAATTGAAAGAGCTCCAGGCCTGGATTCCCCTTCAGAAATAGGGAGTCCATGGTCTCCTTCTCTGCCTTCAAGTCCCAAATCCCCTGCTTGCCTTCATCAAACTCCTCCATCATCTCGACACGCGACTTCAGCGCGTAAAAAGCGCCTACGTCGCCTGCGATCCGACCGAACTCAATTCGAGCCTGCTTCACTTTTTCCTCGACACCATATTGGCTCTCACTGAGCTCTCTTCGACACGCATCCAAGTCATCTTGGCAGTTCCTCAGCTCCCTGACAAAGCGGCACTCAGCCTCCCGACAACGACTCTCAGCCCCTTCCAACTTGCTCTTCAAAGATGTGAGGTCGGACTCTGACCTAGCAGCCATGTCCTCGGCCTCAACGGCCATTGTTTTGACACCAGAATATGCCCCCAAGAGGTACTGAAAAGTCTGGAAGGAAAACAAAGCCAATCAAAAGTTTCAGTCAAAACCACGAAAAGGAAAGAAAAAACACGACAAGGCAACTTACCCTCCACGCGGAGCATCCCGCTTCACCAATGCAGTCCAGGGGAGAGATGTCATCGACCTCGGATTTCAGAGTCGGGTCCTGGGCGTGGAAGAGGTCAGCAATCGATTGACCAACCGCGTCAATCTTGTCGACTCCTCGAGTAGTCGTCCCCTTCTTCTTTGGAATCTCCGCCGCCTTCGCGTCACTAGAAGAGGCACCCGCCTTGTTGTGATCAAGGGATCTTGAAGCTACGGTGCAAGCTTTGCTCGTCGATGGAGGTAGAATCGCCAAACTAGGGTTCTCGGGTGGACGAAGGCGTGGCGGAGGCTCGAGAGTGGTTTTATGGCGGAGTTATGGCGGATAGTTGGCACACAAGATCTTCTTTAAAGAGGGAAGAAGATTGCACACAGAAGTGAAAGGGGAGAAGGAGTGTGGGAGATAATCTCACTCGGCACACTAGGGTTTTTGACGCAAGAACACTTAGGAAAAGAGAGAGAGAGTTTGAGATGATTTCTGGTTTAATTCATGCATGCCTTTTTCAACCTTCAAAGAGCCTTTAAATAGGCCTATAAAAATGGTAAAAATGCCTTAAAAAAATGCCAAAAGTCAGGCGCACAAACAAACCCGAAATTCACTACCGGAAATGTCTAATTTAGGGACTTATTAAATTCAAGTGCAATAACCACCAGGCAAAGTGGTGAATCTCTCGGCCATGGGCTTGGCCCATAAGAGTAGACATCTTGGGCCAACCCATGGTGAAGAAAGCGCCGGTCAAAAGAGATCCAGAAGCGGCGGCGCCTCCCTTGAAGTCCTACATGCCGCTAGCGCCGAGCTCCCCGACGCTTGTTTGAAGGCAGTTGACGAAGGCGGCCTCGGCGTGGCTTAGGGAGGCTTGGCGTGCCAAACCCTTGTGGAGGTCTTGGAGAAGCTTCCTAGCCCTAGATCTTGTGATGGCTCCAGGGATTGCCTTGTCATCTTGGACATTGGCCTTGGTGACGCTTGCGCCCGGCGCACCCGACACCTTGGCTTTGTCTTGGCTAATGCCTTGCTTTGGATTGGCTTTGGCTCTCCCATGCATGTCTTGGCCATCTCCAGCTCCAAGTGTATCATCCATGTGCTCCGCGCCTTGATCCAACTCCGGGTCCTCCATAGTGTCCATGGAGAGCTCCTCGACGTCCATGTCCTCGGCGGCGCCTATGTTGTCCTCGGTGTCTTGGCCTTGATGTGGCATGGTCACATAATCCTCCCTCTCTTGAAAGGGATTCGACCCCGAATCCAACTCATCTTGGTCGTCTTCATCCTGCACACAATAAGGCATCAAATCCGAGACATTAAAAACATCATGTACGCCAAAGTTAGGAGGAAGATCAAGCTTGTAGGCGTTTTCATTGATCCTCTCAAGCACTTGAAAGGGTCCGTCGCCTCTTGGCTTGAGTTTGGAGTTGCGGAGCAATGGGAAGCGCTCCTTCCTTAGGTGCAACCATACTAGATCACCCGGTTCAAAAATTACTTCCTTTCGCCCTTGTCCACATGCTTCTTATATTGGTCCGTCCTCCTCTCAAGTTGCAACCTTGTGTTCTCGTGCAACTTCTTAATCCTTGTAGCTTCATCCGCACCTTCTTTGCTTTCTCGCTCCTTGATAGCATAGGGTAAGAGCTCTAGTGGTGTTGTGGGATTGCGCCCATAGACCACTTCAAAGGGTGTCTTCCTTGTTGCCGAATGAACCGTCCTATTGTAGGCGAACTCAATAAAGGACAAGCTATCCTCCCACCTGCGCAAGTTAGTCCTCAATATAGTTTTAAGCAAGACACCAAGAGTACGGTTGACCACCTCGGTTTGGCCATCCGTTTGAGGATGACAAGTAGTAGAGAAAAGAAGCTTAGTTCCAAGCTTAGCCCAAAGAGTCTTCCAAAAATAGCTTAGGAACTTAACATCTCGGTCCGACACAATGGACCTAGGAATTCCATGCAATCTCACAACATGATCAAAGAAAAGGTTAGCAACATGAGATGCATCATCGGTCTTATGGCATGCAATGAAATGTGCCATTTTGGAGAACCTATCTACTACTACAAAAATGGAGTCTCTCCCTCTCTTAGACCGTGGTAACCCCAAAACAAAGTCCATGGAAATGTCTTCCCAAGGTAGCTTAGGGATTGGCAAGGGAGAGTAGAGACCATGGGGTTGTATTTTGGCCTTCGCACGCATACAAGTAGTACAAGAAGCACAAAGCTTCTCAACCGCTCTTAGCATCTTAGGCCAAAAGAAATGCTCTCTAAGCACATGTAAGGTCTTAAGGACACCAAAGTGTCCCATCAACCCACCCCCATGTGCTTCTTGCACAAGTATAGCTCGAATGGAGCCCTTAGGAATGCACAACCTATGACCTTTGAACAAAAATCCATCATGCAAGTAAAATTGACCCTCACTTCCCTTAGACTTACATGCGGCTACTATAGCACTAAAATCAGAATCAAGAGCATATAAGTCTTTCATGAAAGTGAAACCAAGCAACTTTGCATCTAATATGGTCAATAGAGTGTACCTCCTTGATAGGGCATTCGCCACCACATTGTCCTTTCCCTTCTTGTGTTTTATCACGTAGGGGAAAGACTCGATGAACTCCACCCATTTAGCATGCCTCTTGTTGAGCTTGCTTTGGCTCTTCAAGAATTTCAAGGCCTCATGGTCGGAGTGTATGACAAATTCCTTAGGCAATAAGTAGTGTTGCCAAACTCTTAGCACACGTACTAAAGTGAGAAGTTCCTTGTCATAGGTGGGGTACTTGAGTTCGGCACCCCCAAGTTTCTCACTAAAATAAGCAATGGGTTTGCCCTCTTGCATGAGGACACCTCCAAGGCCTATTCCCGAAGCATCACACTCTATCTCAAAGATTTTGTCAAAGTTAGGCAATGATAAGAGTGGAGCTTGGGTGAGCTTGGCTTTAAGGCTAGCGAAGGCCGCCTCTTGTGTGGCGCCCCATGAGAACGTCACACTTTTCTTGGTAAGCTCCGTGAGGGGCGCATCCAAGGTGCTAAAGTCCCTCACAAAGCGGCGGTAAAAGCCAGCCAAGCCTAAGAAGCTTCGGACTTGATTCATAGTAGTAGGTGTTGGCCATTCATGAATAGCTTTCACCTTCTCTTCATCAACTCTCAAGCCCTCCTTACATACCACAAATCCAAGAAATACCACATGATCCGAGAAAAAGTGGCACTTCTTGAAGTTGGCATATAGCTTCTCCTTTCTAAGGACCTCAAGAACTTGTCTAAGGTGTTCAACATGTTCATCAAGATTGTGGCTATATACTAGAATATCATCAAAGTACACAACCACAAACTTGCCAATGAAGTGCCATAGAACATGGTTCATGAGTCTCATGAATGTGCTAGGAGCGTTGGTGAGGCCAAAAGGCATTACCAACCACTCGTATAATCCTTGTTTGGTCTTAAAAGCGGTTTTCCACTCATTACCTTCTTTCATGCGAATTTGGTGATAACCACTCTTAAGATCAACCTTGGAAAACACACTCGCTCCATGCAACTCGTCAAGCATATCATCCAATCCTGGTATGGGATGGCGGTACTTAATGGTTATGTTATTGATCGCTCGACAATCAACACACATCCGCCAAGTACCGTCCTTCTTTGGTACCAAGATGACCGAAACTGCACAAGAGCTAAGACTCTCCTTCACGTAGCCCTTCTCAAGCAATTCTTGGACTTGACGTTGCAACTCTTTTGTTTCCGCGGGATTAGCGCGGTACACAGCCCTATTAGGTAATGTTGCCCCCGGTATGAAGTCAATTTGATGCTCAATACCTCTTATCGGAGGCAACCCCTTAGGCACTTCCTCTTGAAAGAGATCATCGAACTCTAACAAAAGGCGAGTGATGGGCTACGGGAGTCCTTCAAGATCATTCAAGTTGAGAAGGATGTCCTTGCAAATGAACAAGAGACAAGACTCCCCACGCTTGAAGACTTGATTGACCTCCTTGGACCGACCTAAGAGCATATGACTAGAGGCACCTCCCTTGCTCCCAATCGCCATTTTCTTACCTTTGGCTTGCTCCTTAGCTTAGACCCGACGTTGCTCCTTAGCCACATGATTAGCCATGATTTCTTGAGGAGCTAAGGGATGAAGAGTAATCCTTTTCCCACGTAAATGGAAGGAATACTCATTGCTCACCCCTTGGTGTATGACGCCCCTATCAAACTGCCATGGCCTCCCCAAAAGTAGGTGACAAGCAGTCATAGGCAACACATCACACAAGACCTCATCTTCATAGCCCCAATGGTGAACTTGATTATGGCTTGCTCCTTAACCTTTAGAGGGGTGTCGGAATTCAACCAACAAAGGGTGTAGGGTTGTGGGTGAGGAGTAGTGCTTAGGTTAAACCTAGACACTACTTCTTGGTCAATGATATTACAACATGACCCCCCATCAATTATCATGCTACACACCTTTCCATTAATAGTGCACCTAGTATGGAAGATGGTCTCCCTTTGGCTAGGTACACTAGGTCCCTCCGAGGCTATGAGCACTTTCTTAGCCACAAAACAGTCCCCTTGGGCTGCAACAACATGTACCTCTTCCTCGGCCTCCTCATTCTCAACAACCTCTTCTTCATACTCATCCTCAGATTCATATTCTCCTAGAGTATTAAGTAGAACTTGTCTTTTTGAGGGGCAATCCCGGACAAAGTGCCCCCTTCCTAGACACTTGTAACACATGATGTCCCTTGCTCGGTTCTCACCCTCCCTTCGTTGGGTTTGAACTTGGCTAGGGGGTTCTCGTCTAGGGTGTTTAGGTTTATCACCTCTAGTTGGTTCCAAGCGTCTAGGTGTAGGTGGTGCTCCTTTGGATCTTTGCCAAGGGCGTGAGCTATTCCCTTGGGGGAGTCTTGAAGACAATGCTTTATACATATGATTAGTATAATGAAGCACTTCTTCCATAGGCGTCCCACGAGGAAAATGTTGCTTACTCACGACCGTTTTGAGTTCATTATTGAGATGGTTAATGAATTTGGAAATAAGATGCCCTTCGGGAACTCTAAGTCCGGACCTAAAGAACAAGGTCCTTAGCTCCGTATAGAACTCATCCGGGGTTTTATTCCCTTGTTCGAGTTGTTCCAATCTCTCATGAACTCTCTCGGCATAGTCATCCGAAACAAACCTATCCCTAAGAGCCTGTTTGAGTTCTTGCCATGTGGTCACTTGGGGGTGTCCAAGGAACTCTTGTTCCTCCTTGTCCCCAAGCCACCATTGATAAGCAAAGCCTTCAAACTTGATTGTAGCTATAGCTACTCGTTGAGCTTCCGAGTAGTTATAGTACTGGAATATTTGATCGGTTTTTTGTTCCCAATCAAGATATACCTCGGGCTCACAATTTAAACCAAAACTTTGTACCTCCAATTTTACGCCATGTGGTCGTGACTGCTCCAAATTGGTCGGGTATTGGTTGCCATAGTTGTCGGCACCGCATGGCTCATAGGGCATGTAGCCGCCTTGCCCTTGTCCTTGGGATGCTCCGTCTCTGCTTGGCACATTCCTTAGGGGGTGCAGCAAGGGTCCGTGAGACCTAGGAAGGTCATTGGGCTGCATCCTTGATTGCTCCCCAAGCCTTAGTCCAGAATCTGCATGGTTAGTTCTAAAAGGCATGGTAGTAGAAGCAAAAGGCAAGGAAAAGTTAGAAGAGGCATATTCTTCCCTTGTAGTACTCATGTTATGTGCATGCCCTTGGAAGCCCTCGGTCACGGCATGGTTTGCCACTCCCGGAGTTGGCAAAGGCCAAGTTATCATAGGCACCGAGAGTTGATCACCCGGCGGCGCAAGGCCTAGCACAGAGGAGGTGCCGGCGCTTGCTCGCGGTTGAGACCCTCCTTGACCTTGGACGGATGAGACGCCCGGCATGGTCCTCCATTTCTCTTCCATGGCACGCATGAAGGCAGCTTGCTCCTCCCTCATGGCGCTCAAGTGTTGACGAGCGCGCTCGTCAGCTTCCTCTTTAGAAGTTTGAAGGGCTTGGAGAAGTGTCTCCATGGTGATTGCCGAGACCTCCTTGGGGTCCTCATTAGTTGCTTGCTTATCTTTGGGATTCACCATCTCTAACCTTCACAAAACAAGCACACGACAGCCACAAAATCCAAGAAAATTCCAACAAGGTACGTAACAAGTAAGATTGCCAAATTTTCCTAATTTAAATTAGGACTCGGAATCCAACAAGTTCTTGGGTTAGGGTGGCTACTATATGCAAAAGACTCACAAAATTGAAAATAAAGTGCACCACAATCCTTGTCAAAAGCTTAAGTTAATTCACAACTCAAGCAATACTTGTAAGTACTTGTTTCCTATTACCACTTACTAAGGTTAGCTCAAGCAAAAGGAATTACAACTTCACTTACAAGTGCTTCACAAAGAAAGAGTGTACGTCTTTTTTTTTTTTTTTTGACTTGTCTTGGCTTGCTCTTTTGTACAATATCAAGCCGAGTTCTTCTAAGGTTCTTTTTTTTTTTGACGTAAGAAATGCAAAAAATATAACAAGAAATTTGCAAGGCAACTCGAGTAACCAATAGCGTACGCACTTCGGATTCGTTCCTCCACAAGAAGGCCCGATTTGCAATTAACGTAGGCAATTTAAACTCGGATTGTTTATGTGCCAAATAAGGAAAGCAAAGACTCAAGATCCTATAACTAAATGCACAACTAAATGGGATTTAAGAGGTTGAAGGTTACACTTTTCAAATTTCAGCAAGCATTAATTGCATTCAAAGCACACATTAATTCCTAATTTGAAGGTTGTGATTCTTCAACTCCAAAAAACGTCTACTTCCTATAGGTAATTCTGACTTCCAGATCTACTCTAGATGCAGGACACAAAACGCCAACAAAATCAAGAACAAAAGCAAGAACAACTCTCGGACGCAAGACTCACAATTACCAATGCAAGGGCACGAAAATAAGGAACTTGTAGGACTTCGGCCCTTGAATTTAAAAGAGGAATTTGAGCAAAACTTACGTGCTCTGATACCAAATGTTGTGATCAAGGGATCTTGAAGCTACGGTGCAAGCTTTGCTCGTCTATGGAGGTGGAATCGCCAAACTAGGGTTCTCGGGTGGACGAAGGCGTGGCGGAGGCTCGAGAGTGGTTTGATGGCGGAGTTGTGCTGGATAGTTGACACACAAGATCTTCTTTAAAGAGGGAAGAAGATTCCACACAGAAGTGAAAGGGGAGAAGGAGTGTGGGAGATAATCTCACTCGGCACACTAGGGTTTTTGACGCAAGAACACTTAGGAAAAGAGAGAGAGAGAGTTTGAGATGATTTATGGTTTAATTCATGCGTGCCTTTTTCAACCTTCAAAGAGCCTTTAAATAGGCCTATAAAAATGGTAAAAACGCCTAAGAAAAATGCCAAATGTCAGGCGCACAAACAAACCCTAAATTCACTACCAGAAATGTCTAATTTAGGGACTTATTAAATTCAAGTGCAATAACCACCAGGCAAAGTGGTGAATCTCTCGGCCATGGGCTTGGCCCATAAGAGTAGACATCTTGGGCCAACCTATGGTGAAGGAAGCGCCGGTCAAAAGAGATCCAGAAGCGGCGGCGCCTCCCTTGAAGTCCTACATGCCGCTAGCGCCGAGCTCCCCGACGCTTGTTTGAAGGCAATTGACGAAGGCGGCCTCGGCGTGGCTTAGGGCGGCTTGGCGTGCCAAACCCTTGTGGAGGTCTTGGAGAAGCTTCCTAGCCCTAGATCTTGTGATGGCTCCAGGGATTGCCTTGTCATCTTGGACATTGGCCTTGGTGACGCTTGCGCCCGGCGCGCCCGGTGCCTTGGCTTTGTCTTG
Source organism: Rheum nobile (assembly GCA_027886185.1). Classification (NCBI taxonomy): domain Eukaryota; kingdom Viridiplantae; phylum Streptophyta; class Magnoliopsida; order Caryophyllales; family Polygonaceae; genus Rheum; species Rheum nobile. Next base: position 1,976,375 of record WOAB01000065.1, read on the forward strand.
GCTAATGCCTTGCTTTGGCTTGGCTTTGGCTCTCCCATGCATGTCTTGGCCAGCTCCAGCTCCAAATGTATCATCCATGTGCTCCGCGCCTTGATCCAGCTCCGGGTCCTCCATAGTGTCCATGGAGAGCTCCTCGGCGTCCATGTCCTCGGCGGCGCCTATGTTGTCCTTGGTGTCTTGGCCTTGATGTGGCATGGTCACATCACGCCTTCCTCTTCGAGCCAACCTTGGCCTGGAGCATTATTTCCGCCGAAGTCGATTTACTCGACAAAGCTTTGGCCGCCGCCTTCTTCTGTTCTATCAAACCCTTCCCGGACACTCCTTTCAGACGAGCACTCGACCGACCGGCCAGAGACGCTGACATGACAGACAATACGAAAATCACAAAGCATATGACGAAATAAAAAACACAAGTATAACAGAAATCGGAACTCACACTTGACACGAGACGACGAGACAGTTGACATAACGTCTTGGGTAGCAGGGGAGGTCGACAGCAAATTGACGTTTGCAAACTTCCTCTCCGACGCAGGGATGCTGAGAATAATCTTCGACAAACCCTTCGATTGAGCGTCAATTTCCAACTCTTCCGCCTCAGGAACTATAAAAAAGAAAAGTTAAAACAAGGGGTTAAGACACATAAACAGGCAAAGAGAGGTCGGACACATACTCTCGACTCGCCACTCCGACAAAAAGAATGAGCAGTTGCCCCCCTTCTCTAGAGAGGAACGCTCGATGAAGAAAATCTTCGACCCCCATCCGCGGTCGTTCACGTCCAGATTGAACACCAGGGGCTTCCGACCCGATCGGATACGCAACTGGACACGGGAAGAACTCTTCGACCCCAACGAGTAGTTGTACCACAAAGCGTCAAAATTGAAGCCAGTCCCAGACTAGACATTCAATAGGTCCAGAACCCTGAGGATTTTCCACGCTTGTGGCATAACTTGACACGGCGCAAGCGCCAGGGTTGTGAAGAAGTCTCTGACGAGAGAAGAGAAAGGAAATTTGTGCCCAATCTTAAATGGGTACACGTAGAAGCAAACCCATCCTTCATAGCGAGCGTCGGCCCTCTCGTCTGGATGCGGCAGCCTCACAACCGTCTCCGGAGGAAAGCCTCCGACTTGGAGGATCTGCTCCAATTCCGCTTGCGACAGCGTACTCGTCAGAGCGTCTGTCTCTTTCAGAACGAAAAGGGGGGGGGGGACATCGTCCTTGCTCGAGTTCGAATGAGTCGCCGATGACTCAGAAGCTTCACTAGAGACCATTTCTAAAACAGAAAGGGGAGGGAATCGAAGAGCAATCTTTGAAGGACTTGAGAAAACCTACCAGATGAAGATGCAAAGGGAGAAGATGAAGTCAAATCGGCAAAAGCCTATTTCGAATTTATGGAGGGAGACGGCAGACTTCAGAAATGTCCCATCGTGCCACGCGATTTCCGCCACATAGCCCTGGTCTGACGCACCAAAACCTGAAGGTGGAGATCGTGTGGTGGAAAGTTGTTTGGACTCCATCCCTTAGCAAGCCTCGAGCCCAAAACAACTTGGGGCTATTGTTGGGCCCATCATCCTCCAAAGAAATCAGATGAGCAAGCTGGGCCCAGGTCCAAACGAAATCGAAGTCCAAGAGAGAACGGAAAGAAGCGTCGGACACCTTGCAGACGAGTAGCACCCGACCAACTCCGAGGATCTCGCTCGAGCATTAAATGCCTGATTGGAGGTAACGGCCACGTCATTCAACACAGAGATTATGACGGAAATTAAGGGCAAATCCCAACGATCTCACCCAGAATTAAAGAATGAAATATTGCCAATGATGGATAACGATCGAAAGGGAAAAGTTGCCATATATGGACCTCGATCGGGCAGGCAAAGACACACACGATTACAACACCACATCCGCTGATTTACTCTGAAGAAAAAATAAGGAACATACTGATTCTAGCTTACTCTCCTCGAAACATCGCTCAATCCCCACCGATCGAGCCCCAGAGTCACCGGTCAGACCAGATCCGATCTTTCGTCCTCCAAGGATAAGTTGTACTTTGATCCGGCTCAATCGTCAATATATCAATAAAATCACTTTGCTTTCTCGTATTTCTTCTTTATTGGTTGATTGTCTATTTAGATTGGTTTGATATCTATAATCCGATCAACTAGTTACCCCGTCTAAGGCGATTTAGGTCGTTTGATCTTTTCGCCCCAAAACAGAACCCTAAGTTAGATACAATACGAAGATACGAAACGAACGAAGGGAAAAAGGGCCTAAGCCATGGCCGTGGTTGCCAAAGCCGTGATCGCGCTTGCTGGGCAAGGCTGCGGTCGTGGCTGGCATATCCGCGGTCGCGGTTTCTTAGGCTCAAGCCGCGGTCGCGGTGGATGGGCCGCGGTCGCGGATGCCCATCCAGACGAGAGCTCGTAGATGGATTCATGGCTTACCGACGATGAGCTCGGCTTTATCACTTGGATGAACCGCACACCACTACCACTACACCAGGGCTTCACAAGACTTCCAACGACTTCCTCCGGCGACACTCCGACGATCTCCAGAAACTCCGGCGACGACAAGAACGAGAGAGAGATGAAAGATGGATTGCAGATTGGATGAAGATTCAAGGGAAACGAGCCTCTAATTATAGCGGAAGAAGAGCCTCAACTCCGGCAACCCAATCGGTTCGAGTTCCCCTACCGGCATTCCTTACAACTCGTGCGGAAAAACGAATCGGCGAAGCTCGGGGAAGAATGAAGAAGACGAACAAGGATTTCCGCGGTCGCGGTTTCAGAGCCGTGATCGCGGTTTGGCTCTGGGCAAAACCGCGCCCGCGGATTCAATCCGCGGTCGCAGAACTGCCGTGATCGCGTATCTTGGCCTTTGGTCACGGGTTTCGTTCGAACTTTAGCACTCCCAAATACTTTATGACCCAAAATTTTATTAAACGTATAATAATACGTTCAAAAGGTTATTACAGAGATTACAGAAATTGCCCATCACGTCTTTCTTACAAAACGACAGTTCGGGATTTTAGGGGTTATTACAATACCTCCCCCTTAAAAAAAAGTTTTGACCCCGAAACTAGGCCGAAAACAGCTCGGGAAAACGACTAAGCATATCAGACTCAGTCTCCCAGGTATCCCAAGTTACCTCCTCAGATCCCGACTTGGACTAGAGGATATGCACTAATGGTACCACCTTGTTCCTCAAGTGCTTCTCGCGGCGTTCGAGAATACGCACAAGTCTCTCCTCGTAGGTACAATTTGCTTGAATCTCGATGTCCTCATAACTCAGCACATGAGACACATCTGGCATATACTTCCTTAGCAGAGACATGTGGGACACATTATGCACAGGATGCGCCGACGGCGGCAATGCCAAACGATACGCTACACATCCCACTCTATCAAGGATCACAAATGGTCCCCACGTAGCGAGGGTTGAGCTTCCCACGCTTGCCGAACCTGAACACACCCTTGGATGGCGACATCCTGACAAACACCTTGTCACCAACCTCAAACTCGACATTCCTACGCTTCAGATCAACATAAGACTTCTGTCGACTCTGAGCTGTAAGCATCCTTTGCCTGATCAAGGCAATATCCGAGGCAATCCTCTTAACTAACTCCGGTCCGAGCAGACATTGGTCGGCATTCTCATCCCAACAAATTGGAGATCTGCACTTTCGATCGTACAAAGCCTCGAATGGAGCCATCTTGATGGTATAATGCCAGCTATTGCTGTACGTGAATTCAATCAGACTTAAGTTGTTCTTCCAGCTGGTCGGACGATCTAGTACACAAGCTCTCAGCATATCCTCCAATGTCTGGATGGTCCTCTCAGACTGTCCATCCGTCTGAGGATGAAACGCAGTACTGAACCTCAACTCAGTTCCCATGGCCTTGTGGAGTTCCTTCCAGAATCTCGACATGAATCGGCCATCACGATCCGATACAATGGTTTTTGGCGTACCATGCAATCGTACAATGTCGTGTAGGAAAACTTCTGATAGCCTCTGGGTTCCCCAAGTTGACTTGATGGCCACGAAATGAGCACTCTTCGTGAGCCGGTCAATGATCACCCATATGGCATCTTTCTAACTCTAAGCCTTCGGCAACCCCATGACGAAGTCCATCGCAATATCCTCCCACTTCCATTCTAGCACTGGGAAAGGTTGTAATTCACCACCTGGTTTGCGGTGTTCTATATTGACCTTTTGACAAGTCAAGCATTTCGCCACAAATTCTGCTATGTCCCACTTCATGTTGGGCCACCATAATTTCTTCATGAGGTTTTTGTACATCTTATTGGATCCTGGATGTATAGAATAAGCTGACGAATGTGCCTCCTTCATTACCAGTTGGCAAAAGCCATCTACGTCAAGCACACAGATCCGGTCTTGAAACCAGAGTGATCCATCATCTTGAATCATGAATCCCGGAGTTTTCCCATCCATCACTTCACTGCTTAACTTCACTAAGATCACATCATCAACCTGCTTTTCCTTAATCTTATCTAGTGGCATAGCCTGAATCTCTAACATACTCAGGCATCCTCGTCGCCGATCATACAAGACATCAATCTCGCACAATCCTTGATGCAGTTTAGGCTGAGCAGTGAGCATAGCTACTATGGTCTCGTGCGGCGTCTTCCGGCTCAATGCATCGGCTACCACGTTAGCTTTGCCCGGATGATACAACAACTTGATGTCGTAGTCCTTGAGTAGCTCCAACCAGCGACGTTGCCTCATGTTCAATCCTTTCTGCATGAACACATACTTGAGACTTTTGTGGTCGGTAAAGATCTGGCACCTAACACCGTAGAGATAGTGCCTCCAAATCTTCAGCGCGAAAACCACAGCCGCTAACACCAGATCATGCGTCAGATAGTTTGTTTCATAGGTCTTCAATTGCCGAGATGTGTATGCAATAACCTTTCCCTTTTACATCAATACACATCCCATCAGATCCATCTGGTAGAGCTAAAACGGGTGCGGACGTCAGGCACTTTTCAACTTCTGAAAGCTTGCCTCACACTTGTCGTCCTATATGAACTTCTTATGGACCTTGCGGAGCAACCCGGTCTTGGGTAGAGCGATCTTTGAAAATCTCTCCACAAACCGTCTGTAATAACCTGCAAGTCCCAAGAAACTGCGCACCTCCTTCACGTTCTGAGGTCGCTTCCAGTTGGCTACCGCTTCGATCTTCTGAGGGACGACCATAACCCCATTCTCATTAATCACATGGCCTAAGAAATCCACTTCCTTAATCCAGAAGTCACATTTATACAACTTTGCATAAAGCTGATTTTGTCTAAGGACCGACAATGTGATACGAAGATGCTCCTCGTGAGCCTCCTCGCTCGGAGAATAGATCAGGATATCGTCGATGAATACCACCACGAACTTGTCCAAATACTGATAAAAACATCTATGCATCAGATCCATGAAGAATGTCGGAGCATTTGTAAGCCCAAATGGCATGACTACGAACTCGTAGTGCCCATATCTCGTCCGGAATGCAGTCCTTGGAATATCCTCCTCACGAATCCTGAGCTGATGGTAACCAGATCTCAGATCGATGGAAAAGACTTTTGCTCCCTGCAGTTGATCCAACAGATCATCTATCCTTGGCAACGGATACATATTCTTGATAGTGACCTTGTTCAACTCTTGATAGTCGATACAAAGTCTGAACAAACCATCCTTTTTCTTGACAAACAAGACAAGAGCGCCCCAAGGCTATGCACTCGGCCTTATATATCCTTTCTCGAGTAGGTCCTCAAGTTGTTTCTTCAACTCTTGCATCTCCGCTGGAGCCATCCGATAAGGTGCTTTAGAAGTCGGCGAAGTTCCAGGCTCGAGATCAATAGTGAACTCCACGTCACGATTCGGGGGTAAACCGGGAATCTCATTAGGAAAAACATCCGGATACTCGCATATGACAGGAACATCATGAACTGAAGTCTCATCCTTCTTGGGTTTATCCAGATAGCACAGGTACCCGACACACCCTTGTCGAAGTAGCTTGCATGCATCCATCGCATTGATGAGCTTTTCGTTATCAGCGTCATTACGACCCTTGAACTTGCACACAAACTGGACCCCAGATGAAACTGTCACTGTCCTTGAGTTAAAATCGATTACCGCCCCATTACATGTCAGCCAGTCCATCCCGAGAATAATGTTGTATGGAGCCATGGCTATACAGATCAAGTCTGCTTCGAACTTCCAACCTTGAATAGTAATCAGAAATTCTGACAGACGCTTGGTCCCTACTAATTGTTCACCATTGGGAAGGTTCACCACAAATGGTTCGCAAGATTCATTGTACTTCAACCCTAACTTACTTACACACTTCTCCGAAATAAAGGAATGAGTGGCACCAGAATGAAACAATATGCAAACTGATGTAGAGTGAAGGTATAGAGTACCTTGGGCAATCGGAGTGTTGGGTCCGCCAGCCTCGCACATCTTATACAGCCGCTGACCCTGACCCACTGGAACAGCTAGAGCCTTTCCCTTTTTCAGAGCAGTAGTCTGCATAGAGGTACTCAGAGTCCCTACCGGCTTGAATCGGGGTCGGTTGTTATGGCTAACTGACCCTTGTTGTGACTCAGCATCTTTCTGCCTCTTCTGTGGACAAAAAGTCTGCAAATGCCCCTCCTTTCCGCATGCAAAGCACGTCCTCCTACCCTTCGGGCACTCATTCCTCTTATGTTCCGACGTTCCGCAGTTATAGCATTGAATCGGGTTCTTGCCCTGGCCCGAGCATTGAGTAGGACCAGACTGTGTCAACTCAGTTCTTGCCCGACCAGACTTGGCAAAGTGCGACGGTGGCGCGGGTCGTTTAAACCCACCAGCCTAAGGCTGGCTCTGTGCCGGTCTCTGGCAATTGTGCTTCTTCGCCGACTCATCTAGAGTCATTTCAAGCTTGTAGGCAGCGTCCACATACTGCTCCAAGGTAGAGCAACCATGGCGCACCATTAAACTTAGCTACAAGCTCAGTCACCTTCAACCCATCAGTCTTAGGGTAAAGGAACTCCTTATGCTTCTCCTCTCTCATAGCACGGGAAAAGAAACGGTCAGTCATCTTCGTTTTGAACATACCCCAGTTCAACCCGGGATGATCAGCTAAACCAGTGCTCTCCCACCATTCGCTAACCACATCCTTAAGTTGAAGGGAAGCAATGTGCACTTTCTCAGCTTCAGTGCAATCGACATTTCTGAACAACCGTTCCATGTGCGAGAACCAATACGCCACTCTGACTGGTTCTCTAGTACCGTCGTAGCTGTCAGGCCTCATTGAGCTTATGGCCTTCAAGGCCCGACCGTAATTTCCTCTGTTCCTAACGGCATCGACCTGAGGAACCTGATCCGCTGGCTCCTCAAATTCAGGAATAACCTGAGGAACTGGACCACCTTGTGCCTGTGGTGCAACTGGCCAAATTATATCGGTGACCGCCTGCATAACAATCCCATGAATGGCCTCTATGGCCGCAGCGTCGAACACCACCTGAGGGTTAGCCTGAACTTGGCCATTGCCTGCGGGGTTATTGTGAGAGACAGACTCGCTCTCATCCCCCTGATTAGCGACATTTCTCAGATTCAGCCTTGGGTTGTTACTCGGCCCATCACCAGCACGGATTATGTTTCTTGTGTTCACCATCTGTTTACCGATCAATTTTCCAAGTATTTCACAACATTAATATCACACTTCAAGGACGCACAACATATGTAGTTGATTCGGAATAGATCAAGCTGGTAAACTTTATTGATGAAATGAACTGAAACCGTGTTTGATAAGTTTTACAATAACCTACCTAAACGAAAAGACAAAATTGTTAGGAGGCTAAGGCTCTAAAACAACAAAAACAAAACAACTAGAAAAGAGTCACTAAGACATGCTACTGTCCCTCTCGAGGTGCCTTGAAGAGGTTCCTATACCCATCATACCTTTGACACCTTCTCTTTGGAGGTGGACCGTCCTCGGGTTCCGATGTCGGCCTCCTCGAGCTACTAGGACTCGGAACACTCGGCTCCTCTTTAGGCATCGGAACACTTGGCCCCTCTCCGGGCACAGGAACACTCGGCCCTTCCCCGGGTACAGGAACACTCGGCCCCTCTCCAGGTACAGGTGGGTAGCAAAACCGATCCAGGAACCCTGGGCAAAAATCCGCCACATTCAGCACGTAGTACGGGTTGATCAGTTGCCTCGCTGCCTAAGGTTTTCCTGAAGGTCACGGACGTCATCCAGCATGAGAGAGAGACTGGACTCAGCATCATAAGCCCGCTCCTCCATATCGTACAGTGATTCCGTCCATTCCTCCATGTGCTCCACTAGCACTCGGGGTCTGACCCTTGCATGTTGGGCGGGAACATCCACAAAAGCCACAAATGATCCCCACGGTCTCGCTTGTCTACGGGCTTGCTCAGTCATCTCCTCCACTTGGCGACGAGTCTCGGAGGAAGCCATCTCACTTTGATTGTGCGCATGACGAGACGCATGGCTCATCACCGGCTCTCCAGGCACGTGAGTAGGATGCGGACCCACTGGCGCATCTAATGGCTCGTACTCCACCCTCTCCACACTGGACACCCCAAGTGCCTCTCATACAGCAGGGGACAACGGTGCGTATTTCTGAAATGGGGAAATCTCCGGACTAGGGAAGATGAACTGCATCCCCGGACTTTCTCCGTCCACAAGCAGGTGCTCTAGACCCAGGTCATATTCGTACCCCTCGAGGTCCTCCTCGGGGTCCTCTTCAGGATCCTCTTCAGGGTCCTCCTCACGGTCTTCTTCAGGATCCTCCTCGGGATCCTCCTCGGACTCTTCCTCGGGGTCTTCGTCGAGATCCTCCATCTTGTCAGAGATGAGAATCACCAACTCCTCGAGCACAGTCTTCTCCTCCACCTGAGGACTATCCGGAATCCCGACCTGAGCACACTCTGGGAGAATAGGGGACTCCAGCTCGGCCTTAGGTAGCGGAGCTACCTCGGCGTCCCTCCTCCCCTTGAGTTGCGAGGTGACGAGAGAGAATTAGAACTTTCTAAATATAGAAGCTAACTTTATATATTAGACAGAAGAAGAAGGCACGACTTGAATGACAGAGGTTTCAAAACATAACATTTACTCAGAAAGTATTATTTTGTTTAAAATTTTTGACTTTTGGAATTAACCAACAAATTTCTTAACACGAACGGAGAACGGTTTATAATTTTTTTTTTGTTTTAAGTAAAACGATTTGAAAACCTAAACCATTTTAAAAACCTTTAGCTCTGATACCAAATATGTAACACCCCAAAATACCTTTGGAAATATTACCGTCAGTGACCTCAGGATACACACTCGGGGTCACCCAAGGCTTACCGTTTTCATAACAAACAATATAATGTTGTAAATAACATGGAAATTGACCATATAATATTCAAACCAACGTCATAGATTACAACTGGTACAAAACCAAATACAGAAATGTTTACTACATCGAAAGTCTTTGAAATAAATAAACGCCATAAAGGGGTTTTGATCTGAGCGATCTCACGCCAGGATCTTCAACCTTGGAAAAACACTTAAATCATCATCTGCCCTCAACATCGGATTCTGGCCTTCACGGAAGAGGAAGTATACCTGATGTGCCGTATGAGACGGATGACACCAGCCAACCATGCAAGGAATAAAAACCGGTTGGTTAGTCTAATGAAATACTATGCAAGGGTACACATAAAAAGGTTCTAAGTAGTCGTATTAGGTTACACCCATCGCTTCTCGAATAATAGCCGATGACGACGGTGAACCTCAACACTTCTACCGAAACATGAGAAAAGGAATGATCAAGAGAAGACTCCAAAAGAAGTGAGTCTTATGGGAAACGTATGAAGAGAAGACTCCAAAGAAGTTGAGTCTTATGGGAAACGTATGACAAGTGTTTGGGAACGTTTAAGTTTTCACACAACTTTAAAACACGACCTTGATTATTTTGTTCTACGACCAACCTCATCGCGCAATGCAAATCCAGATTGGAAAGAAGACCTACTCTAACAAGAGTCCGGGCGGTTTCCACGTTATACTCCCCGCCCGAGGGTATATTAATTATGTGCGGGAAAGCATTTATCTTATTTAATTCCAAAACATACATTCATGTTATAGCTTTTAATCCACATCATCTCGATACGAGAGATATTTATGGGAATGAATCCCGAGTGTTGGCACCAGCTGAGTGCACCTACCCTGAGTAAGGGTACGGTCATGACTAAAAAGTACTAGGCAAAATCCTCCTAATACCAGTTATAAAGAAACGACTAGACCTTGCAAGGTACATAGCGTTCCTACGAATACTCGTTCTAACTACACATGTAAGTTCATATGGATATCCACACCAAAAACCATTACGGTAATATCATGTATAATAGCGTTGTTTCTAGCAATATATACAACCTATTATAGATTCATATTTAAACACATTATTTTATTAAATCTGTTCCCAAACAGAAAACAACAACTTTTATCCCATATTAATTAACAATCAATTAATTGATAATCAAGGGAAACATGGAACAATGAGCAAGAGCGAACCGCCACTTGCCTTAGTCTAGACGAATCGAAGAGATCGGGTTCCGGGATCTGAAGACTGGAATCTGAGTACGGATTCCTACGACGACGACGAGATATAAGATGGAACCCTAAGTTAGATACGATACGAAGATACGAAACAAAACAAAATGAATGAACGAAACGAACGAAGGGAAAAAGGGCCTAAGCCACGTCCGTGGTTGCCAAAGCCGTGATCGCGCTTATTGGGCCTAAGCCACGGCCGCGGTTTCTTGGGCTCAAGCCGCGGTCGCGGTGGATGGGCTGCGGTCGCGGATGCCCATCCAGACGAGAGCTCGTAGATGGATTCGGGGCTTACCGACGACGAGCTCGGCTTCCTCACTTGGATGAACCGCGCACCACTACCACTATACCAGGGCTTCATAAGACTGCCAATGACTTCCTCCGACGATCTCCAGAAACTTCAGCGACGACAAGAACGAGAGAGAGATGAAAGATGGATTGTAGATTGGATGAAGATTCAAGGGAAACGAGCCTCTATTTATAGGGGAAGAAGAGCCTCAACTCCGGCAACCCAATCGGTTCGAGTTCCCCTACCGACGTCCGTTACAACTCGTGTGGAAAAACGAATCGGCGAAGATCGGGGAAGAAGGAAGAAGACGAACATGGATTTCCGCGGTCGCGGTTTCAGAGCCGCGGTCGCGGTTTGGCTCTAGGCGAAACCGCGTTCGCATATTCAATCTGCGGTCGCAGAACTGCCGCGATTGCGTATCTTGGCCTTTGGTCGCGGGTCTCGTTCGAACTTTAGCACTCCCAAATACTTTATGACCCAAAATTTTATTAAACGTATAAGAATACGTTAAAAAGTTTATTACAGAGATTACAGAAATTGCCCATCATGTCTTTCTTACAAAATGACAGTTCGGGACTTTTAGGGGTTATTACATATAACTGATTGAGGAAGATTTAAAAGATATATGCATACTTATCTCTATGTTATTTGTTATGTACGATTTGGCAATACATGACAAATTTAAGAAATTAGTGTGTCTTAATGTAATAAGGATATTCGTCTTCGGAAAAAAAAAGGATATTTGTATCTATAAGCTTGCAACATTCTCACAAATATCATTTATATGATGCATAATTTAGAGTTTGGATCATATGAGGAGGGTTATTTGGGTGTAAAGTGAGGAGTTTTTTGGACCATCGGATTGAGTTGATCAAAGGGATGATAGAGCTCCTCTTTTTAAAATCATGCGGTGGCATAATTATGAATTCTGCAACTTTTTATTTATTTTTCCTCTTTTGCCCCTCCTTCTCCACCTATTGTCCGCGTCTGGCAATCGAACAGGAACCCGACCTCCACCATTGCAATCTGCTTCGCTTGGCTTGTTGCTTCACTCTCGGCGCCATGGATCAAAGTATTCACTCGGTCTCTTGATACCTTCTTCTAATTCGTTGATTTTGATTTGTCTACAAACTTCGTTATCTTCTCCGCCGATTTTTTTTTCTTGTTCTTAAATTAGGGTTTGTTCGTGAAATATCTGAATTTCTTTGTTCAATTTGTGTATATTATATGACTTTCATTTGTTGTTTTGTTTTCCTCTGTTTATTATTTTTGCCTTCGTTCAATTAGGATATGAGATTTTATTCGTAAGTTTGTTGATTTTGATTGCTTCTTTTTTGCTTTCCTCTGTTTTTAATGGAGGTATGCACTTCATTTTTTTTTGCTTTTCGCTCTCTTTATGCTATTACCAATTGTACCTTATTTGTGCACTTCCACACATTGTCACCTTATTTGTGCATTTCCACACATTGTTGCCTTATTTGTTCACTGCCATATATTGTCATCTTATTTGTGCACTTCCACGCATTGTTAATATTCCACACATCTGTTGTATTTGTTCATTCTTTGGAAAAATTGTTAATAATGCACCAATTGTACCTTATTCGTGCATATTAATCTATTGTATATATTTTCAACTGGGCCTTCTTCTTCTTTTGTTATTGATTATGTTGTGTTAAGTGTCGTCGGTGGTGTTGGTTTTGTTGCTTGTTCGTTTGTTGAGCCGGATACTTGTGAGAACTATGTGCTTCAATTATCGCAAGAAGGGCAAACAATGTACTATTTGCCTCGTTGTCCATAAGATATGAAGCCTTTCATCGGTCAAACATTTCCCACACTTGAGGAAGGTATGGATTTCTACAAGCATTATGCAGCATGATGTGGGTTTGATGTGCGCAATGGTTGCTCCCACAAGGAAAAAAAGGACAAGATTGTTGTTCTAAAATACTTGATTTGTACTAGGGAAGGCTAAAAAGTTGGTCAAAATAAACCTTGTTGACGCACTCGTGTTTCAAATAGGGTTGGTTGCAATGCTAAAATGTTTTTCAGATTCGTTGGAAAGTCTGGCTATATAGTGAAATCATTTGTAGAACGTCATGCACATTGATTTGTTATAACCGTTATAGGAAGTTTTTACAGTCCAATCGAAATATGGACAATGAGCATAAGAAGTTTGTGTTGAACTGCTCAAGAGCCAATGTAGGACATGTTAAGTGTCATAGATTTTACAAGGAGGTTGTTGGTGGCTATGGAAACATTAGAGCTTCTGTGGTTGGTTTTATAAATTTTAGTCTAGACTTGTTGGCATACTTTGCTGGATCGGATGCTCAAATGTTGATTGACAAGATGTTTGCTAAAAAAGGAATTATGCAGTGCATATTATTTTGATTACGATGTGGATGATATGGATCATTTGAAAAGGATATTCTGGAATGATCCTGTTTCAAGGAAAAAAAATTGCCTTTTTCAGGGAGGTTGTCTCATTCGATGCAACATATCGAACTAACAAGTAAGTGTATCCACTTGTGCACTTTAATTCTACATTTGTGCACATGTTGACCTTATCCGTGCACTTCATTTATATATACATGCACCTGTACACCTTATTCATGCATCATTAACTTAGTGTAGTCTTTAATTTTTGTGTTATATCGTGCCATAGGTATAATCTGGTTTTTGTACCATACACTGGGCTTGACCATTATAAGAGATTGTTACCTTTGTCGTTGGCTTGGTGTTAAAGGAAGATCTCCCATCTTATGTGTGGTTGTTGAACAATTTTAAGAAAGAAATTGGAAATGATCCTAGGATAATAGTCACCGCCTTTGCATGTGGCATATTATACAGAAAGTTTTGGATAAGACAAACAATAATGTAGTTGGTAGTGAGCCTTTTAGGAAGAAGTTGAATAATATTCTATGGACTCATGAACTTGAACTAGTTGAATTTGAAGAGAAATGGTTAATGTTGGTAAATGTGCATGAATTGGAAAACAAAAATTGGTTTAGTGATATGTATTCCATTAGCCAGTTTTGGATTCCTGCGTATTTCATATATGTGATGTTTGGTGGCTTAGCTAGGACAACATCTATTTCTGAGGTTCAAAACAAATTCTTTGGCCATTTCACTGACCAAAATTTACGGCTTGTTGAGTTGTTATTGCATTATGAGTCTGCATTAGATGCTCAATGACATGATCTGGCAAAGCTAAATCACACTTGCATGACCATGTTGCCTAATTTCAAGACAAAACTACATTTGGAGAAGCATACATCAGAGCATAATACGTTGACTGTTTTCTTGGATATTCAGAAAGAAATTTGTGTCTCTTGCTTTTCTTGTCGTATAATTAGGATGCTACCTGAAAATGGTGTTGTGACTTACAAAACTAAAGAAGGTGATATGGAAGAGGTTGAAAATGTGTACTACTGTGTAGATGGTAATGTTGTTTGCAGTTGTAGATTGTTCCAACGGATCGGATACTCATGTCGCCATATGTTTGTTGTGTTTAAGAACATTGTCATGGAAAAAATTCCTATGAAGCTTGTCTTGTGTCGCTGGACAAATCAGCTACGATTTGTCCTACGTTTTCTATTTATGGCACATTGGTGCAACAGTGCTTTGAAATGAAGGAAAGATAGATTCTGATGAATACTTTGCTTTCAGACTTTTATTGTTGTATGGGTCTTTTAGAGCAGCATCTGGAGCGCTTGAAGGGTTTCATGCAACTTTTGAAGGAGCAAAAAACGGCTTTGATGGAGTGTAGTAGGGGTATTCGGAGTTTAGGGTCTAGCAATGTACAAATGGCTGAAGCATTTGATGGAACTAGTGTACCGTCCACAATAACTGTGTTACCACCAACTCAAGCAAAGAATATGGGTAGCGGGAAGAGAATCCCGAGTTCAAGGGAGACAATATGTGCTGGCAAGAGGCGTTGTGGTAAATGCAAAAAAATTGCATTCTACAATAGTCGCACATGTGTTGTGCAAACAAAGTTACAGTAATAGATAATGTTCTATGTCTTGCATATTTTTTTGGGAGAAGTTATCGTTGGACCATTTTCACACATTTGTATTATATGATTTTACAATTGAGCAGGCATGTAATTTTTTTGTGATATGCTCTTCTGTTTTGTCCTTTAATGAATGCAAGTTTTTCATATTTTGCAGAGTTTATAGTATTTGTGCACCCTCAATGCATGATTTTGGATTTCTGTCTTTTATATATGCACTTCATGGGTTTTTATGTTTGATAGAGGAAATGATTCGGATCTTTATTTTACCATTGCTATTGTGCTCTCGATCTTTTTGTCCTCGACATCTATCGACCATATCTCATGATATGTTGTTGTCAAAACCCAACCCCATAAACAAGCCTGAAAAGATTTTGTGCTCATGTTCCACACTGACCAGAGCAACCCTTAGAGTTGTTGTTGCACTGATTTTGTGAATTGAAGCTTAACTAATTACCAATGCCTTATTTGACACCGCCACTTCTACTTGGCAACAGCCAATTGCCAAGTGATGAAACATTAGATTTTAGTTAACTTATTGAAACCTGAATAAAACCTAAAATTTATAAATAATGCTTTTAAAAATTTACATCAAACCTAAAATTTTTGAAACCTGAATATGCATCTGTATTCATTTTGTTAGTATCCCCAAAACCTGATTAAAGTTCACATCCAACTTGCATCTAGTTTTTTGAAAACATTCAACCAACCTACCAATAGTTCGACCATTTCATTACCTGTACATAACACTTCTTCTAAAAATATACAAACAACTAACAGTTCAACCACAAATCATCTATTTCTTCTTCCCTTTGTAGTCTTATTTGTACTGCTTTGCCCACTTTTTTACCTAGTCGCTAACTTTATTAATTGTGGATGTCAACATAGTATGGACAAACTTCTTCCTCAATATACCATTTGTCTTGGTGTCATTCCTTGAGCTTAGTCCATGATGCCACTCCTAGACCACCCCATATATGTCTCCATAGACCTCATTGCATAAAGCTCTGATTCTGATTTGAGTGTAGTTGTCCCCCTTGCATGTCGAGTAATGATGGACACATGTCCATGCATTGGAGGGAATTCGCCTTCTTGTGCAGCCTCATTTTCTTCAAATAGTTGAACATGAGGTTCATATGCAAATTAGGATGATATTTTCAATCAATGTTCATGTAAAGTAATCACATGTCATGAAAAGAAATCTCATTCTGAAATTCATACCCGAAGTGCAAGGTCTACTATTAAATGTGCATACATAGGTTTCTAAAGTGCGTAATCTCATCCTATTGTTTAACTTGTGTAGCTATGCATTTCTAGGCAGCTATGCATTTCTATGCAACAAGCATAAATATGAAACACTGACCACAATATGCTTTTTAAGATATTAGAAACCTTACTAGAATTTGTGGGATATCTCCATATTTATCTTCCATCGATTCATTACTTGTGTATCTGTCCAAGATAAGGATTTATTGGCCTTCAAATTGAATGTGATCACAAAATAGCGATGATCAAACATTACTGGAAGAAAGACCTTGCAAGTGGAATAATAGGTTTCATTAGTGTTTTTCTTTTTGATTTCAACTAGTGCTGATAAAAGAAATATACCATATCAATATCCTTCATATGCGTTCCATCCACAACTAGTAGAACATTTTCGATCATTGTTGCAAACTGGTTTTCAGTAATGCATTCCTTCTGCATTAATTTGTTTGTAAACTTTCAAGTAAATGCTTTTATACATCAAATTTGAGCTCAATCATCAACAAATCTTCTTCGATGAACAAGCTTCCAAATAGTCTTGATGGTTTGTCTTTACTTTTCTTTTTTTCACCTTGATTGAGGTATGTAGACCACACATTAATAACTCTGGCATCCATGTCTGCATCCATGGTTGCGAATGTGACTTTGTCTACAACTAAAGTCTTGAACTTGAACACAACATTCCTAAAATAATCCAAACCGACGATTAATGTGGGGGAAGTAGGTTTTAGTTTTTGTACAAAAGAACAAGTCTTTTTCTGATAACTCATAATTATGCACAAACAACTCTTATTAAAGCACTGATATACATAATTGGTGCACTTTAGAAATCAATTCAATAATGTCTCTTTTTGCAGAAGTTTTTGCTTATGCACATACAACTCTTATTAAAGCACTCGTATACATAATTCATGCACTCCAAAAATCAATTCAAGAAAATACCAACACAACATAATCACAAACAAAATTATAAGTTTAAAAATACAGTTCAAATGTAGTCCCAAATCTTTTGTTGATTTTCTGTCATTCTTTCACCTATCACTGTTGTCCTCTGAAAGTAGGGGCTTTTTTGAGTGTCTGCTAGCCGTTTGTTCCGTTTCTCTGGTAGTTCCTCTTCAAGCACAACGGCTTGCTTCCCCTTCCCTTTCTCATGTGTATAAATGAATCATTATTAATAAAAAGAAAAAAATATGAGGCTAGTATGCTAGAAAAGTCATTTTTAAACTATTTCCTTAAATTAGTCATATTCTGTGTTATACCTTATCCCTCCCCCCTAGCCACATCATCTTGGTGGTGTACTTCATTCGTCTCATCTGCATTTCCCTTTCCTTTCCCCTTTGTATAAATGAAACATTATTTTATATAAAGTACAAATACTTAATTACAAGCACACACTTATATAAAACAAACCTTGATGTGTATGATAGAGAAATACTTAATTACAAGCACACACTTATATAAAACAAATATATCTTAATTATGCACAAACAACTCTTTTTAAAGCATTGCTGTATATAATTCATGCACTCCAGAAATCTATTCAATAAAGTCTTTTTTGTAGACGATTTGCTTATGTACATATTAATCTTAATTATGCACAAACAGATCTTATTGAAGCACTCCTATACATAATTCCCCAAGAAATAAGTTACAGAATGTAAGCTGCAAACAACAAAATAAATTAAACCAATGGGTTAATCTTTGTTGAAACCATGTGCAAGCACAATGGCTAGTTTACAAAATTCATGCACATGAAGCTTTTATTCATGCACAGAAAGCTCCTATTCATCCACAGAAAGCCCCCATTCCTAATTTGGTTACCAATCATCAAAATGGCAGCAAAATAAACTTTGAAGCATCAACTATCAAAAGTTTCCTACCATTTGAAGTTATACTAGATTTTCCCGGAGGAACACCTCCCCTCCATGGGATCATAATTCACTCATCACTATAAGGCTAACATCACATGTACCAAATAGTGACACTCACCTAAAAGTGTTGATCAAAGTACCAACTCATATATCTAACAGAGAGCGTTAAGGCGACAAAAACCAACTATGAGAGCAATGTAATTACAATAAATACACAGGATAAAAGGCAACTAGTTACTGATAATTGTTCTATTCATGCACACAAAGATCTTATTCATGCACTAATTTACATAATTCATGCAAAAAAAGCTCTTATTAAACCAAATGGTTATTTGCAAACTAGATCATAACAACCAAAGTCCAAATGTCATAGATAATATATCTCCTACTCAACAAAGACCTTTCTATTGATTATATCAACAATAAAATCAAAAGAAGCCAATTATCCAACTTTTAGAGCACCTATGTAAGATCAATCAAGAAGGCCAAACAATTGAATCACACGAGGTTTCACTTGATTATGTATTAAAGAGGGAAGGTGGTACTAGCTTTCCAATAACCAATTGGCAAATTTTGATACGGGTGAGCCAAAATTGAGCAACCTACTCCAACAAAATATGATCTTCAATCTCAATGGATTTCAACTTAAGTGTTGCTACATTACATTTCTATCTGTTATGCTAGAGGCAAAATCCATATAGTTTAAATATTTACCGATTAGTTGAAGATTTATGTTGTGAATTTTCAATCTTGTACAAAGCCACTATAATTTCTGCCATCACAATGAGAATAAAATTCAGCCACATACTAGTACCAAGTATATACGAATAATTCCTCTAAATAAAGTACATCCTCGGTTAAAATTTAATTGTACGCTAAAATCCAAACACACAAAGGCCAATCTCGAGCATGAAAAAGCCAACTTTGAGCACCTATCCAGAAGCACAAAACACTAAAACGAGCACACAAAGGCCAATTTTGAACACAAAAAGGCCAAATCCAAGCACAAAAACGCTAAATCCGAGTTTAAAAACCCTAAATTTGAACTTAGAACCCTAATAACATCATCAAAACCACAATAATGATTACTTTAACGCTTGAAGTAGTGATTTTGTTTACCTTTCGATAATTTTCCTTTTCCTTTCAAGGATTTTTCTTTTCCTTTCGAATCGTTCCCCCCTTTTACCATGTTTTACTTCTTCGAATTCGCGCTTTTTTGATGTTCTTATGTGCATATTTGCAAGATCTTTTGAGTTTGTGGAAGATGGATGATGATTTTGGAAGAGATTTGGAGACGAAAGAGAATTGGATTGGAAGTCGTTGATTTATTTTAGGAGTGTTTGAGGAAGAGTGCATGAGAAGAATGGTTTTGAATGAACAAATATGTTGTTTTGTTCAGGTTTGGGGAGGGTACACTTTTTCAATTGATCACACCAACTGCCACTCTAAATGACAGAATATGAGGCGCGTGCTTTCTTTTCCTCTTGTCTCAGCTCACCGACGTGGCGCCATCCAAGCCTGTTTTGCTCCGCATCCAAGGGCCAAGAAAAATTTGCACTTTATACAGTATAATACCTCTGCACAGGAACCGGACTTGCATAATCTAATATATGTTTTATAATCAAGGGATTCCTATATATTTGGCTCTTATCCTATAAAGTAAAAAGTATTATAATGGATCAGGGAAGAGAGGGCGGGGATTAAGTGACACAATGACATTTTCGTAAATATCGCAAACCTTTTTTTTCATACCACAATTTTATTTCCATGATCGCTCTACGTTGTTATCTTTAGATTCACATATATATACACTACATGTTCATATATTTGTACTAGAAGGTTCATACATTTATACTAGATGTTTATACAGTTTATACTACATGTTTAAAAACTCAAATTAAACTATAAATGTACAAACACACTTTATACTAGACATTCATTGAATATATATCAAGTATGAACCTCTATTGTGTTAAATGTGAATCTGAAGCACAATGTATTATTGTTAATCCATCACCCTTTACGTTTAGTATATTAAAATGTATATTTATTAAATGTGAACTCTAGCTTAGTACATTAAGTATGAACATCTAGTGTACTACATATGGATGTTACTATATGGAGTTCATAGGTACAACGTTGAGCACGTTCATGTTTGAATGTCTTTTCACTTGGTATGTGAGGTTCATATGTTATATTTATAATTCATTTTACTTGGTCTTTGAGGTTCATTTGTAATATGCATATGTTCCTATATTAGTACTCTAAGGTTCATATGTAACATGCACATGTTCATATATTTGAAATTCCCTTTACTTGGTATTTGTGTGTTGATGTTCATATATTGTCATCTAATGTTCATATAGGATAACGTCAAAATTTATAAAACTAGAGCTTCATATGTTATGTGTTGATGGTCATATATTATCATATAATATTCATATATGATAACGTCAATTCGACGTAAATTTGTGCGAAAGCTGTTATGATTTTGTGAAAAAATTGAAAAATATGTGTTTAACAATAGTTATCGATAAATGAGTATGTTTGGGTGATTAATGAAACAGAGAAACGAAAAAAGAAATTGATTTGAGTAATTAATGATGAAGAGAAAAGAAGAAGGGAAAATAAAAATGAGAGTGTTGAGAATCGAACATTAGACCTCATGGTACTCCCCACACTCCACTACTAGCTACGATAAGCGCTTCTTCAATTTCATAAGGGAAGAAAATTGCCTTTATTCCCTTTTCAAGCCCAATGGTCGCGCGAGACAAAATACGAGCCGTCCAATGGAGCGGAAAGGAAGGCCCAAATCTCTTCACACATCAAATATGAATTCCCGTTTGTACAAGATCCCTAATCATTTTATAATTACAAAAATGAGAACTTTATAAGGCCACATGTTCCTCTATGAATTCGCCACATTACTATATGCCACATGTCATTATCTCCTTTTAACATGTGATTTATTTTTAATTAAAAATCAAATTTATATATTTCTTATTCCCAATTTCTTTTATAACAGATTTGTTTCACGTTTTAGCGCAAAATTGCTTATTCTTTTACGTTTTCTTTCCAATCACACATCTCCTATTATGACTATTATCAGATTGGTTTTTAGATCACTGCTTTGAAAAATAGTGAAAAAGATCTTTTTAACATAACTTTCCTTATATGGAACTATTAAAAGATCTTTTTGGGATAATTTAGTATACTAAAATGTAAAAGAGGTATCTTATTACAAGATTCAATCCCGCCTTGATTTACAATGAAAACGTTATGCTTTTTCATGAAATAGTATACAAAATATAAGGTAGAACTGATCACCTTTTTTCATCAACTTTCTTCTACAATAGGTATCTATTTTGAATTCTTAATTATACATATTGCTTATTATCATATGAAAACCGTTTTTATGGCTTACATTTTTATAAATTTTGATAATAATTGTCTTTTCATTACAAATTGTTATATGTAGATATGTTGAAAGATGTGCAGCATATCGAGGACATTATATCGAGTCGAGATACCTTTATGCTAAAGGTTTGTGTAATTCGGTTATAGGTTTAGGGCTTAGGGTTTAAGGTTTAGGATGATAATCCATGGTGTCATTAATACTAAGGGATGAAAATGTATGTTGTACACTCTTAAAACTAAATTTGGAAGTTATATGGAAAATATGGTTAATATTGTTATATAAGTAAGTTTTATTTATCATTACATTTCATATTTCATAGGTTGATAATCCATGGTGTCATTAAAGAGGATTTTATGGACAACTTTTATACTTAATTATTCATTTTTTTATTTTAACTTTAATATATTTCTTTCTTTAGGGTGCAAATATATTATTTCAGCATTTAATCTTTGTATTAAATTTATTCTTATTTAAAAGGTTAACTATTTTATATATACTTTTTTATATTACCATACATATTAATTTCTAAGTTAATTAACAATATAACTTATATATATATTTTTCTAAACTGTGAGATTGATACACAAATTCCTTGGATAGCACGGGTACTAAACTAGTTCCACTATATATAGTAATGATTTGTAATTAACAACATTTAGATTATGACTAATCTACTTTCAACAGTAAAGTACTTAATGCAAGATTTTCTTTTACCAACGACAGTTTGCAATGAAATTATTAAAATAAATAAAGTTTTTGTTTGAATAAATGTACCTCTAACTACCATCCTTTAATCATTTGGGATATTATATGTGGTCCTAAGTCTAAAGTGTGTTTAGGACTACACAAATCAGAAGATTTGAATAAATTCTTACAAAGAAACTCATATGGAAACTACTAGTGGAACATGATAGTTTGTGGGTTCCTATCATCACTGAAGAATATCTAGGATCTTTTGACATTTTTTTCTTACAAAAATAAATCTAAAAAATCATGGAAATTCTCAAGACTTCTCCATATACGCGACATTTTTCAAAAAGGTATATTATGGGAACTAGGAAATGGGGAAACCCTTAGTTTATGGACTGACTATTGCATCAAGACTGCGTCCTATTACCATATTATAATAATATTAATATCCATCTAAAAGTTTCACAATTCATTACACCAGATCATAAATGTGGAATCCTTAACCTGCAATGTATTCTTCCGCCTATATAGTTTCCAAAATTGTAAAAATTCATATTCCAAGTACCCATATCGAGGAGCATCTTATATGGAAATTTTCATCTGACATAAATTTCTCAATAAAGTCAGCTCGAAAATTAACCCATAATCCCAACATATATCCAACATAATATTCCCCATTGTGGATTTGGAATTTGAACATTCCTCCAAAAATACAACATTTCCTATGGAAAGCCTCTAATGATAGTCTTCCTATAACGGAACGCCTTAATCGTCATTGCTCTAGAGTCCCTTCCCATTGTAGCTTATGTAATTCAGATGATGAAGATCAAAATCATCTTTTCTTCACATGCTCCTTCACTAGACAACTGATGCATGAGATTGAGGTTAAAATAGGATACAATTTCCATTTTCAATATACCTCGGACTTCTATACTAATCTTCAATCTTTCAGAACATCTAATACTTCTCCAGAGCTTATATAATTTCTATGGTGGTTGATACGGAAACATCTAATACCTTCTGACCTTGCCATCCTTCAGTTAAATTGGAAAAATATAAATCATAGTTCTTCTACAATTGTATCCAGGAAAAAAGAAAACTTCTAACCAATAAAGCCTGGAAGAGGCCACTTACAGATTGGGTAAAACTTAACTTTGATGGATCAAAACGAGTCAATCAGACCTCTCATATTGGCATCATTCTTCGAGATCATCAAGGAAAGGTAATATATGTAAACAGAAAAGAAATCCATGACATGTCCATTTTATAGACTGAAGGATGCACATTGTTAGAGGCATTCGTAAAGTCGTGTCCTTACATATTCATAAGTTAGTAGTAGACGGTAGTAATTTAATAGTCATTAACACAATTTTAGGAATTTGGAAAATACCCTAGAAAAGAATAACATCATACTAGACATTCATTCTTTGCTGTATCATTTAATTTTGTCTCACTTTTCCACTGTTACACTGACTCCAACAAGGTTGCAGACTACTTAGCCACTCATGACATTAGTTCTACATGAGTAAGGAATTTCTTCTAAAGATTTGCAATGTTAGATTCCTTGTCCTTTTATATGTATTCTGGTAGACTTGAATTCTTAAATTCGAACTCGACAAGTTAAATCATTTTTAAAACTCATGTAAAATTCATCTGTTGTGATGACTTAGGCATGCCATTTGCCTGAAAAGAAGACGACTGTTTGCCTTGTACCAAAAAAAACATTAAGATTATGGCTCCATTTTTACATATTAACCACCAAAAATTATGACTCCATATGTGTATATATGGAGAAACTAAAATTAACCAATCATGATTTGGGAGAGTTTAATTTAACCAACCAATTATGTTTTAAATAATCAAAGCCGACATTTTTATCACCTTTATGTAGTGGTATTCAATTGTTCAATTCGAACCGAAAACCAGCGGTTCCAGAATCTGCCAAAATCGGAACCGATTTCGATTCATGGTTTGTTTAACCATCGGTTCCCTTTTTTTTAATTAAACAAGGGACTGAACTGGGTGGAACTTGTGGTTCAGTCGGTTGAACCACTGGTTCCACCCTTTTTTATTTTAAAAAAAATTGGAACCAAAATCCGGCGGCAACGGAATCTAAGCCAGAGAACTGGGTAAGGATCGGTTCTGAAACCCTGAGCAGGACTACCTTTATGTTTATTAACGCCCACCCATACATTTACTTCATCCAAAGACCTTGACAAAAACCTAAGGAAGACCACTTAACAATGCTAAAAAATGAGTGCAACTGAGAGGATAAATTGGAGATAAGAAGAGGGTATACTAGTCTTCAATTCTTCAACATTTTAGACAAGTTTTTAATTTGTAGATAGTATGAAGTATGGCTAAGCGGCTAAAATAAAACTAAAAGAGGTTTAACAACACCCGACCGACCCATTACATAATCCAACACTTCGGATTAAACTTGAAATACTTAAAGCAATTCTAACAAAATATGCAAACTAGCTAAAAGAAAACAGGAACAATGTTCGCACCGCTTTTTTTTATGCCCCGCACCACATTTTTGGCATAACAAGTTTGCGTAAAAAAATCCCTTGGGCGCAACCTAGTGGCGCCCAAAAAGGATCTTGGGGTTGGGCGCTACGCGGTAGCACCCAGACCCTAAACCGGCTTCAAACCAGTTTAATTAAACCGGCTAACATAAACTAGTTTATTCATTAAAAAAATAAAGTCAGTAGCGCCCAGAAAAAAAAATGTTGGGCGCTGCATATTCATCACATTCTATCTATCCTGCTATTTTATATGATTTAGAAATTCAAATACATAGTACATTTGTACACTTGTGTGCATTTGACAATAGTAATAGATGTTTTCAAGTAACAAGGGTTACATGGCTATAAATTCGTTTGTATCATGAGGTTTCAATATACTTTTATTCATCTAAAATTCATGTACCCTAAACCTAAATCCTAAACCCAAATATATCATACACTGTCCTATCATGACAAAGGCTCAAAAACCCTATAGTTATATACTATGATTATATCATATATTATATTCTATAGTTATATACTATAGTTATATCCTATATTATATTCAATAGTTATATATTATGGTTATATCTTATAGTTATATCCAATTTGGTTATATCTTATGGTTATATTTTATAGTTATATGCTATGGTTATATCCTATATTATATTCTATAGTTATATACTATGGTTATATCATATAGTTATTTACTATGATTATATCTTATAGTTATATCCAATTTGGTTATGTCTTAGGATTATATCCTATAGTTATATACTATGATTATTTCCTATACTTGTATACTATGATTATATCCTATAGTTATATACTATGATTATATCGTATAGTTATATACCATGGTTATATCCTATAGTTATATACTATGATTATATCTTATAGTTATATCCAATTTGGTTATATCTTATGGTTATTTATATCTATATGATATAATCATAGTAAATAACTATATGATATAATCAAAGTAAATAACTATAGGATATAATCATAGTATTTAACTATAGGATATAACCATATGATATAACCAAATTGGATATAACTATAAGATATAATCATAGTAAATAACTATATGATATAGCCATTGTATATAAGTATAGAATCTAATATAGGATATACCATAGTATATATCTATAGGATATAACCAAAAGATATAACCAAATTGAATATAAATATAAGATATAACCATAGTATATAACTATAGAATATAATATAAGATATAACCATAGTATATAACTATAGAATATAATATAGGATATAATTATAGTTATATACTATGATTATATCATATACTTATATACTATGATTATATCCTATACTTATAGACTATGAATATATCCTATAGTTATATACTATGGTTATATATTATAGTTATAAACTATGATTATATCTTATAGTTATATATCCAATTTGGTTATATCTTATGGTTATATCTATAGGATATAATCATAATATATAACTATATGATATAATCATAGTATATAACTATGGGATATACTATATTCATAGTATATAACTATAGGATATACTATAATCATAGTATATAACAATAGGATATACTAAACCCTATACCCTAAACCTTCAAAAATGCCAAATTGGGCGCAACTAGGAGGCGCCCAAAGGGTAAATACTAGATACCCCTTGGACGCCACCTAGTTGCGCCCAAAGGGTATGTAGTATTTACCCTTTGGGCACCACCTAGTTGTGCCCAATTTGGCATTTTTGAAGGTTTACGGTTTAGGGTTTAGTATATCATATAGTAATATACTATGATTATAGTATATTCTATTGTTATATACTATGATTATAGTATATTTTCATTGTATATCCTATAGTTATATACTATGATTATATCCTATAGATATAACCATAAGATATAACCAAATTGGATATAAATATAAGATATAATCATAGTATATAACTATAAGATATAACCATAGTATATAACTATAGGATATAATCATAGTATATAACTGTAGAATATAATCATAGTATATAAGTAAAAGATATAATCATAGCATATAACTATAAGATATAACCATAAGATATAACAAAATTTGATATAACTATAAGATATAATCATAGTAAATAACTATATGATATAACCATTGTATATAACTATAAAATATAATATAGGATACAATCATAGTATATAACTATAGTATATAACTATAGAATATAATATATGATATAATCATAGTATATAACTATAGGGTTTTTGGGTTTTTGAGTCTTTGTCATTACAGTACAGTGTATGATATTTTTGGATTTAGGGTTTAGGGTTTATGGTACTTGAATTTTAGATGAATAAAAATATATTGAAAACTCATGATACAAACGAATTTATAGCCATGTAACTCTGGTTACTTGAAAACGTCTATTACTATAGTCAAATGCACACAAGTGTACAAATCTACTAGGTATTTGAATTTCCAAATCATATAAAATAGCCATGTATTTTTTTTCTCTGGGCGCTACACTGTAGCGCCCAACTCTTTTTTTTTCCTGGGCGCTATTGTTGAATCCAACGGTAACTATTTTGGGCGCCACTACGTAGCGCCCTAGTGTTGAACTGGTTCAGATGAAGAACCGGTTTAATAATATCCTACAAAAATCATTTTTCAAAATAAAAAAAAATTACCCGGACCTTGGACGCCATTAGGTTGCGCCCAAGGGAACGTTTTTTTTTTGGCACGACTAGTTTGCACCCAAGGGGAATTATGTTTTTTTTACGCAACCTTGTGGCGCCCAAAATGCGGTGCCGGGCATAAAAAAAAGAAGTATTAGCAAAAACTACCAGATTTCCAAAGCCCGTTTGCAAAAATGCCATGTTTTGAAAAGAATTGCAAGAATATCAAAAAGCTGCAAAACTTTTTAAAACAAAAAAGATAAAATCATTTTTTCGTTTACCTTTTCTTTTGTAAAAATTATACTTTTAACTATAACTAATTACTTCTTAAGTCTTCTTCTCTGCTGGGCTGATTTACAGAGACCTCGCTAATATTGCCTCTGATCTCCTTCCATGGACACCTTTCACCTTCTTCCTCCCAAACGCTGGAGACCGCCTTTCACCTTCCTGTCCATGGTCGTCAGAGACCACCTTTCACCTTCTTCCTCCCAAACGCTTAAAATTCACAAGCTTAATTTGTCTCTGATCTCATCCTCCCTCTATGGGCGCCGCCTCTGCCTTCTTCCTCCCAAATCAGTGCACCTGGAGCGGTCGTGGCAGAAGACGACATTACCAGAGGATATTATTGCGGCTCGGGTGATTATCTGAGCAAGAGCGATCTCCATCAACCTCTGGAGCACTCCGGCGATGACGGAAATGATGATCTTGAGGCAAATTCCACAAATCAGATATTGAATCTGTTTCAATCCGACAAAGCCAGGAAATTGTAGCTTCAATCCGACCGCGAAGTAGAGACGATGCAACTACTGGATCAGAACCAATTGTTGGAGCGGAACCAACTCCCTTTCCTTCTCGATGTCGCCGTTCATCTCGGTCTCGCTCTCGATGTCTCCGTTCGTCTCGGTCTCGCTCTCGCTCTCCTCTGCACATTGATTCTCGGTGTCGCCGTTGCCATCTCGGTGTCGCCGTCGCCGCAAGCGGAGGGGTTTATGCTTAGGGTTTTCTGTGTGCATTTTTTATCGAACACTTCCAAAAACCCCTAATTTTGTCCGGAAAGTGAAATTAAGAAACTAAAATTTAATATCGGTGTTTGATCTCTGATGATTGTTGCAATTGAAGCACTGGGTGAAAGATGAGAAATTCAGCACGAAAGTGAAGGACTAGGATGGATTCCCCGCCTTCGCTCTGATCAACAAATCCACTGGTCAGGCCTTAAAGCATTCTGTTGGTGCTACTCACCATGTAAGTCTTCTCCTCTCCCACTTCACTTGATCAGTTTCCAGTTGCCATGCCTCAAATTGGTATTTTCTTTAGTTCAATCAAATGTGGCTACTTGAGAATAGATGATGAATTTGAGGGGAACTAGGAGAAGAGAATTCTGATGAAGTTGTGTTTGGCTTTCAGTACACTAGTTCACTACCACTGTAAATACTTGTGTTTTCTACCAAAAAGGAACTGAAGCTTCAGTACACTAGTTCACTACCACTGTAAATACTTGTGTTTGGCTTTCTTATATTTTTTCATGTCAGGTGAAAGTTTCGGGTGGCGGTAGATGCAATGTGACTAATGGGCATTGCTTTGACAACATGGTATGCTCTACACAGACAGATGCAGTAAAACTAATAGTTATATACTTATATATGACAAAAAATAATAGTTATATACATTTTTTTAGTCTGTAAGAGAAGCATATGGAATTTTTATTTCAAAAACATATTTGTTGTAAACAGCTTCTCATCTTTATAGGTGTAATGTGGGTACATAAATGGTTTTTAAATGAGTTAGTACTTGTTAAATGAGACATGATTGTGAAACATGGGTCATTTTCACATTTCCTTAACAAGGCATTTGAATGAGCTAGTACTTGTTTAATGGGACTAACCACTATCAAACAAGGTTCTATTGATAGTTACGAAATCAACCAATGTTCGTTAATATAACAGAGTAATGACCTGACTATGTACAAATGTGGTCTGACAAAGTGAATATTGCTCTGAACTTTGAAATGGGCTAACATTTGAAATTTTCTGATATAACAGAGCATTGACCTGACTACGTATAAATATGGCCTGACTTCGTACAAATGTGGTCTGATAAAGTACACAATTCTTTACTATGTAACAACGACGTTGAAAAAGAGCTTCAAAGTGGAATAGTTACCGATTTTCTATGCACAACGCGGGCCGATACGAAGGTGATTAGATGTCATTCGGAGGTGATTTTAAATTATTCAAGAGTCGGGTTTATGTAACTTGAGCATGACGAAGACGATGGTGTGGTCAGATTTTGAATTTAATGAATCGATATGTGTTTTTCTTGGCGTCGAACATGGCTTGGTGGTGATGTATATAGGAAATGAACAAGGTACTTTAAAACTTCAGAGTATTATGTACTTTATCGGACCATATGTGTACGAAATTATACCACATTTATACGAAGTCAAGTCAATATTCTGTTATATCACAAATGTGTACAAGAAGGGAGTCGACTCTAAGAGCGGCACTGAAGAGTGTAGAGAATTTCAAGTCAAAGTGTTTACAAGAAGGGAGTCGACTCTATTCATCCCAAAGTTTGTGTTTCTTTTATGAAGTTTTCTTTTGAAAACACGTAAATATTTTTAGTGATTATCAATTCAACGAGAATCACAACTAATAAATGCAGATTTATTAGTTGCAAATCTTGGTGGATGTTTTGTAGGTTTGGAGAGTTGCCAATGTCCCAGAAAATGACAAGTTTCAGTACACACATTTTGCTCATAAGATAAACAGCTTTGATACTGCACCCAAGAAGTTGCTTTCATCAGATTCTCGTCTACACCCTGATAGATACGCACTCGAAAAGGGCGACCTTTCAAAAGCCGGTGCTGAGAAGAGCAGGTAACTTGATGGATCCATCACTTGTTTATGGATTCTGGGTCAAAATCTTTTCTGAGATCACATCATGTTTGCTTTGCCCAGGCTGGAGGAGAGGCAAAGAGCTGAAAAGAGAGACCGAGAAGCCAAAGGCGAAAAGTTCACCCCAAGATGGTTCGATTTTACAGGCGAAGTCGCTCCTACTCCGTGGGGCGAGTTGGAAGTGTACGCTTACAATGGCAAGTACACCGAGCATCGTTCCATCGTTGATAGCTCCGATGTCATCAAACCCGTCGATGTCGAATCCATAGAGTTCAATCCCTTGCAATTTGCTGCTAGTTCATCAGCTGCAGAATGATTTACGTGACATGTTGTCTCTTGTGGTAGCCTGTGGTGCTGCGGCTGAGCAATTTGCTGCTAGTTCTGTGGTGGTGTAAATCATGTGACTTGACTTTGTATAAATGTGTCCTGACAAAGTAAATATTGCTCTGAAATTTAAAATTGACTAACATTTGAAATTATGTAAAATAAAAGACCATTGACCTGACATAGTATACATGTGACTTGACTTTGTATACATGTGTCCTGACAAAGTGAATATTGCTCTGAAATTTAAAATTGACTAACATTTGAAATTATGTGAAATAAAAGACCATTGACCTGACTTAATTTCAGAGCAATATTTATAAGTTTTGGGAGGCATTTTGGAGGGATGAGAACCTTCAATATAAATATAAATTTAAATATTTATAAATTTGAAATTGACTAACATTTAAAGTTGCATTTATTAGTTATAATTCTCGTTGAATTGATAATCACTCAAAATATTTGAAATTGTACTCACATTCATATAACAGGAAGTTGACCAAGTCCAACTGGTAAGGACCCTTCAAGAGAATTCAAACTCAAGTTTGTGTCTTCATAAACAGTTAAGAGTATTGATCAGCTTATTGAAAACTATGAAAAAGGGAGCTAATGGAAAAGCTGGTGGATAACAAGCAAGAACAAGAGGTATTTGTGTTACATAACATAGCATTATGTACTTTATCAGGCCATATTTGTACGAAGTCAGACCACATTAATACGAAGTCAGGTCAATACTCTGTTATATCACAAATTTTCAAATGTTAGCCAATTTTAAATTTCAGAGCAATATTTTCTTTGTCAGGCCACATTTTTACGTAGTCAGGTCATTACTCTGTTATATTACTTACCTTTAAATTTGAAACACTTAAATTTGCATTTATTAGTTATGGACCATTATAGAGTACCAACTTTGCACCACCAAGGTATGACATGAATGAGGCATAGTGATCCGCGTTCAACTTCAGTGTTCGTTCAAGATCAAAGCAACCCATGTGGACATTACCACCAAGCCTTGTTCGACAAAAAAAAACATTTCGATTCATTAAATTCAAGATCTGACCACACCATCGTCTTCCCATGCTCAAGTTACTTAAACCCTGAGCACATCATAGCCTATATATATGACCATCGTCTTCTCCATGTTCATTCAAGGTCAAAGCGAAGAATGCATGGTACATCTCGAGGAACAACTACTCTGCAGCTCAAGTCTCGTCGACTAGCTTTACTGTCATCGGGCTCGGGCTCGATCTTCTTAGTCACCACGAGGCAGAGGACGTGTTGGTAGACGACAAGGATTCGAGGGCCCTCCATGGGGTCCACGGGGGATGCTCGGCTTCGCAGGCGGCGGTTGCGGATTTTCTATACAAGTGGGTGAACGGCAAGAATTTCAGAGAAAGCAAAGAGAGAAGAGTGATAAGTAGCTTAACGACGAGAGACGCAAGCGTTAGTGGACGAAGAGGAGGCGGCAACGATGAAGAGTCACTGACGAGGAATAGTCTGCGTGCGTCGGCGAGGAAGTGGCAAGCAGAGAAGGAAGAGGTACAATGAGATTTGGAATTAATTAGGGTTAGATTAGTGGTACTTTTGCAATACTTTTTAAAAGATGGGTTTTTTGCAAGTTGACTTTGAAACTTCAGAGCATTATTTACTTTATCAGACCACATGTGTACGAAGTCAGACTACATTTATACGAAATCAGGTCAATGCTCTGTTATATCACAAATTTTCAAATGTTAGCCGATTTCAAATGTCAGAGCAATATTCACTTTATCAGGCCACATTTAAACGTAGTCAGGTCACATTTATACAAAGTCAGGTCAATGCTCTGTTATATCACAAAATTTCAAATGTTATATAACAAAGCATTATGTAATTTTTCAGGTCACATTTATAAGAAGTCAGGTCATATGCATATTATGTACTTTATCAGACCATATGTGTACGAAGTCAAACCATATTTATACGAAGTTAGGTCAATGCTCTTTTATATCACAAAATTCCAAATGTTAGCCGATTTTAAATTTCAGGGCAATATTCACTTTATTAGGCCACATTTGTACATAATCAGTTCAATACTCTGTTATATTGACTTTAAATTTTAAACTAATTTTCCCTATCTCTTACTTACCATAGTCATATGTATATTTATAAATTTACAGAAACAATTTTCTATTAAAAATCATATAATTTTACATTTCAGTTACGTAATTACAAGCATTATAGCATAAATCCTCATTCCACTCGGACCAATACGGAGGTGATTCGATGTCATTCGAAGGTGATTTCAAATGATTCAAGAGTCGAGTTTAAGTAAATTGAGCTTAACGAAGACGATGTTGTGGTCCAATTTTGAATTGAATGAATCGAGAGATGTTTTTCTTGGGTCGAACAAGGCTTGGTGGTGATGTATATAAGCGATGAACAAGGTACTTTAAAGCTTCAGAGCATTGTGTACTTTATCAGACCACATCTGTACGAAGTCAGGTCACATTTATACGAAGTCAGGTCAACTCTCTGGTATATCACAAAATTTCAAATATTAGCCGATTTTAACTTTCAGAACAATATTGGCTTTATCAGGCCACATTTGTATGTAATCAGGTCATTACTCTGTTATATTAACTTGAAGTTTTAATATTGTTTTTAATATTATTTCTGGTGTATTATAGTTTGCTAAATCACGTCACCACCACCAAGACTTGTTCGACCCAAAAAAAAACACCTTTCGATTCATTAAATTCAAAATCTGACCACACCATCGTTTTTGTCATGCTCTAGTTACTTAAACCTGACTTTTGAATCATTTGAAATCATATCCGAACGACATCGAATCACCTCTATATCGGCCCACGTTGTGCATAGAAAACTGGTAACTATGCCACTTTGAAGCTCTTTTTTCAACGCCGGTGGAAGATCCTAGACTCCGCGACCTATCTTCGGAGAAACCTTACAGCCTCACAAACCCAACAACACCGCCCTTGCCACATGGGGTTGTCGTTCGACCAACCAAAGAGCTACTTAAAAGATGGCTAAAGAGAGTTGTTATCGAGGTTTCTTGCTCTTAAACAAGTCACATCATCGAGTGAACGAAGACCTTCATCTCAAGGTATCAAATAATTGCTGCTTGTAAATAGGTTTATCTTCCTACTTTGTACATTCTTCAGACACTCTTCCTCAGCTCTCACACCAAACAGAGGCAAAGCCAACCTCCCACCCTTGCCACTGTGATAATTCAATGCGACCATAATTCATTTTTCAGCATACCCACAGGCTTCAAATACACGTGAAGGCCGATCTGAATCCAATTTCTTATGGGTATGTCTAACCTGGATTCAAATTAAACATCAAAAGTCAGAAAATAAAAGGGATGACGAAAACATACGGGCAAACCTAACCTGTGCAGTTATGGGATATGTATAGATGCTGACGGGTTTTTGCTTTTGAGGAGTCTGTGGTGGCCTGAAGTAATTTTTTGTCATCGGAGGATGTTTAGACTTACATAGTTAAATGTTAGTCAATTTTAAATTTCACAGCAATATTTACTTTGTCAGGCCATACTTATACAAAGTCAAGTCATATATATACTATGTCAGGTCAATGGTCTTTTATTTCACATAATTTCAAATGTTAGTCAATTTCAAATTTTAGAGCAATATTCACTTTGTCAGGACACATTTATACAAAGTCAAGTCACATGTATACTATGTCAGGTCAATGCTCTTTTATTTTACATAATTTTAAATGTTAGTCAATTTTAAATTTCAGAGCAATATTTACTTTGTCAAGCCACACTTATACAAAGTCAAGTCACATGTATACTATGTCAGGTTAATGCTCTTTTATTTCACATAATTTTAAATGTTAGTCAATTTCAAATTTCAGAGCAATATTCACTTTGTCAAGACACATTTATACAAAGTCAAGTCACATGTATACTATGTCAGGTCAATGCTCTTTTATTTTACATAATTTTAAATGTTAGTCAATTTTAAATTTCAGAGCAATATTTACTTTGTCAGGCCACACTTATACAAAGTCAAGTCACATAGAGATAGACGAGCAGAGAGAGATATTAGAGAATAGAGAAGAGAGAGAGTAGGATTAGAGAAATGGGTTTATTTGATATTCATTTGATACCTCTCCATTACATGTGTGATGGATAATATCCAAATATCCAATACATGACATTACTCCCCCTTTTACAAAAGTTTTGCCCTCAAAGCTTAAAAAAAATACCCATCACAACAAAAATACCCATCACAACACAAATGCAGCTCAATTTGAAAAAGCCTGTGAGCAAACCAAGCCTCTCTTAAACTGCTTGTATCCACTTGCACTGCCTAGTGCCACATGACAAATGTGGAAGACTCCAAACTAGTTGCTATAGCAAAAGTTCCTCAATATCAGCACAAACTCAGCAAAAATTCAGCATCACACATCACATTCGAAATTCTGCAAAAATATTTGATCCAAGACATTCACCACTGCCTATAGCTAGCATAGAACCAAGAAATTCAGCAACTAACTTTCTTGCAACCACTTCCTTGCAACTAACTCTCTCCAGCAATCCCTCGATTGAAGCCAAGACATTCAGCAAACTAATATTCAGCCACAACATTACGAGCTTTCTGACACCAAACTAACTCTCTCCAGCAAGACATTCAGCAAACTATTACCTCTCTTTGATGCAGCCAGAGTAGAAAAATCTCTTTTTGCAACTGAGTCACTTGTTCAAACTAACATTATGAGCTTTCTGACACCAATGGCACTTCCTTCTCCCACCTTGACCACTAGCAATGCTTGTTTGCTTGCTTCTCAGACGACAAGTCCAGCGTCAAGAAATCCAGTTAACGACCCTTGAATATCTGAGCCGTAAACATGTCCCATCTTCAATCGCTTCGTCTCCAGGTACTTCCTGTTTTCATCTCTTATGGGCGTTAAAACAGGAACTCTACCCACAATTGTCAATCCGTAACCCTTTAGTCCTATGAACTTTGCTAGATTATTAGTCATCAGCCGCATGGTTCGAACTCCTACGTCTCTTAAAATCTAGCCTCCATCAAAGTCAAAAACAACAACACAACAAGACATGAAGAATTGCAGAGAAAAATTGCTACTAAAACTGAAATGAATTGAGCAGTTTCTTGACATTTGCATGTCTAACCTGAGCGCCAATTCCATACTCGCGTGCATCAACAGCTAGTCCAAGTTCAAGGTTGGAGCTTGTGGCCTAAGTAGATTCCTCGGCCTTCATGGCCTCTTAGATAAAGCACGACTCCTCTTCCGGCCTGTTCAATCAACTGCATTGCCAAGTCCAGCTGATTTCCACAATCGCATCGAGCTGATCCAAACACATCCCCCGTGAGGCACTCTGATCGAACTCTCACAAGCACATCTTGACCATCTCCAATGTCTCCCTATTTAAGGGTAATTGTAATTGAAACGACATTAGTAAGCTTAGCTTCTTTTCTAGTGTATACAGAATGAAACAAAGCCTCCGAACATTGACATTGTCCTAACCTTTAAAATTGCCACCGCTGTCCTCTCAACCAGTTTCTCCCTTTTCCTCCAGTACCTACAAGAGGATGGAAGAATAGAGCTAGGTCGGTTTATGCAAACACATTATCCAGGGCTTGCTGCCAGCATGGAAGAATAGAGCTAGGTAGGTTTCAAATTCCGTATCAGATCGGGGAATTAGGGATTTGGTTGCTAAATCATATAAGAAACTAAATCCTTTGAGAAACCCTAAATCACAATAAATTTGTAAGGAAGATCGGAGGAGTTACCATGTCGCCGAGACCCGTAAGATTGTGGCAGATGAATCAGTAGAAGTGGTGGCGGACGACGATGCGTAGCTTTTCGTTGCAGACATTGACGGAGCGGAGGAGTGTGAGAGAGCCTTCATCGAGAGACGGATACGATGGAAGGAGAGGCCGAGAGCGGCGTCGCCGAGGAACTCCAGCCGGAAGCAGAGGAGGGAACTCCAGCCGGCTGCCATCGGGGAAGACGGAGGCAGAGGAGGGAGACGAAGGGTTTAGGATTTGGGATTGATTAGGGTTAAAAATTGGGATTTATTAACAAAATTAAGATTGATTTTATCTTTTTTTTAAAAAAAGTTTTAATGATTTATCTGATTTTTTCATTTAAAAGAAAAGCTAAATTCAACAATTAACAATAGTAAAAATGTCAAAAATCTGGTAGTTTTACAATACTTTTGAAAATATGGTATATTTGCTAGTTGCTTTAGCAAATATGATATATTTGCTAATGAGCCTAAAAAAAAGTGGTGCGAAGAACATAAGCAACACCATTAGCACCATATAAATTAGTCCATTGTAGAATTTATGAATAACGGAAACTAAATATTTGAAAATGAGTATACACTGAAGCTATCTTAAGATCAGAACCACAAATTAGAGTTCAAAACAATATACCAATCTAATAACTTACAAATATCTTGGGAGTCTTATGATTGATGAGTGTGTGACTGCAAATTGTAATGTATGGAGCTTGTTTTTGGTAAATGGTAATATTGAATGAGCGAAACCCACTTGTCACAAAAGTACAAGTCACTTACGTAACGTTTCTTCATTCTTCTTTAGTTAAATGATTATTAAATTGGGCCTTTTTTTATAGAA
Source organism: Rheum nobile (assembly GCA_027886185.1). Classification (NCBI taxonomy): domain Eukaryota; kingdom Viridiplantae; phylum Streptophyta; class Magnoliopsida; order Caryophyllales; family Polygonaceae; genus Rheum; species Rheum nobile. The sequence continues at coordinate 2,013,526 of WOAB01000065.1, forward strand.
AGCGTGATCATATATAACTTAGATATATAAGCCAACGAAATTGGCAATTGTGATGCACGAAAGTAAATTATCATTGCCCTATCAGATAATTACAAATGAAATTGAGCAATTAAGTGAGCAAAAGGATTCCTGTTCCGTGGTTAATTTTACCCTTTAAGTATAGTAAAATTAGATAAATACCTCCAATAAACTTCATCTAAATTCATGACCCATGGTGATGTCATCATATAATAATGATGACATCACCATAAGTCAAACAAACTAATACATTTTATCATTGACTGGTCAACGGCCGTTGACCGGTGAAAATGTTTCCCGCCAAATTATTTTTTGATGATGTCACCATCTTGATGACAGTTAATGCACGTTCAAAGTGTCATCAAGACTACTAATTAGTGGCGCTTTCAAAGTGTCATCAAAAGTAGTAATTAGTGACGCTTTCAAAGTCATCGAGGCTAGTAAGTGGTCACCCTTTCAAAGTGTCACCGAGACTAGTTGGTGACACTTTCAAAGTGTCATCTGGACTAGTTGGTGACACTTTGTTGGATGCGTGTTCGAAGCATCACCGAGGCTAGTCGGTGGCGCGTTCAATGTGTGACCGAGGCTAGTAGGTGGCGAGTTCAAAGCATCACCGAGGCTAGTTCGATGGCGTGTTCGAAGCGTCACCGAGGCTAGTTGGTGGCGCGTTCAAAACGTCACTGAGGCTATTTCGGTGGCGCGTTCAAAGTGTCACCGAGGCTAGTGTAATACCCCTCAATTTTAGTAAGGGTATTTGAGTAATTTTCCAACCCTCGTTCTATAAGCAAGACGCGTTTGGCGTATTCGGAATCTCCGTAATGATCTTTTGAACGTAGTAATATACGTTTAAGGTATTATCGGGTCTTAGAATATTTTTTGAAGTACTAAAAGTAAGAGCTAGTATTAGTGCGCGAGTGAATCCGCGACCAAAGGGTCAACGGACGCGACCACGGTAATTCAGCGACCGCGGATTGATTTCCGCTACCGCGGAAATCAATTTCGTCTTCGTCTTCAATTCTCGCCGGTTCGTGTGGCGACGTTTAGCCGAGGGGGGGATGTCGATCGATTGGGCTGCCGGCGTTGAGGGTTCCTTTCCCCTATAAAAGGAGGTCGGAGAAGCCTGGAATCATCATCCACAGCTTCAAGATCTCATCTCTTCCTCTCGTTTCACATCGTCGTCGGAGTTGCTCGAGTTCACCGGAGTTGCTCGAGTTCGCCGGAGGTGCATGGGCGGTGTGCTGTGGTGGTGGTTGTAGGGAGTCCTCGTCCGAAGCAAGGGTGGTCGTTCGAGTCGCCGGTTTCTGCCATTTTCGAGCTCGGTGCCGCTCTCTGTGGCTTGGATTTTCTTTCCGTGTGAGGGAGAAAGGAGGGGGCCCCACTTAGCCAGCTCTTAGGTTGGGCCGAGAAGCCCAATATCACATCTGTCCAAATTTAACCCAAGATCGATTGAGCGGTATAATTTCGACCCACTTTTATCCGTATTTGTCTTTAGAAAAATTCAATCAGCATTTTTATGATTAAAATCATAAAAATTTATTGAATTTAATTACTTGAGTTCGTCAAAATAAATTAATTGATATTAATTATTTTGTCGGTTTATATCGTTATTTGCTGGATCGCGTGTGGACTCGTAACCTTGCTAGAGTATCGTGAAGCAGTGGTCATACTCCCGGAAAGGATATCAATAGTAGTCGTATCGTCTAGATTCATCGTCAAATCTACTTAAGGCAAGTGGCGGTTCGCTCTTGCTTATCATTCCATGTTCCGTTGATTATCAATTATTTCTGATTGTTAATTAAATTGGAGTGAACTGTTGTTTTCATTTGGGAACAAAATTTATAAATGATATGATTAAAATATGATATTATAATAGGTTGTATATATTGCTAGAAACAACGCTATTATACCTGTTATTACTGTAATGGATTTTGTTGTAGATTTAAATGTAAACTTTAATGCTAGATTAGCACGAGTATTCGTAGGAACGCTAACTCCTTATGAGGAGTAGTCGTTTCTTTATAATTCTCTTCAGGTCATGACCCATTGCTTCTTATCCACCTGTAAGGATATGAAGTGTTAAGCACCTTGCTAGTGCCATTTCGGTAGGCGTAATGTCACCCTGTGTTAAACTTTCGTAGTCACTCGAGATCACAATAAAAGCCTTAACATGAATTTGTGTTTTGTAATTAAATAAGATAAGTGCGGTTATGCACATAATTAATATACCCTCGGGCGAGGAGTACAATGTGGAAACCGCCCGGACTTCGGTTAGAGTAAGTCTTCTTTCCAATCTGGATTCGCATTGTGCGGTGAGGTTGGTCGTTGACCCAAATGATCAAGTCGTTTTTAAACGCTTGTGTGAAAGTTATAACGTTCCCAAACATTTGTCATACTTTCTCATAAGACTCAATTCCTTTGGACTCTTCTTTTCAGTGCATGTCCCAACTTTAATCATTCCGTGAAAGCTCCGGGTTATGTATCGTTCCTTCGGTTGTTATTCGGGGGACAATGATAGTAAACAGTTACGATCACTAGAACCTTTCTGTTTTCATCCTTGCATAGTCTTTCATTAGACTAACCAACCGGGTTTTATTTCTTGCATGGTTGGCTGGTGTCATGCGTCCTATACGGCACATCAGTGGTTGGTTCCCAAAGTCTTGAAGTAACCAGTTGAAGAAGTGGCTTGCAGTTGCAGATTTAAGTGTCGGTATTTTAAAGTCGTTAAGTATTACTTAAATATATATTTTTATAACCTAGTCATGTAATAGGTTTATTCTTAAAGTCTTCCGCTGTAATTTCACTTTGTTGTAAATCATTATTGAGAAATCTTTTAATAAAAATGGTTGAGTTTCATTTAAAAATGTCTTTGGCTGTTTAACTTTTCATTATTTAATATGTTTATTTAAGTTTAATTATTCCGATTAAAGCCTAGGGTGACATTGGACAATAATGTCTGATGTCACTGGCGTGTGGCACTACCGACGTAAGTCGGGGGTGTTACAATTATGGTATCAGAGCAATGTTTTTTAAAATTCTTGGCCTTTTGTTAGGTTTGAGAATTTTCAAAAGTTAATTTCGAAATTATTTCTCAACTTACTTTCCATTAAAAAGGAATTTCGAGAATTGAAATGTTAAATTTAAAAGTTGTAAGTATTTCTTGAAATATAATTTAAAATAATGGTTTAGCTGTTTGAACTTCAAAAGTTATTTACAATTGATTTTTAAATGGTGTATTATAATTTATAAACAATTAAACTTAAATTTATGATTGTAACTTTAAAAGTGTGATTTTGGTCTTAATAAGAGTTTTGTGATAATCGTATCACTAGTTTGAGAAAATAATTTTTCTTAAATAATTATTTTATTAAGTTAAATATATAAGGTTTAAAAGTGCCAAGTAGAAAGTTTGAAAGTATAAGGTTTAATAATAAATGGTTTTCAAACTTTTGCAAGCTTCGAGTTGTTACTTATTCCTTAGATCCATTCTTAGGGATAGCGTCTCTTCTTAGGTTTATGTCATTTAAAGGTTGACATTTCTCCTAGTAGATCCATTCTCAAGTAAAGAGAAGAAGATCGTTTCTGCGGTTAATGGTGGAGGGTTAGTCAGACTAATATAAAGTTATTAGTTCGGACCCTTACAATTTGTATCATAACGTATTTGACTAAGTGTCATATTCAAGTTGGAAAAGTTCTAAACTAACGTTATGGTTCATCAACAGATGGTGAACACAAGGAACACAGTCCGTGCTGGTGCGGGACCGAGTAACAACCCAAGGCTGAATCTGAGGAGCGCCGCTAATCAAGGGGAAGAGAGCGAGTCTATCTCTCACAATCACCCCACAGGCGACGGCCAAGTTCAGGCTAATCCTCCGATAGTGTTGGATGCCGCAACCAAAGAGGCCATTCGTGGGTTTATTATACAGACGGTCATCGATGTAATTCGGTCAATTGCACCACAAGCACAGGGTGGTCCAGTTCCTCAGGTTATTCCTGAATTTGAGGAGCCAATGGATCTGGTACCTCAGGTCGATGTCGTCAGAAACAGAGGGGATTACGGTCGAGCCTTGAAGGCCGTGAGCTCAATGAGGCCTAACAGTTATGACGGTACCGGAGAACCAGTCAGAGTGGCGTATTGGTTCTCGCATATGGAACGGCTGTTCAGGAACGTGGATTGCACTGAGACTGAGAAAGTGCACATTGCCTCCCTTCAACTTAAGGATGTGGCTAGCCAATGGTGGGAGAGCACTGGGTTAGCTGATCATCTCGAGTTGAATTGGTTTAGTCAAAGATGACTGACCGTTTCTTTTCCCGTGCTGTGAGGGAGGAGAAGCATAAGGAATTTCTTTACCCTAAGACCGATGGGTTGAAGGTGACTGAGCTTGCAGCTAAGTTCAATCATCTGTTGCAGTATGCTGGACCAAAAGTGTCGAGTGAAGAGCAAAAGATCTAGTACTTCCATGGATGGATGAATCCAGAAATCAAACCTCTAATGGTGCGCCACGGTTGTTCTACATTAGAGCAATATGTGGATGCGGCCTACAAGATATAGGTTACACTGGAAGAATCCTCCCAAAAGCGGGAGAAGCAGGCTAACGGAAAGGGTGGGCAACAAGATCGCCAGGTTGGTACATTCAAGCGACCGGCATCGCCCACCAAATTTGAGAAGTCTGGTCATGCTAAGACCGAGACGACTCAGTCGGACTCCGTCATAGGCTCCGATTGGAGTAGCGGGGTGATTCAATGCCACAATTATGGTGAAGTTGGGCATAAAAGTTTTAACTGCCAAAAGGAGAAGAGGGTATGTTACTATTGTGGGAGGGAAAGCCACATGAAAACATACTGTAGAAAGAAGGGTCAAGGACCAACGCAGTCTTACCAAGCCTCAAATGTTGGCAATGGGCAAAACCCAAAGCCAGAGGTATCCGCTCCTGAGCAATCTATAACTCGTAATAAAGGCAAGGAGCCTATAGAGTCCTCAGGTCAGGGGCAACGACTCTTCGTGTTGCGTCAAACCGACGGGAAGGAACCCTGATCGAGTAGTTGTATTTTTGTTAAGCCTTTTCTTAGGAATAAGGAGCGACGACTTGTGTCGATATTCTCCATAGTTTCGTAATCTGTATGTGCGACTTTCTGTCAGTTGCTTTAATGTAATGTTTCGAATAATAAAGAAGTGTCTCCTTGTTTCGGAAATTACTAAATTCGTTATTATTACAAATCGTTCATACGAAACCCCGTGAGTGCCAAAACAGTATATGTCACGTGTGGATAAGGGCTGTCAGGACTCATAGAGGAGGGGTAACATATGTAGCCTAGATGTTCGTTCCCTGGATGGTTAACCCAGGGTCGACTCTATTATGTCATATCGGTATGATATTAATTGCTTCCTTAGTTGCGTTGACGAGCGTTATCTCGTAAGTTGAGTTTTACCAAAATTCCTTGGTGTAAAGAAAACAAATGTGTGTGGTTAATGCTCTATGAGATTAAGAGTTATCTCTCATATGTGTACCATAAACATTTGTTCTAGTAAAAGTATGTAGGGGTGGACTAATCTGAAGTTCAGAATGCCTAGTTGGAAGGTCAAGCTGTAGGCATTGATGTGGATAGATTGTTGAGAAGAGAATAAATATATAAGAGGGATAGTTCGTAGGGAACTCGTTTTCTCTATTACGATCTTGAGTAAGACTTTAGAACCAAGAGTTATGGTTATGGGATTTATAAGTGAGTATGGCCAGTGTAGGACCAATGGTTAAAGTTTTTTTTTTGGAAAAGCCAAGTGTGCGAAATCATAGGTATTATTTTGGAAGATCTATTCGAGGTTTCGTTTTGAGGTTTCATAAGGAAATAATATGATTAAGTCTTGGGTAGATAGTAAATATCGGTAAAGCAAAGGGGTTGCTTTAATTGGGATACTAGATTGTGTGAGGAAAATAAGGATCTTAAGTTAGAGATAAGTTATTTGATACAGTTAAATAAACCTTTGGGATTTAAGTCGGAAATGGACATAAGGGCCAAATTTAATTGGGCCAAATGATTGGAATTGGTAAGTTGTACTTTCAGGGAATAAAGAGTTATGATATTTGGGAATTTACAAGGTTTGATATTTGGATTTTATGTGAGTGTGTCATCTATAAGGCTTATGGTACAACTCTTTTTGGAGAAGATTAAGTTGTGAAGCTATTGTATTGGGAGGAGGCCCACTTAAATGTAAAGGTTATAGTTTAAGGATAGGTTATGTTGATGATTCCGATAAACTAAAGGATTTAGTAGGGAGAATTGTCTATGTGCGCCTAAGGAGTAAGGTAACAAACGTTACTCGTATGAATCTATTAAAGGATTATGATAGAAGTGACTGATTTGGTTGGTAATGAATCATTTATCAGAATGATACTTTAAGGAAATAGGAGTAATATCTCATATGATTCGTTTTTTTTGGAACATAGGAATAAAGGTGTTGTGATTATTTTTGGAGAAAGTTAAGGAATCTTAAAGGTTTAAGTTAGAGAATGATTAAAGGAATAGGCTAAATCACTACTGAAAGGATTCCAAGTTAGAGATGGCATAAGGGCCAAACTCGATTAAGATGAGTAATGGAATTGTGGGGTGTACCCTTAAAGGAATTAGGAAATGCGATGTCTCAAGGACCACTGAGATCTGGTAATCGATTATAGGGAGATAAGGTGCGAACTTTAAATTAGATTATAAAGAGGAATATATATTCTCATGCTTAAGGTATAGCAAGGCTACTGCGATGATTTTGGCGACTATTGTCCTAAGATAATTATGACCTTGAGGATATAGTCACGAGTATTACAGGTGTAGCATATGGAGATAAGATATGCGAGGTAATGGTATGGTTGAGGAAACAGATCGTTTTCCTAGGAGCAAGGACATGGATGAAATGATTAAGAATATTAAGTTCACGTAGTACGATTATGTGAGACCGGTCCCTCTAGGTTTAGCGATGCTAGTTTCGGGGTCGAAACTATTTTAAGGGGGTAGTAATGTAATAATCCTCATGTTACCATAGGAGTAGTATGGTAGAATTGTATGTTTGGTGAAAACAAGTATAGAATTCCCTTAATCTGTGAAAGGTCTAAGTTATGGTTAACCTTACGTTAACTGTAGATTGAATCAACTTATAAATTTTAACTTAGAAATGCCTGAACCAATTTTACAAAGTGTGAAATGGGTTAGGCATGGTTAAACTTATACGGTTGGGTAACTTAGTATAAGGTCGCTTCTCTGAGCTGTTATCGGCCAAGTTTCGGGGTCGAAACTTTTCTTAAGGGTGTAGTGATGTAATACCCCTCAATTTTAGTAAGGGTATTTGGGTAATTTCCCAACCCTCGTTCTGTAAGCAAGACGCATTTGGCGTATTCGGAATCTCCGTAATGATCTTTTGAACGTAGTAATATACGTTTAAGGTATTATCGGGTCTTAGAATATTTTTTGAAGTACTAAAAGTAAGAGCTAGTATTAGTCCGCGAGTGAATCCGCGACCAAAGGGTCAACGGACGCGACCATGGCAATTCCGCGACCGCGGAAATCAATTTCGTCTTCGTCTTCAATTCTTGCCGGTTCGTGTGGCGACGTTTCGCTGAGGGGGGGATGCCGATCGATTGGGCTGCCGGCGTTGAGGGTTCCTTTCCCCTATAAAAGGAGGTCGGAGAAGCCTGGAATCATCATCCACAGCTTCAAGATCTCATCTCTTCCTCTCGTTTCGCATCGTCGCCGGAGTTGCTTGAGTTCGCCAGAGTTGCTCGAGTTTGCCGGAGGTGCATGGGCGGTGTGCTGTGGTGGTGGTTGTAGGGAATCCTCATCCGAAGCAAGGGTGGTCGTTCGAGTCGCCGGTTTACGCCATTGTCGAGCTCGGTGCCGCTCTCTGTGGCTTGGATTTTCTTTCCGTGTGAGGGAGAAAGGAGGGGGCCCCACTTAGCCAGCTCTTAGGTTGGGCCGAGAAGCCCAATATCACATCTGTCCAAATTTAACCCAAGATCGATTGAGCGGTATAATTTCGACCCACTTTTATCCGTATTTGTCTTTAGAAAAATTCAATCAACATTTTTATGATTAAAATCATAAAAATTTATTGAATTTAATAACTTGAGTTCGTCAAAATAAATTAATTGATATTAATTATTTTGTCGGTTTATAGTGTTATTTGCTGGATCGCGTGTCGACTCGTAACCTTGCTAGAGTATCGTGAAGCAGAGGTCATACTCTCCGAAAGGATATCAACAGTAGTCGTATCGTCTAGATTCATCGTCGAATCTACTTAAGGCAAGTGGCGGTTCGCTCTTGCTTATCATTCCATGTTCGGTTGATTATCAATTATTTCTGATTGTTAATTAAATTGGAGTGAACTCTCGTTTTCATTTGGAAACAGAATTTATAAATGATATGATTAAAATATGATATTATAATAGGTTGTATATATTGCTAGAAACAACGCTATTATACCTGTTATTACTGTAATGGATTTTGTTGTGGATTTAAATGTAAACTTTAATGCTAGATTAACACGAGTATTCATAGGAATGCTAACTCCTTATGAGGAGTAGTCATTTCTTTATAATTCTCTTCAGGTCATGACCCATTGCTTCTTATCCACCTGTAAGGATATGAAGTGTTAAGCACCTTGCTAGTGCCATTTGGGTGGGCGTAATGTCACCCTGTGTTAAACTTTCATAGTCACTCGAGATCACATTAAAAGCCTTAACATGATTTTGTGTTTTGTAATTAAATAAGATAAGTGCGGTTATACACATAATTAATATACCCTCGGGCGAGGAGTACAACGTGGAAACCGCCCGGACTTCGGTTAGAGTAAGTCTTCTTTCCAATCTGGATTCGCATTGTGCGGTGAGGTTGGTCGTTGACCCAAATGATCAAGTCGTTTTTAAACGCTTGTGTGAAAGTTATAACGTTCCCAAACATTTGTCATACTTTCCCATAAGACTCAATTCCGTTGAAGTCTTCTTTTCAGTGCATGTCCCAACTTTAATCATTCCGTGAAAGTTTCGGGTTATGTATCGTTCCTTCGGTTGTTATTCGAGGGACAATGATAGTAAACGGTTACGATCACTAGAACCTTTTTGTTTTCACCCTTGCATAGTCTTTCATTAGACTAACCAACCGGGTTTTATTCCTTGCATGGTTGGCTAGTGTCATCCGTCCTATACAGCACATCAGTGGTTGGTTCCCGAAATCTTGAAGTAACCAGTTGAAGAAGAGGCTTGCAGTTGCAGATTTAAGTGTTAGTATTTCAAAGTCGTTAAGTATTACTTAAATATATATTTTATAACCTAGTCATGTAATAGGTTTATTCTTAAAGTCTTCCGTTGTGTAATGTAAAAGTCTTCCGCTGTAATTTCACTCTATTGTTAATCGTTATTGAGAAATCTTTTAATAAAAATGGTTGAGTTTCATTTAAAAATGTCTTCCACTGTTTAACTTTTCAATTATTTAATATGTTTATTTAAGTTTAATTGTTCCGATTAAAGCCTAGGGTGACATTGGAGAGTAACGTCTGATGTCACTGGCGTGTGGCACTACCGACGTAAGTCGGGGGTGTTACAGCTAGTCGGTGGCGCGTTTGAAGCGTCACCGAGGCTAGTTCGGTGGCGCGTTCGAAGCGTCGCAGAGGCTATTTCGTTGGCGCGTTCAAAGCGTCACCGATGCTAGTTCGATGGCGCGTTCGAAACTTCACCGAGGCTAGTTCGGTGGCACGTTGGAAGCGTCACTAAGGCTAGTTCGGTGGCGTGTTTGAAGTGTCACAGAGGCTAGTCAGCGACGCGTTCAAAGCGTCGCCGAGGCTAGTCGGCGGCACGTTTGAAGCGTCACCGAGGCTAGTTCGGTGGCGCGTTTGAAGCGTCACCGAGGCTAGTTTGGTGGCGCATTCGAAGTGTCACCGAGGTTAGTTCAGTTTGACCTTAGATTCTAAGTGCCCAAAGGGTCTATATTTTGATTAGCAAGCCGCGAGAGTGGATGTTAATTAGATCTAGGCACATTTACTATCATCCGAGAAAATTAGTAATTACCTTAGATAGTTACCTTCAAATAAATTGGACTAGATTCAGGCAGAGAGTGATTTTATTTACAAAAACATCGTTGCGGTGATCCTTAACCTTAGACACATTTATCCCATTGATTTTTATCACTTTTATTTGTTTTACTAGTTATTAGTTTAGTTACAGATTTCATAAATTCCATACTTTTAAGGCGTAGTTCACTGGTAGAATTTCAACTGATATTATATTGGTCTCTGTAGGATCGACACTAGACTACTACAACTGATTTCGTACACTTGCGGGTAGGTTTTAACCACATCACTGATGATGTCATCTCATTGTCCAAAGTTGATATTATTACACCATCTACATTTGTAGCATAACCGTTGTTCCCATCACCATTGAATGAAGCATTAGCTCTAGGATAATCGGCAGGGATGAGTTCATTTACTCAAACTCATAACATTCATATTTCAAACAACATCAACTGAAAATAAACAATATTCAATGAGTAAACATGATTAGCTGGGAAATGCTACATAACATTTTTTTGGATTCGTTATATTCTTACAATCAAGAGAATCTATATTTTGTCAAAATCATTTAGTGAAACGTTTACCAGGTGTCATCAAGTCAAGACATAGTCATTTGGACCATGGTACATGACAAACATCTTCTCTCATTGCCAACAAAACAAAGAGGAATACCTTCATAATGATACAAATGTATCAAGTCACCAAAATCATAAAATAGTAATGTAACTCTACTTTCACAAACGACTGACATTTTTATTGTTATTAACTTTTTTTTGTCCAATTAATTTTTTAATTGAATGTCAGGTTAGAGTAGAGTGGAAGGCTATTAAGTACCCATACCGAAGTGGCAAAACAAATAGGAAATGGCAGTACTTTGATTTTTGGCCAACTACTGAAAGGGGAAAAAAGTAAAAGAGATTAATCCTGCATATTTTCCTACTACAATTCATTCAGTTCTACAAAAATAAAAATTTAAAAATTGAAGATGGCTTGACAATTAATTTAGACATGGTTTACCGGATTGATAAGCATCCAACAGCTCTTCCAACTAAAAGATACGACTAATTGATAGAAGGTTTTAGTCATGTTAACCTGGTCAAAATAATCCTAAACAAACCTAAACAAGTAGTTTGGGCAAGCAAGGGTCGAATCCCACAGGGAGGAGTTATTAATCTTTATGTTGATTGCATGCAAAGTAACAAGGGGGGTTTTCAGGTTGATTTCTTGTGAAGCAAGTAAACAAGTAAACAAAGCAAAGGGTTTTATCAAATTGGGGAAAAACACTTAGCCAAACAAATATCCACTTTTATATGAATGATCGATCCTAGGTTATCTCTATTCCTTTCCTTTGATTATTCTTGTCCCTATTCTGAATTAGTCACTAGTCCAACTAGTCCTAGCAACCCTTAATATTGAACGCACGAGAAACTATCAAGATTTAGAACAACAACAACATAGAGTATAGGATCAAACCAGGATACATACAACACCGATATTTCGCAGCATTTAGCACATAATCAATTCTCTTTCATAATAATCTAGTCCAACTAGTCCTAGAATATCATGTTTGCTACTCTAGATAAGGAATCTCAACTCAAAATATCCAAACCCTAGCAATAGACAATTACTAATATCAACTAGGTGATCAAGCTAGTCAAATCAATAACAATCAATAAGAATATGCTCAAGAGAAAATATATAATCCAAGGGAATAAGAAATAGAGAAGTAACCTCACAATCAAATCATACGAAAAGCTTCAATTGTCGGACTAAGCAAAAGGGTGCTTAGCTCTTCATAGTTCTTGGAAACAAAATAAACTTCAAAGGGAAAACTGAATGGAAACAACGATGATGAATGTGATGATACCAAGATGAATGAATGGAGGTTATGGAATTTAGGTTAAATAGACTTAACCTAAAGCCCAAGATCACAAACCTCATCTAAAAGGAAATAAAACTAAAGTATCGAAATATAAAAGAATAAAAATCGGAAAATGTAAAAAGAAAGAAAGTTTCGGAAATCTTCGCAGGCCGCCTGCCGTGTGATTCCGCGGTCGCGGATCAGAATCCGCGGTCGCGGAAATTAGATGTTTGCTCTCGGCATTTGCACAGCTGAGAAATTTCCGCGGGCGCGGCCGGATTTCCGCGATCGCGGAAGTGGCACTCGTTTGCTACGCGCCTCGCCTTTCGCCGCTGCCGCTTGTGTCTTCGCCCTTGGTCGCGGTTGGTAGCGGCTGGGACCTTCTTTGCTCATTTGTGTGGCTCTTCTTCTATTCTTCTTCGTCTCCTCCAGTGGTTTACTCCTCGTCTTCTGGATGTCTACAATTAGCTCCTCCAAACCACCATATCAACACTTCTTCACTTCAACTCCATACTCCACAGTTGTGCTCTAAACCCCTATAAATGGCACCCTAAACACCGATAACAATTCCTAGATAAGCACTACAAAGTAGAGATGATCACTAATACCACCTGAAAGATCAAGGAACTTCTTATTTAGCTCGAGAATATCACCAAAAGTAAAAAGCTTTGAGAAACAACTGATGCCAAGAATCGCAAAGCATGTGCAAGATCCCTTGGAGACACATTCAGAAAAACACACTTAAAACTTACACATTCAATTCGATATATATTCAATTCGACATATATATATATATATATCAGGAATCTGTAAAACAAAAACAGTTTGCTTCAATCTAGTACGGCTTGAGGGAGGCGAACGAGGCCGAAGATTGCATTAGCATTACCAGCAATCGGAATTTTCGGGGTCGCGGATGCGGCGGAAGAGGGAGGAGAACGAAGCCAGAGACGAAAGAGATCGAGGCCGGAGACGGAAGAGGTCGAGGCCGGAGACAGAGGTCGAGGTTGGAGAGGGGTGACAGATCTGGAAATGGAGGAGGTGAGAAATAGGGGAGGGGTGGGTGTGAGGAGAGAGAGCGTGAGAGTGCAAGATTAAGTAAGGGGTTAATTTACAATAGGTTTAATTTTTGGGGGTGTTTACAAGTTTTTGATTAAGAAAAAGGACAATAGGCCACAATCTTTCTTAATTTTAATCAAAAATTATTTCGATATCTTTTGGGTCAAAAATATATTTAATGGACTAAAGTCCAAATATGTGGTTATTAACCCCCAAATAGAATAATATATGGATTGGGCTTAAAAAAAGGGAGGTTGTTAATTAACCCAAATCAAAATAGTTTGGGCCAAATTTGACCCATTAAGTTTTAAAGAAAAAAAAGGTACTAAATCCATGTACAAAAGTCTTGCAAACCACATAAGTGCGGCAACGAAAAAAGTGGAGATCAGATACAACATGTGTTTGGTAATATTACAAAAAAAATATGCAAACTTATTTGGCGGTTTAACACAGATGGAAACTTCTCCGTCTCATCCACTTACCAGCTTAACCAAAGCGCCATATTCAACCAACGACCTCAATCATATGCCTGGAAATGGAAACTTAACATTCCGCCAAAAAAATCAAGACTTTCATTTGGAAGACCATCCGTGATGCCCTCCCGACAACGAAACGGCTTAACCGTCATTATCACTCCGTTTATTCAACTTGTCAACTATGCCAAGACACCGATGAATACACTAATCACTTATTCTTCACATGCCCCTTCACTCAATTAATGATATCTAACCTTGAGTATAAACTTCAAAATACATTTTCTCTACAGTTCAACGTCAGATTTCCAATATAACTTTGACTACTTTCGCCAGTCCAATGCCAACCCTACTCCTTTAACTTTTCTTTCGTGATGCATCTGGAATTACCGCAATAACCTCATCTTCAGACAATCTAATCAATCTCACAACTACAACCCCTCAGACCAAGCTTGGATACTGCATCGTGACTGGGTACACTTAACTGAGTCCATAAAACATGTCACAATCAGAAGAAACCGTGAACTTACCACCAACAAAATTTGGAAAAAACCACCTCACCTGTGGATTAAACTTAATTTTGATGGCTCCAAAAAATAGGACAACATATCACATATTTCATTTACTCTCCGAGACCACAACACAAAACTTTTGTCCTTCCATCGGAAACAAATCCCATCAATGTCAGTTCTGCGCACTGAAGCCCTAGCAGCTCTTTCTGGTATTCAGTATGTTGCTAGGCATAATGTCACACAGTTAATTATCGAAGGCGATAATTTACTTGTCATTAATTCCATACGACGCACATGGAAGATTCCATGGGAAATACACTCCATCATCATGGATATTTGGGCTCTTTTGTCCTCGTTTTCTTCTTTGCATGTGTTTTACTGCTTACGTGAAGTGAACCGAGCAGCAGACTTTCTGGCCACCCACCCTATTTCATTGCATGCTCTGAATAGATTCCAAGATCTTCTATGTCCTACCGACAATCAGAATATTTTGATAACCAGCGACAGATATGAGATCTTACAATTAAACTCTACTTTTCAGTATTTTGGAACGCAATTTGTAAAGATCATCCAGTTGGATGATTTAGGACAGCCACCTATTTAGGTGGGCCCTAATGTTTGCCTTGTATCAAAAAAAAATATTACAAAAAAAGAAGATATGGAGGAGTTATAGGTTTGAACATGGGAGGTTGCAACCACTCACATAAAGGTGGGTTAAGTGGGTGGTTATCAAATAACCTCCTTCATTTAATCAATAAAAGAAGAGCATATGCAAAAGATAGCCTCCTAGATACTTACGTACACCTGTAAAAAGAAAAGGAAAGAAACGATTAGAGAGAGTGAAAAATAAGAACAGAGGAGGAAGAATTTGACTGTACTCATCATCCGTGTTTTATTAGTGCAGCAAGGTAAAAAATGGTGGTTGTTCCTCATCCCCTAAACCTCTTTGCTTCTTTTTGATCTTTTAATTTGTGGTCTGGGAGGAACCGAATGGATCCTAACACCACCCAAACGAGTCTAAATGGACTCAAAACTTCAAATCTTGTGGCCTGGGAAGATCCGATTGGATCCGAACACCACACCAATGAAACCACATGGATCCAAACAATCAAAATAAATGTGTTTATAGGCTATTATAATGTCCAATTGTTTTCCTAATTTCACAAATTATACAACACAATGACCATTTGTATTACTTTATCAATTAATGGTGGTTTTTGTCTTCTCTTGATCTCTGCAGAACTTTTTTTTTTATAATAGGCAAACATTAGGCCCCATCTAACACGATGGCTGCCCTAAATCATCTGAATGAATGATCTTTACAAACTGAGTTCCAAAGGAATTAAAGGTAGAGTTCAGTTGTAAGAACTCATATCTATCATTAAGTATAGAACGAGTACGATGATTTTATTTCCGGTGAAATAAGATGTTGAAACTGTTGAAGTGCAGAAGACGGGATGGGATGAGTTGCCAATAAATCAACTACACGATTAGCCTCGCGGAAGCAGTGGAAGACCTGGAAGGAAGTAAAAGACGAAAGCAAAGAAGAAATATCCATAATTATTGAGTGGATTTCCCACGGAATTTTCCAGATGCCTCGGATAGAATTAATAACCAATAAATTATCGCCTTCGATAATTAGTTGTTTGATATTGAGCCTAGCAACAGATTGAATACCTGAAAGTGCTGCTAGCGCCTCACTACGGAGTATAGAAGTTGAGGGGATATGTTCCCGGTAAAAAGAAAAAGCTTTTCCATTATGATCTCTGAAGATGTATCCAAAATGTGAAGTGTCATCGTTTTTCTTTGAGCGGTCAAATATAAGTTTTACCAAGTTGGGAGGAGGTTTTTTCCATGTCCGGTTTGTAGGGAATGTACGGTTTCTTCTTATGGCTACTCGTTTTATGGAGTCAGTGGATATGGTCCAGTCATGAAAGAATCGCCAAGCTTGTTCAGAGGGACAGAAGTTAAGAGGAGTATCAGAGTGTCGAAAGATAAGGTTATTACGATGAGTTCAAATGGACCACCAGAGAAATAGTAGAGGAATGTGATTAGAATTTGATTGTCTGAAGTACTCAACATTATATTGAAAATCTGATGTAAATTGGAGAGAAAAAAGAGGAATGAAGTTTTGATTCAAGGTTAGATATCATTGACTGAGTGAATGGAAAAGTGAAGAAAAAAGAATAAGATCTTCGTCCACAGTTTGGCATAACTAGGAAGTGGAGAAAACAGAGTAATAGTGTCGATTAAGACGTTCTGTGGTGGGAAGAGCATCTATGACGACTTTCCAAATAATGTTTTGAAACTTTGGAGGGATCTTCAATTTCCAAATCCAAGAGTAAGGTTGTGTTTGGGGATTGAGAACAGCGCAGTGATTCAATTTATGTGCGGAAGAAGTGGTAAATTTACCGTCAGAATTAAATTTACAAAGAAGTTTGTCTTCCATAGGTGTTGATGGGATGTGTATATTAGTAATTTTATCAACGATGTGCTGAGGTAAAATAGTCTGTAGATAAGTGAAATTCCATTTGTGGGATGGAGTGATGAATGAGGATACAGTTATATCAGGTGCAATGTTGTTTTGAAAATAAGGAAAAAGATCACAATTGGGAACCTAGGAGGCAGACTAGAATTTTATTGTTTTACCATTTTCGAGTTCCCATCCAAGACCTTTCTTGAATTCATCACGGAGATGCATCAGACGGGAAAATTGCCAAGATTGTTTGGCCTTCTTACAGTAAGAGAAAAGTTCTGTAGAAGTAAGATATTTTTCAGTGATAATTCGGACCCATAAATTGTTCGTGTCAGTCAAAATTTTCCATAATAATTTCATCTGGAAGGATTTGTTTATGTCGTGGGTAGTGTGGAGGCCCAATCCTCCAAATGTTTTAGGTTGACAAATGGAGTTCGAACTAATAAGGGAGTGGTAATTAGGGTTGTATTTATTCCAGAAGAAATTTTTAATAATCTTATCCATTTCATTACAAACTGAAGTAGGGAGCAAGAAGCTCTACATTAAGTAGTTAACCTTAGGGAACAAGTTTGATTAAATGAGAACAAGACGTCCAGTTTGAGATAAAGTGTTGGCCTTCCATTTAGATAATTGTTTTTTGAGGTTCTAGATTTAGTCATCAAATATTGCCTTTTTGACACGACCTCGAACGATAGGAATGTCTAGATATTTTTCCATGGATTTAGTAACTGGTAGGTTAAGAATGGATGCAAGAGATATTATGTGGGGGATAGTGATGTTTGTAAAGAGCTTTTATGGAAGTTAATGGATAATCCAGAGATACGGCTAAAAATGTTTAAGATGTCCTTAATGTAATGCATATTTTGTGAAGTGGCATTCGCAAAAATTAATGTATCATCAGCAAAAGTGAGAAAGGGAATACACGTTCTGTGATGAGTTAATTGAATTCCAATTTTCCGATTAGTTTGCTAAGCTTCTTTCAATAGAGTACAGGAAAGGTATTCCATTGCAATAATAAAGATGAAAGGGGCAATGGGGTCACTGATGCGATCGATCCCCGTGGAGCAAGATCTCGGATCGTTGTTCTTCCCAAGCAAGCACTCGTTCCTTGCGTTCTTCATGAACTCTTTTGAGGAAACAACGTTATGTCTCCTCTTCTTGAGTTTGGCAGATCAAACCCTGGCGGCGGATGGGTTGAGGGGTTCAACGTGATGAACACCCGAGGTGGTGGAAGGAGGCCAATGTTAGGGCTCCTTAGAGAACTTTGAGAAAAGGCTAGAAAGCCTTCAAAGAGAGAGAGAGGTGAAGCCAAGGGATAAACTATGAGTGACTCTCAACTATGTTTATCAAAACTCAACTTGAAGATTACAATGAGAGTTCAAGGGTACTTATAGGAAAAACAAGGGAAAACTAGGGTTCCACAAGCAAACCCTAATGGGCTTGGGCCTAAGACAACAAGACCTAATCCATTACATCATTTTAAAATAGAAAAGCAAATCAAAACTAGCAAAGCTATAAATACCAAGCGGGCCCACAACCAAGGTGAGCATGCCAACAGGACGTGACTCATGAAACGATGTCACCAAGAGCATGCCTACCAGAGAGACGCGGCCTAGAAATAGAACAATTTGGAAGCCTGCGTTAGAGAAGACGCCCTTCACTCGACACCATGGGGGACGCCGGGGACGCGCAAACCAGAGATGCGTTAGACCAAGGTCTTGTCCCAGGTCACTGGCCATCAGTCACCTTGACGTAATCCACACAAAGGTTTAAACATAGGTCCAGGTTCATTATTAACCAGTACCGAAAAAGAAGTAGAAGTGATGCATGTCATAAGTTTTGTATCCTATTCAAGTGAGAAGCCAAATTTCAGTAAAATAGCTCGAATAAAGTTCCAGCTAAGCTTGTCGTAAGCCTTTTCCATGTCCAATTTAAGAGCCATCCATCCTTTCTTTCCATTCTTTTTAGCATGAAAGGAATTGAAAATTTCGTGAGCTAATAGAATATCTTCATGGATAGAACGAACTTCCACAAATGCACCTTGATATGTACTAATTAACTTAGGGAGGACTAATTTTAACCTATTATCCATAATTTTTGTGATAATATTATAAATCGTATTGCATAAACTAATTGGTCTATAATGATTGATAGTGACTGGGTTGTCATTTTTGGGGATAAGAGTTATGAACGAGTGAGAACATTCTTTCAACAGTTGACCAGAATGAAAGAATGCTTGAGTGGCAGGAGTCAGGGATCTACCAATAATGGGCCAAAAAGTTTGATAAAACTCAGCGGGATAGCCATCAAGACCCGACGTTTTATTACAGGGCAAATCGAAAACCACCTTTTTAATTTCCTCATAAGTTGGCAGAGATAATAATTGAATATTGTCCTGATGGTTGATGAAAGTAGGAATAATGTGGAGATCATGATATGGAAGCATTTGACTGGTCGCAGGAGTAAAACGTTGTTGCAATTCGGAAGAGATCATTTGTTGAATTATATGGTTGGTCTTGAATTATACACCCGTCTTGTGTTTGAAAGGTGGATATTTTTTGTCGGTACATACGTATTTTAGCTAAGGATTGATAATATTTTTTATTTTTATCTACATTCTATAGGTGAGTAGATTTTGTGCATTATTTCCAGAACATGTGTTAAAATTCCAATAGTTTATTATATTTTAGTAGTTGACGTTGGTATTGGGTATGGAGAGAAAGAGAGTAATTTGATCGCAAAAGGGCTTCTTGTAATTCATGTAGTTTAGTTGCTGTATCTTTGAGTTGTTCAAAATTGTTTTGATGTTTAGCTCTAGACTAGGATTTGGAATAGCGTTTGAGGAGTTTTTGTTTCATATAGAATTTAAACATATAAGAACCTTTGTTTTTTGTATTTTTAGACATTCTGGACTAGTGATTTATAACTAGGATCAGAAAGCCATGCATTTTCAAAACGGAAAGGATATTTACGAAATGATTGGGATTGATCCAATGAAAGGGTGATAAGACAGTGGTCAGAGGTAGTAAAGGGGTGGTGTTGTACCAGGATGAAGGAGTAGGTATCTGAAAAGATCGGATGGAGAAAGACACGGTCTAGTCGCTCGTAGATGGTATTTGTAGCAGTAGCAGATTTTTGCCAAGTAAAGTGAAAACCGAAAAAGTTTGTAGTAATTAGTCCAAAGTCAGATAAAAGCGTATTTAATCTGTTAAATCTAGAGTGATTTGGGATGGTACCACCAAGTTTATCGGAGGGTATGAGAATATCGTTACAGTCTCCCATTATAGCAATTGGAAGATTGTAATAGGTAATTAAACTACCAATTTTATTGTAGTAGACAATTTTTAGCTCTTCACGACTAGGGGCATATACAAAGAAGAGAAGGAATGTTAGGTTTTGGAGCTGTAACTTTAGAAGAATAATATTAGATTCATTAAGCAGAAATGTAGTATTTTGTATAATGGGAGAGTCATTTAAGAGGAGCCAAAGTCCACCACGGGATCCTTCAGCCGATGACATGATAATTGATTTAAATTCGATTTTGCGCATAAAGGTCGGACTCAGAATGTCATTAGTTTTTGTTTCAGCAAGGCATAACATATCAAGTTGGTTATGACGTTTCAGGAATACAATTTCCGTCCAAAAGTATGGACGACGAATCCCCCAAGAATTCCAGTATCCAATTTTCATATTAAACATTGAGTTAAAGGAGCAAGATCTTTCATTTTGGTTTTGTGTGGCCGATTAAATACAAAAGTAAAGTAGATGTTATAAGTAGTTGTATTTATACAGTCTATTAAAAAAACTTGGAGGAATTGTATCATTAGATTGTCACGATTACCAAGCATAGCATACTGGTTGTTATTTTGATCAAGAAGAGGAAATAAGTGTGTCATTATACTGTCACGATTATAGTGGTAACGGAAAGAATCAAATGAGCAACAATGTAAAGATAATTTGTAGAGGTTAAACAACTGGATGATAAATGTAGTCGATGAAAAATGAAGTTCTTCACTGCCATTAATTGTCATAGAGTAATAATGGTAAATATGGAGCGTGTTGGTAGTAGCTGTATATATGCATGTATGGTTCAACAATATTTCATGGTATTTGTCATAATAAGTGTCATAGTTTTGGGTCATAAAATATTTAATGGGCCAAGGCCCAACAGTTAGAAAACTAAGAGAAAGCAAAAACATTAAAATTGAAATGAGTGGAAGAACATACCTGATGTGAGGTCTGCCAAGGATAAAGTGGACACCAAAGGAAAGTGGTGAAGTAGTTGTGATTGTTAAGGTTGTAAAGATAAGCCACATATGTACTTATAACAAAAGGACTATATATATACTTTTTGGACCGATCCAGAGTCCGAAGCTGTTGCAACAACTTTGAACCAATCTGCTACATTCCGGGGCAGTTGCAACTTTGACCCATTCAGCTATAATCCGGGGCAGTTGCTGATACTGCTCGGTCTCCCACCTTCTTCTCCTCCACTCTATTGGTGCTATAAGAGAGCACTCTACATCTCATCTCCAGAGCGATTTTAGAATTAAGGACAGAGATTCGTCTCGACTCTACACCAGATCTAATCTATTCGGTAGTTCTTCGTTATATTTTTTACAATTACAGTGCAATTTATTTATGCAGTTCTTAATTCTGTTCGATTCAGGAATATAGTTCCTACAGTCTTAATTCTGATCTTTCGCTTAAACTACATTACGCACTAACCAAATTTTGCCAGTAGTGAATCTGGCAGCAGTGAATCTGCAAGCCGTAAGGGTCGGAACTGATGCTAATCAGATTGTCCAACCGACTGCTTATCAGACTGTCCAACCGACAGTTCATATGCATGGTGCTGTAAACATAGGGCTGATGCCAGAAAAGTTCGATGGAACTGGCTTCAAGACATGACAACAGAAGATGTTCTTCTTTCTGACCACACTGAAGCTAGAGAAGTATCTGAAAGACGATAAGCCTGTGCTTTCGCCTCACAATACAGATCCATACGCCCTAGCCAGCGTTGAGGCATGGACTCATGGGGATTTTCTGTGCAAAGGTTGGGTTCAAAGCCACCTGATAGATCCACTGTACAATGTATACAGCAAGATCAAGACCTCCAAGGAACTCTGGATTGCCTTGGAAAGGAAATACAAGTCTGAGGATACAGGCTCCAAGAAGTTCGCAGTGGCAAAGTTTCTGGACTTCAAAATGGTGGACTCTAAGCCCATCATGGAGCAAGTTGAAGAGCTACAACTGCTTACGCATGAGATCATTGCTGAAGGAATGTCAATCTATGAGACGTTCCAGGTAGCTACTTTCATTGAGAAACTCCCTCCAGGTTGGAAGGATTTCAAGAGCTACCTAAAGCACAAACGAAAGGCGATGACCGTTGAACACTTGATTGTCAGGCTACGGATTGAGTCAATCAACCGCAAAGAAGATGGTGTTCAGACTGTTGAACAGAAGGCTAACTTGGCTGAACACAAGGACAAAGGGAAGACACGAAAGTTCCAACCCCAAAGCTCCAACAACTTCAAGAAGCAACCAGCTAAGAAGTTCAGTAGGAAATGCCACAAGTGTGGTAAAATGGGTCACAAAGATGACGAATGTCGAAGCAAGACTGACCCACGCAAGGACAAGGGGAAATCCCAAGTCAACATGACTGAAGGCAGGCTCTCGGATGCAGATCTATGTGCTATAGTGTCTAAAGTCAACATGGTTGGAAGCAACCTGAGGGAATGGTGGTATAATACAGGTGCCACCAGACATATCTGCTTTGATAGGGGAGTGTTCACCACTTATCAGAAGAGCAAGAGCGACGATCATCTATTTATGGGGAACTTGTCCACATCCAAGGTAGAAGGTCACGGCAAAGTGGTGTTGAAGCTGACTTCCGAGAAGGAGCTGACCTTCAACAATGTCATGCATGTGCCAGAAATAAGGAATAATCTGATATCCGACACTTTGCTAAGCAAGAACGGCTTCACGGTGAAGTTCGTGTCTGACAAGCTAGTTCTCTCTAAGAATGGGGTTTATTTGGGCAAGGGATATATAAAGGATAGACTGGTCAAAATGAATGTAATGACAGTCATCCCAAAATCTATTATTTCTGATGTTTCAATGAATGAAAAGAATCATATTGCTTATGTCGTTGAGTCTTTTAATATTTGGCATGAACGATTAGGGGATGTGAATTACAAGTCTATACGAAGACTGATTAACATGAACCTGATTCCAAAATGCAAAATCAAGTAAAGACAAATGTGAAGTATGCGTACAGGACAAACTCACAAAAATGCCATCCCCACATCTAGAGAGAACAACCGAACCTCTAGGTTTAATACACACAGATCTGTGTGATTTAAAATTTGTGCAAACTAGAGGCGGTAAAAAGTACTTCGTGACCTTTATCGATGATTGCACAAAATACTGTTATGTATACTTGCTAAGGAGCAAGGATGAAGCCTTGGAAAAATTCAAAGAATACAAGTTGGAGGTTGAAAACCAATTTAGCAAAACCATAAAAATCATCAGAAGTGATAGAGGAGGCGAGTATGACGAACCATTCAATGCGTTCTATAGAGAACACGGGATTATTCATCAAACTACTGCTCCCTACTCACCAGAATCTAATGGAGTTGCGGAACGAAAGAACCAAACTCTGAAAGAGATGATGAATGCAATGTTGCAGGAATCTGGGTTACCCCAGAACATGTGGGGGGAAGCGCTGCTTACCACCAATTATATCCTCAACAAGATACCGCATAAGGTTACTGGCAAGACTGATGTGACCCTGCCTCCCATGACGGCCATAGACGAGGAAGAAGCCATGAGCCTTCGCTCAGAGGGCCTAGTGACAAGGTCTAGGTCCAAAGCCATCGCCGTTGTTGCATCACTTGGCGCACGCGTCTTCGCTGGCCAAGGGAGCCCTGACGCCAACCCAAGACTCGTCGTCCTCGCCACCATCGGCATTGAGACATCGCGATCATCGCAGCTGGCATCGCGTGCACCCACTCGCGAGGCCATCGACCCTTCGTCGTCGTTCCTCGCGGTGTTTGCATCCATTCCTTCGCCGCATTCTTTTTGAGACGCTTTCTATATTTGTCATTGCTTATTTTAGATAGTTTCCTTTTATAGTCATTTCTATTTTAGGGTTTATGCCTTTTGCATGCTTGCATGGGCTAGCCCACTAGGCTCGACTCGGCCCATCTGATGTCTCGCCTCTAGTATTTAAGTCAAACTATGTTATTTGTTTCATCACGTTCAATTTTAATCAACGTTTCAAGTAGAGTGTTTATCCTCCTTCCCTTGCCCGGACGTCACCCTCTATCTTCACATCCCCATTCCCTCAGCCGCCGACGCTACGACAATTGCTTGAACCTTCAAGCCAAGTCTTCATTCGCATCTCCCTTCCTCCGCAGTTGACGTTACGACACCAAAGACTTGTCTTTTCAAGTCATCTATCCCTCATCAAATCGCTTCCGCCATCGCTATCCTTTCGCCCCATCAATCGCTTCCATCGCGTCCACCATCGCCACCAATTCCATCGTGTTTGCCGTCGCTAGCATCGCCTTGACACTCATCATCGTCTTCGCTATCGCCGTCGCCAACAAGCCCAGACACCCATCTAGTCAATCGCTCGCGAACATCATCGCGTTAGCCACCAGGTTCGCTTAGCAGCATCACTGTGTCCATCTTGTCAACCTTTTATGCAAGACGACGTGACTTCTCGCCCAAGACTAGATCCAAAGGTGTCGCCTTTGACAATTGGCTTGTCATCGGAGGGAAGAACACATCAACTGGCATCAGAGCCCAACAGTCTTGTAAGTCACGAACTCAAGTTTACATCTTGTTCACAATTTTTTTTTTCTTAACCCCCATCGTTTGTTTTCGTAAGATCTTTAGACAAACCAAAGTTTCCATATTTGCCTAACCTACTCGGTTTCTACAAGATACACTCTTGGCCGAATTTTTTTTCCTTGTTCCCTAAGTTTTGGTGTGTTAGGTAATTTGTTATCTTGCTTGCTAGAATATCTTGTTTCCTTGTTTCACGCATGGATAGATTTTCCTTGTTTGCTAGATTTTACTTTTTAGTTAAGTTAACCGAATTTCCTTATAAGATATCATCAAATCTTATCTTCTCTCTCCTATCTCTAAAGATCACACTTGTGATATTCTTGTTACTTAGACCGTTTTTCTTTTGTTTCCTTTTTCAATCCGAAAAGATCACAAGATAAGATCTCAGATATTATTAAAAAAAACGATTACAAAAAAAAAAAAAAAGTTACCAAAGTTAGGTAAAACCAAAATAAGGCAACCCTAACCCACTCTCGGTCTAAGCTCATCTTCTCAACCTCTCCACCGTCTAGGTCAAGCTTCCTAGAAGGTGATTTCTTGCTAATTAGGTTACTTTGTTTACGTTTGTTTTAGGGTTTCAATTTGTTCTTGTTTGTTTGATTGCAACTTGCTTGATACACCATCTCTTGTGCAAGCCAAGCCGCCCTCACGGCAAGCCAAACTAGCCCTACCTACGTGAACTTTGTGACTTGACTAGTGACTTTCTTGGTTGTTGTTCTTTGTTATCTTTTGGTTCGTTTTTACTCCCATGTCTGGCCATATTGTTATAGGTAGCATGACGGTTGGACAACATGAAGACCAACTTGGAGTCGACAACAACAATCCATATCCACCGCCGTTGGGTCTACCCCAAGACTAACCACCGATTGACCCCCCACAACAAAACCCCATCATGGAGTTGTCCGAGGAGCAACGAGAGATCCAAGCTCTTCGTCAACGCGTTGCTCAATTTGAAGCCAGAGAACGCGCGACAAAACTCGTGCCCACTCCAACACCCCTGAGTACTATGGATGCGCCGACTCAACCACGAGCCACCGACGCCGGTCCATCGCAGACAAGAGTCGACAAAGGCAAAGGGATCATGCCTTCGACATCTCAACCTCAACCACACCTCAATCGTATGCAAAGTGTCATCGAGAGTTGCCAAGGCTTCGTTTCGCACACGGACCGCTACGTGCCCAGAGCCACACCCATTGGCTTCAACAACAGCTCTGACAACGACCGCGACGCCGAAGACACTCAAGGTGAGTTTTCTAAACCATACAAATTTGATGATCGCTATGCCTCTAGGAGAACCCAGAGACGCGTACCGGGATCAGCGCCTCGCGAAGGCCGCCCTCGCCGAGCCGAGCAAGCCGACGCGACGCCAAGGAGACCTAGTCGCCGACCAACTGGGCATACGCAGCGCGATGATCAACTGAGGACCCCAACTACCCAGCCACAGAGCCATGATGTACGCGATCATCTTCGACACCAAAGTGTTCAGACTCCGCGTTACGGATCCGATGGCTACGCGTCGATCACACCCAATGTCCACGACTACTTCGACGAGGAGATCGAGGACTCAGGTATGGTCAACCCTAACCTTTTTCACCCCCCTCTTGGAGATCCACTTGAATTGCAGGATCACCCTTCGGATTGGATACCTCCACCCCGTCTCCATGCCCAAGGAGAACGCATTCGTGACATTGGCGGCGAGCGCCGTGATGCCATACCAAGGGACATTCGCCGAGCCGACTACGATGCCCAGCCACGAAGACGCCGACGGGATGACGCCTACGCGCCAAGGGATGAGTTTGCTCACGGCGAAGATCACCAAGACTGCGATAGACGCCAGGTTGGACGCGATAGACCCCATGGTGTGCGCGCCTACGAGAATCCTCTCTACGCCGCCGCGCCAAACAATGCGTTCAACCAAGCACCTGCCCAGCCTCGATACCAACGACACGAAGTCAAGGTAAAGATTGAGCATTTCTTTGGTGAATACAATCCATCTGTTTTTCTTGAATGGGTGCAGGCTACGGAGTACACCCTTAGATATTGTCGAGTGCCACCTGAGGAGCATGTCGACGCCGCGACACTTTACTTTCGAGGAGCAGTCCAAGTGTGGTGGCATCGCTTCAAGGATGACTGCGTGCATCGCCACAGAACACGAGTCACATAATGGCATCAACTAGTCTATGTGATGACCAAGAAATACGTGCCTCTAGACTATAGGAATCAAATGAGAATGGAGATAGCCATGGCTCGACAAGGGTCGATGACTCCACTCGAGTTCTTTTCCAAGCTTGAAGACATGTATTACAAGGCCAACATCTCCGTTGCACCATCGACTTTAAGGACGAAATTCTTGAGTGGCTTAAACACAAACATCCGTGATCAACTCGAGATTTTGCCCATCAAATATTTGAACACACTCACACATACGGCGATGCAAATTCATGCACAACTCTCTCGCCGAAAGTCTTACACTTTTCCAAGTGGCCCACAAAGGTATTCTTCAAACCCTAGTGGATTACCTTCTACTCATGTTCACCCTAGTGTCTCTGCCACAGCCGCGTCGAGCCAAGCCCCCAAAGTGAAGCCTTTGACGCCAAGCACCGCGCCGCACCAATACACACCCGAACAAGCTCCAGTAGGCACAGATCGCACGCGCGACCTTGAGTGTTACAAGTGTGGTGGAAGAGGCCACTATAAGAAGGATTGCCCAAATGCTCGAAAGGTTTTGTTCTCCACGGCCGCCGCCGGCTACGAGTCTTGCGACGACGAGGACTAAACCATAGAGGCCATCGATGAAGGCATCGAAGAGGAGGACGACGCCTACGACTGCGAACCCGCTTCTCTGTATGCGGGCACACCATTGAACTTGGTGACGCGTCGTCTCCTCACAGTCAAGGAAGCGAGCCTCCACGACCAACGCGAAAACTTGTTCCACACAAGGGCTCTCGTCCAAATGGCTTCCTTGAGTGTCATTGTTGATGGAGGATCATGTGCTAATATTGTGAATGAGAAGGTCGTGTCACACTTCGAGTTGTCTACGATGCCTCATCCCCAACCTTATGCCCTCCAATGGATTTCTTCAAGTCCAGGTAACACTGTCTCACGGCAGTGTCTTATTAACTTTTCCATTGGTCCATCTCTTGCTTGGGCGTCCATGGTAGTTCGATCGTCACGTGCTTCACGACGGGTATCTAAACACCTATGTGTTTACCTACCACGAGAAGCGCGCGACTCTCTTACCTATGTCTCCCCATGAGATTTTACAGGCTCAGGTCGAGCGTGATCGAGAATGGACTATTGAAGCAGCAAAGCCCGCGTCAAGATCAACACGACTCCACTCAGATCCTGGAGATGCTTCCAACACCGCAGACCCAAGTAGCCGGACAACGCATTCATCCAAAGGGCACAAAGTCGTTTGCAACGACCAAGAACCAACAACGCGATATAGAGGCCAGGACGGTGTAAAGTCCGCGTTACAAAGAACCTTAGTGCACAGCTTGCTTCTTAGACCTCCTCGCGACCTCTATGCTACCTTTCAAGGCAACGCGCCATGTTTCCTGTTGGTGCCAACGCGTTGCACTCCAGAGACCCCCATCAGGGAAGCTTTACCAGAAGAGCCTCCCCTAGCTCTACCAGCCTTGTGAGGCATTCAACTCACAAAGGACTGGTTGACTGGTGCCTATCTGTACAAACGCGGCCGCCGTCGATTCATGTTCGACACCGGCGACCTCCATTGGGTGCACTTGCAAAATGACAGATCCCAATTGCGGCGCAAGCACCACTTGGTTCCACACGGAGAGGGGCCATTCCGCATCGTGAAAGCCATTCGAGATACAGCTAACCAGATTGAGCTGCACAGAGGCTATGGCATCCATACGACGTCCGACGTCGTGGATTTGGAGAAAAATATGGAGCACAAAATCGATGTTGGTGAAGCGGGGACGCTTCACAGCCAAGTGGGGGAGGGTGATGTGACCCTGCCCCCCATGACGGCCATAGACGAGGAAGAAGCCATGAGCCTTCGCTCAGAGGGCCCAGTGACAAGGTCTAGGTCCAAAACCATCACAGCCGACGTCGCATCACTTGGCGCACACGCCATCGCTAGCCAAGGTAGCCCTGACGCCAACCCAAGACTCATCATCCTTGCCACCATCGGCATTAAGACATCGCGATCATTGCAGCCGGCATTGCGTGCACCCACTCGCGAGGCCATCGACCATTCGCCTCCGTTCCTCGCGGTGTTTGCATCCATGCCTTCGCTACGTTCTTTTTTAGATGCTTTCTATATTT
Source organism: Rheum nobile (assembly GCA_027886185.1). Classification (NCBI taxonomy): domain Eukaryota; kingdom Viridiplantae; phylum Streptophyta; class Magnoliopsida; order Caryophyllales; family Polygonaceae; genus Rheum; species Rheum nobile. The sequence goes on from WOAB01000065.1 coordinate 2,042,114, forward strand.
GTTATTGCTTATTTTAGATAGTTTCCTTTTATAGTCATTTCTATTTTAGGGTTTATGCCTTTTGCATGCTTGCATGGGCTAGCCCACTAGGCTCAACTCGGCCCATATGATGTCTCGCCTCTAGTATTTAAGTCAAACTATGTTATTTGTTTCAATACGTTCAATTTTAATCAAGGTTTCAAGTAGAGTGTTTATCCTCCTTCCCTTGCCCGGACGTCACCCTCTATCTTCGCATCCCCATTCCCTCCGCCGCCGACGCTACGGCAATTGCTTGAACCTTCAAGCCAAATCTTCCTTTGCATCTCCCTTCCTCCACAATCGACGCTACGACACCAAAGACTTGTCTTTTCAAGTCATCTATCCCTCATCAAATCGCTTCCGCCATCACTATCCTTTTGCCCCATCAATCGCTTCCATCGCATCCACCATCGCCACCAATTCCATCGCGTTCGCCGTCGCTAGCATCGCCTTGACACTCGTCATCGTCTTCGCTATCACCGTCGCCAACAAGCCCAGACACACATCCAATCAATCGCTCACGAACATCATCGCGTTAGCCACCAGGTTCGCTTCGCAGCATCACCGTGTCCATCTTGTCAACCTTTCATGCAAGACGACGTCACTTCTCGCCCAAGACTAGATCCAAAGGTGTCGCCTTTGACAATTGGCTTGTCATCAGAGGCAAGAACACATCAAAGACAACATACGAACTTTGGAAATGTAATGTACCATCGTACAAATACCTCAAAGTGTGGGGGTGCCTAGCAAAAGTGACAGTACCACCTCCTAAAAAGGTCACAATCGGACCTAAGACCGTTGATTGTATTTTCATAGGATATTCACACAACAGTAGTGCTTATCGGTTTTTGGTACATAAATCTAACATACCAGACATACATGCAAATACAATAATGGAATCAAGGAATGCGTCCTTCTTTGAACATGTGTTTCCGTGCAAGGATAAAGAACATCCGAAACGAACTCGTGAACAAAGAGAAGCAAGCACTTCTGTAAATGAAACAGAAGAGGAAAAAGATGAACCTAGACGAAGCAAAAGAGCTCGAAAGGAGAAATCCTTTGGACATGAGTTCATAACGGCTTTTCTTTTAGAAAATGAGCCTAGAACATTCAAAGATGCCATGTCTACACCTGATGCACCTTCATGGAAGGAAGCAGTCAAAAGAGAAATAGACTCCATTATGCATAACCATACATGGGAGTTAGTCGATTTGCCACAAGGGTGTAAAGCACTTGGGTGCAAATGGATTTTCAAAACAAAATTGAAAACAGATGGCTCAATAGAGAAGCACAAGGCTAGGCTTGTCGTGCAAGGATTCCGACAAAAAAAGGGCTTGGATTTCTTTGACACTTATTCTCTGGTCACGAGAATAACTTCAATCAGAATGCTAATACCAATAACAGCATTACAAAACCTAGAAATCCATCAAATGGATGTGAAAACTGCCTTTCTAAACGGAGAATTAGAAGAGGAAATATATATGAAACAACCTGAGGGTTATGTTGTCTCTGGATGAACACAAGGTGTGTAGACTTGTAAAGTCCCTATATGGACTCAAACAAGCTCCAAAACAGTGGCATGAAAAATTTGACAACGTAATGATGTCAAATGGATTCAGCATCAATGAATGTGACAAATGCATCTACTTCAAAAACACTCCAAACTGATATATTTTGATGTTTTTATAGGTAGATGACATGCTTATCATTGGAAGTAATAAATACATGATCAATCGAACTAAGAACATGCTTAGTGGGAAGTTTGACATGAAAGACTTGGGACTAGCAGATGTCATACTAGGGATCAAAATCACTAGACATTTTGAAGGAATTATCCTGTCTCAAGCTCACTATGCTGAAAAAGTACTTGAGAGATTCAAGAACTACTCAAGTGGGACTGCAAAGAGTCCCGTGGACCCCCATCTCCACTTGACTAAAAACTCGGGGGATGTAGTGTCACAATTAGAGTATGCACGTGTGATTGGAAGTCTGGTATACTTGACCAATTGCACAAGACCTGACTTGGCGCACTCAGTAAATGTACCAAGTTGCTACACAAGCAATCCAGGACACCGTCACTGGAAAGGGATAACTAGAGTATTGAACTACTCGGGATATACTCAAAGTTATGGGCTACACTATGGAAAATACCCAGCAGTTCTGGAAGGATACAGTGATGCAAACTGGATATCAGATTCCAGAAACTCAAAATCCACAAGTGGATATGTATTTACACTTGGTAGTGCAACAGTATCCTGGAAATCTTCCAAACAAACACTATTGGCCAGATCCACTATGGAATCTGAGTTCATTGCTTTAGACAAAGCAGCAGAGGAAACTGAATGCCTTCGGAATTTTTTGGAAGATATCCCAATGTGGGACAAACCAGTGCCAGCATTATGTGTACACTGTGACAGTCAATCGGCTATAGCACGGGCACTGAGTCATTTGTACAATGGTAAGTCACGTCATATACGAAGACGACACAAAACCATTAGACAACTACTCTCGAATGGTGTAATCTCAATAGATTATGCAGTTCTTAATTCTGTTCGATTCAGGAATATAGTTCCTACAAAGTTCACCGAAGAACAGCAAATAGGAACGAATGACGAGTAATAGCCAAGCCAGAAGCAACGAAGTAAGTATAAAGGATGCAAAGAGTCGATCTACACAGGGGAGAGAGCTCCGTATAAGATCTGTTTCGATGCGGTGGGCAAGAGTGATGTCGGCAACGGTTGGCAAGCGAGCACAGGGCGGCGAATCGCGCAGGCACCGAGCTGGGATTGGGTCTGTGATTAGTCAGAGTGGTGGAGGGCTGGGTATGAAGGTTGACAGAAGTGGCTAGATCTAATATCAAGCAGAGTAGGGGACAACGGGGAAGAGGGTACAGGCCTAGATTTAGGTTCAAGCAACAACAGAAGCAAAGTGGGTGACCACGTTGGGTAGGAAAGTTGGATGGTAGGGACGAGTCTATTTTGTATCAACTGGAGATCGGATGAGCAAGCAGAAGCCGGATGAACAAGGCAAAAAAGTTGGTCAGACTCCGAGGAAACGTTGGATTGGTTAACGGTCTAATTAAAGATGATGTCATGGTGAAATGAAGACGAAAGGAAGACAAAAAAAGCATGGATAGGAAGAAGAAGAAGAAGCTGTAATTTAGATAAAGTGAGAGATTTCAATTTAGAATTTTCATGAGAAGGTTCATATTTGATTTCAAAGTTGGTTTTGAATTTACAGAAAATAAAAGGAAAAGAGACTAGAAAATGAAAAATACTTACAGAACACTTCTCTCTTCTCTCCCCTAATTTTTTTTAAACAGGCAAACAGAAGGTATCCTTACAAACCAGAAGGCATACCTAAATCATCACAACGGATGATTTTTACAAATGATTTACAAGCTGAAGAAACAGTAGAGCTCGAGTCTACAAAAAAGAAGTCGAGATCGTTGTAACTATGTGTTGTCGTGCTACGGCATGAGGTAATCCGAAATGGCGTTGCGTAAAAGTGTAGGGGAAATGTTAGTAGTAGCCAAGAAATTTGCGACTTTGTTGGACTCGCGGTAGCAGTGATGAACCTGAAAATAATCCAAACCATATAACAGTGATCGAATTTCCATAATTATGGGGAAAATTTCCCAAAGGATTTTCCAAATTCCACGGATGGAATTAATAACAGAAAGATTATCTTCTTCAAGAACTATCCGCGAAAACTCTTGCGAAATAGCCCTACGAAGGAATTCGAGAGCGGCCATCGCCTCAGCTTTAATAGGCGAGGAGCAGAGAATCTGCTTATGGTCTAAGAAGACCACCTCACCTGAGTGGTTGTGGAAGACGTATCCAATATGTGTAGAACCATTATGTTTGACAGATGCATCAAAATTTAATTTTATATAATCTGGAGGTGGTTTTCACCAACAGGAAAATTGTTGGGAATGTTTCCTTTTGTTGACAATGGAGTGAGCTTGTTGTGATAAGGAGAGAGTCCAGTCTTTATAAGAGATGTACGCACGATTAACAGTTTGCTGAATATGAGTAGGAACCTTTCGAAAGATTAGGACATTACGGTCTTTCCAGATTTTCCACCAGAGAAACAAAACCGGAATGATATCACGATTTCTCTCCCCTAATATTGATCTTAAATCGGTGGTTGTTTTCGATCTCTACAGAACATGATAGAGAAAAAAATAATACTGAAGTAACAACTTGCTCTTAAAAAAAATGGTTTTTTCGCCTGATACCCCTGAGGTATGGCGAAATACGCGGAGTGCTCCAAAGTTCTACCTATTTCGCGCGGTACCCCCGAGTTTCGCTTTTTTTTGGCCAAATGCCCATCGGTTAATTATTTAACGAATCTGTTAAAAAATATAGAAAAAAAAAAGCAAAACCCTGAAAACAGTGTCGTCTTCTTCGACGAGCCTTCTGCCTGCCCTCGATGACGACAACTCCTCGCCGGCGGAGGCGAGCGGGGTGAAGACGATATCAACGGCGGCGCAATACACCAAAAACTCTTCATCCGCAGCATCGGCTCTGAGACCACCACCGACTATATCCGATCCATCTTTTTCTGCTTACGAAGAACTCGACGATGCGATTATCATCTCCGATAAGATCACAGGGAAGTCCAAGGGGTATGAATTCGTCACGTTTAAGAACGTAGATGGCGTTGTTTTGGCTCTTAAGCAGCCTAGTAAGAGGATCAATGGTCAGATGGTAGTGGCTCAACTCTCCGCCGTCGGCTCCGGGGGGGCGAACAACTCGCCGCCACCGCCGGCGAGTTCAATTCACAAAGAATGCCTCCAAATCCAACGGGAATGCCTGCTAGTACATACCCTGCACAAAGGAAGCTCTTCATCCGTTGTATTGGCTCTGAGACCACCACTAACTCTATCCGATCTATCTTTTCCTCATATGGAGAACTCGAGGAGGCTGTAGTCATTGCAGACAAGACTACTGGGAAGTCCAAGGGATATGGATTTGTCACTTTCAAGCATGTGGTGGGAGCTGTTATGGCTCTGAAGCAGCCCAGCAAGAAGATTTTGGGGTTTTTTTTGTTTTGTTTTTGCTTTTTTTTTAAAAATATTTATAACGGATCCGTTAAATAAATAACCCATGGGCATTTGGCGAAAAAAAAATCGAAACTCGGGAGTAACGTGCGAAATAGGTAAAAACTTTGGGGCACCTCGCGAATTTCGTCATACCTAGGGATACCAAGCAAAAAAACCGTAAAAAAAAAGCGATATTCAGATGAGGGAAAATGCTGAGTGGATAACAACCCAAAATTATATCAAGACATCGAACGTCGAAAGTGGACCCAAAAGTTATTCTATTTTTCTTGAGTATTGGTATGCCTGATTTTACAAATCAAAATTCTGAAAAAAAATCAGTATAAAATGAGTGAACAAAATTCAATTGGGCGTATCTTCGTAAATACAAGCTGTTGGAGAATTATTAATTCTCTAATATTAGGAATTATAATAATAGTAATATCTATTATTGATAATTGAAAGAGAATGCTCTTTTGTAGGAGGCGTAATAGAGAAATGAAACGGGAGGCAAATATTGAAGAAGGAATTTGCACCAACCATTTCCTCTGTTGAAAGCCTATATAAACCAATAAGTTTTCATTTGTAAATTATCCAAAACACAGAGAGAAAAGCTTAGTTAAAGCATTAAACAGAGAGAAGCTTTCAGGAGAATTTTCTGCGTAAAATTCCAGAGTATAGTTTTGGGTGTGGGTATAAAGTAATTGAGTTGTAATCACATTATCATTCTATCAAAGTGTTGCGGCAGATTAGAAACATCTCGTGTGTGTGTTTTCTATCATTGTCATTCTCATTATTCTGATTTTCGGGAAAGTTGAGCGTATTTTTTTCCCCAACATTGGTATCAGAGCGTTGGTTGTAAACAATCCACATAAAGTCAGATTTGAGTGGGAGCAATGGCCGCAGAAGATAGAAAGGTGAAACTCGACAAGTTCGATGGTGCAGATTTCGGATTTTGGAAGATGCAAATCGAAGATCACTTATACCAAAAGAATCTTTATCAACCTCTGTCAGAAAATAAGCCAGAGAGTATGAAGGATGAAGATTGGAAGATTCTTGATAGACAAGCCCTTGGAGTTATACGATTGACGTTGTCACGCAATGTTGCTTTCAATATAGCAAAAGAAACGACCACGGCGGGTCTTATGGCAGCACTCTCAAATATGTATGAGAAGCCATCAGCCTCCAACAAAGTTCATTTGATGAGGCGACTATTCAATTTGCGAATGACAGAAGGCGCATCGGTAGCTCAACATCTCAATGGACTCAATACGGTCACAACCCAATTGAGTTCAGTTGGGATTGAATTCGATGAAGAAGTACGAGCCTTGATATTATTGTCTTCTCTTCCAGAGAGTTGGAATGCTACCGTCACGGCTGTGAGTAGCTCATCAGGAAGCAATAAGTTAAAGTTTGATGATGTTCGTGATCTGGTTCTCAGTGAAGAGATCCGATGAGGAGCGTCGGGTGAATCATCAACCTCTTTAGTTTTACATACAGAGTCAAGAGGAAGAAATTCAACCAAAGGATATGGACGTGGAAGATCAAACCATCAAGGTGGATCAAGGGATACAAGGTCAAAATCAAGAAATCATAATAATTCCTCTACCTCGAAAACCATCGAGTGTTGGAATTGTGGTCAGACCGGGCACTACAAAAATCAGTGCAAGAGTGCACCGAAAAACCAGGAGACAAAGGCAGAGGCGAATGTTACATTTACCTCAGAAGAAGATGATGCATTGATATGCTCTCTTGAGAGCAAGGAAGAATCTTGGGTGGTAGATTCAGGAGCATCGTTTCATGCTACTTGGAAGAGAGAGTTCTTCGAGGAGTATGTCTCAGGAAACCTTGGAAAAGTGTACCTCGGTGACGATCAACCTTGTTCGATTGTCGGTAAAGGAGTAGTGAAGATCAAGTTGAACGGGTCTGTTTGGGAGCTGAAAGATGTCAGACACATTCCCGATCTCAGAAAGAACTTGATATCAGTAGGCCAGTTGGCAGATGAAGGTTATGACACCAACTTCCGTGGAGACACGTGGAAGGTTTCAAAGGGTGCAATGACTATAGCTCGAGGTAAAAAGAACGGTACTCTTTACCTCACAGCAGGTGCGTGTTGTTCCATTGCAGTTGCAGTGGGAAATGAAGATTCCAATATGTGGCACCAGAGACTTGGCCACATGAGTGAGAAAGGGATGAAGCTTATGCATTCAAAGGGAAAACTCCCAGGTGTACAGTCAGTAGGGATAGACATGTGCGAAGAATGCATACTTGGAAAGCAGAAGAGGGTGAGCTTTCAAACAAGTGGTAGAGCCCCAAAGAAGGAAAGACTAGAGCTTGTCCACTCCGATGTTTGGGGGCCAACGACTACTTCATCCTTTGGCGGGAAGCACTATTATGTGACTTTCATCGATGATCACTCTCGGAAGGTATGGGTTTACTTTCTAAGACACAAGTCAGAAGTTTTTGAGGCTTTCAAGAGATGGAAAGTGATGGTTGAAAACGAGACGGGTGTGAAAGTTAAAAAGCTCAGAACCGACAATGGTGGTGAGTATGTAGACACCATGTTCAAAAACTTTTGCTATGAGCACGGGATCCGGATGGAAAGAACAGTGCCGGGAATGCCTCAACAAAACGGTGTAGCTGAGCGTATGAACCGAACGTTGACAGAAAGAGCCAGAAGCATTCGTATACAGTCAGGTCTACCGAAGCAGTTCTGGGCAGAAGCAATCAATACGGCATGTTACTTGATTAATCGAGGTCCATCGGTTCCGTTGCAGTTCCAGATACCAGAAGAGGTATGGAGCGGAAAAGAAATAAAGCTGACACATTTGAAGGTTTTCGGTTGTGTCGCATATGTGCATATTAGTGATCATGGCAGGAATAAGCTTGATCCTAAATCTAAGAAATGCACTTTCATCGGCTACGGAGAAGATGAGTTTGGATATCGCCTTTGGGATGATCAAACCAAGAAGGTGATCCGTAGCAGAGATGTGATTTTCAATGAGAGAGTCATGTATAAGGACAAGAATAATAGTGACGCTAGCGACTCAGGAGAGAGTGGGCCAACATTTGCAGATGCAGATTATATTCCAGATTGTCCTATGATAGAGCCAATCATGAAAAGTCCTCAGTCAGAGGGACTTGTCGGACGTAGCAGTGTGCAACAGTTAGAGACGCCACAACCTTCTACTCCAGCTCCTGGATTAAGGACTTCCCGACCTCATGTTCCTAACAGGAGATACATGAGTTATTTGTTGTTGACAGATGGAGGGGAGCCAGAATGCTACGATGAAGCATGTCAGACTGGTGATGCAAGTAAGTGGGAGCTTGCAATGAAAGACGAGATGCAGTCTTTGACTTCAAACCAGACATGGGAACTAGCTGAGTTGCCCATAGGTAAGAAGGCACTTCACAACAAATGGTTGTACCGGTTGAAGAATGAGCATGATGGCTCTATCAGGTACAAAGCTCGACTAGTTGTGAAAGGGTTTCAGCAAAAAAAAGGTGTTGATTACAACGAGATTTTTGCTCCTGTTGTGAAGCTCAATACTATCAGATCAGTGTTGAGTATTGTTGCCATTGAAGATATTCATCTTGAGCAGTTAGACGTGAAAACTGCATTTCTTCACGGAGAGTTAGATGAAGAGATATACATGCACCAACCAGAAGGCTTCTCAGAAAAGGGAAAAGAGAAGATGGTGTGCAGACTCAAGAAGAGCTTGTATGGCCTTAAACAAGCTCCGAGACAGTGGTACAAAAAGTTTGATGGCTTCATGTACAAGGAAGGTTTCCAGAAGTGTAATGCCGACCACTGTTGCTACTTCAAAAATTATCAGTCCAGTTATATCATATTGCTACTATATGTTGACGATATGTTAGTAGCATGTTCTGATATGAATGAGATTAGAAGGCTGAAGCAGCAATTGTCAAAAGAGTTTGACATGAAGGACTTAGGTCCAGCAAAGAAGATTCTTGGAATGCAAATTACAAGAGATAGGCAGAAAGGGACATTGCAGTTGTCTCAGTCAGAGTACATCAAACGTGTCTTGCAAAGGTTCAACATGAGCAGTGCCAAACATGTTAGTACACCTTTGGCAAGTCATTTTCGCTTATCCAAGGATCAATCGCCTAAGACAGAAGAAGATAGAGAGTTCATGGCTAAGGTTCCTTATGCCTCAGCCATTGGGAGTTTGATGTATGCTATGGTCTGTACAAGACCAGATATTGCACATGCAGTGGGAGTTGTTAGCAGGTTTATGTCAAATCCGGGAAAAGCTCACTGGGAAGCAGTGAAGTGGATATTAAGATATCTACAAGGCACGACAGAGAAATGTTTGTACTTTGGTAAGGGTGATATTAAAGTACAAGGCTATGTAGATGCGGACTTTGGAGGTGAAGTCGATAACCGGAAAAGCACAACGGGTTATGTTTTCACTGTCGGAAATACAGCTGTTAGTTGGATGTCACAATTGCAGAAGATTGTTGCTCTATCAACTACAGAGGCTGAATATGTAGCAGTGACTGAAGCTAGTAAGGAGATGATATGGCTTCAAGGTTTGTTAACTGAGCTGGGATTCGTACAAGAGAATAATGTGTTGTACAGTGATAGTCAGAGTGCAATACATTTGGCAAAGAATTCGGCATTTCATTCTAGAACCAAGCACATTGGACTTCGATACCATTTCATCAGATCGTTGTTGGAAGATGATGTATTGAAACTGGAGAAGATCCAAGGCAGTAAGAATCCAGCAGACATGTTAACAAAGACGGTGACTATTGACAAATTGAAGTTGTGTTCAACTTCAGTTGGCCTGCAGAAATGACAAGACCATGTGTGTGAAGACAGATTGAAATCAGTCTTCAAGTGGGAGATTGTTGGAGAATTATTAATTCTCTAATATTAGGAATTATAATAATAGTAATATCTATTATTGATAATTGAAAGAGAATGCTCTTTTGTAGGAGGCGTAATAGAGAAATGAAACGGGAGGCAAATATTGAAGAAGGAATTTGCACCAACCATTTCCTCTGTTGAAAGCCTATATAAACCAATAAGTTTTCATTTGTAAATTATCCAAAACACAGAGAGAAAAGCTTAGTTAAAGCATTAAACAGAGAGAAGCTTTCGGGAGAATTTTCTGCGTAAAATTCCAGAGTATAGTTTTGGGTGTGGGTATAAAGTAATTGAGTTGTAATCACATTATCATTCTATCAAAGTGTTGCGGCAGATTAGAAACATCTTGTGTGTGTGTTTTCTATCATTGTCATTCTCATTATTCTGATTTTCGGGAAAGTTGAGCGTATTTTTTTCCCCAAAATGCTGAGTGGATAACAACCCAAAATTATATCAAGACATCGAACGTCGAAAGTGGACCCAAAAGTTATTCTATTTTTCTTGAGTATTGGTATGCCTGATTTTACAAATCAAAATTCTGAAAAAAAATCAGTATAAAATGAGTGAACAAAATTCAATTGGGCGTATCTTCGTAAATACAAGCGACATGAGAAACTTCTATATTTTAGACCATTTGGCTAAAATAAAAAAATGGAAGAAATAAAAAGAATGAAGAGGATAAGGCCACTGATGGGTTAATATAATTCTACCACTTTGTCAAATATACACCAAGCTTTTCTCAATTATTGATTATTTACAAATCTGTAAATTTAAACTTGAAGAACGTTTTAAACGATGAAAGCAAAAAAATTCATGAAAACAAAAAGGGATAAATGCAAAGGAGTAAAAAATGTACCAAAATTGAAAGCTCTGACCAAATTTAAAGCTTTCCTAAACATCACAAATTTCTTCCTATAAAAAAATATATAAAGGGGAGATTTGAAAGAATTGACACAATAATAATAACTTATGTCCAGTGTTCTAAAAATTCCCGCTTAGGCGCTAGGCGGTCATCCACCACTTAGGACCCCGCCTAGGGCCGCCTAGGCGAGAAGAAAGTCTCATATATTGTGGAAACAGCAACATTTTAAGAGATGACGGATGTATAGAACATAGTTTTGGATGAGGCTTGTAAACTAAGGCCCATTATTATAAATCAAATCTCATCCCAAGATAGTTTTATAAACATTAATAGATTCAGGAGAACATAGTCAAATAATCACATTGATCACGCATTAATTTTTAATCCCCCGATGCTCCCGCCTAGCCGCCTAGACAAATTTCATCTTACAACCAACTAATTGGTATTATAAATTTATCTTACTAAGAATATAAATTCTTGTTCAGGATAACCATCTTAATTGGTCGTGTCAGTTAAATTAAATTATATAAAATGAACTTTTTCATTGTGAACTACAATGACTTGATTCCGCTATATATAAGTGAATATGTAGGAAGTTTGTTACAAAACAAAAAATGTATTGAACCCAGTCACACCAAAATTAAGATATTCTTAAGAACTACGTAAAGACTTGACGCCTTCAAAATCTACGTAGGAACTCGATATTAAATATAATATATATTGGGTATAGTCATAAATATTAAATTAAAATGAAATCAAACCAAAATCAATGTATGATAGTGGAAAGATTCCTAGAAGGTGGGTTTGATCTTATTCACGACGTACAAATGATAGTTGGATCGTGTCTAGGCAATCCTTCATAGAATGTGGGTTTAGACCAGTTACTCTAATGTATGTAAATTAAAATACTCTGAACTACGTAAGACTTGATTCTCTTCCAAGAGATATGTGGTAACCCGTTGAAATATGGGTGTAGCCCAAATCCTTTAAACCATTTAAATTTTGGCATCGAAAATTTCATGTGGTACCCTCAAGGTTAAGCAAATTTCACGAAATGCCCAAAGGTATGATATATTTCGCGCGCTACCCTTATATTTTGACAAAATTTTACCAAATGCCCAAAGTTCATCCCTCCGTTAATTGAGCTGTTAAGTTCCAATAAAATAAAACAAAAGAAATTACTCAGTGGAGAAAGCTTCCTCTGTGTTTTGGAGTCCAAACCCGACGTTGACAAGCTGTTGTCTAGAGGAGGAGACGCGACTACGGGGTTCGACGACTGGTGGTGGCGGGGTTCGACGGCTGCTACTGCTGCCTAGAGGAGGAGACACAACCAAGGAGAAGCGGTAAGGAGATGACGACGAGCCTGGAAGAGGTCGACTTGATGACAGGCGACAATGACGGTGCTAGTGGAGACGACCCGGCGACGGTGCTCTGTTGACTGCATTTAGCTACGTATTTGCATAATTTTAAATTTCGATTGGGCTTTTAAAAAATTAGGGTTCTAATTTGAATTTGGGATTTTCGAATTTGATTGAGGGATTTTGTGGATTTTTATTGAAATTGAAATTGTCTAGATATATTTGTAGATTTTGATTGAAATTGAAATTTGAACTTAAATTTGAATTGATTTAGGGTTATTTTGTGAATTTCGGGGGCACTAGACTGTTGGATGTTATCTCTTTGATGAGCTTTGTGATGGATTCTATTGGTGCTGGTATGAGCCCATCCATGCCTAGTGGAGGGAGGTCTATGTACAGTGACCGAGTCTCGTTGTCTCACATTACAAGTAATGCATTGATGGGAGAAGATAAGGTAGTGTATCAATAATGAGCAGACCATGAATTTCTTTTATGAAATATTTTGCTGGTTTTGATTCATTGCATTTGATTTGTTCTGCAGCCTGCTTTCTTTAGCCTAAAGGCATACATAAGCTTCATTAAGCCAGATCAATCTATGTGGTATCGGGCCTGCAAGACATGCAGCAAGAAAGTCACAGAATCTATTAGATCTGGGTACTGGTGTGAAGGTTGTCAGAAGAATGATGCATAATGCAGTTTAAGGTTTGAACTTAGAAACTATGGAAGTTCTATCACAATGTGAATATGTACCAAGTACTATTTATTGTTTTATTCCATTTCTAATGCTTGTTTTTTTAGGTACATTTTGGTGCTGAAAATGTCTGATGCAAGTGGTGAAGGATGGGTTTCTGCATTCAATGAACAAGCTGAAAGAATAATCGGATGTCTGCTGAAGAGCTTGATAAGCTGAGATCACAAGTAACTAATGCACATTACATTTGATCAGTTTATACAAGACTAGTTTCTTGTGTTTCCTGTTAGATCTTCAACAATCGATTTATGAAATCCTTGAGAATAATTTACATCTCTTTGAATTAATCTGTTAAAAGATGGAGAAGAAAACCCTTACCAACTGAAACTGAAAGAGACTACATGGATTCCTTATCATCTCCGAGTGAGTGTTTCAGTGCAAGAGTACATGGGTGATAAGAAACAGAGGATAACAATAAGAGTTGTGGCTCTAGTTGATTTTGCCGCTGAATCCAAGTTTCTGCTTGACGAAATATCCAAGATGAAAAACTCTCAGTAGAATTTTCTGAACAATCAAGGAGTGATGCTTATGGAATACACTTGCAGCTTGTATGAAGAACTGATTTCTTCTATGTTTATTTTATTGTAACTGAGCAGTTGCTTCAGTTTATATATGAATGCTCAGCTGTGCAATTTTCGTGCTAAAAATCAATTTTATCTTTCTCCATTTATGTTCAGAATTAGCCCACAAGTTTTGTGAGTTCACTGGTTTACAACAAGCCAACAAGTATTGTCAATTTTAGCTTTGAAGCATTATACATTATTCAAGATTTGTTAAACGATACAACAAGCAAATACTTAGATAGCCTATGTGGGACTCGAACCCACATACTAGTGCGAAAGCACATTGCTCTACTGATTGAGCTAATAGGCTAAAAGCTTATTATTGTGAACCTATATTTAGATGATATCTTGTGTCTGTGATGATATCTTGTGTCTGTTATTTGTGAACCTATATTTAGATGATATCTTGTGTCTGTGATGATAACTTAGGCTAAAAGCTAGCAGGGGAGGAGACCTTCAAGCAAAGACATATGCTGCAGTAGAGAACGAAGGCAATGCAGGAATAGAGTTCTGACCTTGCATTTGCCATGCCCAGTTTGGCAGTCCTTCTGAGGAACCCATATACATTCTTCGTTCTCCTGCCCTTTCCTGTCATTTCATTTAAGTTTCAATATTTAGAATAGCTAAGATATTTATCTTGCATATCAGCACCATCATAAAAAGCAAGATATTTTCCTCCTTTTTTTCTACCAATATTGCATACAATACAAAATTTCCATGTATCAACTAGTTTTTTGTTTAAGACAATTCACTGAATATGTTTATATAGTCATATATCTAGTATACCCAAACTGGAATGGTTATGTAAAATAACGTGTTTGAACTTCGAACCACAGAAGGTGCATTAATAGAATCCCCATCTTTTGGCCAGAAATAATGCAACAAACTGGTATCTGTTAGGCTGTCTATCAAATATTCCAAATCATAAAATGTTACTGCATGTTTAATCACTTGTAGTATATGATTTCAATATATCAAGAGACCATTGTCAAGACTATCTGAATCTCTGTGGCTATAAGTACAAATTTGATGCAAATCTATAGATATTTTATACTTGGTCTCTGAATTGGCTACAGAAAGGTCAAAGGTGGGTGTAAATTGATATACACTAGACCTCCCTCCACTATGCATGGATGGGCTCATACCAGCACCAATAGAATCCATCACAAAGCTCATCAAAGAGATAACATCCAGCAGTCTAGTGCCCCCGAAATTCACAAAATAACCCTAAATCAATTCAAATTTAAGTACAAATTTCAATTTCAATTTCAATCAAAATCTACAAATATATCTAGACAATTTCAATTTCAATAAAAATCCACAAAATCCCTCAATCAAATTCGAAAATCCCAAATTCAAATTAGAACCCTAATTTTTTAAAAGCCCAATCAAAATTTAAAATTATGCAAATACGTACCTAAATGCAGTCAACAGAGCACCGTCGTCGGGTCATCGCCACTAGCACCGTCGTTGTCGCTTGTCATCAAGTCGACCTCTTCCAGGCTCGTCGTCATCTCCTTGCCGCTTCTCCTTGGTTGTGTCTCCTCCTCCAGGCAGCAGTAGCAGTCGTCGAACCCCGCCACCACCAGTCGTCGAACCCCATAGTCGCGTCTCCTCCTCTAGACAACAGCTTGTCAACGTCGGGTTTGGACTCCAAAACACAGAGGAAGCTTTCTCCACTGAGTAATTTCTTTTGTTTTATTTTATTGGAACTTAACGGCTCAATTAACGGAGGGATGAACTTTGGGCATTTGGCAAAATTTTGTCAAAATATAAGGGTACCGCGCGAAATATATCATACCTCTGGGCATTTCGCGAAATTTGCTTAACCTTGAGGGTACCACACAAAATTTCCGTTTTGGCATTTGTATAAATGTTAATCAGGAGGGTAACAAGAAAGGGTCGAACTCAAATCTTATATATTCAAATAAAATATGTTTTGCAATTTTACACATTTTTGTTCAACATATTTTTGGCATGCCCAGTGGGACCTTTTCTTCCTTTTCATCTTTATATTATACATTTATCAACTCTTGATTGTCTTTTGATTTGACGTAAATGGCGTCAAGGGATATTGTGAACTTCAACGAACTCCCAACCACCTTCGTGATCCAAGGAGGTCGGTGGGTTCACCGAAGGTATTTTTCCGTGGATTTTGACATCACCCGAAATGCAATTTGTGCTAGGATCCCGTTGGAGAATTCATTTAAGCCTCTTCAATGCTTGGAGGGTCAAAGCACTCGTACATGGGTTCCGAAGGCGTCCCAAGGAGACAACAAGCCCAACATCTTTCTTGGCACACAGCCGATTACTAGGAGTGCTCAAAAGCCCATCATCCGAGTCTTCAAGAAGGATGTTAAGCCTATCGTTAACTCCACTCCACTTGTTCCCAATGCCAAAAAGGCAAAGAAATCCAAGAAGAGGAGATGACGCAAGAATGGCTCGAAGCGTTGTAAGACGGGGCCACTCTGCATGCTAGTTCATTCTCATGCTTTAGCACAAGCTAATGCAACTCTGTGGAGAGCCGCCAAAGATCTCCTTGTTCCAAAAGGGGCATTGACTACTCCTCAAGTCATCACCCCTAGACAAATTTTCATAGGGTCTATCCCTATCAAGTTGGACAAGGTTGAGCAAGTTTGTGTGACCTCTTACTCCGAGGGAGAAACTCAAGTGAAGACTCCAAAAATCAAGGTCATCAAGGCCTCAAACACTAAGATGGTACGAGTTAAAAAAGAAGGTGGTTCTTCTTGTGCATTAAGTTACGAAGGAGATCCATGTGTCTCACAGAATTCATCTTCATTAAGTGGTCAACCGAATGTTGTTGATGGTCCGATGACAAGGTCGAAGGCCAAGCTCATGTCTTATGTTGATTTAGCATTACGACCTCCGAGTCCATCAAACTCACAATGTGAGGAGAGTTCAAGCTTTCCTTTGTATGGAGACTTGACTTCTCTCTTTCAAGAAGAAGAATTTCCACATATGCTCACTAAAGAGGTCCAAATGGAAGCTACCTCTCAAGATGAGTCCCAAAATATGTTGGTGTTAATGACTGGTACATCAAGTGTTGAGGAGCAACTTCAAGAGTTGCAAAGAAAAATCGCTGAAAGAGATGCTCAAATAGCCTCACTTGTAGCTCAAGTCGATAATCAAGCTCAAGAGAGTAGACAAGAGCGAGTGAGAACAAATGGTGAGGGGCTGAGTAGTAGTTCATCTATCTCTCCTCAAGAGATTAATGAATTGATTGCTCAAGGGATCCGAGAATTCCAAGTGTCGCAAAACCCGCCTATGCTTGGTTATAGTAAGCCATACCCGGTGCACTATGACGCAATTGCTTTCCCCGTGGGCTTCCAAAGACCAAATTTTGACAAGTTTGATGGACTTCATGGGTCACCGCATGAGCATCTTGCTCATTTCTATTCGGCCAGTGGAGAAACTGCATTGAGTGATGCTTTACTCATCAGACAATTTGTGCAATCATTAAAAGGGTCAGCTTTTACCTAGTATACTCAACTTCAACCAGGGTCGATCCAAACATGGGATGATTCGCAAATGGCGTTTCTAGTGCAATTCGTGAGCTTAAAGGCAAATGTTTCCATTATGGACCTGGCAAATACTCTCCAAAGGCCTAACGAGCTTGTCAATGATTTCATAGCTAGATGGAAGAGTTTGAGACTCCAATGCCCTGAAAAATTAAGTAAAGAGGCATGTGTGCAAATATGTACCAATAACTTGATTCCAGAGTTGGCGGTGCATGTGGGTAGCGCCGATCCTCGGTCATTTGATGCTTTTGTGTCAAAAACTTGCAATGTTGAACGACAATTGCATCGAGGACGAACCAACTCAACTCGTTCTCAAGTAGGTGAGACTAGAAAGGATGATGGTAAAAGGCCTCAAAAGAGAGGAGAATCCATGGCTACCTTTATCAAGCCAACTAGTAAAACTCCTACTGTAAGCAATTCCAAGACACAAGGAAAAGGAATTAAAGAGCCTTTCAAAAAGCTTACTCTTCAAGAAAGGAAAGAAAAGAAATACCCTTTTGACGATGATGATGTTTAAGGGATATTTGAAGAGTTGTTATCTGCTAAGCTTCTAGCGCACCCAGAGCCTAAAAGGCCAAATGAAGTTAGAAGGACAAATGATGCAAGATATTGTCCTTACCACCGCATTGTTAGTCACCCAATCAAGGATTGTTATGTCCTTAAAGATATCATCGAGAAGACGGTTAATAATGGAGAAATTGAGATGGAGGAAGCAACATCACAACCTCCGATGGCTTCATCAAATACTATCTCCATGGAGGAAGTTGTAGAAGCACTTCCTTCTTATCCAGGGTCTCAAGAAACATCTGAAGCAATATTAGAAACAACAGAAAATAAAGACATTCCAACGGTTTCATTGCCTCCAATGGCAATACCAATGCAGTTTCTAGTGGATGATGATGATGTCCGAATTATATGGACATACCCTGATATGCCAAGAGATGGTCTTGGACAGCCTACGTTATTTGAGATCATGACATGCTCAGATATAGAAGATTTGTATTTTGATGATGATGGTGATTTCAACAACCGTGAGTGGCAGACTTGTGTAAGTCGAAGGACATTTCGACCCGTGATGACCCAAAATTCAAATACTCCAGGTTTTAGAATGATTAGAGGAAAACCTGTGAGGAAGAGAAATAACAAGGCAAATAAGGAGAAAAAGAAAAGGTTGTCGACTACTGATTTTGATGAAGAATATGTCCAGCCTAATAGGGTGCCAATCACCTTAAAAGATTTTATCCCTAAGATGTTTCTTGAAGATGACTATTCAGAAGATGATACGTTTTGGGGCGAAGAAACTTCTCAATGTTGTATGACTACTTGGGCTGATATGTGTGAAGAAGAAGAAGAAGAAGAACTATAGGTTGATGAGGTGACTCATCGTTCTAGACGTCAACTTGCATCTCCAAAGCCCAAATGAAAGGGGAAAGAGAAGGAGGCTTCCTCTAGTGACAATTTGAAAGAGACAAATTTTGATGAGTTGGCTAATGAAGAAATCCCTGGTCCGACTCCAAAGGAAAATGAGAAGCAAGAAGCGTCCTTAAAAGAAACGACACATCAAGTGTCGATGGTTCTTCGCAAGGCTCCATTCAAAGAAAGAATAAAATATGATGTCATTGGTCACTTGAAGCGCATTACTGCACGTTTAAATGTCTATGATGCCTTGCAAATGTCAAAAGAGTTGAGGAAGGCACTCAAACACGCTCTAATGGATAATGAGGATTATAAGTGGATATGTAGGAAGTTTGTTACAAAACAAAAAAAATGTATCGAACCCAGTCACACCAAAATTAAGATATTCTTAAGAACTATGTAAAGACTTGACGCCTTCAAAGGCTACATAGGAACTCTATATTAAATATAAATATATATATTGCGTACATTCGCAAATATTAAATTAAAATGAAATCAAACCAAAATCAATGTATAATAGTAGAAAGATTAGACAACCCTTCATAAAATGTGGGTTTGATCTTATTCACGACGTACAAATGATAATTGGATCGTGTCTAGGCAACCCTTCCTAGAAGGTGGGTTTAGACCAGTTCCTCTTATGTACGTAAAATAATATACTCTGAACTACGTAAGGTTTGATTCTCTTCCAAGAGATACGTAGGCAACCTGTTAAAATGTGGGTGCAGCCCAAATCCTTTAAACCATTTAAATTTTGGCATTTGTATAACTTTTAATCAAGAGGGTAACAAGAAAGGGTCGAACTCAAATCTTTTAAAATCAAAAAAATTATGTTTTGCAATTTTACACATTTTTGTTCAACAATTCCTATATCTAGGAATAAACTATAAATTACCAATAGAAAAAGAAGCAAACAAGTCCTTAACTAAATAAACTAATAAACTAAAATGAGTTCTGGACAAAGTTGTAGAAGCAGTGAAATCATCCACAAGTTATTTTGTAGTTTGAGCTTCAAAAGATGAGAGATGCCAATGATACATAGCAGATTGAATGCCCTAGAGAGTAGCTCGAGTTTCAAGTGATTCAATGCTTGAGGTTGGTTCTAAGGATTTACTCTCAACCTCAATCAAATTAAGAACCACTAGGACGAGTAAGATAGAAACCAATAGCAGCATTACAATTAGAAGATCATTTAACATCACAGAAGAGAAAAGAAACTAGTGGCATAGATGGTAACTATACAGGGAGATCACTCATAGTGGGGTCACTGTGTCAAGGAAGAGAAAAACGAGTTGCAAAAGCAAGAATTTTAGAAAATACAAGACTCTGCATATCCAAAGGATCCCAAGTCTTCCTAGAAAAAAAAAATAGAGTTCCAATTCCACCAAAGTACCCAAATAGAGGTAGCCCAAATACCTTGATCATGAGCTAAGAAAGAGGAGACAATGAATTCCCACCAATCCCAGAGAGACAATGGATTACGTATAAAAGTTTGATGGAACTGTGGAAAAAGAATCCAGAAAGACTTAGCATAAGGGAAGCTATGAAGAATATGGGTATGGGTTTAGATTTCATCCAACAACAAGAACAACCATCAGAATCAATAAACTTTCTACGTTTTAAGATCTGGAGGCATGACAAGAAGTAATTGAGTCCTATCTAGAGGAAATTTCTCACCTTAGGAATGACATATAGCTTCCATACATTCCTCTAGAGTGAGGACGAATCTTTGTGACAACCAGAATTTGAGGTTCCAGCTGAATTGTAGGAATTCTGAATGAGTTTGTACGTAGATTTCACTGAAAAAAACTTCATCAATAGAGTACAACCATATTATGATATTAGTAATAGAAGGGGAAATCAAATGTAGGAAATGTATAGCTTCTAAATCAATGTCAATCAATTTGTGACGAAGTTCCTCCCATTTCCAATCATTCAGGCGCCAGTCCTACAAGTCAGTAACTAACAAATTTGTTTCAAACTGAACATGTAATGAGATGAGACAGAAAGAGTGAGGCCGAGGAATCCACTTATCATTCCAAAATTTGACGAAAATGCCGTTTCCAATTTCCGAGAAGCAACCTCTTTGAACAACCCATGTAGCCGGAAATAGATCCATTTTCTATCAAAACATTGCAAACTAAGCTATACCCCCATTTTCTATATGAGCACTGAACCTAACTTTTCCCACAAAAAAGAGCAATTTGTTCACAAGCCTAGGGTCTAATAAAGTAATCTCCTTTCAGACTAATACCTTATCTAAGTTATCTATTATGGTTATCTTCTTTCAGACTCAAACCTAATAGAAATTTAATCAACATTCATCAATTGTATTAAGAACTCTAGGAATGAATCAAACAAGGTTTCATATTTCAATTCAGGCAAATATCATGCACAAGTCTACCAATTCATTATTGAGATCACCCCAACCCTAAAATTATGGATATAGCTAGACATGTAATATCCCTCAATTTTTAGTAAGGGTATTTGGGTAATTTTTCCCAACTTTCGTTCAATAATTATTTCGCTTTCAGTGGAGTTCGAATTTTCTGTAATATCCATGATCTCCGTAATAATTCTCTGAGTGGTAGAAAATACATTCGATGTATTTTCGGGACTTAGAATATTTGTTTGGATACAAGCATATAATTCCCGGGGTTTAAAACCCATACCAAACTTTCCCTGTGCGAGATATTTGTACGAGATATTTGTACAAATATCTACAAAATATCTCCAAAATATCTACAAATATCTTGGCTATAAAAGGGGAGCCCTCTCTCTTCTCTCTCGTTTTTCTCTCTCTCTCCCGAAGCTCCCTCTCGTCCCGTCTCCTTCCCGGCCATCTCTCCCACCGGCGAGCTCCTTCTCCTTCCCCGGCGTTGTTGTGTTGTGGAGTTGTTGTCCATCGCCGTTGTACTGCCCTCCCCGGCGTCGTGACGCTCATCACGACGGCGAGAGCAAGGTGGACGGCGAAGTCCCGACGAGCTCCTTCTCCTTTCCCGACGTCGTCTCCGGCGAGCTGCGGTCATGGGCAGCTGCTGTGGTCGTGCTCGCATGTCGCCGCCGGTGATGTGTTGGTGTTGCTGCCGCTGTGTTGGAGTTGCGTCGTTATTGTTGTGCCGGCGTTGCCTTCCTCCCCGACGTCAACGAGAAAAGCCCGGCGAGACCCGTGTTGCTCCTCTGTTTTGGTTCGAATTGAGGAGGTGGTGAACAGTAAGGGAGTGGAGACCCCTCTTGTTATATTGTTGTTGAGCCGAAAGCCCATTTAAGCATCCAGTCCAAATTTAACCCGAGATCGATCGAGCGAGCTATCTGAAGCTTAGGCCATATCCTCGGAACGGATATCATCAGTAGTCGTCTCGTCTAGATTCATCGCCGAATCTACTCCAGGCAAGTGGCGGTTCGCTCTTGCTCATCATTCCATACTTCCCTTAATTATCAATTGTTTAGTTGTTAATTAATTTGGGATGATTCTTGTTTATGTTGGGAACAGTTGTGTTAATTAATATGATTAAAATATGATATTATAATAGATTGTATATTCTGCTAGAATCGACGCTATTATAGTTATATTGTGTAGGTGTGGGCCGTGATGGCTTTGATGTGATTTATTGTTGTGTTAAACTGTTTAGTTAGCACGAGTATTCGTAGGGACGATGGGCTCTATGTGAGGTCCAGTCGTTTCTTCATAATCAATTGGTGAAGGGGCAGTGGAGACCCTGACATCAATGGCTGTGGATTTGTTGTGGATACGGACGTTGGGCTCTATGTGAGGTCCAGTCGTTCTTGATCGTGTTGTGGATATCTAAAAGCTTATAACGTGTTGTGGTTTGTTCTGGAATTAACTCAGATAAGTGCTCTTGGCGCACATAATTAATATACCTTGGGCGAGTAGTGCAGCTAGGCGATAGTGCAGCTAGGAAAGCTCGTCTTAACTTTTAAATCGCTCGTATGCGATACTGTGATTCTGTGATTAATTAATGTTCCCCAACATTTGTCATGTTTCCGATAAGGCTCATTTCGTTGGAGTCTTCTTTTGGGATTAATTGTTGTGAGACTTGGTCTCCAGAATCTTCTCTTGATCATGCCTTTTCATATAATTCAGTAGAAGTATGGTGGTTGACTATCGTGATCGGTTGTTATTCGAGAGATGATGAGTCTAACCTAATACGACTACTCGAACCACTCTGCTTTGTACCCTTACATAGTCTTTCATTAGACTAACCAACCGTAATTGTTCTCTGCATGGTTGGTTGGTGTCATCCGTTCGATTCGGCACATCAGATAAGTTTCCATCCCGTGAAGGCTAGAGCGACTATGGACGCAAACGATGTTTTTGATAAGTTTATTCAGGTTGAGATCCTTGACGGGTGATCATTGCGATCAAGACCCTTTGTTAATTATTTAAAAGACTTCCGTTGTGTTAACTATGTTTTATACTTAAGGACTTCCGCTGTGATTTGTTTACTCTGTATTTAGTCTTATTCGGAATTAGGATGTAATTCCGGGACTTATGTTTTAAATGAAAGTTATGATAATTTTGTATCATAATTGTTTCATGATTTGTATTTAAACGGTAAAGCCTGGGGTGGCTTCGGTGAGGAAAACCGAGGTCACTGGCGGTAATACCTTTCCAAATGGGTTAAGATTTGGGGGTGTTACAAGACATGCTTGGAGAAACAATCAAAAACATCATATGAACAAAGGAAATCATTTAACTAGATTAGAAGAAGATAAATACTCGATCAAATCCAGGAAAACAATCTCCAATCTTCATAAATCTTCAAAAGAACTCTAATAACACCTATGGCTAGAGAGAGTGGAAAAAAGTGGCAGAAGAAAGTGCCAAAAAACCCTAGAAAAAGTATTTATCTCATCCAAAAACAACAAATGGCGGAAAAATAACAAATTCGGGCTGCGGGCGTCATGGCACGGGTTGTGACAAATCGGCAAGTCAACAGAACAACATCATAAGGCATGGCACGGTCTGTGGCACAGCTTGTAGCAGACCGTGCGTGTCAACGGAAACTTTCTTTCGGACGAGCTGTAGCCAGCACGGTCAGCAACACGATCCGTACGGCTTGTAGCAAACCTTGCCCACTTGCAAAAAGTTGTTCTCCTTCGCCCGTCCTTGTAGCTGACCGTGCACATCTCGTTGGCACCATAATCCCTTTCTTTGGCTAGTGTAGTCCACCCACTTGGCTCGATAGCACCCTCAACGACGTCCTCGCCTCGTAATGGGGTCACTTCATGGTCGTTCATGGAGACATGAAAGTGGAGAATCAATGAAGTGATCATACCACCAATACAAATACCACCACTAGACTTGGTGGTCATTTTGCCAGCTGCCGAGTGTGTAAATTACCCAAGTTCACCTCTTCCCCCTCTGTCCAGCTGCTCTAGAGTCAACCTGGAAAGATGGTCTGTAACCAACTTTTTTTGTGCCCTTCTTGTCTCTAATATCCAAATCAAACTCTTGAAAAAGAAGGATACAACGAATCAGTCCAGGCTTGGCCTCCTTCTTTCTCAAGAGATATCTGATAGCAGCATGATCAGTATAGACCATCACCTTGGTACCCACCAAGTAAGACCTGAACTTCTCAAAAGCAAACACAACAGCTAGCAACTCCTTATTAGTAGTAGCATAATTCGATTGGGCCACATCAAGAGTTCTGCTAGCATAGTAAATGGCATGAAGCTTCTTGTCCTTCCTTTGTCCTAAAATAACTCCAACAACATAGTCACTAGCATCACACATGATCTTAAAGGGTAAATCCCAGTCAGGGGGCGGCATAATTGGAGTTGAAACTAATGCCTTCTTCAACTTGCAAAAAGAATTAAGACACTCCTTCGGAAAAAAAGGAAACATCGTTCAAGAGCAGATTTGTAAGAGGACTGGAAATTTTAGAGAAATCCTTAATGAACCTCCTATAAAAACCTACATGTACAAGGAAACTCCGTATGCCCTTAACCGAGGTAGGAGGTCGCATCTTTTCAATGATCTCAATCTTTGCCATGTCAACCTCAATACCATGATGAGAAACCAAATGACCTAAACCAATACATTCCCTTGCCATAAAATTGCATTATTCCCAATTCAATACAAGATTAACCTCTTCACACCGCTGTAAAACTCGTGATAAGTTAGACAAACAAGCATCAAAAGAAGCACCATACACAGAAAAGTCATCCACAAACAGATCCATGATATCCTCAATCAAATCAGAAAAAATAGCCATCATACATCTCTGAAAGGTAGCTAGAGCATTACACAAACCAAAGGGCATCCTCCTATAAGCAAATGTGCCATAAGGCAAGTGAATGTGGTCTTCTTCTGGTCATCAGGGTAAATAGGCATGTGGAAAAATCCACTATAACTATCTAAGTAACAGATGTGTGAATGCTTAGCTAATCTCTCTAAGATCTGGTCCATGAAGGGAAGGGGAAAGTGATCTTTCCGGGTTGCCTTGTTCAATCTCCTATAATCAATGCACATTCTCCAACCCTTGACTATCCTTTTAGGAATCACTTCATTCATCTCATTCTTCACAACAGTCATACCCCCTTTCTTAGGCACAACATGAACTGGACTAACCCACTCACTATTAGAAATATGATAAATAATACATGCATCTAACAATTTCACAACTTCTTTTTTCACAACTTCTTTCATGTTTGGTGATAAGCACTACTTTGTAGGGCTTAACTAAGAGTTATTAGAGGGTTTTATTGGTGCTATTCGGGTAGATTTAGACACATTCATGTGTATGGCGTTTGGGGGCAAAGTTTGGTGTTTTTGGAAGTGTTTGAGCTATCTTGGATATCATAGGAGACACTGAGGAAGGAAGCCACCAAGAGAAGACACCAAGGAAGTGAAGAGGAGAGGTTAGGAGGCGAAGCCAAGGAGTAAAGGCCGAGCATTAACCGCGACCGCGGGCAAGGGTGCCGCGATCGCGGTTCCTCGGAGCAAGTCGAGAATTATCTACAGGCGCGGAGAAGTGTGAAGAGCGCGTAGCCACAAGGGGCCGCGATCGCGGGTCATCAACGCAGGAAGTTCGGACTTTTCCCGAATCTATCTTTTCTGTTTTCTTTTCTTATTTTCTCATTTTATTCCGTTTCTTTTCTTATTGGGCTAGGTCATTTGTTAGAAGCCCTATATATACTCTTTTTAGCATTAGGTTTGAGAGTTCGCCATTCTAGAGTTTCATTTCATCGTTGCCACTTTTCATACTTTTGAAGTTCATCATGTTTATGAGGAGCTAAGCCTCTTTTGCTTAGTCCGATAATGGAAGCATAAGTTTATTCATCTGGTTGTGAGGTTTTGTTCCTATCTATCTTATCCTATTGAGTTATATCTTTTCTCTTGCGCAAATTCTTATTTGGATGTTTGTTGGTTTATCTAGATTGATCACCTAGGTTTATTGCTTTCATTCATATTGCTAATATTACGGAACTGTTGGGCTAACACTCTAGTTCGAGTAGCGAGCATAGATTATATCTGCCACTGTGGAATTTATCTATGTAGAGAATTGATTACATGTTAAATGCTTCTGGTTGAGGTGTTATGTGTATCCTGGTTAATTCTTATATGCATTGCTGTCTTTGGATTGAATCACTAGTGGTGCTAGGGTTATTCATTGGTAAGGGTTCTTAGGTTTGGTTGATCTTTGAATCTACCCAAGATCAGGACAAGAATAACCGAATAGGAAGATAGGACATAATCCAGGAACAACCGTTGGATGACTTATGTGGACATTACTTGGCTAAGTGTTTTCTCTTTTTGATATTTCATTCATCTACTTTGATGTGTTTGATTTGATTGTGACCAACCAACTTACAAACCCCCCCCCCCCCCTCCTTTTAGTGACTTGCATGCAACCACCATTAATTTTGCTCCTTCCCTGTGGGATCGACCCTTACTTATTGACTATACTAGTTTATTTGTGAGGTTTTATATTTGATAGCTACGAACGACAGCACGTCAAATTTGGCGCCGTTGCCGGGGAAGGCAAGTTTTGAGCTTTTGGTGTTTTTGTGTGCTTTGTGTGTGTTTCGAAATTTTTGTGTGATTTTTGTGTGTTTGCTTGTGTGTGTGGACCTATCTTATGGTCCACATCCGTACTGTTGACTCGTCACCTTTAGCTATTGATTCAGAGATTGAGCGGACATTGAGGGAGAATCGGAGGGCAGCAACGATTTTGGCCGATCCACCTAGAGCGATACTGCAGGAAGAGATCGACGAAGAAGAAGTGATGGCTGACAATCCACCCACGTTGAGGCAGCTGACTGCTCCTAACTTGGAGCAGCAGCCACTGGCCGTAGAGTTCCCTGAGCTCCCAGCGGAAGTGAACTTTAAGCTCAAGTCTGGGCTTATCCATCTTTTGCCCCAGTTCCATGGGCTAAGTGGAGAGGACCCAAACAAGCATCTCTCGGAGTTTCACGCCGTGTGTACCTCCATGAAGCCATGCAATGTAACGGAGGACCAAATCAAGTTGAGGGCTTTTCCTTTCTCGCTTAAGGATTCAGCCAACGAATGGTTTTACTACCTCATCCCAGGTAGCATCAATACCTGGGGAAAGATGAAGAAGGCGTTTCTGGAGAAGTACTTTCCAGCAACAAAGCTGAATAGTCTCAAGCGCAACCTGAGCAACATAGAGTAGCATGGGACGGAGACGCTCTATGAGTACTATGAGCGTTTCAAGAGGTTGTGCTCCAGCTGTCCTTACCACGGGTATTCAGACCAAGATTTGGTCTTATACCTATATGGGGGATTGCTAGATGAAGAGCGACGAATGGTGAATGCGGCATGTGGAGGCAACATACTGAACAAGACACCTGTCGAAGCATTTGAGATATTCAGCGAGTTGTCGAAAGGCTCAAGGCAATTCAGTAAGAGGGCGAGCGCCCAGGCAGTAAAAGCCACTACAAGTGATCATGCTCCGCCATCTATGGTGAAAGACATGAGCGAAATGAAGGAGATGATCAAGGTTTTGATGAGGAAGGAAGGACCGCAGAGAGTCAAGGAGTGCGAATTTTGCTATGCTATTTCGCATGCAACTGACGCATGTCCTACACTCCACGAGGAGTCCACTGAGCAAGTCAACGTTGTCGGGTGGTACCAACAAAGACCACGGTACGACCCCTATTCCAGTACCTACAATCCCGGGTGGAGAGATCACCCGAATTTAAGGTACGGGAACACATAGAACGTGGAGAACCCCCCTGAGTTCCGACCAAGACCCCCTCAGCAATACCAGCAGCAGCAGCAGTACCCCCAGAGGCAGTTTCAAGGAGGCCAGCAGTTCAGAGGCCAAACAGATCAAAGACCGCAAGGGCAGGGAGCTCCCCGCACCACTAATCTTGAGGACCAAGTCAACACACGGGCGCAGCATATGACTACGCTGACACAGACCGTGGGAACCATGCAGCAAAACATGGTTCAGTTTCAACACGAGACCAAGTCCAGCATACAGAACTTAGAGAAGCAGGTGGGGCAAATCTCCCAAGCGGTTAGCAAGCTTGAAGCTAGAGAGTCATGAGCACTCCCATCTCAAACTGAGATAAATCCAAGGCAAAACGTCAACTCCATGACATCAAGGCCCAGATGGGAGCATGAAGAAGAAAAACCGCCAGCCGAGAAGTACGGGAACACGCAGTACCTACAATCCCGGGTGGAGAGATCACCCGAATTTAAGGTATGGGAACACGCAGAACGTGGAGAACCTCCCTGAGTTTCGACCAAGACCCCCTAAGCAATACCAGCAGCAGCAGCAGTATCCCCCAGAGGCAGTTTCAAGGAGGCCAAACATATCAAAGACCGCAAGGGCAGGGAGCTCCCCGCACCACTAATCTTGAGGATCAGGTCAACACACTGGCGCAACATATGACTACGCTGACACAGACCGTGGGAACCATGCAGCAAAATATGGTTCAGTTTCAACACGAGACCAAGTCCAGCATACAGAACTTAGAGAAGCAGTTGGGGCAGATCTCCCAAGCGGTTAGCAAGCTTGAAGCTAGAGAGTCACGAGCACTCCTATCTCAAACTGAGATAAATCCAAGGCAAAACGTCAACTCCATGACGTCAAGGCCCAGATGGGAGCATGAAGAAGAAAAACCGCCAGCCGAGAAGTACGAGGATGAACCGCGACCGCAGGCAATTTGCCGTGATCGCGGGTCTGTTGAGCAAGAGAATGGGCAAGATGCGCCGATTAAGCGCGATCGCGGGCAGGATAGCCGCGACCGCGGGGCCCCAGTGCAAGAACCGCGATCGCGGGGTGAAAATCGTGATCAAACTTCGGAAAATGGGCCGTCTCCACTTACATTTATGACGCGGTATGTCTACCCGGAGGGATATTTTGACATCCCAGTGCCATTCCCTGTTGTGCTAGAAGATGACGAACCCATTGAGGGACTGAAGGGAATGTACGAGACATTCAGGAACTACAAGGTGACTCCACAATTGAGCAAAACGATGCCTCGCTTTGCAAACTTCTTGAGGGAGCTATGCAAGCTCAAGAAGGAGCAAAAGGAGCGGTCGAAGAAAAAGGAGAAAGTCAAGAAGGATGTCTCGGTTGT
This sequence comes from Rheum nobile, assembly GCA_027886185.1. NCBI lineage: Eukaryota > Viridiplantae > Streptophyta > Magnoliopsida > Caryophyllales > Polygonaceae > Rheum > Rheum nobile. The sequence goes on from WOAB01000065.1 coordinate 2,071,137, forward strand.
GATGCAAAAGAAGATCCCAAAAAATTGTGAAGATCCCGGGATGTTTAGCGTACCCTGCAAGATTGGGGAAATCGAGTTCAGCGAGACATTGCTGGATTTGGGGGCCTCAATCAATGTCCTACCGTTGTCCGTCTACAACACCCTCAATGTCGGACCACTAGAAAGCATGGAAATTGTCATCCAACTGGATGACAACTCCGTCATCATTCTAGAGGGCGTTATGAAGGACATTTTGGTGAGCGTCGACACCCTCGTCTTCCCTACAGACTTCTTCATCATGAACACAGGGAAACAAGGAGGACGAGTAATGCTAGGGAGGCCTTTCATGAAGACCTCCAACACAAAGATCGACATGGGCATAGGTACGATAAGCATGGAATTTGACCAGAGGAAGGTAGAGCACAGGATGGAGTCCATTCAAGAGCATCCCCCAGATTCAAGAGTGCAGAGTATGGTTGTAGGAGGCAACCCAGGTTGAGAAGGTACAGTAGGACGTCGTGCCGCGACGATAACTATGGTGCTGCTCGGGAGGCAACCTGAGGTATGAGTTGCTGAACTCATCTTTGTCTTTTGTTTTCGTTAGGATTTGTTACTGTTTTTAATTTTGTTGCATTAGCTGTTATTTTCTTTTTCTTTCTTTTGTGGGCCACTAGAACTAACTTTGCAGCGGAGCCCCGACCCCAGCAACCCGCGATCGCGGTTCCACCACGGTGTTCCATGGAGTTTAGTTCTACAATAAAAAATAAAAAAAAAATTGGCCCATAGAATTTATTTCTGACGCGTTTTCCGAGGCGGTCAAACCCTCGTAACTCGCGCCGACTGTTACGCTGCAGGGCATTAACCCCGCGATCGCGGTATCTCGCCGCCGAGCCTATAAGAGTGAGGCGTGGCGGAGGCATTTTACAACACCTCCACCGCATGCTCTCACTCTCCAAACACTCGGATCTTCGACTCCAACCACCGCGATGACACCCTGCAGCCCCGCGACCATCGTCCCGCCACCGCGACGACGTTTGGGTGAGATCTCCATTTTTCCCTCGGATTTCTCATTGCCTCACGAGCCGCGATCGCCGGACCATCGCCTGCAGCCCCGCGACCACTGTAGCGCCGCCGAGGACCACCGGAGCCATTTTTATTTGAAGTTTTCTGCAGCCCAGAAACCGCGATCGCCGCTGTCAAGCACCGCGATCGGGGCCCTTCTTCTCCAGAGGATTTCATTCGAGCATAAACCGCGACCGTGGCCCACACCCCGCGATCACGGGCCCCTCTAGTATTATTTTCGTGCTTCTAGCTCCTTATTCCTACCATGTCTGCTTTCGTAGCCAACATGAGGAGCCCGAGGCATCGACGCTATTTCGAGACGTTCAGCCAGCGGAAGATCGTCCAGACGAAATTCTACGATCGACCGACGCTGACACAACTTGGTTTGGAGGACTGCACTCATCAGTTGTTGAGCCACGAAGGGCTCGGTAACTTCATTGACTTGTCCGCCCCGACATCCGATGAACTGACCCTAGAGTTCCTGGCCACGCTGGAATGCCACGACGACGGGATCACGTTCAACCTGTTAGGGCGGCAAAGAAGGATGTCCTACCAAGGTCTGCGGAACCTTTTTGGCGTTACTGAGGAGCCCACCGAGGATTGGGAAGCTGTAGGCACCTTGCCAGAGTTCTTCTGGCACGGTGCGACCCAGGATGTGATCAACCCCAGCGTCTGCAAGTACAACTATAAGCTGACGCACCCCTGTTTGAGGCTGGCGCATAAGGTGCTAGCCATGACCTTCCTGGGACAGGGGGAGGTGAACAAGGTCTCTAGGCAGGACCTTACAGTGCTCTGGTGTTTGACACCAGAGAGCCACACCATCCCCGACTGGGTCGAGCTGTTTCTCTCCAACTGCCTACGACTGAGAGAGAAGAAGAGCGGCAAGATCTCCATGGGAGGCATGGTGACGCTTATCGCCCGACAGTACGAGATCCTCGCGGACCATTGGGAATTCCCCGACGAGAGTTACACATACAATATCAGGCTCATGCGGAGGTCCCATCTGCTGGAGGCCCGTGATGGAGAGTACACCTGGCTCTCCCTGGCCGGCAACATACACCGCATGAGGTTGCCTCGTCCAATGCCTTTTGGGCCCCGGGCGATGGATTTCTAACTTTATGCCGACGGGGAGCAGGGATCGTCGTCCGATGAGGAAGGGGACGACGACGACGACGAGGAAGAGACTGTGATGAAGGACATGGAGAGAGATGTGCCATCACCGCCGGGTTCCAGGGGCCCTCCTGTATATCCTGACTACACTCACCAGGCATCTGGATCTGGTAGTGCTTCTGGAGGGGCTCCCTGGGACCAGCTCCTGGACAGAATGACGAACCTACAGCTGAGGCAGGATGAGCAGATACGGAGAAGCACCGAGTGGGAATGCGGCATCTCCCAGAGGCTAGAGGAGCATGAGAGGAGAAGCGCTGAGTGGGAGCGCCAAATCTCCACCCGCCTGGCGAAGCACGAGAGGCGGAGCGCTGAGTGGCAGCGCAACATGGAGGTCAACCTTGCCTACCACGCCAACCGCCTGGACAACCATCTCACTACCGTTGAGGACCAGATGGTTCACCTACAAAGGAGACCTGAGGCTTTCTTCAACGCCTATGGATATTTGCCTCCACCCCAGTGAGTACTTGTATTTTTCCCCTTATCTTTTTATTTATCCTTCATATATTGAGGATAATGCATTGTTTAAGCATGGGGGAGTAGAAGTATTCACTACCTATCTTGTACATATTTCTCTTCCAGCATTGTACTTTGAATTTCAGCATTTTCAATTTCAATTTAAAAAAAATAAAAAATCATGGGACAAGTCAAAAACCCGAAAGGGCGGCTTGGGTAAAAAGCAGGTGGCCCGGACCAGCGCTAGGCTGGGGTAAGAAGGTGTCTGAGTGACATAAGCTTATGTGAGAGCATCTATGAAAAAAAATATGAGTGGCTAGGATGAAAACCCGAAAGGGCTCCTAGGCAAAATGAGTGAAAAGAAGAGGAGAGTTTTCTAGGATCTCATTTTACCGACGGGGCGGCATAAGAAGAGGAGTCGAAGAAGGATTGTCGGGTAGGTCACTCTGGGAGGCATAAGGAGTCATAGATGGAGGCTAGGATTAGAGGTTACTCACACCATTGGATGTCCGGGTTAAGCTTGGGGGAAGTACTCTGCTTGCCCTTTAAGCTGGTTGAGTTGTGGATGTGTTGTGAATGAGATTGGTGCCAGGAGCTTGGCATGGGTTAGGTGACTCTTAGTCGGAGTACATGCTTCTTGAGACCTTGGGTGTTGCATTGGAGCAGTAGACTCTTTATTAGTTTACTCGAGGACGAGCAAAGGTCTAAGCATGGGGGAGTTTGATAAACACTACTTTGTAGGGATTAACTAAGAGTTATTAGAGGGTTTTATTGGTGTCATTCGGGTAGATTTAGACACATTCATGTGTATGGCGTTTGGGGGCAAAGTTTGGTGTTTTTGGAAGTGTTTGAGCTATCTTGGATATCATAGGAGACACTAAGGAAGGAAGCCACCAAGAGAAGACGCCAAGGAAGTGAAGAGGAGAGGTTTGGAGGCAAAGCCAAGGAGTAAAGGCCGAGCATTAACCGCGACCGCGGGCAAGGGTGCCGCGATCGTGGTTTCTCATGGCAAGTCGAGAATTATTTGCAGGCGCGGAGAAGTGTGAAGAGCGCGGAGCCACAAGGGGCCGCGATCGCGGTCCATGGGCCGCGATCGCGGGTCATCAACGCAGGAAGTTCGGACTTTTCCTGAATCTATCTTTTCTGTTTTCTTTTCTTATTTTCTCATTTTATTCCGTTTCTTTTCTTATTGGGCTAGGTCATTTGTTAGAAGCCCTATATATACTCTCTTTAGCATTAGGTTTGAGAGTTCGCCATTCTAGAGTTTCATTTCATCGTTGCCACTTTTCATACTTTTGAAGTTCATCATGTTTATGAGGAGCTAAGCCTCTTTTGCTTAGTCCGGTAATGGAAGCATAAGTTTATTCATCTGGTTGTGAGGTTTTGTTCCTATCTATCTTATCCTATTGAGTTATATCTTTTCTCTTGCGCAAATTCTTATTTGGATGTTTGTTGGTTTATCTAGATTGATCACTTAGGTTTATTGCTTTCATTCATATTGCTAATACTAGGGAATTGTTGGGCTAACGCTCTAGTTCGAGTAGCGAGCATAGATTATATCTTCCACTGTGGAATTTATCTATGTAGAGAATTGATTACATGTTAAATGCTTGTGGTTGAGGTGTTATGTGTATCCTGGTTAATTATTATATGCATTACTGCCTTTGGATTGAATCACTAGTGGTGCTAGGGTTATTCATTGGTAAGGATTCTTAGGTTTGGTTGATCTTTGAATCTACCCAAGATTAGGACAGGAATAACCGAATAGGAAGATAGGACATAATCAAGGAACAACCGTTGGATGACTTATGTGGACATTACTTGGCTAAGTGTTTTCTCTCTTTGATATTTCATTCATCTACTTTGCTGTGTTTGATTTGATTGTGACCAACCAACTTACAATCCCCCCCCCCCTTTTAGTGACTTGCATGCATCCACCATTAGTTTCGCTCCTTCCCTGTGGGATCGACCCTTACTTATTGACTATACTAGTTTATTTGTGAGGTTTTATATTTGACAGCTACGAACGACAGCACGTCAGTTACAAAAGATAATAAATGTACTATTGAATTTGATCCTTCTGGATTTCTTGTGAAGGATCTTCCTACTAGGAACGAGATAATCGGATGCAATATCCATGGTGATCTCTACCCCTTCTTTTTGCCATCCACGTCAAAATTGAGTCAAGTCTCCCTCTCGGCACCTCAGAGTCTATCACAAATAATCTAATATCGTCATTTTGGTCACCCTAGTGCAAATGGTTTTAACCACTAGTCTTCAACCAATCTATCTGCAACAACTACAAAAAGTCGTCCCCTCTGTATATTGCTTGTCAACTAATCAAGCATCAAAAATTTCATTTTTCTTTGTCAAACTCTAGAACCCGGGCTCCATATGAGGTTGTTTTGTGATTATTGGACTTTCCCAATTGCGAGTGTTTCCGGATTTAGGTATTATCTTGTTATATTGAATGATTTTTCTCATTACTTATGGTCGTTTCCATTGAATAATAAATCTTAAGACTTTAATAAGTTTGTTCATTTCTTAGCTTGTATTAGAACACAATTTCCATTCCACCATATCAAAAGTCTTCAATTCGGTCATGGTAGAGAGTTGGACAATAATAACTTCCATACTATGTTCAAACAAGATAGTGTTCTTATTCGCTTCTTCTGCCCCCACACCTACCAACAAAATGGCAAAGACAAATGCATGATCATAACTCTCAATGACATAGTTTGCACTTTACTGTTACAAGTCAATCTCCCTCCTAATCTATAGGTTGAAGCCCTAGCTACTGTGATGCACCTCCTCAATCTTATCCCTATCAAAACTCTTGCCCTAGGGGATCCCACACACCACTCTCTACAAAACCACACCTTCATACGATCATCTCTAAATTTTTAGGTGTCTGTGTGTTCCTAATCTCTCATCCACCATGCTTCAAAAAAGATCCCCTATATCTAAATTGTGTATCATCTTAGGGTATATCGATAATCATTGTGGTTATTGTAGATATAAATGTGTATTAATGATATAAGTTAGATATTAGATATTATATTATCTTATACTTATGTAACACTACATAATCTCAACAACATAAGAACAAGCCTAAGTGCTCTTTCATATCTTCTCACATGGATGTATGTCGCCACACCTCTCTGTATCTACGTCAAGAGAATTATAAAGGTCTTGAATGAGGCCGTCACTGAAGAAGCCAAAATGGCGAACGTGGTTAGTCCAACTAAAAGTCGTGGAAGTGGCAGCCACAACTGTAGCATCCATGGTAGTGGCAGCCACAACAACAACATACATGGTAGTGGAATCCACAACAGTAGCATCCTAAAGGCGAAGGCATTCTGGGCGTCGACCATCACCCTCAAAAAAGCAATTTCATAATCAAAACCAATAGGCCATGCTTACTCAATAGGATCAACAAACCTTGGTTAATCCCCAAAATAGGATGACTCTACAGCAACCTACATAAAACTGGTAAATGGAAACAATATGATGTCTCATGACGGTATTCTCTCTATCGTTTTTAATCATGACATTTATTCATATACTAACATTGTTGTAGGAAATGGAAACAATATGCCTATCACCCATATTGTCCATAATAAGCTGACAAAAATCCCTCACCTTAATCAGAAACATGTCCTTATCAACCCGGGTCTCATCAAGAATCTCAAATTGGTAAGAAAAATCAAAAAAGACAATAACTATTCTGCTGAATTTGACCCTTCTAGTTTTTCTGTGAAGGATCTTCCTACCATGAATGAGATAATTAGATGCAATTTCTAAAGTGATCTCTACCATTTCTTTCCGCCATCCAAGTCAAAATTGAGTCAAGTCGCCCTCTTGACATCTCAAAGTCACCCATAAATAATCTAGCATCATCGTCTTGGTTTACCCCGGTGCACATGTCTTCTACCACCTAGTCTATATCCAGTCTATCCGCAGCAGCTACAATAAGTCGTCCTCTCTATGTCATACTTATCAACTCGGCAAGAATCAAAAATTGGTTTTTTTTATGTCAAACTCTAGAACATGGGCTCCATTTGAGGTTGTTTTTCATTTATGGATTTCTCCAATTGCAAGTGTTTCGAGATTTAGGTATTATCTTGTTATATTGGATGATTTTTCTCATTACTTGTGATCATTTCCATTGAAAAATAAATCTGAAGTCTTTAATAAGTTTGTTCATTTCTTAGCTTATATCAATACACAATTTCATTCCCCCTTCAAAAGTCTTCCATGCCATCATGGTAGAGAATTGGACAATAATAACTTCCATACTATGTTCAAACAAAATGGTATTCTTTTTCGGATCTCCTGTCCCACACCTCCCAACAAAATGGAAATGTCGAACGCATGATCAGAACTATCAATGACATCATCCACACTTTATTGTTCCAAGAAAATCTATTGATCCCTCCTAATCTAGGCTAAATCCCTTGGAGCTGCAACACACCTCTCAATCTTCTCGCTACAAAAACTCTCTCCCTAGGTACTCGATACGCCGCTCTCATCAAAACCGCACCCTCATGCGATAATCTCAGTTTTGGGTGTATTTGTTTTCCTTATCTCACGTCCACCATGCCCTACAAAGTAGGCCATGGGTCTACCCCTTGTAACTTCTTAATGTGTACTAAGAATCATCATGGTTACGTTGTGTATAAATTTCAACCGGAAAAATTATAATTTTCAGACATCTTATTTTTTATGAGACTTTATTCTGCTACCAAAAACAAAAACAAAAGGAAACTTACTACTATTTCCTAAAACTTGCCATGGATGGCATCCATCCCCAACTATCGGGTACCCACACGCGCACCTATCTCATCCCAAACCAAATCTCAGCCAACAACCCAATCTAAAGCCAAATGACAAAAGATAATAATACTTAATCCTTCTCTAATGTCTATCCTATCTGCCAACAACCTGATAACAATCAAAACCTAAGAACGAAAGCATTCTGGGCGTCGGCCCTCACCCTCAAAAAAACAATTTCATAATCAAAACCAACAGGCCATGCTTACTCAATAGGTCCAAAAAACCTTGGTTAATCCCCAAAATAAGATGACTCTACAGCAACCTACATAAAATTGGTAAATGGAAACAATATGATGTCTCATGCCGGTATTCTCTCTCTCATTTTTAATCATGACATTTATTCATATACTAACATTATTGTAGGAAATCGAAACAATATTCCTATAACCCTTATTGTCCATACTAAGCTGCAAAAATCCCTCACCTTAATTAGAAACATATCCTTATCAACCCGAATCTCATCAAGAATCTCAAATCGGGGAAAATTAACAAAAGACAATAACTATTCTGCAGAATTTGACCCTTCTAGTTTTTCTGTGAAGGATCTTCCTACCAGGAACGAGATAATCAGATGCAATTGCTAAGGTGATCTCTACCTTTTTTTCCGCCATCCAAGTCAAAATTGAGTCAATTCCCCCTCTCGACATCTCATGGTCACCCACAAATAATCTAGCATCGTCAGCTTGGTTCACCCCAGTGCACGGTCTTCAACCACCTTGTCTATATCTAGTCTATCCGTAACAGCTACAACAAGTCATCCTATTTGTGTCATGTTTGTCAGCTCGTCAAGAATCAAAAATTGATTTTTCTTAATGTCAAACTCCAGAACCTGGGCTCCATTTGAGGTTGTTTTTTCATTTATGGATTTCTCCAGTTGCGAGTGTTTCTAGATTTAGGTATTATCTTGTTATATTGGATGATTTTTCTCATTACTTATGATCATTTCCATTGAAACATAAATCTGAAGTCTTTAATAAGTTTGTTCATTTCTTAGCTTATATCAATACACAATTTCATTCCCCTTCAGTCTTCCATGCCATCATGGTAGAGAATTGGACAATAATAACTTCCATACTATGTTCAAACAAAATGGTATTCTGTTTCAGTTATCCTGCCAGGGGACCTCCGAACAAAATGGAAATGTCAAACGCATGATCAGAACAATCAATGAAATCATCCACACTTTATTGTTCCAAGCCAATCTATAGATCCCTCCTAATCTAGGCTAAATCTCTAGGAGCTTCAACACACCTCACAATTTTCTCGCTACAAAAACTCTCTACCTAGGTACCCGACATGCCACTCTCTTCAAAACCGCACCCTCATGCGATAATCTCAATTTTGGGTGTATTTGTTTTCCTTATCTCACGTCCACCATGCCCTACTAAGTAGGCCCTAGGTCTACCCCTTGTAACTTCTTAATATGTACTAAGAATAATCATGGTTACTTTGTGTATAAATTTCAACCAAAAAAATTATAATTTCCAGACATGTTTTTTGTATGAGACTTAATTTTATACCAAAAATATAAACAAAAGGAAACTTACTACTCTTTCCTAAAACTTGCCATGGATGGCATCCATCCCCAACTATCGGGTACCCACACAAGCACCTATCTCATCCCAAACCACATCTCGGCCAACAACCCAATCTCGAGCCAAATGACAGAAGATTATCATACCTTATTATTTTCTAATGTCTATCCTATCTCCCAACAACGTGATAACAATCAAACCTAAGGGCGAAGGCATTCTGGGTGTCGGCCCTCACCCTTAAAAAAACAATTTCATAATCAAAACCAACAGGCCATGCTTACTCAATAGGATAAACAAACCTTGGTTAATCCCCAAAATAGGATGACTCTACAACAAGACACATAAAACAAGTAAATGGAAACAAAATGATGTCGCATGCCGGTATTCTCTCTCTCGTTTTTAATCATGATATTTATTCCTATACTAAAATTGTTGTAGAAAATGGAAACAATATGCCTATCACCCATATTGTCCATACTAAATATGCAAAACTCCCTCACCTTAATCCGAAACATGTCCTTATCAACCCGAATCTCATCAAGAATCTCAAATCGGGAAAAAATTAACAAAAGACAATAACTATTCTACTGAATTTGACCCTTCTAGTTTTTCTGTGAAGGATCCTCCTACCAGGAAAGAATTAATCAGATGCAATTGATAAGGTGATCTCTACCCTTTCCTTTCACTATCCAAGTCAAAATCGAGACAAGTAGCCCTCTCGACATCTCAAAGTCACCCACAAATAATCTAGCATTGTTGTCTTGGTTCACCCCAGTGCACATGTCTTCAACCACCTAGTCTATATCTAGTCTATCTGTAGCAGCTACAACAAGTCATCCTCTCTGTGTCATGCTTGTCAACTCGGAAAGAATCAAAAATTGTTTTTTTAATGTCAAACTCGAGAACATGGGCTCCATTTGATGTTGGTTTTTCATTTATGGATTTCTCCAGTTGCGAGTGTTTCCAGATTTAGGTATTATCTTGTTATATTGGATGATTTTTCTCATTACTTATGATCATTTCCATTATAAAATAAATCTGAAGTCATTAATATGTTTTTTGATTTCTTAGCTTATATCAATATACAATTTCATTCCCCCTTCAAAAGTCTTCCATGCCATCATGGTAGAGAATTGGACAATAATAACTTCCATACTAAGTTCAAACAAAATGGTATTTTTTTTCGCAACTCCAGCCCCACACCTCCCAACAAAATGGAAAAGTCAAATGCATGATCAGAACCATCAATGACATCATTCACACTTTATTGTTCCAAGCCAATCTCCCGATCCCTCCTAATCTAGGCTGAATCCTTAAGAGCTGCAACACACCTCTCAATCTTCTCGCTACAAAAACTCTCTCCCTAGGTACCCGACACGCCGCTCTCTACAAAACCGCACCCTCATGTGATAATCTCATTTTTGGGTGTCTTTGTTTTCCTAATCTCACGTCCAATATGATCTACAAAGTACGCCCTAGGTTTACCCCTTGTAACTTCTTAGTGTGTACTAAGAATCATTATGGTTACGTTGTGTATAAATTTCAACCGGAAAAATTATAATTTCTAGACATGTTATTTTTATGAGACTTAATTCTAATACCAAAAAGAAAAACAAAAGGAAAATTACTACCTTTTCCAAAAACTTGTCATGGATGGCATCCATCCCCAACTATCAGGTACCCACACACGCACCTATCTCATCCCACACCACATCTCGACCAACAACCCAATCTCGAGCCAAATGACAGAAGATAATTATACCTTATCATTTTCTAATGTCTATCCTATCTACCATCAACCTGATAACAATCAAAACCTAAGGGCGAAGGCATTCTGGACGTCGGCCCTCACCCTCAAAAAAACAATTTCATAATCAAAACCAACAGGCCATGCTTACTCAATAGGATCAACAAACCTTGGTTAATCCCCAAAATAGGATGACACTACAACAACCTACATAAAACTGGTAAATGGCAACAGTATGATGTCTCATGCCGATATTCTCTCTCTCGTTTTTAATCATGACATTTATTCATATACTAACATTGTTGTAGGAAATAGAAACAATATGCCTATCACCCATATTGTCCATACTATGCTGCAAAAATACCTCACCTTAATCATAAACATGTCCTTATCAACCCGAGTCTCAACAAGAATCTCAAATCGAGAAAAAATTAACAAAAGACAATAACTATTCTGTTGAATTTGACCCTTCTAGTTTTTCTATGAAGGATCTTCCTACCAAGAACGAGATAATCATATGCAATTGCTAAGGTGATCTCTACTTTTTCTTTTCGCCATCCAACTCAAAATCGAGTCAAGTAGCCCTCTCGACATCTCAAAGTCACCCACAAATAATCTAGCATCGTCGTCTTGGTTCACCTCAGTGCACATGTCTTCAACCACCTAGTATTTATCTAGTCTATCTGCAGCAGCTACAATAAGTCATCCTCTTTGTGTCATGCTTGTCAACTCGGCAAGAATCAAAAATTGCTTTTTTTAATGTCAAACTCTAGAACATGGGCTCCATTTGAGGTTGTTTTTTCATTTATCGATTTCTCCAGTTGCGAGTGTTTCCAGATTTAGGTATTATCTTGTTATATTGGTTGATTTTTCTCATTACTTATGATTATTTCCATTGAAAAATAAATCTGAAGTCATTAATAAGTTTTTTCATTTCTTAGCTTATATCAATACACAATTTCATTCCCCCTTCAAAAGTCCTCCTTGCCATCATGGTAGAGAATTGGACAATAATAACTTCCATACTATGTTTAAACAAAATGGTATTCTTTTTCGCATCTCATGCCCCACACCTCCCAACAAAATGGAAAAGTCAAACGCATGATCAGAACTATCTATGATATCATTCACACTTTATTGTTTCAATCCAATCTCTCGGTCCTTCCTAATCTAGGCTGAATCCCTAGGAGCTACAACACACCTCTCAATCTTTTCGCTACAAAAACTCTCTCCCTAGATACCCGACACGCCGCTCTCTATAAAACCGCACCCTCGTGCGATAATCTCAGTTTTGGGGGTCTTTGTTTTCCTTATTCTCACATCCACCATGCACCACAAAGTACGCCCTAGGTCTACCCCTTGTAACTTTGACGGGGCTAAAGTCGTTATGCCTTATCAAAGTAAATCCTTAAAAACCTAACTAAGTATAGTAGGAAAGTAAGGGTCGAATCCCACAGGGAGGAGTAATCTTTCTGAGTGCACAAGTTGTACGTCAAAGGTAACAAAGGGGGTTTTTGGTTGGTTTGCAATAACAAAGTAAATCAAAGTAAATGTTGTAATCAATTGATGAGAAAAGTAACTTAGCCAGACAAATATCCACTATTCAGTTTGATTGGTTGATCCTAGATTATCTCTAATTCCTACCACTGAATGTTCCTATTCCTTTTCTTAAGTTAAAAATAGGACAAACAGACCCTAAGAATACTAACTATCAAATAACCATGAAAACCTCCAGATTCAATTCAATAGCAGCAATAAGCACAGGAATTTCAATAGATACATGCAAGTGCAACAAACAATCTTACTATTCATGCAATCAATTCTCTCTACAATAAACCAGTCCAAACAGTTCTTAGAATATCGCAGTTTCTACTCTGAATTAGGTATTTCAAACAGAAATAACCAAACCCTAGCAATAAATAATTACTAATATCAACTAGATGATCAGGCCAGTCAAATCAGCAAGAATCAATGGGATGAAGCACAAGAGAATCAATACATTCAAAGGAAAAGAAATAGAATTATAATCTCACAACCAAATACAAACGAAGGCTTCAATCGTCGGACTAAGCAAAAGTTGCTTAGTTCTTCATAGTCTTCAAAGCATAAAATTCTCTAAGGGAAAACTGAATGTAAACTTGTAAACTAAACGATAATAATAGGAGGCTGCTAGCAACTAGGTTATAAAACCTTAGCAAAACCTAAAGCTAAAAATATAGGAAATAAAATCTTTCCAAAAAGAAATAAAATGGAATAAAAGAAATAGGAAATAAAATAAAAAGCAGATCTTCGGACGAAACTTCTCGCACGCGTCTGATGAACAGTTTTCTGCGACCGCGGCTAGTTGATCCGCGACCGCGGAAAACTTACTGTTGAATCTCGCTGTCTTCGTATTTCCGCGACCGTGGCTAGTTGATCCGCGACCGCGGATTTCTCCCTATAGCTCTTCTTCTCCTCTTTCTTCGTCTTCTCTTGTGGCTTTCTTCTCCATCTTCTAAATCTCCATTTAAGCTCTTCCAAACCACCAAAATCATACTTCTTCTCCTCAACTTCATTCTCCTACATAATGCACTAAAAACATCCAAATGGTACCTAAAACTCCGGTAACAACTCCTAGTTGAATCCTACAAAGTAGCGCTGATCAAATTCCCTCACGCTTAAACCTTGCTCGTCCTCGAGTAAGCTAATAGAAACCTACTCCTTCAATGAAATACACAAGGTCTCAGGAAGCACAGCAAAACCATCTCCACTAAGAACTGCACCTAATCATGAATCTCCAAGGCACCAACACATCAACACAACACATCACACAACACACAAGCTTAAAGGAAAGCAGAGTACTTCCCCCAAGCTTATCTCGAACACCGTAGAGTGAGAAAAAAATATATAATCCTAGCCTCCATCTATCTTCTTATGCCTCCCAGAGTGACCTATCCGAATCCTCCTTATATCACCTCTTCTTATGTCACTACGCCAGGAAAAATGAGGAATCCTAATAATCATTCTTCTTCTTTTCACTCATTTTGCCAAGGCGTCCTTTCGGGTTTTCACCAAGCCACTCATTTCATATTTCAGTAGATGGGCTCACATAAAACTCACATCACTCTTGACCTCTTATTACCCCAGCCTAATGTTGGTCCAAGCCACCTGCTTATTACCTAAGCCGCCCTCTCGGGTTTTCGACTTATCCCAGGATTTTTTATTTTTTTTTCAATTTTTATTAATTTTTTTTCTTTTCTTCCTCAGACGACTAGCAAGTATAGAACACTCCCCCATGCTTAAAAATTGCATTGTCCTCAATGTAATGAAAGACAAAAAAGATGAAGCACAGGGAAAAGCAGAAAAGTACTCACAACCGTCGCCGAGGTGGCCTGGATGTGGATGTTGGGGCTGGAGGTATATCAATAAAAGCACATGTCGCTGGTGTTGCGGCGGTCTTCAAACTCAATCAAACTCCACCGTGCAACCAAATAAATCCACTGTAAGGGAAGTGGTGCATCAAAGAAATCGGGGTTGCACGGGCCTTCAACGAATACAAAATGAGAGCCCAGATGTAATCGTGTTGCGGGCTCTGGTGTTCCTCCTCAACAGCTGTCGAATGTCGGGCCATCATCGTTGCCAAACAAAAATATGGGGCAGATGTCTCCTCCGTGGCAGCAGATGCGCACCGTCTCTCAATGTAAAACTCGGACAGCTGGGCCTTCGGTATTTTTTTATTATTATTATTATTTATTTTTTTCAGGTAAGGGAGACTTACAGGGGTTTTTCCGTGGTCACGGAAAATATTCCGCGCCCGCGAAAAAGTTTCGGGTGCGAATTTGAACACCGTCTTCAATTTGGCTTTGGGTCTCCTACCTGCAGGTTAGTCTAGAAACAAAACAAAAACGAAACAAAACAAAACAATAATAAACATGAAACAAAAAGACATGCAAAGAAATACATACCTCGGGTTGCCTTCCGAGCAGCGCCTTGGTTACTGTCGTGGCATCGACAAAGTGCTCTCCCACTCAACTTGGGTTGCTCACATCAACCGAACACTCGGGGTTACCATCAGGAGGGTGTCTCTTTGCATCATCGATGTTGAATCCGACCCTCACCCCGTCAAACTCCATTGTGAGCGAACCACTGCTCACATCAATCTTGGTCTTCGCCGTGTTCATGAACGGCCTTCCTAGCATCACAGGGGCTGCGTTTTTGTCTTGCCCCGTATCCATCACAAAGAAGTCCGCAAGAAAAATTAACTGATCAACCTCTACCAGCACATCCGGCACTACTCCTTTGGGATACACATAGGAATTGTCCGCCAGTTGGATTACTATCCCCGTCTTCTGTAATGGCCCGACCTCTAAAGACTCGTACAGCGAGAGAGGAAAAACATTGATAGAGGCACCCAAATCCATCATTGCTTTATCGAATATGGTGCCACCTATCTTGCAGGGAATAGTGAACATGCCCGGGTCACTGCACTTCTTGGGCAACCGCTTTTGCAGCATAGCGGAGACATTCTCACTAACTTGGACTTTCTTCTTTTCTTTCACTGCTTTCTTCTTCTTAATCTTGCACAATTTCTTCAAAAATTTTGCATAGCGAGGAATGCACTTAACTAGCTTGATCAAAGGAATATTTACCTCGCAGTTACTAAAGGTCTCGAAAATCTCCTTGTCATTCTCCATCTGTCTAGTGTCCTTCAGTGCTTCAAGAAAGGGAGCGGGTGGCTTCAACGAACTGAGCGGAGGAAAGTTGGGACGAACATACGTGTCGTGGACATTAGAGGGGAAACCGCGATCGTGGTTTGGGGCCCGCGGTCGCGGTTCTTCGTCATTGCATTTTGGGGCTCCAGGAAGTTTTCCGCGGTTGCGGATTTCTATCCGCGGTCGCGGATTTTCGTCGAAATTATCTCCTTCCCCAGGAACTTTTCCACGATCGCGGAAATCTGTCTGCGGTCGCGAATTTTTTTTGGAAAATTCCCCGCCTACAGGTGTGTTTCCGCGGTCGTGTAAGTGCATTCCGCGGTCGCGGAAATTGTTCTGTTGCCCTCGAACGTCCTCTGTAGTAGCCTCCGTCACTTCCTTCATTTGTGTTCCGTTCCTTAATGTCATCGCACAGACACTCTCCCTCGGGTTTGCTACCGTTTGAGATGGTAGCTTCTCCGAATCCTGGGCTTCTAATTTGCTCACTGCTAGG
The DNA here is from genome assembly GCA_027886185.1 of Rheum nobile. Lineage (NCBI taxonomy): Eukaryota > Viridiplantae > Streptophyta > Magnoliopsida > Caryophyllales > Polygonaceae > Rheum > Rheum nobile. The sequence goes on from WOAB01000065.1 coordinate 2,087,103, forward strand.
GAAATTTGTCCCACTTGCTTCTCCATGTTCTGAATACTAGATTTCATCTCTTGATTCTGTTGGACCATAGTGTTTGCCAACATCGATACGCTCTGAGCGAGAGCACTATGTTGTTGGGCCATATTGTTTGCCAACGTCGATACGCTCTGAGCGAGAGACCTGATCATGTCATCACTGGACATAGATGAACTTGTGTTTTGGCCTTGGGGTCTGGGGTCATATGGAGCTCAATTGTTGTTGTTGTTGACCCTCAGGCCGCTGAAATTGTTGTTGCTGCTGTAAAAACTGTGGTGGCCTCTGTTGAAACTCTTGATCATCACGACCATGAGGAGGATTCTGCTGGTTCACGTATCTCAAATTGGGGTGATCTCTCCACCCTGGATTGTATGTGCTGGAGTACGGGTCATATCTTGGTCTAGGAGGGCCGAAGCCTCCTATAGCATTTACTTTAGCAGTGGGCTCCTGCAGCGTGGGATATGCATCCGTAGGGTGCATAGTGTCATAGCAGGTCCCACAAGACTTGACTTGTTGCTGGCCACCCTTCATCATAAATCTCCTCATCATCTCCTTCATCTCAACCATCTCATAAATTAGTGAGGACGATGGCTGAGATTCTGCAGCCTTGACTGTGTGAGCACTCGCTTTCTTGCTAAACTGTCTTGATCCCTCCGATAGCTCAAAGAAAACTTCAAATGCTGCAGTCGGCGTCTTGTTTAGAATATTTCCACCACATGCCGCGTTCACCATTCTTCTCTCATCATCAAGAAGCCCACCATACAAATAAAGTATGAGGTCTTGGTCAGAATACCCATGGTAGGGACAGCTTGAGATCAGCCTCTTGAACCTCTCGTAGTACTCATACAACGTCTCAGTAGCGTGCTGCTCAATGTTGCTAATATTCCTCTTCAGGCTATTGAGCTTCGTTGCAGGGAAGTACTTCTCCAGGAAAGCTTTCTTCATTTTAGCCCATGTATCTATGCTTCCTGGGGCCAAATAGTAGAACCAATCATTGGCCGAATCCTTCAGAGAGAAAGGAAAGGCCCCCATCTTGATCTGATCCTCCGTAATATTTTGTGGCTTCATATTGCTGCAGATAGCGTGGAATTCAGACAGATGTTTATTGGGGTCTTCTTCACTCATCCCATGGAAGTGGGGTAGTAAGTGAATCAACCCAGATTTGAGCTCGAAATTCACGCCATCCGCCAACTCTGTAAACTGCATAGCAAGCGGCTATTGCTCTAGATTTGGGGCCGTCAACTGCCTAAAAGTCGGTTCTTCTTCAGCCATCTCTAGTTGCGTACGGGCTGCTACACGATGTCTGGAAAGTGTTCTTTCGATCTCTGTATCAAAATCTAAAAGCGGAGAGTCAGTAGCACGGGTGTGGACCATAAGATAGGTCCACACAAAAGTTGACACACAATTAAACACAAAGAAAAATTAAAACTTGCCTCCCCGGCAACGGCGCCAAATTTGACGGGGCTAAAGTCGTTATGCCTTATCAAAGTAAATCCTTAAAAACCTAACTAAGTATAGTAGGAAAGCAAGGGTCGAATCCCACAAGGAGGAGTAATCTTTCTGAGTGCACAAGTTGTACGTCAAAGGTAACAAAGGGGGTTTTGGGTTGGTTTGCAATAACAAAGTAAATGTTGTAATCAATTGATGAGAAAAGTAACTTAGCCAGACAAATATCCACCATTCAGTTTGATTGTTTGATCCTAGATTATCTCTAATTCCTACCAATGAATGTTCCTATTCCTTTTCTTAAGTTATAAACAGGACAAACACACCCTGAGAATACTAATTATCAAATAACCAGGAAAATCTCCAGATTCAATTCAATAGCAGCAATAAGCACAGGAATTTCAATAGATACATGCAAGTGCAACAAAAAGTCTTACTATGCATGCAATCATATCTCTCTACAATAAACCAGTCCAAACAGTTCTTAGAATATCGCAGTTGCTACTCTGAATTAGGTATTTCAAACAGAAATAACCAAACCCTAGCAATAAATAATTACTAATATCAACTAGATGATCAGGCCAGTCAAATCAGCAAGAATCAATGGGATGAAGCACAAGAGAATCAATACATTCAAAGGAAAAGAAATAGAATTATAATCTCACAACCAAATACAAACGAAGGCTTCAATCGTCGGACTAAGCAAAAGTTGCTTAGTTCTTCATAGTCTTCAAAGCATAAAATTCTCTAAGGGAAAACTGAATGTAAACTTGTAAACTAAACGATAATAATAGGAGGCTGCTAGCAACTAGGTTATAAAACCTTAGCAAAACCTAAAGCTAAAAAGATAGGAAATAAAATCTTTCCAAAAAGAAATAAAACGGAATAAAAGAAATAAAAGAATTAGGAAATAAAATAAAAAGCAGATCTTCGGACGAAACTTCTCGCGCGCATCTGATGAACAGTTTTCCGCGACCGCGGTTAGTTGATCCGTGACTGTGGAAAACTTACTGTTGAATCTCGATGTCTTCGTATTTCCGCGACCGTGGCTAGTTGATCCGCAACCGCGGATTTCTCGTTGTAGCTCTTCTTCTCCTCTTTCTTCGTCTTCTCTTGTGGCTTTCTTCTCCATCTTCTAAATCTCCATTTAAGCTCTTCTAAACCACCAAAATCATACTTCTTCTCCTCAACTCCATTCTCCTACATAATGCTCTAAACACATCCAAATGGTACCTAAAACTCCGGTAATAACTCCTACTTGAACCCTACAAAAAAACTCCGGTACTTCTTCTCCTCAACTCCATTCTCCTACCCAATCCCGAGCCAAATGACAGAAGATAATTATACCTTATCCTTTTCTAATGTCTATCATATCTCCCAACAACCTAATAACAATCAAAACCTAAAGGCGAAGGCATTCTGGGCGTCGTCCCTCACCCTCAAAAAAAACAATTTCATAATCAAAACCAGCAGGCCATGCTTACTCAATAGGATCAACAAACCTTGGTTAATCCGCAAAATAGGATGACTCTACAGCAACCTACATAAAACTGGTAAATGGAAACAATATGATGTCTCATGCCGGTATTCTCTCTCTCGTTTTTAATCATGACATTTTTTCATATACTAACATTATTGTAGGAAATGGAAACAATATGCCTATCACCCACATTGTTCATACTAAGCTGACAAAAATCCCTCACCTTAATCAGAAACATGTGCTTATCAACCCGGGTCTCATCAAGAATCCCAAATCGGTAAGAAAAGTTTCAAAAGACAATAACTATTCTGCTGAATTTGACCCTTCTAGTTTTTCTGTGAAGGATCTTCCTACCAGGAACGAGATAATCAGATGCAATTGCTAAGGTGATCTCTACCTTTTTTTCCGCCATCCAAGTCAAAATTGAGTCAAGTCGCCTTCTCAACATCTCAAAGTCACCCATAAATAATCTAGCATCGTCGTCTTGGTTCACCCCAGTGCACATGTCTTCAACCATCTAGTCTATATCCAGTCTATCCGCAACAGCTACAACAAGTCATCCTATCTGTGTCATGCTTGTCAACTCGGCAAGAATGAAAAATTGCTTTTTTTAATGTCAAACTCTAGAACTTGGGCTCCATTTGAGGTTATTTTTTTCATTTCTGGATTTCTCCAATTGTGAGTGTTTCTAGATTTAGGTATTATCTTGTTATATTGGATGATTTTTCTCATTACTTATGATCATTTCCATTGAAAAATAAATTTGAAGTCTTTAATAAGTTTGTTCATTTCTTATATTATATCAATACACAATTTCATTCCCACTTCAAAAGTCTTCCATGCCATCATGGTAGAGAATTGGATAATAATAACTTCCATACTATGTTCAAACAAAATGGTATTCTTTTTCGCATCTCCTGTCCCACACCTCCCAACAAAATGGAAAAGTCGAACGCATTATCAAAACTATCAATGACATCATTCACACTTTATTGTTCCAACCCAATCTCTCGATCCCTCCTAATCTAGGCTGAATCCCTAGGAGCTGCAACACACCTCTCAATCTTTTCACTACAAAAACATTCTCCCTAGGTACCCGACACGCCGCTCTCTATAAAACTGCACCCTCATGCAATAATCTCAGTTTTGGGTGTCTTTGTTTTCCTTATCTCATGTTCACCATGCCCTACAAAGTAGGCCCTAGGTCTACCCCTTGTAACTTCTTAATGTGTACTAAGAATCATCATAGTTACGTTGTGTATAAATTTCAATCAAAAAAATTATAATTTCTAGACATGTTATTTTTTATGAGACTTAATTCTGATACCAAAAAGAAAAACGAAAGGTAACTTACTAGTATTTCCTAAACTTGCCATGGATGGCATCCATCCCTAACTATCGGGTACCCACACGCGCACCTATCTCGTCCCTCACCACATCTCGGCCAACAACCCAATATCGATCCAAATGATAGAAAATAATTATACCTTATCATTTTCTAATGTCTATCCTATCTCCCAACATCCTAATAACAATCAAAACCTCTCTCCTCTATCCACACGTGATACCCCAATAACATAATCTCTTTCACTCAATGCCTCTCTTGGATGCACCCCTACAAAACCCAATTGGGCCCACACAACTACCATGAACTCGCACCTCTGTCGGCTCTAGTCGATCCCAGACTATTGCATACCAACTATGCACCTGCTCAAAATCGAGCGTAGATAAACCCAAAACAATCTTTAACTTATCAGCTAGCCTTTCTCTCGTACCCACCAACCACAAGAAAGCCCTCCATGACCTACACTCACGTCAAGCTATGTAGAATGAATTTAATTCTTTTATTAAAAATAGGACTTGGGAACTTGTTACAAGGCCTCTATATGCTAATGTGGTTTCTGGAAAGTCGCTCTTTCGACATAAATTTGTTACTGATGGAAAATTGACGCGCTACAAGGCTATTAGGGTTGCCTGAGGGTATTCTCAGCAACAATGGATTGATTTTTATGAGACATTCTCTCATGTCATCAAACCAGTCACGATTCAAACGGTCCTAGCTCTTGCATTGGCTCAAGATTAGCCAATGCATCAATTGGATGTCAAGAATGTGTTTCTGCATAGCACGCTGAAGAAGACCGTGTAATGTAAGCAGTCTTTTAGATTTGAGAACACTACATGGCCTAGCCATGTGTTTCATCTACAAAAATCTCTTTACAGGCTCAAACAGTCACCACGTGCTTGCTTTCACAAGGTTGAAAACTATCTTCTGCTTCTTGGTTTCAAAGGCAATAAGTATGATCCCTCTTTGTTCACGTTAAAAGTGCATTCTAGAGAAGCACATCCTCCTTGTTTATGTTGATGACAAAGTGATTACTGCCTCTTCTCAACACTTCCTCGCTCAAATTTTCTCAGCTTTAAGTAAGGAATTTGCTATGGTAAATCTTGGAGAATTTCATTATTTTCTGGGAGTTGTTATTACCAAAAGTTATATAGCACTTCATCTAAGTCGGGAAAAGTACCCCAAGAAGATTTTACAAAAAGCATGAATGAGTGACTGCGATCCGAGCTGCAAGCTCGTCCATACGCCATTCAAGCTTGGTCACGACACCATTGAACCTATTTATGATCCAACACTATATAGGTCTTGGGCTGGTGCACTGCACTATCTAACATCTACAGGATCCTATGATGTTCATGAATGTTGCTTGTACATGCATTTTCCGAAGGAAAAGCATGTTTTAGCACTCAAACTCATTCTGAGGCATGTACAAGACACCATTCTCGACCTATAGCCCCAACCAGATTCAATTTCCGGGCTTGCAGCATATTCGATCGAAAACTAGTTGGGCAGGGTATCCCGACTCAGAAAGTCAACCTCAGGCTACTGTGTTTTCTTTGGCCCCAATATGATCAACTGGTCTTTCATACGCCAAAACACATTCTCTCTCTCTTGTAAAATCTGAATATCGGATTATGGCAAACGTCTTCGTTACCACATGTTGGTTTTGTAGTTTATTATAGGAACTCAATGCCTCGATCACTTCAACAACAGTTATCATATGTGATAAAGTTAGTGTTGTTTACATGTCCTCCAATCTAGTACAACATAAACACATAAAGCATGTTCAAATTGATCTCCACTTTGTGTGTGACAAGGTTGCTTTGGGTACAGTTCGAGTCCTTCATGTGCCTTCGACACATCCGTTTGCAAATTCGTTCACAAAAAGGTTGCCTTATCTGTTTCTATCTGAGTTTAGTTCCAGTCTCTGTGTTCACTAAATGGATTTTTATATCTATGCACAGTATTCCAAATATGATAAATATTTAGAAGTGAGGTTTGAAATATTTACAAAAAGACATACTCAAGAAAATGGTTAAGTGTAAGCCAAATTTAAACAAAGAAAGAAACAGAAAACAACATATACAATCAAGATGCAAATGACATAAGATATCATCCTAGGATCCCCAAAAGTATCCAAGGGCAACAACCCTCTAAGCGACACAACTCAATGCAAGAAACCAGTCGCAGTTCAGCATGTTCGAGACAAAAACGAGAATTGGAAGTGATTTTCGTATCAACCTCCTATCATGCAATATCATGCGCTATACTAGCCCACCAATAAACAGAATAAAATAATTGGGCTCGAGTGGGGTGGGTGTCTGTTAACTTTAGAGCAATTGATAATGTGAAACTGACTTAATTCATTGAAAGGGAAATCGGCTATTATATAGCCTTACATCACAACTGACTACCACTACTAACATGGCCTAGAACGTGGCTTAATTGAATCAGAAATAACAACTAACAGAGACTCCTAGATAATAGGTATGACCCATAACAAACTAACTGAAATACTAATTAAATAGCAATGATAATCTCCACATTCTCTCTCTTAAACTAGACATTCTAGTTTATCTCAGTAGCATCACACACTCCCAGCTTCTTCCTGAGTGACTGAAAAGACTCACGCTTGAGTGGCTTAGTAAAAATATCTGCAATCTGATTCTGGGTGCCCACAAACTTTAGCTGAACAGCTCCTTTGTTCACCAATTAACGTAAGAAATGAAACCGTACATCAATGTGCTTGCTTTTCCCGTGCATGACAGGGTTCTTAGACAGCTTAATAGTCGAGCTATTATCACAGAGAATAACAGGACTTGCACTTCCATTGTAACCAATCTTCTTTAACACCCTCTTCATCCACATCATTTGACATACACATGCTACAGCTGCTACAAATTCTGCCTCGGTTGTGCTAAGAGTGACTATAGGCTGTTTCCTTTATGACCATGCCACAGCTGCATTACTTAACATAAATACATACCCGTATGTACTTCTCCTATCTTCAATAGAGCCTGAATAGTCATTGTCTGTATATCCCACCAATTCTTGATTGCCAATCCTCCTATAGAACACTCCATAATTCACTATGCCTTGTAGATACCTAAGTATTCTTTTAGCAGCCGAAAGATGAAGCTCTGTTGGCCCTGACATGTATCTACTTATCAAGCTAACAGCGAGCATTACATCAGGTCTTGTACTTGTCAGATACATTAGGCTGCCAACAAGTTGCTTAAATAGAGAGCTATCCACAGCAACTCCTTCTTCATCTCTATGCATCTTGTTTCCTGGAGTGATAGGATTAAGCACTGAATTACTATCATTCATCCCAAATCTAGATAGTACTTCCTTCACATATTTCTGTTGACTAATAAAAATGCCTCCATCGAGTTGAGTCACTTCTATGCCAAGGAAATAGCTCATCTTTCCTAAATCAGACATATCGAACTCCTTCATCATGTCTGCCTTGAATTCTCTAATCATGGCCTCATCATCTCCTGTGTAAATCAAATCATCAACGTACAAACTGACCACCAAGTAACTGCCCTGTTGATTCACCTTTGTGAACAATGTTTGTTCACTTGCTTCCTTGTCAAATCCCATGGCTATGAAATAAGACTCTATTCTGTTGAACCATGCTCTTGGAGCCTGTTTAAGTCCATACAAGGCTTTGTTGAGCTTGTAGACTTTGGTCTCTTCACCCTTAGAGACATAGCGTTTAGGTTGATCAACATAGACTTCCTCTTGAATTTCTCCTTGCAAGAAAGCTGATTTCACATCCAGCTGATAGACAATCCACCTTCTCTGAGTAGCAAGTGCAAGGATCATGCGTACAGTGTCCATCCTTGCCACGGGTGCATACACTTCTTCATAATCGACCCCGTGTTGTTGTGCATACCCCTTTGCCACTAGCCGAGCCTTGTATTTCTCTACCTCACCATGTTGATTCAACTTGGTTTTGTAGACCCATTTCACTCCTATGCTTGCAGCCCCTTTTGGAAGATCAGTAAGACTCCAAGTGCCATTCCTTTCAATGGAGCTTATCTCATCATCCATGGCCTTCTTCCACTTGTCACTCCTGATGGCATCTTCATAAGTGATGGGATCTGAAGTAGCAAGCAATGCTAGATACATTTCCTCCTCTTCATTGTCACCAGTTGCCATTTCAGTGTATCTAGCAAGCAATGCTAGATACATTTCCTCCTCTTCAATGTCACCTGTTGCCATTTCATAGTCTTTCATCCAGATTGGTGCTTTCCTGATGTGTTGGACCCTTACACCAGAAGACTCACCTGTGTTACTTGCATCTCTAGCCCTCTCTTGAGATCTTACTGGTGCAGCCCTTGTATCAAGACTTTCTTGTTCATTGTTCTGAGCAATGTCACTTTCAACAACATTCTGAATACCACTGTTATCTGCAGAATTGTGCACCTCATCATTGTCACCCCATTCGAGCTCAAGACTGATCATTTATGCACAACTTTTATCCCAACACCATTTCTTATCTTCTTCAAATACAACATCCCTGCTTACTAAGATCTTCTTAGTTAAAGGATCATATAATCTATAACCTTTGGACTCTGAACTAACTCCAAAAAGAACACAACTCCTGCTCTTCTCTTCTAATTTTGTTCTCCTTGCATCAGGAATGTGAGCATGAGCTAGACATCCAAACACTCGAAAGTGCTCAACATTGGGCTTTACTTTGCTCCAAGCCTCTTCTGGTGTGACTCCTTTTACAGCTGATGTGGGACACTTATTCAGCACATAGAAAGCCCAGTTAACTGCCTCAGGCCAGAAACTTTTAGGCACATCCTTTTCATTCAACAAACTTCTAACCATATTCATGACAGTCCTATTTTTTCTCTCAGCAACCCCATTTTGTTGTGGAGTATAGGCTGTCGTGAGCTGCCTCTTAATCCCTTGATCAACACAATATTGATTGAATTCATTAGAGGTGAATTCACCTCCTCGATCAGTCCTCAAACATTTAATATCCAAACCAGACTCCTTTTCAACATGGCTTTTAAATTGTTTGAACATGGCAAATGCATCAGCTTTGTATATTAAGAAATATACCCATGCTTTCCGACTATAATCTTCTATTAGACAAAGAAGGTACCTTTTCTGTCCATTGCTCGCAGGAGATATTGGACCACAAATATCAGCATGTATGAGCTCCAATCTCTCCTCTGCTCTCCATTTTGCTTTGTTAGGAATCACTTCTCTGTGCTGTTTCCCTTTTAAGCAGACAGTGCACACCTCCTTGAACTCTCCCAAACTTGGCATTCCCTTAACCATGTTATTGTTTTGCAAAGCTTTCAATCCTGTGGAGCTAAGATGGCCATACCTGCAGTGCCATAGATAAGCCGTGTCTTGGGTGATGGCTTGAAGACATTTCCCCACAGATGTGCCTGAATTGTTCACCAAAGTAAACATTCTGTTGACAGACATGCAGCTTGCAAACATAAAGCCTCTCTCAGGATGATAGACTCGACATTTATTATCCTTGACAACAAAAGCTAAGCCCTTCTCTTGTAGTTGACCAATACTAAGGAGATTATTCCTTAGTTCATGCACATAAAACACCTCCTGAATCACATAAGTGACTCCTGCCAATACAAGCTTGACACTCCCCTTTCCTACCACATTGAGTTTCATGTGATTTCCCAGCTTTACAATCTTGTTGAATCCTTGTTCTAAGGCACAAAACAAGGACTCATCACCACACATGTGATTGCTGCATCCAAAGTCCAAGAACCAGACATCATTCCTGTGGACACCTGCCTTTTCAACGATAGCCATAAGCAGCATTTCTTTGTCTTTATTAAACTCAGTATAGTTGGCCTGTTTCTCCATGGTGGGGCACTCATATTGAAAGTGTCCCAACTTATGACATCTGTAGCACTCAATAGTTGCTTTGTCGTAGTTTGATCGCCCCCTTCCTCTGCCTCTACCACGGTTGAATGAGCTTTCACGGCCTCTATTGCCATTTCCTGACTCAAATGACACCTTCAAAGCATGTTCTTCGTCACCTTCCTTCCTGAATTTTTGCTCATGAACTAGGAGGGAGCTCTGTAATGCATCTACAGAGAGTTCATCAACATCATTCGCCTCTTCTATGGAACATACGATGTAGTTCCATTTCTCAGTTAGGGTCCCCAAGACTTTCTCCACAATCTTGGTATCCGACATATCTTCTCCACAATTTCTCATAGCATTTGCTAACACCATTACTCTTCCAAAGTAATCGGTGACAGATTCTCCTTGTTTCATTGCCAAGACTTCAAAATCTGAGCGAAGCCGATTCAGTTGTGCTCTTTGCACTCGAGCATTGCCCTGGTATTTCATCTTCATGGAATCCCATAGCTGTTTAGTCGTGTCCTTCTTTGTGATTGTTCTGAGAATAGACTTGTCCAGGGATTGGAACAAGTAATTCTTTGCCTTCAAGTCCTTGAGCTTCAACTCCTCCAAGGCCTTTGTCTGGGTCGCAGTCAAAGTCTATCCTTTGGCTGGCAAGGTGTAATCCTCCTCAACAACCTGCCAGTACTCCTTTGAGCGAAGAAGATTTTCCATGACCATGTTCCAATGATCATAGTCACCATCGAATTTCGGAATTGATGGCTGGGAAAAACCACTGTTGCCTCCTTCAGTTGCCATAATCACTTTGTGTTTCACTCTTCAATCTCACTGTGTTTTTCACACAAGAATGCACTCGAATTCTCACCAATTTCAGATTGAAGTCAAGCTCTTACAGCTCTGATACCAATTGTTAACTTTAGAGCAATTGATAATGTGAAACTGACTTAATTCATTGAAAGGGAAATCTGCTATTATATAGCCTTACATTACAACTGACTACCACTACTAACATGGCCTAGAACGTGGCTTAATTGAATCAGAAATAACAACTAACAGAGACTCCTAGATAATAGGTATGACCCATAACAAACTAACTGAAATACTAATTAAATAGCAATGATAATCTCAACAGTGTCATCATCTGGACGCATTAAAAAAGATCCATCGAGTCCTCTAATGCAAGCATCACGTACAAGGTCAACCAATTAGAGCAAAGGTCCAAACTACCTCACCTCCAAGAGAAAAACAAGTAGCACAGGATAAACCCCATCGAAACAACACAGTCCCAAGGAGGAACAACACATTAGTAAAAACTCCAACCAGAATAGGGAGACCATAAAGAACAACCATAACCTACAGATCCAGGTTGAAGAAAAATCCATCACTTTATGTGGCTCACAACTACTAAGTCTACCAACTTCCTTTGTAAGTTAGAACTTAGAAGCAGTCATGTGACCACTTTAAGTGTCAACCTTACCAAATGTCACCATCAAAATGTTCTCACTCTTCCTAACCGCTTCTACTACCTTGCTTCGTTAGTTAGGAGTAGTCAGAGGACTACTATAACTTTATTTCTCACAAGATGACACCCTCAGAAAGTGTAGCTCACAATCCATCCACTCCTTCATTACTCTCTCTGGTAGTTAGGAGTGATCAGGGGACCATTTTATCTTTCCTCCTCACCAAATGTCACCCTTATTGCACAAATACTCCATAAACCATAGGGAGAATGACACCAAATATCCATAGGGCTAAACCATAACCATGGAAAGCCACGCCAACATTAGGCACTTGACTTGCACATGAAACAACCATGAGTAAAGCGACACTCCATATACACTCATATAAATATGTGGCTCAATCTTACCACTTATCCAACATCCCTCTGTTAGTTAACAACGTCCAAGGGACCATTTTAACTATCAACCTCACCAAGTGTCACCCTTAAGTTTAGTGCACTCTATGTTACCACTCCAGCAACACTCCCTCTGTTAGTTAGACATAGTTAGGGGACTACATTAACTTTTCACCTTACCAAATAACACCCTCGGAATGTGGAGCAGTCCTCCTTACACCTTCTCCAAGTCTTTCTATGTTAGCTGAGAGTAGTCAGGGGACCACCTCAAGCTTCCACCATATAACATGGCCCCTTCAGAAGAGTGTCACACAACCAAGGACATAACAAACTATCACCAACAAGTACCCTCAACAACAAGGGGGTGGATTATGAACCGTATTTAGCTTGCAATCTGAGCTAGTAAACATTATGGATACAACTTTAACATTCCTCCATACTAGGGGCAATGCCATTATAAATCACATTATTCCTATGCCTCCAAGTATGGTAAACAAAAAATGAGATAACTAGAAGGTGGCTCTGGACCTTTCTCATTTTATGTACCACCGAGTTCGCAATCAGACCAAGCCAATATGAAATGGTAACTTTCCTCCACATGATGTGATTTCGAGTGAGAACCATCTCTCATAATTTGGCTACAAAGCGACACTGAAACCACAAGTGTCATTCAATTCCAATCTCCTCTTGACACAAAGGGCAAACATTGATACTAATGATTCCTCAACTAGCAAGTCGTCCTCTAGTAGGTAGTGTTTCCATGACTGCAATCTAGACAATAAAGCTCCATTTTATACAGTGCATGTTTTTTCCAATAAATCCCCCCCCCCCCCCCCCCCCAAGGAACCACGTGCTCATGGTCCCTAATGGCATCATAAAGATAGGAACACTAAAGTTTTCCTTCAGCTAAGTTATACATGAACATCCATTGATTGTCTGCTATGTGGCCGCCCATGCGGGGTAGATTGAGGTAATGTGAGCACAAGATCTCTCACCTCAAGGATCAAAATCCAAATCTAGGAGTCATTCTTCTTCCTGGTGTAGCTCCATAAATCATTACCCTTGAAAGTATTTTTTTGCACCCACCTAGTCCATAAGTTGTCTTGTCTAGTGTGGATATTCATACCCAGCTTAAAGATCAATGCCATGTTCCATGAGAGAATTTCCTTAAAGTTGAGCCCACCCTCATTGAAGGGCTTAGTTACTCTCTATTGAAATCCTAAGCGTGATGCTTAAAGGGTTCCAGACTTCCTTTGTTTTGATGGTTACAAAACTCCATGTTATAATGTGTGCTAAGTGTTGCAGGAATAGTACATGACGCGTCACATGTACTGAATGTGATCGAGATCAACAAACTGATCAAGATAGTGCAACGCAAACACAAGAAGAAGTCATGGATGCTGAAAAGCCTGAAGCAACAAGTCGAGACAAATACATCTTGGTCAAAGAAGATATTTGTGTAGTTGGCTTGAAGCTAAGGAAGATTGGAAAGTGCACATGATCTAGACAACTGGGTTCATCTTTCCAAGTCAAACAAAACACACAACAAAGTTGAAAAGGGAAAAAGGAAGAAGACAAGCAGTGCTCGTCACGGGCAAAAAGCTTGGTTGTCTCTTTGTCTCAAATGTTGCCCAAAATTGAAGAATTCCAAAATGGCTTCACTGAAATCATTTCTTAACAGATCCCATGCATTTTTAAGGAAGTGGATACCAAAATCATCAGGCCTTAGGGACCTATTATTATGGATCTTCTAGAGGGCACTCTTGATGTGTGCCAAGGTAGAGTTCTTGTGTAGATACAGTTGATCCTCCTCGGAAGCGATCGGTCCATTCAGCCTATTTGTAGACCAATCAATAACATTTGAAGCTCTAACAAAGAGGTCAACATAGTAGGCCAGATTTTCTGCTCTGATTGGATCCCTTTCCTTGAAAATAGTTCCATTCTTCTACACAATCAAGTTAATGGCATTCTTCTTTTTCTTGGACTTAGCTTGCCTTTAAAAAATAGAAGAAGTTTCCTCCCCAATATTGATACCGTTTAGTTTTGCCCTTTGGGACGTGAAGCTTATTAGATTATTAGAGGCGCCATTGGCCTCTATCTTAGCACTATTGACATATTCCTTGAGATTAACATTACCATATTAGCTTGAAGAGCCGAGTGTGCCTCTTGAAGTTCTCCATCTTTTTCATATCTTCACCTTTCAAGCTTTTACAATGCCCTCTTTTTTATTCCTTTATTCTACCCTTAACCTCTTTGAGTTTCATTGCAATATGAAATGTTTAGTGCCAAGGACACATACATCCCATGTACTCTAAATAATACCATTTTAGTCCACTAGAGTGGTCTAGTAATTCTAGAACCGGAACATGAATTTTCTACTAATACCATCTTCCTTGATCACTACCATACACTGGAAATGGTCAGACTTCCAAGTGAGTCAAAATAAGCATTGGATTGCGGAAAGGTCTCACTCAACAATTCATTCACAAGCACATGGTCCAATGTGCAAAAGATACGGTTGAGTCCCATCCTCATGTTGCTCCATGTAAGCCTAGCACCAACAAATTTCAGGTCTTCCAACTATGCATTATAGCATAAAGTAGCCAGCTCATCAAAATCAAAGTGCAAATTCCTGTTATTGCTCAACTTCTCCGTACCATCAAGAATACAATTAAAATCCCTAATGCACATCCAAGGGTAGGAGAAAGTAGAGGAGAATGATACTAAGTCCCTTTAAGTATCAGCTTTATGGGGCTTCAGATTTTCTACATAAATGGATGACACCATGAACGAGGGAGGACCACCACACAACTTTATAACATTAGAAATGACCTGATTAGAAGAAGACATGATATGTACATCCACAACAATCGGCTGCCAAAACATCAAAATCCTACCCTTAACATCTAAGTGAGAGTTAGAACAATAATGCCAATCCTCTGGAACGTAATATTATCCTCTTTGTTTATAAGGGCATGAATAACGGGGGCTTAAAATAGGGGCTTTTAACCCAAAATGTAATAAAAAATGGGTAATGGACTAAAAGCCCCATATCAGATCTCAAAAATGGAGCAAATCTTGGGACCGTTCCTTATGGGGCTTTTAGAGTATTCAGTGCCACGTGTCGCGCTGTGATTGGCGCGCGCCCGATGTACGACACGTGGCGATGTAACCGACGGCCAAGATTAATTCCTGGCCGTTCGGTATTTTTTTTTTAAATTTAATTTATGAAAAAAATACAAGTAAAAAAAAAATATATCATAATTCTAGTTACATTTTTCTCTATCTATAGACATCAATTTTGGATATTTGGTAGATTTTTTTATTTTTTTTGTATTATAAATATCATTAAGTGAAAATAAATCATTTTATTATTATTATTGGTGGTTTAAAATAAAATAAATATCAATTTAATTTCTTTATATTAAAATTATATTGTAAATAATTTTGGCGCAGGGCGGTGAGTTCCACCGCGGGGCGGCGGTGCCTTTTTCATCTTCTGCGACACTTCCGTAAAAATGCCATAACTTTTGATTCCCAACTCGGATTGCGCTCATATTTTGAGGACTTGCAGTAGACTTCAAGATCTAACTCCTCGAATTGGAATCGCTTCATTTGGATATATGAGTAGAGAGAACGAACCATTTGAATTCAGCACTTTGTCATTTGGTTTAGTTTATGTTATTTTCGCATGTTGTTTTATTTTCTTGAATGTATGCATCCCCTTTTGTTGATTTTCCATCAATGTATGTTTTTTTCCTTAATTTTAAAAGCCCCATCTAAAATCCCCCCACTAAAAGTCACCAATATACCATGGGGCTTTTAGCAAATAAATACATTCAAATCCTCCTAAAAGCCTCAACTAAAAGCCCCCCATTAATACTGCTCTAAGCATATGAGATTCTAGGAGGAGAAAAATATTAAGATGATGTCTATTTACAAATTTGGCAACCATATGATGCTTCACCGGGTGGTGAAACCCCGGACATTTCATGCTCCACATATGTGGATAGACATCAAGACCATACAGATAGATGCTATAAATATGTATTCGGTCAGAGTCAAGAAAATTGAATTTATTGGATAGGGCAATCTACTCCTCGATTTGTAAATCATCCAAATCTGCCATATTTATATGACCTACCGTGAAACAGGTAAACTTCCTCTTCGGAGGGGACTAAGTCTTATGATTCCCCAAATTACAAAACTTCAGAAACAGAATCTTAGAACACCCACTAGCCACCAACTCTTCAACAACAACAGCTCGCAAGGGCCCCTAAACCATCCCAATCAGCGCTCCTAATGAGACCACATCAACACTCACATGGATCTGAGTATCTCGCTTATCCCCAAGGGAGCTTAGGGCTAGGTGACTAAAGCAACTCTATTGGACAAGAACCTGACTAGAGCTGGACGAAAGGATAAGTTAATCTTCAACTCCTCACGAGTAGTCAGGAAAGTATGAAAACATTACCCTTATCATTAAGAGACATAGACACAGTTGCATGTGACTTGATTCTCCACATCCACCTCTTGCCCAAACCCCGTCCATCACCTCATTCCCTCCAAGGGGCCCTTGAAGTAGAATTAGGACCCGACCTCTTCCTTTCAACTACCTTTCCAACCCTCTTAGAGTTTTTCTCAACCCATTGAACACAGGGTCCTGAACTAAGGCATCCTTATAGCCACACTGGATAGGCGGTTGAAATGGAGAAGGCGAGGGATAATCAGCCACGCGGCACTGATCTGAATGATGGCTCAAAAATCACATAAGTCACACTTCTAAGGGGTCCAATCAAAGCAAATCCGCTACATATATCGAACCACGTTCTCTATACAAAGTGTCACCTCCGTTCTCTTAGCCTCTTCTGCTATAACTTCCACAAGCATGTGAGCATACGAGATGAAAACCTCATTCGTTGCAGCCTCGTCCACCAAAATAGGTTTCCCAATCTCACTCCCCATAATGCTCAACAATTTAAAAGATGATAGAAAAATAGGATCAATGTCCATTAACATCACCCACAACAGGATTGAGTCAAAGCACGACCAATCAAGTGGCATACCATGAGACCACTTCTTGAGCATAATAGGATATTGTCCCATAAACAACCACGACCCATTATCAAGGGCCCGCTTCATATCCTTAAAAAAGGAGAATCCGAATATACAAATACTATTCCTCTTACAAAAAAATATGAAGGTTTGACTTTCCGAATATACTTAACATACTTAGAAATTGAGAACCTAGTCGTCCGAACATCCATCACAAGACCACCAAGGTCGCTTCCCATTCAATAACTCCATCATGGATATCCGCACAACAAATATAAGCAATATCCTTATTAGTCCCCTTATGATGATGAAGGAGATGGCGAACTTTACTTCTAAAAAAGCAAAATCTCAAACTCTTTCTTGTCAACCCCTTGAGACATGTCTCTCTCTTACTAAAGGAAAAGCCATCCAGCACAAACGAACTATTATGAAGACCATGAAGAATTGGCACCAAAATCATACATTCCACTGAGGCCAAAACACATCCAACCTCTGAAGAACTATGCGCTACACAAGAGTTAACACAAGGTGTATTATCCAAGTGCCTCTTATTAGGAAAACAAAGCCCTATTTTTAAAAGAGAAATTAACAATTTTTACCCCAAAACAAATACTATATTGCAAGATTAGGCCCACTTTTTGCCAAATAACAGTCAACAATTATTTAGTACATGGGTACTCTTCCTACTTCCTAGGGGCAAAATAGTATAAATAAATTGCATGAGTGCTCAAATCTCACAATTTCCCAATTTCCAGAAAAAGGTAAATTCCTTATTCAACTTATCTTTTATTTTGGTTATTTTGAATTTTTGAAAAGATAAAATTGTTTTACATTACTTACACACAATTATAAAATTTTGAAATTCTGAAGTTGAAAATTAAAAGTAATTTCATCATCCAAAACACCTAAACTTCCCTCCATTCTCCATCCAGCTTGAAACTCCTCTGAACTCCCCCTATTCTCCATCATGCTTGAAGCTTTGAACACCTCCATCAATAACCGCCCTCTGAACCTTTGAAACCTTCATTTTTGTCCATTCTCCATAACCGTCACCCATTTCTGGTGAAATTTTTACATGCGCAAAAACCCTAGATATCAATGGCGATTCCAAGAGGCGGTAAAGATTACAGTCCAAGAAAGTCATATCAAGGGAAGAGGAAGAGGAAAGATGATGAGGTGCGGGAGTGGAAGAAGTAGAAGCACATAGAAGGAGTAAATGTGAAAGGGAAACGTCTGGCATCCATAAGCCCGGTGAAGTAAAAAACGAAAGAGGCGAAGTTGAAAATGAAACGTGTGAAGGGGAAATCTAAGGGATTGAAGGACAAAAAAACCATTGCCTTTAAAGAAGGTATAAGTTTTTTTTATATTCCAAATCCTATCAGGCTCCATAAATGGTTCCATTTGCAATTTGGGGCTTTCATGGGAGTTTTCATGTGTTTCTAGGCTATGTACAAGTGTTATAGAGGGAAATCCTTCTAAGGCCGAATTAACAATAATTTCAGGATATTTTTTGTTCGTGAGATCGAGAACAAACTTACTTTGGGAAGGTACTAAGGATGTTATAGCATGTCTCGTTTTCATCACGGACATTGCATGTTGTTCTTTGTAAGCAACTTGAAACGAAGAAGAAGTGGGAATCCTAGTATAAGGTTGTAGGAAAAGAGTTGAGGTTTTCTATGAAGGAGTAATGTATGACAACTGGTTTGAACTGTAGAGAACTTCCATGGGTTGATATAAGAGGATACAAGAAGTTTTGTTTATAATGTACTATAAACATAATACAACTCAAAATATTCAAAACATAAACCCTAAATCCTAAATGTGTAGAAAAATAAGAATAGTAAAGGCGGAAAAAACGGTCAGCCCAAAAAAATTATTACAAAAATAAAATTGTTCAACATTAAGATACAATTGTTCAAATCTATATACATAGAGAACACAGTTGTCTAACTATAAAATTGAAATTGTTCAACTGTAAGATACAATTATTCTACTTTTCAGATATAATTGTTCAACTATTGTTCAACTTTTAACATATAATTGTTCAACTTTAAGA
Organism: Rheum nobile; assembly: GCA_027886185.1. Lineage (NCBI taxonomy): Eukaryota > Viridiplantae > Streptophyta > Magnoliopsida > Caryophyllales > Polygonaceae > Rheum > Rheum nobile. Next base: position 2,106,217 of record WOAB01000065.1, read on the forward strand.
GCTAATTGTTCAGTTTTTTTCATTAATAATTTATAATGAAAAAAAATGGATATTGACCGATCAATACTGACTATTGACCGATCAATACTGACTATTGACTGTTGGGAACTAGAAGATCAGTTCCCGGAGCCTCCTCGTCTGTGGGATCAGTAGCCGAAGAAGAGGCAATGTTTGGATCGACTACTGGATCAAGTTTTGTGCCAAGCAATTGGCATCCCAGTGGTAGTGGGGCATTGAGGGTTAATAAGAGGTCATGGGTTCGAGTCCAGGCCTCTACCCCGGGTGGGTGTTCCCATCACCTGGAATTGGGGTCAGGGCCCTGCTATGCCGCTTCACTGGGGCAGCACCGGTCGACGCAAGTCGTCTTACTTGGCTCGGGGCCTTTGCCGGGTAGGTCTCGGGTCCGTGGGAGGACTAGGGGGAGGGCCCCGTGGGTGGCGCCTCTGAACCTCCCATGTCATTCAAAAAAAATAAAAAAAATACTGACTATTGACCGAGATTGAATATGATAAGATATATAATAATATTGAAATGATTGATCTAGAATACTTTTCATATTTCACCCTAAGAGTGATCACATGCAAAATGTAATATATATTACCCCTCATGCAACGCGTACGTATAAATGTAATTATTTAAGGAGATCGCAAGAGAGGGTTGTACTTGTTGCCACGTAAGTAGTTTTTGTTTTTTATCCATTCGAATAGTTCCACGTGGCATTGTACGACTGTCAACAGAAAAGGATTAGCACAAAACTTGCGAGGGCCGTTCCGATACATGAGGGCCTTAAGATAAACAGTACAAACAAATCAGAGCCCTAGGATGGAGGAGATAGACGGCCATGATTGAAGGAGAAGGAAAAAGGGATAAAAAGGAAGTTAGAGGCGCGGTGGCATACTTGTAATTAAGAGTAATTTGTACGTGGTATTACACGATTGCCCTTACCCAACCCTCTCAGACTCTCTGAAACTAACTATCCACAGCAGTTGAAGAGGAAAAGACGAATCGAGCGATTTCAAAACTCGATCGATAGAACGCCATAGTTGAAGAGGAGAAGACGAATCGACGCACTCAGACGCTCTGAATTGAACAAGTACAAGAAAATAGAATGAAAAAATGACATGAGGAGCGACACAGATTACAGTGCAGACGACTACGAACGTACGTATATCAGATTTAGGGTTTCGATTTCACGAGAACACCTAGATTACTCAAAATTCAAGGTTTCAAGAGTTTGTTAATGTAACACCCCCAAATTTCAACCCTATTTGAAAGCATTACTGCCGATGACCCCGGACGAAAACCCCGAAGTCACCCCAGGCTTTTCCAAACGATATAACTATCAAATCACAGTTACAATACCAAATATCATAACTTTTATTAAACCACAGTCTCAGAATTACACATGATTCCAGACAAAACGAAACACATCATCAGAATTTAATACAAAATCAGAATAATTACAACGGAAGACTTTAAAATATTACGAAAAGGGTTGTGATCGTAGTGATCACCTGCCCAAGGATCTTAACCTGATTAAAAACAATAAAAACATCCAAAACCACCGTTCATCTTCATAGTCGTTCTAGCCTTCGCGGAACAACAACCTACCTGATGTGCCGAATCGAACGGATGACACCAGCCAACCATGCAAGGAATATAACGGTTGGTTAGTCTAAATGAATAGACTAGCAAGAGAACAAAACAGAGTGGTTCGAAGCAGTCGTATTAGGTTAGACTCATCGTTCCTCGAATAATAATCGAGTACGCTAGTCAACCATCATACTCCTACTAGAATATATGAAGCAGCATGAACAAGAGAAGATTTTGGAGACCGAGTCTCACAGCAATCAATCCCAAAAGAAGACTCCAAAGAAATGAGCCTTATAGGAAAATATGACAAATGTTGGGGAACTCAAGCAAACACACAAACAGCTTCGCATACAAGCGATTTAAACTAAGACGAGTTTTTCCTAGCTACACTACTCGCCAAAATATTAATTATGTGCACTTAAGGCACTATATCTTGTTTTAATTCCACAACAAACCACAACACGTTATAAGCTTTTAATTATCCATAACACGATCAGAAGAGACGGGACCACATATAGAGTCCACGACCTTATCCACAACAACCACAACACAAGGTGTCGGGGACTTATAGCATGCCCCTTCACCACTTGTTATAAAGAAACGACTGAGCCGCAATCTAGAGCCCATCGCCCCTACGAATACTCGTGCTAACTATTAGTCTAACACACAAACACATCACACAAGCCATCACGGCCCAACCTGCACAATATATATATAATTATACTAGCGTCGGTTCTAGCAGAATATACAACCTAATAATAATATCAGATTTTAGATTATATTATTAACAAACAGTTCCCAACATATTTCAGAATCATCCCAAATTATTTAACAACTAAACGATTGATAAATAATTGAAATATGAAATGATGAGCAAGAGCGAACCGCCACTTGCCTGGAATAGATTCGGCGATGAATCTGGATGAGACGACTACCGAAAATACCCTTTCCGAGGATATGGCATATGCTTCAGAATAGTCCTAGCAGAAAACGAGTCCACACGCGATCCAGCAAATCACGTTCTAACTGACAAATTAATTATCTATTAATTAATCTGACTGGACGAATTTAAGGAATTATATTTAATAAATTTTTATGATATTAAATCATAAAAATATTTATTACATTTTCCTAAAGAAAAATACGGATAAAAGGGAATCGAAATTATACCGCTCGAATAATTTCGGGTTAAAATTGGACTGTAAGGGTTTTGGGCTTTCTCGGCCCAACTCAACAATTGGCCAGAGGGGCCCCACACTACTATTTCCCCTTCTTCCCCGAATAACAACAACAGGGGCAACAACAGCACAACAATTCAAACGGAGCTCGACCGGGGTCTCGCCGGGGATCTGACGCCAGGAACGGAGCACCAGCGGCGGCGGCGAACAACGACCACGAATAGCAGCTAAATCAACAAGGGGCCCACTCCCTTCGTCTTCGTCTCCGTTCGAGCAAAACAGAGAGCGAACAGGTGAGCTCGGCGGTGGCTTCGGCAGCAGTCCACAACCGCAGCACAGCACCACGGCGAGCAGCAGCGAGCAGCCCAGCAACACCAGCAGCGAACCAGTGATGGCGAGCGGCACCGCGACTTCGCCGGAGAAGAAGAAGGAGGAGGTTGAGCACGAGAAGATGGTGGCTGGGCAGAGGAGGCGGTGCACAGGGGAGCTCACGAGAGGAACAAGAGAAAGACGATGGAGCAGGGGAGAGACGAGAGGAACAGAGGAGCCAGCGGGAGCTCGCGAGAGAGAGAGATCGATCTCAGCTTATAAGGGAGGGAGGGGACAAGCTTAGACAACTCCCAAGCAAGAGGGCCGACCACGCAGATCAAGTGGGGTGCCAAGCTGGAAGCAAGTTGTTGACGGGATAAGTTGCACAGGGAGGATAAGTTTGCACATGGGTATGGGTTTTAAACCCCGGAAATTATATATTTGTATCCAAATAAATATTCTAAGTCCCAAAAATACATCGAATGTATTTTATATCACTCAGGAAATTATTTCGGAGAACATAGATATTACGGAAAATCCGAACTCCACTGAAAGCGAAATAATTAAAGTACGAAGGATGGGAAAAATTACCCAAATACCCTTATTAAAAATTAAGGGATATTACATTACTACCCCCTTAAGAAAAGTTTCAACCCCGAAACTTACATCGATAAACTAATGGGTGACTGGAATCACCTCAATCTCACTACCCGAGTCCAGGCCTAATGTAATGACCTAAGCCAGCCACCCTTCCGATGCCGCCCCGTCGTTAACATGGGTCGCCTCCCATATATCCCAACTCATCACTGATGGCCCAACATTCTTGCCACTTCCAGTAGGTTAGAGAAGAGACTCGACAGCTTAACGGCCCGGCCCATCACAGGGCTGCAGCCCATACACCCCAACCCTTTCTTGGGGGCTCCACCTATAACAGGCAGCCATTTCCAATAGGTTGTTGGTGAGTCTCGAACCTGAAACCTCATCTTTTATCACTCTCTTGAAGGCAGAGATGATACTACTATCTCGCATATCCTATCTCCATATGCTATACTTATACTAACTCGTGACCATTCTCAAAGTCCTGATCACCACAATAGACTCGCTATACTTTAATCATGAGAATACATATTCTCTTACGCTTACCTTTTACTTCTCTCGAAGTATATACCCAAACCTCCTTAGGTCGGTATCCTTAACCAATATGGTCTTCATAACTTATATTGTCAACATCGAACTACCTATTCGATCACGTATCCACTTACAACATATTGTTTACATTCTCACTCTCGTTAGAATAGATGTAATCATTCACATGATTACCATTGCCTTAACCAGAGTATCCATTACAAAAATCTTCAATATAACTTTGCGGTCATGCACTCTTCCTTCTGAAGACCTTAATGTCCTTATATAGAAGAATACAACATCTTTCTACTAACCTCATTTTAACAATCTGGTCCTCGAATATATACTTAGAAATCAACAATACTACAACTTAGTACCCCACATGTCATACAGACCTTACATAAATGATTCACTTGTTACCTTAATCATATTCGGCCCTTATGCCATATCTTTATCTCACAATCTATGTCTGATTACCTCAACATGATTCACTAATCCATTCCATAGGATTATACTCTTGTCTTACCCGAGCGTGCTGTATGATTACCTTAACCAACGTGGGTTACCTTTTTCCTCAAGTCCATTTGATATCATCCGCAACCTTATCTCTATATATGTTATACCATGTAATCATTCTCACTACATCCACAAGATCCTGACCATTATATAATAATGGTCTCCAAAATTATCATTATGACATTATTGTACCTTTAATAGGAGAACACACATCTCCCTTCCAATTTCCTTATATTCAAAATCCCACACATCTTAATTCCTTACAATCCAATTATCAACTCTTAGTAACCTCGAACATTACATTCTCAATTTTCTTAAAGGTACCTCTTACAATTCCATCATTTATCTGGAAGTAAGCTTGACCTTATGCCATTTCTAACTTAAATCCTTTAAGATTTATATACTTTCTCCAAGAATAATCATAACATTTATTCGTATGTTCCCCAAACCCATCACATGAGATCTTACTCCTATTTCCTCAAAGTATCATATTGCTAAATGATTCATTACCAACTGAATCAATCACTTGTGTCTTAATCTTCCAATAGATGTACACGAGTAATAGTGTTACCTTATTCCTTAAGCATACACAAACTTAATCTATGTACTAAATCCTTTAGTTTATCGGAATCATCAAAATGATCGATCCTTAAATTGTAATTCTTCTATTTAAGTGGCCTCTTTCTACTCAGTAACTTCACAACTTGATCTTTCCAATAAGGGTTGTACTATACGCCTTATGGATGGCCTATTCACATAAAGTCCAAATATAGAATCTTTGTAAATTCCCAAGTGTCATAACTACTTATTCCCTGAAAGGACAACTTGCCAACTTCAATCATTTGGCCCATTTAAATTTGGCCCTAAATTTCACTGCCAACTCATGCCTCTAGTTTCCTCGAAACAAGATCGCAATAAATCGATTAGCACTGTTGTGCCTAATCACTTAATTTCCCTAAACGTGACACCAAATTGCCATAATAGTCATCAATCACTCTCTGTCTAATCCTTATATCGCTTCTCTTAAGGAAGCCTCATAACGGACCTCAAAACGAAACTTCGAATAGATCTTCCAAAATACTACCTACAACTTTGCACACTTGCCTTTTCAAAAGCAAACTTTAACCATTGTCCTACACTGGTCGTAATAGAGGAAACAAGTTCTCTATGAACTATCCCTCTTATACATTTCCCTTCTCAACAGTCTGTCCATAACAATGCCTACAACATGACCTCACAACGAGGAATTCTGAACCCCATATAGTTCATCCCTATATACTCTTATCAGAACAAATGTTCAGGGTACCCGTATGAGATTTTAGCCCTTAGATCCCATGGGACATTACCCACTCACATTTGTTCAAACACCCTAAAATTTTGTTTCCAATAAAACTTAGCCCACGAGATAACACTCGCCAAATCAGCTAAGGAAACGATTAAAGTCATACTGATGTATTGCTATTCCAGAAATGAAGAAAGAATCTTATGAATGGATCTAGAATTAAGTAATAGAGTCGACCCTAGTGTTAACCATATAGGGAACGAACATCTATGCTACATATGTTATCCTTCCTTTCCTTTTGGTAACTAGGGCTCTTATTCCCAGCCTTACCACAGTGGTGACATAGAATCCCATCGATAATTCAGCTTGAGCCTTTGGCGGAACCATCATTTATTTTAAAGTAAGACTGACCTTACGTCATCTCTAACTTAAAATCCTTACAAGAATAATTTAACACCTTCCTTTAAACAATCTCTAACTTTAAATCCTTTCGGTAATGACTTAATCTATTCCTTAAATCACTTTATAACTTAAACTTTTAAGATTCCTCAATCTCACCACGCTCTATATTCCTCGAAACGGATCACACATTCATTATTATACCTTAAGAAATCTCGGAAGAACTCAGCGTATGAGATAACGCTTGCCACTATACTCTTTAGGCGTATCTGAACAATTCTCTATACTGAACTTTAATACCTCAAGATCATTAACGTATCTTATCCTTAAACTGTAACATTTTTATTTAAGTGGTCACCTCTTAACACAACAACTTTATAACTTAATCTTCTTCAAAGAGTTGCACCTTAAACCTTATGGATGACATATTCACAAGATGTCAATCCTTGACAATTCCCAAGAGTCCTAACTCTTCATCCTCTGGAAATTCCACTTATCGAGTCCAACAACTCGTACTCTCTTAAATGACTTATTTCTAACTTAAAATCCTTATATTCCTCAAAGATACTCATAAATGAACACTTTAGGCATCAGACTCTTCTAGCCTTGCCTTACGAGGTCTTCCTCCGGGTCCTCATCGGGAGTTCCCTCCGGATCTTCCCCCTCTCGAGAATCTTCCTCAGGGTTTTCCTCTGGATCTTCCTCTTTCTAAGGATCTTCCGCAGGATCTTCCTTCTCTCGAGGATCTTCCTCCGGATCTTCCTTCTTCTGAGGATCTTCCTCGGGATTTTCCTTAGAGTTCCCTTGGAAATCGCTTCCATTTAAACGTCGTTATTACAATATCACGTTGGCCTACCTTAACGGCTCAACGAACTCTACCTTAGGTTCATCCCACAAATTCTCATACGGAGGCAAATCCCGACTGCCTCGAGCATTAATCTTTCGTATTCGTTTCCTCAACAATGAATGTCAACGACTATGACATCATACTTAGACCTCAAATCTCCTAAGAGTGATTCCTTAAGTATCCCGTATATCAATGTAATAAAATCACTTAGAATAGATCAACTTGGTAATTCTATAGATGAATTATGAACATAGAGCACAAGATTCATCTACACTAATCTCCCGAGCGTTCACACCAAATTACTCAGAGATTACTGCACTAGGATATTAGTACTACCAGGAAGCACAAACTTGATACCTTCGAGGGAACTACTAGGTCTTCCAATCTCGAAATATCTCAGAGAAATAGGAAAATCTAACATTACTAGAAATGATAGAATCATCTCAGTACCTTCCGAGTCCTTTCAAAAGAATAGACAAACACCTATGTCTTACAACAATAAGAAGAACTCAGTCTTTCTAGATATAGAGGTAACTCTCATACCTCTCATATCAGATTAAAGAAGGCACGACTATGAACGGTGATATTTCAAATTCTTTTCATTTTGAAAATTCAGAGCCTTCGAAAACATTTCTCAGTTTCAAACGAGTAAACGGTTTATAAAAAATTTCATTCCCAGAAAATGTTTTAAAACCCACCCGTTTTAAAAAAAAAATTCGGCTCTGATACCAAATCTGTAACACCCCCAAATTTCAACCCTATTTGAAAGCATTACTGCCGATGACCCCGGACGAAAACCCCGAAGTCACCCCAGGCTTTTCCAAACGATATAACTATCAAATCACAGTTACAATACCAAATATCATAACTTTTATTAAACCACAGTCTCAGAATTACACATGATTCCAGACAAAACGAAACACATCATCAGAATTTAATACAAAATCAGAATAATTACAACGGAAGACTTTAAAATATTACGAAAAGGGTTGTGATCGTAGTGATCACCTGCCCAAGGATCTTAACCTGATTAAAAACAATAAAAACATCCAAAACCACCGTTCATCTTCATAATCGTTCTAGCCTTTGCGGAACAGCAACCTACCTGATGTGCCGAATCAAACGGATGACACCAGCCAACCATGCAAGGAATATAACGGTTGGTTAGTCTAAATGAATAGACTAGCAAGGGAACAAAGCAGAGTGGTTCGAAGCAGTCGTATTAGGTTAGACTCATCGTTCCTCGAATAATAACCGAGTACGCTAGTCAACCATCATACTCCTACTAGAATATATGAAGCAGCATGAACAAGAGAAGATTCTGGAGACCGAGTCTCACAGCAATCAATCCCAAAAGAAGACTCCAAAGAAATGAGCCTTATACGAAAATATGACAAATGTTGGGGAACTCAAGCAAACACACAAACAGCTTCGCATACAAGCGATTTAAACTAAGACGAGTTTTTCCTAGCTGCACTACTCGCCAAAATATTAATTATATGCACTTAAGGCACTATATCTTGTTTTAATTCCACAACAAACCACAACACGTTATAAGCTTTTAATTATCCATAACACGATCAGAAGAGACGGGACCACATATAGAGTCCATGACCTTATCCACAACAACCACAACACAAGGTGTCGGGGACTTATAGCATGCCCCTTCACCACTTGTTATAAAGAAATGACTGAGCCGCAATCTAGAGCCCATCGCCCCTACGAATACTCGTGCTAACTATTAGTCTAACACACAAACACATCACACAAGCCATCACGGCCCAACCTGCACAATATATATATAATTATACTAGCGTCGGTTCTAGCAGAATATACAACCTAATAATAATATCAGATTTTAGATTATATTATTAACAAACAGTTCCCAACATATTTCAGAATCATCCCAAATTATTTAACAACTAAATAATTGATAAATAATTGAAATATGGAATGATGAGCAAGAGCGAACCGCCACTTGTCTGGAATAGATTCGGCGATGAATCTGGACGAGACGACTACCGAAAATACCCTTTCCGAGGATATGGCATATGCTTCAGAATAGTCCTAGCAGAAAACGAGTCCACACGCGATCCAGCAAATCACGTTCTAACTGACAAATTAATTATCTATCAATTAATCTGATTGGACGAATTTAAGGAATTATATTTAATAAATTTTTATGATATTAAATCATAAAAATATTTATTACATTTTCCTAAAGAAAAATACGGATAAAAGGGAATCGAAATTGCACCGCTCGAATAATTTCGGGTTGAAATTGGACTGGAAGGGTTTTGGGTTTTCTCGGCCCAACTCAACAATTGGCCAGAGGGGCCCCACACTACTATTTCCCCTTCTTCCCCGAATAACAACAACAGGGGCAACAACATCACAACAATTCGAACGGAGCTCGACCGGGGTCTCGCCGGGGATCTGACGCCAGGAACGGAGCACCAGCGGCGGCGGCGAACAACGACCACGAATAGCAGCTAAATCAACAAGGGGCCCACTCCCTTCGTCTTTGTCTCCGTTCGAGCAAAACAGAGAGCGAACAGGGGAGCTCGGCGGTGGCTTCGGCAGCAGTCCACGACCGCAGCACAGCACCACGGCGAGCAGCAGAGAGCAACCCAGCAACACCAGCAGCGAACCAGTGATGGCGAGCGGCACCGCGACTTCGCCGGAGAAGAAGGAGGAGGAGGTTGAGCACGAGAAGATGGTGGCTGGGCAGAGGAGGCGGTGCACAGGGGAGCTCACGAGAGGAACAAGAGAAAGACGATGGAGCAGGGGAGAGACGAGAGGAACAGAGGAGCCAGCGGGAGCTCGCGAGAGAGAGAGATCGATCTCAGCTTATAAGGGAGGGAGGGGACAAGCTTAGACAACTCCCAAGCAAGAGGGCCGACCACGCAGATCAAGTGGGGTGCCAAGCTGGAAGCAAGTTGTTGACGGGATAAGTTGCACAGGGAAGATAAGTTTGCATATGGGTTTTAAACCCCGGAAATTATATATTTGTATCCAAACAAATATTCTAAGTCCCAAAAATACATCGAATATATTTTATACCACTCAGGAAATTATTTCGGAGATCATGGATATTACGGAAAATCCAAACTCCACTGAAAGCGAAATAATTAAAGTACGAAGGATGGGAAAAATTACTCAAATACTCTTACTAAAAATTAAGGGATATTACAGTTAAATATTGTTTTACCATTAGAAACACAGAGCTCGATGTTAGGGTTTCTTCAGTACTTGAAGATATTTTCCTTATGACATTGTTTTCCTTGTCTGAATTCTATGTTCATTTCCTGATGTTCATCTCTGACTTTGAGGTTCATTTCCTTCTTCCAAGAGTTCATGCCTTTGTGATAAAAAAAATTAGGTTTAGATCAGGTTCATTTTGGGAGTTAAAGGTTCATTTGCTTTTACGAGGGTTCACGCATGTGTGAACCTGACTCGCATTAATACCATGAGGTTCATCTATGACTTGGAGGTTCATTATCTTCTTCAAGAGTTCATCCCTTTGTGATGAAAAATTCGGTTTACCTGAGGTTCATTTTAGGTATTGGGGGTTCATTTGCTTTTACGGGGGTTCATGCCTGTGTTTACCTGAGATGCATTAATTCAATGAGGTTCATCATTGAGTTAGAGGTTCATTTCCTTCTTCCAGAGTGCATGACTTTGTGATAAAAAATTGGCAGAATTTCAGTAAACCACCCCTTAAATAGGGCACTTTGTCCACAACCACCCCTTATACACGAAATTACTTACAACCACCCATTAAACACATTCCGTTAGCAACGAGCCACCCATTTACTGTTCCGTCCATTTTCTACCGTTATCTCATGCGAAATTACAAATATGCCCCTCATTTTAATTTTTCCCAAATTGTTTTTTATTTTAATAACAAAATATATTATAATATTTAATATATAAAATAAAAACACATTTGTAATGACCCAACCTAAAAATTTTCGGGTCGAACGGGTCGGGTCACTTTTAACCCAATACTTTTTGGATCGGGTCTCGACCCAGAAAACGCGGATCGGGTCGGTTTTGCAGGTCAGGTAAAATCTTGATAGCTTTAAATCGGACCAAATCGATTTTAATATTTTGAATGGTTAGGTACATGTTCGGGTTGACCCAGCGGGTCGAGAGCGCCATTTCAAAATTTTATAAAATAATTATTAAAATAATATTTTAATTAAAACAAAAAAATAAATAACAAAGATTATTATATAATATTTTAATAACAAAATATATTATAATATTTAATATATAAAATAAAAACACATTTGTAATGACCCAATGGGTCACCCAACCCAGAAAATTTTGGGTTGAACGGGTCGGGTCACTTTTGACCCAATATATTATAATATTTAATATATAAAATAAAAACACATTTTGTTATTAAAATATTATATAATAATCTTTGTTATTTATTTTTTTGTTTTAATTAAAATATTATTTTAATAATTATTTTATAAAATTTTGAAATGGCGCTCTCGACCCGCTGGGTCGACCCGAACCTGTACCTAACCATTCAAAATATTAAAACCGGTTTGGTCCGATTTAGAGCTATCAATATTTTACATGACCTGCAAAACCGACCCGATCCGCGTTTTCTGGGTCGAGACCCGACCCAAAAAGTATTGGGTTAAAAGTGACCCGACCCGTTCGACCCGAAATTTTTTAGGTTGGGTCATTACAAATGTGTTTTTATTTTATATATTATAATATATTTTGTTATTAAAATAAAAAACAATTGGGGAAAATTAAAATGAGGGGCATATTTGTAATTTCACATGAGATAACGGTAGAAAATGGACGGAACAGTAAATGGGTGGCTCGTTGCTAACAGAATGTGTTTAATGGGTGGTTGTAAGTAATTTCGTGTATAAGGGGTGGTTGTGGGCAAAGTGCCCTATTTAAGGGGTGGTTTACTGAAATTCTGCCTAAAAATTAGGTTTACCTGAGGTTTATTTTATGAGTTGGTGGTTCATTTGCTTTTACCAGAGTCCATGCCTGTGTTTCCTTGAATTGCATTGATTCCATGAGGTTCATTTATGATTTGGAGGTTCATTTATGAGTTGGAGATTTCATGCTTTGTGATAAAAAAATTAGGTTTACCTGAGGTTCATTTTATGAATTGGGGTTCATTTACTCTTACCAGAGTTCATGCATGTCCTCACCTGAGTTGCATTAATTTCATGAGGTTCATTTATGACTTGGAGGTTTATTTATTTCCTTCTTCGACAGTTCATGCATGTCTTATGAACTTAAGTTCATTATGCTTTCCCTACTTGAGTTGGAACTCTTTTGATGGGGTTCATTATATGACTTGGATACTTAGGTTCATTTATTGTTACAGTTGCGAACATAGTCTGAAGTTGGTCTTACAATTGTCGTGTTTCTCTTAGCAGGCTCGACCGGTCAATCCCGACGACGCAATAGACACAAAGGGATTACATACAAAGACATAGAGGTAGAATATGAGAGTACAGATAGTACAGATAGTGATGACATTCCACTAATAATGAGAGTGTCTGCTAAGAAGTATGTGGTTTCAAAGCAAAAGAGATCAACATTGACTAAACACGCCACAAGAAAGCCTAGACAAAAGATGTGGAGTCGTAAGAGAGTGAGACAGACAGAGACCAAGGCTTCAAAGGGTCAAGCTTCACAATCAGAACAACCTCGACCAAAGAAGCAATGCACGAAAACACCAGACTCTGAAGAAAAAGCTAAAGATGAAAAGCTTTCTTAGGCTTCTGCAGATAAGGAATTAGAAGCCACTACAGAAATTATGGCAACACCAGTCAACATAGCTACACAGTTAACAACAACTGAAGGAGATTTGACAACACCGACAACCATACAAGCGACTCAAGAAGATGTATTGCATTTAGAAGTACAGGGGAAGGGAAAGGAAGTTGAAGACGAGGACATCCTCAGTTCACAAGAAGAGAGCAAGACCAGTTCGTCGGAAAGTTCTGAGAAAACAGCAGCCACAAGACCAAGCACTAGGTCAGCGGTTGTAGCTCAACACCGTCTGCAGCGTAGCACCACATCTTCTCAGGAGAACAAAGACACAACATCATCGGACAGTTCCGATGATGTACAACCAACCAAACCAAACACTCGGTCAAGGGTTGCAGTTCAGCCAGATGAAGCAGATCAATTAGAAAGTTTCAGTGAAGAGAAGGTTGAAGAAAGTTTGAGGAAGAAACCAAAGACAAGACAGATTAAAATGAGGCAGGACAAGGGCAAGCGGATAATGGAGGTTGATGAGGAAGACACTTCCAAGAAAAGGAAGAAAGATAAGTGGGTTGTAGTGAAGGAAAGAGGAGAGAGGAAGCTGGTAATTACCAAGGCAAAAAAGGAGAAGAAGAGAGAAACAAAGGACAACAAGCAGCTGGAGATAGTCCCTGCCCACCTAAAGATAAAAACGGAAAAAGATGGCTTCCAGTACAAGTGGTTGAACACTAGGAATATCCCGAAAGCATTTGTTAATGGGCTGGAAGCTATCCCTGAGAACATGAAGACACATGCAAAGGTGTGGATTAGAGAGATGGGGTTTGAGAGCATGTTGTATTTAAAGATCAAAGGCATGCCTCATTGCCTCGCTTTCTGGATCCTCGAACACTATGATGAGGTCAAGTGTGAGATAAAGATGGTGGATGGGAGCACCATAAAAGTCACAGAGGAGGAAGTCCAGAGGGTGCTCATGATCCCTAGAGGGCAGAGGACGGTGGAAAGGAGAGGCAAAGAGGCTGCTGACACCGCCATTATAAAGGAATGGAAAGACTATTTCGACAATATCAATCAAATCAGGCCAAGTCATCTGGCAGCCAAGCTCAAAGCCTGCACCTCCAAAGTCTGGTTCAAAAGGTTGTTCCTCGTGATGTTCATGTATGTGCTCGTCGAAAGCAACCAAAAGGGAACTATTCCTCAGCACATGATGATCAAAGACGTTGAGGACGTAAAGGGATACAACTGGTGTCGGTTTGTAATGAGTGTCTTGCCTCAGACAACAAACGAATGGAAGGGCAAGAAAGAGAGGTTCTACAGAGGCCCAATCGTCTTCCTTGTGGTAAACAACTCTTGTTTAATTTTTTTTTTAAAAACATCTACTACTGTGTATTACTTTCCATGTCATGTGTGTACTCATGTATGTATGTTCTTCTATGCAGTTGTTGTATTTAGATAGGGTATCTATCTTCGGAAATACAAACCCAAACAATACACCCGTGTACCTAGGATGGACCGACGAGAGTTTGGAGGAAAGGGAGAGAAGGGAGATGAAGTGTGGAGGATTTGGATTAGGAACACTGCAAGACCCAAGACCAGAAAAGGAGAGGAAAGAACACAGATTCATGAACAACAAGCTACAGGTAAACATCAAGCTTCAAGTTCAAAAAATAGTATAGTGGGTTCATCAGTTTACACAGCATGGTTCATTAATTAATAGATTGAGGTTCATTTATATATACATTAAGGTTCAGATATTGTATTGAGGGGTCATCCGGTTACACAATTATTACCTACATGACTTTAGACACTGTAGATCATGCATCACACTGGTTAGTGTTCACTGAAAAACCCAAGCAAAAATAATGAAACTTCAAGTTCAAAAAATACTATACTGGGTTCATCAGTTTAAACATCAAGGTTCATGAGTTTACAAGTTAGGGTTCATTCATGTATTGACCAAGGTTCAATCGGAATTGAATTGCATGTTCATATAGTTCTGATGAGTAATACATGATAAATGATCAAGAGATGCATGAATAAATAGTATAAGGTTCATTAAACTGAAAAAATGTATGATGCCGGAGATGTACTATAGGGTAGTACTTTACTGTGAATTTGATTCATCAATCTCTGGTTCATGGATTTGGGAAAACAGGTTCATGATCTTTCAAATTTGACCTTTTTTTCTTACTACTTATATCAAACAGCACAAATATGAGTGGTTTAGCTTGATCTCCTTCGTGTGTCGTGCTATTGTATGCCATTTTTGTTTGTTATTCCATCTATTTACCACATAACCTTGTTCTCTTGTATGCAGGAGTTGCTGAATAACTTTACCGAACAACAGTTTCTAGTAGCCACAAAAATGTTGAAACTGACCAGCATGGTGGAAAATTTGCCCACTGAGTTCAATGACGAGCCCAAGGTGAAGAGCATGATTAAGACAGCGCAAACGCTGATTGGAAAGAAAAAGGCCGAGGAAGAGGAACAAACTGAATTTGAGACGATATGGAATGATGCCGACCACCCGTTCTGGAGCGATCCACAGCCGATAGAATGCTTGAGACAGGTGGAGAAGGCTGATGCTTCTAAAGAAAAGATCAAGTTCTCAAATGCTGGAGCTTCCACTTCTAAGGGGAAACAGGGCATGGAATCCACACAAGCTTGGGAGGATGTAAACACCATTCTGGATCAGTACACTGATGTGCTCGGAGACAGAGAAGAGGAAAGAGAGCAAGTACCAAGGGTGGAGAAAGAGAGGGAGGATGGGCTAGGTAATAACACTGACCAGGTAAACACAGTGACTGAGGCAGGACAGGAAGAAAAGGGACAGGGGTCCGTTCTTGTTACCGAGAACACCGAGCGAGTAGTTCATGGGGCACAAGGCGCTGTGCAAGAGACTGTCGTTGGGACTAAGGACAAGGGACCAACACCCGCAGCACCAAAAACAAAGAAGAAGGCCAAAAAGTCCCCGGATTTGACAATTCCATCATTCAAGCTGATAAGTTCAGAGGAGTTATAGGACGTTGAAACTCACAAAGACAATGATGAAGAACCTACAGTGCCTGATTCACAGAAGGACAAGGGAGTGCTTATAGGCTTAGAAGAGGTGCAAAACATTGGTGTTGATGCACAGAATAACAAGGAGGTGGCTGAAACGGAAAAGGAAAAGGGCAAGGGCAAGGGGAAGCAACTGGAGGCTACTGCTGATGTGGTTCATGGGCCAAGGCACAAGAGACTTGGGGAAAAGCTCAGAAGCCCCTACAAAAGCCGCACTGTGGACATCTTTGCCAAGACACCAAAGGAGGCAATGGTGGTGTACAACTATTGTCTCCACTACAGCATAGGAGGGTAAGATATACATACCTTGTGACATATTTTATTTTATTATTATGGAAAATATTATAGATAAAGATTTACTACTGGATAACACTTCTGTTTCTATGCAATTGAATAGTGAGCCTCTATTCAAGAAGAAGTCTCTCAAAGTCACCGGCATGGAGTTGGCTATGGACGTGGACATCCACTACAAATCCATTGATGCTTGGTCAACAGTTTTGAACACTAATGAGGAGGTCAAGAGCAGCAACAAACCAAGCAAGGCATTCTTATACGTCTACCAAATGGTAAGTAAAAATGGTTAAAAGTTAACACAATAAGGTACATGGATATATACTATAAGGCTCAAGAGTTAATAAAATGAGGTTCATCATATGAAAAGTGAAATCCTTCTATAAGGTTCATCTCACAGAGGCTCATTTATTACAAAAGATGTTCATGCATTATTGACTAAGGTTCATGGAATTCTACATCAAGGTTCAACTGTTTATCTGTGCAGTTTTAGCTTGAATATATAATTGGTGTATGCTAACAAAAAATCATGAAATGGTGAAACAGAATGTCAACTTGAAAGATCAATTAGGAGAGTACATCAAGAACTTCAACTTCGTCGTGGCTCAGGTGCATGGACGAAAGATAAAGGACGTAGACATGGTAAAATTATTACTAGTCTGAGCTTGTCTGTTTTATTTTTTTATTTTGTTCATAATTCTTTTTGAGTAAATTTCAAACGTCACTAACTGAACGCATTATTATAGGTTGTTGTACCTGTCCTAATCCACAATGACCGTTACTTTGTCATTGCCATGAACATCAAGAGTAAAAGCATACATGTGCTCGACAGTGTGCCGAACAGCGGTGATATGGGCCTCTATAAGGCAGCTATTCAGAAGATTGTAAGTGTACAAGAGTGTATAAAATTGTTTTGTTTTGTACATTTTTTTTTGTTTGGTGAAAAAATCATTTGTTGTCTGCATTTCTTCTGTGCAGGTATCGATGACTGAAATTTACCTCCGCCAGAATCACTTGATCAGACGAGCAAACGACCTCGAATCTGCACAGCCTAAGGCGCAGTTGATTCCTCTTCTATGCCAATGTGACAGTGCAGAAGAGCAAAGCTCCGGGGTGTATGCCATGCGACACATGGAGAAGTACATGGGCGTGCCGAATGCCAACTGGGAGGACCAGATGAACAGCAAAAACAAGAACAAGGCCGTTGAGGAACTAAGGATCAAATATGTACATACCATCATCACCTCGGAAGCTAATGAAATCAAGGACAAGACACTTCAAACCATAAGAGACAACACTGAAGGACCCTATGAATGAACATTGGATGATTGTTAGCATTTTGGTTAGAATTATACTAGGTTGATTGTGTGGTTTGTGAAAATGTATGATTGCAGACTTGGTTACAATGATACTAGCAGGTAGCACTAATCACGTGATTGATTGCCTAATTAGGATTAAGACTTCAATATATTAGCAGGTTCATTGGTGTTGTCTTGCAGGTTCATTGGTGTTGTCTTGCAGGTTCATTAATTTTCTCATGCAGGTTCAATGATTTTGACATGTAGCCACAGTTAGTCGTGAGTGTACTCTGTCCAAGCATTGGGTTCATGAGTTATAACTATTAGGTTCATCATTTACAACTACCAGGTTCATTGCGTATAAGTAACAGGTTCATCAGACATAGAATAGGTTATAAACTTCAAAAATCGACCAGGTTCATTGGTGTTGTCTTGCAGGTTTATTAATTTTCGCATGCAGGTTCATTAAGTATAAGTAACAGGTTCATCATGTATAACTAACACGTTCATTGAGTATAAGTAACAGGTTCATAATTTACAACTAACAGGTTCATTGAGTACAAGTAACAGGTTCAACAGACATAGAATAGGTTGTACACTTCAAAAATCGACCAGGTTCATTGGTGTTGTCTTGCAGGTTCATTAATTTTCGCATGCAGGTTCATTGAGTATAAGTAACAGGTTCATCATATATAACTAACAGGTTCATTGAGTATAAGTAACAGGTTCATCATTTATAACTAACAGGTTCATTGAGTATAAGTAACAGGTTCATCACACATAGAATAGGTTATACACTGCAAAAATCGACCAGGTTCATTGGTGTTGTCTTGCAGGTTCATTAATTTTCGCATGCAGGTTCATTGAGTATAAGTAACAGGTTCATTATGTATAACTAACAGGTTCATTGAGTATAAGTAACAGGTTCATCATTTACAACTAACAGGTTCACTGAGTATAAGTAACAGGTTCAGCAGACATAGAATAGGTTGTATACTTCAAAAATCGACCAGGTTCATTGGTGTTGTCTTGCAGGTTCATTAATTTTCGCATGCAGGTTCATTGAGTATAAGTAACATGTTCATCATGTATAACTAACAGGTTCATTGAGTATAAGTATCAGGTTCATCATTTATAACTAACAGGTTTATTGAGTATAAGTAACAGGTTCATCACACATAGAATAGATTATACACTTCAAAAATCGACCAGGTTCATTGGTGTTGTCTTGCAGGTTCATTAATATTCGCATGCAGGTTCATTGAGTATAAGTAACAGGTTCATCATGTATAACTAACAGGTTCATTGAGTATAAGTAACAGGTTCATCACACATAGAATAGGTTATACACTTCAAAAAAGTTCAGCAAACGTAATAAAAAAAAAGATGGAATGGAAAAATATTGAAGAGAACTAAGAGTCAAGCACTTCAGTGCAAGTGCGACTATTGTGAGTGTAATACTTGTTGCATCTGCCGCAACGCCTTTGCCCTGCACGGCTCGAAGCAATAGAAATTTTTCTTCCACTCCGGATACGCGACCCGCTTTCTTTGTTCTTGGCTTGCTCTGGTGGCAGCACGTTAACCACTGAAGGGACTTCAACTCCGGCATAAGACTGAAACTGCTCAAGGTTCGATGCGCCAGAACTAGATGAAGCACCACTCGTAGACAGCAGAGCCGCCTTTTTCTCCTTAAGCAGAATCGAAAACTCTTTCATGAGGTCTGGCTTGTCCTCCAATAGCCCCACACAACTATAAAAGTCAGAAATCACCTCATTCATGACCGTCTCACACTCTTCAAGGGCCGCACACTGAGTCACAATGGTGTCGTCGATAGTGAACACCAGTGTAATAGTGGCATCCTTGGTCCAACGCGCAAGGACATACCTTTCTGGAATCCTATCAAACCCGAGGTTCCTGAACACAAAAATGAGATGACAGCAAGGCAGACCAATCCTTTGAAACATATGACAGCTGCATAAAAAATCCCCACCTTCAGCTGACTGTTCCACTGTGAAACTCTTGGATAAGCAATCCTTGACACCGTACAATTTTGTACCGTTGACCTCAGACATGCTCACCATACAGCATGATAAACAACATTCCATAATCTTATCCTGAACAAGTTTGAAAATCGAGAGCGTGTACACCTCAGACGCGTGCTTCTCCAATCTTAAATGCGTCTTAAGATCTGGATGCATAGTCGAAGAATCAAAGTTCACCTTCGCCTGCTTGTGTCTCTGCGTGTCCATGGCTATGTCAAAGTGCATCACCAACTCAACTAGACGGTAGTATCTGTCAGTGAAGTGACCAAAGTAACTGTTTGCAGATTCTGAAACAGAAGTAGTCCTAAGCAGACCGCCAAACATCACATCCCTGAAGTAGGCTGGGATCCAAAAATATCGGATTGCAAACATGTCATCAAACCACCTCCGCTTCACCAGTGGGAATTCATCAAGCAACGCAGCCCACTGTGACTCAAACTCTGCGGGTGAAAGCTCATGGGTCCACACAATGTTGTCCAACCTAGCCCTAAATTCTGAACCAGCGGCAGTGTCGTACTTGGTCTTTGCGGGCACTTTCTTCATGATGTGCCACATACAAAGCATGTGGCGCGACCGCGGGAAAACTTGTTCAATAGCGGACTTCATGGACAGGTCTTGGTCTGTAACTATAACCTTTGGCTTGTGCACCATAGTTGCCTTGAATTTCTCCAGCAACCAAACGTATGATCCAGCATCTTCCTTGAAAATTAAACCAGCCACAAAAGTGACACTCGACTTGTGATGGTCTAGCCCGGTGAATGGTATGAAAATCAGATTATACCTATATGGAAGAGATGTAAACAAAACAAACTGTGCATAAGAAAAAGTGATAAAAACACTCGAACAGTTTGTAATAAAAAGATCAATCAAATCAGGATTCATAAGTACACAAGGAGGTTGATTAGAATGAATACACAACGACAACGCAGAGAAGTTACAGTAGCTAGGTTCAATATAATAAAAAAACAAGGTCATTGTTGTAAAAAGAAGCTCAATAACTATGAACAGGCAGGGGAAATAGCTAGGAGCAAGATATAACAGTAAATAAATTCATCTAAGTAGTTGGGTTCATCGATAATAACAAAAAAGGTACATAATGTATAACTACCAGGTTCACCAAGTATGAGGAGCAGGTTCATCAGAGTTGTTGCAATAGGGTTATGCATTTTGGAATGAAAGGTTTTATAAATAGTTTATTAAGGTAGCCAATACAACTAGAAGGTGCATTTGGGACTTCAGCAAATAGACCGAAATATGTAGATAGCATTTTCATTGGATTTCACACTAGGTTCATCACGTCTGCATACGAGGTTCATCAGTTTCAACAGAGAGGTTCATACAATCTTACTAACAGGTTCATCCAATAAACTTAACATCAAAAGCACGAAAAATATTAAATTGAAGGCTGGTTCCAGTGTAAAATAATAAAGGGAAAATGCAATGAAGAAGGATAGAAAATAACATGTTGGTTCGGTACATAGCATCAAACGATACAACATCGCCGAAGAGAGAGAAGTTCTTACGAGACACGGGATCAGCCCAAAATAAATGTGTCAAACGATCACAAGAATCCACGTCGTACTCAAAGAAGAACGCAGGGCAGATTTCTTTTTTGTTGAACAGACAGTTGATCGTCATCTGAAAATCGGAACCACCTATATAAGCCAACATATCTCGCCGGTAGTTCTTGAAGTCAACAGCTGATGCACCGACTTAGGAGTAGCCGCCCACGAGTTCCTTGAATATCCTATAAGACCTGACTGGACCGATGTGCGCTTTCTCACAATCCATGACAAACTTATTATGTCCAAAGTCCAGCTTCCTCATAGACTTCATAAACTGTTTATCCTTACCAACAACCATTTCATGAGTGTGGCGATCTTCAAACGCTGTTACTTTGTAGCCATGGTTCCCCGCAAATGTAAGGGTGAGTTTCGCCTTACAACCAACTCTTTTTGAAGGACGTCGGCGCATGCGTTTTGTGTTGTTCTGGCCAGTTTTAAAACCCTGTCTGGTGCAATGCAAATACTTCAGTGCAACCACATCGCCTGCCATGTGTGATCCGCCGAGCCTCACAATAAAACCACATTCCAGTGCATATGCCTTGTAAAAATCAATCGCTTCCCCCAATGACCCGAATAGCATACCAACAACTAGTTTCAGAGAATCAACACAGATTGGAATGTGGTACACCGATCCACCTTGAGATAATCGCACAACAGATAAATCTGATGACTTCTCAGTGTCTGAATCACTTGGATATGAACTAGGAGAACTCTGATCCAGAGATACACTACCACTAGCACCAACAGACCCACTTCCAGGCACTGCAAACATACAAAACATCGAGGTTCATTTCTATAAGGTATAGGTTCAAAATAATTGTCCATTGAAAGAAGGAAAAACCTAATGATGAATAGGTTAATACGAATCTGTCAAACCACACAATACAAACGCCAGATAACGACCAAATTGAAAACAATCATTCTCAGATTACTAGCAACCGTAGATCATAACTAAACACATCAACAAATTCTGAAACCCTAGAACATAACGAAACAAATTAACTTACCAGAGTCCATAGAAACGTCTATGCGAGTCAATCCAATAGCGAGAATAGATTGAAAGAGGCGAAATTGATGAACAACGTGAACTGAAACGAGCGAGAAGGAACAACTCCTCCAATGGAGATTCCGGCTACAGCGAATACGGAAACAGAGAACAAATCGATCGAGATCAGAGACGCCAAGAACGACGGCTACAGATATCCAATAACGAGAATAAATCGAAAGAGACGAAATCGATGGATAACGAAGATTTACCTCCAATGGCGATTCTCGTAACACAGAGAGCGAATCGAGAGAGCCAAGGGAGACGGCTACAGTGAATGAATGGCAATTGACGAAAATGCCCCTCCGTGTGTTAAATGATGAATCACTGTCAACCGTATGATGACGACACGTGTACGGCCAGCTAGATGTGTTCACGGATTACTTTAAGACCAATGCTTATTTGATCCCCTTTCCAAAACTTGCAGGTCAGATTTTACAAGACAGGATAAGGTGGCGTTTCGCATCCTAAAGAGCCGTATTTTTTATCCTACCCCAAATATACAATGCAAATTAACTTTGCAATAGAGAGGTCATGTGAATAAGTTTCCAAAACCCACCGGTAATGTTTGGATTTGAGATGGTACAAAATTACCCTTGTATATATGTGTTGATAGTGGGTCCATGGCCGAAAATTGGAAGCTATATGATTTATGTGAGAACGAGATGAGTTGCACTAGCGTCCAGAGGTATAAGAAAAACCTCCACATGTAGAGTTAATACATTCTTAATCATTTTAAAGGAATTTAGTCAACCATTCATATTCTAAATATACTTCTCTCTTTTTTAATCTTCTAAGGTTAACTAAATACTATATATCTATCGAATACGGATCTGGTGAAAACTCTTTTTAAAATGAGTATTTCTCTTAAATTGTGAACTGGTGCACAAGTCTGTGAAACAAGGTGCACAAAGAGGAGAAAATACACAATGCACTTGCAATGTCATGTACATATATTTGGGTGCACAATTGTGCACTACGTTGGTGCACATGCAAGTGGTCTCCCCCATTTACCCACCGGAGCTCCAGTATTGACCACCATTGACCGACAATAATCGGTGTTGACTGACCATTGACCGGTCAGTGCACTAACTTGTGCATCACTTTGGATGCACATCATGTTATGAATACTTGTGCACCATGTTGGAAATAATTATGCACAATCTAAATAAAATACAAGTATACAATTAAATAAAATACAAGTGCACCATGTCATTAATAAATGTGCACCACGTTACAAGTAATTGTGCACCATAGCTCATGTGTTTGTGCACTTAGAAGGCCATTGTGTTTGTGCACTCCATTGTATTGAAAAAAATACAAGTGCACTACTCAATAAAAATCGACCGGGTGCACAATTCAAAAAATTATAGTGCACATTTCAACAAACTTTGGTGCACAAACTCGTACAACTTGATGCACAAACATTGTGCACTGCTATTGTACTTAGAAGGAAAAAACAAGTGCACTACTCGATAAAATTCGGGTACACAACTTCACATATTTTGGTGCACAAACTCGTACAATTTCACATGTTTGTGCACTAAGATTATTAGAAATTCATATCTTCTTTCTTTTCATACTCAACAACAAGAATATTAGAAAATATTCTCAAAATTTTCTACATCTTCCTACAATACTATTTTTATAATTTGATTTAGATATCTAAAATAATTCTAAATAAAAGTTAAAAAATTAAGATTTTTTCTAGTTTGTGTCCATGGGCACACTATAATAACTTCCTTTTTAGCAATAAAACTTCATTTTTAGCAATAATTTTCTTAGCCATTAGTTTAATTTTTTTTGCTAGGGGTTTATCCATTCTCTTTTAGAAAATATTTTAACAATAATTTCATATTTTACTTTGTTAGCATGTGTCCATAGACACACACTAGAAAAATCGAAATATAAAATATCTAAACACAAAATTTGAACCTTTATAACAATCATTTTATCTATAACCTTTATAACAATTGTGATAGAAAATTGTCATTAGAGTTGAAGTTTAAATGTGATACAAATTTGGACAAATTTTTTCAATATGAGAATTAGTCATTCAAAAGTCATAATGATTTAAGTCACACATTTCTCCCAACTTATACCACAAGCATTCATACAACTCGGCTTTAAGAGTAAAACATATAAGAGATTTATAATTTTTTAAAGCACATATTTATTAACTTTTCATGTAATTTTTTATAATCATATTTAGTTACAAACACATATTTTAATATCTTTCTTACTCTTTATAGTTGATATTTTATTTTTCATTTGATTTTTTGTTTGAGTATGATAATCATTTATGCAAATTGTATATCGAACCTATGTAGGACATGAAAACTAAATCACTCGTTCAACGCACAAGATTTATGCTTGTATTTTTCTAAAAATCTAGTATATATAATACTAAAGTAAAAGTGATTTAAAGCCATATGACACTCTTATATTCATTTAAGTCACATGGCACCCTCATATTTTTTCATGTCATTTGATTTGATGTGGATATGATATCTTGACTAAATTTGCAACACTTTACAAATATAAGATTGTCCGCATGATTTGATTTAAAAGTAATTTAGCATCTCTATATACTTATATTTTAATACTTTCCTTTTCCAAATCGCATAAAAATTATCAATTAATAACAAACATAATAGTTGAAAAATTACATGTTAATAATGTCTAGTTAATATATATTATTTTTAAATATTCAAATACTTATAAAAGTAAAAACAAGAACACAAACATTGATTTCTTAACAAAAATGTAGTTATACACACAAAACAGTTTAATATGTGATGCTTTATTTTATTTTATTAATGTTAAACCATCAATTTTTAAAATTAATGTAAGAGTGTCTTATTCAACCATTTTGGTAAAACATATGTGATGTTTTATTTTATCCCTTTAATTTTAAACCATTAAATTTTAAAATTAACGTAAGAGTGTCTTATTGAACCATTGTGGAAAAACTATGGTTCACCTAACTAAGAAATTAATTTCAATTGTTATTAAATAAATTGATTATATATAATTTTCTCCATTAGTAAACTACAGAATTTTCTATAAATATATTTTTAAATATTAAATTAATACATTTTCTACAAGGTGGATTTGCAAGGGTATACCATCCTTGCCATGAAATGTGCAAAAGTACACTTATTTTTTTGGATATGAATGCAATACCCTAAAGCAACTTTTTTTGATTTTCTTTTGCCTTTATATCTTGGGAGAAAAATACATTTTCAGATTTTGTAAATCGAAATTTAAAGTGAAAAGAAAAGAATTTAAAAAGTTGGGGTCAAATCAGATTGTACTTGTTGCTTGAAGTAGAATAAACTATACAATTTGATTGTACTATGTGTCAGAATTTAAAAATATATATGGAGAGAAGCTCGCTCTAAGCCGGAAGGAGATTAAGCTTAATGTTAAACCAAGTGAATTTCAGCCACAAAAAACGTTGACGTGTAGCTGTCAAATCACTGCATATTTCCCGCCAAAACTAAGCTAACTTAGTTAATCGTTTTTTTCCCTCCAAAAATTACATTAGGCTTCTTCATCTTAGCTCCTTCTTCTTTAATCCCGACACATTTACTTCATGCATTCTTCTTCCTTTATTTCTGTCCTCTGCTTCATATCCTGCCATCCGAGTTATTCCCACTGTTAATATTCTCATTTTCTATGGGTAAGTTGTCATATTAAATTCACACGTGCTCTGTTTATTTGTGTTTATTTTTTGTTTCTTTACTAAGAAATTGATTAACTTTTCTTATTTTTTGCTTGTTCAGGAAGATCAACTCTAACGTATATGGTTTCTCTAATCAGTGGAGGAAAGTGAAGGTGCGAGAATGAGATTTGGATTTATGAAGGAACAAAAAAGGCGAAGGGGATGATGGTTAGTGAGAAAATCGATTATGAATCACTGAAGACTAAGATTGCAGAAAAACTGGAAATTGATCTTACCAGGTTCGACTTGAAGCTGAGTTACATGTCTTTTTACAAAATCCGCACTTTCCTCCCTTTGATATTTGCGATAAGGATGATGTAGAAGCATACATCTTTTTGAACATGACAAATTGTAAAGACAGAGTTTGGCCAATTGCTTTGCATTCCATTGTGCAACCAAAATCTGGAGTTTCAAAATAAAAACCTAAATTAATTCCAAAGGAAGAAGAAGAGATGATCGATGTTCCATTAACTGCACCTCAACCTGTATCCCATCCTGAAAATGATGGAGCATCTTTTACTCCTATACTAAGCCAAAAAAGAATGTCGGACCAGATGTTGAGCGACATATTAGATGCTGATCTTTTAGAAGATGAAATAGGAGTGGAGGGGATGGATGTCCGGATGTCTGTGAAGGGTGGAGAGAAACAGAATGTTGACACTGTTAGAAAGTGGTTTTGTAAGAAAGCCAAGACAGTTGAGGTTGTGTCACTAAGAAGTGACGATGAAGAGGAGGATGTTGTTATTTCTGCAACCAAGCATAAAGGTTGTGACCTTGTCAACCTTTCCGAGGAAGAAGAGGAATACATTGAAAATGTTGAGTATGATGACAACGTTGAGGAGGTTGATATTGGGAAGCCTGAATTTCTGGATGCTATTGATGAAGCCGAAGAGAGATATTACCGTTCTGAAGTCCCTGCTGACTTTCAAAATTTGGTGGATGTAGAAGAAGTGGAGGACAAGTCGAAGTCCAAGACAATCAAGTGTGGAGATATGTTTCAAACCAAGAAGGAGCTTCAGCATTCGTTAGCCGCATATGCTATGGAAAATTGTGTAGAAATGCTTGTGAAGAGGTCTGATAAGACTTGTTATGTGGTGGAGTGCAAAAACAGAGGATGTTCATTTGGTTTTCGTGCTTCAGTGAAGACAAGTACTAGTGCGTTTATTGTCCGGAGGTTTGCTACAAACCATACATGTGGGATGTTGTTCAGGCACGATCACAACAGGCATGCCACTGCCTCCGTAATTTCACAGAGTATTCTTGATAGGTATATATTGCTTTTGTTGAAGATTTTAATTTCAATTCAGACAGTTTTATGCAAAGTGTCTAAAGACTATCTATTGGTGTTGGTGTAATAGGTTTAGAGGTCACAAGGATGCACCAAGTACAAGAGAGATACAAGTTGTCATGAAAGGCCTGGGAGTCGATGCCAGTTATCACAAAGCCAATAGAGCAAGAGTGCTAGTAGAGGACATTATTCGAGGGACTGCCGAGGAAGGTTACAGTCAACTTCACTCATGGCTATATATGTTGAAAGAGGTCAATCCTAGCACGCATACAACTATAATAACAGATTCTGAAAACCGTTTTAAGTACTGTTTCTGGGCCTTGGGTGCTTGCATCAGGGTTGTTCCCCGTTTGAGAAAGGTAACTTTATGTTTCTCCAACAAGATATTTTTAGATGGGTGGAGAGATATTGTTTGTCTTGATTATATAATATGACCTGGAGGGTAAAATGCAATAGGGTGACCGGTTTTATATGAAAATCAGGCGATTTGTGTTAATGGAGCACACTTAGGAGGGAGATTCAACGGACAACTTCTTCTAGCTACTGCCCAAGATGGAAACAGACAAATCTACCCCCTGGCCTTTGCTGTAGTAGACAGTGAGAATAAGGATTCTTGGTCCTTCTTCTTTAAGGAGTTGAAGAAAGCTGTTGTACCCGATAGCGTGGATGTGGTTAAATCCCACCACCCAACACTTAAATCCCACCACCCAACACTATTAAAACTTGTATGAACTTTAACAATTCATACAAATGTTTGCACGATTTCAGGACAAATTCCATATAACAAATCAATCCTTTGATTTAAAATTGATTCAACAGTTTCTCAAACTTCAAATATTTACTTTATAGGTATCACTTCAAGTTTAAACACTTAAATCCCACCACCCAACACTATCAAACTAGACAGGGATATATAGGCAAATGTAATTACTAATTTAATATACGTGAAACACAACTGGCATTCCTTGAATGGTATAGGGAATCCTTGCATCTTCAGAGAGTATCAAAGCTTTTTCAACAGTAAGCATTCTTCTGGCCAGAGATTTTGTCAAAGACTTGTGCAACTCTTTATAAGCAACTCTTCCCCAAGGATAATCCCAAAACTTGTCCATGTTATCCAGCAGCTTCACATGTTCAGCTTTAACTAGTCTCTTCTTATATGCTCTAAGAAAAATACCTTCAACTATCAAAAGCAATGCCAACTTCAACTTGTAATTATCTAGCAGTCTATAATCCTTGAACCTCTCGTACAAGCCTTGCACTGAGGTCTTAGGACCAGCAGGACCACCAAAGAACTTCTCCATCACTTGTACATCTTTCCTTTTCTTCTTCCCAACTGATTCTGGTGGCAATTGGCCACAATTTAAACCAGTTATCAATGCAAACTCCTTCATTGAAAACCTTAACTCTTTACCACCTATCTCGTACCAGGTCTCCCACTTCTTTTTTGATTTTATTTGCTTAAAAAGAACAGTATGTACAGTTTGGGAAGAAAATGAAACCTGACGTAGCATTTTCATTACATTTCCAAAAGGGCTTGCAATTATCCTTCTCCAATCTGCACCAGTCAATTTGTTTTCAATATCACGCACATATGAAATCCTACAGTTGATATTGATTCTTCCATATAAAGGGTCGCCTTTGTAGAACGAGTACTTAATCTACAATAGAATAACAGAAGTTTCATAAGTTACGGACACAACAGTGTCGGGATATCAATAAACCCTAGATGCATAAATTGAAATGTTCAACATTTCTGAGAGTTTTTTTTTTTACTTACATCTTCCTTGAAAGCTAAAGGCTTCATGCTTCTCCACCTTTTCAGAAGAGCGACAACTTTCTTTTTCTTCAGAGAATAACCGCTCTCTGATTTCTCATTCTTCTTTGTAGCTTTGGGTTTTCCAGATGGAGGGGTTTTCTTCGCAGCAGCTTTTCCCTTCCTCTTATCACCTTGTTCTTCTTCATCCACCTCTCTTTTTCTTTTCTTCTGCGGTGTCGCATCATTGGAACCTCTGGTAACAGTCATTCTCTTTTCTTTCTTTGTTTGGGATTCAATGGTTCCAGCGAAAGCAGAGGAGGATATAAGAGGTTGAGGTAAGTTGGGAACGGTTCAAGGAGGTTAGCAGAGGTTGAGGGCGGTTACAGAGCCCGCCGGAATTCGATTTCGCTGTCCAGTGAAGAAGGGGAATTTGGGGGGGGGGGGGGGGGGGGGGGGGTTGTGGGGGAAGAGAAAGAGTAAAGAGGTTCGATAATTTTGAATTTTATGATGTTAATTTGGGGTTGTTAGCATATAAAGTTAACTGAAAAATTATGATGTTAATTTGGCAATTAATTTGATTAAGCATCTCAGATTTGGAAAATGGGTTCAAATTGAATTTGGCAATTAATTTGCTTTAAGAAAACAATTTCCAATGGTCAAAAGTCCGAAAATTGCTTTCCACAAAATACATGCAATGGTCACATCACAAATTTCTTTCTTTTTTTCTTCTTTTTCGGAATATATTAAAATATACTTCACCAACATTAAAATATACATTACAATCAAAGAAATAAAAGGTAAACTAAAATTAGATTTTATCTTTTCTTTTAAGGGTCTAAATTAGGAGATTTTACAATTTTACCCTTATTTGGGTACAAAAATGGATATTGCATTAATATCTAAAAAAAGAAATATACTTTTGCAATTTGGGTGGTAAAAGTGGTATATTTAATACCAATTTTTCTTTTCTACAATGATAGAATATATTCAATTTATGTTTTACATAAACCCATGTAAAGCGCGGATATTAAGCTAGTGTATGAATAATCTACTATATATATACAAAAGCAAAACATACTTATACTACATGTCATTTTCTCTTCTTTTTTTATTTTTAAAAATAAATTTAATTATATATTTATGTTTTTTTATCCTAAACCTATTACTAATCTTTCCTTATTTAAATACAAATCAATTAGAAAGATTACAAATCAATTCGCAAGATTACAAATCACATATAAATATTACAAATAAATTACAAATAAAAAAATATTGGATTGAACAACGTGTGTCTTCTTCAACAAAATATAATCGACTTAACTTCATTTGAGTTTTCTTCCCTTGGATGATTAAAACTATTCAATTTTGTATTGATCTATTCGACTCCCAACATATCAAACACAATAACAAAACAGATGAAACACACATTCAAAAATAGAGCAAGTAGCACATTGTTCTGCTAAATTTCAAAATTTATGATTGGAAAACTATTTTTTCTCAAAATTATAAAGTATTCAATTCAGACCATTCTCAAGTTATAATATATAGATCGACTCGAATAGTAGGTTAATAAAAGTTATTGAATTGAACTAATAAAATAAATCTGTCATAACAAAGTTATCTCACAATGAGAATTGAGTTTAAACGAATGATTAAAAAGGACTCGAGATATAAATGCAAACCTCTACTATGAAGTATTTGTTGTAGTTTCTCATATTTTGAATTTGTTATGATAATATTCCTACAACAAGAATTGATTTTGAAGCAAAACATTCGCACCAAGATTCAATGGTCGGTAGTGTTGTATTAACAAAATATTATGCAACTCGGTTGAATAACTTATTTGGAAAAAACGATTAATGAAACATAATATATAATAAGCAATATCTTTTTTTAATATTATAGATAGTTTTGTATCCGGTCTTATCTTTTCATTATATTGTTAGGTTTTTCATTATTATATTCTAGTTATAAATGTTTTTTTGACATGTCAGACTCCCCTAAATCATGGATTGGAGAGAGTTTAGAGCAACATCATTTCAAACGTGAGCAGGTATTTGTTACTTTGGTGCTGTTTAGTTTTGGCTCTTTGTACATTTATATATGATAATTAATTTTGGTGTTCTAGATTTTTTGTTCTTCTCTCTATCATGCTCTCAAGGCTGAATTCATCTCTTCTATTTATAAATCTACTATATATATACCAAACTAGAACCTAACTAAACCACATGACATTCCCTCGTTATAAATGTCACATGCAAACCCATATAAATAATCATGCACTTTTTGAAAAATAATATTTATTTTGTCAGCATAATATCTAAATCAAAATTCATTTTATTATTTTAATTCTTTTCCTAGATTTAAAATTCAATCTAATAATAAATATCTCATCTAAACGATATATTATATATACTAGAATAATTTCAATTTTGTTTTAATTAATAGTATTCAAATATCTCAAAATTTTTAAGTAGATATTTATTGTTTTTGGAACAATAATATTTCAAAATTTATTTAAATAGTGTTAAGGGACTACGTGTTATCATATCTATTAACTAATTTGTCACACCTTTATATTTTTAAATTTACAAGGCTACTCGTTTATATGATTGGTTTGAAGCTTTGATGTTTAATCTACTATATACTACGAAAGTATAACCTAGTTAATACCACTTGTCATTTTGACATTACACTACGTCATTTATTCACATGTCTACTCCACATCCATCACTAAGTTATCTTTTTTACTATTATTATTATTATATAAAATAATTTAGATATGATCCTGATCTTCTTTTCAACATATAGATTATGCACATTTGTTCATGATTTTTCCTTATTAAGTAGAATATATTAGGTATTTTTTGAATATTCTCTTTTAAATTTTCATTTAATTAGTCACATTTTATTCAATTTTTCTTCTAATTCATTTGTTTCTAGCTATAAGATTTGATTCAACATATTACGTACATACGAAGTCCCATTGATCTTTATGAATTGGTTATTAGTAGATATTTCTTTATATTATAGTACTTATCTTAATTTCATTTATATTTTTACTGATTAGATATTTTTTTTTATTTAATATATTTTTAAATGTAAATTTGATCTATTTTTTGTAGTTAAAAATATAAATATAAAATTTTACCCAAATCCCGCACATGATATGGAAACTAAGCTAGTGTTTACAATCTACTATATATATACTAAACTAGAACCTAATTATGCCACATGACAATCCCTTATTAAAACTGTCACATGACACTCTCTCATTAAAATCGTCACATGTCATTTTCTGCTTTTTCAATTTTAAATAAATCTAATTATATATCAAAGATTGTTATCCTAAACCTATCACTCATTTTTTCCTAATTTAAATACAAATCAAGCACAAAGATTACAAGTTAATCACAAAGATTTCAAATCCAAAATTTCCTAATTATATACAAATCCAATTTTTCCTAATTATGTACAAATTCAAAATTTCTTAATCAACTATATATCTACTAAACTAGAACCTAATTATGCCACATGACACTCCCTCAATAAAACCGTCACATGGCACTACCTCATTAAAATCGCCACATGTCATTTTCTTCTTTTTTCATTTTTTTAAAATAAATCTAATTATAAATCAAATATTATTATCCTCAGCCGATCACTCATTTTGTCCTAATTTAAATACAAATTAAGCACAAAGATTACAAGTTAATCACAAAGATTACAAATCTAAAATTTCCTAATTATATACAAAATCCAAAATTTCCTAATCTACTATATATCTACTAAACTAGAACCTAATTCCTCCACATGACACTCCCTCATTAAAACCGCCACATGTCATTTTTTGCTTTTTTCAATTTTTTAAAAATAAATCTAACTATCAATCAAATATTATTATCCTAAACCTATCACTTATTTTTTCCCCTAATTTAAATACAAATCAGGCACAAAGATTACAAGTTAATCACAAGATTTCAAATCCAAAATTTCTTAATTATATACAAATCCAATAATTTCTAATTATATACAGATTCAAAATTTCTTAATCTACTATATATCTACTAAGCTAAAATCAAATTACGCCACATGACACTTTCTCATTAAAACCGCCACATGACACTCCCTCATTAAAACCACCAATGTCATTTTCTTCTTTTTCAATTTTTTTTAAATATATCTAATTATAAATCAAAGATTATTATCCTATACCTATCACTCACTTTTTTCCTAATTTAATTAAAAATCAAATAAAAAGATTGCAAGTTAATCACAAGATTTCAAATCCAAAATTTCCTAATTATATACAAATCCAAAATTTTCTAATTATATACAGATTCAAAATTTCTTAATCTACTATATATCTACTAAACTAAAACCAAATTACGCCACATGACACTTTCTCATTAAAACCGCCACATGACACTCCCTCATTAAAACCACCAATGTCATTTTCTTCTTTTTCAATTTTTTTAAATATATCTAGTTATAAATCAAAGATTATTATCCTATACCTATCACTCATTTTTTCCCTAAATTAATTAAAAATCAAATAAAAAGATTATAAGTTAATCACAAAGATTACAAATCCAAAATTTACTAATTATATACAAATCCAAAATTTCCTAATTATATACAAATTCAAAATTTCTTAATTTACTATATATCTACTAAACTAAAACCTAATCACGCCACATGGTAATCCCTCATTAAAACCGTTATATGGCACTCCCTCATTAAAACCGCCACATGTTATTTTCTGCTTTTTTCAATTTTTTGTAATAAATCTAATTACAAATCAATGATTATTATCCTAAACCTATCACTTATTTTTTTCTAATTTAAATACAAATCAACTACAAAGATTACAAGATAATCACAAAGATTACAAATCCAAAATTTCATAATTATATGCAATTCCAAAATTTCCTAATTATATACAAATCCAAAATTTCCTAATCTACTATATATCTACAAAACTAGAACCTAATTACACCACATGGCACTCATTGATTAAAACCGCCACATGACACTCCCTTATTAAAATCATCACATGTCATTTTCTTGCTTTTTAATTTTTTTTAATATAAATCTAATAATAAATCATATATTATTATCCTAAACCTATCACTCATTTTTTCCTAATTTAAATACAAATCAAGCACAATGATTACAAGTTAATCACAAAGATTGCAAATCCAAAGTTTTCTAAGTATATACAAATCCAAAATTTTATAATTATATACAAATCCAAAATTTCCTAATTATATAGATGATTGAGATACAAAGGAAATTGATTTTAATATCAATATTATCTAGATCTATTTTTTAATGCATAGATTAATTTTAATAAGCATTAATATTTTTAATTTAATATATATGACCTAAAAACCCGTGAGTGACACGAGAATTACACTAGTATACTCCTATATTTCTACACAAATAATGAGTGGGGCAACCCAAAGCCACACTTAATTTACTTATTTTTTAGACCATAAATGTAATTTATAAATATTTAGGCGTGTTCGGCAACATTCAATAATAGATTAATCTTTAAAAAACAGAAAACCTAATGGAAAACCCTACTAAGGAAAACTCTCTCTCAAAACCTGCCTCTTTCCGACGCCGATCGAATCAACACCAACAAACCAACACCACCCTCAACAAAAACTCACATCCTCAACTCAATCTCCCTGCTAGAGGGGGGCTCCCTGTCTTCTTCTATAGTCTGACCACCCAAACCCCTTTATCCTCTGGATACAAAGGAAACAAGACAACAAAAAGCTTTGAAACCTTCTCTGAAAGTACTCAAACCCTAAAAGTCGTCGCCTTCCTCTGGCATCTCCTCACATCGCTTCCACAAAAAGCTAGGTACACAATCCTTCCATGGCTCAGACGGCGCCCCCCTCCTTTTCCAGATCTCAGTCTGCGAAAGAAGAAGAAAGGCCCCCTTGTCAACCTTCTCCTTGATCTCTCTGCTAAGAGGGGCAGAGACTGGGTTCCCTACAACCCCACTGGACGGGCTCATCTCTCCTGGTGCCCTGTGGTGTCCCCTCCTCGTGTGGCCGCCGAAGAACTGCATCCTAGGAATGCATCTCACAAGCTACGACAGCCTACAAGACCCAGGTGTGAAATTCCAATTTATCCCCTTTACAACCTTATTCTCTACTGGACAAACTGCTATTATAAGTACTTCACTTGTGCTACCTGGTTTTGCATTCAATCTGCCCCCTTCTTGCTCTTTTATTCCTCTGAATCAAATTATGAGAGTAGCTTAATTGCGTTTGGTTGCTGGTGTGTGTCTTACTGGCTATCGGCTAACAATAATATGTGCTTATCCATTGCCCTGATGGAAAAAGGTAAACAACTTTTCTCTGTTGTTCTATGTACTGAACCAAATATCCAAAATGCTTCACAAGGATGCCAATACTGTTAAACAACCAAACAATACCAAACCAACGAGCCCTATTAGGGATGCCAAAGGGAAAACCTTAGAGGGTCAGGAAACTCTATTTTCCAAGCTAACCAAAATCAGAGACAAAGCTCAGAAACAAAAGGAATTCACCCTGATGGGCTACTTGATAGGTAACCCCATAGAGTTCCCTAAACTCTTTGCAAAACTCAAATCTGAGTGGCGTTTTTTGAAAGGTGAGATCACCTTTCATGACTGCCACTATGGATGGTTTGAAGCTATCTTCTCCAATCCCTTTGACCTCAAAAAAATCTGGGAAGGCCACCCATACCATATCTTTGGCCAACTCCTACTTCTCAAACAATGGTATTCTGGATTTAACCCCCAAATAGAATCCTATGCCCAACTTGACCTTTGGATTAGAATTCCCCAACTCCCAGCAGAGCTTTGCTGAAGCTATAAATCTCATCCTTGAAGACAACAAAATTGGCTCCCTCATTAAGCTTGATCCATATGCTTACAAAAGAAAATGGCCAAAATATGTCACGATATGCACCAACATTGATTTCAGTAAAACAATTGAGAATTATGTTCTGGTTCCTAATGCTAATGGCATTGAGGAAAAGTATAACATTTGGTTTGAGGATTGGCCTGAAGGGTGTGGGAACTGTGGTGACCCCCTTCACCTTTTCAATGCTTGTCCCCTGAGGAAGTTTACCCCCCCAAAACTTTAAATTTCCATCAAAAGATCCAGCCCTACCCCTTCATCTGAAGCTGTGTCTGAGAGCTATGAACCAACCAGTGAGGCTGAATGGGTCAAAATCTCTTCCAAAAAAGACCAAAAGAAAGACAAAGATGCCCCTTCCATCCATGGCAACAAACCTTATCTGTCCAAGAATGGAGGAATCTCTATTGTCTATGAGAAATCTACTCAGATCGAGCTCAACCCTACCCCCACCTCTTTGAACAACCAGAAGGAGATTGGCAGCTCCTCGGCCAATATTCCTAAACCCAACCCTGTGTCAATCAATGCAGTCAAGTCCAATAATCCTAATGTTTCAGCTCCTGTTACATCATTTGACCCTGAGAGGGTCAAAGCCCAATCTTTAATTCCACCTAGGCAAGATCCTAGCCCTACCAAAACAACTAGCATCCCAAATCCCATGGCCAATGATGATGAGGCTAGTCCCCTTAAAACAAATATCAAGCTTAATCTGGATATCCCATGTTCAAACAGGATCACCTCTGCTGTCCAGGATTCCAATCATGTTATATGCCCACCTAGCTGCAACCAAGGACCCCCTACTACAACCAAAATGCCATCCCTTGACCTGGGTGGTGCCCTCCTCACCAACACCACTGACTGCAGACCTCACCCTACCCTGAATCTCACCCCAAATGATGAAGGAAATATAGCTATGATTCCACCCCATCTTGATGATGATGGCCTCCTGGTGCCTGGCAATGTTATGTTGATGGACATCCCACCTATTGACTTCAACATGGAGGAGGATGATCTCCTCGAGGAACCTGAACCTTTTATCTTAATTGATGAAAATAAAGGCAAACCATTCACTGAAGAAGAAATGAATGAGCTCATTAACTCTGAAGCAGAGGAAGAGGGTGATTTTGAAGACTTTTCTGAAGGGTCTTATCACTCTAGCAACTCTGTCAACACTAAGACTTCCAGCTCATCCATGATCAACAAACTTGGGATTCTGAAGGTCCAAAATTCAGCTATATCAAAATCAGGCTCCAGCAAGAGGAAACTCCAAGATGGGGAAGATGATACTGCTTCTTGCATGCTGATGGGAACCAAAAAACCCAAGTTCTAAATCCCCTAGGTTTTATGATTAGAGTGAGAAATACTCTACTTTTGGCCATCAATGAAAGCTATAAACTTCCTCATTGGTGTAATGATTGTGCTGTAACTAGCTACAAATCAGTGGTATACCACCCCTGGAGTTTTTCTCTCTGTAATCATGTAATTTCCTATTCTGTTTGTCATCTTCAAGGTGCTATCGGTAAGGCTTTACCAAGCCATAAACCGTTTGCTTTTATGAATATCCATGTTTCCATGAGTACTACATGTGTTCTTACATCCTTAAACTGGAATGAAATTAATCTGCAACTGTTGGATCATTTCCACACTTGGAGATCATCAAACTTGCACTGTTACAAGTGCAATAAACTGGAAGTCTGTCATGCACTTCACATTACTCGCATCATACAGGCAATAGGCAATACCTTTATGTGGATGTACTTGAGCCATAGGAATCTACATTCAAAAAAATACTCTATCCTGAAGATTTACATTTATCTTTCTATGGGTAACTCTTATGAGTCTGGTGTATATGCAGGCTTTAAACCTGACCAAATAACACACAACAATGAAGGGGAAGATGCTGACATTACCACTATTCTCCTATGGAAAAAATGGAGGCATCACAACAAAAACTTACCAATAACATCACTGCCATACGGGCTCTTAAGGGATCCAGAGAACCATTATCACTGCAAAGTTCAAGTATACGACAATGTAAAAGCAGGTGTCTGCTGGATTACCCGGGGAAAGAATGATCCTAAAATCTTTGTTGCATTTGGTGTTTTAAAGGAATGCATGTATCAGGAAATTAAATTGTATGGCATTTATGTGCCTAAACCCTGTAAAGAACAACTGGAACCTTGGAAATGGGCCTCCTGTGTCTTGGCTTCAAAGATCACTCAATCGGCCATAGGGAATTCAAGATGTATATATGTGAAAACCCACACCAGGAACCGATTCCATACCAAAAACCACAAACATGATATCAAAACTACACTCTACAACCCTCAAGGTAGTAATTGGTGGATAAAACATCCAAACACAACCAAGAGCACTAACTACAGGAGGACAACCGAATGGAGGAAATTAGATGACATCCTAGCTATTTTAAGTCAACCAAGAATAAGTCATCCAAGGATCAAAAGCGGTAAACAAAAACACACCATTAGCACCAGTAGCTTCACCTTAAAGAAACACTATAATAATCAAACCAGAAAATTCCATACATATAGTATATTTGATTACACTAACAATAAGACCAACAAAAGACAAAAAATAAACATTGAATTGCAAGACCAAAGATACTTGTAAAAAAACCCATTCGGTTTTTTATGAAGATATGCCTATGGAACTGCCGAGGTATCGGTCGGAAAAACCTATGGACCGATATTGAATCACTATGTAAAATTGAAAAAAATCAAATCATGGCTCTTGTGGAAACAAGAACTAACCAAGAACCTATCAAAAGTCTCTGGCTTAAAGCCGGGTTTGACACCATACACTTTTCACCTGCTTTGGGATTCTCTGGTGGACTATGCGTCATGTGGAAATCATACCAATTCTACAATGAAATTTGCAAACTAGCACATATCGACAAAAGATTTATAGCAATCAAATACAAAATCATTGATAAAAACTACTCTATCATCATAATTTTCGCTTATGCGCCACCAAGAGAGAATGATAAAAATGAATTATGGAACACACTTACTAACTTTATCTCCCAAACTCACTTACCGTGCATCGTCATTGGCGATCTCAATGAAATTGAGTCTCCCTTGGAAAAAAAAGGTGGTAGTGATAATATCTACTCAAGATTCAAAAAGACTTCACAACTTTAGAAATAGATGTGATCTCTTTAATATCCCCACTAAAGGTGGTGAATTCACCTGGCGTAAAAACCATACTGAAATTAACAATATTTATGAGAAATTAGACTGGGTCCTTGTTCACGACCAAATCATCTAATGGTTTCCTGGCATTTTCACCAAAAATCATGCATTTACTACATCGGATCACTGCCCCATCTCGATGGAGCTTGAAAATCCTAACCCTAAAAAAGCCCGGCCTTTCAAATTTGAAAGAATGTGGACAACTAGAAAAGACTTCGAAAACTTAGTTAAACAAGCATGGCGAATTGAATCCCAAGGTTCCCACATGTTCAATCTTGTTAAAAAAAACCTTTGCTCTTAAAGTCTCTACCAAAAAGTGGAATAAAACCACATTTGGCAACATCTTCAACCAAATCAAAGAAACTGAATTGGAGCTCCTATAGATCCAAAAAGAAATCATTTCTAACACAAATCAAACCTTAATCAACAAACAAAATAGACTTATCAATAAAAAGGAGTGTCTACTCTCCTTTCACAAAAAATATTGGAGTCAGATAGCCAAAACCAAGCATATTAAATCTATTGACACAAATACAAACTATTTCCATCGCATCGCAAATGGAAAAAGAAGCCGTAAAATCATACGTGAGATTAGAACTCAAGAAGGAGCGATCATGATTGGTCTTGAAAATATTAGAAATAACATCCGTTCAGATTTCGAAAAAAGATTTAAAAAGGGAATAATTAATAACCACAACCTTCACAAGTTGCTTGGAAACATAACCAAAGATGTCACGGATCAAGATAACTTATCTCTGACAAGGAACATGACAAATGAGGAAGTCAAGACCGCTATCTTCAACATTGGCAGCGATAAATCCCCAGGACCAGATGAAATGTCCGCTTTGTTCTACCAAAAATATTGGCACATTGTTGGACCACTCGTCATTAAAGCGGTTAAAAGCTTCTTTCATTCAGGTAAACTTCTCAAACAAATAAACCACACCTTCATTACTTTAATACCCAAGTGTGATAACCCCAACTCAACAAACCATTACCGACCGATTAGCCTTTGTTCCACAATTTATAAGGTCATCTCTAAAATCTTAACAGAAAGATTAAAACCCATTTTAAATAAGCTCATTCACCCCCTATAAGGTGCCTTTGTTGCAGATCGTGCCATACAAGACAATATCCTGATAGCACATGAAAATTTTCACTCCTTTCGAGCTAAGAAAGGAAAAGAAGGATGGATTGCTATTAAACTGGATATGGAAAAAGCTTACGACAAAATAGAATGGGAGTTCATTCTGAATGTACTCAACAATTTTGGCTTCTCTCCAACTTTCGTTGCTTGGATTAAAGAGTGCATCGAAACCGTCTCTTTCTCAGTACTAGTAAACAACGGACCAAACGACATCTTCTTCCCTAAAAGAGGACTTCGACAGGGTGATCCCATATCCCCTTTTCTCTTTATCTTAGGTGCTGAAGTCCTTGCTAGGCAACTTCAACATGAAGCCAACTCTAACACTAAACAACTAGGCTTTAAACTCAGTCGATTGGGCACTAATATCCCCTTCATGGCCTTTGCTGATGATATTCTCATTTTTGCCAAAGCAAACCAAACATCCTGCCAGAAGGTTAAGACAATAATCGAAGATTACTGCTCCATATCGGGGCAATGTGTAAACTACCATAAATCGACATTTCAAACAACACCCAATACATCGAACAACACCAAATTATTGATCCAATCAATACTAAATATTCCCAGTTCAGTCTCTCTAGACAAATATTTCGGCTGTCATATCATAAATGGGAGAGTTAATCAAAATACCTTCCAAGACACTATTATTGCAACGAACAATCAACTTTCCAAATGGAAAGCTAGTTCCCTTTCCCTTAAGGGAAGATCTATCCTTATCAAAGCAAACTTGGTCGCGAAACCTAATTACATCATGCAATGCTTTATGCTACCAGCTTTCCTACACCAAAAACTGGATAAAGCTAACATAAATTTCTTATGGAACAAGATCTATCATTTAAACCACTTATCGGGTGGGATAAAATTTGCAAAAATAAAACAAATGGAGGAATAGGAATCCGTAAAACGGAAGATATGAACAAAGCTCTTCAAATGAAACTTATTTGGAAAATATTTGCAGAACCAAATAACATTTGGGTCAAAATCATCAAAGAAAAATATCTCAAAAATGAAAATATTCTTAACTATACTAGGAAAACGAACCATTATTGGCAATGGGGTCACCTCCTCAAACTTCGCAATGACTTCAAAGCTGGTTTGGAATGGCTCATTGGCGATGGCCACTCTATCAACTTTTGGGTGGACCCATGGACCCCAATTTTACCCTTAAAGACTACATTCTCCCAAACATTTACTTTGATGACCAAACCAAAGTAAGTGATTTCATCACTAACAAAGAATGGGATACTCCTAGACTAAAAGATGTGCTTCAGGATGAAGCCGTTGAGTTTATTAACAATATCCAAATACCACATAACAACATCTCTGATCGACTCTATTGGGCTCCAAATAAATCTGGATGGTTCTCTACTAAAACAGCCTTTGAATTAATAACCAAACAAACAAACCCTCCTTCTAATGACTTGTCAAGGGTTTGGAAACTTGATACCTACCCAAAAGTGAAGAATTTCTTATGGAAAATATGTCATGATGGCCTACCTACGAAAACGCACTTATCTTTGTTGACATACAAGTTCTCCTTCCTCAAGCACTCTAATACGTGTCTAAGATGGTAAATATGCGCAGACAGACTACTAGAAAAAACAAGTATATCATCAAAGTAGACAACGACAAACTTCCCCAAAAAAGACCGTAGCACATGGTTCATGAGTCGCATGAACGTCGATGGCGCATTGGTCAATCCAAATGGCATGACTAGCCACTCGTAGAGACCATACTTCGTCTTAAAAGATGTCTTCCATTCATCGCCCTCCTTCATACGAATCTAGTGATAGCCACTCCGAAGATCAATCTTGGAAAACAAGGTGGCACCATGCAGCTCGTCCATCATATCATCGAGGCGCGGAATGGGATGCATGTACTTGATGGTGATCTGGTTGATGGCGCGGCAATCCACACACATCCTCCAAGTTCCATCCTTCTTCGACACCAGAATCACAGGAACGGCGCAGGGACTCAAGCTTTCCCGCACAACACCTTTGTCCAAAAGATCTTGGACTTGTCGTTGTAACTCCTTTGTTTCCTCAGGAGAAGCTCGATAGGCAGCACAGTTGGGTAGAGAAGCGCTGGGAATGAAGTCTATCTGGTGCTCAATACCACGCACCGGTGGTAGACCTGGTGGAAGGTCGTCAAGCATGATATCCTCATAGTCCTGCAAAACAGACAAAATAGCAGGCGAGAGTGTGGGCTCTACCATAGTAGTGGCACAAAGGCGAGGAATAAGAAGGAAACAAACAGACTTGCCTTGAAGTGCCGGTGTGAGGTCCATGTGATGTGCCAGAAGAATTATGGGTTCACAGGTGCCCCGCAAGGTAGACGTAGAAGCAGCTGACGAAGACGGTAAACCACCCGAACCTGTAGAGGGTAAGCGCAAATTAATTCCAGGGGTAGTACGCTTACCTGACGATGCAGAAGACCCTCCAGAAGACGCAGAAGGCCAAGTCGTAGGAAGAGGGAGGGACTCGACCGAGTTGCCAGAGCAGCCCCTGACTCGGTCAACAACTCGGTCGAGTGGCTGGCCGAGTTGGAGGTTGTTGCCCTGACCCGGCCCAGAACTCGGCCGAGTTTCTGGCTGGAACGCTGACTCGGGCCACAACTCGGTCGAGTTGGTGGCCGAGTTCCCGTCTGCATCCAGAACTCGGTCTTTGCCTCGGCCGATTTGTCGTCTAGTGCTCTCTGCTGGGGATGCCGTTGCAGGCGGAGCTCTGGCGGACTCCAGTGCCTTCTGGCGTTAGCGCTCTGTCTGGTCCTGTAATATTTCCTGTGGACTCATGGGTAAGAGAGTCACGCGCTTCCTGTGGTAATTGAACATGTAAGTGTTCAAATACCCGGCGTGAAGCACGCGACGATCATATAACCATGGATGGCCCAGAAGCAAATGGGTAGCGTCTATGGCGATAACATCACAAAGCATAGTATCGCTATAAGGACCAATAGAAAAGGAAAGAAGACACTGTTGGGAGACTTTGTTACCTGAACCATCGGAAATCCACTGTAGACCATAGGGAGTGGGGTGTGGAGTCGTCGGAAGGTTGAAGTGGCGGACAACCTTCTCATTGATGATGTTGCAGCAAGATCCCCCATCAATGATCACGCTCAGCGAATCATTTTGAAGTTTGCATCGAGCATGAAACAAATTCTCCCTTTGCTCAGCTAGGTCGCCTTCCTTGACGCTCAGAACGCGTCGTGTGACCAAGGCAAAGTGGTAGGTCTGGTCGTCATGGTGGTCAGAAGTGTTGACCACACAGCCATCAGCATCGGCTGTATAAACAGCTGCAGGTGTTGCCTCAACGTCGTCATCTTCGTCGTCGTCGTAACTCTCATAACCTGCAGATTGGGTGGAGAAGAGGACCTTCTTCGCATTTGGACAATTCGTCTGGTAATGTCCTCGTCTTCCACACCGGAAACATTCTACATCGCGCGCTCTATCATAACGAGCAGCCTCTGTATTTGGCGGCTGCGGGCGGCGAACAGG
Organism: Rheum nobile; assembly: GCA_027886185.1. Lineage (NCBI taxonomy): Eukaryota > Viridiplantae > Streptophyta > Magnoliopsida > Caryophyllales > Polygonaceae > Rheum > Rheum nobile. The sequence goes on from WOAB01000065.1 coordinate 2,150,067, forward strand.
AACAGATGGGGCTGCTCTCGGCGGCGTTGTAGCAGACGCAGTACCTGTGCTTCCTCGGTCTTGTCTATGTGCACTAGAGGTAGGAGTAGAGTCAGTGTCCGAAACCGAAGGAAAGGGTCTAGAACCAAACCTGGAAGGTGTCGTGGACTGCCATGGTCTCTGCCTCTAGCGCTGTTGCTGGAGGTAGAACTTTTGTGCAGTGTGCACGACATTATTGAGGTCCCGAATGGGGAGGACGTCAACCTGATCCTGGATAGGCTGGTTAAGCCCAATGATGAACCTCGTGCGCAAGGTGCCCGGAGCAACACTAACGCCAGCCTTGAAGTACATGTCCTCGAGGCAAGCGAAGAAATCCTGAGGCGAATCTGTGCCTTGTCGCACACGAGCGATCTCAGTCCGTATTTGCTCCTTGTAAGTGGAAGGCACATACTTCCGAGTCATGATGTACACGAGCTGATGCCACTCAGTAATGGGTGCCCAACCCATCCGGTAATGCTGCTGCGTGATACATTGCCACCATGTCTGTGCAGCTCCTTCAAAATGTAGAGTCACGAGGTCTACCTTCTCATACTCAGGGACAGTCAAATGACGCAGGACGTGCTCTGTGTTCTGCAACCACTCAAGAAAGACAGAAGGATCATATAAGCCATAGAAGTTTTTGATTTTTACCTTCACGTCTCGGTGTTGGACAGGTGGCTGGGCCTGGCGGTCGTGAAACCGAGCTAGAGGGTCCGCCAATGGCTCGACATGACAAGTGCCATACTGGGGAGGAAAACGGGCAGGTTGTTGCGGACGCTGTCGTCCGGCAGCGGGGCGCTAAGGCTGGTGAGCTTGCTGGTGGCGCCCGGGCTGGACAACGTGCCAATAGGCCTCCTGATTCTGAGGCAGCAAAGGAGGCGGTACATAGTTGGTACGCTGGTGCTGAAGCTCAGGGGGATCCTAGAGAGGCGGATGAAAACCGTCAGCATATCCAAACTGACCCTCATCCTCCTCAAGGTCGTACTCATCAAACTGATCCTCCTCATCAGAATAAAGAGGAGTGCGAGCACTCTGATGATCCTAGAAAGCATCAATATCAAACGGCACAGAAGTGTTTGGTCATTGACGCTGATGCTGTCGCTGCTGCAGATGTGAACCAGACGGCTGGTTATGGGGACGACCGGTAGTAGGCTGTAATGTCGGTGAGCGGCCTTGCCTATGTCGACCACTGGAATGAACCTGATCGTCCTCACGCTCCTCTGGGGAACTCTCATCATCGTCCTCTGCAGCTGCAATGTTCTCTTCCCGGATCACTACTTGCGCAGACCATCGTTGTCGACCACGCTGCGGAACTACAATGTTGTCTCGTTGCGAAGCCAGGTGTTTCAGCTGACCTGGTTCCGATGTAGAGGGTAGCATCACAGCTTTACCCTTCGCCTTTTCCAGGGCTAAGGCGCTCAACTCATTTTCCTGTAGTTGATCCTGAGTAGAAGCTAGCGTAGTGACCGGAACCGGTTGTTGGCGAGCTAAGATTTCTTCATATTTCTGCTAGAGTTCAGCGAACTGCGCGTCTCTTGCTTTGTCTCGAGCAAGCAGCTCTCTGAGCATTTGTTGTTCAGCAGTCTCTGCGCCTGTCGCACGGGTTGTATCACCTGCTGACATGGTACCTGACAACAAGAAATGGCAAACCACATAATCAAAGCGAACAACAACAGCAACAGAGAATCAACAAATAGGTAAGCAGAACCGAACTCAACAAGCAATCACTCGGTAAACTAATCTGGCTGGCCGTGTGGGCGGTTACGAGCAGGCTTAAGGCAACTCACACAACAATCAACAAAATCAAGGCAATGCTCAACAAAGAAAATGTAGAAAGTAGATATGCAAGGATATAAGCACAGAAGTAATCACAACACAGTCAACCAAGATATGCAACCCAGACGGTGAGAGATAGAGAAGACGGTAAATGAATCACTTGCGTCGATGGAATTTGAAGGTGCCGGAATCAAGACCGGGTTCTCCCTTCGTGCTGCGTAGAGACGCACTTGCCTTATTTTGGCTTCTGTGGTCTCGAATTTTTTTTTTACTAGCAGCGAACAGCTGCAGTAATTTTTTTTTTTTATTTAAAAAATCTGCGAACCGCACCGATTGTACACAGAAACGCACAAAATCAGCAAAACGCACAGCAGATTGAGCAAACACACAAGAAATTCAGAAATCTGTGCACAGAAGTTCAGCAATCGCACAGAAACACAGCACAAAAATAAAAATAAATGCAGGGATTCAAGTGGGAAAAGAAGGAGATTGCGAAGATGTAGATTTTTGGCGCAAACAAGGCAAACAAAGTCGCAAACGAACTATCTAAGCCTATATGCAAGCAGATCTACAACAAACACAATAAAAAACCAAGCAAACACCCAGAAAATTGTAGAAAGTCGTGCGAATGGGTTCTGATCTGTGCAGAAATTAATTTTTTTTGTTGGTTTTTGATGATGGCCGAAATTATCAACCACCAAACCTAGGATTTCTTGTGTTTTTCGATTCAGATCTGTAGCAATTTTTTTTTTGGGGTTCCTAGAACAAGATCTAGGTTTTTTTTTGATATGCAGGAATTGATTTACGGAAGCGAAGGAGTGATTGAACGAAGAGTTGGAACGACTTACGCGATTCGAAGGCTCTGATGCCAGTTGATGTGACCTTGTCCGATGGAAAGACCACAATTCGTTGTCAAGGATCCGTTGAATGCGTAGTAGGGCGAAGCAACCGAACCATTTGTACCACCTTTGAGTAGGGAGCATTTATCATGGGCTAATCGAGGAGATCTCTATGGACAATTAAACGCAGAGCAAATAATGGTATTTGATATTGCAGGTCCTAGTTTTGTTCCTCCGACATGGTTTAATGTTGATCATAATGATGCTTCTGGTCCAACCGACAATATTCAAGATGAGGGAATAGAGAATTTTGATCCAGATAATGAGATGATGACGGATGCAGTTCCAACCGCAGAGGAGGCTAGGTGGTCCCAACGCTTTTATAATGTGTTAAAAGCGGTTGACGAACCAGTGTATCCAGGGTGTGAAACACATACACAGTTGTATTTTGTGTCAAGGCTTCTGATTTTGAAAAGTGAACATAACATGTCTGATGGCCTCTTTAATGGTTTTGTTCAGTTGTATGATGAGGTGTTGCCTTTAGGTCATAAGATTCCGAAAGATTACTACCAGACAAAGAAAGTGTTTCAGAGTTTAGAATTGCCTATGGTGAAAATTCACATGTGTCCTAATGGTTGTATGCTATACTAGAAGGATGATGTTGATGCAGAATCTTGCAAGTTTTACGGTCATGACAGGTTTGAGCGTAAAGGTGGTCGAAATTCAGGAATTCCGCATCAAGTTTTACGATACTTGCCTCTAACTCCGCGACTGCAAAGACTATATGCAGCTGAGGCTATTGCTGAGGCTATGACTTGGCATGCACGTTATGTACCATATGAGGGAATAATGAGTCATCCGTCACATGGTGAGGCATGGAAAAAGTTGGATGCAACATATCTAGATTTTGCTTCAGAGCCCCGTAATATCCGCTTAGGTTTATGCACTGACGGCTTTGCACCTTTTAGCACAACAGGAAAGACATATTCTTGTTGGCCAGTGATTGTGACTCCTTACAACCTTCCACCAGATATGTGCATGAATAGACAATACATGTTTTTGTCATTGATAGTGCATGGTCCTCGAAATCCAAAACAATTAATAGATGTGTGCTTGCAGCCTCTAGTTGATGAGTTACATCAGTTGTGGGAGTCTGGTGTAACCACTTATGATGTCTCAAGGAAAGAAAACTTTGTCATGTGCGCATCTTTACTTTGGACAATCAATGACTTCCCTGCTTATGCTATGTTGTCAGGATGGAGTACTGCAGGAAATTTATCTTGTCCATTGTTGGGCCCAGCATCTCCCTTGGAAGTCAGATCGGGTGAGACAAGTCCAAGCCCAAGACAAGTCGGAAGAACAGGGGAAAAACATAGAGGAGTCGTCGAAGCCTCCCCAATCGAACGCTGCCCGACAAATCGCGAAGATCTCGCGAAGCATTAATATGCTAGGATGGAGGAACGGCCACAACATTCAAGCACCACAATAATGGCCGAAATTAAGTACAGAATCCCATCAATCACTCCCGGAATTGAAGACAAGATCTGGCAAGATCACAAGGAAACGGTCAGAAGAAAAGGCACTTACCATATTTGGATCCGGAGGAGATAAGAGGGGGAGGAGAGCTGGAAAGAGGGGACAGAGCATACTCTCACGCATAATTAACTCTAAAAATACGCACGCATAAGCAGGGGATCTTCACCACTCACCCCGTTGAGAAACACCGCTCTACGCCCACCGATCAAACATCGTTATCTCCGGTCGAATCCAGTCTGACCTACTCCCCTCTAAGGATAAGTTGTAATCCGACTTAATTCGATTGTCAACACGTTAATAAAACTATCTCGCTACTTCATATTTGCTTGTTATTTGTTGATTGTCTACATGGTTTGGATTGATTTTTGTTACCCGATTGACTTGTTACCCCGTCTAAGGCAATTTAGGTCGTCCGATATTTTCGCCCCAAAACAATTTGGCGCCCACCGTGGGGCAACTTGCCGATCACCCTCCTGAAACCTTCCAAACCATGACTATCGACCCACCTACCAACACTGAAGAACCACGTCTCGAAGACGATACTCAAGCTCCAGGAAACACGGCCGAAAATCCTACTCCAACCCAATTCCAAGAGCTTTCCCAGAAAATGAACGCCCTCCAAGAGGAACTAGCCCAACAATGCCAAAAGACCGAAACCTTAGCCACCCTGTCGACCCAATCTGAGGCCGAGATCGCACAGCTAACCCGTGAAAATGAGTCTCTTAAGTCGCAGGTACAATCAATGGCCTCAGGGTCTAGGAACATGCCTATCCACAACAGCGTCCGAATGTGCCTCGACATGGATAGCATCGAGCCGACACCTCCGAACATACGACGGCTCAGACACACAGAGGGTACATCTCGAACTCCTTTTGCTAATCCGTTTTCGACTAACAATATCGCTTTTTCCACACCGATCGGGTCGGCAGTGGCCCGAATCGACGAACCGCAGGTTACCAATCCGCCAAACATCCTAGCTCTTGTCCAGCAGACACTCGACCGATACATGAAGACGATTGCTTCACTAGGCTTCCGGGAGTCCCACAACCAATCGAGAAGGAAGCGTCCGGCGGATTCGAAGAATCCCCGTTCGCCGAAGAAATCGCTAGGGTCGAGATCCCCAAGAAGTTTCATCTCCCCAACATGGCGACATTCGACGGCACTAGCGACCCAGATGACCATATCTCTCTCTATAAACAAAAAACTAATGGTTGCATCCGTTTTAAGGGAGAGTCGCGAGGCTCTCATATGTAAAAGCTTTGGCACGACCCTCACGGGTCCCGCACTAACTTGGTTTATGCGTTTGTCTCAGGGAATGATTGCATCATTTGCGGATCTGGTCAACTCTTTCAAGAGTCAGTTCGTCAGCAGTCGGAGGCTCGAAAGACAATCGAGTGACCTCTACCGAGTCACACAAAGGTATAACGAACCTCTCTGAAATTACCTCAACAGGTACAATAACCCATTGCGACGTCACCACCTCCATCGAAGCCTTCCGACAAGGTCTAGTCAAAGACAGCAATCTCTACAATGAGATCACCAAGTACCCGTGTAGAAGTTTCGAAGATGTACAGGCCAAGACCATGGCCGAGGTAAGATTGGAAGAGGACCGTGAGTCGCGGAAAGCCTCACACGGACCCGATCCATCCGATCGTAAAAACTCCTCCGACAACCGTCGAGACAGACGTCATCATCCCTATTCTCGTAATCGAAACGAGCCGAACCAGGTAAACTCTTTCCAACACAGATCGCAGGATTAGAGAGACGGCCCAGCATTGCCTCCTAGGGTCCAATCTTATAACTTCAATGTTTCCGTGTCGGAGCTCGTCAAGAGTTTCGACAAATATGGGAAAGAGGTAAGATGGCCCCGAAAGAGCGACCGACCAGACGTCAAGAAAGACATGAGCCGATGGTGTGAATTCCACGGCGACCACGGTCATTCGACCGACGAGTGGATCGCCCTGCGAAAGGAGGTCGCTAGACTACTCGCGCAGGGGCTCCTACGCGACGTAATCTCGGAGCGAGCAAAAGCCACCATGGAACGACGAGATCAGGTAAAGCAAAACAAACCCCCATCTCTTGTCCATACAAAAGTCGTCAATACTATTTCAGGTGGTTCGGACATATGTGGAAACACATACTCCGCGGCTAAGCGGCATGCAAAAGAAAGCAAGAGCGATAGACCCGAGGCGTCAGAACTCAAGCCAAGAAAGGTCACCGACCTTCCGACGGTCACATTCAACGAGTCCGACTCCGATGGATCAGAAAGTCATCACGACGGTCTGGTAATCTCTTTGTCCATTGGGAATTGCTTAATACGAAGAGTACTAATTGATACAGGGAGTTCGACCAATCTTCTAACCCTCGACGCCCTTAAAGAAATGGGTCTGACTGAAAACGACCTAGTCAAAAAGTCGACTCCATTGGTCGGGTTCAGCGGTGAGGTTAAGCATACGACTGGCGAAATCGTCCTAACAACATACGCTGGAGGAATCAACCAATAGGTGAAATTCTTAGTCCTAGATTGTCCGTCTCCCTATAATTGTATTCTTGGCAGGCCATGGATACACGCAATGAAGGCGGTACCCTCGACGTATCATCAAGTCATCAAGTTCCCCACTGAGTGGGGAGTCTAAGAAATCAAAGGAGATCAAAGGACCGCTAAGGAGTGCTACGTCGCCTCTATGAAAAGTGTCATCGAACACAAGACCGCATAGCAACCACAAAGCGGCGAAGGACCTAGTCGGTACGTCGAACCAGAAATGGAAAAACTCGACGAGATCGTACTAGATCCTTCAAAGCCAAACCAAACGGTAAGGGTCGGTTCGGACTTGGACGACTCGACCAGACGACAACTCCTCAATTTTCTCAGGACCAATGCCGATTGTTTCGCATGGTCGCATGAGGACATGGTCAGAATATCTCCAAGCATTATTACTCATAAATTAAATGTAGATCCATCTCATCCCCCTATCAAGCAAAAACGCAGGAAGTTCGCCCCCGAGCGGAACTAGGTAGTCGACGACGAAGTAAAAAGCTTATTAGAAACAAGGAAATTAAGGGAAGTCCACTACCCCGAGTGGTTGGCCAACGTGGTCATAGTCCAGAAGAAGAACGGCAAGTGGAGAGTCTGCATCGACTTCACATATCTCAACAAGGCTTGTCCTAAAGACTCGTTTCCACTACCCCCACATCGACGCCATGGTCGACGCTACAGCAGGACACGAAATGCTTACCTTCATGTACGCTTTCAGTGGCTACAACCAAATCCTCATGGAACCAGAAGACCAAGAAAAAACAACGTTCGTCACTAGCCAAGGTATCTATTGTTACAAAGTGATGCCATTTGGTCTAAAAAATGCAGGGGCTACGTATCAACGACTAGTCAACAAAATGTTCAAAGACCAGATTAGGGACACGATGGAAGTCTACATAGACGATATGTTGGTCAAGTCAAAAAAGAAAGAAGATCATATAGACCACCTTCGCGACAGCTTCGAGGTGCTAAAAAGGTACAACATGAAACTGAACCCTACTAAGTGCTCCTTCGGAGTGTCATCAGGAAAGTTCTTGGGGTACATGGTGACGCAAAGAGGAATAGAAGCCAGCCCAAAACAGATCAAGGCTCTCATTAACCTTCGGTCCCCCCGATGCATCAAGGACGTACATAAACTTACAGGTCGGATATCAGCCCTGAATAGATTCATCTCGAAGTCGTCAGACAAATGCAAACCCTTCCACGATGCTCTCAAGAAGAACAAATCCTTTCAATGGACGGAAGAACACGAAGAAGCATTCTAGAACTTGAAGGAATACCTGGCCAGTCCCATGTTATTGACCAAACCCAAAGGCGACGACCCCTTATTTCTATATCTAGCAGTGTCAGAATCGGCCGTAAGCGCAATACTGGTCAGAGAAGAAGACGGCAAGCAGTCACCGATATACTACGTCAGTCGGACGCTATTACCGGCAGAAATGAGGTATTCGTCACTTGAAAAGCTCGTACTATCACTGGTAATGGCCTCAAACAAACTCAAACCTTATTTCGAATTCCATACTATTATTGTCCGTACTAATCATCCCATGAGAGCGATCATGAGGAAGCCCGAGTTCACAGGACGAATGACCAAGTGGGCCATACACCTCAGCGGTTACGACATCGAGTATGAACCCAGGACAGCAATCAAGTCACAGGCCTTAGCTGACTTTGTGGCAGATTTCAGCCCGACCCTAGAGCAAGAAGCCACAAGAGAAGCAACACAACTGCTCGTAATAGAAGAAACAGGCACATGGGAACTCCACACCGATGGTGCGTCGAATGCCAGAGGATCGGGGCTAGGGGTGATGCTGAAATCGCCACAAGGGGACAAGATAGCCCAAGCCGTAAGATGTGAGTGGGACGCAACTAACAACGAAGCTGAGTATGAGGCACTTATATTCGGACTCATCCTAGCTCACGACCTAGGGGTCCGAGAGATCGAAGTCATTTGCGACTCCCTGTTGATCGTGAACCAGATACAAGGGTCGTACAGCGCCAAAGACGTCAGAATGATAGCCTACCTGGAAGTAGCTAAGAAGTTGATCGGACAGTTCCAAACATTCGACATCAGACAGGTACCCAGGGATCTTAACTCCCAAGCTGACGCACTTGCCAACCTAGGATCCGCCTTAGACCCGAAAGAATTTTCATACATACCATTGGCACACATCATGACACCAGCCACCCCAAGAACATCCGCCGAACCGACTATACCACTAGAAGAGCTGGTCGCCATGGAGATAGGCGACCGACCAGAGGAAGACATCGTCAACACCAACGATGATTGGATGCTACCATACATAAAGTGGTTAAAAGACGGCATCCTGCCCGACGACAAAACAGAAGCAAAAAGGCTCAAGGTACAAACACTCTCTTTCGATATCCTAGATAACATCTTGTACAAAATGTCTGTCACAGGGATACTCCTACGATGCCTCAAGACTCCAGAAGTCGGACGCATCTTGCAATCGCTACACGAGGGAGAATGTGGAAACCATACCGGCGGACGAAGCCTCTCGGGGAAAGCCCTGCGAAATGGGTACTACTGGCCCATGATGAACAAGGACGCTATGGAGTACACCAAGAGATGCGACGCCTGTCAGCGGCACGCGCCCATCCATCATCGACCTTCAGAGCTCCTCCATCCGACTCTGGCTCCATGGCCCTTTATGAGGTGGGGAATGGACATTGTCGGGAAGCTCCCGCCCGCGTCGGGTCAAAGAGTCTTCTTCCTTGCCATGACGGATTACTTTTCTAAGTGGATCAAAGCCGAAGCCTACAGAGAGGTAAAAGATCAACACGTCATTTCATTCATAAAACGCAATATCTTGTGCAGATTTGGCATCCCATCAGAAATCGTGTGCGACAATGGTTCCCAATTCATTAGTCATAAGACTCGAGCCTTCTGCGACCAATGGAACATCAAGTTGGTCACGTCCACACCTCGGTATCCGCAATCCAACGGACAAGCTGAATCCAGCAACAAAATCATCATCAACAACCTCAAGAAACGCCTCACTGGGGCTAAGGGCAAATGGGCAGACGAACTCCCATTCATTCTATGGTCCGACAGGACTACTCCAAAAAACGTGACCGGACAATCGCCTTTTTCCCTCGTCTACAGGAGCGAGGCGGTCATCCCAGCCGAGCTACTGGTTCCGACCGCCCGTTGCAACCTTCAGACAAACGAGCAAAATGACGTCGAGCTGGCACACAACCTAGACACAGTGGACGAGATCAGAGAAAGAGCCCGAATCAGGATGGTCAGGTTCCAACAACAGGTCGCAAGGAGTTACAACAAGAACGTCCGGATCAAGGCATTTAAAGTCGGAGATTGGGTCCTCCGGAAAGCGTTCCAAAATACCAAGAATCCATCCGACGGAAAGCTCACACCACAATGGGAAGGACCCTACTTAATCACCGAAGTAGTCGGACAGGGAGCATATCAATTAGAAGATAAAGACGGACGACCAATCCCGAGAAGTTGGAACGCGACACATCTGAATCTATACCATTTCTGAACCAACGAGGTAAGACATTACATAACTTCATACATCGCTTATTATCGCATACACATCTCTACTCTTTAAAAACTAGCATTCGACACTAAGTGAGGACCTCCTCCTTACAAAAACATGAGTGTAGAACAGCATCGACATACACATTGGATCCAGTCATCCGCAAAAAGCGCTTACATTACATCTACACGATCGATCGAAACACGGGGAGATGAACAACACAGGCACGTCGACACACCGCCTGCCTTATACAAAACATAAGGTAAGACACCTTATTACATTCACGCAATAGAGACATATTGCTTACCTCCCCGGCATAAAGTCATGACTAACACATACACAAACATTTACATGCGTTCTTTAAACACATACATACGGCGAGCCCCACTCGACGGAGCACACGGGCGAAACCGACATACAAAACACAAAGCGTCATCGACAATTTCCTTGAAAGTCTGATGACATGTACGGAACGAACGAACATACAATCTCATGTATACGAACAGATTGCATCAAATAAAAGTACGAACATTTTTATACAAACACGCGACTCGCGATGGTAGACGGGTCGCCAAAACACATTGTTTGCCTACGCACACGTAGGACTTTAGAAATATCTGTCAAAAACACTCTGCGACCCGCGATGGTAGACAGGTCGCCAAAACACATAAATCCAAACCCACACACAGGTGGGCAACGAATCAGACTACATAAGAAAAATAGATCAGGCATCGAGGGCAGCAATATTGCCTTCGACAGGGGCTGGCTCCAGAGAAGGCTGGGGCTCGAGCGGCTCAGCATCGCCGGAGTGGGCCTCATCCTCACCGACATCTCCGTCCAAAGTCTCCTCTCCGACGCCAGCCAGTTGGAAGAGCTCTAAGCCAGGATTCCCCTTTGGAAATAGGGAATCCATGGTCTCCTTCTCTGCCTTCATATCCCAAAGCTCGTGCTTGCCTTCATCAAACTCCTCCATCATCTCGACATGCGACTTCAACGCATAAAAGGCGCCTACGTCGCCTGCGATCCGGCCAGCTTCGATCTGAGCCTGCTTCACCTCCTCCTCGACACCTGATCGGCTCTCGTCAAGTTCTTTTCGGCATACGACTAACTCCTCCTGACAACTCTTCAGCTCCCTAGCAAAGCGACGCTCAGCCTCTCGACAGCGACTCTCCGCCCCTTCTAGCTTGCTCCTTAAAGACGCAAGGGTGGACTCCGACCTAGCAGCCCTTTCCTCGGCCTTGACAACCATCGTCTTGACACCAGAGTATGCCCCCAAGAGGTACTGAAAGGTCTAAGGAAGAAAATATAACAACAGTCAAAAAACTCAGTCGACAAAAAGGAAGGAAAAACGAAAAAACACAAACAAAAACAACTTACCCTCCACGCGGAACATCCCGCCTCACCAATGCAATCCAGGGGAGAGATGTCATCGACTTCCGACTTCAGAGTCGGATCCTGGGCATGAAAGAGGTCGGCGATCGATTGACCAACCGCGCCAATCTTGTCGATCCCTTCAGCGGTCATCTCTCTCTTCCTAGGAACCTCATCTGTCTTAACATCACCAGAGGGAACGCCCGCTTTCCTCTTGGAGCCAACTCTGACTTGAGGCGCCGGGTCCATCGGAACTGACTTGCTCGATGCGACTTTGGCTTCCGCCTTCCTCTGCTCGATCAAACCCTTTCCAAACACTCCTCTCAAGCGAGCATTTGTTCGACCACCAGGAGAAGCTGACGCGATAGACAACATGAAAAGATCATAAAGCATGCGACAAGGCAAGAAAGGAACAGAGAAAACTCCAGAGATCGAAAACTTACTCTTGACACGAGACGACGAGACGGTCAACATATCGTCCTAAGCGGCAGGGGAAGCCGATAAAAGATTGACATTGACAAACTTTCTTTCCGATGCAGGAACACTAAGGACAATCCTTGACAACCCTTCCGACTGAGCATTCACCTCCAGATCTTCCGCCTCAGGAACTACAAAAAAGAAAAGTTAAAGCAAAAAGTTAAGACACACAAACAAGCAAAAGAGAAGATAAATACATACTCGCCACTCCGTCAACAAGAACGATCACTCTCCCCCCACCTCCAGAGACGAACGCTCGACAAAAAAGAACTTCGACCCCCATCGGCGGTCATTTACGTCAAGATTAAGCACTAAAGGCTTCCGACCCTGTCGAATGCGCAACTGAACACGGGAAGAACTCTTCGACCCAAGGAAATAATTGTACCACAGGGCGTCGAAATCAAAACCAGCCCCAGATTGAACATTTACAAGATCCAGAACCCTAAGAACCCTCCATGCCTGTGGCATCACATGACATGGTGCTAGAACCAAAGTGGCCAGGAAGTCCCTGATAAGGGGAGAAAAAGGAAACCTGTGACCAATTCGGAATGGGTATGCATAAAAACAGACCCAGTCCTCATATCGGGCGTCAGCCCTCTCGTCCGGGTGAGGCAGCCTTGCAACCGTCTCCAGAGGAAAACCCCCAACCTGAAGGATCTGCTCTAGCTCCACCTAGGACAAGGTGCTTGTCAGAGCGTCGGACTCCTTCAGAATGAAGAGGGGAGGAGATTTGTCCTTGCGCGAGTCCGAGTGAGTCGCCGACGACTCCGAAGATTCGCTAGACACCATGTCTAAGACAGAAAGAGGAGGAAATCGAAAAGATATAGTGGAAGAACGGAAGAAACCTACCAGAGAAACTTGCAAGAGAGGAATAGTGAAGTCGAATCGCTAAAGGTCTGCTCCGAATTTATGGAGGGAGATGATGAACCTGCAGAAACATCGCATCACGCTCCAAACTCCCACCACGTAGCCCTGGGCAGCCGCGCCAAAAATGGATGGTGGAGATCATGACTTAGGAAGTTGCCTTGGATTCCGCCCACTCGCCTTGCCAAAGCCCAAAGCAACTTGGGGCTATTGTTGGGCCCAACATCTCCCTTGGAAGTCAAATCGGGCGAGACAAGCCCAAGCCCAAGACGAGTCGGAAGAACAGGGGAAAAACGTAGAGGAGTCGTCGAAGCCTCCCCAGTCGAACGCTGCCCGACAAATCGCGAAGATCTCGCGGAGCATTAATATGCTAGGATGGAGCAACGGCCACAGCATTCAAGCACCACAATAATGACAGAAATTAAGTACAGAATCCCAGCAATCACTCCCGTCATTGAAGACAAGATCTGGCAAGATCACAAGGAAACGGTCAGAAGAAAAGACACTTACCATATTTGGATTCGGAGGAGATAAGAGGGGGAGGAGAGCTGGAAAGAGGGGACAAAGCATACTCTCACGCATAATTAACTCTGAAAATACGCACGCATAAGCAGGGGATCTTCACCACTCACCCCGTTGAGAAACACCGCTCTACGCCCACCGATCAAACATCGTTATCTCCGGTCGAATCCAGTCTGACCTACTCCCCTCTAAGGATAAGTTGTAATCCGACTTAATTCGATTGTCAACACGTTAATAAAACTATCTCGCTACTTCATATTTGCTTTTTATTTGTTGATTGTCTACTTGGTTTGGATTGATTTTTGTTACCCGGTCGACTTGTTACCCTGTCTAAGGTGATTTAGGTCGTCCGATCTTTTCGCCCCAAAACATCCATATTGCATGGAGTGAACAGATTTATTCCGCTTAGAACATGGTAAGAAGGCTTGTTGGTTTGATTGTTCACGACCGTTCTTGGAAAGTAACCATCCTTTTCGCAAAAATAAGAAAGACTTCTTTGTTAATCGAGTGATAAGTTCACCACCGCCCCCGATGTTGACGGGGGAACAAATTTGGGAGCGTGTTCGTCAATTTCCCACTGTCATTGATGACCCACACAATAAACCTGATGGCTATGGAAGTTCTCATAAGTGGGCAAAGCAAAGTATGTTATGGAGACTTCCATATTGGAAACATCTTTTGGTTCGTCACAACCTAGATATTATGCACATTGAGAAAAATGTATTTGATAATGTTTTTGACACCGTGATGGATTTTCCCGGGAAGACGAAGGATAGTTTGAATGCAAGAAAGGATCTAGCCATATATTGTCGTCGCCTTGAGCTCCAGGTTAACTCTGATTATAAAGGCGTGAAACCAAAGGCAATTTACACGTTGACAAGAGATCAGAAGAAAAAGGTACTTGATTGGATCAAATCTTTAAAGTTCCCTGATGGTTACGCTTCTAACGTGGGTAGATGTGTCAAAATTGATGATTGCAAGATCACTGGGATGAAAAGTCATGATTGTCACGTGTTTATGGAGAGGCTCCTTCCAAAGAGTTGTTGCCTACAACGGTTTGGGGCCCTTTAGCTGAGTTGAGTTACTTTTTCCGTTCTATTTGTTCATCATCATTGTCGGTTGAGCATATGAAGCAATTGCAATCTATGGCACCCGTGTTATTATGCAAGTTGGAGCGAATTTTTCCACCGTCATTCTTTGATTCCATGGAACATCTCATACTTCATCTGGCATATAAGGCTCATGTAGGTGGACCGGCGCAGTATCAATGGATGTACAAATTTGAGAGATTCTTGGGTCATTTAAAGAGGAAAATAAAACAACCAGGACGTGTGGAAGGATCCATATGTGAAGCTTATTTGAAGGAAGAAGCAGCAACTTTTTCATAGCATTACTTCCAGCCTCATGTTCCTTCTAAATTGAGACAAGTTGGCAGAAATAATGAAACTTCTGAAGAAGATGACCAGACCATTTCCATTTTCAACTACCCTGGTCGAAGTAGTGGTAAAGAGAATAAAAGATGGATGACATATGCTAGAGAGTTCAATGCTGCACACATCTATACATTGTGAAACTGTTTGAAAGTGGATGAATACATTGAGTAAGTTTCTTATTCTATAAACATTCATTGCTATCTTGGTTTATTGCGGCATATAAAATTTTCATAATACTATTTTTATGATTGACCGTTGTAGGAAGTTTGCAATTGAAATGGGTGGTGAAGTTGATGATGAAAAAATAGACAACGAATTTGGAGGATGGTTTAAGGACCATGTAAGCAAATTGATACAAAGAAAGGCTCCCACACTCCCACTCAAGAGCAAAAGCATTCAATTACGAACCAAAAATCCTCAGAAATGGCCAATTTCACTCTTGAAACCAAGAAATCCTCAAACACTCACCGGACAGGGAGAGAGAAGAAGAAGAATTACCGACTAAATAGTAAAGATCAGGGTATCTACCGATCTTGTATATCCAAAGCAATTCGGTCTGCTGCTGATCGATGGAAGAACGGAAAAGCTGAATCCAAACGGTTGGATCGAACTGAATGGCGTAGCACTCCGAAGTCCAAGAAGCAGCAGTCGAAGCCTCCATCATCAGCGATCCATATGCATCCAGATCGGGGTTGGTGGCTGAAATCTGGATCTCTCCGTTCTTCACAATCAACACCGCCGATGAGGCGATCCCCGTCGTCACCATCAGGCCGCGAAGCAGCTGGTGCACCGGCTTGAGGCCCACCGTGAACGTTCGGCGATGGGAACTGGAGCTCGATCAACCTCCCCTGAGGCCCGCCGGCTTTAGTTTCATTAAAAGAGAATATGTCTTGTATCTATTTTTTTCCCTCAGGTGTTTTTTCTTTCATTTTGTTTATCTTCGTCTATTTATGTTTTTGGGTTACTTTCAGATTTTTAATATTTTATAGATCAATGCACCTTAATTCTTGATCATTAATGTTACACGATATGTGACATGAAAGTATCTGTACTCAGCCTAGTAGATTGGTTTCGAAGCGGAGTTCTTCTAGGCATTTTATATAAACAAGATGCCTAGCATTCCCATTCTCAATGTCCTAAGGAGAGTGTCACCACGCATGACTTCTTTTTCTACTATATCTCGGCCTCTTCTTCACCCTTTTTCAGCTCCTCAACCTTTTTCTACTGAAACTCAGCCTTCTCCAACACCATCTCAGCCTCCTCCAGCTCCATCTCAACCTCATCCTCACACATCTTTATCTCAACCATCTTCGGCAGCATCTACTTTTGAGCCTTATCATCCATTAGGCTCCCTTGGATCTCAACCCTCTCCTGAAGCTTCTTCACCATTATACTCTTCATCGTCTCAAGACAATGGAGATACGCATAGGAACAATGAGGAGTAACCAACCATCAGATATATCAGATTCCTCCCCATCAATTGACAGAAGGATACTAGTTGCAATTGATAGGAAAAAGTAAGTTTTAATTAATTAATACTCCATATGTATCATGATGAATAATGTATTGTTGATTTATATTACTCACCGCTGTTTTTTTTTGAAGATTAATATTTGTTCCTACCAATCCCGCTTTTGAGTCGCTGAAACAAATTGTACATTCACATTACGATGGACCATATGCTTGTTGGTCTAAGGTTTGCGATACAACACTTCAAGGCTGGTGGAATGCATTCAAGGTATGACAAAGGTCAAGTCAATATTTCTTATGTTTTTATCTCTTTAAACTGATATAAGCTTGTTTATCATTGACAACGATTGCATAAATGGGATGAAAATCAATTCCAGGAAGTGGTTGTTCGTTCTGTCTTCAATTCAGTAGGTGCTGCCCACCTAAGGCGAATGTTTGCGATAGCCAAACGAGATAAGAAGAAGCCTGTTTGGATGAAACAGGACATATGGAATGAAATTGTGCGTATCTGGGAGACATATGAAAACTACAAACATAGAGTTTCAGTGAACAAGAGGAATCGAGCAATTGCATTAGAAAAAGGAACCCCTGCTTATCATGGCGGATCTGCAAGTACATCTGAACACAAAAAACGATTGGTATATTTTTATTTGGTTTTATATTAATTGTTTTCTCTTATATCATTTTATGAAATTGACTTGCTTTTATCCGCATGCTAGTTTAGGACCCACTATTTTTTCTTAGTAGCTAACAGATTTCTCTCAAAGTTCCTCTCCTTAATTCATTGTTTTGACAGAAACTTAAGCTTGGAGTAGAGCCATCAATAAAGGATACATTTATAAGATGCTACAGCAAGAAGGATGGTTCTTTAGTGCCTGCAGCTGCGGAGATTGTGGTATGTCAAACTCCTTTCCTAAACATAGTTTTTGGCCGTGTAACTTAATGGAGCATGAAACTGATTTACAATGTTTGTAACTTAGTTGCCAATGTTTCTATCGTTCTGTTGAATTTCTCAAGTATTCAATCGGAATTTCAGCGCCAATTCTCCCAAGTATTAATCTTGAAACCCCTTCCTAATTTCTTCAGTTTCTTACTTTTTTCCTTATTGTTTAATTTGTTGGTTCTATTTTTCCTTAGATTGTTTGCCTTGTTGACAGTCTTTAGTTTGCAGCAGATAACTGTTAGCTTAGTATAATAGTTTGCAGCAGATAGAGGATGGCTTACTGAGTTGCTGATAGTATAAGACTATGCTTCAAAATTTGACCTATATAGACACTCAATTTAGTCTCTCACCTTTATAATAGGATAGAATTGTTTGGTTATAAATATAGACTAGTAGTTAACATGCCTAATTTACTGTTTATGCATAAGAAAATACTTGGATTTTGATTATGTATTACTTGCTTGTTTTCTCATTCTTACTGAATGAGCCTGGCTATTGGACTTTGGTAGACTAATTGCTATACTTCTTCAGGTAACCTTTGGAAGGTGACATTTTTATACTTATGTACTTTGGCGAATCATGAATGTCATTATTTATGGTTGTTGGGTAGTTTTTCTAAGTGTTAACTTTGATCTAAAGTTTACGCATGCTATTCAAATTTGAGTCATTAAGGCTGGTATGATTTTGAAGTAACCGGTTGTTTGGGTTGCAGGACAGAGGAGAAAAGAAAGGCATGAGTGATAATTTTTGTGAAGTAGCATTTGAAGTTTTTTTTTAAAGTAAGCATTTACTTGTTATAGATTAATGGTACCATCAAACAATAGTTGATTAATTTTCACATGGTAGGATGTGGATGTTGACATGGTGTTATCCAATTTATATGTAGAAAATTATCCATATACTCGAAATGATCATCAAATGAAGAGTTTAGTTTATTTGGTCTAATTTTTATTTTCCTTGTTTGCATTTGCTTTTGTATTTCTTTGGGATGTGTTTGTGTGTTTAAAATTCGGTGGTTGATAATTTACTCCATTTCTGTGTATAGGAGAAGTTTAATGATTTGCTTGAGAAAGCTACTCAAGAAGTTGCCATTAACGGGACTATTGTAGATGAGAACCTCTTGTGGATCGAGGTAACTAGCGGAGTGTATAAAGGAAGAATATTTGGCATGGGATCCGAGTCTCAAACCATCCTTCAAGGGGTAATGCCATACGGTATGCATGATGAACCACCAGTTTCTACACATCATAGTGTTGATTCTCTTAGGGAGGAGATGAGGTTGGGACTGGCATCTGAATTGGAGAAGATTAAAATGGCAATGGACAACAAACTAACACAATTGGAAGAAAGGATGAATGAAGACTTTGGAGAAAAAGTGACAAACTTGGAGGATAAAGTGGAGGAGATGCACAATACTATTGAGGAAGTCCAGACTGAGATGATAGAAAACAACAATAAGGTGGAACTAGCTTTTGATCAAATATTGGGAAATCAAACTACGTTCTTCTCCAGTGTTAAGGACTTGTTCAAGAAGTCTTCTTAGACATGTATGATTCAAACTTTTTGTTTGTTTGATATTCTAGGATATTATGTTTTAGGTTTGTTGTAGAAATATTTTGATGATTTGGTTTAGTCATGTTTGATGTTTTAGATTTAATTAATATTCATCTACTATTACTCTTTATTATCATCTTAAATTACATAATGTACTATATAAATGTGTTGTATATACATGTTTAATTATAGTCGTGTATCTACCTATAATTTAGCAATGACTTTAGGTACGAAATAGCTTTAGGATCTAATAGCAATGCCAGTTAGCGATTACCATAGCCACGACCCATAAATAGCTAGCTACGATATAGCAATGACATACATATAGCAATGACGTCAAAGAATAATATAGTAGCGGTATAGCAACGAACATAGCAACAACAATAGAAACGATCTTAGCAACATCCATAGCAACGAAAATAGCAACGGATGCTAGCAACTACCATAGCAACGAAAATAGCAATGGATGCTAGCAACCACCATAGCAACGATACTAGCAACGGATTCTAGCAACCACCATAGCAACGCTACAAGCCACGACCCATAGTAACGATAATAGCATCGGCAATAGCATCGATTCTAGCAATGACCTTAGCAACTTCTAAGAGAGATAGTAACGATAATAGCAACGACAATAGCATCGACTCTAGCAACGACCATAGCGACAACCATATCAACTACGAAAGCAACCACAGTAGCGACGACAACAGCAACCACAGTAGAACGACTCTAGCTATTACAATAGCGGCAACCATAGCAACCTCTAAAGCGACGGCTGTACATTCATTGCTTATGGTGTTGCTGAGACGGGGTCGAAGCATTCGTCACATTAGCGACGACTCCAGCGACGTACATCAAATCCGTCGCTAAGGTTGGTCATTGTCTTACGTCGCTGGATTGCTACGCCAGGTATAGCAATGCAATCAATATCCGTCGCTACAACCGTTGCTAACTGTCATTCATCGCTATATCCGTTGCTATGGCCGATGCAACTTCCGTTGCTATTCATGCGTTTTCTAGTAGTGACTGCCGCGCGACAACCGCCTCCACACGGCGCTCACTGCCGCGCAGCCTGACACCCTGCGCAAATAGCACCTTGTCAGGGTGCAAATAGCTTAGCCGAATAAAAATCTAATTCAGTATTGATCATTTAATATTTTTGAATAGTTTTATGAAATAAAATACCATAAATATATCAAGTAAAATAAAATAATATAAATATTAGATGCTAATCTTTGAAATATATACCCCTCTTTAATCAAGTTTTTCAGCTTTATTGATAAGCATGATAATCTGTGATCACGAATTTTATTTATTTATCTTTATTTTAACGATCTAAATATCTCATGGACAAACTTAATCCACCAAACTTCTATTTCAAAACTAGGTTTTAAATAGTACAAACTTCAAGGGAAACCCTTATGCATATACTCAAGCTTAACTAGCTATTATTTACCTCATTAACTAAGGAAGTAATTAGCCATTTTTTCCTTTTATTAGATTGAAGGTAAAAAAAATCATACCGATCTCATCTTATATGCCTTTTCCATTTCCACCAAATATTCGGCAAATTTCTTTGATCTTATCTATCTTTTTCATTCCACCAAATTAGTGTTGGAGTCGTACCATATACATGTATTAACACAAACAAATATAAAATTTTATAAGACAAATAAAATAATATCTTAGTGTTCAATTTGAAAGAAGGATTTAAAATACATTAGTTAAACTTGTCTTCACCATACTGACAATAACATTATAACTTATGTAGGCTACCAAGTTGCAGATATTTAAACATGGACATCTATATTTTGGAGGACTTCTTTGTACACAACATTGGTGGTCTCAGAGATTGCTTTCCTATTCTTGTCTAAATCAACACATTCAAACCTTCCATGCTTGTAACCCGAGATAAACCAACAGAAAGATGGTCATGGGTAAATATATGCCTTGGAAGATATAATAAGCCTACTTGAGATAACGATTATCCTTGGCTTTTATTAACCATCATGGAAAACAAAACAATTATAGGGAACTAACAACGTTGAAACTTGAACATGTAATGTGAAATCTGATGGACTCAAGAGCATTCTGGGAATGGAAACTATTTGACCAATATGGAGACCATTGATAATTCTTCCTTTAACCATTCAGGTGCCAGATTTTTAATGATCATCAATCTTGTCCCATTGCATAGACTATTAGATTGGTCTATATTGTGCAACAACATCACATGAACACCTAATTTTAGCTTCAACACATGATTTGGGACACCATAACATTTGATGCTATGCAATATATCAGATGAATACATCATTTCCATCTACCTTGGAAATGCTATCTGCATTGTTATAAACTTTCTCTTTCCCTAGTATTAGAGAAAGAAAATAGTCGTTCACTTCATCAACAACATCATGTGTAGGTGACAAAATTTCTCTCTCTTGAATATATTGAGGTTCCGCCAAGTGTTGAAACAACGAATGCTATGTAGCCTCAACAATACACGCAAGATGATCATCTATATACATATACTAAAGCCCTAATCATCTCTCCTACATGTCGCTCATCCAAGTATGCCACGTCATCAAATAATTATATACATTTACCTATTCACCCTTATTCTATTTACAACTTATTTAATATTTTATTTATATAAATTTCCTAAATTATCATCCTAAAATGTTTTCCATTATACATGATAATATATTGCTTATTCTTATACATATTCCAACTTTAAAATATGTTAATTTCTTTAATTATAATTAGACGAATACTCTACAACCATATTTCCTATTTGTCCACAAATAGGAGATATGTTATGTTGTTGCTTTGGTTATTTGTTAAATTTCATTACTATAAGTTTTCAAGATTTTCAAAACAATTAATACAAACAACAACCAAATTATACTTATACACAGGAGGGTGTTTTAGTACGACAATTTATTAATATATATCCATTGTCTAAGTTAACACATCTTTTGGTTCAAATAATATATATATTCAACCGATATTATAGATTATGGATGATATTGACATTACATATATCTACTGGTAGACTTCTATATAAATTACGCAAAACTATAAGGATGATATTTTGTTCTACTAAATATAAATAGATTATGGATGGTATTAGGATCACCTAATGCAACAAATATAGCTTTTGGATTAAAATAATATGTATACACTCATTAAGCAAACGTAGCTTTTGGTTCCAATAATATATGTTCTATTGTTTATGAATATATTATCTAAATTTTGAATTATTTTTTTGTACAATTAAAATATATGAAATTCTTAGTTTACATTCTTTATATTACTATAAGTTCATATTTTTAGGAATATATTACCTACATTTTATAAAAAAAATATAAATAAATACATTGTTTAGTCTTACTAACTTTAATCAATTCTAGAAATCAAGGTTTGTAAATCGTTTATTCCTATTAGCTTCAAGTAATCAATTTTAGAAAACAACATAAAATTCTCTCATGCGCTAGATCATTTTAAGATACAAAAATTATTTTTGAAATGCTTTTACATCTTTAAAATAATAATAATTATTATTACAACCAAACTAATAACAATACTAATAATTATATTATTAAAATTGCAAATAATTAATACTTATTTTTTTGATAACAATTGTAAATATAGTTATTGATTATAAATCCCAAGTTATATTTCACTATAAAATCTTACAAAGAACATTCTTTATCTATTTTAATTTTAATATAGTTAAAAAATGTTATCAAATATCTTTCCTTATCTATCTTAATCTATAATGGTTGATTTTTATATTCCTACAATTTATATAACCTAGATAATTAAATAGTTTTAATATAATCCACCATATGTAATTCATAACACCACATTTTTACATACACACATATTTGTGATAAGAATGTCATTATAATAACCAAATAATGTAAAAATAAAATTTTAATGGTCTTGACATTTTTCTTGATTTTAAATATCAATCCGGATAATTCTCAATCTGATATAATTATAACGAAATGATCTTTACTTAATTTTAAATGGTGGTTTGTCTTGGTTTGGTTAAGAAGGTGATATATTTATCCAAACTTATTAATCATATTGCTTAATATCTTTCAGAATTAAAATAAAAAATCACAACAAATTTGTTTATGGATTTGTTTTCAATTTTTAAAATATTTCTCTCAAACTGTAAACAAATATGTTAAAAAGGAAATAAAAAATTATATGATTGGCGTGTCAAAATGAGGTGAAGACACGTAACATACAGTGAAGATGCGTATTTTCAGAGGGACATATAATCTTAGGAGGATCAGATTAAGTAATTACATAGTATATTGAACTCATTTTAAAAATTCGGCATATATTGTTGTGTCCATTTATTATTTGGTATTTGCGGTTAGTTTATATGACATAATTGATAGGCGGAATTGCAAAAACTACCAACTTTTGGATAGCTCTTTGCAAAAATACCAGGTTTTTAAAAGTATTGCAAAACTACCATAAAGCTGCAAAACTTTTCAAAAAAAAAAGAAGGTAAATTCATATTTATATTTACCTTTTCTTTTGGGTGAGAATTATACTTTTAAGGAGACTAATTATACTTAACAACTATAACAGGTTTAAGCTTTGTCCTCCTCTGCTTTAGATTTCTTCTCTTCGGCGCTGTTTCCTTCACCATCTCTAGCCCTCCGCCGTCGCCGCTTCCGGCTCCAATTTCTCATTTGCTATTGTCTTTCTTTGTCTATTTCCTCCAGAAACCTAATTATCAAGCTCTGTCCTCCACACCCGCCATAGATGTGGCTTCCACAGAAAAACTCATTCGAACTCGGCAAATACCCAAACCCCATCGGAATTTGAGACTCCTCCAATTTGACTTCAGAAATAGGGAAAATCTGAAAATCAGGGGAATTCTCAGGTGGGTGAATTGGGTTTGTTGTTGGTAGAGTGAAAGATTCTCCATTTGGTGAGTCGGAGAAGAATTTGAGAGAAGAGTTTGGGCAATTTCCTCCAGAAACTGTTTTTCGACTACTGTGGCTGAAATTGTGTTTGGTTCCTCTAAGATGTCTTGGAGGATGCTGTCAATGGAGGAGTCGGAGTGAAACAGAGTATCCGAACGCTGCACCGGAGTAGTCATTACAGGAGTGAGAGAGCGCGAGGAAACCGTTGTCTTCGAAGGAGGGGCGAAGGGACTGGTTGGTCTTGGAAGCGAGCAGGCCGAGGTGGACGTCGAAGACAACAAGTGGGCCACGGTCGCTTGCCTCCAAAATGGACGCACCGACAACGCTATCAAGAACCACTGGAATTGAACGTCGATCGCCGCCGGGAGAGGAGGATCAACCGAGGCCGCTCAAGAGAGCGATGAGCGACAACGTTGATTTCGCTAGCGCTAGGGTTTGTGTCCCGGCTACGTTGAAGGCTGACATGTGAAGATCAATTCCTTTTGCATGATTCTTCATTCTCTGTTAACCTCACGCCCCCTCTGGTAGGGTAGGTTTTAAGTTGTTTGGGTGGCTGAAAAGCTCTCCTTATGTGTTTAATTTTGGGTTTGTACCACGAATTTGAATTTTTTCTTGTTCGGTAGGTTGATGCGGCCGTTCTCCAGTACCAAAATCAAAGACTCGTTCAACAGCTAGACAAGCAGAAACTTGAACTACATGATCTTGAAGAGAAACTTGAAGAACTAAAAGATAAACAATCTTCTTACGATGCAGTGTTGATAACAATAAACCAACTCTAGATTGAGGTTGATTGATAAAGAATTTTTTACTTCCTACTTTGTAAAGTAGTTCTATGTTCATGTCTTCATATGTTTTAATTTATATGTTTTTTCTAATTGTTGACTTATATATCTGATATCAACATTGTACTTTAGTTGGATGATGACTTGCTTCTACTTGGAATGAGGGCTGGTGGGGCTCAGCTGTCTGTACAAATTTTGGATAACCATCTTCAAGGTATTTTATTAAGAAGTTATCTTGTTCAAACTTATTGTAAGAAGTTATTATGAGTATCGCCATGAGGGTTTCATTAGCAAGCAATTGATGCGAAACATACTCCAGGTTCAATTCCTTCATGTGCTCAAGAGGACATGTTTCTCTGTAGGCTTCTAAAAGTGAACTCCATTGAGGCTAATGAAGATAATGAAGCTCTGAGTTTGATTAAAGAAGCCCTTGCCCATCGTCAATCTTCTACAATGGAGTTGATGGAACTCCTAAATGTTACTATTAAGGCCCAAAGAGCTAAACCTGAAAGCATCACACATTCATTACAAGGGAACCCCTCCTAAAAATTCTAACTTGAGTTCAATTTGCTTTCCATTAAGTCTGTGTCATTATCTATTCACCCCAAAGTTGGTGTTTCTATTCTGAACTTTTCTTATAAATGGGGAATAAGCATGAACTAGCTAGAATTGGATTCTATGGACTTAACTACGGAAAATGATTGCTAGTTTAAACGTATATTTCTCTTATTAAAACTCGTAAATATTTTTAGTGATTATCAATTCAACGAGAATCACAGCTAATAAATGCAAATGCAAATATTTCTCTTATTAAAACTCATAAATATTTTTAGTAATGATCTGACAACGTATAAATAAGGCCTGATAAAGTAAATATTGCTCTGAAATTTGAAATTGGCTAAACATTTGAAATTTTGTGATATAATAGAGCATTGACCTGACTTCGTATAAATATGGCCTGATAAAGTATAAATGTGGTCTGATAAAGTAAACTGTATGAGTTTTGCTTCTCAATTTGGAAAGCAAATACCATATTATAGTAAAGATTGTTTTCCTAGCTTTAGATTTATGAAAATGATAATGTATTTGTATTTTTTACTAGAATCTTTGCTTGATCTTTTGTCTTGGAAAATTACTTAAAAGCTTGTTAGCTCAAAAGGAAAAGCAATATGTTTGTTACATATGATATTGGGCCACAAAGCTTGTAATAGTTTGTAAAGATTATATCATCTACTATATCTTAAATAGGGTCATTTATTGATAAAGTGAATATTGCTCTGAAATATGAAAGCTCCTAACATTTGAAATTTCATTTCTATAAATTTTGTGATATAACACATCATTGAGCTGACTTGGTATAAATGTGGTCTGATAAAGTAAATCTTGCTCTGACATTTAAAACCGCCTAACATTTAAAACTTCATTTTCGTAAATTTTGTTACAGAACGTAGCATTATGTACTTTATCAGACCACATTTATATGAAGTCAGGCCACATTTATACGATGTCAGGTCAATGCTTTGTTATATCACAAAATTTCAAATGTTAGCCGATTTCAAATTTCATAGCAATATTCACTTTATCAGGCTATATTTGTACGTAGTCAGGTCATTACTCTGTTATTATGATACCTTTTTCCTCACAATTTGGGGTTTTTCCCTCACATTGGATGATGACCAACACAAGTTCAAAACTTTGATTCATAGGGATGATTTATGGCAGAGGTATATATAAGAAGGTTGATTAATTTAAACCTTCGAAGAGGTATATAAAGCCCAATTTCAATCAAGAAAGTCTAATATATAAGAATGCTGATTTAACAATTCGAATCTTTTAGAAAAGCATCGGAAATAGACGAAACATAGCACACGGATTCTTCTTCCAGGTCGGTAACAAATTCCCCCTCTCATGGTGACCCGTTTACCTCTTCCACCAATTCACCTTAACCCAACCCGAATTCGATGTTGTATGTTGCACCCAACCCAATGTATGCTTAACATGTACTTACTTGACACTACTCCACCAGAAGTGGTGGTTACCCATTTTAGGCAACATAAGGTTTTCCAACTTCCAAAAACCAACTAAACATGAACAAGTTAAAAATCCAAGTTGGAACCTTAATACATAATTACCAGCTCATCCAAGTCAGTCACAACACTACTCTATATACAACTCATCTTACCCCACATCCACCAGTATCTCAAAAATAATTCTAGATGAGTTGCTTCTCTATCTCACACTCGGCCGACTATTTTTAGGTCAATATATAACATTTCAGAGCTAGTATGAACATTTCAGGTCGCATATTTCATAAAAAGTAAAAGCTAAACTTCAGAGCATTATGTACTTTATCAGACCACATTCATACGAAGTCAGGTCAATTCTCTGTTATATCACAAATTTTTAAATGTTAGCCGATTTCAAATTTCAGAGTAATGTTCACTTTATCAGGCCACATTTGTAAGTAGTCAAGTCATTACTCTGTCATATTAACTTTAAATTTGAAATGAGCGTTGGTTGGTTCCCTCATGAGAAACACTTAAATGAGCAGGAAACAACTAATACAAATATATGTAGAGTAAATGTAGGTATATTGGTCAAAAGCCACTAATACAACTATGAGTTATATAATAGGGGCTTAGTTGGCTGAATCAGTTTCATTTATTTAGAACAAATGACAAATAAGGGACAATACACCTTCTTACTTTGCGATTTTCCAAGAGCTTCATCTTGGTTTAGCCACCACTCCTATTAAGTTAAGGTTATTTTCTTTTTATGTTGATGAGTGGGCTCTGGACTTTGAATGACCATTTCTGGACTACTACCAACTTAAGTTTGAACTCGAGTTTGCTGGACTACACCAGCTGCAGTCGATACCTACCAACTTGCAAGATTCTTGCAAGATTCTGTGGTTCTTGCTGGACTACACCAGCTGCAGTCGATACATACCATTTTAGGGAAGCTCATACGATTACATTGCACCAGGTATGTAAAATTCTTGCAAGATTTTGTGGTTCTTGATGTTGCCTCTTATTCATGGTTATTAAAATCTAGATCCGGATCTTAAAATTCTAAGATTTTACGATCCAAGGTAGGGTGTTTGATCCGGATCTATTACTAAAATCTATTAATGTCAAAATCTAACTCTGGATCTTACAGGATCTCAAAGGATCAGTAGAATCTTACGATTCTAAGATCCGAGTAAGATCCTAACGTTGAACTTCTACGAGCTACTAACACCCCGTTTGAGAGCCCAATTTGTCCAAATTTCCACCTCTCTCATACTTACGCTCTCTATATATATGTATCTCCCATGTAGTCACGCTCGAAATCCCAAAATCCCACTCATGCGTGATAAAAACTAAAGCAACCCTTATAATGTTTGTTCAAAATCTTCATGTCTCATTTATGCATGTCTTAAATCCAATTAGTTTTGACAATGTAGAGTATATGGCTTGAGTTTCGGTGAATCAATGGTCCATTGTATCAATGTTCTAAGTTTAATATTTAAAATATTAAATATCTATTTATATTTTTGTTAAATGACGTTCATATTTTATTATTAATTTAACTTTTATTTGTTTACAAAATCTTACGACTTTACGATCCGATTTTACGATCCGATCCAGAGGGTCCCCTGTGATCCGATCCTAAAATCCCAATTTTAATAACCTTGCTCTTATTGATGATTGGTTTAATGTTTTTGATTCGAACAAAGATTACAAAGGTAACACTGTTATAATACATTACTAAATCATCATGTGAGATTACTCATGTTATTTTCTCATTATGTTTTTACCAATAATTGTTCACAATAAATTTGAACTTCTTCATACCTAATGTGACTGATCATGTAATAGGCTAGGTGTTAGGTATTGCATGAGTGAATGCTTTTCTTGGTGCTTTTACATCAGTCACTGTGGTCTTTTTTGGACTTTGGATTCCATGTCAAAAAGGCATGTCATCTTTCAATGCATTTTTACAACAAATGGAAATTCATTTATGCCATTTATCTCTACCAACCTTTGACAACAAATTTGTAACACCCCCAAATTTAACCCCATTTGAAAGCGTTACTGCCGATGACTCCGAACGTAAACCCCGAAGTCATCCCAGACTTTTCCAACGACATAACTGTCTTAAACATAGTTACAATACTAAAATCATAACTTTTATTAAACCACATGGTCGCGGAATTACACGATTCCAAAAACGACCCAATAATCAGAAATACAACAGCGAAAGTCTTTAACAAAATACAAAATAGCACAGTGGAAATCTTTTAAACAAGGCGACAAAACAACTTGTCGAAAACACCGTTCATCTTCATAGTCGTTCTAGCCTTCTCGGATCTTCAACACACCTGATGTGCCGAATCGGACGGATGACACCAGCCAACCATGCAAGGAATATAACGGTTGGTCAGTCTAATGAAAGACTACGCAAGGGTACAAAGCAGAGTGGTTCGAAGCAATCGTATTAGGTTAGACTCATCGTCCCTCGAATAATAACCGAGTACGCTAGTCAACCATCATACTCCTACTAGAATATCAACAGGTATGCACAAGAGAAGATTCTAGAGACCGAGTCTCACAGCAATCAATCCCAAAAGAAGACTCCAAATGAAATGAGCCTTATAGGAAACAATGACAAATGTTGGGAAACTTAAACAAACACACACACACATCATCACAATATCGCATACGAGCGACTTACAACTAAGACGAGTTTTTCCTAGCTGCACTAGCGCCTAGCTGCACTACTCGCCAAAGTTCATTAATTAGGTGCTCTCAGGCACTTATCTGAATTAAATGACCACACACACACATATCACGTTATGAGCTTTTAACATATATGTCTCACCACTCGCGGGACACATATCGAACCGGGGTTTGTGACACCTGCAGAGTGCACCACTTCTACACTCCACTCGAGTATAGAAGTTAGTCATGACTCACCAATTATTATAAAGAAACGACTGGACCTCCATCCATCGTCCCTACGAATACTCGTGCTAACTACACAGTTAAACACACAACCAAATCACACAGAGCCATCACGGCCCAACCTGCACAAACTATCTGTATCTATGCCCACCTGGCAAACACCCTAGATTTAATAATCTAAACACACACAATAAATCACATCAAAGTCCCTTACGGCCTTCACCTGCACAAATCTACAATATACTAGCGTCGGTTCTAGCAGAATATACAACCTAGTATAATATCAGATTTTAAACACATAACGTTATCAAAACAGTTTCCAACATAATTCAGAATCATCCCAAATTAATTAACAACAAAACAATTGATAATTAATGAAAGTATGGAATGATGAGCAAGAGCGAACCGCCACTTGCCTTAGATCCGACAACTTCGAATCAAGCTCAGTAACGTCTAGTTCCTGGATCTGAAACTGGAGCAGATCTTGGATATCAAATCCCTAAGAAACGGCCCATAACAAGACCCTAAGTTAGATTCAATACACTTATATATGAATCTAAAAGAATACAAGAAGAAATCAAAGGAAACGAGCAAAGCCCAAAGCCAAACCAACAAGACACACAACTCGGACGCCCTCACCGCGATCGCGGCGAGTCGCGGCCAGTCGCGGTATTCGTGTGGCATGACAGTGGCGAAGCTCGACAGCTCCCATGGAGTTTTTCTTACCCCAAACCGATTTGTTTGCCTTCGATTTGTCTATGGTTCGATCTCCCAACACCTCAAAGCTTTAGTCAAACACTTGGGCAACCTTCTCCAACTCGTGAGCCTTCTCGAATCGAGCTTAAACAGCCCCGAAAATGGCGATTTCAGAGGGGAGAAAAACAGAGAAAATGAAGAGAAAAGAAGGAAGAAGAAGAGAGAAAGAAGGCATCGGTTCGAGCCCTTTTATAGCACAAATCTGAGCCACCAAAGGGGGAACAAACCGGGGACAAGGGGACAAGCCAAAGCCAAGTGGATCGAGCCACTTGCCTGCCCCAAAAACAGAGAAAAAATAGAGTGCTACAGTGGCCGCCTTCACGAGGAAGACGACACGGCCTGGCATTGGCATTACCGCGAGCGCGGCGAGTCGCGGTAGGTCGCTCCAAATCGCGGCAAGTCGCGTCAAGTCGCGGTTTAAAGGCCGACTTTGTTAATTCTTATCCGAACTTGGTTTGGATTAAATTTCTTAACTCCGGGTTAAATATATTCGTACATTAACGATACATTAACCCCGAAAACACCTCAACTGTATTATATAATGCTCGGAAAATTTTATAGAGCTCAGACCCCTTTTCAGAAGGTCCGAGACTCACTGAATTAAATCCGTCTAGCAGAACGGGCATAAGAAAATTTAAAAATAATTCAAAATACCCTTAAAAATTACGGGGTGTTACAAAATTATCTATCAGCAACAGTGAACTAAATGAATAACCTGAAATTTTGTTTGAGAGGACTATTCAACTCTAAATTGGGCTTTTGTTCACTTCAACAGAGTATGCATACACATTGAAGGTGGATGAAAAGAGCGACGTATACAGTTTCGGTGTGGTGCTGTTGGAACTCATAACCGGAAGAAAACCCGTTGGGGAATTCGGGGACGGTGTTGATATAGTTCAGTGGGTCCGAAAAATGACCGATTCAAACAAGGAGCTCTTAAAGTACTGGATCCAAGACTCCCTTTGGTTTCTCTCATGAGGTGATGCACATGTTCTATGTTGCAATGCTCTGCGTTGAAGAGTAAGCTGTAGAGAGGCCCACAATGAGGGAAGTTGTTCAAATGCTTCTGGAGAAGAAGGGCGGTGAATTCTCCTCTCTCGATCAAAACCCTCAATGGATTAGGATTCACTAGATTAGGGTTTCTTTGTTGGGACGATGGATTTCATCGGTGGAAGGGCAGAAGGCCTCCGAGGTAGCCGGCATAGATGGCCTTCGAGGTCGTCGGCGGTGAACAACTTCGATTGCGGTGTCAATTGCAGGTTCTTCATACTCGACAAGAGAAATGGTTAAAGCGAATTTTGTGGACAATGGGCAAGCCACTCTACAGGGAGTATGTGGGCAAGCCACTCTGCAAGGAGTGCGGGGGAGAGGAGGGGCATCCGTAGTAGGCGAGGTGTCCATGGATGAGCACCAGTTTCAGTTGGAGAATGCTCATATTAGGGAAGAGGAGGAGTCGGCGAGGTGGAGAACGAGTTGTCGTTACAAACAGAGGAGGAAGAGGGGTTTCTAAAAATTAGGATTATTAAGAATTTTTTTTACTTTTTTTTAAAATAAATTTTAATGATTTATCTGACTTTTTCATTTAAAAGAAAAGTTAAATTCAACCTTCAACACTAGCAAAAATATCATAAAAAGTACAAAAAGTTGGTACTTTTGCAATACTTTTTAAAACATGGATTTTTTTGCAAGTTGTTATTGAAAATCTGGTATTCTTGCAATTGCGCCTAATTGATATCAAGCTTTGTTTATTTTGTTGTTATAAAATTATGATTTTATGCTCACTTGATAATATTGAAGAAAAGTAACGTTTAGATTCAGAACAATAAAACAAAACTTAGAAATAATAAATTGATAGTCAAACGATTGCGTGTATATCTTAATTGATCCACTTTTTTGTTACAATTTCTATAAAAGTGGTAAAGTGAACGTTAGAGGTTTGATTGGACTGATGACATGACGAAAGAATATATGTCGTGCTATAAACCTATAAAATCTATTTTTTTTTACAATATCATAAGTCTGATCAAATTTCTAAAGTTCACGTCATTACTTTCACTGAAATTGTCACTTGAAAATTTGAATAATATTTTTTTCCAGTATATATATATATATATGCAATAGCTTATATTATTTAAAGGTATTTTTCTAATATCAATAAATTAAAATGAACAACTAATTTATACTTGAAAATGAAATGAAATTTATTAAAAAACACCCCGTGCAAGGCACGGATAAATCAACTAGTTTGTATCTATATTTAATACCTCTTGTGGGAACTCTATAGTTGCACTTAATTTGCAAACAAATTAATATCTATAATACTTGACCCGTATCATGTACGAGTAATTACACAAACAAATATGATATTAGGTTTTATATTTACGGTTTTAAGTTTGGATTTTGTTAATAAAATGAAGTAGTTTGTGAGTAAAAAGATATATTATTTAAAAGAGGTATACACAATATCCGATTTAGACATATAACAAATCTAATCTATCGAAGAAAGTTAGGGCTGAAAATTATTCCATATTGGTAAAAAGGAAAGAAATATATAGTATAAAATAAAGAAAGAGGAAAAGACAAGCTGATACGATATAATTATTTTTGTAGTTAAAAGTAAAACTAATTCAAAAACTAAAAAGAAAAGAAAAAGAGAGATGTATGAAATCGATCTAGAAAGACAATATTGTAAACGATTTTTCTAATGTGAGCCGATGGACACATGTTAAGAAGTTAAATTTAAAAATTATTTACAAACTATTTCTTAAAGTATAAATGTTAAATATTTTAAAAAATAAAATTATTTACAAATTATTTCTTAGTAGCTAAAAAAGATTATCGCTAAATATAGAAAATTTATTGTGTGTCCATGGACACACATTCGAAAATACTTATCTTAAAAATATTTAACATATTCTCGTCTTTCATTTTTGCAATTAACCTAGATTGAAAATAATACTCCGTATTTGAATAGCTACGATGATATATTACTGAAGAAATCAATGTTGAATATAGTAGTAATTTCAGAAGTAATTATACATTTCTTTTTTTTGGAAAAACATATATGTTCGGTAATATTCTGCTAATATATCTTGCATTGAAAGATGCTAAACCGAACCAACCAAATTTACAAATTACAACCTAAATAATGGTTAAAAAAGAGAGTAAAGTTCTCTTAGGCCTCATGAATCATGATAGCTAGCTAGAAAACGTAGATTACCATTAAGGCCGTTTTGTTTTTGCTGTTAAATGGAGGTTAAGTCTAATCTTAACTAGAAATCGGAGCCCCATGCTACGCACGGGGCAACTTTTATATCCGTGGTGGGCTCATTGTATTGGTTATTGGATGTGTGATAAGTAGTGGTCGTTAGTTGTGACCGAGGATGAACTAAAAATGATGTGTTGTTGAGTTTATGTGAGAGATTTTGCTGGTTTGGTACTTGATGGTCATTTGAGATTTGTGTTGTTATGTACATAGTTGTGTTTTGTATGAGTTTGTTTTTGTTTTTCCTCAGTTTGCCACACCAGGTGAACCATGGTGCAAAGACACGTATGTGTTGGAGTATTTGTCTGGTTTTATTTTTCATGAATTAAAATGGTATTGTATTTATAAATTTAAACTTGGTTGTCCATTTAGAAAGGTGTTAAATTATTAATCATCCTTTCTACTATGCTCGTGCTACGCACGGGGTGGTTTATTTTAAATATTTAGTTGAGTATGTATATTGTTTGTGTTTTTTAATATAATAATCATTAGAGTTTCGCGGATGTTATTGTTCTAATTACCGTAGGTGGTAGTATGTTTGTACGTGTTAAATTTATTTCATATGAAAGTCTGGTTGCATTATTATACATTTTTTGTTGTATATTAATTTTGGTTGCTCTGTTTTTTTTGCCCGGGTTACATGTGGTTGAGGTCATTTTTTCCTCTTGACCACTGATGTCGGTTCAGGCATATATCATGATTTTCGTGTGTTAACTAATTAAACTCCACAGTGTTGATTGTGTGTATCGTTTAAATGGAGGAGTCTCTTCGTCTGGGCATGCCAATTTAGCAATGAATGTAGCGTCCAGTTTCGATGGCTTCATTCAATCACTCTTGGGGTTTAAATGTGGAGGAGTTTGGAGAGGCTTTGCATACGCTTCTCTCAACCCTAATATTTCAGTACAGATCTTTTGTCCCACTCTCGTTGCTTGCTCTCTTTGGTTAAGACATGTATGGATTTCTTACTCTTTTTTGCGTGAATTTGGCGACTGTGGTGCTCGATTCTAAGAGTTGTGATATGTATTGAGTAGATTTGTCGTCTATGCTGTGTGATTCCCACTCTTTGTAATTCCTTTCCCGTTTTTTGGTATTTGAGCCGTGGTTGTCTGCGCGAATGTGTTGGGGCATGAGTTTACCGTGTTTTTGTGTCCCAATGTAGATTTTGCTGTATTTGAAGTCAAAGGTTTGTGGATGGGTCTTGCATATGCGTGTCTGAACCCGAATGTTGGCGTTATTCCCTTGTGTTCGTCTCTGTCGTTTTTTTGTGGCTTGCTGTTTGTTTTGTGTACTTGTTGTTGTGAACGTGTTTGTGGGTGTTCGGCGCTGGTGTAGATAATTTTTCGCCCATCTAAGGCGAATATGATATTCTTGTTAGAGATTGATTAGTGTAGATATGAATTATGCCACAGTTGAAACTGGGGTGGTTTTTGTTTTTCTTTGTTCTGGTTTCTCTTGAATTTTCGGGGACTCATATGCGCAGATATGTTTTTCTCCCCCTGTTTCGGTTAACATTATGTCTGTAATCTTTGGTTGTGTGGTGCTGTTTTGTTTTAGTGTGTGATTAGTAGTAGATTGTTTTTTTCCATATTTGCATGTGTAATGTTCCTTGGTTTTCGTATGTAGTGTTTGTGTGTACTTTTCATATTTGGCTTGCAACATTTGTCGATTGCTACGGTTTTCGGTTTGTAAACTGTTGTTGTTGCTATATATTTGCATTGTAGCGCGAAATTTAATTCTTGGCTTTGTACTTATGTCACCTGTCTTCTATGTGTGTGTGACTTGTTTGTAGGTTTTGTATTTGTGTTTGGTTTCCTTTGGTTATTTGTTGTGGAAGTGTTTGTGTTATTTGTAAAGAAGGCAGCTGTTGTCGTGGTGTTAGACCTTGTGATTACCGAATAAATTTGTTTCAGGTCTACGACATGGCCCTGACGTACAAGGTTAAGACAGATGTCTACCAAGAGGTGTGGAACACGCTTGATGTAGCTAAAGAAGCTGAGTTCCCATGGGGAGGTAATGCATCCTTTTGCTTGCAATGTAGAGTTTTGCATTATTCTTTTTGTCGTTGTGCCTCATTTTTTGTTGGTTGTTGCAGTTAAGATGATGGATCATGAGATGTGAATGCGTTTTGTGAAAGACATAGTTGATCAAGACATGAAGTTGGATGCGCTTGAGGCTGAAGCAGCCAGGATTAGGCAACAAATTGATTCAATAGATCCCGCCAACGCAGAGACTCATGTGCAGCTATGGAAGATGCAGCTTGAGCTCATAGATGTGAGCTTGTTATTTGATTTGTCTTAATTTGGATGATCCGTGGCTGACTTTTGGTTATGTTTTGTAGCTTCAAATGCGATCGCAGCTGAATGGGATACAAATGAGGAGGGAAGCCGAACGCGCTGAATTTTTAATAGGGATGTTGATGTCTACCTACATGTAGTGATTTGTTCATGGGTTCGTGCTGGTTTTTTGGGTTATTAATATTATTGGTTTATGGTCCTCCAGTTTTGTAATGAATGTATCATAGCTTATGCTATGTTTGTGGGGCGCTATTTTGGATTGTTCTTGTTATGCGAAGGGATATAATTTTGGCTTTACTGGTATTGGTGTCAAGTCTTAATGGATTATATATTGTAATTTGCATGAAGCGTTTACCATGTTGATAAGTTTATGTTGCACATTTAGAATGGTTACTGTCCTATGAGGTGGCTTCTTCTATGAAATTTTGTATCTGTGTTGCCTTGCTTTTGAATGATAATCGAAAGGGCTTAAGTTTGTTGTTGAGGAGGAAGGTGGCAAGACAATCTTTGGAAGCGCAGATGTCCCACAATACGTTAATGGTTGTGTAGTTGTACTGGATTGAAATATCTGGTTATGCCTTTCTTCTAATGCTTATATCTTTCAATATGTGCAGCTGGAGATTTTGAGAAGCTGGATACCGAGAAAGGTTTGGGTGTAAGATGTGTGAATGAAATATGGTGGTTTTTGTTTGTATTTTCCGATGTCATGGTGCCCAACAAATTTTATGATTTCATTATGTCTTATAAATGTTTTATTTCTAGAGTGGGAATGCTTGTAACATTTTGGACAGAGAATAGGGCACTGGGATTCAACAGACTGATGAACTCTTACTTATTGTAAGATATTATATTCCTTGGGATCTGAAGAAATCCCATGTCATAGAGTAAAAAGTTGATTCTGACAACTACAATGTGAGATTTCCCTGCTACAATTGATTGTGTATAATCATATCGTATAGATGTCATGTTTTTTACTCCATCCTGTTTTGTGGTCGGTCAATGTAAAGAAGCATATGTTGTACTTGGTTGCAACATTGATTGTGCGGGGTAATGCAGTTGGCATGTTAGTTTGCTTTATAAGTTGTTGCTGGCGGTATTTTATTTGTAAACAATTTCTGGTTTTTTAAATATAGAATATAAAACAAAGAGTAAAGATAAATTATCCACCTTGTTATCTCTTTTATACCGTGCCTATATAGAAAATCCTCATATATCCAAACATTTTAATATGTTAATAACTAATAAATTTTTCCCTTTGAGGTAATAATGACTAATTTTGAAAATGTAAGAATTGTATCTACTTATCTCGCTAGCGTAATTAGGCTTATCACATTGACATTGGTTAGGTCGTATTACAACTTTTTCTTTAAAAACAATAATTGTATTTTAAAACTCTCATTTCTCCCCTTTATAGTGGCTTCTCTCTCTGCCCAATGAAAAATTTCATCTCCCATTCCCGGCTTTCAGCTCCTCACACACAACACCACATTCTCGTCCCATTATTCACATCGCCGTCATCTAAGAGGCATCACGCGGGTTTGAGACGTTGCCCAGTTGCTGAAGGTTGTCAAGCTCGTGTGAAACGCATGCCCTTGATCTCATTTATTTTTGGGGTAAATCGTCTACGGCTTCTCCTGTTTTGGCCTTGCAGTTTCCGTTCAACCATAAGAGTATATGTGCATGGGGAAGGCCACGTTTTTGGAATTCAGTAGTGTATATAGTTGGACATGTATATAAAGAGGGAAGTCAGTTTGTGGGTACATATTCATTTAATGTGTTTAATAGGTCAGTAATAGCGGCGTACAAAACAGAAAAGTGTTGTGATCCATTTTATTTTATCGGTTACATACCTGCCTTTGTGGGGCCAAATATCTCTTTTGTTTTAAGGTGTTACAACAACTGGCCCACCTTGTCGGGCTAAATTTCCAAACGTTAAAATATATGGATAAGTAACAAAAAAAAATCTGAGAGGTATTAATGAATAATTATGTAAATATAAGAATTGTATCTAGCTATCTTGCTAGCTTAATTAAACTTATCACATTGACCTTGGTTAGGTCCTATTACAACTCTTCCCAAAAAAAAGGAAAATATAGTGAAAGACTCTCATCTCTCTCCTCTATAATGTCATCTCTCTGCTCCCGTCAAAAGTGCAGCTGCCACTCTCGTTTTTCAGCTCCCCACAAACAATAACACCTCCCCGTCCCATTATTGACAGCGCCATCATCCAAGAGCCATCACGTGGGCCTAAGAAGTTGCCCAGTTGCTCAAGGTTGGCAAGTTTCCAACGCATGCCCTTGAGGTGTTATTTGTTCGTAGGTGGTCGTGAAAGGAAAATCATGGGCTGCAATTACAGTAGAGTGTATTTTCTGGGATTAATTGTCTTCCCCCTCTTGGCAAGCCCTGCATCTTCCACTACGATTTCTTGTGAGTTAGTTTCTAGGTTGTGATTTTAGGATTTTATTGCGCGTTTTGATGATTTGCTCTCTAAATTGCAAAAGCCACAACTTTAGAGTTTGCAAGAAGGTGTTCATTTTTTGTCTTATGTAAATTATGGGTACTGAATGAATTTCGTCATATGCAATATGGGTGCCATTGACTGACTTGTATATACACTGAACATCTAGCAGTGGGTTATGGTATGAAGGTAACCGAAAAAAACAAAGTTGTTCTGGCAAATAACGCTTCACATCCAAAGACACAAACAACTATCGCCATGGCAAGATACCCAAATACCAAAGGACCCTCAAGATGCAGGTTTGAGGTAAATACTGCTTTCCCGTAGTTGATATTTGCTAGATTCTTTGATATGTAATGCCTGCTTTCCAATGGTGCCAAATGTCTCGTATCATGTGTTGCTAAACCTGGAACATGAAGAAATATATTTAAGCAGGCTATACAAAAACGGATATAACATGCTTGTCATATTGTGCACCATGAAATCCTTATGTGATGTTATAATCTTGTGTGGTAATCATTTCCTGCAAGTTGGTAAATTTTAGCTGGTTTTTGGTCTATTTTTAAATAGTGGGTTGTAGTACTTACATTCACTTCGGTGACCAAGTTGTTGAATGCCTCTTTGAAAACTATATTCCGTGTGTAGTTAGCCGGCTCTTTCCCTGTGTGTAGTAACAATATACTAAGTCCTTGTGGGTTTGTCACTCAAGAAATTGCAACATAGAGCTGGCCGTGGCAGAAAACTGGTCTTGGTAAATACAACCCCACATGCTTTAGTGATTGCCCCTGGCTTTTATTGATAGTCATAGCATAGCAAGCTTTGAGTAGGAATTGACGGCGTTTCATTATGAATGGCCATTTCGATTGGGTGGCGTTTAGTGTTATCCTAGGAATTAGGACTTTATTTCTTAAGCACGTGCCCGTTATAATCTCAGCCTCAACAACCCACTCCCCCAAATGCGTAATGATGAGACGGGTGTCGTTGCACAATCCTTGTGAAGGGTTGACATTCCTAAGAAGCATCACCAGCAATCCTTCCTTCAGTTCAAGTATGTGTGGTGGGATTCCTTGTGAAGGGTTGACACTCCTGACATACAAACATGGAAGCATGAATGTAAGCTCTGAAACTTAACTGCATGCCTAAATTTAGTTGAAACGATTCTCACATGTCTTTATCCTTTATTGCATCTACATCAATAACATGGTCTTCTGCAGGTGGCTTTTCAACATCTAAGATAAGAGGCGTAGTAGAAAGCCCACTCCCACCCTCACTGTCCTGCAGAACTCATTGGTTTTGTGTACGCCATCACAAATATTATTCCAGTGGAATTAGGAGTGCACCAGCAATTGAATGTGGGATGAATACCTTAACAACAGGGCCACTACTTACAATTCTTGTCACAGTAAATTTTTCAGTATCGTTAGAGGCGACGAAATAGGTATGAGTTTTGATCTCAAACACGTGGTATGTGTTAGCCAACTGCTTGATTTCCCGTGGGAGCATACATTCTCCAGGGTCGTCCTGCACAAACCAAAGGGCCAAACTTAGTAGTTCCATGAATTGGGATTTCCCGTGCATAATGTGGCAGGCACGATTTTAAACTTACACACACTTCCTTCAGCAGAGTCGTGACTTTCTTCTTCACCAAGGTTTCAACAAGTTCATCGAACACAATTACTGGAAGAGTTGTTGTGTCATCTGAAACTTCAAGATGTAGTCTGTACCTGCAGGGAATTAGTTGCCCACTTACTTGTGTTGCGTGGATGTGAATTATCGTGGTTGATGTACAAATGACAGATGCACCACAGACCTCACTTGAGGGAACTCAGTCGTCTTGCAACACGAAGTACAATACAGTTGGCCTCCAACATGGGTCAACCCCTTCCTATAGTTTCTTCCACCACATGATGGATAGTTCAAGCTGTTCTCTAGAAGTACCCTTTCAATCTTAACCCCGATGTTGAAGGTGATGGAATCCTACAAAAAAATTACAGGTTTAGCACTAGATGTTCCTCTTCGAGGTGTAAATTGTGGTCTACGTAGATTCTGTATTTCCAATACCTTTTTAGGGAAATCCTTCTGCTCCCTTCCAAGACGCAGTAGTTCTTTTAGTGTTCCTTGCCTGGCTGAGCTTGCATGGAGGGATGACGATGTTGTAGGGAGGCCATTGGTGATGGAAGGTGTAAAGGGGATGAAATAGAGGTGTAATTCTAAATACAATATAATATAGTTATGCATGTAGTTCAAGCATGTACCTCATTACATTTCTTAATTGCTTGATAGCAGGTATGTCCTCTGTATCATACAGTGTTGTGGCCGAGGTGGTGGACAAATATATGTCACCTGCGCATTTATCTAATAGTATTAGATTGTTTGATTTGCATGCATATAAACTGGTAAACAATGGGAAGAGGGCCGCAGTACCATTCCACTGTCGAATGTTCATGGCTACGAAAGCAACAATGTATGGGGTCTTGGCCCGCTTGCTGCGCTCTAGGAAGTCATCACCTATAGTGCCCCACATGGACACCTTGATCGTGTTTCCCCTGTGCGTATAATTATTGTTCAAACGAACGGTAAGTGCAACATTTGCTCCAAGTATGTGATGGGTGGCATGAAAATGGGGAAACATGGAAGGTGTACCTATCGTTTATGAGGACTCTAGTAGTTGAGCACTTGTAGGAGTGATTTTCATTGCCCCAATATTAATAGTGCACCCTACAACATCTGGCACAA
This sequence comes from Rheum nobile, assembly GCA_027886185.1. Lineage (NCBI taxonomy): Eukaryota > Viridiplantae > Streptophyta > Magnoliopsida > Caryophyllales > Polygonaceae > Rheum > Rheum nobile. The sequence goes on from WOAB01000065.1 coordinate 2,191,119, forward strand.
AGGAAGCACATTAGTGGGCGTGTAAGTTGCACGAAGTACATCAGGTTTTTCATTTGGAGCATCATTTACCAATGAGGAATTTGGAACCATTGTAATCGATATCTTGTATGTGGACCAATTGGAGCGGATATCTCTGAAATCCTTCCGAAGAACACTCTAGATGTCTGACAACGATATTGCCTTCTAAGTAGATAACAAATGGATCACCGTTGCGGAGGCGATACGTTGGCTTCGACAGAGCAACGGTAAAGTGGCTAATGCTGTAAATTTCTCCTATTAAAAGTTTGTCCGTGAAACAGTGGTTGATGTTGGTCCTGACCACGCAGTGAATAGCGCTTCCCTGACATACAAGACAAATAAGGTAAGCTCTAAATCAATCACAAAGGGGGGGAGGGGGTAAAAGCGTTTTATTAATACCGTATGGTCGACCAAGATGTAATTTGTGCTAATATAATGTTTTTGCAGGGTCATGGCATCCCACCTGCGGATCACCATAGCTTTGATAGTACAGTCCATCCCTTCAACCAGTTCGGGAAAGGAAACATACGAACCAGTCAGGAAAGCATCGATCGCTTTAGGCGATGGCTTTCCAAGTGTTTTTTTGGAAGAGCCGGAGCTGGAGGATTTTTTGGAAGAGCTTGAAGCCATTGGAGTATTGGCGTTTGTCGATGTTTGCTTCATATGGTGGTTCTCCAATACAAATGGTCTTCTGATTTAAAGGGAGGCACAAGCAGAGAACTCACACATACTGTAACGTCCTGCTTCAATTATTGATTTAAATGTGATTACAATTGAAACAGCCTGAGGCCATCAAGAGAGGCAGCAAAATGCGTTATAGTGTCACTATTACAAAAATCCCATAATATCTCATAGAAATATGTTCTTGCTGCCGCGTTCATTGATTAAATGTGTTGTAACATATAACCCGGATATTTTGAAATCCGGGTTATATAAACGCATAAGACAGTCAAATAACTCGTAAGGACACGCGCCCGGATTATATATACTTACATATATGCCGTAAAATTACCATCCGGGTTATTTAGGAATAAAAAAAAAAATCAGCCCGGGTTATACACATCTCTTTCTTCAACCCCCGATTTTGCGAACTCTCCCATCCCCGATTTTGCAAACTTCGAATCCTCCTCTCTCTCTTTTCCTATTGTACCCATCTCTTTCTTCAACCCCTGATTTTGCCCTCTTCTTTGTCTTTGTGCACCGTTCGGAATCCCCCTTTTCTTCGTCAGGGGTCTTTCCCTCAACTGGGTCGTCGTCGCGGTTTCGCCACACCGTGTAATGCTACTCGGACGTGTTTTCGTCGTTGATTGACGAATTCCTCTTTTCTACTATTCTTCGGTGGGTGTCGATCTGGGATGTGATTGAGGTTTCTAGTTTGAATTTTGTCGTGGTTGTCTTTTTAGGGTTTTCTTTTATCGATATTGGGTGTAGTGATGCCTATTTTTGTTTCTCTTGTGTTGTTGATCGATTTAGTGGAGATGATTTTCACTGTGGCTGGGATTAATTTCTGTGTTGCTTGATTTTAAAAGGTATGCACTTTGGCTTTGTCTACAATCAATTTACACAAGTCAAAATTTAGGGTTATGCGATTTGCGAATGCTTTTCTGAACAAGGAAATTGGATCTGATGTTTCAGGCTTTTGTCAATTGGTTTGTTCTTGCTGCCGCGTTCATTGATTAACCCTATTTGCACGATTTTGGGTGGTATGAGGTTTTCTTTGGGGGTTTTGTGTGTTATAAGGAAAAAATTTCAACTCCTTCAGTGAATTGTCTTCAATTTTCAACTTATAGAATTCATTTTTGATCTGAGGGCTGTGCAGACTGCAGAAATAGGAGATCACACAGCATTTTCGATAGACAATTGGTTTCGAGAGGAAATAGAATTTAAGAATGCATGTCTTTTTCCCGACCCCATTGATTAGCTTATGATGATATGGTTACTTGAATCCTCAGTTAATGCAGTGTGCTCTAAATTTCTCATTGATTAGCTCATGAGGATATGGTTACTATTTGCATTCTCATCCTAGTATCCTGCTTGATGTGGATAATTTGGTTAATATTTGTAGAATGTAAGTGAACCAGGAATGTTACTCGTTCATACTATTTCTATTTAAATCTATCATTGCTTCTGTAGAACAGTGAGACTGATTCTAATGGAAGTTGTGCATTGTTGCTACTGAAATGGGATTAAAAGCTTCTCCTCTGAGTCTCTGACTCAATCTGAAGAAAAATGTTGCTTGCTGAACAGGTCTATACGCTTGCAATGGCATTTTGTTCAACCACGAGTCTCCTCGCAGGGGTGAGAATTTTGTGACCCGAAAGATCACCAGAGCGGTGGGCAGGATCAAGATCGGTCTACAGAACAAGCTCTTCCTGGGCAACCTTCAGGCTTCAAGGGACTGGGGCTTTGCATGAGACTATGTGGAGGCCATGTGGATGATGCTTCAGCAGGACAAGCCAGATGACTATGTCATGGCAACTGAGGATGCTCACACGGTGGAGGAATTCCTAGAGGTGGCATTTGGTTACGTGGGCCTGAACTGGAAGGACCATGTGGAGATTGATAAGAGGTACTTTAGGCCTTCTGAGGTGGATAATTTGAAGGGGGATGCAACCAAAGCAAAGAAGGTGCTTGGGTGGAAGCCTAAAGTTGGGTTTCAGCAGCTGGTGAAGATGATGATTGATGAGGATGTTGAGCTGGCCAAGCGTGAGAAGGTTCTTGTTGATGCTGGTTACATGGATGTTTTGCTATGCCGATAAACAAGCGTCATGGCCATTCTATTGCAAATGTCAGTTTGTATCTTCCACGCCATGTTTTCACTCATGGTCAGTTTTATGTTGCATCATCAAGAATTACTAGCAATAAAGGTTTAGAGATTTTGACATACGACAAAAAACAAAAAAAAGATCTAATACTACAACCAATGTAGTATACAAGGAAGTTTTTTTTTATAATTTCTAGAAATTTTGAACATCTTACGAGATTTTATGTTTAGGGTTTCATTTTCATGTATTAGGTGAACATTTTGATTATGTTTTATCGTTTTAGTAGTATTGATGTTAGAGATGTGGCTATCCCTATTTCAAAATTACTTAGCAAATTTTTACTATTAATAAAGTTATGGAGAATTTCGCCTCTCTTTCGATAATATTTTGTCAATCTCTTTAATATTTTGTATTCAATTAGTCTTTTTTATATTAGAATTCATCTACTTCTTTAACCGTCAATACCTACATAACTCTATATTAATTAAATGTATAATTTTAATATACTATTTTTTAAATGTAAGGAAAAATAAACAAATTATGTGCAAGGCACGGGTACTACACTAGTTACATACTAATGCTATTGCTTATTTGTCTGGTTTTGAATGTTCAGTTATCCTCCTCCACGGGAGAAATGCGTTGGTCCATCATGTACAAATTCATACAAGTATCGGGATTCCAAGACCAAGCTTCCGCTTTGCAGCCTGCAGTGCTACAAGGCTGTTCAAGCCCTGCCAGCAATTTAGCTGCGTGATTCTTGCTTCTTTTGCAAATCATTGATGGTAATGATTTAGCAGAAGCCTCTTATTTTGTTAATCCTATAGGGTCAAAGTTGTACAAATGAGGATAAACTATTGGTGCAAATACAACTCATTGGCCATTATGATTACCATTATAGTTTTGAGCTATAAAAGCCAGAGTTCATTGGCCAAATCTCTTTTTATTCTACATCCCTACTTCTTTCTTATTCTGCTGGTTTCTTCATTTAAATGAAGAGAGGAGGTGTATTTGTTAGGTGGTAAATAACCCGAATTTGTAATAACTGGTGTATTTGCTTCTCAAATAACCCGGATTTGGTTTTCATATAGCCGATGTATTTGTAGAGGGAAATAACCCGGACGTGTTCAATCCGGCGTGTTTGCGCCACAAATAACCCGGATGTGGTTTTGGATTAACCGATGTATTTGTTTATGCAAATAACCTGGATCTTGAACAACAGTTGTATTTTCGTACCAAATCACCCGAATTTACATGAGATTTATATAACCCGGATGCACATATATCCGGGTTATATAGTATCCAAATAACCCGGATATCAACACTAGGTGAAAAAATTATGGGGGGCAAATAACCCGGATTTAGGTCCGGGTTATTTGGTGCAGGGCAAATATAGAGTTGACCTTTAACGCGGACCAGGTCCGGATTATTTACCCTTAAACGCCCGGGTTATTTGAATATTTTTGTAGTAGTGTGTAAGACAAATTAAGTTTCAACACATAACACATAACACATAACAGTACGTTACATGTGTATTGAATTTTGTGTCCATCTTGTTCAAACCCTCTATGACTGGACATTGTGAAATTGGAAGGAAGAGGAAGTTAGAAATGGACAAATTGTTTAATTGAAAGGTGTAATTAATAGGCTATTTTCACTCTATTTTCTCAACCTTTTCACATAAAACAAATTTATATTATATATATTGATTGATGATTGATGATTAGTGTAGTCTTTGTGTCATGTACAAGTTAAACAATATGTATTATAATTGTTATGTATATGAATACATGATATGTTATATAATAAAATTAATTTTTAAATTTAGACGTTTCTTTTACTGTCGACAAATATTTTTTTATATACAGAACTTATAAATTTTGCCCGCAGACGACTTGCCAAAGATCGCTTCGATTCTCCCTCGTCCGAACTTCAATTGGTGCGTGGTTGGTGTCTCTGGATTCTAGACTTCAAGACGAAGATTTTGGTACCTAATCCGTAACTAGAGGTGCCCAATTGAAGGAGAATTTCTTTTTGCAAGTGCTCGAAAATTTTGTGGACTGCCGAAAACCGAAAACTTGAAATTGGATAAATTTCTTCCATGGGTGATGGGGTATTTAAAGGGTCTTGAAGCCGTTAGAGATAGCTTTCCAACCCCATAAGTTTCGGCCAAAATCGATTTCAAACGAGATCAAATTTTAGATTTTACAAAACATTTGAAGTTACCGGGCTGTTTACCTTAGAAGATAAAATTCTATTAATCTATAAATCCCGATTTTGATATGATTCGGTTTAGGATGAGTAAATCTTCAAATCTCATTGGCCAATTGAAGAAAATGGGATGAAAAACCGAGCCAAAACTCCATGGGAAGGAGCTTGAAAACACGACCAACCCAAGGTAGAAGAAGGCATGGTCGGCCGCCCTATATTTTGCCCAAATTGCACATTTTTGCCCAACTTTCCAAGTTGTGGTAAAAATATCCTTATTTCACTTTCCAAAAATTATGAAAATTTCCCAAACTTATTTATAAACTTACCCAAAGTTTATACATGCATTCAAAACCAAATTTATGAATGGGTGAAATTTTATTTTGAATTAATTCTTACAATTTGAATTAATTCAAGCCTAAGTTGCATATCCTTAAAACATAACCTTATTTAAATCTCAATTAACACTTTGTTAATCTTAATTTAAATAATCTAGATTAAATTTGATATGTCTAACAAGATTATCATTAACATAGTATTAATATGATTTCAAGTGCACGATGACTTAAAATGTAACATACTTTTATGCAATAAAAATATATGTTTAAATTTTTTCACTTGGAATAATGTAACAAAAAATCATCCCCTTTATTAAAAGTATAATTACATTCATGCCCTTATCTAAAAATGAAGGTTATTACACCAGCTCTTCTCTTTCAATTCGTCCAGATCAGCCAAGGAAAGATTTTCGAAAAATTCGAATACCATTCGGCATGGCTGAATTTTTCGCGAATAAAACACATCCCGCGTGCACACACATATTGACCCGTATGAACACATACGATGTTTCGCATTCATACACATGTTGTTTTCATGTGCACACACATGTCATTTCCGTATGCACACGTAGGTTATTTTCGTTGATTTTCATACTTATGCACACATGTTATTTTGTATGCATTTTGAGTCAATTTCGCATGTACACATGTTTTTTGCATGTGCACACATGCACACATATGTTGTTTCACATGCACACATGCCTGTTTCACATGCACACATAGCACGTAGTGCATTTCGTATGCACAAACATGCCATTTTCACATACACACGATAGTATACTTTGCATGCACACAGTCGTGTTTTCATGTGCACACGTTTTGTTCATTCCATATGAATGCACGCGTTTTATGTATGCTGATAGGACAAAAACCTACCTACAACGTATGGGATCAGTTGTAGCTTTTCAAGTATTGTTCCCACGAGGACTATGTAGTATCGATTGTAACTTTGACTGGTAAGGTAAGCCAAAAGGTGAGAATTTTCATTGAACTAATAACTAAAATTAAGAAACAAATGCAAGTGATGATTGTAATCAATGGAGGGAAGGTTTCCAAGGCAAGGGATCCCCGCAACTATGCTTCAGTAGACTCAACTAGATAAATGTCTGAATTTAGCATGTCTTTGTTGAAGGTAATTATCTTAGGTAATTACTAATTCCTCTCGGATGATAGCAAATGTGCCTAGATTCAATTTACATCCACTCTCGTGACTTGCTAATCAAGATCTAGACCCTTTGGGCACTTAGAATCTAAGGTCAAACTGAATTAACATCCACTCTCGTGACTTGCTAAATCCAACCTAATCTTAGGGTTTCTATGATAGTAGTTATTAATCCACATGAGAAATTAAGATGATCTCACAATAATAACATATCAGGTTCAATTCCTAGGATTCCAATAGAAGTTATTACCTCTCGGTCTCAAACCCTATCTGACTACCTATTAACATTTTTACCTCTCGGTTGTAAACCCTAATAGGATCCAATTCGCAAAAGCTAATATGGGCATTAAGCATCTAGGAATGAATCAACAAAGTTTCAGAGTTCCATTCAGGCAAATATCAAACAAGTCTACATACGCATAGTTGGGATCACTCTAACCCTAGAAATATGGAATTAGGTAGACATAATTGCAAGATCAACCAAAGAAGACATAATAACAATGTGATACCCCGTACTTTTGTAAGGGTATTTTGGGATTCGTCCCAAATACCCGTTTCGTACGTTGAATTTATTTCAGAGATAGAAAGACATTCTGTAATGTTCTTAATCTCTGTAATATTTTTCTAAGTGAAAATAATATACAGTCGACGTATTTTGTGATTTAATACTCGTTCGTGTACGATTATTGTTATCCCGGGCTAAGGCCAAAGCTAATCCAAGCTTAATCTGATGCAAAAGGGCCTTGGCGGCGACCGCCGTAAGGCTAGCAACGACCGCCGCCCAGTAGCCAGCGTCATCGTTATCTTCCTGTGCAAGTGGCCTAGGAATACGGCGGCCGCCGCCAGAGACCCATAAGGGCGGCGACCTCTTGCCGGTCGCGGCGACCGCCGCCACTGTTGCAGGGGCTTGCCGGCGACCTGGGGACGACTCGATCTCGGCCCTCCACGTGCATGGCTTGCCCATTTCTTGTCCCCTGGGTTTGGCTATTTAAGGAGGATGTTTGGGATCAGATTGAAGCTCAATTCGAAGCTCAAATCCCTCACAATCATCTCGTCGGAATATTAAGCTCTCGCCGGAGACTTTGAGATCGATCATCGGAGTTCCATTGGGTGTTATTCCAGTTGCAAAGAGAAGCCTTGGAAGCCCTTAGAAGCTTAGAATCCAAAGCAAAATAAAGGAGAAGCAAAACAATCGAAGTCGGTGAGTTTTTGCCTCTCGTGTATATTTTCCGGTGTTCGTAGCGGCGCCCGCCGTAAGGCAGGCGGCGACCGCCGCCACTAACAGCGGCGCCCGCCGTAAGGTAGGCGGCGACCGCCGCCCAGAAGCTCTTGGCTTGTTTCGGCCTTGGCTTCTATGGTTTCGATCGGGCTTCGTTCCTTTCGATTCCTTTCGTTATTCTTTAGATTCGTACTCGTTGTTGTAGAATCTAACTTAGGGTTTCTTTATGGGTCGATCCGAAGGAATCTGTGTTGCAAGATCTGTCCCTGCTTCGAGCCCGGAAACCAGTTGTCGTCGTACCTAGCTTCGTTTAAGCTTCTGCGGATTTAAGGCAAGTGGCGGTTCGCTCTTGCTCATCATTCCATGTTTCCATTAATTATCAGTTGTTTAATTGAGTAATTAATTTGGAATGAATACTGTGTTCGTCTGGGAACAGTTTTGTTAATTGTTTTGGAGAACTAAAATATGATATTTAAATAGGTTGTATATCTGTTAGAACAACGCTATTATGAATATATATTTATGTTGATAGCCTTGAGGGCGGTTATGTCGATGTTTGTGGACTATTGTTGTGCTTGGACTGTTTAGTTAGCACTAGTAGTTAGGAACGTTGGATTCGTTGGGATCCAGTCGTTTCTTTATAATTTGGTAGAGAGGTGGCTAGACCCCACCTAATACCATATGGACGGTCATGACCCAACCTCTGATACACGAGTATAGAGGGGTGCACTTAGCTGGTGGCACAAATCTCGGAGTTTAGTAAAGAGGTGGCTAGACCCCACCTAATACTATATGTATAGGATCCATGGGATATATACATTTAAAAGCTTGTAACGTGTTGTGCGTTTCAGAATATCATAAGATAAGTGCCGTTGTCGCACATAATTAATATATCTTGGGCGAGTAGTGCAGCTAGGCGCTAGTGCAGCAAGGAAAGCTCGTCTTAACTTTTAGTCGCTCGAATGCGATACTATAATTCTGTGATTATGTGTTGTTCCAGCTAGTTGCGTTGCTTCTCTTGTGGCTTCTTGCTCTAGGGTCGGACTGAAATCGGCCACAAAGTCGGCTAAGGCTTGCGACTTGATCGCTGTCCTGGGCTCGTATTCGATGTCGTAACCGCTGAGGTGTATAGCCCATTTAGTCATTCGTCCTGTGAGCTCAGGTTTCCTCATGATAGCTCTCATGGGATGATTAGTGCGAACAGTAATAGTATAGAATTCGAAATATGATTTGAGTCTGTTCGAAGCCATTACCAATGATAGCACAAGCTTTTCAAGTGACGAATACCTCGTTTCGGCTGGCAGCAGCGTCCGACTGACGTAGTATATTGGTGACTGCTTGCCATTTTCTTCTCTGACCAATACTGCGCTTATGGCTGATTCTGACACTGCAAGATATAGAAATAAGGGCTCGTCGCCTTTAGGTTTGGTCAGCAATATGGGACTGGCCAGGTACTCTTTTAAGTTCTAGAACGCTGCTTCGTGTTCTCCCGTCCATTGAAAGGATTTGTTCTTCTTGAGAGTGTCGTGGAAGGGTTTGCACTTGTCGGACGATTTGGAGATGAATCTGTTCAGAGCTGCTATCCGACCTGTAAGTTTCTGTACGTCTTTGATGCATCGGGGGGATCGAAGGTTGATGAGAGCCTTGATCTGTTCTGGGCTGGCTTCTATTCCTCTTTGTGTCACCATGTACCCCAAGAATTTTCCTGACGACACTCCGAAGGAGCATTTAGTAAGGTTTAGTTTCATGTTGTACCTTTTGAGCACCTCGAAGCTGTCGCATAGATGGTTTATGTGATCTTCCTTCTTTTTGGACTTGACCAACATGTCGTCTATGTAGACTTCCATCGTGTCTCCGATTTGATCTTTGAACATTTTGTTGACTAGTCGCTGATAGGTAGCCCCTGCATTTTTTAGGCCAAAGGGCATTACTTTGTAACAGTAGATACCTTGGCTAGTGACGAATGCTGTTTTTTCCTGATCGTCGGGTTCCATGAGGATTTGATTGTAGCCGCTGAAAGCGTCCATCAAAGTAAGCATTTCGTGCCCTGATGTGGCGTCGACCATGGCATCGATGTGGGGTAGTGGGAATGAGTCCTTGGGACAAGCTTTGTTGAGATCTGTGAAGTCGATGCAGACTCTCCATTTGCCATTCTTCTTCTGGACTACGACCACGTTGGCTAGCCATTCAGGGTAGTGGACCTCTCTTATTTTTCTTGTTTCCAATAAGCTTTTGACTTCGTCGTCGATTATCTTGTTCCGCTCGGGGGTGAACTTCCTGCGTTTTTGCTTGACAGGAGGATGAGATGGATCCACATTTAATTTATGAGTAATAATGTTTGGAGATATTCCGACCATATCCTCATGCGACCATGCAAAACAGTCGGCATTGGTCCTGAGAAAGTCAAGGAGTTGTTGTCTGGTCGAGTCATGCAAGTCCGACCCGACCCTTACCGTTTGATCTGGCTTTGAAGGATCTAGTGCGATCTCGTCGAGTTTTTCCATTTCTGGTTCGACGTACCGACTAGGTCCTTCGCCGCTCTGTGGTTGCTATGCGGTCTTGTGTTTGACTGCGCTCTTCATAGAAGCGACGTAGCACTCCTTAGCGGTCCTTTGATCTCCTTTGATTTCTTGGACTCCCCATTCAGTGGGGAATTTGATGACTTGATGATATGTTGAAGGTACTGCCTTCATAGCGTGTATCCATGGCCTGCCAAGAATACAATTATAGGGAGACGGACAGTCTAGGACTAAGAATTTCACCTGTTGGTTGATTCCTCCAGCGTATGTGGTTAGAATGATTTCGCCAGTCGTATGCTTGACCTCACCGCTAAACCCGACCAGTGGGGTCGACTTCTTGATTAGGTCGTTCTCAGTTAGACCCATTTCTTTAAGAGCGTCAAGGGTCAAGAGGTTGGTTGAACTCCCTGTATCGATTAGTACTCTCCGTATTAAGCAATTACCAATGGATAAAGAGATTACCAGACCATCGTGGTGCCTATCCGACCCGTCGGAGTCGGACTCGTCGAATGTGACCGTCGGAAGGTTGGAAGTCTTCTTTAGCTTGAATTCTGATGATTCGGGCTTGTCGCCCTTGCTTTCCTTGGCGTGCCGCTTAGCCGCGGAGTATGTGTTTCCACATATGTCTGATCCACCTAAAATAGTATTGACAATTTTTGTATGAATGGGAGATGGGGGTTTGTTCTGTTTTACCTGGTCTCGTCGTTCCATGGTAGCTTTTGCCCGTTCCGAGATTACGTCGCACAGGAGCCCCTGTGAGAGCAGTCTAGCGACTTCCTTTCGCAAGGTGATGCACTCGTCGGTCGAATGCCCGTGGTCGCCATGAAATTCGCACCATCGGCTCATGTCCTTCTTGACGTCCGGTCGGTCGCTCTTTCGGGGCCATCTTACCTCTTTTCCATATTTGTCGAAACTCTTGACGAGCTCCGACACAGAAACGTTAAAGTTATAAGACTGGACTCTAGGGGGCAACGCCAGACCGTCTCTCCAATCTTGTGACCTGTCTTGGAAAGAGTTTACCTGATTTGGTTCGTTTCGATTACGAGAATAGGGATGAGGACGCTTGTCTCGACGGTTGTCGGAGGGATTTTTTCGATCAGATGGATCGGATCCGCATGAGGATTTACGCGACTCACGGTCCTCTTGCAATCTTACCTCGGCCATGGTCTTGGCCTGGACGTCTTCGAAGCTTTTGCATGGGTACTTGGTAATCTCGTCGTAAAGGTTGCTGTCTTTGATCAGTCCTTGTCTGAATGCTTCGATGGAGGTTGTGACATCGCAGTGGGGGATCGCCACTTTCTCCTTATTGTACATGTTGAGATAATTCCTGAGAGGTTTGTTATACCTTTGTGTGACTCGGTAGAGGTCACTCGACTGCTTTTCGAGCCTCCGACTACTGGCGAATTGACTTTTGAAGGAGTTGACCAGATCCGTAAACGACGCAATCGTTCCCTGAGGCAAACGCATAAACCAAGTTAGTGCGGAACCTGCGAGGGTCGTGCCAAATATTTTGCACATGACGGCCTCGCGGTTCTCCCTTGAAACAGATGCAGCCATTAATTTTTGTTTATATATAGAAATATGGTCATCTGGGTCGCTGGTGCCGTCGAATGTCGCCATGCTGGGAAGATGAAACTTCTTGGGGATCTCGACCCTGGCGATTTCTTCAATGAACGGGGATTCTTCGAATCCGTCGGTTGCTTCCCTCTCGATTGGTTGTGGGACTCCTGGAAGCATGTTGAAGCGATCGTCGATCGTCTTCATGTGTTGGTCGAGCGTCTGCTGGAAGAGAGCCAGGACGTCTGGTGGATTGGTAACCTGTGATTCGTCGATTCGGGCCCCTGCCGACCCGATCGGTGTGGAAAAAGTGACATGGTTAGTCGAAAACGGATGGGCAATAGGAGTTCGAGATGTACCATCTGCGTATCTGGATTGTCGCACGCCTAGGGGCGTTGGCTCGACGTTGTCCATGTCGAGGCGTGTTCGGACGTTGCTGTGGATGGGCATATTCCTAGATCCCGAAGCCATTGATTGTACCTACGACTTAAGAGACTCATTTTCATGGGTTAGTTGTGCGATCTCGGCTTCGGATGGGGTTGACAAAGCGGCTAGGGCTTCGGTCTTTTGGCGTTGCTGGGCTAGTTCCTCTTGTAGGGTGGCCATTTTCTGGGAAAGTTCTTGGAACTGGGTTGGAGTAGGATTTTCGGTGGTGTTCCCTGCGGTTTGGGTTTCGTCTTCGAGACGTGGTTCTTCAGAGTTGGTAGGTGGGTCAATATTCATGGTTGGAAAGTTTCGGAAGGGTGATCGGCAAGTTGCCCCACGGTGGGCGCCAAATTGTTTTGGGGCGAAAAGATCGGACGCCCTAAATCGCCTTAGACGGGGTAACTAGTCGATCGGGTGATAGAAAACAATCCAAGCCAAATAAATAATAGACAAACAAAGAATAAATGTAGAATGGCGAGATGATTTTATTAGATGTCGTGTTAATCGGATCGAATCGAGATACAACTTATCGTAGTAAGACAAGAGATCGGGTAGGACTCGACCGGTGGCTTTCAGGTTGCGACCGGTGATGAAACAGCGTGGATGACTCTCGGAGAGCTAAGCTTGGAGCAGATATGTTGTTCTGATGTATTTCTGAGCGAGAATGCTTGTGTGTGGCGTAATTTGTGTTTGTATCCTTCTTATCTTCCTCTTCGTCCAAATATGGTAAGTCTTTTTACTCTTCTTACCGTTATGTCTTGATCGTATATTTTATCTTCAATGCTGAGAGTAATGGCGGGGATTATGCCATTAAATCATTGTAATTACGGTGGCTTGAATGTTGTGGCCGTTGCGTGATCTGGGCATTTAATGTATGGCGAGATTCTTGCGATCCTGTCGGAGGGCATTCGACCAGAGAAGTCTCGTCGCCTCCTCTGGGCTTTTCCCTTGTTCTTCCGATCTATCGTGGGCTTGGGCTTGGGCTTGATTTACTCGACTCATTCTCCCAGGGGAAGCCAGGCCCAACAGTAAGCGTGGGAAGCTTAACCCTCGCTACGTGGGACCATTCGAGATTCTTGATAGAGTGGGATCTCTAGCGTACCGCTTGGCATTGTCGCCATCGGCACACCCAATGCATAATGTGTTCCACGTATCCTTGCTAAGGAAATATGTGCCAGATGAGTCTCATGTGCTGAGCTATAAGGACATCGAGATTCAAGCAAATGGTACCTACGAAGAGATGCCTGTGCGCATTCTCGAGCATCGTGAGAAGCAATTGCGCAACAAGATCATACCGTTGGTACGAATTCTGTGGTCCAAGTCAGGGACTGAAGAAGTTACTTGGGAAACATGGAAAACTGAAGCAGATATGCTCAGACGTTTTCCCGAGTTATTTGCGACCTAAGTTTCGGGGTCGAAACTTCTTTTAAGGAGGGGGTGATGTGATACCCCGTACTTTTGTAAGGGTATTTTGGGATTCGTCCCAAACACCCGTTTCGTACGTCCAATTTATTTCAGAGACAGAAAGACATTCTGTAATATTCTTAATATCTGTAATATTTTTCTAAGTGAAATAATATACAGTCGACGTATTTTGGGATTTAATACTCGTTCGTGTACGATTATTGTTATCCCGGGCTAAGGCCAAAGCTAATCCAAGATTAATCTGATGCAAAAGGCCTTGGCGGCGACCGCCGTAAGGCTAGCGGCGACAGCCGCCCAGTAGCCAGTGTCATCGTTATCTTCCTGTGCAAGTGGCCTAGGAATGCGGCGACCGCCGCCAGAGACCCATAAGGGCGGCGACCTCTTGCCGGTCGCGGCGACCGCCGCCACTGTTGCAGGGCTAGTGGCAGGGGCTTGCCAGCGACCGGGGGACGACTCGATCTCGGCCCTCCACGTGCACGGCTTGCCCATTTCTTGTCCCCTGGGTTTGGCTATTTAAGAAGGATGTTTGGGATCAGATTGAAGCTCAATTCGAAGCTCAAATCCCTCACAATCATCTCGTCGGAATATTAAGCTCTCGCCGGAGACTTTGAGATCGATCATCGGAGTTCCATTGGGTGTTATTCCAGTTGCAAAGAGAAGCCTTGGAAGCCCTTAGAAGCTTAGAATCCAAAGCAAAAGAAAGGAGAAGCAAAACAATCAAAGTCGGTGAGTTTTTGCCTCTCGTGTATATTTTCCGGTGTTCGTAGCGGCGCCCGCCGTAAGGCAGGCGGCGACCGCCGCCACGAACAGCGGCGCCCGCCGTAAGGTAGGCGGCGATCGCCGCCCAGAAGCTCTTGGCTTGTTTCGGCCTTGGCTTCTGTGGTTTCGATCGGGCTTCGTTCCTTTCGATTCCTTTCGTTATTCTTTAGATTCGTACTCGTTGTTGTAGAATCTAACTTAGGGTTTCTTTATGGGTCGATCCGAAGGAATCTGTATTGCAAGATCTGTCCCTGCTTCGAGCCCGGAAACCAGTTGTCGTCGTACCTAGCTTCGTTTAAGCTTCTGCGGATTTAAGGCAAGTGGCGGTTCGCTCTTGCTCATCATTCCATGTTTCCATTAATTATCAGTTGTTTAATTGAGTAATTAATTTGGAATGAATACTGTGTTCGTTTGGGAACAGTTTTGTTAATTGTTTTGGAGAACTAAAATATGATATTTAAATAGGTTGTATATCTGTTAGAACAACGCTATTATGAATATATATTTATGTTGATAGCCTTGAGGGCGGTTATGTCGATGTTTGTGGACTATTGTTGTGCTTGGACTATTTAGTTAGCACTAGTAGTTAGGAACGTTGGATTCGTTGGGATCCAGTCATTTCTTTATAATTTGGTAGAGAGGTGGCTAGACCCCACCTAATACCATATGGACGGTCATGACCCAACCTCTGATACATGAGTATAGAGGGGGTGCACTTAGCTGGTGGCACAAATCTCTGAGTTTAGTAAAGAGGTGGCTAGACCCCACCTAATACTATATGTATAGGATCCATGGGATATATACATTTAAAAGCTTGTAACGTGTTGTGTGTTTGAGAATATCATAAGATAAGTGCCGTTGTCGCACATAATTAATATATCTTGGGCGAGTAGTGCAGCTAGGCGCTAGTGCAGCTAGGAAAGCTCCTCTTAACTTTTAGTCGCTCGAATGCGATACTGTAATTCTGTGATTCTGTGTTGTTCCAGACTTTGTCATATCTTCCTATAAGACTCATTTCGTTGGTGTCTTCTTTCGAGTTGATTTCTAGGAAGACTCGGTCTTCCAGAATCTTCTCTTGTGCATGCCTTTTGCTGTATTCAAGTAGAGTATGGTGGTTGACTAGCGTACTCGACTGTTATTCGAGAGACGATGAGTCTAACCTAATACGACTACTTAGAACCTTATGCTTTATGCCCTTGCATGGTCTTTCATTAGACTAACCAACCGTAATTGTTCTCTGCATGGTTGGCTGGTGTCATCCGTTCGATTCGGCATATCAGATACAGCGCAGATATGAGGAGACTAGAATGAATATGAAGACGACGATGGTTTTTGGATGTTTTTAATGTTTTAATCAGGTTGAGAACCTTGGGCAGGTGATCATAGCGATCACAACCCCTTTTTGTATATTTTAAAAGACATCCGCTGTATTTTGTTTAACTCTGTATTTAGTCCTATTCGGAATTGGGATATAATTTCGGGACTCATGCTTTAATCGAATATTATGATGGTTTTGTATCATAAGTGTTTCATGGATTGTATTTAAACGGTAAAGCCTTGGGTGGCTTCGGTGAGGAAAACCGAGGTCATTGGCGGTAATACATTTCCAAATGGGTTAAGATTTGGGGGTGTTACAAACAATGGAAATCATAAACAAGATTAAAGAGAAAGATGAACTTAGTCTCGAATCCATAAGAACAATCTCCAAAGTTGCAATCTTCCAAAGGGAGGCAAACAACTAGGTCTAGAGAGTTAGAAAAGTGGAAAAAAGATAGAAGAGATCTCTGAAAATTAACCGTAAAACAATATTTATACCAAATATAAGAGTTTCCAAAAGTAACAAAACGAAACCCGTGAAAATCTTGCGTCTGGGCAAAGTGCACGATTTGTGACATAAAATGCACGGTTTGTAACAAACCGTGCATCTCTCTAGAATGTCCTCAAAAGCTCACTGTAATGTTGCACGGTTTACGACATAGGATGCACGGTTTGTAACAAACTGTGCATCACTCTAGAAAGCACTCCTTGAACTCGCGTACTTGTAATCGGCTATGCATCCACTCCATGGCACCAGAATGCTTCTCTTTGACAATTATAGTTCATCTTCTTGGCTTCCTTTGGCTCCAAAGCTCCTCCAATGATATCCATGCTTCATAGCACTTCTCTTTGCGCACCAAATCACCTGAAAACATACAGAAACTAGTGTAGACATCTAAACTGAAGAAAAGAATGAAACTAACTAAAAATGCAATATAATAACATGAAAAAGCCTTAAGGTAAAGCCTAAATGCATGCCCTAAACATGTATAAAATGAATGTTATCACATGCACACAAAAAATGAATTTCACGTGCACACCGTAGTGTATTTGGCATGCACACATATTTGCACTTCGCGTGCACGCGAATCCGTATTTTCCACAAATAATTCGGTCGTGCCGAATTTTTGAAAAGCGATCTGGGTAGTCTATTTGCTTCCCATCCGACGGCTCTCATGCGTCCTCATTCCTCTCCTTCCTTTCCATCCTCACCGGATCTCAACCCTACACTTAATTTTAAAAAATAAAAAATGCACTTTATCATATTTACATATGCACTTTTTAGCATATTGAACATGTACTTTAACATACTAACATATGCACTTTAACATAATAAACATACACTAGATAAAATCTTCACTTTTGATATATATGTTAACCAATCACATTTACCTATTACCATATGTACTTTAAAGATTCACTTTTTATTACTCTATATGAGCATTAAAAAATGTGCTTATATATGCACTTTGTGTTCTTATAGATGCACTTTTGGTGCTTATATATGCACTTGAAGTCTAAATTTATAGGTTGTTGCAACGCAAAAACAAAATAATTTTTTTTTCAACAAATATTTGAAAAAAATCTTTAAAAAATTTAATTTAAAAAAAAAGTATTTAATTTTTTTTGAAAAAACTTAAAAATTTCAATCTTTATAATTTTGCCTCCAATTATAGACATCCATCTCCTAGAATTAATAGCCATCAGTTATAACAAACACCCTAAGCAACCCTAGGCGATCGGGGTCTAGATCGCCTAAGGGTTGCAAGTAGACCTGAGCAAACGCGGGCCGACCCGCCCGCCCGGTATAAATGGGCGGATATGGGTATTATATTTAGTCCATTTTACCCGGATAGCCCGGCCCGCCCGTTTATATGGGCGGGATATGGACACTGATAATATCCCATTTAGCCCGCCCGAAAGCCCGAATTAATTTTTAAATAAATATAATTTTAATATTAAATAAATTCATAAAATTATTATATAAAATAAATAAATATTTATACTTTAAATCTCTAAACAACCTAATAGTCTAATAGACTAATAGTACTCGGCACTTTCCACCAAAAAAACAAAAAATTAATTCGGGCTTTGTGAACCCTTGTTTTTTCCTTCAGCCCCACGGCCGCCATCTACCTTCTTCCTCTCAGTCCCAAACTACTCCCAATGCCAATAGATCGATCGACAATTTCTTATGGATATTGTGCGTCAAATTATATTTATTATGTTCGTTTTATAACATGATTGACAAATTTGTCTTGTCTCGCGGGCTAAATGGGACCCGCGGGCTACCCGGATCCGAATGTCCGGGCGGATTAGGGAAGCCTCCCCAGCCCGTTTCCTTGGCTTGCCTGGATCCGGCCCGCCCATCCGGACATGATTTTTGTCCAAAGCCCAGTCCAATTCCCGCCCGGATCCGGGTTTGATCAGGTCTAGTCGCAAGGCACGCATCATCATCCTTTTTCATAATAAGTTTTTTTTGGTCGGACATAATAAGTTAGACATTAGTAGTAGAAAATATTTTGAGAACATAAAACATATTTTGATGAAATAAAACCAAGTTTTAAACATGAAATTATCATTAAATCAAATCTAAAGTAATAAACAAGTCTGAAACATAAATAAATAATGGGGTAATTAAGGAAAAGTGTCAGGTGCGAAAGCGGCTTAAAGTACAAAATACGAAAGTTTTTTAACCGTCCGATTTGCTTCAGTTTTTGGCATTGTTACACGCACTTTCTAATTTATTTATTTTTTCTCTCTAGTTTTTCGCTTCAGCCTTCTTTTTTTCGCTCCAGCTTTTCTAATTCTTTTTTTGCACTTTTTTTTTATTCATTTGCACTTCCTCTTTAACCACTTGCACTTTTGTTTAACAGCTTGCACTTTCGTTCTATTCGCTTGCACTTATTTATTATTCTGATGTACTTTCTGTTCGCTTGCTTGCATTTTAAATATTTTTTAATCTCATATTTGCTTGCACTTTCTGTTCACTTTTCCTGCACTTTACTCTTTATTTCCATGCACTTTCTTCCTATTGGCTAGCACTTTCGTCGTTTCGCTTGCACTTATTCATTATTCTGATGCACTTTCTGTTCACTTTGCTTGCACTTTACTTCGTATTCTCATGCACTTTCTTCCTATTGGCTTGCACTTCTGTTTAACAGCTTGCACTTTCGTTCTATTCGCTTGCACTTATTCATTATTCTGATGCACTTTATGTTCGCTTGCTTGCATTTTAAATATTTTTTAATCTCATATTTGCTTGCACTTTCTGTTCACTTACTTGCACTTTACTCTGTATTTCCATGCACTTTCTTTCTATTGGCTTGCACTTTCGTCATTTCCCTTGCACTTATTCATTATTCTGATGCACTTTCTGTTCACTTGCTTGCACTTTACTTCGTATTCTCATGCACTTTCTTCCTATTGGCTTGCACTTTCTGTTATTTAATCTCTTGAACCTAAAGTGCAAGCATATAAGAAAAAAGTGCAATCAGAAAACATAAAGTGCAAGCATATAAGAAAAAAGTGCAAGCAAATCAACACAAAGTGTAAGAAAATAAACACAAAGTACAAACAAATACAATGTGCATTCGAATATACACAATGTACAAGCAGAATAAACAAATGTTCAATGAAAACATAAAGTGCAAGCATATAAGAAAAAAGTGCAAGCAAAAAAATACAAAGTGCAAGCAAATAAACACAAGGTGCATTCGAATATACACAATGTGCAAACTAATAAATAAAAGTGCAATCAGAAAACATAAAGTGCAAAAAAATAAACACAAAGTACAAGTAAACATAAGGTGCATTCGAATATACACAATGTGCAAGCAGAATAAACAAATGTGTAATGAAAACATAAAGTGCAAGCATATAAGAAAAAAGTGCAAGCATATAAGAAAAAAGTGCAAGTAAAACAAAATAAAGTGCAAGAAAATAAATACAAAGTGCAAGCAAACATAATAAAGCGGGTGTAATGACACACTCCATAGCGCTGGTTACGGTGAACGGCTGAAGATCTTTCGTATTTTGTATTTTAACAGCCTTTCGCACCTGAATCGCGTCCATAAATAATAATAACAGAAGAAGAAGGAAGAAAAATAGTTGAACGACATAGAGTGGAAGAAGAAAAAGAGTCGGTAGAGAAGGCAAGATATAAGGAAAGAAAAGATTAAGAATAGATGTAGGGAAAGAAAAGATATTCTATTATAATATATCCATTTAAAAGATCATGTACAAAAAGATACCAAAAATATTCCCAAATCAACTCAAAACAACGAGGCGTGACTTGCTTCGCTTGGATGCCTAGGCACGTCTAGAGCACCTGACCATCGCCTAACCACACCTACTCATCGCCTAAACCATCACCTGACCATCGCCTAATCAACCAGGAATGCGATGGCATGGGTGAGGCGCTTAGGCAAGCGCCTAGGTGTGCCTTTTCATATACTAGTGATTATTATTGCTTCTCAATTAACACACTAAACTTATTATACATGTCAACTCCCCTCAATTAACATATTATAATATTTGGAGAAGTTTGGAGAAGTGTACAAGTAGTTAGTGTTAACCTTAACATTGTTGTAAAAATATCAGTCATAGATTCTGTAATGTCACTTATTTTTAAGGATACACTTACTAATAATTCTCCTCAACTTTAGAAATAAAAAAATTCTAATTATTTTATTATGAGTGACTTAATATTCTACCTTTTTTTGGTTAAAAGAGTTTGTAGTGTTCCTAATTTTACACACAATTTTGTGTGATTTATCAGTTACGTAAATTATTCTGAATTATATGGCTCCAGTTGCTCCTTCCTCACGGCTGGAATAGCTGGATAGAAGTGTAATTTCTAGAACCTAGAATGACTCTTTCGCCTCCAATTAACCCTCCACCAAATCTTGACTACTGCAGGATTTTCTGAATGCGCGTGTTTGCCACTCGTTGTGCAAGGTACGTTACTCAACTGCCACGTCATGTATCTCTCCCGTCGTCCGTGCTTGCCTATAAAAGCCTCCCCTGATTCTCGCTGCAAAGCGTATTTCTGCGAAGCCAACATCTTTTAGCGAAGAAGCAACAGCCAAATGTCGCCGGCCAAGCCTTCGTACCGAATCGCGGAAGAATACCCGCTTTCCGATCTTTCCTCCGGCGAGCTTTCGGAGCCAGATGTTCAGATCCGTACCTCCGGAGGCCTGCGCATCCCTGTGCACTCTAGCATCTTGGTACGCCGTCATCCGAAAACGACTACTGATTTCTCTTCTGGATTTTATAAGAAGATCAGCTCCCGATCGTGTTTCAAATTGCTTAGAAGGAAATTATGATTCCGATTATGAGTATTGACATCAAATCGAATTGCGTTATTTAAGTTCAAATTGTCCTTCTCTTCCTGATCTGTTCGCTCTAGTATCAACGATTTCTCTCCACTTTGTGATTCAAATCGTTTGTTGCTTTGTTAAAAAATCGTCGCCGATTGTTTTCCTCTTTGATTGTTCGCACTGTGTTTTGACTGGAGATTTCAAGCGCTTTTAGCATTTTCCATAATAACACGTATGATAAATCAACGAGCTGCAACTATTCATGTTTAGTCATTTTTTTCAGTTTTCCTGTATTACTGATTTATTTCTGGTTTGTTTGGGACAATAGGCTATGGCGTCAGAGGTGCTGGAGAACATGATGGATAGGCCACCCAAGCATCGGAGATCCGAGAGAGTGATTCCGATTCTCGGCGTGCCGTCCGATGCCGTTTGTGCCTTCCTTCGCTTTCTCTACACATCCAGGTCAGATTTCTCTTATGCCTAAATTCTATTAACGCTTTTAATCATTTTTATATATAAGGGTTATTTCTTTTATATTGAATTCTCTAGAAACGGTGCTAAAAAAGTATCTCTTTTTTTTGGTCGGAAAATAATAATAAATCTCTAGAAACTGGTGGTAAATTACATTTTGAGTTTGAGAAAGTGGTGGATTTTTTAAAAGAAAATTTTGGTCTGTCATTGTCGGTCGTATAATCAGACGGTCCCACATGCTTATATAATAATAAACACTATGAGATGATGATGATGATGACGACGACGAAAATCTGAAATCAAGACGGCTCAGATTGCAAAACGTGGCAGTTGTATGTTAAACCGTTTAGTAATTTTTTTTGGTCGAAACCGTTTGGTAGTTTTCTTTCTTGAAACGAATTAATATTGCTGAACTTTCATCATCATGGATTTCGGAGGGTCAAACTTCACTAGATGAATTTTCTTAGTATACTGTTGGCCACCATATATGAAGTTGAAAAAGTTAAGATATCCTTTATTGTGTTTTTAATTTTGAAAAGTCGGACACCAAGATTCTTTATTGGCGTGTAAAAAATAGACTTGTAAGTTGTAAAGTATCCTTTCACTGCACAGTTTGTCTTGGAACTGGTCCTTAGCGTTGGATGTGGTGGTTGTAGCCTACTACTTTGTAATTACAGATGTTAATTTGGCTGAGTCCAATTTTGTCCTAGTTCAGCTAGATCGTGTGATGAAACTCTGCCTAGTGTATTCTGAGTGCTGTTTTTGGGTACCGATTCTGGCAGATGCTCTGCTGAGGAGAACGAGAAGTATGCTATTCATTTGTTAGCCCTCTCTCATGTATATTTAGTCCCTCAGCTGAAGCAGAAATGCTCAAAGACTCTGGCTGAGCGCCTGACAGTTGAAAACGTCATCGACATGCTCCAACTGGCACGACTCTGTGACGCCTCTGACCTTTATCTCAGATCCATGAAACTAGTCTCTGCCAGGTTCAAGGCTGTTGAGAAGACAGAGGCCTGGAAGTTCCTCCGCAAGCACGATCCCTGGCTGGAACTTGAGATCTTGCAGTTCATTGATGAAACAGAATCAGTAAGACCCATTTCCAGTATTTCAATGTTATGTGGCACTTCTAAGTCTTGGTGGGATGATATTACTTGGTGTGAAAACGAAGCTCTGTACATAACAAGATGTCATAAAAATGCTCTAACTATCACAAAATCATTTGGAAGTTTATGTCACTGACTTGAAAGCTTTGGATTAATGTATCAGAGGAAGAAGAGGACAAGAAGGCGTAGGGAGGAGCAGAGCTTGTATCTACAGCTAAGCGAGGCAATGGACTGCCTGTCTCACATATGCACCGAGGGCTGCACCAACGTGGGCCCCTACGACATGGATCGAACTAAGACTCGACAACCCTGTGGCAAGTTCTCAACGTGCCAGAGCCTGCAGCTTCTTATTCGTCACTTTGCCACGTGCAACAAGCGAGTGAATGGCGGCTGCTCGCATTGCAAGCGCATGTGGCAGCTCCTCAGGCTTCATGCCTCCCTCTGTGAACAGCCTGATCTCTGCAAAGTTCCCCTTTGCAGGTAATTTTCTACAAGGAACTGTATTATTTCAGAGTACATGATAACTTCCTAGAACCTGATAAAATTTTGAATTTACTGGAAATATTTCTTATGATCACTAATCTAAGCCATGTGTCAACTTTTGGCTAGAAAGAGGTCAAATTATGTTTGTTTGTGGCATGCGTTTCAAATTTGACATTCGTACGCATCTTATTCTATATGAAATTGACTAGATTATGACATGCTGTCTATTTTCACGCAAATATTTCACTCCAAAATAATCACACTGTTGGTGTTATTTATTTATTTGCCATTTTCTGTCCTTTTTAGTATACAAAGGAAAAGAGAGAATCGTGTTGGCTAGTTCTAGAGCAAAACTTGCTAGCTTTCTGCGCAGGAGGCCCATCGGGTCTCCAATCGTGCAGTTAAATCATGCATGCTGTTTACATGATACTTTTTTATATTTGTTTCTACTCATTTATTGGACTTCGAATATTAAAACTTCTTGCAAGCTGAACTGGTTCCTCGTTAGTTATATTTTTAATACATGTAAAGATCGGAAATGGAAAAAACCCTTATCTTTTAGCATTCATCATCTTTCTCGCCGTAATGGGCCCTTATCTTTCTTGGATTCCTTTCCTCTTTGGCATCTCATAATATATGATGGAAAAACAAGCAGGAAACAAACAATTATATCTTGTCCTTTACTTTCTTTTTCTTTTTGGTCATGGGTAGAGATGGAGCCAGCCAGTTAGGCTAACTCAGCAACTTAGCTTTTGTCCGTCATCAACAAATATCTTTGTACTCTGAGTCTCTGAGCTAATGATGTCCTTAGGTAGCTTTGTAATTGAAATGAAAAGTAATTTTACTTGTTTGTCTGTTTCTGTGCTGATTCTACCGCTAAGAATTGGTAAAATGTTACTATCATTATATAGTCACTATCTTATTTTGATCATACACATACCAAATATTTTTTTTCATGTTTCTGTGGTGGTAATCGGCCAGGCAATTCAAGTTGAAACTGCAACAAGAAAGGAGGAGAGACGATGCAAAGTGGAGGCGATTGGTGAAGAAAGTGATGGTAGCAAAAGTTGCTTCTTCTTTGTCCGTTGCCAAGAGGAAGAGGGAATCTTAGTCTAAAGAGTTGAATAAAAATCTTCACCTGTGATGTATGTATAGAATACATAAATGGAGAATGTTTCGCTTTCGGTGAGGTATGGGTTCCTTAGACAAGGCCCTTGGAAGATGATGGTTATCAATAGTGTGTAGTTTGTACTCGAAATAGTTTTTATGAGTTCAATATGGGTTGTTTCTTGTACAAATGTGTTCGGATTCCTCCGAACTTTCGAAAGTGGGCTTGGTCCAAGAAGAAATCAAGCTAAGGCCCAACCTAATGAGAAAGATAGGTCCATAAAGGAATTTAAACTTTGAAGAAGAATCGAGAGACAGCACCAGCATATGGTGTAATTCAATTCTCTAGAATTGTATCGAAATAACTGAGGAAATATATTCCTTGGTACGACCATTGTTTGGTGGACTTGAGTTGTGTTTCAACCGACATCCCCAACTATATACAAAGAAAGAGTTCGTCAATTAGGCATTGATCAAGTGGCTTGATCAAGAGTAAGTGAGTGTTGGTTTAGGTGACTGAGCTATTAAGTTTAAGAAAGTGTGAGTTCGAGTTTTCGGGTGGATGAAGTGTATGTTAGAATTCTGGTGGGTGTCCCACATAAAATAATGAGTGCTTGTATAAGTTATTTCCTTATATATAAAAATCAGGCGTGAGCTTGTATAGTTATGTTTTAGCTCGGGTGGGTGTCCCACATAAAATAATGAGTGCTTGTACAAGTTCTTTCCTTATATATAAAAATCGCGCGCAAGTTTGTATAGTTAGATTTTGGCTTAAATAATTTGCGTCTTTCCCATCTTAATCTAAGGAGAAAATTGCTCAGCTGACAAGGTCTATGGCGCTCACCACTTTTGTTTATCATATCTGGCAAACAAGGAATCAAGCTATCTTCCAAGGTACTAGTCCTTCGACCCATACCTGCTTCGATCAGATTTGCTCGGCCACCACCTACTGCCTACTCCTCATATGGACAAAGAGAGACAATGCCACCTTATCTTGACTGCGCTTATTAAATATCATGTAGTTCTCTTCTTTGCTTTTGCCCTTTTTGGGATTTTGCCCTTCAATGGGACTTTTGAAACTTGTTAATTGTTCTGGCTCGCCTTGAGCTTTGTACAACTCTACTTTATTCATCATATTTAACCCTTTTCAAAAAAAAAAATATTTTTTCCAAAAATGGTATTAGAGCGAGGTTCGTTTGTAGTCTTGATTATCTTGTGCGGTTCAAGATGGATGCTACCGTTACCTACGATGACGACATGTTCAAAGTCACTGAGGGCAACTACTCCTACTAGAAGTCGATGATAGAGGATCATCTATACTACTTGGATTTGCACGAGTCCATCACCTACGAGAAGAAGTCAAAAGGAAAGAGTGACAAGGCGTGGGAGCTTCTAAACCGAAAGGCGGTCGCTGTAATCTGTAATTGTATAGACCAAGCACTTTTTGTGCACGTTTCTACTTACACGAGTGCCTTTGAATTATGGACAAAGCTTGAGTCCATGATTTAAAAGAAGACGCTTAAATCCGTCCTAGTTCGACAGTTGGTGAAGTTGAAGTATAAGAATGGCGAAAGCATGATCGAGCACTTGAACAAATCCAAGGAGCTTGTATGTAAATCAGCTAACAATGGTCGAGATGAAGATCGAATATGAGTTCTAAGCTCTTTTACCCTTATGTCCCTACTAGAGAGTTGAGACACACTCATGGTTACTCTAAGTAACTTGACCCCATAAGGAAATCTCATCAAGGATATCGTTAATGATAGGCTTCTGAATGAAGAAGCAATGAGGAACGAACAAGGCAGGACCACCCAATTCGAGACAAACGTTTTCGACTACTATAGCTAGACCGATAGTCGTAGAAGTCGAGACCTAGAGGAGCCTCAAGATAAGTTTCAGGGGTTGTTTGGTTGTGCATTTTTAGGACTTTGGAAAGAGAAACAAACATTTAATTCCCTCGTATGATGTTTGGTGGTAAGTTTGTAGAGTTTTTCATTCACCCCAAAGATGGAAACAACCCCAATTTTGTTACCCCTAATTTTTGGAAAGTAACAAACCATTACCACCAACTCTCATCTTCCACCACCTACCACCTCCTACCTTCGACTTCCAAATCACTAACCACTGACTCGAGCTTGGCGTTTGACACGGTGGCGCCATAAAGCCCGATGAGGACAAACAAGAGTAAGGGCTATTTGGCGGTGGACGTCGCGAACACCAGAAGACAATGACCCGAGCCTCGTGAAAACCAGGACCCTCTAGCGAGGTCGCGAACCAGATGTGTGAGTATGGGAGTCATCCAACGATGGTGGATCAGGAACAACGATTTCGAACATGTAACAATCGAACATAAGTGGAGCTTCTAAGCGAGATGTAGGATGTAGGCTCTTCGGTGAAGTCAAAGGCAGTGTCAGGTGATGGCGCAACGATGACGGTGGCGGACTTCTCTAGTGGCGATAGAAGCAAGTAGACCGAAAGAGGAAAAACAATAGGAAATTAGGATTTTGGATGCGAAAACTCTAACCAGGTAATTAGGGACTTTTTGGGGTTTATTCAATCCTTTTCCATTGAACACAAATTAAACAATAATTGGGTATAATGGATTTGGTTTCCATTCCCTCCGTTTTCAATCATTTTCCCTTTTCGTTTTCCCTTTCACAACCATACAGATCTTTAATCACACTCCGGGATAACCTGCTATTATTGTTGCAAGTTAGGTCACAAGAAACATAATGTCGAATTCTCAAGAAAGATCAGATGGCTGGTAACATCAAGTTGGATTGGTTTAGCCTAACAAAGAATTGACTAAAGAAGAGTACCACCGCCATGGCAGCCGAAGGCGGTGACTTTATCTCATGAGGCAATATGCTAAATATTTCTTATGGTGATAACACGTGCATTATATATTGACACCGACACATCCTTCCACATCGCTCTGTATAGAAGATTATTGTCAACCTACCAAAGTGGTGACTTTGGTAATTTCCGGATGGGAAATCAAGGTAGGAGCAAGATAGTCGGAATGGGAGATGTCATTCTGACATGTAACACATCAACCAAGCTCATCCTGAAACATGTGAGGCATGTACCTGACATGCACCTTAATCTCATATCAGCAAGAAAGCTTGACGAAGCTGGTCTTGTGAATGTCTTTGGTGAAGGTAAGTGGAAGCTCACCAAAGAAGATGTGCATATAACTCGATTTTCCTAGAGATGAGCTCAAATATCAGGCTCGAGTTCCAATCGACTTTAAGATTGATCGTGGATCACTTATAACTGAGAACAACAACGGTGATGCTGAAAGACGATCCTCCGGAGAGTGACAACCATTAATGATGTGTTCTTGCCTCCGATGACAAGCCAATTGTCAAAGGCGACACCTTTGGATCTAGTCTTGGGTGAGAAGTCACGCGATGGTGCTGCGAAGCGAACGTGAGCGTTCGACTGGATGGTGTCTGGGCGTGTTGGCGACGACGATAGCAAAGACGATGACGAGTGTCAAGGCGTTGCTAGCGATGGCGACAACGAAGGTGTTGGTGTCGATTGTGAACGCGATGGAAGCGATTGTTGGGGCGAATGGATCGGAAGCGATTGGATGAGGGATAGATGACTTGAAAAGACAAGTCTTTGGTGTCGTAGCGTCGACTGTGGGGGAAGGGAGATGCGAATGAAGCCTTGGCTTGAAGATTCAAGAAATTGCCGTAGCGTCGGCGGCGGAGGGAAGGGGGATGCAAAGATAGAGGGTGACGTCCGATCAAGGGAAGGAGGATAAACACTCGACTTGAAACCTTGAATTAAATTGAACGTACTAAAACAACTAACATAGTTTGACTTATATACTAGAGGCGAGACATCGGATGGGCCGATTCGAGCCTAGTGGGCTAGCCCATGCAAGCATGCAAAAGGCACAAACCCTAAAAATAGAAAAGACTATAAAAGGAAACTATCTAAATAAGCAATAATACCAAATATAGAAAATGTCTCAAAACTATCAAAACGACGCGTTGAATGTATGGATGCAAACACCGCGAGGAACGGCAACTAAGGGTCGATGGCCTCGCGAGTGGGTGCACGCGATGTTGGCTGTGATGAACGCGTTCTTTCGATGCCGATGGTGGCGAGGACGATGAGTCTTGGGTTTGCGTCTGGGCTTCCTTGGCCAGCGACGACGCGTGCGACAAGTGATGCGACGAAGACGGAGATGGCTTTGGACCTAGACCTTGTCACTGGGCCCTCTGAGCGTAGGCTCATGGCTTCTTCCTCGTCTTGGGCTGTCATGGGAGGCAGGGTCACATCAATTAACCTGGTATAGCCCGAAGTACAAGATACTCATGGATGAAGGGAAGCCTCGAAATTATGATGAGACTATAATCGAAAGTGGAAAATTGAGTGGTAAGATCCATGCAAGAGGAGATGAAAGCCTTGCATGACAACCATACTCACGAGCGGGTACGAGCCATGCAAGAAGAGATGAAAGCCTTGCATGATGACCACATCTACGAGCTAGCAAAAGGGAAGCCTGCTCTAGAGGGCACAAAAGTAGAATTGACTGAAGATAATAATTACAGGATAAAATACTAATTTTCATGCAAGGATTTTCATTTGTTAGTAAAAGAGAATTATGTTTAGCTAATCAATGTCTTACTCATCTTAATTCACACAGAGAAGAAAAATGCTATTTTCCACAACAATTATACCAACTATAAACTATAAGTTATTAACTAATTAGGAACTCCGATTACAGGTCAATTAGAAAAAGCTAAGACAATTAAGTGAGTATGAGTATCACCTCTATAGTTCATTCACTACTAATTTTCCTCATTTCATTTTCACTAAAGAGAGTTTCTTTATATTATATCATACCACAAACTCTTAACGCGCTGACAAAAAAAACAAACAAATTTGCATGTTTATTCTCCAATCACACCTTTTTTTTTATTTTGATATCATATAAGAAAGTTACAGACTTTCGAGAGTAATCATGTCAAAATCTAACTTTTGCAACGATTATAGTTTTTACATAATCCTAACAGTTTTTTTCGTATAGATAATTTTTAGAAAATCTTTCACGAGTTTGAAAGCTGTTTATTCTCCATTACACATCTTGTGAACTATATTATTGCATCGTTTAAGTATTGCATTCCGTAGTTGCTAGAAAGGCTGCTTCTTGGTTCGCTTCCCCATAGTAATAAAAAATCTGGACTCCATCAAAGTACCTGAGGTAGCGCCTCACGTCCTCAATGGTTATCTAGATCTTCCATGGATTTTCTCATTTGTTCTTTAGGTTGTTGATAACCGCTAAGTTATTCCCTTAAAT
This sequence comes from Rheum nobile, assembly GCA_027886185.1. Taxonomy (NCBI): domain Eukaryota; kingdom Viridiplantae; phylum Streptophyta; class Magnoliopsida; order Caryophyllales; family Polygonaceae; genus Rheum; species Rheum nobile. Next base: position 2,220,631 of record WOAB01000065.1, read on the forward strand.
TGTCAGGGATTTAATTTCTAACATGTGGGCCTCTGTGACGCCCGCACATAATGTGGTAGTCTCTACTTGCATGCCCTCAATCCATACACTTGTAATCATTGTTTGCATTGTGTAACTATTGTTGGCCTAAGAAAATTTTGTACACAGAGAAATCAAACACATATCTGGCATATATATTGATCTTCCATGTGAACTCAGTGTTGCATATTGGAATTAAATAAAGGTGAACAATTTCTTTCTTCCATAAAGTCCTTTTGCGCGCCCCAACCATTCACTTGGTAAGATCTTAATTATTTAACGAAATTGACACATAATGTCATAAGGACACAAAGAAATAGAAAAATAATACGCAAATTTGTGTACGTATGCAAACACAAGAAATGCAAGGAAACACAAGTTAGACACCGAAGCCTTCTTGTATAAAGACATGAATTGGAGGTTAATAGTCAACATTTTATCCATTTCATGCTCATAGTTTCAAACAAACAATATATATGAAGGACTTTTTCCAATTGTTATTTTCTTGACTTTTTTGTCTATTATGAAAAAATAGTGTATTATGTTGTGATGCACATTGTTGGGACCGTTGAAACTTGGTGTTGGGCAAGCTTTCAGCCCAACATATCACAACATTTCGGCCCTTAGATTGATAAGTATCGGATCCTTATTTGGAAACAATCCAAGAGACTTAATGTAAACGACTTTAATGAATTGTTGCCCTTATCCAAACAAAGAATGACAAAGAAGAACAATTAGGAACAAAGAGGCGAAAATTAAGGAGTTGTTACAACTTGGGCGTCAATATGTCAACATATTGGTGAAAATCATGGAACTTTAATATATTGCATTAAATGCATAGAGAGAATCAAGAGATTTAATTATCAACTGTTGCAAATCCGAATTAAAGACCTGTTGGAGAGACACAAGGAGGAGATCGATCAAGTGATTACATTTATGACGATAATTGAGGCAATTACTATGGAAATATTCTAGGAATTTATTATAATTAATGCAAACATAATGAGACGACATTCTCATTAATTACATTATTTTTTTCTAGAACTATATAAGTATGTAATCTTGCAAAAAGAGGAGACTACATTCGATGCTTTTCCAATCTATTCTTGCTTTTTCAAAATCTCTCTTTTCTTTATCTAAATTCTGTTCAATCTAGTTCTCGTAATACTCTGTTATTGTCATGGTACCTTGAGTCAAACTTCGGAATTAAGATTCAGGAACAATGGCGTGACTCTTATTCTTATCCCGAAAGTGATTCTCAATTGAGTTCCAGATGATGAGTTCATGAGGAATCGTTGCATAACTATGTCGAAGATGTTCAGAGAGATAGATCCGTAGATCCATGACAAGACGATGAAGTCGAGCATCATCCAAGTTTCATCAACGAAGGATGAAGACGAGAAAGAGCCATCAATATGAGAGCGAAGTGCGAATTTCCCGAGAGTAGCGAGAAAAAGTTCTCGCCACTTGTTGTAGTTGGATGAGGTGAGATCCAATTGAATGAGGACATTGGTTTTGATACTTGAAACGTGGAGGGCTTGTTGTTGTGCAATAGCCATGAGAGAGGGAGGAGTAGCCGTGTTTATGGTGGTGGGGGTTTAGGGTTTAGGGTCTTGGGGTGCCCAAGACGACGATGTCATCCTTCAAGGGAGGTGCGGGTGGTGTGAAAAACTGTGGGGTGCGATTTGGTTTGAAGGGAAGAGGATGGGAGTTTGTATAGTCCGTCTTCAACGATGCCCTTCAGGACGATCCGACCCTACATGTCCTTCACAAACCAACAAGAGGAATGTAATTCCACATAAACATTGTTATCCCTTGTTAGAGAAGACACACTTAGAAAATTTTTAGAAATCTGAGGTGCAACAAGCACATTTTTCAGAATTAGGCACTTGGAACCTGGAAGCACTGAAATACCAGAGTGTGTAATTGGGATTGTTTTACCATTTCCCATGGCGAGCTGATCAGATCCACCGTAGTCAGACTTGATAGATAAATTGTGTATATCAGCAGTAATATGGTGCGAGGCACCGGAGTCGGCCAACCAATTTGGATCTACAATAGCGGAGGGGGAGCTGTAGTTGACAGATTTGGGTGGTACAACAGGAAAGGAGTCATAATCTGACCGATCAAAACAATTACGGGCCTGATGACCAACTCTATTGTAGATTTGACACACCGAACGACTACGAGACGGGCCAACAGAATATTGTTGCTGCTGAACATATGATGCACTTCGATCACGACCACGTCCCCGACTGAAGCGGCCACCGCGATCAAAGCGGCCACCACGACCACGTGCGCTGCGATCATCACGTTGATGGTGTGAGAAACCAGGCACATCCATGTTGGCATTGGGAGGAAGAGAACCCAAAGAAGGAGGAGGCATGGAGTCGGCTTCAAGTCGCTCCTCTTCTTGAAGGAGGAGACCAGTAAGATCATCAGACTGCAGCGGCTCGACACAGAGATTGACACCAGATTTGAATGGACCATAGGATGAGTCCAGACCTTGTAAGACACAAGCAACAAAGTCATCGTCGCTAACAATGTGTTGGCACTCAGCGAGAGAATCGACAATTGATCGCTTCTTTTCAATGTAGTCGATCATTGACATGGAACCCTTGGCAAGGGTTTGAAGTTGGCCTTTGAGTTGTTGGAGACGAGCCCTTGACTGAGATTGGAAAGTGCGTTGGATCATTGTCCAAGCCTCATGAGCACAGGCAGCGCGTGCGACATAGGCGAGAATCTTCTCCGATAGGGTTGCACGAAGCCAGACGAGGACCAAACGATCCTTTTTGCGCCATGCCAAATATGATTTCATAGCTTCAGCATCAGTACTCGGTGGTGACTCCTGTGGTGGATCATTGACAAAATTATCCAATTCAAAGGCTTCAAGTGTTGACAGAACAATCCCACGCCAAGAATAAAAATTATGTCGATCAAGCTTGATAGCGATGCTAGGGAATTGGAGGTTGGTCCCATTAAGCAGGGTTGTGTTTAGAGTGGAAGAAGGTGGTGAATTAATGCCGGACATGATGTGCAGCGGCATGAGAGGCGTGATTTGGAGGACCAAAAGGCTAAAGCTCTGATACCATATGAACACTTGTAATTGAAATTGAAGAACTAAAGGAAGACGTTCTCTGTTTGTTATTTTATCACTGATGCCAAGAAGGCAATATATACAAGGGGGAGAGGGATACAAGCGGTTCAGAAGAGGAAGAGAAATAGGAGAGGAAGAGATACAGTCAAGACTTAATTAAGGTCTAATTATTATTAGCTATTACTGTTCAGAGCTAACATTGAGGACTGAGGAGGGTTTACGAGGATTTAGTGACCTTCTTTTTCCCAGATTTATTATTATTATTACTATTATTTATATACATTATTTTTATTATATATATATATTTATTATAATTAAGTTAAAAAAGAATCTGAACGAGAGAGATATTGATATTATTAGTAACTAATTGTTTGATGTGCCATATCATGAGAGATGTTTTTAAAAGCATTAATGTTAATGAAATTATTATTCAACATTTTAAGAATGATTTTTCTAGTGTGTGCCATTGTCACATACTATAAGTTAAATATACAAAATTATCTTCAAAATACTCCCTAAAAGAGATTGGGTAAATCCTTACGAAAATTAACCTAATGGTTAAAAAAATTATTACTAAAAATGGAGTTCTTAGAGTTTGTCCATAGACACACACTAGAAAAAACCTCTTAAAAATATGAAAACCTGTAAAGTAGATTTATATTCTTTGCCACACAAGAGATAAATGACAATGATTTTCTATTTATAGTAATAAAACCTTTTTTTGACTTACTTTTGTTTAATATTAATGCAATTATAATTTTGTGACTCATGTTCCCGAGATTGTCTAACTTCGTCACTACTCCCGTTGTAAATCCGAGATGAGCAAAATAAAGTAGCACATTGATGAACTTTTTGTTGAATTTTTTAGGTTTAGATGGTAACAAACATTCAACTAATCTGATATCTAAGTGTTTCAGGAACAAACAAAGTTATCATAGTAAATCATTGCAGCGCGGGATTACAGAGGGAACAAAGCTTTCTTTCATATGCTTTGTTACCTCTCAAGGAACATCAGTGCCGAACAAACATCAAGCTACGAATGAAGTGAAGAATGTTTAGCATGAAGATTATGAAGATTGTCTTTGAAGAACATGCGGTTGAAGAAAAGGAAATCGGGTGGATCACGCCGATTAGAAGATATGGAGAGAGAAAGATTTTATCTTGACCCGATTATATTATCTTAGGAAATCTTTCCTTAGATAATATATTCGGTTAAGATTATATCTTTTAAATCAAATAATATCTTCTTGTTGCTGATATTAGAGAGAGAGATATTATCTTAGTGAGATTTTCGAGTTGTATAAATAGAAGTGTAAGATTCATTTCTTAGGTACGAACTCGGAGATTTCATTGAGAGAAAAGAAAAGTGAAGCATATGTAAGTCTTAGAAGAGTGAGTTCGTGTTCATCATTGTAGAAGAGATTCAAATCTAGGTGGGAAGTCTAAGGTTTGAAGTCCAGGCTATAAGTGTAACCGATCAAGAAATCAATAAGACAAGCAGACTCTTCAAAATCCTCTCAAGCGAGAAGTTTAAAGGTAGTGGTTTTTTCCTGGTTAGTTATTTGACTGATTGGGGTTTCCACTATACATCGTGAGTTCCTTATACTGTCTTTCTTGCTATATTATTCCGCTGCACCCTCTGTGGGAACAAAACATTTGTTCTCTCAGACGTAACACTAACGATCCAACAATTGGTATCAGAGCCTGATCTCTAGATTGTTTTCGTTAAGACTTTGCAGGAAAGATATCGTCAAACAATGCTATTGGTGATTCATTTTGGAAGTCTCTAGTCCTGAAGGGAGGTGAATATGACTGGTGGGTTGAGCAAATCGAATCCCATATTTGTTCCCTTGATGGACAATTATGGAAAATCATCGAAGTTGGCCCTATTGCTATCCCAAATGAGAAGGATGCTGACAAGCCAAAACCAAGGGCTGACTACACTGATGAAGACTGGAAAAAGCTGGAGAAAAATAACAGAGCAAAGAAGATACTCCATATGGCTTTGCTCCCTGCAGATCTCAAGAAGGTCATTGGTTACAAAACTGCCAAAGAGATCTAGGATGCATTAAGACGTCTCCATCACGGAAATGAAGATGTCAAAAAGAATCGTATTCTTTCTCTGATGAAGGAGTATGACCAAATCTCCCAAGGAAAAATTTACCAGACTGGAAGCTCACCCATCACTTCATGCAAGGCCTCAACTCTCAGCGGAACGCAATTGCTCTTGTACTTTACTCCCAGACGGACGTCAAGACTCTCAATATGGAAGAGGTGGTTGCCAAACTTGAAAGCAACGCCTCTGTCTATAATCGCAAGATGAGCAAGAAAGGAGTGGAGAAGGCGCAAAGCATTGCTCTAAAATTTGAATGTGCCTTCGACTTGTCTCAAGTTGAAGATGAAGACGAAGATGCAGATGTGGCTCTCATCACGAGAGCAATGAAAAAAATATGGTCTCGCAACAAGGGCACTTCTCGTTCCCCTAACAAAGACGTGAATGACGTTGTTTGTTACCATTGCCAAAACAAGGGTCACTTTTCCAAAAACTGCTTCAAGAAGAAGGCCGGTCTACCACCCGTTCATGAAGGAAAGCAATCCATGGTTGCAACTTGGGGTGATTCTGACTCCGACGATGAGGAATCCTCTCATTCAAAGGATGTCTGCTTGATGGCCATAGAGGAGTGCAACGACTCAAAAACGGAAGGTAGTCTGCATGACCCTGAGGTAATTGAATCTGATATCTTGTTTAGCTTGAACACAAGTCTAAGGATCAACTAATCTTCTTCATTAAGAAACTTGTTCATGAGAATTATTTTTTAGTGAGCAGATTGAAGAAAAGGATGACTCGATCTCAAGTTTGGTCGATGAAAATAAAGGTTGGGCATAAAAAGTGTCTACTCTTGAGAAAGTTGTATCCCCTTCTTCAAGCTCATGTAATGAGTGTCCTAAACTCACTGAAAAGATTATGTCTCTAGAATCCACTCTGTCCTCACTTGAATCTGAATCATTAATGTTAAAACTAAGCAATGCCAAGTTGTCTAGTGATTTGTCTAAGTTCAGTGAGGAACAGAAGGAAAAACCAAAAGACATTGTGTTTGTAGCAACCAAGGATGAAAAGAAGAAAGGGAAGAAACCTGTGTTGTGCTTTGGAATTAGGTATCAACCTAAGCTTCCTGTTTATTGCACCAAGTCACAAAGCCCTAATGTCGAAGGAAAACAGTATGTGCGAGAAACAAGGGAAAGTTCCACTAGAGGGAACAATCGCAAAAACTGTGCGAGTTCGACTGATGGGAACAAACCTTGGTACCATGGACAGAAGGCTCATTCCATTTGGCTAAAGCGGGCACAGAACGGTAAGCCCAATCATATTGATTTACATTTTTGGGTTGCTAACAAACCAATTTGGCCTGGACAGAGTAGGTATGTGGACTTGAAGTGCCACAGGGTGTGTTGGTACTGTGGTAATTCAGGTCACTACAAACAAGAGTGCCTTTTGAAGAAACACAATGAGGAGGTTGCTCGTATTGCTAAAGGAAAAGTGATTGAAAAACCTGTTAAGATAAAATCTATTGCTCCCAAACCCAGAAAGCCTAAGCTTGTCTGGGTTCGTAAGAACTAATCTTTTCAATGCAGGATGAAGTAAGGAAAGGTTCCTGGTATTTCGATAGTGCATGCTCAAGTCATATGACAGGGAACGAAGGCTGGTTTTCCTCACTTCAACAAGCCTCCGGAGGTTCGATAACCTTTGGAAATAAGAGTAAGAGAGAAGTTTGTGGCCTCAGTAAGGTAAGGCTTTCTAACTATATAACTGTGGATAATGTGACATTGGTGAACAATCTGAAATTTGATCTCTTTAGTGTCGCTCAACTGTGTCAAAACAAGAAAAATAGGGTAGTCTTTACTACTGATGATTGTTATGTTGAGTGTATAAGTACAGGGAAAATCTTGCTCAAGGGGATCTGTGATAACAATGTTTATAAAGTTGATCCCGCTTTTATCCCTGAGAAGGATCTGTGTCTATCGTCCATCGCTGCGACGACTGACCTGTGGCACAAGCATTTTGGACATGCAAGCCCTCAACTTCTTTCCAAACTTCATAGACAAGAACTGGTCAACGGTCTTCCTAAGATCGAAGCTACAAGTAATGAAGTTTGTGACGCTTGTACCAAAGGTAAGCAGGTAAGGTCCTCTTTCAAATCAAAGAAAGAAGTAAGCACTTCTCGTCCTCTGGAACTAATCCACATGGATCTTTGTGAGCCTATGTGCACAAGGAGTCATGGTGGAAATATATATGTGTTTGTTATTGTTGATGACTATTCCAGGTACACATGGACTCTCTTTCTGTCATCAAAGGACAAAGTGTTCGTTGAGTTTGAAACTTGGCTCAAGTCGGTTGAGAAGAATATGGGACAGTCTCTGGGATCCATCTGTACTGATCATGGGACATAATTTGAGAACTTTCAGTTTTTATCCCTCTGTAGGAACAATGGCATCAGTCACAATTTCTCAGCTCCCAGGACTCCGCAACAAAATGGTGTTGTGGAAAAAAAGAACAGGACTCTGGAGGATATGACGTGTACCCTACTTATTGCCAGTGGTCTTCCTATGAGCTTCTGGGCTGAAGCTTTGAATGCTGCTTGTTATGTGCTGAATAGAGCAACCATTCGCCCGTTGCTGAACATGACTCCCTATGAACTCCTAAGGGGATGAAAACCGAATGTGTCTCATCTGCGGACTTTTGGTTGCAAGTGCTTTATCCACAACAATGGGAATGATTCTCTTGGGAAGTTTGATCCAAGAAGTGATGAAGGAACCTTTGTAGGATATTCTCTCCACAGCAAGGCCTACAAAGTGTTCAACAAGAGGACCAAGAAGGTAGAAGAAAACATTCATGTGGTTTTTGATGAATATGTCATGGTTGGGAACAATGTGCAGGCTCAAACAACCAGTGTTCCCTCGAACACCGGTTTCTCCAAAGAGGACAATTTTCAGCTCGTGGATGTTGCATGATACGCTCTACTCTGTAGTGCGTAACTAGGAATTGTTAGTGGAATATTAGGGATGCTTGTACTAGTTTAGGAGCTAATTTATGATGAGGAGTTGGGAAGAATTAGTACAGGAAAAGGTGGATTTAAGTGAGTTTGGAGCGTCACGAAGCTGAGAAGAACAAGCCGCGGGCGCGAAATAGAAGCCGCAGGTGCGGCCAATGAAGAGATCTGATACATTCCTGCTTGTGAATGCCGGATCGACGATCTTGGTGGGAAGTCACGCGAGTCACTTCGGTGGTTGGAAGAGTAGAACGCGGTGTTTGGGGCGTCGCGTGAGTGGATGAACGTGATGATGGAAGGTGGTATTGCGATGGCGGAAGCGATTTTTGGAGGGATAGATGACTTGAAAAGACAAGTCTTGGGCCGTAGCGTTGGTAGCAGAGGGAAGGGAGATGCGAAGGAATACTTGGCTTGAAGAATCAAGCGGTTGCCGTAGCGTCGACGGCGGAGTGAAAGAGATGAGAAGATAGAGATGTGTTTGACGTCCAATCAAAGGACGGAGGCGATATGCTCTCAAACTTAAGCTTTGATTCAAATTAGACGTGCCCTAGTACAGAAGGTCGAGATGACCTTTTATAGGACATAGCGGGACTCGGATGGGCCGAGTCTCCCTTAATGGGCTGGCCCACGCGACACGCGTGGAACACACACCAAAAAGAAACACTGAAAATAATAATGTTCTAAAATTTACAAAGATATTCAAAGAACGCGTTCAATGATGATGGGGGAGGATCTTTGAGATAGAACGCGATCTCTGGACTTGGATGGAGTCGCTTGAAGGAGGACGCGGTCTTTGTACCAGATGCGAGGCGTGTGAAGGAGATCGCGGTCTTTGTACTGGGTCCTTCTGAGCCCACGGTCATGGCTTCTTCTTCTATGGCCGTCATGGAGGGCAGGGTCGCATCCCCCTCCCCAACTTGGTTGTGAAGCATCCCCGCTTCACCAACATCGATCTTGTGCTCCACATATTCCTCTAAATCCGTGACGTCGGAGGTCGCGTGGATGCCATAGCCTCTGGGCAGCTCAATCTGGTTAGCTGTATCTTGAATGGCTTTCACGATGCAGAATGGCCCCTCTCCGCGTGGAACCAAGTGGTGCTTGCGCCGCGATTGGGATCTGTCATTTTGCAAGTGCACCCAATGGAGGTCTCCGGTGTCGAACACAAATCGACGGCGGCCGTGTTTGTGCAGATAGGCACCAGTCACTCAGTCGATTGTGATTTGAATGCCACGCAAGGCTGGTAGAGCTTAGGGAGGCGTCTCTGGCAAAGCTTCCCTGATAGGGGTCTCTGGAGTGCAACGCATTGGCACCAACAGGAAACATGGCGCGTTGCCTTGAAAGGTAGCATGGAGGTCGCGAGGAGGTCCAAGAAGCAAGCTGTGCTCTAAGGTTCCTTATAACGCGGTCTTTGCACTGTCCTGGCCTCTAGATCGCGCTTTGGGCTCTTGGTCGTTGCAAATGACTTTGTTCCCTTTGGAAGAACGCGTTGTCCGGCTACTTGGGTCTGCGGTGTTGGAAGCATCTCCAAGATCTGAGTAGCGTCGTGTTGATCTTGACGCGGGCTTTGCTTCTTCCATAGTCTTTTCTCGATCACGCTCGACCTGCGCCTGTAAAATCTCATGTGGAGACATAGGTAAGAGAGTCAGGCGCTTCCCGTGGTAGGTAAACACATAAGTGTTTAGATACCCATCGTGAAGCACGTGACGATCGAACTGCCATGGACGCCCAAGCAAGAGATGGGTGGCGTCCATTGCAATCACATCACATAAAATTGTGTCATTGTATTGACCAATGGCAAAAGGTAAAAGACACTGTCGTGAGACAGTGTTACCTGAACTTGAAGAGAGCCATTGTACGCCATATGGTTGTGGATGAGGCATTGTCGGCAGGCTAAGATGGTTGACCACCTTCTCATTGACGATGTTGCAACAACTGCCTCCATCGATGATAACACTCAAGGTCGCGGTCTTAACCAAGCAACGCATCTGGAAGAGATTCTCGCGTTGGTCGACAAGGCTGCCTTCCTTGACGGTGAGGATGCGACGCGTGACAGGGCTGAGAGGTGTGCCGGCATGGATCGTGACAACCTCACACACATAAGCGTATTCGCGGTCTTCTTCGTCTCCTTTGTCAATGGCCTCAAGCGGTGCCACTTCCTCCTCATAGGATTCATATCCGGCTGCAGTGTTTGAGAAGAAGACCTTTCTGTTATTCGGACCATCCCTTTGGTAGTGGCCGCGCCCTCCACACTTGAAACATTCAAGGTCACGCGCACGCTCACTGCTCTGTGAGGAGCCCTTTGTGGTGGTCGCGTGAGCTGCAGTAGAGGTGGGCAACACGTTCTTGCCATGTCGGTCTTGGCTAGACGCGGTGGTTCCTGTGACTGGCGCGCACACATCATAAGTAAGGGAATGACTAGGGTTAGGTTTATACCCGGTGTGGCCTGGTTGCCAAGAGGAGTGCTTGCGACGCGCGAGTTGGTTGTAAACCTGCATCGCCGTGTGGGTCAACGTGTTGAGATCCTTGACGGGCAAGATCTCCAGCTGGATGCGGATTGGCGCGTTCATGCCACTTAGAAACTTGGTCCTCAAAGTCGATGGTGCAACACTTATGTTTGCCTTGTAATACATGTCCTCTAGCTTGGAGAAACACTCGAGGGGCGTTTGTGAGCCTTGGCGAGCCATGTCTATCTCCATTCTCATTTGATTTCTATAATCTGGAGGCACATATTTCTTGGTAATCATGTACACGAGTTGGTGCCATTCGGTGACCCTGGTTCGGTGGCGACGCACGCAGTCATCCTCGAAACGATGCCACCACACTCTGGCGGCTCCGCGGAAGTGAAGTGTCGCGGCGTCGACATGCTCCTCAGGTGGCACTCAACAATATCGTAGGGTGTACTTCGTAGCCTGCACCCATTCAATAAAAACAGAAGGGTTGTATTCACCATAAAAATGCTCGATTTTTACCTTGACTTCGTGTCTTTGGTATCGAGGTTGGGCAGGGGCTTGCAATGGCACATTGTTGATAACATCCGTTTTATACATATTTTAGGAGTCTAGTTGCATATTAGAATAGGTCATTTGCATGCATATTTTATATATGTTATAGTTAGTTTCACATTATTTTGTATTCGGAGTCTACACTCGTATTTTTATGTATTTTTAGGCTAATTAATACGAGACTTGAGGAAAGGTAAGCTGCTGAATTTTGGACCATAGACGAAAGAGAATAACATGGTGCTAAATATTATACATCCGTTGTGCTGTAATAATTGCCAAAAATAGTGGCCCATTAAATTGACCGGCCCAAGCGGATGCAAAACGGGGCAGCCCACGTGATCGGATTGCAAATTGAAGACAATGGGCCGGCTTGGTGTTTGATGAGGTGGACATAAATTTAACATGGAAAGGGAGGAGAAGAAGGACGGAGACTTGGGGAGTTGTAGGTTTTGATTAGTTTTTTAGGTTTAGTTTGGAGTTTTAGTTTTTTTTCGGAAGCACAACAATACGCATTACGTGAAATTCAAGAGGGAGTTTGAACCCTAGCTTGATTCGAAGACTGGTATTATCGTTCTAGTCTTTTGTCAATTTGGATTATTTTGTTATTGAGATTCAATTTTATCTCCAGTGTTTATTGCATAATCCATATATGTTGATGACTAGTTTAAATCTATTGATGTTTTCGATCATGCTTGGCTAAATTCCTAGTTCTAAGGTTGAGGTGATCCCGACGATGCGTATGTATTTAGAATTACTTCTTTGCCTGAATTGAAATAGTATTTGATTCAATCCTAGATGCTTTATGCCCATAGTAACTTATGCGAAATGGATCCTATTTGGGTTTGAGACTGAAAGGTGATAACTTTTATAGGTAGTCAGGTAGGGTTTGAGACTGAGAGGTGATAACTTCTACTGGAATCCTAGGAATTGAACCTGAGTGTTATTTGTGCGACATCAACTTAATTACTCTTGAGGATTAATAGGCTATCGTAGATGTTCTAGGTTTGAGTTGGATTAGCGGAGCGCGACAGCGAATGTTATTTCAGTTTATTCCTAGACTCTAAGTGCGTTAAAGGGTTTGGATGAGATTAGCTCTGCGCGACAGCGATTGTTAGTTTAGTCCAGGCACATTTACTATCATCTGAAAGAGGTTAGTAGATTACCTTAGATAGCCTACCTTCAAATAATTTGGACTAGATTCAGGTGAAGGGTGATTTTACTTACTATTGTATCGTTGCGGTGATCTTTAACCTTAGACACATTTATCCCATAGATTTTTTATTGTTTTCTTTATTAGTATTTCATAGTTTAGTTATAGTTTTCCCCAAATTCCTTATTTTCCTGTCCTAGTTCACTGGTAGCATTTCAAGTAATATTACATTGGTTTCTGTGGGATCGACACTTGATCCCGTACACTTGCGGGTAGGTTTTAGCCACATCAAGTTTTTGGCGCCGTTGCCGGTGACCAATTTGTTGATATTAGTTGTTATCTCTCTTAGTGTTTCTAGGTCTTTATTTTTTCTTTGATTTTTTTCCTTTTCTTAATTTCAGGTTATTCATAAAGAGTCGAATAAATGGATCCAGGTAGGTATGAGGTAAATTCCTATCAATTTCCTTCATCTAAGCCTTATACAAGTACTCAGAGGTATGATTTTGTAAATTCTAATTTGGGTTATGGCCAAAACCCAATGACTTTTAACCTCTTCTGTGAGTTTTGTGGAGCTGAAGGTCATGATAAAGCAGATTGCCACACCAATTGGATGGCACAACCACACATACCGCTCTAGGCTGAGACTTATCCGTCCATGCAAGATAGTAAGCTTGATGACTTCATTATACGACATGATAGGGAAGTCGAGAAAGTTCTTACTGTTCTTACAGCTATGCATGATGATATGCTTAAACCCCTATTAACCCAGTTTTATTCAGTTTCAGGTTTGGTGGACTCTTTGAATACTCAAGTAGATGATTTAACCACATAAAATCAGATGTTGAAAGATCAAATTACTGCGTTGGTTATCTCAAATTTGGCTACAGAGCCACCTGAAGTGCACTACTTTGAGCAATGCACTTCTATCATGATTGGGGTTAAAAAGCAGTGGGATGAGCTAGAATTTGATAGGAAGGAATTTACCCAAGAGACCAAGGAGGACCCGATGCTTGATGAGCTTAAGGTGTTACAAAGCTCTACCCCGACCTCTAGCATCATTACCTGCTGTAAGGTGCAAGAAACGCTTCCTGATATATTGCCTGATGTAGCTATGTCATCACAAGCTGCATTGGAAATTCAGAACCCAAGGGTGGAAGCCAATTTAGAATTTGATGTTCGGAGTAGACGGAAGAAGAGAAAAAGACACTCTACTGGTCATGCTCCAATTGAATTCAAGCAAGGGGATCATGTGATTCTCTATCATCACAAATCGAGAATGTTTCCGGGAAGTAAGAGTACAAGATGGTCCGGTCCATACTACCTCAACCGAGTTCTACAAAATGATACTGTGGAGCTATGGCATACGAACTTGGGGTACTTTAGAGTGAGAAAAATTCGGCTGAAGCCTTACATAGAGCCTGATCCGATCAAGTTGGGTATCACCGACCCGCCTGATCCGAGTACATGACATTGGTGAAGGTCAGGCTAACGACGTTAAACAAGAGCTGGATGAGAGGCAACCCATCAGGTATGTTCTCTAAAAAAAAAAAAATTGGAGTTGCTCTCTAGAGTGTGGCACGGTTTGTTACATACCGTGCCATATTCCGTGCGTTTTTCCAGAATGTAAAAAAAAATCCTTTTCTTTCCCTTTTCTTTATGTTGTTCCTTTCCCCTCTACCCCTCTCCCTCTGCAATCCATGCCGCCGCCCCCGATACATGTTATCCATCTCACCATCTCTCCCTCACCACCGAACCTCACCCACCGAGCCACTGCTGCCCACTACCACCGGCGCGACCCGCTACCCCTCGCCACCATCTTCCCGAACCCAGATTTGCCCTAGCCACCCACCACGCCTTCGCCTGCGTGCGCAAACACCGCCCCAGATCCAGCCGCTCCTCGCGTACCGCCGTTGCTGCTCTGTTCGACCTCCTCCGGCGAGCTGCATATCCGATTTGCAGAGCCACCAATTTCGAGCAATGTTGTAGTGTATAGTCTTGCGTTTTGGGGTTTTGTTTTGTCTATGTTGTGTACAGTGCTACTGAAAGAGAAGATGTTGCTGAAATTCTTCCGCGCTTGTACTACTTTTCGACAACCCCGGAGCATAGAGTGAAGATGCCTTAATGCCTGATTTATTTGGTGAGTTTCTTTTCCTCTTTCTTCTATGTCTACATTGGGGACAATGTAGAATTTAAGCTTGGGGGAGGGATAATTTCATGTGTAGACTTTGTTTGCATTTTAGTGTTAGTTTTCATATTTATGTGTGTTTGTTTTTCATTTTTTTTTCATGCATTGCATAGCATATTTGCATTTGGATGTTGGATTTGTTCCCCTGTTTATTCCTTTGTGGGTTCTTATAATGGTACATAAATTGTGAATCCTCTTAATATGCCTTGGCTGTTAATATTACAATTGCATTATGAGCATGATATGATTGATCAAGCTTTTGACAATGACTTGAGCATGTGGACTTTGATTGAGATGTGTTAGGACCGATACTCTAGACAAAATGTCCCGGTGAGCATGTTAGCCTTTCTTGGACTACAATTGCATAAGTCCTCTTATTTTCTTGTGTGATCTCTCTTTGCTTGCTATCTCTAGAGCTTGCTTTAATACCTCTTTGAGACTGCATTTAGGACTAATATGCATTACATTTTGATTGAGACATTATTTTTCATGAGCCTATATCTTACTTGACCACCCTAATATTATTTCCCTCTGTTTGAAGCCCTCTGAGCCTTATAGCCTTTTTCTTTTGAAGCTCCATAAAGCAATCCGAGCCTATTATATATCCTACCTATCCAGGGGATTGAATTTTAGTTTGCTAAGTGTGGACATGGATTAAGCTTGGGGGAGGAGCATAAAATGGTGGGTGATCAATAATATGTGCCATTCTGTTCATTAAGTTTGCTTCCTTCTTCATTGAAAAAAAAAATCTGCAAAAAAAGAAGAAGAAAATGATCCGAAAAAAAAACTTGATGTGGGAAAAGAAAAAAAGAAAAAGAATGAAGAAGAAGAAAAGAAGTGCGTAGACAGAATGATGAACTTTGGGTTGTTGTTGAGCTTATTGTAAAATCAGTTTATGCTTGGTGTTATTTTTGTGAAGTTCTTTTCCTTGGATTTAGCACCACATGGCCAAATGTATCCATGTCTTATCAAAATACCTTGGTCCCATTACAACCCTATTTTATGTCTCATGATTGTGTTTTGCATTGTTTCTAGCAGTAGAGATCTAGATATTGTTGCAAGCTTATGGTAGTTAGCATTCAAAGTAGAGAATTGAGCGAAACACATATCCTAAACACATGAGTGTGAGTGGCTTTATTTTTTATCCTAGTGAGGTCTAGAGTAGAGGAACTAATTACTTTCTTGTCATTGATTGAGAAGCATCCTAGGAAGGAACTTGTCATTTGTTTGGACTTTCATGGTCATTGCTCACTTGTCTCTTGGATTGAAACAACTTTTGCATATTTTGTGGACTCATTAGTTATGTACTTGCTTGGGACAAGCAAGGTTTAAGCTTGGAGGATTTGATAACATCCATTTTATACATATTTTAGGAGTCTAGTTGCATATTGGAATAAGTCATTTGCATGCATATTTTATATATTTTATAGTTTGTTTCACATTATTTTGTATTCGGAGTCTACACTCTTATTTTTATGTATTTAAGGAATTTTTAGGCTAATTAATACGGGACTTGAGGAAAGGTAAGCTGCTGAATTTTGGACCATAGACGGAAGCGGATAACATGGTGCTAAATAATATATATCCGTTGTGCTGTAATAATTGCCAAAAATAGTGGCACATTAAATTGACCGGCCCAAGCGGATGCAAAACGGGGCAGCCCACGTGATCGGATTGCAAATTGAAGACAATGGGCCGGCTTGGTGTTTGATGAGGTGGACATAAATTTAACATGGAAAGGGAGGAGAAGGAGGACATAGACTTGGGGAGTTTTAGGTTTTGATTAGTTTTTTAGGTTTAGTTTGGAGTTTTAGTTTTTTTTCGGAAGCACAACAGTACGCATTACGTGAAATTCAAGAGGGAGTTTGAACCCTAGCTTGATTCAAAGATTGGTATTATCGTTCTAGTCTTTTGTCAATTTGGATTATTTTGTTATTGAGATTCAATTTTATCTCCAGTGTTTATTGCATAATCCATATATGTTGATGACTAGTTTAAATCTATTGATGTCTTCGATCATGCTTGGCTAAATTCCTAGTTCTAAGGTTGAGGTGATCCCGACGATGCGTATGTATTTAGAATTACTTCTTTGCTTGAATTGAAATAGTATTTGATTCAATCCTAGATGCTTTATGCCCATAGTAACTTATGCGAAATGGATCCTATTTGGGTTTGAGACTGAAAGGTGATAACTTTTATAGGTAGTCAGGTAGGGTTTGAGACTGAGAGGTGATAACTTCTACTGGAATCCTAGGAATTAAACCTGAGTGTTATTTGTGCGACATCAACTTAATTACTCTTGAGGATTAATAGGCTATCGTAGATGTTCTAGGTTTGAGTTGGATTAGCGGAGCGCAACAACGAATGTTATTTCAGTTTATTCCTAGACTAAGTGCGTTAAAGGGTTTGGATGATATTAGCTCTATGCGACGGCGATTGTTAGTTTAGTCCAGGCACATTTACTATTGTCTGAAAGGGGTTAGTAGATTACCTTAGATAGCCTACCTTCAAATAATTTGGACTAGATTCAGGTGAAGGGTGATTTTACTTACTATTGCATCGTTGCGATGATCCTTAACCTTAGACACATTTATCCCATAGATTTTTGTTTGTTTTCTTTATTAGTATTTCATAGTTTAGTTATAGTTTTCCCCAAATTCCTTATTTTCCTGGCCTAGTTCACTGATAGCGTTTCAAGTAATATTACATTGGTCTCTGTGGCATCGACACTTGACTACCACAACTGATCCTGTACACTTGCAGGTAGGTTTTACCTTGACTTCGTGTCTTTGGTATCGAGGTTTAGCAGGGGCTTGTAATGGCACGTTGTGTGGAGCGGCGACGTAGAAAGGGTTCTCATAGGCGCGGACGCCCGTGTCTTCAACGCGTGCATGCTGTCGCCTCTCGCGTGCTTGTTGTGGTTCACCGTGAGCAAAATCTTCCCTGGGCGCGTAGGCGCATCGCATCGACGATGTCGCGGCCAGGCTCCGTGATCGGCTCGGTGAACATCTATGGGCATGACATCGCGGTGCTCATCGCCAATGCCATGATCGCGATCTCGTTGTGCTTGTAGACGCGGTGGAGGAATCCAATCCGAAGGGTGGTCCTGCAATTCAAGTGGATCTCGAAGAGGGGGGTGAAAAAAATGAGAATTGATCATACCTGAGTCCTCGATCTCTTCGTCGTCGTACTCGTCGAAGTCGTCTTGGACTCTGGGTGTGATTGGCGCATAGCTATCGGACCCGTAGCGTGGCGTCCGAGAACTTTGATGTCGTAGGTGTCCACGCACATCGTAGCTTCGTGGCTGGGTAGTTGGCGTCCCGAAATCGGCCTCATCGCGTCGCTTGTGCCCACTGGGACGGCGACTAGGTCTTTGCGGCGTCACAGCGGCTAACCCGGCTTCGCATAATCGGCCTTCGCGAGGTGCTGAGCCTTGAACGCGGCGCTGGGTGCGTCGAGATGCATACCTATCATCAAAATCGTATGGTTCAGAAAACTCACCTTGATGAACATTGTCGCGGTCGGAGCCGGTGTCGTAGTCGTTAGGATTTGTGCGCAGAGCGGATTGATCGCGGTGCGACACGTATCCCTGACGACTCTCTATGACTGATTGAAGCCGTTGTAGGCGCGGTTGGAGGTCGAAGGCATCAACCCTTTGCCCTTATCCACGCGTTGTTGGCTTAGACCAGCGTCTATTTGCCGTGGTCCTCCCGCTGCATCCATTTGGATCATTTGTGTTGGCGCGGTCATCACGGGTGTGACGCGCTGCATTGATTGGAGTTGAGCAACTTGGCGTCGTAACTCTTGTATCTCGCATTGTTCATCCGAGAGCTCCAAAAGAGGATCTTCATTGTGATGGTCTTGTTGTGGCACCAAGGGTTGATTTGGCGCGTTCTCATTTCCTAAGACAATGTGACCAGACATCGCGAGTAAAAATGAACAAAAGACAACACAACCAAAGATCAAGCAAGCAACGAGCAAGTAACAAGTGTTCACGTAGGAGGGCGTGTTCTTTTGGCCGTGAGGGCGGCTTAGGCAAAACACAAAACAAGTGTGATATGCTAGCACAAAACCAAACGAAACCAATTGAATAAAGTCTTAACCTCTTACGTAAACAACACAAACACACAAGAACTAACCTTCAAGGTGTTAACCTAGACGGTGGAGAGATGAAGAAGATGAGCCTAGCCGAGAGGGGGAAAGAAGGTTGCCTTATTTTGGCTTTCCTTCTTCGTTTTTTTTAATGTCGCGTTCTTTTTTTTTTTTTTAATTTGAAATTCAAATCCGAGATCTTGTTTTGACTTTTGATTGAAGATCGGATAAGAATTAAGTGAAACAAAATAAAATCGGCTAAGTAACTAATATAGAAAGAAATTGCGAGATTGATGCGATAGGAGAGAGAAGATTAATTCAGATTTATGATGGTCAATCAACAAGAAGATATGGAATTTATGGCATGCAAAATTCACGGAATCAATTAAGCAATTAATTTCAGAAGATTTCACGCAAGAAAATCACACAAATTTCGTGCGTGGATCAAGCAATTATCGGTCAAGAGATTCTCTTGTAGAAACCGATGGGACAAGCATGTGTTTGAAGAGAAAACAATTTTGTGACAATGGCAGAAGCAAGATGATGGAGAAGAAAAAATTGTGAACAAATGAGACTTGACAAGCGACTTACAAGATCAAAGGCTCTGATGCCAGTTGATGCGTTCCTACTTGTGAATGCCAGATCGACGATCTTGGTGGGAAGTCGCGCGAGTCGCTTCGGTGGTTGGAAGAGTGGAACGCGGTGTTTGCGGCGTCGCGTGAGTGGATGAACGTGATGATGGAAGGTTGTATTGCGATGGCGGAAGCGATTGTTGGAGGGATAGATGACTTGAAAAGACAAGTCCTGGGCCATAGCATCGGCTGCGGAGGGAAGGGAGATGCGAAGGAAGACTTGGCTTGAAGAATCAAGCGGTTGCCGTAGCATCGGCGGCGGAGTGAAAGAGATGAGAAGATAGAGATGTGTTTGACGTCCAATCAAAGGAAGGAGGCGATATGCTCTCAAACTTAAGCTTTGATTCAAATTAGACGTGCCCTAGTACAGAAGGTCGAGATGACCTTTTATAGGACATAGTGGGACTCGGATGGGCCGAGTCTCGCTTAATGGGCTGGCCCACGCGACACGCGTGGAACACACACAAAAAAGAAACACTGAAAATAATAATGTTTTAAAATTTACAAAGATATTCAAAGAACGCATTCAATGATGATGGGGGAGGATCTTTGAGATAGAATGCGATCTCTGGACTTGGATGGAGTCGCTTGAAAGAGGACGCGGTCTCTGTACCAGATGCGAGGCGTGTGAAGGAGATCGCGGTCTTTGTACTTGGTCCTTCTGAGCCCACGGTCATGGCTTCTTCTTCTATGGCCGTCATGGAGGGCAGGGTCGCATCAAGATCGCTGAAGTGCCAGGAAAGGAAAGCCGCGGGCGCGACCAGGAGGCAGCGATCGCGGCCTTGCAATTCAGGAAGGACGCGAAGGCAGATTCACTTGTTATTTTGTTTCCTTTATTTTATATTATTATATTTCGGTTATTGTTATTTTCAGAAGATTATTACTTAGGTTAAAAGGACTAAGTTTCTTTAGGTTTTTAGGATATCATTAACATTACATAACGGCAATTTAGTTTTCTTAGAGAGTTTTCTTGTGTTTGGAAGATTATGAAGAACTAAGTTACTTGTGCTTAGTCAGACAATTGAAGCCTTCGTTTGATTCAGTTGTAAGATTATCACTCTTGTTTTACTTCTTTGAATGTTATTGATTCTCTTGAACTTGATCTCTTTGATTACTACTGATTAAACTAGTCTGATCAACTAGTGGTCGTTAGTATTATTATTCTGCTAGAGTTAGATCGTTTCTAGTTGAAATATCTGATTCAGAGTGAAAACTGCAATATTCTAGAACTAGTTGTGATAGTTTATTGTAGAAGAGAATTGATTTGCATGCTAAATAAAACTGGTTGTTTTATGTTGCATGTATCTGCTGAAATTCCTGAACTTATTGCTGCTATTGAATTGAATATCGATAGTTTCCTGATTATTTGATAGTTAGTATTATCAGAGTCTGGTTGTCCTGTTAATAAACTTAAGAAAAGGAATTGGAACATTCATTGGGTTAAAGAACTAGAGATAATCAATGATCAATCAATCAAACTGAAGTGTGGATATTTGTCTGGCTGAGCCCTTTTATTACAACTTGTCTACATACTTGTTACATCTTTGTTACTCTGTTAGTTAGTTTCGTAGCTTTAGCACTCAAACCAAAACCCCCTTGTTACTATTGATAATTGGTAAATGATTCTTGCAAACAAGACAAATAGCTTGATTCCCTGTGGGTTCGACCCTTACTTGCCAGACTATATTAGTTGGGTTATTGAGGTTTATTTGATAGGTACATACGACAAAAGCCCTGTCATTGCTCCAAATTATGGTGTGGATGGAGTCTCTCTGAATCAAGACAATCATGATGACCCATCAACACCAAGAAATCAAGATTCTGCCAACAACGATGAGTCTAATGAAGGAGAATTGTCGTCTGGCTCTTCATCGGTCCCTCAGGAGGAACAAAGTGCAACTCCCAACAATGAAGAGTCATCTATGGAAAGTCCCATTGCCAATGAACCTGTTGATGATAGTCCCAGTGCTGGAGAGACTATTGGTGTAAGCTCGACGTCTGGCAACATTGATTCTGATGACTTCAACATCAATAAGCTGGAAATAAGGAACTACCAGCAAAAGAAGGATCATCCAGTGCACCTCATTCTAACAGACTTTCGGAAGGGAATTCAACATAGCACCAGGTCTACACTGCAAAACTTTTATGCTTTCAATGCATTTCTCTCTATGCAAGAACCCAAAACTATGGGAGAAGCATTGAAGGACCCAGACTGGATAAATGCCATGCAAGAAGAGCTTCATCAGTTTGAAAGAAACAAAGTTTGGCGGTTGGTTCCTCGTCCAGGGAACAGAATAGTGATAGGAACAAAATGGGTGTTTAGAAACAAGCTGGATGATCAAGGTCTAGTCACAAGGAACAAAGCAAGGCTGGTGGTGAAAGGATACAACCAACAAGAAGGGATTGATTATGATGAGACTTTTGCTCTAGTTGCACGTTTAGAAGCCATTCGATTACTCATTGCCTACTCAGCTTTCCATGATTTTAAACTGCAACAGATGGACGTGAAGACTGCTTTCTTGAATGAAGTTCTCAAGGAAGAAGTCTATGTGGAGCAAACTCCTAGATTTGAAGACGTCTCCCAATCTGATCATGTCTACATTCTTGACAAGGCGCTGTATGGTCTTAAGAAGGCTCCCATAGTCTGGTATGATAGGCTTTCTCAGTTCCTTCTGTCTCATGAATACGTTCGTGGGAAGGTAGACAAGACTCTATTCCTTCTGAAGGAAGGAAAGCACACTTTGGTTATTCAAGTCTATGTGCATGACATTATCTTTGGGTCTACAGATGCTAAACTGGTTCAAAAATTCTCAAGTCTGATGGCCAGTGAATTTGAGATGAGCATGGTTAGAGAACTAAAGTTCTTCTTGGGTCTTCAAGTCTCTCAAGGAGAAGATGGAACAATAGTTCATCAACAGAAGTATCTCCGGGAGTGTATTAAGAAGTTCAGAATGTCTGATGCAAAGCCCTTTACAACTCCCATATCTCCCAACAATCCAATGGGAAATGATGAGCATGCAAAATGAGTTGATCCAAGACTCTATTGAGGAATCATAGGTTCGCTTCTTTATCTCACTGCTAGTAGACCTGATATTATGTATAGTGTGTGTCTGTGTGCTCGAATTCAGGCTGATCCCAAGGAGACACATCTCAAAGCAGTGAAAAAGGTTATGAGATATTTGAAGGGAACAGACGATCTTTGTCTGTGGTATCCAAGGGGTGACAATTTTGATTTAGTTGGATACACAGATGCTGACTTCGCAGGGAACAAAGTGGACAGAAAATCTACATCAGGAATGGCTCAGTTCCTTGGGCCATGTTTGGTTTCCTGGGGATTGAAGAAGCTGAATTCAGTTGCGTTGTCAACGGCAGAAGCCGAATACATAGCCGCCGCAGCTTGTTGTACTCAACTACTATGGCTTAAGCAACAACTTAGCGACTATGGCATTGTTCTAAACTCAATTCCCATTCTTTATGTCAATACTAGTGCAATAAACATTTCCAAGAATCCTGTGCAACACTCACGTACCAAGCATATCGAGATAAGACATCACTTCTTACGTGATTGTGTGGAGAAAGGGTTGGTGTCCATGGACTTCTGTGGAACCAAGGATCAAATCGCTGACATTTTCACCAAGACACTCAATAGGGAACCCTTCGAACAGTTCTGCATGGAACTTGGTATGATCTCTCTCAAATAAATGTCTACCTGTTGTGTTCCCTCGATGACTGGCTAAATTACTTGGCAATTTGTGGTTGTGTAAGTGTCGTGTCTTGATTTGCAATCTTTCCTTTGATCATTGTATGAACAACATACTTAGGCTCTTGCTTGTGCTTCACGAATTTGCAAAATTTTTTGCATGATCATCTATGCTATCATTATAATACATGAAACAATTTTCTTTCGGTCCAAAAGAGTCGACTTGATGCATTGATCCCTCATTATAAGCCCAAATGATTGTTGACTCTACAGCTTACCCTAGCCATCATGATTGATGCTTCCTATGAGCCCCTCTAATCATCTACAACTGGGAGCCTCTTATTCATGATTAAACATTATTATAAATTCTCGTATATGTTTTTGTGTGATGTTATTTGTACCCTCTCTGGTAACGTTACCCCGCATCACACTCTTCTATTTTTTTGGAAAGTCGAGAAAACGAACCGTCGCCTCTGTGGTCTGTGGCTGGGATTTGACAGGTATGATGGGTAATGATGGCCTGTAACTTCTTGGGAAGTGTTATGTGCATTTAGGATTGATGTGGTGGTTGCATGATGTTTGTTGCACTCGAGAATTTGTGGGCTTTGATGGATTTGGACATAATCTTTTACAAGATTTATTTTTGGAAGACATCTTCTTGGTTGTGATCTTTGGAAAAAGAAGGAAAGTAGATGATTGAGAGCATTATCCTTAGTACTTGAAAAGATATGAAAAAGGATTCTCATGGTTTCTCCCCTCCTATCTATATGGCGACTTCAGCAAGGTTACCCCACTGATCCCTTGTGTTGTTCAAAAAAAAAAAAAACAGCGGAACACCACAAGGTATACAAAGAGGGGACCAATGAATCCATCTTCTACTGGTGGTTGGATGCTAGTAACCTGCACAAGAAGTAGTTTGTGTTGCAAGAAGGTGTTGGCTGGGTCAAGGTTGAACCTGAGATGGAAGATGATGAGGAAGAGTCTGAAGGTGCAGACTCTGAGGGGGGACAAAAAGATGAACATGATCTGCAAAGGGCCGTGAGGAGTTTGTCCCGTGCAATATCTATGTTGGCAGAACAACAATAACGTCTTATGGAGGAAGTGTGTGCTTTATTTGCTATTCATACTTCGGCTCCCTCTATAGGCACCGTGGTGCTTGATTCGTCTTTCTTTGGCTAACCAATCCCTCTTTTGTTCCCAACTTATCTAATCCGTAGTTGCTTTGCTTTTCTTTGCTTCTGTTTCATGTGTTTGCCTTGAATGACATGTTGATCATGTTTCTTATCTTTGCTTCTTCTGTTGTTGCCCGTGCAGTTGTCTTTGTTTGTTTTAGTTAATGAAAAAGGGGTTGCTTGCTTATTCGGATGTGTTCATTTACTTTCTGCACTTGACTTCAGGTTCTTGATGATGCCAAAAGGGGGAAAATGGCGGGTAGCTTAGCTAAGGGGGAACTAATCATGTTTTATCTGTACTGTCTCTAAGGGGGAACTATTATGTCTAAAAGGGGAAAACTTTCTTCATGCTAATGTCGTTATCTCATATGTGTTTTATTTTGTCAAGGATGTTTGTCACCATCAAAAAGGGGGAATTTGTTGAATTACTTAGGTTTTGATGGTAACAAACATTCAACTAATCTGGTATCTAAGTGTTTCATGAACAAACAAAGTTGTCACATGAGACCATTGCAGCGTAGGATTGCAGAGGGAACAAAGCTTTCTCTATAAGCTTTGTTACCTCTGAAGGAACATCAGAGCCGAACAAACATCAAGCTGCGAATGGAGTGAACAACGTTTAGCACGAAGGTTATGAAGATTATCTTTGAAGATCATGCAGTTGAAGAAAAGGAAATCGGATGGATCACACCGATTGGAAGATATGGAGAGAGAAAGATTTTATCTTGACCCGATTATATTATCTAGGAAATCATTCATTAGATAATATATTCGGTTAAGATTATATCTTTTAAATCAAATAATATCTTGTTGTTGTTGTTATTAGAGAGAGAGAGATCTTATCTTGTTAGTGAGATTTTCGAGTTGTATAAATAGAAGTGTGAGATTCATTTCTTAGGTACGAACTCGGAGATTTCATTGAGAGAAAGAAAAGTGAAGCATCTGTAAGTCTTAGAAGAGTGAGTTTGTGTTCATCATTGTAGAAGAGATTCAAATCTAGGTGAGAAGTCTAGGATTTGAAGTCCAGGCTACAAGTGTAACCAATCAAGAAATCAATAAGACAAGTAGACTCTTCAAAATCCTCTCAAGCGAAAAGTTTGAAGATAGTGGTTTTTCTCTGGTTAGTTATTTGACTGATTGGGGTTTCCACTATACATAGTGAGTTTCTTATACTGTTTTTCTTGCTATATTATTCCGTTGCACCCTCTGTGAGAACAAAGCATTTGTTCCCTCAGATGTAACACTAACGATCCAATACTTTTGGATGTCCCAACAGCACCCAAAATCACTATATATTGGAGACGTCTCCCAGATCAAGCTAGATCGATATTCTACCCATGCATATTCGCTCCAAATCTAAAGAAAGGAAGACAGAGGGAGGGAAATGGACGTGGATCAAGTGTTGCATATGAATGGAGGTGTTGGAGAAGCAAGCTATGCTCAAAATTCCATACTTCAGGTAAAAAAATTTCTAGTTCTACTGCATATGGCCAATGATATATCTCAAAGTTTGTAGGCCAATTTGTACATATGTCTAGTGAGACTTTATTTAAAACCATTTGAAAAGAAAATCACCAATCTTGTGTACAAGATTTTGATATTCTTCCAGCTTCCTATTCTCCCACTTGTTATGTTAAATGACTTCGATCCATATTCCATCAATATATAAATAATCAATGCACTTAATTTAATATATGTAAGTTTAATTCTATTTGTGATACAAAACTTAACTCCGTTTCAGAAAAAGCAATAACCATGACGAAACACATAAAAGAGGAGGCCATCCACAAAATACACACCTTGTTTCCAGCAGCCAAAACCCTTGCCATTGCAGACTTGGGCTGTTCCTCCGGGCCCAACGCGTTTCTCGCAGTCCGTCATCTTGTGGAAGCTATCTACAACCAATCACCTGTAAGCATCCAGGTGTTCTTGAACGACCTTCCTGGAAACGACTTCAACTCCATCTTTAAGGCTTTGCCGAGTTTCAAGAAAGAGCTGAATCGCAAGATAGGGGTTGGTTTCGAACGGTGCTTTGTCCATGGCGTCCCCGGTTCCTTCTATGATCGCCTCTTTGAACCCCAAAGTCTCTATTAATTTTGTCCACTCTTCTTACAGTCTTCATTGGCTTTCTCAGGTGACCATTTCTACCTCTTTTAATTTGCCTCTATATTAGTGGAATTATATAAGATGCATGTGATGTTATCAATTTTAATCATCACTTGACTATCCTACCTATTTTACCGTGTATACTAGGTGCCACAGGGGATAGGACGAAGCCATAAGAGCAATATCTTCTTGACAAGTGAGAGTCCGGAAAGTGTGACAAGGGCGTACTCCCAACAGTTCCAAACGGACTTTTCGACATTCTTGAGGTGTCGATCGGAGGAGTTGGTGAAGTGACGACCCATCCATCAAAGGGAGTGGCTACATCTGGAAGCTCCTTGCCTTGGTACTCCATCATATGGTCTCCGAGGTACATTCATTATATATATTTAGGGGCACGTTCTGGTAAAATGGGAATTGTGGTAGAACGGGAGTACTAATCTGGAGCGTCGGATTGATGTTGATGGATGGTTGGATTAATGGGTTATAGGAGAGATATGATAGAGCCCTAACCACCAAATCTAACCTAATAAGAATATTATTAATAAAAAAATAATTAATTTTGGTTGTTATAGGAGAGAGAAATTAAGATAATATTCTCTTTCCTAATCGATTTTGCTCTCATTCAAATATTTAAAATTTAAATGGGAAGAACATTTTAAAATGTTCGTGAATATCGTTAATATGTTCACGAATATCGTTCATGTTTGTTTGAATATCGGTTTCTATTTAATAAGTGAATATTTAATATCTTAAAAATGTGAATATCATCACTTAAATCATGAATTTCACCACTTGATAATATGAATATCACACTAAGTTACATGAATATCTCAATTAATCACATGAATATCAAATTCACTTACACGAATATCACCACTCAATTTGTGAATATCACTACCCATTTTGTGAATATCGCCCAGCACCCAATTACATTAATATAGTCACCCAAGTACATGAATATCATCACCTAACTACACGAATATCACCACCCAATATCTTCGAAGCTTTGATTCATGGCGGTAAGGTTTAACAATGACATTGTCGCGTCGATTTTGGGTCGCACAGTCGCACGATCAACCTGAATATCAACATTATTATAATGAATATCAACAACATTATTATAATGAATATCAACAACATTATATTGAATATCACATCATAAATTTTGAATATCAATTATTCAACGCATGAAACCTCCTGAATATGAACAACATTATAGTGAATATCACATCAAACAATTTGAATATCAATTGCAAACAGTACAAACAACACCATCAACAAGCAATTTGAATACTATAATAGCGATATTCATTCCATATGTGATGAAATTCACGTATTTTGTACACATAGTCATACAAGTAAGTAGTCGATATTCATAAAAACAGTGTCGATATTCAGAGTTTAATTCGCACATGATGATTATTCAAAGTTTAGGTGAATATCACATCATAAATATCAAATTTGTATGAATATCACATTAAAATGCAAACAACGTCTACACATGAAATTATTGATCCCCTACATTGTCCCCAATGTAGAAATAAAAGAAAGAGGAAATAGCACAAAGACGAGAGGAAGGAGACGGTGTCTGTGAAGCAATCGAAAAGGTCTAGAAAAATTCAGCAATATCTCATTTTTAGTTGGACCTGTCCAGACAACCAAAACAACAACACACACCAAAAGGGACAGGAAATATCACAAATTCATGAATTAAGAGTAAACAATAAGCGAGTAAACCACAAGTTCCATCTACAAAGCCATCTTCAACTTTATATGAGTAATCAAATTTAGACACATGTGCAGAAAGTTATCAAGTCAATTGAATCAATAATTCAACAAACAAGCAATTCTTTTAATAACACCAGAATTCTGCAGTATCCTCGTCAAATTAAAGCAGAAGTACGCACCTTTGCTGCACTGGACAGGGCTCGAATAAAGCACGATCTCGATGTCTTCGCCGAAAGATTTGGGTGCAGACGGGGACAACCATGGTGTTGGCCGGTGCTGGCTTGGGTCGGGGTCGATCAACAACAGTGGCTCGAGCCGGTGGGTCGCGGGTATAGGTTCGAACAGCGGCGGGTGGATCTGGACTGGGAGTTGCAGGCTCGGCTTGGATCTGGGTGCGGACAATGAGTTTCAGGCGGGTCGTGGTCGGCGGTATTGGTCGCCGGTGGTCTGGGTTGAGGTAAATTCGGGGCTGGTGCAGCTCGGCGGCGAGGGGCGAAGGTGGTCGAGGTCGATGAGCAGCAGCGCCGGGACTGGTTCGAGAAGAGGAGACGTGGCCCGGCGGCAGCAACCCGGTGAGGCTCGAGGTGGGTGGAGTCGGGCCGGTGGTCTGGTGTAGGGCTCGCAGCGGTTTGATGTGGGTGCGCGAGGTTGAGTGGAAAGAAACTCCCTTGTCCTTCCTCATCAACACGAACACGAACTTCCACCGAACCTCCTCGGCGCCAGACCACCGGCGACTTCCACGAGGATTGCTGACCCAATGCAAGAACTTGAAGGGGACGACGATGGCTTCAAATTAGGGCTTCAATGAAGATTGTGGGCAATTGGAGGAAGATCCAATGTATGAACGGTTTTAAAAAGAATTTTCTAATTTTTAAAAGAAATAAAATAAAATCAGTAATATCCCAAAATTTTCGGTATTAAACCAAATCAGATGAGTGTCAAATATTTTTTTATTGTGCACCATATCCTCATCAGATCACAGCCGTCCATCATCTTGTAAATCAATGGATACAATTTATTCTTTCGTTTTACCATAACAACCTGTTTTACTTGAACTTAAATATATATATAGGATTAGCTTCATGTGAGGAGTACCCTTAGGGTGAAAAGTGAAGAACATTCTAGACCATTCATTTTAATATTACCATATACCCTATCAGTGGCGGACCCATGATTCATCACGAGGGGGGGTGAGTTGTACTAACAAAACTCAATTCATGGCTAGCATATATATTGTCTATAATCCTAAATAAAAGTAGATTAATTATACATTTCAATCAAATATAAATATAAATCTATTTAATTAATTAAACTAATAAACCTACACAAAATCAATCCAACCAAAATCAATCACGTACATATTTTAACCAATTATCAAATAAATTTAACCAATAATTATAAACAAAGTCAATTTAGAATAAGCAAAATAACCAATTATCAAATAAAATAACATTCAATTCAAACCTTAAATACTAAATGCTCAATAGAGACTCACAAATTCTAAATAAAGGTGTGGTCGCTAGTAGTGCTCTCTATTTTGCAGATCCAAACCCAAAGACAAAATGGCTTCTTTTTTTTAATTTGTTTTAAAAGTTAATTTGAAAATAGTGGCAGGGGTTAAAAAATTTCAACATACAATGTCGTTTTGCTGTGCTTTTTCAAAATTAAAAAAGAAGGGGTTAAAATTTTTTAAAAGAAAAGAAAAAAGGGAGTTGTCAGTCGTCTTCTCCAACCCTTAACTCCATTATTGTACATCTAAGACCTTAACCTTTTTGTCCTCCACCTTCATGGCTCCATAGCCTCCATTAATGTAGATCTAAGAGCTTCAACCTTCAATCGGAAGCGGGGGCTGTCAAAGGGGCGTCTCCGACTCGCTCGGTAATATATGCGTCTCCAAACGGCTCAGCGGGGGCGGCCGCCCACTCAAGCCCCCCTGGGTCCGCCACTGTACCCTACCACACCCAATCCTGGTCAACGGTCAGCATTGACCGGTCAACGGTCAACATTGACCGGCCGTTGACCGGTCAACGATCAGTGTTGACCAGTCAACTCTCAGATTTTTTTTTTGTTTTTTTTTTAACTTCGGTTTTTATTTTTGTTTTCGTACATGTTTCCATTATAAACTATTGATGAAAAAAAGTGAACAATTAGTTCTTAAAGTTGAACAATTATATGTTAAAAGTTGAACAATTAAAACTTGAACAATATTAAAATTGAACAATCGTATCTGAAAAGTTGAACAATTGTATCTTAAAGTTGAACAATTTCATTTTTATAGTTAGACAATTGTGTTCGCTATGTATATAGATTTGAACAATTGTATCTTAATGTTGAACAATTTCATTTTTTTAATAATTTTTTTGGGCTGGCCGTTTTTTCCGTCTTTACTATTCTTATTTTCCTACACATTTAGGATTTAGGGTTTATGTTTTGAACATTTTGAGTTGTATTATGTTTATAGTACATTATAAACAAAACTTCTAATTTATTGGACAATTGTTAAAATTTTAATGAAGTATTGTTCAATCTATCTTTTGTTATAAGTTTGAATTTTCATGCAATTTAAATTGTTCAACTTTTCTGGTTCATTTGTTCAACTTTATATATTGTTAAAAAGGTTCTTTAGCTTGTAAGATACAATTGTTCAAATTCAAGAGAGAATTGTTCAATTTTTTTAGGAAAGCGTGTAGGAAAACAAGAATAAAAATATATATTTTATCCTGAAAAGAAAATTGGCCAAAAACAAAACAAAACTGACCGTTGTATAGTGAAAACATAAGTCTAACTATATAAAAAAAATTGTTCAACTTTAAGATACAATTGTTCAACTTTATATATTATTTAAAAAACATTGTTCAACTTTTAACATACAATTGTTCAAGTTTATTAGGGAATTGTTCAACTTTTTTAATTATAACTTCCTGATAAAAACGTGTAGGAAAACTAGAAAAAAGGAAGAAAAAAATTTCCGTGGAAAAAAAAAATTTGCCCGAAAAAAAAAAAACTAAAGTTTGCTTAGTGAAATAGTCGTCTAACATTAAAAATGAAATTGTTCAACTTTAAGATATAATTGTTCAATTTTTCAGATATAATTGTTCAACTTTATGTATTGTTCAAAAAAAATTGTTCAAATTTTAATATACAATTGTTCAAATTTAATAGGAAATTGTTTATTTTTTTAGAAACACTTATGATGAAAATGTGTATAAAAACAAGAATAAAAAAGTGTATTAAAAAAAAAAATCCGGACAAAAAGTCAGTTTGACCGATCAACATTGACCGTTGACTGTTGACCGATCAATGATAAGATATTGACCATAGGGTGTGATTGAGTGTGAGATGGTGTATGTTTGCTATGATGGATGTTTCATCATAGCCTTCCATTGTCCCCAAATAGTTGCCTCTTATTCCTCCTCACGTTTCACCGTAAGCATCCGTTTCACCGGAGCCTGACTCTATATATATATATATATACCGATTAAGACCACATACGAACGGCCGTTCAGTTGCAAACCTGAGAATGGAGTGTTAATAAGCTTTTTTACAAAGTGTACATATGTTTATTTAAAAAGGCAAAGGTTCTGTACACTACAATTTTTTTCTGGGTACACTACAGTTTGAAACGCAGAAATCTTGCTTAAGCAAGATTTCTGCGTTTCAAGGCAAAATGTACCCAGAAAAAGCATTTCTGTATAAATTTGAAACGCAGGTATTTTGCTTAAGCAAAATACCTGCGTTTCAATTTTTTGTTTTTTTTTAACTGAAACGCAGGAATCTTGCTTAAGCAGGATTCCTGCGTTTCAAATATCTGAATTTTGAAAATATTACAGTTTTGAAACGCAAAAATCTTGCGTTTCACTAAAAAAATTTTTCCCCAAAATTGCAATTTTTCCCATAATCATGTAGAGAATTTCAATACGAGTCTGTACATATAAAATTCGTCCAAAACGGACATCGTTTGCCCCTCCAAAAGCCCAAAAAATGAAGTCTTCCTACACTTTTTTTTACAATTTGGTGCCCAGCATATAGGGCATTATAGTGAATTTTTTTGGTATTTTCGGCATTTTTCTACTATAATTTTGTATAAGATTTTAATACGAATATATAACTATACGTTAGAACCATAATATATAATTATAGTATATAACTATACAATATAACAATAGTATATAACTATACGATATAACAATAGCATATAGCTATAGTATATAACAATAGTATGAAATTATACGATATAACCATAATATATAAATATTCGTTAGAACCATAGTATATAATTATACGATATAACAATAGTATATAACTATACGATATAACAATAATATATAACTATACGATTAACAATAACATATAGCTATAGTATATAACAATACGATATAACAATAGTATATAACTATAGTATGAAACTATACGATATAACCATATTATATAACTATTCGTTAGAACCATAATATATAATTATAATATATAACCATATTATATAACTATACGATATAAAATTTGAATATAACCATAGTACGTTAGAACCATAATATATAATTATAGTATATAACTATACGATATAATCATGGTATATAACTATAGTATATAAATGAACGATATAGCAATAGTATATATATAACTATACGATATAACCATAGTATATAGTTATAGGATATAACGATACGATATAATCAAATTTGATATAACTATAAGATATAACCACAGTATATAACTATCACCGTTCGCGAACGCGTAAAAACATCCGAAGCACGTTGTCTGTATTTTATTTCACTGAGAAAAATATTACAGATACATAGCACATTACAGAATGTCTCACGCTACCTGAATTAAATCCGACGTGCTAAACGGGCACTCGGGAAAATTCCAAAAATTCCCAAAATAACCTTAAAAAAATACGGGGTATCACAGTTATATCCAATTTGGTTATATCTTATGGCTGTATCCTATAGTTATATACTGTGGTTATATGTTATAGTTATATCCAATTTGGTTATATCGTATCGTTATATCCTATAATTATATGTTATGGTTATATCTTATAGTTATATCCAATTTGATTATATCATATCATTATATCATATAATTATATATTATGATTATATCTTATAGTTATATCCAAATTGGTTATATCTTATGGTTATATCCTATAGTTATATCTTATAGTTATATCAAATTTGGTTATATCATATCGTTATATCTTATAGTTATATACTATGGTTATATCTTATAGTTATATCCAATTTGGTTATATCATATCGTTATATACCATAGTATATAATTATAGGATATACCCATAAGATATAACCAAACTGGATATAACTATACAATATAACCATAACTATAATATATAACCATAGTATATAACTATATGATATAACCATAAGATATAACCAAATTGGATATAAGTATAAGATACAATCATAATATATAATTATATGATATAACGATATGATATAATCAAATTGGATATAACTATAAGATATAACCATAGTATATAATTATAGGATATAACGATCTGATATAATCAAATTTGATATACCTATAAGATATAACCATAGTATATAACTATAGGATATAACCATAGTATATAACTAAAGGATATAACTATAATATATAACCATAGTATATAACTATAGGATATAACCATAGTATATAACTAAAGGATATAACCATAGGATATAACTATAGGATATAACCATAAGATATAACCAAATTGGATATACCTATAAGATATAACCATAGTATATAACTATAGGATATAACCATAGTATATAACTAAAGGATATAACTATAATATATAACCATAGTATATAACTATAGGATATAACCATAGTATATAACTAAAGGATATAACCATAGGATATAACTATAGGATATAACCATAAGATATAACCAAATTGGATATAACTATAAGATATAATCATAGTATATAACTATAGGATATAACGATATGATATAACCAAATTTGATATACCTAAAAGATATAACCATATTATATAACTATATGATATAACTATAGTATATAACTAAAGGATATAACTATAATATATAACCATAGTATATAACTATAGGATATAACGATATGATATAACCAAATTGGATATAACTATAAGATATAACCATAGTATATAACTATAGGATATAACCATAAGATATAACAAAATTGGATATAATTATAAGATATAACCATAGTATATAACTATAGGATATAACCATAAGATATAACCAAATTGGATATAACTATAAGATATAATCATAATATATAACTATATACTATGGTTATATACTATAGTTATATCGTATAGTTATATATATACTATTTCGATATCGTTCATTTATATACTATAGTTATATACCATGGTTATATCGTATAGTTATATACTATAATTATATATTATGGTTCTAACGTACTATGGTTATATACAAATTTTATATCGTATAGTTATATACTATTGTTATATACTATTGTTATATACTATAATTATATACTATAATTATATATTATGGTTCTAATGAATAGTTATATACTATGGTTATATCGTATAGTTTCATACTATAGTTATATACTATTGTTATATCGTACTGTTTTATACTATAGCTATATGCTATTGTTATATCGTATAGTTATATACTATTGTTATATTGTATAGTTATATACTATAATTATATATTATGGTTCTAACGTATAGTTATATATTCGTATTAAAATCTTATACAAAATTATAGTAGAAAAATGCCGAAAATACCAAAAAAAATCACTACAATGCCCTATATGCTGGGCACCAAATTGTAAAAAAAAAGTATAGGAAGACTTCGTTTTTTGGGCTTTTGGAGGGGCAAACGATGTCCGTTTTGGACGAATTTTATATGTACGGACTCGTATTGAAATTCTCTATATGATTATGGGAAAAATTGCAATTTTGGGAAAATTTTTTTTTTAGTGAAACGCAAGATTTTTGCGTTTCAAAACTGTAATATTTTCAAAATTCAGATCTTTGAAACGCAGGAATCCTGCTTAAGCAAGATTCCTGCGTTTCAGTTTAAAAAAAATTAAAAAATTGAAACGCAGGTATTTTGCTTAAGCAAAATACCTGCGTTTCAAATTTATACAGAAATGTTTTTTCTGGGTACATTTTGCCTTGAAACGCAGAAATGTTTTTATATTATGCATGCATATGTTATTCTTACTATGCGTCCATCTACATGCTCTTATGTATGCTTATATTTTCTTAGTATGTATGCATATGTTCCATATGTGCATATACAATCAATTTTTTTTTTACGTAATAAGTGTACATATAAACATGTTGTTTTCATGTCCGCACCTGAGCGACCGTTCTCACCTGATCTTCGCCCTATATATAGTTGGGATCTTTGAGGTACATGTTAAAGTTTGGCACACTGATAAACAAGGGATGCGTCAATCCAAACGCAATATGCTCATATAATATAAGAAAAAATAGATTAGACTTTCAACGTAAAAAAATTCATCTCCTCATTATTACATTCATTCTATATATATATATTGTTAGAACGATGATGTTCCGTTTAGTTTTGATGATGATAAATTCAAATGCACTTGATGGTTTTATTATGACTATGAGTTTCAGGAACGAAGTGAATGAAAAGGAACGATGAAAACCATGAGAGGAATCAAAACAGACACTAGTGGAAAAAACACTTTTTGAGGCTCCCTTTTAGAGGCGTAGATAGTTCAAAACGCCTCAACAACGACTTAGGCAATCACTTTTTTTGGTTTTTGAGGCGGATAATTAATTTATACGCCTCAAAAACATCTTTTGAGGCGGGCAAATTAATATACGCCTCAACAAGTATCCGAAAAAACATTTCCCGCTAAAGTATTAGAGGCGGGCCAGGGTAAGGCCCGCCTCTAATGCTAACTAATTGAGGCGGGCCAAGTAGCCTGCCTCAATTAAAGCTTGTTGAGGCGGGCCTCTTAAAGCCCGCCTCAACAATTTTTTTTTCTCTTTGCTTTTCTTTCTCTCTCCCTTTATTCTTTTCTTTCTCTCTCTCCTCTCTTTCTTTTCTCCCAACCCCGATACCTCTCAGCCCTAAGCCCTCATATCCCTAACCCTCCTTTGCCTCCATCTCTCCCCCGAACTCCCTCCTCACGCTCTCTCTCCCTCACCCCGACCACCGGCGAGCCACCCCATCCGGCCACCGTCGACTCCTTTGCCTTCTCTCCGTTTTGCTTCTTGGCCAACTCGTCGCGCGCCCCACTCGCTTTCGCCGGTCCAACCACCAGGAGCGCCAATAATCTTCCATCATCTGCGACTCGAGGTTGGACTCGATAGCAGGCCACCCTCCACTGATAGATCTTCGCAACGGTGACGAAATTTATAAGTTATCCCCCTCATGTTTCAATAATTGGGAACGACTGGTTAAGGTTCAAATTTGGATGTATTTGTTTGATTATGAGGTTTGTTAATTATAGTTCGGTAGGATTATGGAATTACAGTTTCAATCTCCAGGAATTTGGGGTCTAGGCATATATTGTAACGGTACACGTAAGGTGTTCGATAAAATGCCAAGACGAAATTTCTACTTGTTTGGATTATTTTGATAATTTCTAATGTGCTCAACTCGATATTTGATTTGTTCAATGATGGTCACAAGGGAAGCTCCTGAGGGAAGCTCAGTAGATGATCACAAGGGAAGCTCCCGAGGAAGATGAGATTTATGCCCTCGTCCCTGTCATCAAACTCCCATCGCCTGTTGACTGCTCTGGCTGAATAATATGGGTATGCAGTATGCTACTAAATTCTATCCTTTCTTGTTGTTTCATGTGATGTTGTTCTATGATTTCGTTGGAACTTGCTAAAATATGACCATGTGGAGAAACTTAGGTAGAACCATTGTAAGATAGAAACTTTGTGATTTGTATGGAGTACTTGCTAGCATTGAGAATTTGAGCAGTTAGATATACTGTACATCCATAATTATGGAGGTGTTACCAAGACTAGAGCCACTCTAAATCTTTGTTTAAATTTATAATATATTAATAATTTCAAACTCTACTCTTTAAGATTTTGTAGGGTATTATAGTAGGGTAATTTCATAATAATATCAATACAAGGAAGCTTACTTATATTTGATGTTGTATGCTGCTATTACCCTAAGATGTATTGAAACAACATAACCATCCCCTCTCCTTCAATTTGGGGGCTGCCTTCACCTTAGATTTACTGTGCTGAATTTGCAAACGTACCTACACAACGGATATGTATGTAACATGTCTAGGAATGAGGGGAGGTTGATAGAGGAGAACACGTACGGAAGCAAACTATATTTGCTCAATTAGTTGTTTAATGGAATTGTAATTTCAAGGGCAGTTATTTTCCGTGAGAATTAATATATGTTATTTGCCTTACAGAGGTTAGAACTCAAAACTATTGCTGCTACACAGACTACAAAGACCAAATCGAAGGTAATAACTGCAGCATATGCTTCCTTTGCTTTCCATTGACTCGCTTATGCTTCCTTCGTCTTCGAATTAAGATTTATTCCTTACTAGGTCTTACTGTTCTGCATCAGCTTGCAAGTTGTATTCTTATTGCTGGCATACTATGTGTCTACATCAACTATGATTGCGATAGACAAAGGCAAGAGTTCCGCAGAACAAATGGCAAGTGCTTGGTTTCGGGAAAAGCTCCATCAAAGGTACTCCACTCAGTTATTTGTCATCATCTTAATGCTTCTAAATCAAGATTCTGTATGTTATATTTGTTTTAACTTTTTGCTTGGCAAATGTTGAGACAATAATTTCAATTGCATTTCCAGATTGTAGCATCGTATACCATTGCATTTCCAGATTGTAGCATCGTGAACCCATGGATTGAGGTGGATGGTGGAGTTACCCCTGCAAATGCCTACAACGTGATTGAGGCCAGAGCCAATGCTCTAGTTGCTGGATAATTTGATCTGTTTATATTTGATCTTCTGAATCCAGTAGTTGATCTGTTTGTATTTGGGGAAGTAGTTTGTGGGAACTTAAAGGGTGTAGGTTGGAAGTGAAATGGCAGATATGTTGCTTGTTTAGACAGGTGCATGACTAATGTATAGAGAATAGCTTGGTATATATTATAAAGTTAATTTTGGATCAAGAATTTATTTGCAGAAAGTGTACCGCTGTGATTGGATTTTTTTGCAGATTTTTTTTTGCAAAAAATTGGACTTTTTAGCCCGGATGTGGAAGAGATCCGGGCTAAAATGTCCAATTTTTTTGTTCAAACACAATGCTTTTTAGCCCGGACTTACCCAGATCCGGGCTAAAAGGTGGGAAAATGCGACTTGTTGAGGCGGGCCTATAGAGGCCCGCCTCAACAAGTCCCTCATTTTTGCGCCAAAGTGAGGGACTTGTTGAGGCGGACCTCTATAGGCCCGCCTCAACAAGGTCCTTTTAGAGGCGTAAAATGTCCGCCTCAAAAAGTGTCCCTACTTGTTGCAGCCCCCGTAGTAGAGGCGAACGGTGTACGCCTCAATAAGTGTTAAAAGGCCCGCCTCTAAAAGGGTTTTTTCCACTAGTGAGAGACTACAAGGAACAAAGAAGTCAACAATGGAACAACGCGCTTGAGTCAACAAGAGAAAAAAGACTCGCGTTTGTGAAGAGGAAAATCGAAGGGAACATCGCCAAGGAACGATGAGATGCGCGCGCTGCTTACCTTGAGATTTGCCGAATCTGCTATTTTTGGAAAGAAATCTTCACAAAACAACTTGGGCCGCAAAGAAGAAATTTGTTGAAGATATTGCTGTTAGAAAAGATTGTAAAAGATTGTTTAGGATTATTTCATTTGATTTTTCTTAAGTAAAACTAGGGTATATCATTAAGATATTTTAGACTATAAGTAAGGGAAGTTGTGAACTTAATTTGACATACGACTGCAGCATTTCCGTGAGCTTGAGCATTCGGTGAAGAAGAAAGATAGAGAAGAAAGATCTGCAAGTATGAGACCATGGTAAGTTGAGTACTTGATAGGGTTTTGAGTGTCTTAGGTGTTGTTAGGAACGTTATACAAGAAGTCTAGATATCTAACAGTAAACTAGGTTAAGATAAGACTTGCTTGTTTGTAATTTCAGGATTAATAACACAAGTAGACATTTGAAATCCTATTAGGGAAACCTAGAGGTAGAGGTTTTTCTCAGTCAACTAGTTGGTTGATTGAGTTTTACTCTCTAAGGAACATTGCTATTGTTACTCTGTTTTTGTCTTTATACTCCACTACCCAAGGAACAGTTCTACCGTTTCTTGTACTAACACACTCGATTCTACAATTGGTATCAGAGCATGTTTGTTCTAGATTGTGTGTTACTTACAGATTTTTAGGTAACAATGAATGCTACCACTGTCGAAGTTGGATTGAACTCTTTAAGGCCTCCCTTGTGGCTTGCTGGTCAATATCAGCACTGGAAGACTCTCTTCATCAAGTGGGTCCAAAGTCATGACTTTCATTGTTGGTTGATCATCTCTCTTGGAGATCTTGAGATTGCTGATCTTGATAAAAAGAGAAAGATGAAGAAATGGGATCAAGAAGATCTTCAAATCATGGAAAAGAACTACAAGGCGGCCATGCTCATCAACAATACTCTCAATCAACAGGATGTCCAAATACTTCAATCTTCTGAGTCTGCCAATGCTAAGTGGCTTGCCCTGGAACAGATGTACATGGGAAGCAAAGATCTTCGTGAAATTGATCGCATCACGACCAAAAAGGACTTCTATAACTTAAAGATGGCCGAGAATGAAGAAGTGAGTGCTTATCAAGCTAGATTTGAAGCAATCACGGCTAATTTGACTGCTCACTCCATCTATGACAAGGAGATCCTTCCTGATGAGAATATTTTCATTATCATTGATGGCCTTCCTCATCGTCATGCGATGACCAAGGCTATCCTAAAAGAGAATCCCAACACTGTCAAGTTGACATTCCATGAAGTGTTTAGCAAGATTCAGAAGTATGACAATGAAGAAAAGGTTGGGAGAATGACAGACAAAGGCAATGGAATGGCCTTCATGGTTGAAAAAGCAGTAGACAGGATTGAAAATGATCGAGAAGATGATGAAGCCTTCGATGATCCTGAGGTTGTTTTACTCACTAGAGTCATGCGTTCCCTCTACTACAAAGGAAGAAACAAGAATGGAGTAAACCATGGTGATAAGCACGACATCAAAGACATCACCTGTTACAACTTTAACGAGAAGGGTCACTATTCTAGCTCATGCCCAAAGGAAAAGAAACAAAGCAATAATTCTGGGAACAATGATAAGAAAGCTTTCGTTGCTGTCTAGGGTGATGAGAATGATTCTGATGGTGAAGACCTTGAAGCTTGGGGTGGTGAGATGTGTGCCATGGCTCTTGGCGACTCAACCGTTCCTTTTGAG
This sequence comes from Rheum nobile, assembly GCA_027886185.1. Taxonomy (NCBI): domain Eukaryota; kingdom Viridiplantae; phylum Streptophyta; class Magnoliopsida; order Caryophyllales; family Polygonaceae; genus Rheum; species Rheum nobile. Next base: position 2,260,964 of record WOAB01000065.1, read on the forward strand.
GAACTTGAGGTATATCCTGAAACTTTTTTAAGTTCACTCGTGAATTATGATAAGAAATCGTTGATTGCTCTTATCAAGGAAATATATGCTGAAAATTTGAAAACACAAGAGGAACTTGCCAACTCTGAAGATGAGTGTAGTAGTTTAAAAGAAGACATATCTAAAACTGCTAGTAGCTCAACTGTTCCTTGTTCTTCATGTGATGCTAATCGTGAGGAACTTCAGAGGTTAAAAAATGAAAAAGTCTCTATGTTAATGAATGAAGTCTCTACCAAAATTTGATGCCAGTGCTGTAGCTGGTCAAACTAAGCTTGAAGTACAGATGTACAAGATGAAAGCCTATGTTCACAAGATTCACTCTATGACGGTGGACTAGAAAGTTGAAATGGAAGACATACAGTTTGTCGAGGCTAGATATGACATTGGGTACACAGGTTCTAAGGCACAAGAAGATGATCCATCCATTCTTGAACTACGTGAAGCTAAAGACAAGGAACTGTAGGATGCTAGGGAGAAGAATCGCAACCTTGAGGAACGTCTGAAATTTCTTGAGAGTGGGTTGAATGAGAACCAAACATGGTACACTGGACAACCTGCTCATAAAATCCTCCTCAAGCAGTCCCAAGGAAAGCAATCTAATGTTCCTTGCCCGGAACGTGGTAAGCAACGCAAGAGTGTGATAAGCACTACTTTGTAGGGCTTAACTAAGAGTTATTAGAGGTTTTATTGGTGCCATTCGGGTAGATTTAGACACATTCTTGTGTATGGCGTTTGGAGGCGAAGTTGGTGTTTTTGAAGGTGTTTGAGCTACTTTGGATATCATGAAGACACTGAGGAAGGAAGCCATCAAGAGAAGACGCCAAGGAGTGAAGAGGAGACGAGTTGGTGCAAGGCAAAGGACAAGAATGCTGAGCATTAACCGCGATCGCGGGCATGGGTGCCGCGATCACGGGCCTCGGAGCATGTCGAGAGTTTTCTGCGGGCGCGGAGAGCCACATGGGCCGCGATCAAGGTCCACCACCCGCGATCGCGGGTCTGACACGACAGGAGCTCAGACTTATTCCGAATTATCTTTTTAATTTTATTTTCCCTTTTTCTTATTTCTATTTCAGTTATTTTTCTTAATGGGCTAGGTCATTTGTTAGAGCCCTATAAATACTTTCTTTTAGCATTAGGTTTAGGAGTCCACACTCTTATTCCACACTTTAGTTGCAATTTTCATTCATCGTTGTTTTATTTCCTTTGAAGTTTCTACCATGACTATGAGGAGCTAAGCCTCTTTGGCTTAGTCTGGCAATGGAAGCTTAAGTTTTGATCATTGGTTGTGAGGTTATGTTCCCTTTCTTAATTCCTATTGGATTATATTATCTCTTCTAAGCTTATTCCATTGGATTTCATTGATTGCACTAGCCCGCGCAACTAGTTGTTGTTGGTGATTTTCATATTGCTAGGATTAGGAAACTGTTGGGCTAACGTCCTATTCCGATGTAGCAACTACAATTTACATGCTCTGGTTGAAATTGTTCTATTGTAGGGAGAGATAATTATATGGTAAATGCATCTGAGCGAGCGTTCTGTGTATCCTGGTTAATTCTTATTTGTATTGCTGCCTTTGGGTTGAACCTTTAGTGGTACTAGGGTTATTCATTGGTAAGGGTTCTTTGTGGAAGGTTTCCCTCTGAATCTACACAAGATCGGGACATGAATAATCATAGGAAGGAATTGGAAGTAATCTAGGATCAACCAACCAAAACTTAAGTGGAAATTGCATGGCTAAGTGTTTTCTCACATTTGATTGCATATTATTTATTCTGTTTTATTTCTTACTTGATTTAAACCTCACAAACCCCCCTTGTTACTGCTATTCGATTGGTATTCGATTTGTGATAAGAAAGTAGACGCTTGTGATTCTCTTGAGAATTCTATGCATTCTCTTTGTGATAAGAAAGTAACAAGGGGGGTTTGTGAGGTTTAAATCAAGTAAGAAATAAAAAAGAATAAATAATATGCAATCAAATGTGAGAAAACACTTAGCCAGGCAATTTCCACTTAAGTTTTGGTTGGTTGATCCTAGATTACTTCCAATTCCTTCCTATGATTATTCCTGTCCCGATCTTGTGTAGATTCAGAGGGAAACCTTCCACAAAGAACCCTTACCAATGAATAACCCTAGTACCACTAAAGGTTCAACCCAAAGGTAGCAATACAAATAAGAATTAACCAGGATACACAGAACGCTCGCTCAGATGCATTTACCATGTAATTATCTCTCCCTACAATAGAACAATTTCAACCAAAGCATGTAAATTGTAGTTGCTACATCGGAATAGGACGTTAGCCCAACAGTTTCCTAATCCTAGCAATATGAAAATCACCAACAATAACTAGTTGCGCGGGCTAGTGCAATCAATGAAATCCAATGGAATAAGCTTAGAAGAGATAATATAATCCAATAGGAATTAAGAAAGGGAACATAACATCACAACCAATGATCAAAACTTAAGCTTCCATTGCCAGACTAAGCCAAAGAGGCTTAGCTCCTCATAGTCATGGTAGAAACTTCAAAGGAAATAAAACAACGATGAATGAAAATTGCAACTAAAGTGTGGAATAAGAGTGTGGACTCCTAAACCTAATGCTAAAAGAAAGTATTTATAGGGATCTAACAAATGACCTAGCCCATTAAGAAAAATAACTGAAATAGAAATAAGAAAAAGGGAAAATAAAACTAAAAAGATAATTCGGAATAAGTCTGAGCTCCTGCCGTGTCAGACCCGCGATCGCGGGTGGGGGACCTTGATCGCGGCCCATGTGGCTCCGCGCCCGCAGAAAACTCTCGACATGCTCCGAGGCCCATGATCGCGGCACCCATGCCCGCGATTGCGGTTAATGCTCGGCATTCTTGTCCTTTGCCTTGCACCAACTCGTCTCCTTTTCACTCCTTGGCGTATTCTCTTGATGGCTTCCTTCCTCAGTGTCTTCATGATATCCAAAGTAGCTCAAACACCTTCAAAAACACCAACTTCGCCTCTAAACGCCATACACAAGAATGTGTCTAAATCTACCCGAATGACACCAATAAAACCTCTAATAACTCTTAGTTAAGCCCTACAAAGTAGTGCTTATCAGAGTGTTATGCCTAACATGAAGTATTTTAAAATGGATCAATTTCAGCTGTGTTGGTATTGTGGGGACAACAGAGAGATTGTGAAAAGAAAAGGAAGTTCTCCGAAGAGCACACAAAGAGAAGGAACAATAGGAGTAACAATGTGAACTTGAATGACTTCTATAGTGAATCACATATGCATAATCATAATCATGCTAGATCTAGGAAGAAATTGTTGTGAATGATCATGCTATTCCTAGGGAACAATTGCATTATGTGTCTCGACCAGGTAAGGTTAAGCTTGCTTGGATCGCCAAACCTTAACTTTTTCTGTGCAGGTTGAAGTGAGAGGGAACGAGAAGTGGTACATTCATAGTGCTTGTTCGTGCTGCATGACCGAAAAGGAAGATCAACTCACCTCACTTCACAAACACTCCAGAGGGAGCGTAGCCCTTGGAGACAAGAGATGCAGAAAAATTATAGGAACATGCGAAACAAAACTAAACTCTAGCATAACGGTAAGAGAGGTAAGTTTAGTTCATGAACTTGGTTTCAGTTTGTTGAGTGTTGCACATCTATGCGACCAAGGGAACAACAAGACAATCTTTACTTCTCAAGACTGCTATGTCAAGGATCGTGAAACCAAGAACATCATTCTTAGAGGAGTTAGATTCAAGGATGTCTACATTGTTGACACAGATTTCAAGCCAAAGGAGGTTCTATGCTTTACGTCTATTGCTGATCAGACGGAACTGTGGCATAGAAGGCTTTGACATGCAAATCTTCGACTGATTCACAAACTGCATGCAAAAGAACATGTTCGTGGACTCCCAAATGTTAGATCTGAGTTCCATGGCGTATGTGAAAGGGAAACAGACTCGTTCTTCATTCAAGATGAAGCCTGATGTTACGACTTCTCAGCCTCTGGAACTGATCCATATGGATCTATGTGGTTTCATGAGGATAAGAAGTCATGCCGGGAACAAGTATGTTTTCGTAATTGTTGAAGATTATTCTAGATTTACTTGGACAATTGTTCTTTCTTCAAAAGATGAAGTCTTCTCTGCATCCGAGACGTTCATCGAGAGGGTGGAAACCATTTTGGGCAAGAAGCTGAAAGACATTAGGTCCGACCATGGAACGAAGTTTGAGAATTCTATGTTTCTTAGTTTCTGTGAGGAACGTGGAGTTTTTCATGATTTCTCCGCGCCTAGGACACCACAGCAGATTGGCGTTGTGGAACGGAAGAACGGGACTCTGGAAGACATGGCTCGAACTCTTCTCATTGCAAGCAATCTTCCAAGGATTTTCCGGGCAGAAGCTATCAACACCGCATGCTATATCCTTAATCGTGCCATGCTGCGTCCCTTATTGAATAAAACTGCTTATGAACTAATAAGGGATCGCAAGCCCAATATTTCCCACTTGCGTGCTTTTGTATACATGTGTTACATTCACAACAATGGAAATGATAACTTGGAAAAGTTTGACCCACGTATTGATGAAAGAATCTTTTTGGGATATGCCAAGGCAAGCAAGGCATACAGAGCTTACAACAAGAGCACTCGCAAAATTGAGGAAAGCATCCATGTTGTCTTTGATGAGAATACCAAAGGTGCAAGTTGTGAGTTGGAGACAACGTTCCCTACTGACGGGTACCCAAGAATACAGAGAGAGGACTCTGATGATGAAAGAGATGGCCTTCTTCCCAAAGGCGGTCCAAGTGGTGGGAACGGTGGTGCTAATGCTGGTAGTCACCATTATTCTCCTCAAGATTCTTCTAGTCCTGGTGATTCCTCCAACAACAATGATTATACCAGTGGCTCTGCTCAAGCTACAGATGTTCCTTCCACATCTATTGATGATTCAACAACAGTTGAGGCTCTCAACAACACTGAAGTTGTTACCACTGTTCCCTCTGGAACTTCTGGTGGTGATATCATTGATAATTCCTTGAGTAATGTTGAAGGAACGACCCTAAACGAAGATGCTTCATTGCCTTCATCTTCAACGAATGATTCCTAGACTCAATCTGACGATCCATCCGTTGTTGTGTCGAAGAGTGTTCGCATCCAAAAGGGTCACCCCATTGACAACCTCATCACTCCCTTTGGTGAAAGAGGTTTGTGCTCTAAACTTAGTATGTTATGTGCTTTCCATGCTTTTATTTCTCTTGTAGAGCCCAAGACTATCAAGGAAGCATTGAATGAACCTAACTGGATCTTAGCTATGCAAGAAGACCTACATCAGTTTGAAAGGAACAAAGTCTGGCGTCTCGTTCCCTTACCTCGCAACAAACATGCCATTGGCACTTGATGAGTGTTTAGGAACAAGCTGGATGATTCGAGTGTTGTCACAAGGAACAAGGAAAGGTTGGTTGTTCAAGGATACAATCAACAAGAGGGGATAGACTATGATGAGACTTATGCTCCAATAGCTTGTATTGAAGCTATTTGTCTTCTCATTGCCTATGCTACCAAGGGATTCACATTATACCAGATGGATGTCAAGACCGCATTCTTGAATGGATATCTTCAGGAGGAAGTATATGTGAAGCAGCCCCCAGGTTTTCAAGATGTCAACTGTCCCTCTCATGTGTATGCTTTGGATAAGGCTCTGTATGGTCTTAAGCAAGCTCCCCGTGCTTGGTATGACATTCTTGCACAATTCCTTCTCTCTAATGGATACAAGCGAGGAACACGTGACAAGACTTTGTTCCTTCTGGAACAAAATGGTGAGATTCTGGTTGTTCAAGTTTATGTTGATGATAAAGAAAAGTTCAACAATCTTATGAGTAGTGAGTTTGAGATGAGTATGATTGGGGAACTGTCCTTTTTTCTCGGATTACAAGTCACATAAACCAATGACGAAACAAAGATCCATCAACAAAAATACATCAAGGAGATGCTAAAGAAATATGGTATGGATTATGCAAAACCCATTATAACTCCTATTTCTCCTAACACTCGACTTGAATGAAACAACAATTGACCCTACAATGTATAGAGGAATGATTGGTTCCCTTATCTATCTCACGGCAAGTAGGTCGGATATTCTCTTTAGTGTTTGTCTCTGTGCTAGATTTCAAGCGAATCCTAAGGACTCACACTTGAAGGAAGTGAAGAGAATCTTTCGATAACTCAAAGGAATGGACCATCTATGTCTATGGTATCCCAAGAACTATGATTTCAACCTTGTTGGATTCACTGATGCTAACTTTGCTGGGCACGTAGTTGATTGCAAAAGCACCTCAGGAATGGCACAGTTCCTTGATCCCTGTCTTGTCTCATGGGGTTCCAAGAAGCAAAACTCTGTGGCCCTTTCCACTGCAGAAGCTAAGTATGTTGCCACAACAAATTGTTGTGCTCAAGTATTGTGTTTAAAGCAACAACTGGAGGACTTTGGTATGTCTCTTGGCACTGTTCCTATCATGTGTGATAATACTAGTGCTATTAACATTTCGAAAAATCCAGTTCATCATTCACGTACTAATTCGTCATTATTTTCTTTGTGATAATGTTGACATTGGTCTCATTAGAATGGAACATTGCAAGACTGAAAATCAAGTAGCTGATATCTTCACCAAGGCACTAGACAAAGGCCCCTTCGAGCATCTTTGGTTGCTCCTCGGCATGATCTCTCTAAATTAAAGAATTCCATGTCCACTATTCCCTCAATTCTTGTCTAATTTGATCACATACCTCATGAAGTTCTTTCCTAAGTGCTTGTCTTGATTTTGCTATTTCATGATTTTTGCTGTTAGAATTGCTTAGCCTTAGGATCTTAACATCTTTGTCTTTTGATTTGTGTTAAATTACTTGATTGCATGCTAACATCTTATTTAAGACCCAAAACGACCGATTTGATGAATTGATCCCTCATTACAAGCCCACATGATAACCGATTGTAAAGCTTACCTTAGCCTTGATTCAGGTAAACGTTCCATATGATCTTTCTTTGATAAACCTTTTACGGGGAATAATTAACTGAGTTGTATTTGTTTCTACCATATGTTTGGATATACAATATTTTGTGTGAACCCAACTTTGAAATATCCAGACAAGCCTCGCAAACACTCTTGGTCTAAAGGGGAACGAAGATTGCTGCTCAGATTAAGGGAGAACTGTGTGAATGGAATGTTGATGTTGAATCAGTGGCTGACATTGATGAAGTTGCAGGTGAACGTTGAAACAACTAGTTGTTGAGATTTGACAGTTTTGTTGCAGGAATGGCAACACAGTAATCAAGGTAAAAAGGTGAAGAAGAAAAAGAGAGAAGAAAGATTCGCAAGTACGAGACCTTGGTAAGTTGAGTGCTTGATAGGGTTTTGAGTGTCTTAGGTATTGTTAGGAATGTTACACAAAAAGTCTAGATATCTAGGAGTAAACTAGGTTGAGATAAGACTTGCTTGTTTGTAATTCCAGGATTAATAACACAAGTAGACATTTGAAATCCTACTAGGGAAACCTAGAGGTAGAGGTTTTTCCCAGTCAACTAGTTGGCTGATTGAGTTTTCCTGTCTAAGGAACGTTGCTATTGTTACTCTATTTTTTATCTTTATATTCCGATGTCCAAGGAACAGTTCTACCATTCCTTGTACTAGCACACTCGATTCTACATATATATATAATTGAAATCTAAATTAAAAATGATATTACATGGATGATGATGAATCATATGTGTATATATATACAAACACGCATGGTTTGGTAAAAGAGGAAACTTTGGATCTCTTCAACATTCCCATGTACACGCCATTGCCAACCGAGATCAAGATAGAAGTACACAAGGAAGGATCATTTGAGCTCAATTGTGTGAATGTTTTCGAGGTCGATTGGGAAGACGTATGGGAAGACGCGTTGTCACCCTGTAAAGGGGGCACCGTCGACGACGAATCGGCAGTTGGCAAGGAAGCAAGACACGTGGGTTTGGCTAAGTGCATTAGTGAAGTGGCGGAGTCAATGTTAGTCCATCACTTTGGTCAACACTTGATGAATGATGTATTCCGTAGGTATGCTATAGCCATGGCTCATTGCATGGCCAAAGACAGACTCTTCCTCACCAACATTACCATTTCCTTGACCAAGAAGCTTGATATTTAATCAATTACACGTATTGTTGAATCACATTGTGTTAAGTATGGAACGCTGTTATTGTTTTCTGTGCAGTGGAATAATAATAAACAAACAATTAACAGTAGAGAAACCAAATCAATCAAATAGTTTGTTAAGAAAAACCTTTACCTCTAGGTGGTTAACCTAGTTGGATTTCAAATGTCTACTTTTGTTATTAATGCATTACAAACAATCAAGCAAGGTCGGCCTAAGATCTAGTCATACACAATTCCTAGATCACCTAACTTCTAAGCAAGTGAAAGTAACCCTAATAATCAAAGCAATCACTCAACCCAACAAAGTATTCACACAAAGCTAGTTCCTTGTATTCTTCACTCTCCTGATGTCACCGTTATATGCTCAAGCCGTATAACCATTGCTAGGTTACTTACTATATACATATAGTCATGAATAAAGCCCATGTAACGTGTCTTGTCCCATCACGTGCCAACTAAGATAGTTTGTTGGAACGATGATGTTCCCTCTAGTTTTGATGATGATAAACTCAATGACATTTGATGGTTTTTAGTGTGACTATGAGTTTCAGGAAATAGGTGATTTAAAGGAACGATGAAAACCATATGGTGAATCAAAACAGAGAATGAAAGGAACAGAGAAGTCAACAATGAGGAACAACGCGCTGGAACAAAAGAGAAACATAGACACGCATTAGTGAACAGAAAAGGAAAGGGAACAACGCCAAGGAACGCCGAGACGTGCGCTGTAACCCTTGCGATTGCCGAATCTCTCATTTATAGAAAGAAATCTTGAAGGAGCAACTTGGGCCGCAAGAGATAAAGTTGTTGAAGATTTTCTGGTTAGGAAAGATTAGAAAAGATTATATAGGATTATTTTATCTTATTTTCCTTAAGTAAAACTAGGGTAAATTAGATAGAATTCCTAGACTATAAGAAAGGAAGTTGTCTACTTCATTTGATAAGTGATTCACGGCATTTCCACAGTACATAGAGCATTCAGAGAAGGAGAAGAACTTACAAGGACCAAACTTTGGTGACTTGAGTACTTGTTAGGGTTTTGATTGTCTTAATTGTTGTTAGGAACGTTACAATAAGAGATCTAGATATCTAGGAGTAAACTAGATTGAGATAAGACTTGCTTGATTGTAAATCCAGAATTAATAACACAAGTAGACTTTTGAAATCCTACTAGGGAAACCTAGAGGTAGAAGTTTTTCTTAGTCAACTAGTTAGTTGATTAAGTTTTTCCCTCTAAGGAACTTTGTCTGTTACACTGTTATTCTGTTACTATATTTCGCTGCCCAAGGAATAGTTATACCATTCCTTGTACTAACACACTCGATTCTACAATTGGTATCAGAGCAGGTTTGTTCTAGATTGTGTGTTACTTACAGATTTTCAGGTAACGATGTCTCCTACCACTATCGAAGTTGGTTTGAACTCTTCAAGGCCTCCCCTGTTGCTCGCTGGCCAATACCAACATTGGAAGGCTCTCTTCATCAACTGGGTCCAAAGCAATGATTACCAATGTTGGTTGGTCATCTCCCTTGGAGATCTTGAGATTGTTGATCTTGAGAAAAAGAAAAACCTGAAGAAATGGGATCAAGAGGATCTCCAAATCATGGAGAAGAACTGCAAGGCTGCCATGCTCATCAACAATGCTCTTAATCAACAAGATGTGCAAAAACTTCAATCTTGTGAATCTGCCAATACTAAGTGGCTTTCCCTGGAACATATGTACATGGGAAGCAAGGTTCTTCGTGAGATCGATCGTTTCACTGCTAAGAAGGATTTCTATAACTTCAAGATGGAAGAGAATGAAGATGTGATTTCTTACCAGGCAAGGTTTGAGAAAATTACTGCAAACTTGACTGCTCACTCTATCAAGGATGAAGAAACCCTCCCTGATGAGAACATCCTTATTATCATTGATGGGCTTCCTCATCGTTATGCGATGACCAAGGCCATTCTGAAAGAGAATCCCAATACTGTTAAACTGACGTTCCATGAGGAATTGCTTTAATGGTTGAAAAGACTATTGATAGAATTGAAAATGACCTCGATGACAATGATGGCTCCGATGATCTTGAAGTGGTGTTACTTACTAAAGTCATGCGTTCCCTTTACAACAAAGGAAGAAACAACAGAGGTGGGAACGGTGAGACTCCTGACATCAAAGACATAACTTGTTACAACTGTAATGAAAAGGGTCACTACTCTAGCTCATGCCCAAAGCCCAAGAAACCAAGCAAACCTTCTGGGAACGATGAGAAGAAAGCTTTCGTTGCTGTGTGGGGGCAATGAGGATGACTCAGATGGTGAAGACCTTGAAGCCTGGGGTGACAAGATGTGTGCAATGGCTATCAATGACTCTATGAGGATCTCGAGGTAAATCCTAAAACATTTTTGAAATCTCTTGTGAATTATGATAAGAAATCACTGATTGCTCTCATAAGGGAAATGTATGCTGAAAATTTGAAAACACAAGAGGAACTTGCTAATTCTGAAGATGAGTGTAGTAGTTTAAAAGAAAATTATCTAATACTACTAGTAGCTCAACTTCTCCTTGTTCTTCATGTGAGGCTAATCATGAGGAACTTCAGAGGTTAAGAAATGAAAAAGTCTCTTTGCTTATGAATGAAGTCTCTAACAATACTGATGCAAGAGGTATAGCTAGATCAACCAAGCTTGAGGAACATATGTGTGAGATGAAAGCCTATGTTCACAAAATTCATTCTATACTAGTGGAACAGAAAGCTGAAACTGACAACATTCAGTTTGTCGAAGCAAGATATGACATTGGTTATACAGGTTCCAAGCAAAAGGAAGATGATCCATCTATTCTGGAACTTCATGAAGCAAGAGATATGGAACTACAAGATGCTAGAGAGAAGAATCGCAATCTTGAGGAACATGTCAAGGTTCTTGAGAGTGGACTGGATGGAAATCATTCGTGGTACACTGGACAACCTGCCTACAAGATCTTTCTCAAGCAGTCTCAAGGGAAGCAATCCAACGTTCCATGTCCAGAACGTGCAAAGCAACGCAAGAGTGTTGTTCCCAACAAAAAGTATGTTCAGATGGATCAATTCAAGCTGTGTTGGTATTGTGGGGACAATAGACATTTGCAGAGACACTGTGAAAAGAAAAAGAAGTTCTCTGAAGAGAACACAAAGAGAAGGAATAGTAGGAGCAATAATGTTAACTTGAATGACTTCTATGATGATTCACATATGCATAATCATAATCATGCTAAATCTAGGAATAAAACTGTTGTCATTGATTAGGCTATTCCTAGGGAACAATTGCATTATGTGTATCGACCAGGTAAGGCTAAGCTTGCCTGGGTCGCCAAACCTTAACTTTTTCTGTATAGGTTGAAGTGAGGGGGAACGAGAAGTGGTACATTGACAGTTCTTGTTCGTGCCACATTACCGAAAACGAAATTCAACTCAACTCACCTCACTTCACAAACACTCGAGAGGGAGTGTTGCTCTTAGAGACAAGAGATGCAGAGAAATCATTGGAACATGCGAGACAAAACTAAACTCCAGCATCATGGTAAGAGAGGTAAGTTTAGTTCATGAACTTGGTTTTAGTTTGTTGAGTGTTGCATAGCTTTGCGAACAAGGGAACAACAAGACGGTCTTTACTTCACAAGAATACTACGTCAAAGATCGTAAAACCAAGAGTATAATTATGAGAGGAGTCAGATTCAAGGATGTGTACATTGTGGACAAGAATTTCAAGACAAAAGAAGTTCTATGCTTTGCGTCTATAGCTGATGAGACGGAACTGTGGCATAGAAGGCTTGGACATGCAAATCTTCGACTCATTCACAAGCTGTATACAAAGGAACATATTCGTGGTCTCCCAAATGTTCGATCATAGTTCCATGATGTATGTGATGCTTGTGTGAAAGGGAAACAAACCCGTTCCTCCTTCAAGATTAAACCTGATGTAACAACTTCTCAGCCTATGGAACTGATACATATGGATTTCTGTGGTCCCATGAGGATAAGAAGTCATGGAGGGAACATGTAGGTTTTCATAATTGTCGATGATTATTCTAGATTCACTTGGACAATTTTTCTATCTTAGAAGGATGAAGTCTTCTCTGAGTTCAAGGCGTTCATCAAGAAGGTGGAAACAAATTTGGGAAAGAAGCTAAAAGCTATAAGGTCCTACCATGGAACGGAGTTTGACAACTCTATGTTCTTCAACTTCTGTGAAGAAAGTGGAGTATCACATGACTTCTCCATGCCTAGGACACCATAACAGAATGGGGTTGTGGAACGGAAGAACATAAATCTAGAAGACATGGCTAGAACTGTCCTCATTGCAAGCAATCTTCCAAGAATCTTCTAGGCAGAAGCTAATAACACTGCTTGTTATATACTTAATCGTGCCATGCTTCATCCCTTATTGAATAAAACTGCTTATGAACTAATAAGGGATCGCAAGCCCAATATTTTCCACTTGCGTGCTTTTGGATGCATGTGTTACATTCACAACAATGGGAAGGATAACTTAGGGAGGTTTGACCCACGAAGTGATGAATGAATTTTCTTGGGATATCTAAAGGCAAGCAAGGATTACAGAGTATACAACAAAAGGTTAAGCAAAATCGAAGAAAGCATCCACGTTGTCTTTGATGAGAACTCCAAAGGTTCTAGTGGCGAGTTAGAGACAACGTTCCCTGCGGAAATCTATCCGAGAATGCAACGAGAAGATTCTGATGATGAAGACAATGGTCCTTCTTCTCGACCTAGTTCAGGTCGTGGGAACGGTACTTCTAATGTAGCTAGTGTCTCCCCATCTTCTCCAGACTCTTCTAGTCCTGATGACTCTCCCAAAAAGGATACTCCAACCGATTATGCACAAGACGTAGATGTTCCCTCTTCATCAGTTGTTGAATCAACAATAGTTGCGGCCCTAACTAATGCAGAAGCTATTGTCACTGTTCCATCTGGACTTCTGGTGATGATGATGTTGATGATTCTCAAAGTGATGAGGAAAGAACATACCAATTTGAAGATGCCCCATTGCCTCCATCTTCGATGGACGACTATGAAACACAACTTGACGATCCATCTCTACTCGTGACAAAGAGTGTTCGAATTCAAAAGGCTCACCCCACTCATAATTAAGTCACACCTTTTGGTGAAAGTGGTTTGCGTTATAAATTGAATATGTTCTGTGCTTTCCATGCTTTTATCTCTCTTGTAGAACCCAAGACTATCAAGGAAGCATTGAAGGAACCTGACTGGATCGTAGCTATGCAAGAGGAGTGATAGCAGGCTTAAGTCGTATCACCTAATCAATCAAATAAAATCCTAGCAAAACCTAAGCAAGTAGTTAGGGTAAGCAGGGGTCGAATCCACAGAGAGGAAGGGTTTAATCTATGTGTTGTTCGCATGCAATAGTAACAAGAAGGGGGAGTTGTAGGTTGGTTGGTCACAATTAAGTCAAACACAACAAAGTATATGATGAAAATATCAAAGAGAGAAAACACTTAGCCAAGTAATGTCCACATAAGTCATTCAAAGGTTGTTCCTTGATTATGCCCTATCTTCCTATTCGGTTATTCCTGTCCTGATCTTGTGTAGATTAATAGGGAAACCATATGTTGGATCGTTAGAGTTACGTCTGAGGGAACAAAGGCTTTGTTCCAACAGAAGGCACAACGGATTAAAAACAGCAGAAAAGATAACGAACGAACTCACGATGTATAGTGGAAACCCTGATTAGCAAAACTAGCTTCTCAAGGAAAAACCACTACCTTCAAGCTTCTGCTTGAGAGGATTTTGAAGCGTGTACTTGTCTTATTGATTTCTTGTTCGATTACACTTGTATCCTGGACTTCGACCTCTAAACAACCAGCTAGACTCGAAGCCTCTTCTACAACGATGAATCCGAACTCAACCCTCAAAGACTCACACACACTTCACTCTCTTTCTTTTCTTTTCTCCTTCTTTTCTTTTTCGTCGTTCACAGTCGTACCTAAGAAATGAATCCTCACTTAACTTAAATACAACTCGGCTAAACCCTAATTATAACAAGATAGGATATTCTGAAATTGGTTTACAAAAGATATGATTTTGTTGGAAGAATAATATCCCAACCGATTATATTAATTAAGGAAGGAGTTCCTTAATTAATCCGATCGGAAGGATGTTCTTCTTCTCTCTCCAATTGCCTTATCTTAGGAAGAATTCCTAAGATAACACAATCGGGTTTTCTCTCTCCATATCTTCGCGCAATACAGCTTGATCCTTGGAGCCGAAGTCTTCATCCTTTTCCGCGTGTGCTTCTTGATTTGTTTCCTTAATTCAACACGCTGGATTTCTTCTTTCCTTTTACAGTCTTGATCTGGTCCGTTACTTCAGTTCCTTGAGAGGTAACAAAGCACATGAACAGAGCTTTGTTCCTTCTGCGATCCTTCACTGTAATGGTCCCCGAGATAACTGTCTTTGTTCCTGAAACACTTAGTATCCATATCAGTTGAATGTTTGTTACCATCAAAACCTAAGGAATTCAACAAATTCCCCCTTTTTGATGGTGACAAACACCCTTGACAATAAAGCATATACATACAAGAAAAAGACAGTTATGAAGAGAAAGGTTTCCCACTAAGATACTGTTAGTTCCCCCTCAACTCAGTAGCATGTGAAACATGTTCTGTTCCCCCTTAACCAAAGCTACCTGTCATTTTCCCCCTTTTGGCATCATCAAAAACATTAGTAAAGAGTTAGAGAGGAAACAGTCAAGGCCAGATGAACATAAACACCCCTGGTCATTAATTAAAAAGAACTTAAAAACGTGCAAACACCGCCAAGACAGACAGAACATCAAAACATAGTCAAAATGCCACACCGGGCACACAAATCAGATAACAAAAAACAACAACTAAGAGGTAGTAGATGGGCAAGGGAACAAAAGAGGGGTAAGGACATCAGGTAAGCGATCAGGCATCACTGTGACCGGGGTTGAGCCGATGCGTGATGAGAGATAAGCGCGTGCACATCTGCCATGAGACGTCTCACATCCTTGCAGAGACTTCTCACATCCCTCCCCAGAGACAAATTCTCGTTCAGTTCCTCCTCAGAGCTCTCGGCCTCAGAAACCTCCATTGCCTCGGAATCCTCTACTGCCTCAGAAGCTGCAGGGGCACTCTCAACCTTCACCCAACCTTCATTAACTTGAAGAATGAACTGCATCTTGTGCAGGTTACTGGCGTTGAACGGGTGGGAGAAGATGCTCACGTCCTCCGACGGGTTGTATACTTTATGGTACTCAAGGATTTTCTTGACAACCCATGGGAAGGGAAGAGCGTGCTGGAGAGTGTTCCTGGCATGGGCCATGTGCTGCATCAGAATCATTGGCAGGCTAATGGGCTCCTTCTTCAGCATTAGGGACAGTAGGACAATGTCCAAGATTAGAATCCGGTTTCTCTTTTGTCCCCTTGGCGTGATGTTGCTGATGAGGAAGTGGTACAACACTTTGTTGACAGCGGACATCTCTGAGATGTCGAGATCAGCACTCCCCTGAGGGTTCTCAATACTAGCAACAACCAACACAACCTCTGAGTAGGCAAAGTCCTTCGGCCACCTTCCTTTTGGGTATTCCCCATACCCTTCATGTGGAATGCCCAGAGCAACACCAAGCTCAATGCTTGAGAACATGTGGACTTGCCCTTCCATCTTGTAACTCCCCAGAACAGCGTAGGGACGAACTTCCATCGCATAGGTAGAGTAGAACTCCCTTAGCAGCACCTCATCCATCTCCTCTTCCTCCACAAACAGATTGCCCCATTTCTGGGTCTCCAACAGATCATGTACCCCTTCCAAATGGTTCTCCAATAGGAACTTAGGGACGACTCACAGCTCCTTGACCACCGACTTGTGGCTCATGTCTTTGACATCATCAGCCGCCACCTTTCCTTTGGCTTTGGCCGGCTGACGACGTTGGCTTTGACGGACAGGAGCGGCAGACACCTTGGCTTTCTTTGCTTTGTTCCCCGAGAGGGGTACTGACTCCTCATCGGAGCTGACCGTTATCGCCTTCTCAGACTTCCTCTGAGAGCGTGTCTTCCTCTTGGAGGAGTAGGCAGTCTTCACCCTGCCAGAAGTCTTAGAAGCCTTTGGGGGCTCCTCCTCATCAACTTCCTCAACCAGTTCCTTGTTGAGGTCCCGCACAACCGACTGAATCTTCTCCTTCACAGCAAAGTGCTCCTCAGTTGTGACCGGGGTCTCTTGACGGGGCATCTCCTCCATCTCCTCATCAATGGGGTCAGGATGGGTTGGAGAGGAATGGACCTCCTCTATTTCAGTAGAGGAGATGGCGGTTGAGGCGGCTGGAGAGGTTTTGGGCTTAGGGTTTTGTGGAGCGGGGTCTGTGTTTGGGGCTACGAAGGGGACCATGGCGAGTTGGTCCTGGGTTGGTGATGGTGGAGGGGTAACAATGGTGGTTGCTGGAGTGGTGGAGGTAAAAGGTAGGGATTGGGAAATGGCGGCGAGGAGAGCGGGGTCGGTTCCCATGGAAGAAAGTTTGGTGAGGAGGGTTTGGAGGTCTTGGGTGATGGTGTTGGAGAGGTTTGAGTTGGAGGCCATTTCTGTGAGAGAGGGAGAGTTCTGGGAAGACGAGAGACATAGAGAAAGGGAGAGATTGTTTGAGGAAGATAAGGAAACAATGAGGAGGAGACTTATCCGGAGACTCCGATTTATAATCTTCACCGAATCTTTCCCAACTCCTTTTCAGCAAAATAGCCCTAAATGCTCAACGCGGCCCAACACAGACTTCCATCATTACACCCTACAAACACACGTCACCTCAACCTGTAAGTCACAGAAGCCGAATCGTTTTCCCGCCAAACCAAAAAGTAGTAGGGTGTGATGTTGGGGGTTAATTACCAGAGAGGGTACAAAAGACCATCACACCAAAATATATGATATTTGTGATTGATTTTTACATCATGCCTGAGGGGTCTCCAGTTGTGGATGATTAGATGGGCTCATAGGAGACTTCAAACATGGCGGTCTAGGTAAGCTGTAGAATCAACTATCATTTGGGCTTATGATGAGGGAAAAAAAACATCAAGTTGATTCTTTTGGGTTGAAATAAAGCTGATTCATGTGACAAATGATGACATAGAAGACCATGCATGACATTCAGTACATCAAGGAAGTAAAAGCACATATTCAAGTCGAATGTTTAATTAATACCCAAGGAAGAGAATGCATATCAAGACATGAAAGTTCATCTTTCACAATTTACCACGTAATCTAGCCAATCATCGAGGGAACACAACAAATAGACATGTAGTTACGGGAATAAACCAGGCTTCGTATGGAACTGAATATAGAGTTCCCCAACAAGTATCCTGATGAGAATATTGGCAGTTTGACTCTTTGTTCCACGACTTTCTTTGTATGCCAATCTTTCTCCTCACAGTGATGTCTTCTTCTAGATGTACATGGTACCTAAGCACAAATACCAGGGAATAATTTAGTCATTGGGTTCTTATCACATACTTATTTCCCTTACCTTTGTCACCAGGCACTTGAGTCTCGAACATTCCTGCATAAGTGAGGTGAGACTCTCTTTGTTCCCTGTCAGGTAACTGAAGCTGGTACGTATGACTTACCGGGAACTTTCCTCACTTGATCCTGCATAGAAAGGGTTAATTCTTGCGAACCCAGACAAGCTTATGCTTTCTGGGTGTAGGAGCAGCATATCTGATCTTTGGAGGTTTAACATTCATTTGCTCCCTTGTAGTACGAGCAATCTCCTCATTGTGTTGCTTCAGAAGACACTCTTGTTTGTAGTGACCAGAATGCCTGCAATACCAACAGACTCTGTGGCACTTTAGATCGATATACTTGCTCTTTCCAGGCCAAATTGTTTTGTTAGCAATCCTTGAATGAAAATCAATATTTTTGGACTTACTGCTTTGAGATTGCTTCAACCAGATGGCATGTTCCTTCTGTCCATGGTACCAAGCCTTACCCTCCTCAGTCAAGTTTGAACAGTTTTTGCCTTTGTTCCCTCCAGAGGAACTTTCCCCCTTTTCTTTTACAGACTGTTTTCCTTTGACTTTAAAGCCTTTTTGCTTGGTGCCATCAACAAGAAGTTTTGGTTGATAGCCAATCCCAAAGCGAGGTATTTCCTTTGACTCAGTCTTCTTTTCATTCTTGGCTGCAACAAAGACAATACCTTTTGGCTTGTCCTTCTGTTCCTCACTGAGTTTGGTTAGATCACTAGAAAGTTTTGCATTTCCTAGTTTCAACATTAATGACTCAGCCTCAAGTGAGGAAACAGAGGACTCCAGAGACGTAATCTTTTTAGTGAGTTTGGAACACTCAGAGCAAGAGTTTGAAGAGGAGGATGAACCATTCTCAAGCTTGAGCACTTTGTCTGCCCAACCCTGATTTTCTTCGATCAAACCTGAGATCGATTCATCTTTCTCTTCCATTTGCTCACTGAAAAGACTATTCTCATGAACAAGTTTCTTAATGAGAGATATCAAGCTTTCTTTAGATTTGCTTTTTAAGCTTGATACGAGATCAGATTCAGTTACCTCATCGTTGAGTAGATCTCCCTTTGATTTATTTGGAACTTCAATGGCCATCAGGCAGACATCCCTAGAGTGTGACGATTCTTCGTCTTCTGAGTCTGAGTCTCCCCAGGTGGCAACCATTGCATGCTTCCCTTCATTTGCTGGAGGTATTCCTGCCTTTTTCTTGAAGCAGTTTCTGGCCATATGTCCCTTGTTCAGACAGTGGTAGCACACGACATCTTTTAGGTCTCTGTTCCCTTCGGAGGAACTCGACGAATCCTTATTTCGAGACCAAATCTTCCTCATGGCTCTTGTGATGAGCGCAACATCTTCATCACCATCTTCATCTTCATCTTCGACTTGGGATAAGTCAAATGCTCTTTCCACCTTTAAGGCAATGCTCTTCGCCTTCTCCTCTCCCTTCTTGTTCAACTTGTGATTATAGACAGAGGCGTTGCTTTCCAACTTAGCAACAACCTCTTCCATGGTAAGAGTCTTGACATCCGTCTGAGAGTAGAGAGCAAGAGCAATGGCATCCCACTGAGAGTTTAGGCCTTGCATGAAGTGATGAGTCAGCTTCCAGTCTGGCATTGCTTCACCAAGGAACTGAAGCTGACCAATTAGCCCCTGGAATCTGGAGTAATACTCCTGAATGTGTTCATCTTTTCACTGAGAGACTTGGTCGTACTCCTTTATCAGAGAGAGAATTATGTTCTTCTTGGCATCTTCATTTCCTTGATGAAGGCGTTTCAAAGCATCCCAGATTTCCTTGGCAGTCTTATAACTCATGATTTTCTTGAGATCCGAGGGAAGAAGAGCCATGTGAAGGATCTTCTTAGCCCTGTTGTTCTTCTCCAACTTCTTCCAGTCATCATCGGTATAGTCGACCTTTGGTTTTGGCTTAGTAGCATCTGTCTCATTTTCAATAGCCAGAGGTCCAACTTCGATGACTCGCCAGATCTGTCCATCAAGGGAACAGATGTGGGACTCAATTTGTTCCACCCACCAGTCATATTCTCCTGCCTTCAGAATCGGTTGCTTCCAGAATGAATCTCCGATTGCATTGCTTGACGACGAAATCTTTCCTGCAAATTCTATAACGAAAACAATCTAGAGCACCAGGCTCTGATACCAATTGTTGGATCGTTAGAGTTACGTCTGAGGGAACAAAGGCTTTGTTCCCACAGAAGGCACAACGGATTAAAAACAGCAGAAAAGATAACGAACGAACTCACGATGTATAGTAGACACCCTGATTAGCAAAACTAGCTTCTCAAGGAAAAACCACTACCTTCAAGCTTCCGCTTGAGAGGATTTTGAAGCGTGTACTTATCTTATTGATTTCTTGTTCGATTACACTTGTATCCTAGACTTCGACCTCTAAACAACCAGCTAGACTCGAAGCCTCTTCTACAACGATGAATCCGAACTCAACCCTCAAAGACTCACACACACTTCACTCTCTTTCTTTTCTTTTCTCCTTCTTTTCTTTTTCGTCATTCACAGTCGTACCTAAGAAATGAATCCTCACTTAACTTAAATACAACTCGGCTAAACCCTAATTATAACAAGATAGGATATTCTGAAATCGGTTTACAAAAGATATGATTTTGTTGGAAGATTAATATCCCAACCGATTATATTAATTAAGGAAG
Source organism: Rheum nobile (assembly GCA_027886185.1). Classification (NCBI taxonomy): domain Eukaryota; kingdom Viridiplantae; phylum Streptophyta; class Magnoliopsida; order Caryophyllales; family Polygonaceae; genus Rheum; species Rheum nobile. The sequence goes on from WOAB01000065.1 coordinate 2,281,375, forward strand.
GAGTTCCTTAATTATTCCGATCGAAAGGATGTTCTTCTTCTCTCTCCAATTGCCTTATCTTAGGAAGAATTCCTAAGATAACACAATCGGGTTTTTTCCTCTCCATATCTTCGCGCAATACGGCTTGATCCTTGGAGTCGAAGTCTTCATCCTTTTCCGCGTGTGCTTCTTGATTTGTTTCCTTAATTCAACACGCTGGATTTCTTCTTTCCTTTTGCAGTCTTGATCTGGTCCGTTACTTCAGTTCCTTGAGAGGTAACAAAGCACATGAACAGAGCTTTGTTCCTTCTGTGATCCTTCGCTGTAATGGTTCCCCGAGATAACTGTCTTTGTTCCTGAAACACTTAGTATCCATATCAGTTGAATGTTTGTTACCATCAAAACCTAAGGAATTCAACACTATCCCTAAGAACCCTTACCAATGAATAACCCTAGCACCACTAGTGATTCAACCCAAAGGCAGCAATGAACATAAGAATTAACCAGGATACACATAACACCTCAACCAGAAGCATTCGACATATAATCAATTCTCTACATAGATAAATTCCACAATGGCAAGTAAAAATCCATGCTTGCTACTCGAACTAGAGCGTTAGCCCAACAGTTCCCTAGTATTAGCAATATGAATGAAAGCAATAAACCTAGGTGATCAATCTAGATAAACCAACAAACATCCAAATAAGAATTTGCGCAAGAGAAAAGATATAACTCAAAAGGATAAGATAGATAGGAACAAAACCTCACAACCAGATGAATAAACTTATGCTTCCATTACCGGACTAAGCAAACGAGGCTTAGCTCCTCATAAACATGATGAACTCCAAAGGTATGAAAAGTGGAAACGATGAAATGAAAATTCGCCCAAAAACAAGCCCCCAAAACCTAATACTAAAGAGATTATATATAGGGCCTGTAACAAATGACCTAGCCTAATAAGAAAAGAAACCAGAATAAAATGGAAAAATAAGAAAAGAAATTAGAAAAGATAGACTCGGGAAAAGTCAGAACTTCCAGTGTCGACGACCCGCGATCGCGGCCCAATTACCGCGATCGCGGCCTCTTGTGGCTCCGCGCTCTTCACATTCCTCCGCGCCTGTGGAAAACTCTCGACTTGCCCAAGGAACCACGATCGCGGCACCCTTGCCCGCGGTCGCGGTTAATTCTCGTCCTTTACTCCTTGGCTTCGCCTCCTAACCTCTCGTCTTCACTTCCTTGGCGTCTTCTTTTGGTGGCTTCCTTCCTCAGTGTCTCCTATGATATCCAAAATAGCTCATACACCTCCAAGAACACCAGACTTCGCCCCCAAACGCCATGCACAAGAATGTGTCTAAATCTACCCGAATGGCACCAATAAAACCCTCTAATAATTCTTAGTTAAGCCCTACAAAGTAGTGCTTATCAAACTCCCCCATACTTAGACCTTTGCTCGTCCTCGAGTAAACTAAAAGAAAGTCTACTCCTCCAATGCAGCACCCAAGGTCTCAGGAAGCATGTCTCTAACTAAGAGTCACCTAACCCATGCCAAGCTCTTAGTACCAAGCTCATTCACAACACATCCACAACTCAACAAGCTTAAAGGGCAAGCAGAGTACTTCCCCTAAGCTTAACCCGAACATCCAATGGTGTGAGTAACCTCTAATCCTAGCCTCCATCTATGACTCCTTATGCCTCCCAGAGTGACCTACCCGAATCCTCCTTATATCACCTCTTCTTATGTCGCCATGCCAAAATGAGGATTCCTAAAATTCACTCTTCTTCTTTTCACTCATTTTGCCAAGGCGCCCTTTCGGGTTTTCACCAAGCCACTCATATTTTTTGTTAGATGTGCTCACAATATAACTCACATCACTCTAGACCAATTTTTACCCCAGCCTAATGCTGGTCCAAGCCACCTGCTTATTACCTAGGCCGCCCTTTCGGATTTTCGACATATCCCAGGATTTCAATTTTAGCCTTTTTTCAATTTTTGGCTCTTTTTCTTTTTCTCCTCAGCGACATAGGAAATATAAAACCCTCCCCTATGCTTAAACATTGCATTGTCCTCAATGTAATGAAAGACAAAAGAATAAAGCACAAGGAAAAGAAGGGATAAGATCAGAAATGTCACTGAGTTGGCTTGGACACTTCCGTTGTTGCTGGCGGTCTTCTCAATAAATGCCCAGGTCTCTGGTGTTGGGCGGGTGCCTCATCAACTCCAGCATCATCTTCTACCGTGCAACCATAAGGTACCACTTGGTGAGTAGTGGTTGAACAGTGATAACGGGGTTGCACGGCCTTCAAATACCACAAAAAATGGGCCTAGATATGAACAGGGTATGGGCCATGAGTGGTCTTCCTTCGCAGCTGTCGACTGTGGGGCCGTCATCGTTGCCAAAAATTTGTGTAGCGAAAACTTCCTCCGTTGGCAACATGCGCACCCCTCTCCATGGTACTGCGGGACAGCTCGTACTCGTTCAACAACAATTAAATTTTTTTTTTGCCCCCCGTTTAAGGTTTTTTCGGGGGTGACTAGTGCAGGGACAGGAGAGACTTACATTGGTGTCGAAACACCTTCTTCAATGAGCATGGGTCTCTTCCCTGCAAGTTAGTCAGGAACAAAAACGGAAAACAAAAACAAAGCAAAAACACACCAAAAAAAAAATGCAAAACGAAGAAAGAAAGACAAAGGAAAAGATACATACATCGGGTTGCCTCCCGGACAGCGCCTTAGTTATTGTCATGGCATGACATACCGCTTCATCCTTCTCAATCTGGGTTGCCTCCTGCAACCGCGCTCTTCACTCTTGAGTCCGGGGGATGCTCCAGAATGGTCTCCAGCCTGTGCTCTACCTTCCTCCGGTCAAACTCCATGCTTACCGTACCTGTGCCCACGTCGATCTTTGTGGTGGAGGTCTTCATGAAAGGCCTCCCTAGCATTACTCATCCTCCTCGTTTACCTGTGTTCATGACGAAGAAATCCGCAGGGAAGACGAGGGTGTCGACGCTCACCAAAACGTCCTTCACAACGCCCGCTGGAATGATGACGGAGTTATCAGCCAGTTGGATGACAAACTCCATACTTTCTAGTGGTCCGACATTGAGGGTGTTGTAGACGGACAGTGGTAGGACATTGATGGAGGCTCCCAAATCCAGCAATGTCTCGCTGAACTCGGTTTCCCCAATCTTGCAGGGTTCGCTAAACATTCCGGGATCTTCACACTTTTTCGAGATCTTCTTTTGCATCATAGCCGAGACATCCTTCTTGACTTTCACCTTTTTCTTTGACCTCTCCTTTTGCTCCTTCTTGAGCTTGCATAGCTCCCTCAAGAAGTTTGCAAAGCGAGGCATCGTTTCACCTTTTTTTTTTTTGCCCCCCGTTTAAGGTTTTTTCGGGGGTGACTAGTGCAGGGACAGGAGAGACTTACATTGGTGTGGAAACACCTTCTTCAATGAGCATGGGTCTCTTCCTTGTAGGTTAGTCAGGAACAAAAACAAAGCAAAAACACACCAAAAAAAATTGCAAAACGAAGAAAGAAAGACAAAGGAAAAGATACATACATCGGGTTGCCTCCCGGACAGCGCCTTAGTTATTATCATGGCATGACATACCGCTTCATCCTTCTCAATCTGGGTTGCCTCTTACAACCGCGCTCTTCACTCTTGAGTCTGGGGGATGCTCCAGAATGGTCTCCAGCCTGTGCTCTACCTTCCTCCGGTCAAACTCCATGCTTACCGTACCTGTGCCCACGTCGATATTTGTGGTGGAGGTCTTCATGAAAGGCCTCCCTAGCATTACTCATCCTCCTCGTTTACCTGTGTTCATGACGAAGAAATCCGCAGGGAAGACGAGGGTGTCGACGCTCACCAAAATGTCCTTCACAACGCCCGCTGGAATGATGACGGAGTTATCAGCCAGTTGGATGACAAACTCCATACCTTCTAGTGGTCCGACATTGAGGGTGTTGTAGACGGACAGTGGTAGGACATTGATGGAGGCTCCCAAATCCAGCAATGTCTCGTTGAACTCGGTTTCCCCAATCTTGCAGGGTATGCTAAACATTCCGGGATCTTTACACTTTTTCGGGATCTTCTTTTGCATCACAGCCGAGACATCCTTCTTGACTTTCACCTTTTTCTTTGACCGCTCCTTTTGCTCCTTCTTGAGCTTGCATAGCTCCCTCAAGAAGTTTGCAAAGCGAGGAATCGTTTCACCTTTTTTTTTTTTTTGCCCCCCGTTTAAGGTTTTTTCGGGGGTGACTAGTGCAGGGACAGGAGAGACTTACATTGGTGTGGAAACACCTTCTTCAATGAGCATGGGTCTCTTCCCTGCAGGTTAGTCAGGAACAAAAACGGAAAACAAAAACAAAGCAAAAACACACCAAAAAAAAATTGCAAAACGAAGAAAGAAAGACAAAGGAAAAGATACATACATCGGGTTGCCTCCCGGACAGCGCCTTAGTTATTGTCATGGCATGACATACCGCTTCATCCTTCTCAATCTGGGTTGCTTCCTGCAACCGCGCTCTTCACTCTTGAGTCTAGGGGATGCTCCATAATGGTCTCCAGCCTGTGCTCTACCTTCCTCCGGTCAAACTCCATGCTTACCGTACCTGTGCCCACGTCGATCTTTGTGGTGGAGGTCTTCAAGAAAGGCCTCCCTAGCATTACTCATCCTCCTCATTTACCTGTGTTCATGATGAAGAAATCCGCAGGGAAGACGAGGGTGTCGACGCTCACCAAAACGTCCTTCACAACGCCCGCTGGAATGATGACGGAGTTATCAGCCAGTTGGATGACAAACTCCATACTTTCTAGTGGTTCGACATTGAGGGTGTTGTAGACGGACAGTGGTAGGACATTGATGGAGGCTCCCAAATCCAGCAATGTCTCGCTGAACTCGGTTTCCCCAATCTTGCAGGGTACGCTTAACATTCTGGGATCTTCACACTTTTTCGGGATCTTCTTTTGCATCACAGCCGAGACATCCTTCTTGACTTTCACCTTTTTCTTTGACCGCTCATTTTGCTCCTTCTTGAGCTTGCATAGCTCCCTCAAGAAGTTTGCAAAGCGAGGCATCGTTTTGCTCAATTGGGGGGTCACCTTGTAATTCCTGAATGTCTCGAACATTCCCTTCAGCCCCTCAATGGGTTCGTCATCTTCTAGTGCTACAGGGAATGGCACTGGGATGTCAAAATATCCCTCCGGGTAGACATACAGCGTCATGAAAGTAAGTGGAGACGGCCCGTTTTCCAAAATTTGATCGCGGTTTTCATCCCGCGATCGCGGTTCTTGCACTAGGGTCCCGCGGTCGTGGCTATCCTGCCCGCGATCGCGCTTAATCGGCGCATCTTTCCCATTCTCTTGCTCAACAGACCCGCGATCACGGCAAATTGCCCGCGGTCGCGGTTTGTCCTCGTAATTCTTGGCTCCCATCTTTTCTTCTTCAAGCTTCCATCTGGGCCTTGATGTCATGGAGTAGACGTTTTGCCTAGGATTTATCTCACTTTGAGATGGGAGTGCTCGTGACACTCTAGCATCAAGCTTGCTAACTGTCTAGGAGATCTGCCCCACCTGCTTCTCTAGGTTCTGTATGCTGGACTTGGTCTCGTGTTGAAACTGAACCATGTTTTGATGCATGGTTCCCACGGTTTGCGCCAAAGTATTCATATGTTGCGCCAATGTGTTGACCTGGTCCTCAAGATTGGTGATGCGGGCAGCTCCCCGTTCTTGTGGTCTTTGATCTGCTTGGCCTCCTTGAAACTGCCGCTGGGGGTACTGCTGAAAATCCTGGGTCTCATGCCCTTGATGAGTGTTCCACTGGTTCCCGTATCTCAGATTTGGGTGATCTCTCCACCCTGGATTGTAGGTGCTGGAGTACGGGTCATATTTTGGCCTTTGAGGGCCATATCCTCCAATGGCGTTCACCTCAGCAGTTGGTTCTTGCAGGGTGGGGCATACTTCAGTTGGATATGTCGTTTCATAGCCTAACCCACATGATTTGACTTGCTGCAAGCCACCTCTCATCATACATCTCCTCATCATCTCCTTCATCTCAGCCATTTCAGCAAGAAGAGTAGAATTAGGCTGAGATTCTGCAGCTCTCACAGATTGGATGCCCTTCCTTTTACTGAATTGCCTGGACCCTTCAGAATACTCAAAAAAAATCTCAAAAGCTGCAACAGGAGTCTTGTTGAGGATGTTCCCCCTACAAGCAGCGTTCACCATCCTTCTCTCTTCATCAAGAAGACCACCGTACAAATAAAGTATGAGGTCCTGCTCAAAATAGCCGTGGAAGGGGCAACTGGATATCATCTTCTTGAACCACTCATAATACTCATAGAGCGATTCACCAGACTGCTGCTCAATGTTGCTGATAGTTCGCTTCAGGCTGTTCAGTTTGGTAGCTGGGAAGTACTTTTCCAGGAAGGCTTTCTTCATCTTGACCCAAGTGTCAATGCTCCCTGGAGTGAGATAGTAGAACCAGTCATTGGCCGCATCCTTCAGTGAAAAAGGAAAGGCCTTCAGCTTGATCTGGTCCTCCGTCACGTTCTTCGGCTTCATACTGCTACACACCGAATGGAACTCATCAAGATGCTTGTTGGGGTCTTCACCACTCATCCCATGGAAGTGGGGGAGTAAGTGGATCAACCTAGACTTCAGCTCGAAATTTATGCCCTCGCCCAACTCAGGAAACTGCACAGCCAGCGGTTGCTGCTGCATGTTAGGGGCGGTCAACTGTCTCAACGTCTGCTCTGTGTCAGCCATCTCGAACGCAGGATTATCAAAAACCAAAGCATGATTTATTCTGCGACCCTGGGAAAGAGTTCTCTCAATCTCTGAATTAAAACCAAGTAGAGGGGAATTAGTAGCACGGGTGTGGACCATAAGATAGGTCCACACCAAAGGAACACAACACACAGACAAACACACAGAAAAATCAACGCTTGCCTCCCCGGCAACGGCGCCAATTTTATAGCAGGCTTAAGTCGTATCACCTAATCAATCAAATAAAATCCTAGCAAAACCTAAACAAGTAGTTAGGGTCGAATCCACATAGAGGAAGAGATTAATCTATGTGTTGTTCGCATGCAATAGTAACAAGAAGGGGGAGTTGTAGGTTGGTTGGTCACAATTAAGTCAAACACAGCAAAGTATATGATGAAAATATCAAAGAGAGAAAACACTTAGCCAAGTAATGTCCACATAAGTCATTCAAAGGTTGTTCCTTGATTATGCCCTATCTTCCTATTCGGTTATTCCTGTCCTGATCTTGTGTAGATTAATAGGGAAACCATCCCTAAGAACCCTTACTAATGAATAACCCTAGCACCACTAGTGATTCAACCCAAAGGCAGCAATGAACATAAGAATTAACCAGGATACACATAACACCTCAACCAGAAGCATTCAACATGTAATCAATTCTCTACATAGATAAATTCCACAATGGAAGATAAAAATCCATGCTTGCTACTCGAACTAGAGCGTTATCCCAATAGTTCCCTAGTATTAGCAATATGAATGAAAGCAATAAACCTAGGTGATCAATCTAGATAAACCAACAAACATCCAAATAAGAATTTGCGCAAGACAAAAGATATAACTCAATAGGATAAGATAGATAGGAACAAAACATTACAACCAGATGAATAAACTTATGCTTCCATTACCGGACTAAGCAAAAGAGGCTTAGCTCCTCATAAACATGATGCACTCCAAAGGTATGAAAAGTGGCAATGATGAAATGAAAATTCTCCCAAAAACAAGCCCCCAAAACCTAATACTAAAGAGAGTATATATAGGGCCTCTAACAAATGACCTAGCCCAATAAGAAAAGAAATCGGAATAAAATGGAAAAATAAGAAAAGAAATTAGAAAAGATAGACTCGGGAAAAGTCAGAACTTCCAGCGTCGACGACCCGCGATCGCGGCCCATTTACCGCGATCGCGGCCTCTTGTGGCTCCGCGCTCTTCACATTCCTCCGCGCCTGCGGAAAACTCTCGACTTGCCCGAGGAACCGCGTTCGCGGCACCCTTGCCCGCTGTCGCGGTTAATGCTCGGCCTTCACTCCTTGGCTTCGCCTCCTAACCTCTCGTCTTGACTTCCTTGGCGTCTTCTTTTGGTGGCTTCCTTCCTCAGTGTCTCCTATGATATCCAAAATAGCTCATACAGCTCCAAGAACACCAGACTTCGCCCACAAGAATGTGTCTAAATCTACCCGAATGGCACCAATAAAACCCTCTAATAACTCTTAGTTAAGCCCTACAAAGTAGTGCTTATCAAGGAGCTATATCAATTTGAGAGGAACAAAGTCTGGTGGCTTGTTCCTTTAACTCACAACAAGCATGCTATTGGCACTCGCTGGGTGTATAGGAGCAAGCTCGATGACTTTGGGGTGGTCACAAGGAACAAAGCAAGGCTGGTTGCTCAAGGTTACAATCAACAAGAGGGGATTAACTATGATGAGACCTATGCTCTAGTGGCTCGCATTGAAGCTATTCGTCTTCTCATCGCCTATGCCGCTCACATGGGATTCACATTATACCAAATGGATGTCAAGACTACATTCTTGAATGGATATCTCCAAGAAGAGGTATATGTGAAGCAGCCCCCTGGCTTTGAGGATACCAATTTTCCCTCGCATGTGTATGCTTTGGATAAGGCACTGTATGGTCTTAAGCAAGCACCTCGTGCTTGGTATGATAGACTTGCACAATTCCTTCTATCCAACGGCTATCATCGAGGAACGATTGACAAAACTCTATTCCATCTGGAACAAGAAGGTAAGATTCTGGTGGTTCAAGTATATGTTGATGATATTATTTTTGGTTCCACTAACCCTGCTCTTGTAGAAAAGTTCAAAAATCTTATGAGTAGTGAGTTTGAGAAGAGCATGATTGGGGAATTGTCCTTTTTCCTCGGATTACAAGTTACTCAGACTAAGGAAGGAACGAAGATCCATCAACAAAAATATATAAAGGAGTTGTTGAAGAAGTATGGTATGAACTCTGCAAAACCCATCGTTACCCCTATTTCTCCTAAAACTCGCTTGGATGCAGACTTGAATGGAACATCTGTTGATCCCACCATGTATAGAGGAATGATTGGTTCTCTCCTCTATCTCACGGCCAGTCGGCCAGATATATTGTTTAGTGTGTATCTCTGTGCTAGATTTCAGGCCAATTCCAAGGACTCACACTTGAAGGAAGTAAAGCGCATCTTTCGATACCTCACAGGAATGGACCATCTATGTCTATGGTATCCCAAGAACTATGATTTCAATCTTGGAGGATTCACAGATGTTGACTTGTCATTCCATTCAAGCTCTCCACCGCTAATCTCTATTGCTCTCTGCTCTCTCTCAAATATCTTATCCTTGTGCAAACTCTCAAAGCTCATTAATTTCCATGGATTCTCCAAGCAAGATAATCTCTACCGACAAGATGTCTAAGGCCGATATGGACGATTACATTCTCCAACTCTAACAGGCCAGGGCCGCCCGCGCTACACCGCCTACCACCGGCGTGCCGGCTTCTGTTGTGGAGATTGCTCATGTCACCGTCCAACAAACTGTCGACCCCTCTAATTCTACATCGACACCTACACCGACGCCATCCCCTTCTGCTCCGTCTTCGCTAAAGGCCCAGAACCTCAATCTTGTGCTTGTCGTTGTGTCAATGGAGGAACAACCGCGTCCCCAACCTGTCGAAGATGAGGAAGTCTCTTCTCCTTCCAAGGACAGAGTCAACGAGGAGGAAAAGTCAATGCAATCTCTGGAGAAGGAACTTGGAGTAAAGCCTGCTCCTTTGGCGCCGCCTCAACCTCGCAAGCGCAAACTCGCCGATCTTGCTGCTACTGCTCACGACAAGAAAGAGAAGGAGGAAGTGCAGTTTCTGGAGCAACGAATGGCTCCGACGGCACAGTCGACACCGTCTAAGTCTGGTGGTGATGAAACTGGGCTCCTCGACCCCTGAAGGCACGACTTCGTTCCGCTGTGAAGCCAGAGATGAAAAAGGCCAAAACTATTGGCAAGGCAAAATTAGAGCTTTCCATCTCTACCACTATTGTCCCTGACTTCTATGATGGTAAAAAGATCCTTCCACCACTTCTGATTCGTGAGAGTTTCTTTTCTGAGCACAATGTGGAAGAGATTTTGGAGCTTCTGCGTTTCCAAGGTTGGGAACGACTCTGTTTCAACAGGGCGACAATGAATGAAGTGCAGATGCGTGAGTTTTACCATTACTTTCATCTTTCCAAAGCTGATGCTCTGTGTGGGTCTACCAAGATCAATGGTGAAGATCTATCCTTCACGCCCAAGGTCATCTTCTCGCTACTCTCTGTTCCATTGGGTGGTTTCTTTGAGGTTCCAGCGAGTGAGGTCAATGAAGAAAAGTTGGCGTGTATGGAACGGTTGTTTGGTTCAACCGTTGGGGAGTTGCACACTGAACGACTGTCATTGGCTCAACGAGTGGCTTTCCACATTATTTCTCGGGTTGTGGCACCTCGCCAAGAGAAGCGCAACACCATCACCTTGTATGACCTATTCTTGCTTGACTGTTTTTTGAGAAGGGAGAAGATTGACCTCCCTCGAGTGATATTGTGCCATATGGAACGGTGCAAAGAAAAGTCCCACTCTTTGGCCTATCCAGGCTTGGTGAAGATGTTGTTGCTCTGAGATGAAGCTTATCTCGAGGAAAATGAAGTGTCTCTAGGAAGTGAATTGGACTCTGCTACTGTAGAAAAGATGAAGTTTAAAGGTGACTCCAAGGGAACGGGCACTGCGATTGTCAAGAAAGAAGCTGGTGAAGGAACGTCTAAGGGTGGCTCAATTCGGCATCAGATTTTGGCTGAGCTTAAACAGTTGAACATCACCATGAACTTGCTCTTGGATCACTTTCTGAGCAAACATGAAGATGTTCCTGAAGACCCTGAGACCTAAGTGTTCCCTGTCACTATCCAGCCTGTCTGACGTTCTGTTCTTGTTTTTCTATGTTTTTATGTCTTTTGTGTGATTGTCCCTTATCTTTTGATAATAGTTGTCTAGGTTTCTTCGCTTTGTACTTCCTTCTACTTAATGAATGAAATATTTTGATTATGAATTGCATGTGAGTCAAGTCTTTGTGATCTCTGTGATTTTTTGATGATGCCAAAAGGGGAAAGTATGGAAAATGTGTAACCCAAGGAAGGGTTGATAACAGAAGTTAGTGCTAAGGAGAATGATGACGCTGCTTGAAGGTAAATTCTTCTATGAACTTTCTGAGGGGGAACATTGTCAATGTCTTGATCGTAGTATATGTTTGATTACATGTGAATTGACTTCTTACTTGTCTGTTTTGAACGTACACATTTTGAAGGAGTTTGTCATCACCAAAAAGGGGGAAATTGTTGGAACGATGATGTTCCCTCTAGTTTTGATGATGATAAACTCAATGGCATTTGATGGTTTTTAGTATTTACTATGAGTTTCAGGAAACAGGTGATTTAAAGGAACGATGAAAACCATATGGTGAATCAAAACAGACAATGAAAGGAACAGAGAAGTCAACAATGAGGAACAACGCGCTGGAACAAAAGAGAAACAGAGACACGCGTTAGTGAATAGAAAAGGAAAGTGAACAACGCCAAGGAACGCAGAGACACGCGCTGTAACCCTTACGATTGCCGAATCTCTCATTTATGGAAAGAAATCTTAAAGGAGCAACTTGGGCCGCAAGATATAAAGTTGTTGAAGATTTTCTGGTTAGGAAAGATTAGAAAAGATTATATAGGATTATTTTATCTTTTTTTCCTTAAGTAAAACTAGGGTAAATTAGATAGAATTCCTAGACTATAAGAAAGAAAGTTGTCTACTTCATTTGATAAGTGATTCACGGCATTTCCACAGTACGTAGAGCATTCGGAGAAAGAGAAGAACTTACAAGGATGAAACTTTGGTGAGTTGAGTATTGTTAGGGTTTTGATTGTCTTAAGTGTTGTTAGGAATGTTACAGTAAGAGGTCTAGATATCTAGGAGTAAACTAGATTGAGATAAGACTTGCTTGATTGTAATTCCAGAATTAATAACACAAGTAGACTTTTGAAATCCTACTAGGGAAACCTAGAGGTAGAGGTTTTTCTTAGTCAACTAGTTGGTTGATTAAGTTTTCATCTCTAAGGAACTTTGTCTGTTACACTGTTATTCTGTTACAATATTCCGCTGCCCAAGGAACAGTTATACCGTTCCTTGTACTAACACACTCGATTCTACATAGTTAACATAACATTATCTATTTTCATAAATGCAAAATCTCATTATCTTATTCCAAAGATATAATATCTAGAGATCCTAAGACTTGACTGAATCTTCTATCTTCTTCTTGCCTTGCGGCCCAATAAGTCTTGAAATCCTCTTTTCATATTTAGTCAATATTGTTTCCAAGTTCCCAATAGCTCGTGTCCGCGTAATCTTTACGTTCCTTGATGTTTTCCCTTTTTATTTCACAGACAAAGCGCTATGTTTCTTCACTGCGCTCAACACTATTGTTTCCTTGTTCATTTTTTTCCTTAGCTCCTTTGTTTTGCTTTCTCTGTTGGTTTCCACCGTTCCCTATTCATGTAACTTGAAACTCAAGGAACAAGTTACCATAAAACCTAATGGTGTTTATCATCATCAAAACCAGAGGGAACGCAATTATTCCAACAATTGCCCCCTTTATGGTGATAAAAAACCCATTCAAAATTGTTCAACAAAAATAGATTGATATAGAGTCAATCAACATCAGTCAATATGCACATGCAATAAGTTCAAAAAGTTCAGCAAAGTTTCCCCCTTAGATAAGTATTACATGACTTACCTTTCAAGTCACATCAAGTTCCCCCTGAGCACTAACATTGTTAAAAATTAAGAACGTTAGGAACAATGAAGGAAAAACGGTTACCTCTTCCTATTGAGCTCATCGCACAATTGTCCACACTTTCGTCTTTTGGCATCATCAAAAGAAAAACTTAATCAGGGAACAATTAGATCAAGTCTCAAATTAATGTCAAAATAAGAATTCATTAGATTTGCACATAATTGATTACACTAGGCAGGAACAATGCAAGATCAAAACATCAAACGACTTGAAAATAACGACAAAAACATGAAAACCATGAAAAAACACCAAAGAGGAAAATATAATATGGCTAGGGAACAAAAAGGGGATCCACTCAGGTTTCAGAGTCAGGCTTTTTCTTCTTTTCATCCTTATCCATCAGGAAGTCAAGTAGGAGTCTTGCTGTGATGTTCAACTATTTCAACTCAGCACAAATTTGTTGATTCAACGATCCTCCTTTAGACGTTCCTTCCCATATTCCCTTCTTCAGTTGTAGAGTAGGAGGCGATGTTCCCTTGTCGTCCCCTTGGTACTTCATCTTCTGGATGATAACCATCTTGAGCTATCAGTGCCCTAAAATACCTCATTCTCTGCCTTATAGAGTTATTCCTATTCCAGAATCAATCTCACTAACCATGGGTAGAGTAATGAGTAAGTCCTTATGCACTGTACCATATGCTGCATTTTTACTTGAGGGAGGTCAATTTTCTCCTTGTAGAAGAAACGATCAAGCAACAACAGGTCGGTAACGATGACATGGTTTATCTTCTCCTGGCGAGGCACAACAACCTTCATAATCACTTGATGATTTATCCTCTAGATCAACGTCAGACTTGACCTGTTGTTCCCAGCATTCTCAGAATGTAACAGTCTCTTAAAACTCGCGACCTTGTTTCAGTCATCTTGTCAAAAGGAATGTTGCAAAAATCACCCAAGGGAACATTAAGCAATTGGGAGATATTCTTACTTCTGAAGGATATCTCCTCAGATCCTATCATTGTTGTTCCCGTTGGTGTAGACATCTTGATCTGCTCAAAGTTGTGATAAAACTCCCTGATCAATTCAGGGTTGATCATCACCTTGCAAGAACACAACTATTCCCAGACTTAGAACACCAGCATGTCCCAAATTTCTTTGAAACTTTCCTTTGATATGAAGCCATCAGGGATGTAAAGGGGAGGAATGATTTTCTTGCCTTCATAGAACGGATTTGTGATAGAGGATTCACCAACCTTTGCCTTGTTCTTCTTTGGCTTTGTGGAGGAACATAGGCGCCCTTTTAGTGGACTCAGAGCAGACTCGCCGACAGTTGACTTAGTCGGCGTCGAGTGTAACACCCCCGACTTATGTCGAAAGTGTCACACACTAGTGACCTCAGACTTTAATATCCGTAGTCACCCAAGGCTTAATTTCGAACAATGTTTTGTATATAATGTAATAAAATCATAAAAATAAATCAGTAGTGAGAGCCTTTTTAAATAACAAAAACTTATATAAACTCTCCTTATCAAGGTGGAGATTTAGTTTTAAAAATCATAAATGAATTAAGTATAGCGAAAGACTTATTAAAACTCTAATGCATAAGATTAAACCTTTCCAATATTAAATCTTCAAATTGCAATTAAAACTTCATGTGTAGTATTATGGTATCCATCCATCGTCACCTTGAGTAATCTCGCGTTAATGATATTTGTAAAGAATTACATGTTACAACAAGTAGACAACCCTCATCGGGGTACGTTGATCGACTCATAATAAATGTACATGGTAATAGATACTCACGTTGAAAGATATTATTAATAAGCATGATGCATTATCATAGGTAATAACTAATCATGCATACAAAGATATGAACACACATTAAATGGCAACACTCCTAATACCTCATCAAAGATTATCTATTTCAACCATATCGATTTCGATACAACTTCATACCAAAATAGAATATGTTCGATTCATTGCCTACTTCCCAAATCATCGTATAAGGTCCCTTTAAATATCACTTATCCTCTCAATCAATTGATGCTATTTAATTGCCCAATGATCAATAAGGTAGATTGTATCCTATACCAAGACGTTTATTCCTTGATCATAAAATTCCCAGATATTATATAAATACCACAAGATCACTCAACCAACCACTTACCCAAGATCCTATAATCATCCATTCCAACGATCATACACTTTCTCAATCTTGCAATCTTACTTTTACATCTAAGGTCATCCAATAACAGTAACTTAGAATTTCCACTTGATTAATCTATAAACCTCGAGCGTAACATATCACCAATATCCCCAAGTTAAAAAATCCTAACATCCCAACAAACATAAAAAAATGTTCATACTTAACTACCTTACAACTGCCAATCCAAATCCACAGTAAACATTTCGGTCTCGGTTATATGCTACAAGGTAAAACATGTGCCTATTTACAGTTCTAAGCAAACCCTCACATACTAGTTACAACATCTACATAAGAGTTATTATGTTTAATAACCAAACAAAGCATAGAAGAAAACTAAGCATTTGCTAAACAATCATCATATTTAAATCTTAACCACATTAACATAAATATAAGTAAGATCACTTTAGGTATCAAGACATATATCACCTTATAAAGAACATTAAAAGCAAAAATGTGTATCAATCAATAAATCACATCGAATGCACGTTCGCATACACACACACACACAAAAGGTCAACTTACTTGAGACCTTTTAACACACATAAAAACCACACGCACAAGGTCAACATAGCTGAAACCTTTTTAACACACACACAAGGTTAACTTAATTACAACCTTAACCACACACACTCTAGATATCGGCCAAATCCGAGCTCATATTGTAAGTCCACGTTTATACAAATGTCACAATCTCATGCTTGTGATATGACCACACATATCCCATAGAAGGCCTACTCTAAGGTATGCTCCCAATACTGCACTCCCATACCCGGGATCGCCTTTGCTCATAATTCGGAGGCTTGTGCATCCGCACCCTAATCACATGCAAATTCCACATGGAGGTTGTCCTCACTTTTTCTATTCACCACTGATATGAATGACACCACACATATTTTCATAACACAAATGAAAAAGTCATTCATATAACGAACAAGTCAAGCACATACATGAAATCATTCAGATTTCATAATACTACATGATATAATATTTCATGAACGAGTCACAATAACCTTACATGCATTAACAAACTCACACAAACATTGGTTATAACAAACCTTTGGCGCATAAAGCATTATTCAAACAAGCACAAAAATGACCAACCGAGCAAGTATGGGAACTTGCCTTATTAATGACATCCGAGCCTTTAAAAGGTATTAATCAAGACCATATATCTTGAAACAATTACCTAGGATGCAAATGATGTCACAATAAATGCTAATGTTTTACAATTCAAAATCTGAAATTTGACAGCTTATTTTCCATTCAAAAATGTAACAATAACTCAAACATTAAAAACAAGATGATATGGATAAACAAGAAAGAATCTAGGTAATTCTCCAAATGGAAAGAACCATAAATCATTCATAAATGTTTCTTTAAGAATAAACAAAGTCAATATCGCACATCATGCACACTGATTTTCTTATATCCTTAAATTCAGTAATTTCAAAGCCTAAAACTTCTTAACTTCCGAATTATAATTTTAGAAAAGGAACTACTCAAAAAAATTCTTTAAAATCAACAACAATATACGAATACAGTTTGAAGTTATGAAACATAAAAACTAGAACCCAAATCTCTTTCAGATTTCTAGAAATTTAGAAAAACTAGAACATAAAAACTAGAACACAAATCTCTTTTTTTAGTATAATAAATAAATTAAAAATAAAATTCATATGTTTCCAGAAGTTAATAGGATCCTCCATTTGGAATCAATGAAGATACCTCTTATATGACCTTAAACATTTCTTTAGTTCGGGTTCAAAAAATCTGCAATGTCACATTGTAAAAATATCTAAAATTCAAAAATAAATTATTTATGGCTCAAACCAGTTCAATTCGATAACAAAAATGTCCTAGTTTATCATATTAAATACCCATCAGGATACAATAAACTATTGACAAATTATAAGCAAAACATTTCATGACCTCAAAATCAAATCAACAAAAAAAAATTGTTTTGTTTCAACAGTTTTTATATATATCAAATGATATTTAGGGTCTGTTTGGATTCCCTAATAGAATGCATTATCTTGCATTAATCATCAATTTAATGCAAGTTAATGCATTATTTGGGGAATCCAAACGGACCCTTAAAACCTTCTATATTTGATACACAACTGCATATATATGTTTAAAACACACTATTAAAGTTTCATATGAAAATAAGCTCTAAAACGATTTTTAACCATTGCAAGTCTTTACATTGTCGACCAGAAACTCCTAGCGAAGAGTTTTCGACAACCAAACCTTGTGATGGCGCGTGGGGGCGCATCGTATGGCTTCAAGTGACTTTTTTCATATGAAAATTTAGAAGACAAAGAGAAGAAGAGAAGGCAATTTGAATCAGTTAAATCTGACACGGGACATATAAACGACGGTTTTAGGAAGTTGATTGTGTTTTAGGGGTGCGAGAGAAAAAAAAAATAGAAAAGAATGCAGCGGCCTGGAGAAGAAAATGAGAGAAGAGAGTAGTGTGATTTTGGGTTAGAAATATGCCCTATTTGTAGGGTAGAAAAGATGCCAATTAAGATAAGATTTCATTTTATTGGAAAGAGAAAAAAATTTGCTTCCATTTTAACTTAATTGATTTGTATAGAAAATAGAAAAGGAACTTACACACCTTCTTTTCTCCTTTCATTTTAATTTTTAATAAATTATCAAAATATTATTTAAGAAGTATGTTGAATTCCTTAGGTTTTGATGGTAACAAACATAAATAAGTATTTCAGGAATCACACAGTTGTCTCAGGAAACCATTGCAGCGAAGGATGACAGAGGAAACAAAGCGATCTCCACATGCTTTGTTACATCTCAAGGAAATATCAATGACGAACAACATGAAGCTGCGAATGGAGTGAAGGATATTCAGCGTGAAGATTATGGAAATTATCTTGGAAGATCACGCGGTCATGGGAAAAGGATTTCGGCTGGAAGGATCTCGCCGATAGGAATATTTGGAGAGAGAATCCGATTATGTTATCTTAGGAAATCTTTCCTAAGATAATATATTTGGAGAGAGAAGGATTTTATCTTAATCCGATTATGTTATCTTAGGAATTCCTTCCTTAGATAATATCGGCTGTTAAGATAATATTCTTCAAATAATTTAATATCCTCTTGTTACCAAGCTTAGAAAGATATGTTATCTTGTTACGATTGTGTTAGTCGGGGTGTATTTATAGGAGTGTGGATTCATTTTCTATGTACGAACTTGGAGCATTAAATTGAGAAGAAAAAGAGAGTGAAGTGTTTGTGAATCTTAGAGGGTTGAGTTTGTATTCACCGTTGTAGAAGAAAGTTTCAAATCTAGGTGGGAAGTCTAGGGTTTGGAGTCCAGGCTACAAGTGTAATCGAACAAGAAATCAATAAGACAAGTAGACGCTTCAAAATCCTCTCAAGCGAGAAGCTTTAAGGTAGTGGTTTTTCCTTCATTAGTTATTTGACTGATTAGGGTTTCCACTATACATCGTGAGTTCGTTACTTTATCTTTCTTGCTATATTATTCCGCTGCACCTTCTATGGGAACAAAGCATTTGTTCCCTCAGATGTAACTCTAACGATCCAACAATTGGTATCAGAGCCTGATGCTCTAGATTGTTTTCGTTAAAGACTTTGCAGGAAAGATGTCGTCAAGCAATGCTATTGAAGATTCATTCTGGAAGCCTCCACTTCTGAAGGCTGGAGAATATGATTGGTGGGTGGAACAAATCGAGTCCCATATTTGTTCCCTCGATGGACAGATATGAAGAATCATTGAAGTTGGCCCCATGGCTATCCCAAATGAAAAGGACGCTACAAAGCCTAAGCCAAAGGTTGACTACACGGATGAAGACTGGAAGAAGCTAGAAAAGAATTGCAGAGCCAAGAAGATCCTTCACATGGCTCTTCTCCCCACGAATCTCAAGAAAATCATCGGCTACAAAACAACCAAGGAGACCTGGGATGCTTTAAGACGTCTCCATCATGGAAATGAAGATGTCAAGAAAAACAGAATTCTTTCCTTGATGAAGGAGTACGATCAAATTTCTCAAGGAAAGGGTGAGCACATTCAAGAATTCTACTCCAGGTTCCAGGGGATCGTAGGTCAACTGGAGTTCCTTGATGAAGAGATGCCAGACTGGAAGCTTACTCACCACTTCATGCAAGGCCTCAACTCTCAGTGGGATGCGATTGCTCTTGCTCTCTACTCCCAGACCGACGTCAAATCTCTCACCATGGAAGAGGTTGTTGCCAAGCTTGAAAGCAACGCCTTTGTCTATAATCACAAGATGAACAAGAAAGGAGAAGAGAAGGCTCAAAGTATTGCGTTGAAGGTTGAACGTGCCTTTGACTTATCTCAAGTCGAAGATGAAGATGAGGACGGTGATGAAGATGTGGCTCTCATCACTAGAGCTATGAAGAAGATATGGTCTCGAAACAAGGACTCATTGAGTTCCTCTGAAGGGAATAGAGACATAAATGATGTCGTTTGTTACCACTGTCAAAACAAAGGACATCTAGCCAAAAACTGCTTCAAGAAAAAGGCAGGTCTTCCTCCGGCTTATGAAGGGAAGCAAGCAATGGTCGCAACATGGGGTGATTCTGACTCAGATGATGAAGAATCATCTCACTCTAGGGATGTCTGTCTGATGGCCAGAGAAGACTATGATGAATCAAAAGGTGGTCTGCATAAGGATGAGGTAAATGAATCTGAACTCATCTCAAGCTTGAAAAGTAAGTCCAAAGATCACCTAGTTTTCTTCATTAAAAAACTCATGCATGAGAATAGTCTTTTCAGTGAGCAGATTGAAGAAAAGGATGAATCGATCTCAAGTTTGATCGAGGAAAACAAAGGTTGGGCAGAAAAAATGCTCAAACTTGAGAAAGGTTCATACTCTTCTCCAAGTCCTTGCAATGAGTGTCCCAAACTCACTGAGAAGATCATGTGTTTAGAATCCTTTGTCTCCTTACTCGAGTCCGAGTCACTAATGTTAATACTAGGCAATGCAAAACTGTCTAGTGATCTAATTAAACTCAGTGAGGAACAGAAGGAAAAGTCAAAAGGAATGGTGTTTGTAGAAGCCAAGAATGAAAAGAAGACTGAAAAGAAGGAAGTATCTCGCATTGGAAATGGGTATCAACCTATGCTTCCTGTTTATGGTACTAAATCTAAATGTCCTGGAGTCGAAGGAAAACAGTCAACGCAAGAAAAAGGGGAAAGTTCCTCGAGAAGGAACAATCACAAAGATTGCTCAAATTCGACTGATAGGAACAAGGCTTGATACCATGGACAGAAGGCTCATACCATTTGGTTGAAACAATCTCAAAGCGGTAAGTCCAATCATATTGATTTTCATTCTAGGATTGCTAACAAATCTACTTGGTCTGGACAGAGTAAGTATGTTGATCTAAAGTGTCAAAGGATTTGTTGGTATTGTGGTCACTCTGGTCACTACAAACAAGATTGCCTCCTGAAGAAACATAATGAAGAAATCACTCGCACTGACAGGGAGAAAATGAATGCTAAAATTCCAAAAATCAAATATGTTGCTCCCACACCCAGAAAGCCTAAGCTTGTCTGGGTTCGCAAAAAGTAACTCTGTCTATATAGGCTGAAGTGAGGAAGGTTCCCGGTATGTCGATAGTGCTTGCTAAAGTTACCTGACAGGGAACAAAGGATGGCTCACCTCACTTCAACAAGCCTCCGGAGGTTCAATAACCTTTGGAAATAAGAGTAAGGGAGAAGCTTGTGGTCTTGGTAAGGTAAGGCTTTCTAACCATATTACTGTGGATAACGTGACACTTGTGAATAATCTCAGGTTTGATTTTTTTATGGCTTAACTTGTCAAAATAAGAAAAATAGGGTAGTTTTTACTACTGATGATTGTTATGTTGAGTGTATAAGTACAGGGAAAATCCTACTGAAAGGGATCTGCGACAACAACGTCTATAAAGTTGATCCTGCTTTCATCCCTGAGAAGGAACTATGTATGTCGTCCATTGCTGGGACAACAGATCTGTGGCATAAGCGGTTCGGACATGCAAGTCTTCCACTCCTATCCAAACTTCATAGACAAGAACTGGTGAACGGTCTCCCTAAGATCGAAGCAACAAGAATTGAAGTTTGTGATGCTTGCACAAAAGGTAAACAAGTAAGGTCTTCCTTCAAGTCAAAGAATGAGGTAAGTACTACTCTTCCTGTGGAACTAATCCACATGGATCTTTGTGGGCCAATGCGCACAAGGAGCCATGGGGGAAAATGCCTATGTCTTTGTTATTTGTTGATGACTACTCCAGGTACACATGGACTCTTTTTCTGTCATCAAAGGACGAAGTGCATGCTGAATTTGAATCTTGGCTCAAGTCGGTTGAGAGGAGTATGGGACAGTCTTTGGGATCCATCCGTACTGATCATGGGACATAATTTGAGAAATCTCAGTTTGTATCCCTCTGTAGGAACAATGGGAAATGACGAACATGAGCAAGGAGTTGATCCATCACTCTATCGAGGAATCATAGGTTCGCTTCTTTAAGTAGACCTGATATTATGTATAGTGTGTGTCTATGTGCTCGTTTTCAGGCTGATCCCAAAGAGACACACCTCAAAGCAGTGAAGAGGATTATGAGATACTTGAAGGGAACAGACGATCTGTGTCTGTGGTATCCAAGGGGTGGAAACTTCGATCTAGTTGGATACACAGATGCTGACTTCGCAGGGACCAAAGTGGATAGAAAATCTAAATCTGGAATGGCTCAGTTCCTTGGGCCATGCTTGGTTTCCTGGGGGTCAAAGAAGCAGAACTCAGCGACTATGGTATTCTTCTTGACTTTATTCCCATTCTCTGTGACAATACTAGTGCAATAAATATCTCCAAGAATCCTGTGCAACACTCACGTACCAAGCATATCGAGATAAGACATCACTTCTTACGTGACTGTGTGGAGAAAAGGGTTGGTGTCTATGGATTTCTGCGGAACCAAGGATCAAATCGCTGATATTTTCACCAAGGCACTGAATAGGGAACCTTTCGAACAGGTCCGTATGAAACTAGGTATGATCTCTCTAAACTAATTGTCTATCTCTTATGTTCCCTCGATGATTGGCTAAATTACATGGTAAAATGTGAAGTCGAATCATCATGTCCTGATCTGCATTCATCCTCTTGATCATTAATTGAACAACTTGCTTAGACTCGTGCTAATACTTCACTTATGTGCAAAATTTCATCCATGATCATCTATGCTATCATTATAATACATGAATTAGCCTTCCTTCGGCCCAAAAGAGTCAACTTGATGCATTGATCCCTCAATATAAGCCCAAATGATTGTTGACTGTACAGCTTACCCTAGCCATCATGCTTGATGCTTCCTATGAGCCCCTCTTATCATCCACATTTGGGAGCCTCTCATTCATGATTAAACATTATTAAAAATTCTCGTATATGTTTCTGTGTGATGTTCTTTGTACCTTATCTGGTAACGTTACCACCGCATCACACTCTTCTACTTTTTCGGAAAGCCGAGAATACGAATCGTCGCCTCTGTGGTCTGTGGCTGGGATTTGACAGGTATGATGTGTAATGATGGCTTGCAACTACTTGGAATGTGTTATGTGCATGAAGGATTGGTGTGTTAGTTGCATGATGTTTATTGCGCTTGAAATTTTGTGGGCTTTCATGGATTTGGACAAAATCTTCCACAAGATTTATTTTTGGAAGATATCTTCCTGGTTGTGATCTTTGGAAAAATAAGGAAAGAAGAGGATTGGGATCAATATCCTTAGTACTTGAAAAGATATGGAAAAGGATTCTCGTGGTTTCTCCCCTCCTATCTATATGGCGACTTCAGCAAGGCTGCCCTATTACTCCCATGTGTTGTTCCCAAAAAAAAAATTAAAAAAATGGAACACCACAGGGTATACAAAGAGGGGACCAATGAATATTTCCTCTACCGGCGGCTGGATGCTAGTAACCTACATAAGAAGTAGTTTGTGTTACAAGAAAGTGTTGGTTGGGTCAAGGTTGAACCTGAGATGAAAGCTGATGTGGGTGAGGAAGAGTCTGAAGGTGCAGACTCTGAGGGGGAACAAAAAGATAAACTTGATCTGCAAAGGGCCGTGAGGAGTTTGTCTCTCGCAATATCTCTGTTGGAGGAAGTGCGTGCTTTAATTGCCATTCTTACTTCGGCTCCCTCTGCAGGCACCAGTGGTGCTTGATTCGTCTCTCTCTGGATAACCAATCCTTCTTTTGTTCCCAACATATCTATCCCCTAGTTGCTTTGATTTTCTTTGGTTCTGTTTCATGTGTTTGCCCTGGTGGGCATGTTGATCTTGCTTGTTTATTTTGCATATTTTGATGTTTGTGTTTGCACTGTGTTTAAGTTGGCTTGTTTATTTAATGAACAAGGGGTATTTGCTTATCTTGCCGTGCTCATTTTTCTTTCGCTATTTACTTATGTTTTTGATGATGCCAAAAGGGGGAAAATGACTGGTAGCTTTAGTTGAGGAGGGAACAAAACATGCCTTCATATGTTGCTAGACTAAGGGGGAACTATTGTGTCCAAGTGTGAAAACTTTCTCGATACAACTGTCTTTATCTCTTATGCATGTTTTATTGTCAATGATGTTTGTCACCATAAAAAAGGGGGAATTTGTTGAATTCCTTAGGTTTTGATGGTAACATACAGTTGTCTCAGGAAACCATTGCAGCGAAGGATGACAGAGGAAACAAAGCGATCTCCACATGCTTTGTTACATCTCAAGGAAATATCAATGACGAACAACATGAAGCTGCGAATGGAGTGAAGGATATTCAGCGTGAAGATTATGGAAATTATCTTGGAAGATCACGCGGTCATGGGAAAAGGATTTCGGCTGGAAGGATCTCGCCGATGGGAAGATTTGGAGAGAGAATCCGATTATGTTATCTTAGGAAATCTTTCCTAAGATAATATATTTGGAGAGAAAAGGATCTTATCTTTATCCGATTATGTTATCTTAGGAATTCCTTCCTTGGATAATATCGGCTGTTAATATAATATTCTTCAAATCATTTAATATCTTCTTGTTACCAAGCTTAGAAAGATATGTTATCTTGTTACGATTGTGTTAGTCGAGTTGTATTTATAGGAGTATGGATTCATTTTCTATGTACGAACTTGGAGCATTAAACTGAGAAGAAAAAGAGAGTGAAGTGTTTGTGAGTCTTAGAGGGTTGAGTTCATATTCACCGTTGTAGAAGAGAGTTTGAAATCTAGGTGGGAAGTCTAGGGTTTGGAGTCCAGGCTACAAGTGTAATCGAACAGGAAATCAATAAGACAAGTAGACGCTTCAAAATCGTCTCAAGCGAGAAGCTTGAAGGTAGTGGTTTTTCCTTGATTAGTTATTTGACTGATTGGGGTTTCCACTATACATCGTGAGTTCGATACTTTATCTTTCTTGCTATATTATTCCGCTGCACCTTCTGTGGGAACAAAGCATTTGTTCCCTCAGACGTAACTCTAACGATCCAACAAAGTAAAAAAAATCCAGTTTATAATTCAATTGTTAAAACAAATCAACTTTTATAAATCATTAAAAACGAAATACATTTACAATAACAAACTTATTTAAAATCTGAAATTTAATGGGTTATTACTTCAAGACCCCAGTCGAAGCCCTCTGTTCCCAAAAAAATCAACATCGTCTTCGTCTTCTTCTGACAAGACGTGAACTTTCTTTTTCTTGCTTGGAGGGGGAACAGTCTCGAGAGGACGAACCTCGAGTTCCCTCTCCAGATCAGCCATCAATGCATTCTCCTCCAACTGCTTTAGAGGGGAGGGGACTTCTTCTTCCTCATTAGCCTTCTCTAAGGAAGATAACGCTCCATCCATTGGCGCCGATTCCACCATCTCCCACTATCTCATCGGAGATTCCTCCTTCTCTGGCGTCTTCTCTTTCACTGGAGACTTCTCGATCTCCTTTGGCCTTCCCCCCCCCCCCCATCAATTCAGCGATGGAGTCGGCAGCCTCTCTGACGATCTCCACCACAGATGGATTAGCCATTGTAGCAAGCTTGGAAGAGGGGGTGAGCTCATACTTGCACTTTTGGCCTTGACATGTCATCGACACTAAGGATGGGGATGTTGGTGTTGCTTGAGGATGCCATGGAAGAGATTGAGTGTGGGATTAAGAATGGTGAGAGCTTTTGGGGTTTATGGGGGCAGAGAACGGATGAGAGCTTAGGGATTTTTTAGAGCGAGAGAGAGATATGATTGCAAGATTGTGGGGAGTGATAATGGTAACAATGGCTGATTCTATATAGGTGAGATCAACTGAAGATAAGGTAACAATTTTTTTTTCATAAATATTTACTTACTACAAATCTCGACATCTTGCCAAAATGTACCCCAATAAGATCTTTATTTCCTCCTGGTAACGGCTCTTTTATGCTTTTTACACATATTCTCGCGGTGACTGTTCCTTTTCTTCAGAGCTATCAAATCACAATTATCAACACTTAGTCGTTAAGCAACGTTCATCTGTTCAGCCTCAACGTTCCTCTCGACGTTCCCATATTCACTGCTTCACATATATGTTCACCCTGAGTTTGTATCATCTTGTTCCCTTCTCTGAAAGCCATGAGTGGATTGAAAAGCCGGTTTGGATAGCAATGGGTTCAAACAAATAATTGAAACACATGCAAACAAGTAACATAGTAGGGAGCAAAGTAAGATCCAGTTAATTAAATTCAGTAAAGAGGCAAACAATATAAATATCATGGGGAACATTTACGTGGATCACATCTTAGGGTAGGTTTGACAACCATTTAACATGTCAACTTATAATGAGGGATAAAAGATCAATTTTTTTTGTTTATGGCTTGAAAAAAATGGTATCATGCAATGCAAAGATATTCAAAAATAAATCAAACATTAAATTGCAACATTCCATGATATCATTTAACACAAAGCACATAACAAATCATCAGAAATTGAAATTTATCAAATAATGAGCGAGTAAGGTGTTGTTCCCTGGTTAAATAAAATAAATTCAGTTAATCATTGAGAGAATAGTGGACAGAGAATTCCTCAATTCAAAGAGATCATGCCAAGGATTATCCTTAGATGTTCAAATGGCTTTATATCTAATGCCTTAGTGAAAATATCAGCAACTTGATCTCCGGTCGTGCAACAATCCGTTCTAATGGAACCTTTCTCAAAATTATCACGAAGGAAATGATGACGAATGTCAATATGCTTAGTACGAGAATGATGAACTGGATTTTTCGAAATGTTAGTAGCACTAGATTTATCAAACATGACGGGAACGGTGCTAAGAGACATACCAACGTCCTCCAAATGTTGCTTCATCCATGATTCCTGGGTAGAACATGATGCATCGTCCACGTACATAGCTTCAGCGGAGGAGAGAGCCATTGAGTTTTGTTTCTTGGAGCCCCAAGACATCAAACAAGGACCAAGGAATTGTTTCATCCCAAACGTGCTTTTCCTATTGATACGCTCTACTTTGTAGTGCGTAACTAGGAGTTGTTACATGATTATTAGGTGCCATTTGTGTGGGTTTAGGAGATAATTTAGGATAATGGAGTTGTAGAGAAGGAGTGGTTTAAATGAGGATTTAGTGAAGAATTGAAGATTGAGGAGCAATTAAGGCCACCGAGAGAGGAACCGCGGGCGCGGGATAATTGCCACGGTCGCGGCACAACAAGGCAGCCGCGGGAGAGAGCCGCGATGGACAAAGCTGTGGGGGAAGCACACAGAAGAAACCTCGATCGCGGTATTTTACGCGTGGTCACGGCCCAGGCCCACGAGCGGAGCGAACGTCGGCCGAGAATCTTTTGTTATTTTATTTCGTTTATTTTCCTTCCTTTTATTCCGTTTATTATATTTTTAGGAGATTGTGATTTTTATCTTAGGAAGATTTGATTTGTTAGGTTATTATCTTCCTTTTGAAACATCAAACTTTCATTATCACTTTTATCATCGTTCATTATTTTCTCCAGAGAGTTTTGTGTTTTAGAAGACTATGAAGAACTAAGTTTTCATTGTTTTGCCTGACGATTGAAGCCTTCAGTTGTTTTGGTTGTGAGATTATTACTCTTGTTCTATTTCCTTTGGATTGTATTAATTCTCTGTAAACTTATCTTTATTGAATCTTGCTGATTTCGCTAGCCTGTACAACTAGTTGATGTTAGTAATTTTCTATTGCTAGGATTTGGTTATTTCTAGTAGAAATTCCTTATCTAGAGTAGCAACCACAATTTACAGGAACTGGGTGTGAATGTTTATTATGAAGAGAATTGATTACATGTTGAATACTGACTGGTTGTTAAGTATTGTATGTATCCTGCTTAATTCCTATGCTTACTACTGCTGTTAAATTGAATCTTGATAGTTTCTTGATTGTTTAATAGTTAGTATTTCCAGGGCTGGTTAACCTGTTAATATACATAAGATCGGAATAGGAACAATCATAGGATTGAATGAACTTGAGATAATCAATGATCAACCTATCATACTAAAGTGTGGATATCTGTTAGGTGAAGCGCCCTCACAATCATATCTACAACAATCTTAACCACTTTATGCTTTAATTCATTAGTAATATTAGAAATCAAACAACAATCCCCCTAGGTCCTAGTTGGTAACTTGCTTTCTTACATAGAGATAGATCCTTTGATTCCATTGGGTTCGACCCTTACTTTCCTGCTATACTTAGTTAGGTTTTTAGGGATTTTTGATAGGCATAATGACTTTAGCCTCATCAAATTTGGCGTCGTTGCCGGGGAATTCAATTTTCTATTTCTTTCTTTGTTTGTTTGTTTATCAACTGTTGTGTGAACCTGTCTTATGGTTCACACCCGTTCTACCGACTCTCCTACTTTAGGTCTTGATACATAAATCGAGCAAACATTTCATAGCAACCGTAGGGTAAACAGATCACTCCAACCGCGCTTTGAGATGGTTGACCAGACGTTGAGACAGTTGACCGTGCCCAACTTAGCACAGCAACTGCTTACTGTGCAGTTTCCTGCTTTGGCTGAAGGAGTGAACTTTGCATTGAAATCTGGTTTGATTCACTTGCTCCCATCATTCCATGGTCTGAATGGAGATGATCCCAACAAGCATGAAACCTACTAGAGTTACTGAGGACCAGATCAAGCTGAGGGACTTTCCTTTCTCTTTGAAGGATGCGGCCAAGGATTGGTTCTACTATTTGGCCCCTGGCAGTATTGATACTTGGGCAAAGATGAAGCAAGCCTTCTTAGAAAAGTACTTTCCTGCTACGAAGCTGAATAGCCTGAAGAAGAGCATAAGCAATATTGACCAACAGGCTGGTGAAACTTTGTATGAGTACTATGAGCGCTTCAAGAGGCTATGCTCAAGTTGCCCCTATCATGGTTACTCTGACTAGGACTTGATTCTCTACTTATATGGTGGTCTGATGGATGATGAGCGTCGAATTGTGGATGCTGCTTGTGGCGGTAACATTCTCAACAAGACGACAGCTACAACCTTTGAGTTGTTTTCTGAGCTCTTAGAAGGGTCAAGACAATTCAACAGGAAGACAAATGCTCGTGGAGTGAGTGTTGTTGATTCTTCACCATCCGCTCTACTTTTTGAGATGGCTGAGATGAAGGACATGATGAAGAGGTTCATGGTGAAATGAACCCCTCAACAAGTCAATGCTTGTGGAATTTGTGCTGATGCATACCATGCTACAGACGCTTGTCCACAAGTTCTAGAGCCGGAAGCCGAGGTTAATGTTGTAGGAGGTTTCGGTCCTCCAAGACCTCGCTATGACCCATATTCCAACACATACAATCCAGGGTGGAGAGATCACCCAAACTTGAGATATGAGAATCCACAAAATGCTCAACAATTTCCGCAGCGACAACAATTTCAACCACAAGGACCTCAGCCTGGACCCCCATTCAACCCAAGACCGCAGGGACAAAATCCAGGTCCCCCTTATGTCCGCTGAAGACATGATCAAGTCTCTTGCCCATAGCATTTCATCGATACAAAATACTATGGTTCAACAAAATCAGGAGACTAGATCAAGCATTCAAAATCTTGAAAATCAGGTTGGACAAATCGCCCAAGCTTTGAGCAAGTTGGAGGCAAGAGATTCGGGGAAACTACCATCTCAAACGGTAGTGAACCCGAGAGAGAATGTCAGTGCGGTGACACTGAGAAGTGGTAAGCAGCTGAAAGGGGCGAACTACTGGAAGAGACATATGCTGAAAACGGAGTCAAAACTGCAAAAGCTTAACAGAGCGCAAAACCGCAACCGCGGGTGGAAAACCACGACCGCGGATTGATGTCAGAAACCTTGCTGTAGGAAGACGAAAATCCGGAACAGGAGCAGCGTCAAAATCCGCGACCGTGGATGAAAACCGCGGCCGCGAATTTCCCACTAGAAGTCCAGAAATTACAGAAGCTGATCCGCGACCGCTTGTCCCAAGCCACGACCGTGGATTTCCCGCTGACGTCCAGAACGACTATGTGCGTCCGAATTTTCCTCCCCTCGGCTCTCAAAAGCCACTTTCTTAAGGCACTGAAGGACACTTGAAGGCCGGAGAACGACAATGAGATATTCAAAACTATCAGTAACTATGAGGTAAACATCCCTTTGATAAAATTGATTAAAAGTGTTCCTCGTTATGCTAAATTTCTTAAGGCATTATGTACGATCAAGAGGAACCAGAAGTTGAAGGGAAAAAAAAAGGTTCAGGTAAGTGAAAATGTGTCTGCTATGCTTGAAAAGTGAATGCCTAAGAAGTATAGCGACCCTGACATGTTTAGCATTCCTTGCACGATAGGTGCATCTATTAATGTGTTGCCTTACTCGCTATATGAATCTTTGGGGCTTGGACCATTGTATGAAACTGGGACAGTGATTCAATTGGCGGATTTGTCTAATCTTTGGGGCTTGGACCATTGCATGAAACTGATGTTAGGTAGACCATTTCTGAAAACGGCTAACACAAGAATTGATGTGAGTAGTGGTTCGCTCACTATGGAATTTGATGGGGTAAGGGTAGAGTATAACATTGATGATGCTAAGAAACACCCTCCTGATAATGATCCTTTGTGTTCTGTTGATGTGCTAACTTAAATTGATCTGAAAAGCACTGAGTCGAACCACGACATTAACCAAGGCGCTTCTCGGGACGCAACCCGAGGTATGTAATTCTTTTCATGTATTTTCTTTTCAAGTTTTTATTATTATTGTTTCGTTTTTAGACTAAAATGCAGGTAGGAGAATCGAAGACAGATTTAGATGCAAACCAGAGGACAAACCGTGATCGCGGTCCAAAAACCGCGACCGCGGTTTTATCACTGTAAGTCTCCTCATCTGAAAAAATTAAAAAAAACCTCGGGCACGGGTGAAAACCGCGATCGCGGCCCTGTGTTCCACACAAAAAAAATTTAGGTTGATGCCGCAACCGTCGCCACCCCTTTTTCCTTTTGTTTTACGGCTGTTTTATTTGGTTACTGAGGACGAGGATGCTGTATATGATGAGGAGGAGATGTATGTCGGGATTTTATTTGGAAACTGATGATGACACAACATGTTACATCTGATGGGGAGGAGCAGCCAGAAGACTTTGCACATATGCCGGTTGATACTGATTTCACTGATTATGCATATGCTGCTGATAGACAGTATGGGGCAGGCATTTCTCGTGGTCCTGCAGGTCCATCTGGAGAGGGTGGTTCTTGGCAGGACCATATGCTAGCTCATATGTCTCGACTCTCTGTGAGACAAGATGAGCTATTTGCACAGAACATGGATTTTGCATCTCGTGATCAGTGATACAGTATGGATATGCAGGATCGTTTTGATGATCGCCTGACTGACATGGCTGACTAGCTTGCTCAGATGAGGTGGATGCAAGAGGAGTACTACCGCGGTGCTGGGCGTTTTCCACCACCACAGTGAGCATTTTCTTCCTTCCCCATTATTTATCTATCTTTCATTCTATTGAGGACAATGCAATCTTCAAGCATGGGGGAGGAGAATTACTTGCTATCTATCTTGTACATATTCATATCATTTTGTTTTTTGTTTGTTTAAAAAAAAATGAAGAAAATCCTGGCTAAGCTGAAAACCTGAAAGGGTGGCTTAGGCAAAATTTAGGGGCACGGACCAGCATTAGGCTAGGGTAATAAAAGGCTAAAGATTGATGTGATATTGGTGAGCCCATCTATGAAAAATGAAATGAGTGGCTAGGTGAAAACCCGAAAGGGCGCCTAGGCAAAATGAGTGAAAATAAGAGGAGTGATTATTAGGTTTCATTCATTCTGGCGTGGCGACATAAGTGGTGGAATCATAAGGAGGATTCGGGTAGGTCACTTTGAGAGTTATAAGAAGATAGACTGGAGCTAGGATTAGATGGTCACATTCACTCTAAGGTGTTCGGGTTAAGCTTGGGGGAAATACTCTGTTTTCCTTAAAGCTGGTGTGTTGTGTTGTTGTGTTGGTGCCCTGGAGATTAATGGGTAGGTACAGTTCTTAGTGGAAATTGTTTTTTGTGCTTCCTGAGACCTTGGGTATTTCATTGAAGGAGTAGGTTTCCATTAGCTTACTCGGGGACGAGCAAGGTCTAAGTATGGGGGAATTTGATACGCTCTACTTTGTAGTACGTAACTAGGAGCTGTTACTGGATTATTAGGTGCCATTTGTGTGGGTTTAGGAGATAATTTAGGATAATGGAGATGTAGAGAAGGAGTGGTTTAAATGAGGATTTAGTAAATAATTGAAGATTGAGGAGCAATGAAGGCCATCGAGAGAGGAATCGCGGGCGCGGGATAATTGCCGCGGTCGCGGCACAACAAGGCAGCCACGGGAGAGACCGCGATGGACGAAGCCGCAGGGGAAGCACACAGAAGAAACCATGATCGCGGTATTTTACCCGCGGTCGCGGCCGAGAATCTTTGTTATTTTATTTCCTTTTATTCCGTTTATTATATTTTTAGGAGATTATGATTTTTATCTTAGGAAGATTTGATTTGCTAGGTTATTATCTTCCTTTTGAAACATCAAACTTTCATTATCACTTTTATCATCGTTCATTATTTCTCCAGAGAGTTTTGTGTTTTAGAAAACTATGAAGAACTATGTTTCCATTATTTCGCCTGACGATTGAAGCCTTCAGTTGTTTTGGTTGTGAGATTATTGCTCTTGTTCTATTTCCTTTGGATTGTATTAATTCTCTTTGAACTTATATTTATTGATTTTTGCTGATTTCGCTAGCATGTGCAACTAGTTGATGTTAGTAATTTTCTATTGCAAGGATTTGGTTATTTCTGGTTGAAATTCCTTATCTAGAGTAGCAACCACAATTTATAGGAACTGGTTATGAATGTTTATTGTGAAGAGAATTGATTGCATGTTGAATACTGACTGGTTGTTAAGTGTTGCATGTATCCTGCTTAATTCTTATGCTTACTGCTGCTGTTAATTGAATCTTGATAGTTTCTTGATTGTTTAATAGTTAGTATTTTCAGGGATAGTTGACCTATTAATATACATAAGATCGGAATAGGAACACTCATAAGATTGAATGAACTTGAGATAATCAATGATCAACCTATCATACTGAAGTGTGGATATCTGTTAGGTGAAGCGCCCTCACAATCATATTTACAACAATCTTAACCACTTTCTGCTTTAATTCATTAGTAATATTAGAAATCAAACAACAATCCCCCCTAGTTCCTAGTTGGTAACTTGCTTTCTTATATAGAGATAGATCCTTTGATTCCCTTGGGTTCGACCCTTACTTGCCTGCTATACTTAGTTAGGTTTTTAGGGATTCTTTGATAGGAATAACGACTTTAGCCTCGTCACCTATCTACCAGGTGTCCAGCAAAACCAACTTTCATGAAGCCAACCAGTTCGAAGTCATTGTTCCTTGGGTACCAAAGACACAAATGGTCATTTCTCTTTAAGTAATCCTCTTCACTTCCTTCAAGTATGATTCCTTGGGATTTGCCTGAAATCTAGCACATAAGCACACACTAAACATAATATTTGACCTACTTGTCCTGAGATAAAGCAGTGAGCCAATCATTCCTCTAAACATTGTTTGGTCCATATCTTTTCCATCAAAATTTGCATCCAATTAAGTGAGAGCTAGGAGAAATAAGAGCATCAATGAGTTTACAGTTATACATACCATACTTTTTCAACAACTCATTGATGTACTTCTGTTGATGTATCATCATTCCTTCACCACTATGTGAGACTTGTAATCTCAGAAAAAATGAAAGTTCCCCGATCATTCTCATTTCAAATTCACTACTCATAGGATTCCTGAAGCTTTCTACAAGAGTAGGGTTAGTGGAACCAAAAATAATCTCATCAACATAGACTTGAACAACGAGAATCTCACCCTTTTGTTATGAAAAAAACAATGTCTTGTCGATTGAACCATGTATTTACCCATTAGACAAAAGGAATTGAGCAAACCTATCATACCAAGTACGCAGTGCTTGCTTAAGGCCATACAATGCCTTGTCCAGCACATACACATGGTCAAGGCGAGCGACATCTTCAAAACCTGGGGGTTGTTGGACATACGCTTCTTCTTGAAGATATCCATTCAAAAAGGAAGTTTTGATGTCCATTTGATAGATCTTAAATCCCTTGTGAGCAGTATAGCATATGAGAAAACAAATAGCTTTAATCCTTGCAACTAGAGCATAAGTCTCATCATAGTCTATCCCCTCTTATTGATTATAACCCTTTGCAACCAACCTAACTTTGTTCCTAGCCACAACTCCAGAATCATCCATTTTGTTTCCTAAACACCCAACGTGTAACAATCGCTTGCTTGTGCTTGGGCTTAGGGATCAGTCTTCACACCTTGTTCCTTTGAAACTAGTGTAGCACATCTTCCATAGCCGCGATCCAATATGGGTCCTTGAGTTCCTCATTTATCGTCTTTGGCATCCAATTCAGGAATATGAGGAGCAATATTCCCAACAACGGGAGCATTAGTTGAAGTTGTACGCAAATTTCTTCTTCTAAACCGGTGGACTCTTCTTTGATGATTGTTCCTTCAACAACAACCTCTGGTCTTCTTCCCCCTGAACGCTAGAGTCCTTGTTTTAGGGTGAAAAGATCGAACAGACTTGAATCGCCTTAAGAAGGGCAACTAGACAATAATGAGATTAATTTTATCTAAATAATCCAAATAAACTTAATAATGGAATAAAGGAGATTAACCAAGTAAAGTATGGGCTTATCTCCCAAGGATGAGAGAGCAACTGAATACAGAGATTCAGTCGACGATTGCTTCAATACTAGAATGAAGAACTGAGCTAGAAGGTAATTTCGAGTAGTAAGTAAATAATAAGTATCGGCTTGTATTCAGTAGAGAAAATAACGTGTTTGACAAAGACAATCAAGTCCCGTATAATTATGCTAATTCCTGATCTAAACTAACTTAAGCCAGTCTGTCCGAGATCTCCGGAAGTCGTCAAACCGTCCACCAGTTTCCCGATATTTCCTCCAACAGCTTCAACGTTCACTTTCGCCTTGCAATTCTTCTAGAATATAGCTCATCCTACTCGTTTGGACCAACTTAATGGATCAAATAACTCATGGCCCAACAATTGCCCCAAGATCAAAGCGGGCCGGAAAAAGCAATGGCGGTTTGATGGGACGGTTTGATCTTATAACCTGCACAATCTTTACCCCGACTTCAAGAGCAGACGTCCAGGTGATGTGGCACCATCAGATTGGGTCACCAAACTGACCAAAGATGTGGCGGTTTCACCTTCTTAAAAAGGCCACCATTCACCCTTCTTTTCACCATCTTTCTTCCCTGCAGCAGTTCCCGATTTCCAAAGGTAATTTTTTTAATTCTTATCGTTTCCTCTTACTCTGTTTCTTTCATGGTGCTATCAAGATCCAAGATCGTACCTGATGGTTCCAGTAGAGAAGAATGCGTCTCTACCCCCTTGAAGCTTCTAAGTCCAGAGGATTCTTTGCCTGGTACCCTGACCCAGCCTGAACTAGATAGGATTCTCGAAGTCGGGCAGTTCCCGGAGGGAACCATAGCGCATCTCCCCCTCCTTCATGAGCGAGCCGACAAGCACTGGGAAGGTTGGATTTGTTTTTTCGAATATCCTTTCAAGATCGGCCACTCTTTTCCTTTTTCTAGTCTCGTCCGGAATTTTCTTGTTGTTTTGAAGCTTGCCCCTTGTCAAGTTATGCCTCACGCATGACGTTTGCTTAGAGTAGTTGATCTCTTAGTTGTTGGTGTTAATTTTGATTTCAACTTTGACGCCTTGTGGTACACATATTACCTGAGTAGTCGGGGCTCATCTAGATTCCAGTTACGCCTTCGGCGAAATAGAAATCTCATAGCTTTGAACCTAGACGTTAACAACCGTGGATAGAGATCCCGATTTTTCTTCGTGGAGCGCATGTCGATTGAAAGGGGTGTTGACAGTTCCTTCTTGCTCTCGGACTGGAGGAAGACATGTATTGTCTTCGTTCTTTCAATTTTTTTGCCGGATATCTTCTAAACTTTGCTTACATGTACTTTGTTGCAGCACTTAATCCAGAGGAACCCGAAGGTTTTGAGATGGAGACTGTCACTTTGCTTGCTCTTCTTGAAGCGGATCGATCTTTCAGAAACACCAACTTCTTGGCGTCTAATCCTGTCGAAATGTCGACTCCTTCCGCATCCATCCCTAAAGGCACATGTTCATTCCTACATGTATGCGTTTGATTGGTCTTCGGGGTCACTGTTTGCTTACTTTGCTACGCCTTCTTAACAGTGTCTCGTGGCGGAAGATCTAGTGCTTGTTTGTCCGGAAAGAGTCTTCTAGACTATAATCTGTCAGCGGCCAAGGCGTAAACATTGGCCAAAGCATCTGCATCGACTAAAGTCATTGCTTTGGACTCGCCCTCTTCCAAGACTTCTGGAGCAAAGAGGAAGGCTACTGTCACTGTGGAGCCATCGATAGGCAAACTAAAGAACAAGTCTCTGGGTGACCTGCTTCAAGCCTTGGACCCCGAAGCTAAGAAGAAGATCGTCGACCTGCACCGTGTCGATTGTATCGATGAGGCCAGAGTTGCTGCTTAGAGGGTATTGTGGAGCAAATTTTGTGTATACAAACTTCTTTTCCTTAATTGATAATTGATTACATGGAGTTTCTTGCAAAGGCTCTCTAGTACTCCATCGTAGTATTTTCAACCGTGCAAGCTTTAAGCGATGGAGCCGACAGGCGGGTTGCTCAAGCTGAGGGTCAACTCAAAGTTGTTAGTGGTCATGTAAAGGTTGTTGAGAACAAGTTGGCTTCGACTGAAAAGAGGTTGACAGAGGTTCAGGCTCGTCTTGAAGAGTTGGAGGGCAATGTTGAGGAGCTTCGCGTGAAGGACGCTCAAATCGCCAGCGACGTGGGGACGTATTTTTTTATCAAATCGCGTATTGAGATGATGGAAGAGTATGCTGCAGGAACCCATTCGGCCTAGAACATTGAGGATGAAAGCGCCAGCATGGACTACCTCTATCCTAACGGCAACCCTGGCAATGAATTGTTCAAGCTCGTCGGCCTAGGTGAGGACAAACAAAAAGAGGGGGCTGATCCTGAAGCGACTGAGGAGGAGGTTGAGGATGCGTCGAAGGTGCCCCTTGAGACAGCTAAGAGCCAAGAAGTTATCCCTTCAGTTGCCAATGAGAGGTTAGGCGAGTCCTGAAGTGTTCTTATATAATGGTTCATGTGTCTTATTTTGTGGATGTTTTAACTTTATGCTTTGATATTGTGATGTGCCCCTTTGTGAAGATGGGATGGACAATGTTTTGGCGACCTGTCTACTATCATGGGTCGCGTGTTTTATGAATGTTTCGTTTTCTGCGCACCTTGTTTTTGTTTGCTTGATTTTTTCGGTTGTGCTTCGGTCGAGACGCGTGATGTTTGGTCAAAGCGAGTTGTCGTTTTAGTCGTTAGTGTGGCATGCCATGTAGTTATAGGGAATAATTGTTGTAATGTTAAGTAAAGACAAGTACCTTATATAGGGCAAGCCTTGTAAATAGCATGTCTTATGTTGTTCCTCTATTCCCTGTGTACCGATCGATCGTGTAATATAAGCGCTTTAATGTATAGAAATGTTTGTCTGTATGAATGCGATTCTGTCTTCGAGGCCTCTTATTTTCTGTGTCAGTCGACTCAAAACACATAAGAAAAAGGTCAAAGGGCGACCGTTGGGTGTGAGCCTAACGGCCCTCCGATGCTTAAGTCAGTAAAAAGATGTGGATAAATGTAATCGATTGGATGTAAAAGAAATATAAAGTGTAAGAATTAAAAGTGATACAACTTTAGGTGGGTCGCATTCTAGCTTCGCGGGAGTGGTTGTACGTCCTTTGTTTCCAGTCGATATGCTCTTCGACCAACAATCTCCTTAACGAGATATGGTCCTTTCCACTGAGGTTCTAGCTTTCCGTCGGCTGGGTCTCGGGTGTTTTGGAAGGTTTTCCTTAAGACCCAATCTCCTACCTTGAAGACCTGAACACGAACATTTTTGTTGTAGCTTTTGGCGACTTATTGTTGATACTTGACCATCTAAATCCTAGCTCTCTCTCTGATATCGTCCACAGTGTCAAGATTGTGAGATAACTCGACGTCGTTTTGCTCCGGGGTTTGTAACCCTTATCTGGATGTTGGGATGAGGAGTTCGGTGGGGATGACTGCCTCACTCCCATAGACTAGCGAAAAGATGGATTGCCCAGTCGCGTTCCTCAGGGTGGTTCTATCGGACCGCAATATTAAAGGGAGCTCGTCTACCCATTTTTATTTTGCCCCTGTGAGACATTTTTGAGATTGTTTATGATGATCTTGTTGCTGGACTCAGCTTGGCCGTTGGATTGTGGATATCGTGGTGTGGATGTGACCAAGGTGATATTCCATTGCTTGAAAAAGGATCTCGTCATGCTACCGATGAATTAGGAGCCATTGTTGCACACGATTTCTGAAGGGACGCCAAATCTGCATAGAATGTTACGTTTTATAAATGAAATGACGTGTTTCGGTTTTACCTCTCGATATGCTTCAGCTTCGATCCATTTGGAAAAATAGTCAGTCATAGCAAGGAAGAAGACGCATTGTCTAGATGCTGGTGGTAGTTTTCCTACGATGTCCATTCCCCATCGCATGAATAGCCAAGGTGCCAATGTCGGGTGCAACATTTCTGATGGTTGGTGGGTGAAAGGTGCATGTCGCTGGCAGGCATTGCATTTTTTGACATAATCGGTTGCGTCCCTGTTCATTGTTGGCCAGTAGTAACTTTTCTGAGGGCTTTATCGGATAGACTACGTCCTCCAGTGTAGCTTCCACATTCTCCGTCGTGTAGGGATTGTAGAATGCGCTTAACCTCAAGTGTCTTTAGGCAGCGTAGGTATAAACTTGTGACAGATTGCTTAAATAAAACATTGTCTTTTATGTCAAAGGTTGTTGCTCGTACCTTGAGTTTTCTAGCTTCTCCTTTGTCTGTTGGGAGTATGCCATCCTTTAGCCACTTGATGTAGGGTACAGTCCAGTCATCTTGGTTGTTTATGAGGTCATCTTTTGTGTCGTCGCCTACTTCTGTCGAGACGACTTCTGTCGAGATGACTTCTTCTAAAGGCAACTCGTTTATTGCTTAGGTGTTGTCACAATTGGTTGATTTGAGAGTCTTGGGGACTGCTGGAGTCGTGACGTGTGCCAATGGGATGTTGCGGAAGTCGTCGGGGTGTAGAGCGGACCCGAGGTTTGCTAAGGTGTCGGCTTGAGTGTTGAGGTCGCGTGGGACTTGCCGTATGGTAAAATCCTGGAATTTTCCTACCAATTTTTTGACGACGTATAGGTAAGCCATCATCATGTCATCCTTGGCGGCATACAATCCTTGCACTTGGTTGACGATCAGGAGGGAGTCGCATCTTACTTCAATGTTCTGGATTGCGAGGTCTTATGCGAGTGCTAGCCCGAATATGAGTGCTTCGTACTCTGCATCATTGTTGGTCGCGTCCCACTCACACCTCATAGCTTTTGCTATATGGTCCCCTTGTGGTGATTTCAGTACGAAACCTAACCCGATTCCTCTTACGTTTGATGCTCCATATGTATGGAGTTGCCATGTGCCCTTGTTTTTTTCAGTTGTCAGTTGTGCGGCTTCCTTCGTGGCTTCTTGTTCTAGTGTTGGACAGAAATCGGCCACAAAGTCTGCCAGAGCTTGAGATTTGATCGCCGTTCTCGGCTCATATTCGATGTCGAAGCCGCTCAAGTGTATCGCCCATTTCACCATTCGTCTTGTAAATTCTGGTTTCCTCATGATGGGTTTCATGGGATGGTTAGTCCTTACAATAATAGCGTGTGATTCGAAGTAAGGTCTGAGTTTGTTTGAGGCCATTACCAGAGCCATGACTACTTTTTTCAAGCGATGTGTAACTTGTTTCGGCCGGGAGTAAGAAGCGACTTACATAGTAGATTGGGGATTGCTTTCCGTCTTCCTCTCTTGTCAACTGCACTGACCGCAAACTCCTATACGGCCAGGTATAATGGAAGTGGCTCATCGTCTTTTGATTTGGCTAGTAAGAGTGGACTTGTCAGGTACGCTTTTAGATCTTGTAAGGCTTGTTCGTGTGTTGTTGTCCATTCGAACGACTTGTTCTTCTTTAAAGCTTCATAGAAGAGTTTGCACTTGTCTGAGGACTTTGATATGAATCTGTTTAATGCTGTTATCCGTCCTATCAGCTTTTGGATGTCTTTGACGCATCGGGGGGACCTTAAGTTGACGATTGCTTTAATTTGGTCCGGACTGGCTTCTATTCCCCTTTGTGTCACCATGTACCCTAAGAATTTGCCTGAAGACACTCCAAAAGAACATTTAGTTGGATTCAATTTCATGTTATACCTTTTTAATTCTTTGAACGTTTCCTTTAGATGTTCGATGTGGTTCTTTGCCGCCTTTGACTCGACCAGCATGTCGTCAATGTGGACCTCCATAATGTCTCTGATTTGGTCTTTGAACATCTTGTTTATGAGTCTCTGGTATGTGGCCCCTGCATTTTTTTTTTCAAAAGGCATAACTTTGTAACAATATGTACCTTGACTGGTTATAAAAGCTATTTTTTCTTGGTCATCCGGGTCCATTAAGATTTGATTGTATCCACTAAACGCATCCATAAACGTAAGCATTTCGTGACCGGCGGTCGTGTCGACCATTACGTCAATGTGTGGTACTGAAAATGAGTCTTTGGTACAAGCTTTTTTTAGATCTGTGAAGTCAATGCAGACTCTCCACTTTCCATTTTTCTTTTGGACTACGACGACGTTGGCTAACCAGTCGGGGTATTTCACTTCCTTGATTTCACCTGTCTCAAGTAGATTTCCTCCTTTTTTGCTTGATCGGGGGATAGGTCGGGTCTACATTCAATTTGTGAGTAATAAAGTCAGGGGAAATTCCTACCATATCGTCATGTGAATAGGCAAAGCAATCAACGTTAGATCATAAAAATGCTATTAGATCGGCCCTAGTAGAATCGTTCAAGTCTGGTCTGACTCTTACCGTGTGTTTTGGCTTCGAAGGGACCAATGCGGTCTCATCTAATTGTTCCGTTTTCGGCTCGATGTATCGTTTGGTCCCTTTGCGCAATGTAGTTGCTATGCCGAATGTCTTTTGACTGCCCCTTTCATTGATGTGACCTACCATTCCTTGGCAGCCCGTTGGTCGCCCTTTATTTCTTGTACCCCTCATTTAGTCGAAAACTTTATAGTTTGATGGTACGTGGAGGGCACAACTTTCATCGCATGAATCCAGGGTCTGTCGAGGATTGCATTGTACGGGGACAAGCAGTCGAGTATCAAGAACTTTACATGTTAGTTAACTCCACCGGCATACGTTACCGAGGGTATGTTTGACTTCTCCACTGAATCCGACTAGCGGAGTGGATTTTCGGGTAAAATCTTCCTCTCTTAGGCTCATACCCTTCAAGGCGTCCAGTGTTAACAAGTTTGTGTAACTACATGTATCTATTAGTACTCGACGTATGAGACATTTACCGATTGATAAAGAAATTACCAGACCATCGTGTGTAACACCCCCGACTTATGTCGATAGTGCCACACGCCAGTGACCTCAGACGTTAAGGTCCAAAGTCATCTCAGGCTTTAATCGGAATAATTAAGCTTAAATAAATACATAAATATTAAAAACCAAAGAATAATCAGCGGAAGACATTTTAAAGTAATCCTAATTACATGACTATGTATTATATTTATTTCAAATTAAACATACACGCCTTGGAAATATTACTTCTTAAACCGCAACATCAACTACAAGCCTTCTCTTCGGTTGGTTACTTCAATCGTCGGGGATCAACCTCTAATGTGCCGTATAGGACGGATGACACCAGCCAACCATGCAAGGAAAAAAATCCGGTTGGTTAGTCTAATGAAAGACTATGCAAGGGTACAAGCAGAATGGTTCTAGTGATCGTAACCGTTTACTATCATTGTCCTTCGAATAATAACCGAAGGAACGATACATAACCCGGAACTTTCATGGAGTGATAGAAGAAGACAGGCAACGAAAATAAGACTCCAACGGAATTGAGTCTTATAGAAAACGTATGTAATTGTTTGGGAACGTTAAGTTTTCACACAAGTTTATAAAAACGACCTTGATTATTTGGGTCCATGACCAACCTCACCGCATACTGCGAATCCAAATTGGAAAGAGGACTTACTCTAACAAGAGTCCGGGCGGGTTCCATGTTGTACTTCTCGCCCGAGGGTATATTAATTATGTGTGTAAAAATACTTATCTTATTTACTTTCAAAACGTACATTCATGTTAAGGGTTTTAATCCACATCAATCTCACAATGAGATATAGAACATGGGACGAATCCCGAAGATTGGCACTAGGTAAGTGTAACACCTACGACTTATG
This sequence comes from Rheum nobile, assembly GCA_027886185.1. Lineage (NCBI taxonomy): Eukaryota > Viridiplantae > Streptophyta > Magnoliopsida > Caryophyllales > Polygonaceae > Rheum > Rheum nobile. Next base: position 2,323,334 of record WOAB01000065.1, read on the forward strand.
TCGATAGTGCCACACGCCAGTGACCTCAGACGTTAATGCCCAAAGTCACCCCAGGCTTTACTCGGAACAATTAAGCTTAAATACATACGTAAATATTAAATATCGAAAGAATAACCAGCGGAAGACATTTTAAATGAATAAGACTTAACCTTTTTATTAAGATTTCCTCTCGTAAAGTGAGAAGGACGGTTTTACAACAAAGTATAGTGACAACAAAAGACTTTTAAATTACAGCGGAAGACTTTTAAACATAGTCCTAATTATATGACTATATATTACATCTATTTCAAATTAGACAGACACGCCTTGGAAATATTACTTCTTAAAACGCAAACTTCAACTGCAAGCCTTCTTTTCGATTGGTTGCTTCAAAACGCCGAGGACCAACCACTGATGTGCCGTATAGGACGGATGACACCAGCCAACCATGAAAGGAATAAAACCTGGTTGGTTAGTCTAATGAAAGACTATGCAAGGGTGAAAACATAATGGTTCAAGTGATCGTAACCGTTTACTATCATTGTCTCTCGAATAATAACCGAAGGAACGATACATATCCCGAAACTTTCACAGAATTATAGAAAAGACATGCAACGAAAAGAAGACTCCAACGTAATTGAGTCTTATAGGAAAATATGAAGAATTGTTTGGGAACGTTAAGTTTTCACACAAGTTTATAAAACACGACCTTGATTATTTGGGTCCACGACCAACCTCACCGCGCAATGCGAATCTAGATTGGAAAGGGGACTTACTCTAACAAGAGTCTGGGCGGTTTCCACGTTGTACTCCTCGCCCGAGGATATATTAATTATGTGCGTAAAAGCACTTATCTTATTTACTTCCAAAACGTACATTCATGTTACAGCTTTTAATCCACATCATCTCTATACGAGAGATATTTTGGGAATGAATCCCGATTGTTGGCACCAGTTGAGTGCACCTACCCCGAATAAGGGTACGGTCATGACCAGAAAGTACTAGGGCAAAATCCTCCTAATACCAGTTATAATGAAACGACTAGACCTCGCAAGGTACATGGCGTTCCTACGAATACTCGTTTTAACTACACATGTAAGTTCGTACATAAATCCACACCCAAACCATTACGGTAATATTATACATAATAGCTTTGTTTCTAGCAATATATACAACCTATTATAGATTCATATTTTAACACATTGTTTTATTAAATATGTTCCCAAACAGAAAACAATAACTTTTATCCCATCTTAATTAACAATCAATTAATTGATAATCAAGGGAAACATGAAATAATGAGCAAGAGCGAACCGCCACTTGCCTTAATTAGATTCGGCGATGATGTAGATGAGACGATTACTGATGATTTGCTTTGTGAGAGCGACCTCTGCTCCACGATAACTCGCTTAAGTGTGGGTTCGGGTTGAATCTAGACGAAATAGCTTAATGGGCTAAGTGGCCCATCTTCATTCAAACCAATTTGTGAGGTGGCCCATGTCCTCTTCTTGTTCTTCAATTTGGAGCACCCAATTTACGTACAGAACTTGCGCATCAGCGGAGGCTTTGAACGGAGTTGTGCGAATGACGACAGAGGGTGATCGGCGGCGCTATCACATGAGCGACAGTGCTGGGGACTAGTGGCGGTGCTGATTGGTGGTGGAAACTAGACTAGGCGGCGATCGAGCGACCATTGGACAATAGCAACTATGACACGAGCAGGCGCGTTGCGACCCTGGCTTCAAGTGCTCGCACAGGGCTCGATTGGACTCGGAATCGAGCGGGGCCGGTTCCATTGGGTTCGTATCGTCGTGGGCTACCACCGAGGATGTTTAGTGGAGGTAGACGCAGATCTCTGATGTCGAAAAACCACTGTAACAGAATGCTCATAATAAACAAAGCATGAATCCGGACTAGGTTCGAGCGGCTCGTACGGGCTCAAACGGAGTCCAGATGAAACAAGGTCGGCGGATATGGACTTGTGGCAATGTGTGCTATCACCGAGTATGCTTTGTGCCAGCGTTGGAACACCATCGGCGCTGGAAAATAGCCATAACAGAAGGCTCATGAAAATAGAGGACGAGAAGGTTTCGATCGGTTTTGGATGAGAATTTCGAGTGAACGATGCCTCTATTTATAGGGTTAGATTGCCTTGTAGCCTAAGGATCACAATGATACTTATCTCCTTGATCGAAACGATCCGAATCGAATCAGAATTGATTCAAAACTCTAAAATTTCTAAATGGTTAAATAAAACGAGTTATTATGTTTGTTCGAATGAATCCGAACGTTTATTAAGCTTAATCAATTTGTTAATTAGAGGGTATTTCTAGATAGCTTAACAAGGAAGATCCTGGATTTTACGGAATGGATTAATTCATCCTAACGAATTCACAATCTGAATTTGAATTTTGCCCGAAACTGAGGAAACAAGAACAAGTTGCACGGGAAGTTCAATTTGCTTTTAACAAATTTACAAAAACGGCCCACATTTTGGAACAATGCCACGCGTGTTCCCTTCCTTTGGGTTAACTTACCCAAATTCCCTACTCAATATTGAGGGTTATTACACTAAGTGCACCACCACCTATATTCGGATAGGGGTAGGTCATGACCAAAAGCATTAGGGCATTTATCTTCCTAACACAAAGTTATAAAGAAACGACTAGACCTCGTAAGGTACATAGCATTCCTACGAATACTCGTGCTCACTACGCATGTAGGTTCACATATAAATCCACACCAAAATCCATTTATCACTTTTACAGTAATATCATATAGAATTATATATAATAGCGTTGTTTCTAGCAATATATACAACCTATTATAAATTCATATTTTAACACATCGTTTTATCACATCTGTTCCCAAACACAAAACAACAACTTTATTCCAACTTAATTAAACAATTAAATAATTGATAATCAAGGGAAATATGGAATAATGAGCAAGAATGAACCGCCACTTGCCTTAGTCTAGACGAACGAGAGATCGGGTTCCGAGATCTGGAAACTTGAATCTGAGCACGGATGCCTACGGCGACGATGAGTTTTGAGGAAAAAAATCCTAAATTAGATACGGTATGAAAAGATGAAGCAAAACGAAGGAAAAAGGCAGTGCCGCGGTCGCGGTTATCATAGCCGCGATCGCAGCTTTGCTGGGCAAAACCGCGCCCACGGTTTTATAACCGCGATCGCGGTTTCACGCTCAGCCGGGGTCACGGGTCTCTGCCCGGCCGCGGTCGCGGTGGATGGAGCCACGGTCACGGGACTCCATTCCGACGCGAGCTTAAATCGAACGTTTGAGCCATACCGACGATGAAGAGGCACGAATCTTCGCTTCTGGACAATTGAGAACCTCCACCACTCCAGGAACTTCACCCATGGCGACGACTTTGGCTTCCGGTGACGACAACTCCGACGAACACAACAAAATTTATCGAGAGGAAGAGAGAGCTGAGAATTGTGGAGGATCAAGCCAATTCCGAGCCCTATTTATAGGCTAGGAATGGAGCTCCAACTCCACTCCAAGGAAACCCAAGCGCTCCAGCTCCCGCCGCTCGGAAAACATGGGCGAAATGCCGAACGTCGGCATTCTAGAAGCAGAGGAAGAAGACGATGGAATAGTGCCCGCAATCGCGTTTTCCTAACCGCGGTCGCGGCATTGCCGCGCTTGCGTTTCTTGGACCTTGATTGCGGGTCTTTGATAAACTCCAGTTTAGCACTCCTTAAATACTTAAAACCCATATATCTTATTAAACGTATATCATCACGTTCAAATGATTCTTACTGAGGTTACAGAACATGCCTAACACGTCTGGCTTACAAAATGAAAGTTTTGAAAATTTCCCAAATACCCCTACTAAAATTGAGGGTTTTTACATTACTACCCCCTTAAAAATTGTTTCGACCCCGAAACTAACACTTCGACCTTGAAACTAACACTTCGACCCCGAAACTACCACTACCAAGTTAGAGGGATCGATTTCCACATTAACCTCTCTACTTGTGTTTACTATCCTCAATTATTTCGTACTCAAAATTAATCCTAGGAAAGTCGATTTGTTTCCTCAACCATGACATCCATCATATGTCTCGTTTCCATATATTATCTCATGTGCCAACTCTTAATATACTCACAAGGTCATGATTACCTTAAAATCATAGTCTCCAAAAATCATCACACGATCTTAATACACCTTAAGCTTGAGAACACACCTTTTCTTTCAACTTTTCTCTTTATAAGCGACTTTCAAAGTTCATACCTTATCTCCTTATAACCTAACTTAGTACCCCCAATTGTCATATCGTCTTACTCCTTACACATGTATCTCATCTATTTCATTATTCACCTTAATTAGATTTGGCCCTTATGCCATTTCTTAACCCAAAAATATTTCCATTACTCAAGCTCTACATAAGACCTTTAAGATTCCTTAATCCTTTTTACAATTAACCGCACAACATCTTATTCATGTTTTCCTCAAACATGATGTTAACAATCCGTTTAACACGATTATAATCAATCACCTTGTTCATCCAACACGTGTCATAAGATTACCTTAATAGACATAGATCACTTTTCATCAAGTCCATTTGATAAAATCCATACACTTACGTTATCCCCGTACTGTTGATCCAAAAATCAAAACAAACTTTTACCGACTGAGTTTGTTATTCACCCATAAATCCTTGAACACTTATTAATTGTCCTCACACAATTTCATCATCCCAAATTTAGCAACCTTTTGCTTTATCGAAATTTAATATTTACCCAAGACATAATCGTCTTAATACTCCTCATATCATTATATCATTTCCTGAAGAAAGCCTCAGAACGAAACCTCAAATAGGTCTTCCAAAATAATACGTATGATTTCACACACTTATCTTTTCCAAAAGCGTTAACCACTGGTCCTACAATGGGCACGCTCACTTATAAACCCCATAACCATAACTCTTGGGTTCTAAAGTTTATTCAAGATCATATTAGAGTACGATCATTTTAGTGAAAACGAACTCCTTATGAAATATCTCTCTTATACATTTATTCACTTAAATATATAATTTAACAACTCACCCCATCTAATGCTCAGAGTATGCACATGAGGAATAACCTCAAACTCCATAGAGCATTGCTACAAACACCAAAATCCTCATAGCAAAGAATCCTACAACATTAACCTCTCGAGACAATGCTCATGACTTCGAGCAAAGCGAACAAATAGTGTCAATGCCCAACTTGACATTATTTCAAGAACATAGAGGGGTTCTTACGAATAGTTTGGACCTCGAAACTAGCGCTGACAAGGTAGGGAACAATCACACATGTCCCAACTCAACACTATCCTTTATGAGTCCAAACAGTCTTTATCAACACGTGACATGTACTACTTTTGGCACTCAAGGATTCTCGTATGAACGAACAACTTGCAATAGTAACGAATTTAGTAATTTCCGGAACAAGGAAACACTTCTTTATTATTCGAAATATTACATTAAAACAATTGACAAAATGTCAAACAGACAGATTACTAAACTATGGATACTATCAACACAAGTCATCGCTCCTTATTCTTAAAAAGGCTCAACAAAATTACAACTACTCGTTCAGGGTCTCATTCTCAATGGATTGACGCATCATGAAGAGTCGTTGCCCACACTTCCGGCTTTGGGTTCTGCCTATTGCCAACATTTGAGGCCTGATATGATTGTGTTGGCTTTTGACCCTTCTGCCTATAGTATGTTTGCATGTGGCCTTCATTTCCACAATTATAACATACCCGCTTCTCCTTTTGGCAATTAAAAGTTTTATGCCCAGCTTCACCACAATTGTGGCATTGAATCACACCGCTACTCCAACCTGAGCCTTTGGCGGAGTCAGACTGAGTCGTCTCGGTCTTAGCATGACCAGACTTCTCAAACTTGGTGGGCGATGTCGGCCGCTTGAAGGTATTAGCCTTCTGGTTTTGTTGCCTACCCTTCGCCTTATTATGTTCCTCCCGCTTTCGGGCAGATTCCTCCAGCGTGACCTCTATTCTGTAGGCCGCATCAACATGTTGCTCTAACGTAGAACAATCGTGACGCACCATCAGAGGTTTGATTTCTGGATTCATCCATCCATGGAAGTACCAGATCTTTTGTTCTTCAGTATGCACTTCGGAACCAGCGTAATGCAGTAAGTGATTAAACTTTGCCGCTAGCTCAGACACTTTTAGTCCTTCAGTCTCTGGGTAGAGGAACTCCTTCAACTTCTCTTCCCTCATAGCACGAGAGAAGAACCGATCAATGAGCTTGGCCTTAAACATTGACCAGCTCAGATTTGGGTGGTCGTCCAAACCCGTTCCTTCCCACCACTCACTTGCTCCGTCTTTCAGATGTAGCGAAGCAATGTGCACCTGTTCAGCCTCGGTACAGACCACATTTCGGAACAGTCGTTCCATATGGGAAAACCAATAGGCAACCTTGACTGGTTCCCCGGTTCCATCGTAGCTATCCGGGTGCATCGAATTGATCGTCTTCAATGCCCGGTTGTAATTCCCGTCATTTCTCTCGGGAGCCACTGGATGTGCACGACCTTTACGTCCCTCTACATTAGTTTCAACTTGGGGAATGGGAGCCGCTTGAGCTCGCGGTATCCCCTGGGCCGTTAGTACCTCGACCACCTACCTCACTATTTGCCTAATGACCGTCGCATCCAACACGATCGGGGCAAGAGGTGGAACTTCCCTCGTAGCTTGACGGTCCACTTGTCCTTGATGAACATCTTGCCATAGGGTCAGGTCATTATTACGCAAGCCAGATCCCGTGTCATCCCCTTGCTGAGTAGTACTCCTCAACTAAATTCGGGAACCGTTGTTAGGACCTTTATTACCTGCTTGGTTGATGGATCGAGTGTTCACAATTTGTTGATGAACCATAACGTCAGTTTAGAACTTTTCCAACTTGTATATGATACTTAATCAATTACATTATGATACGAATTATAAGGGTCCAAACCAATAACTTATATCAGTTTGACTGACCCTCCACCATTAACCTTAAAACGATCTTCTTCCCTTCCTTGAGAATGGATCAATTAGGGGAAATGTCAACCTTTAAATGACATTAAACCTAAGAAAATATGTTATCCCTAAGAATGGATCTAAGGAATAAGTAACAAAACCGAAGCTTACAGAAGTTTGAAAACCACTTTATTTTAAACCTTATGCTTTCAAACTTTATACTTTATACTTTTAAACCTTATATATTTAACTTACTAAGATAATTATTTATAAATGTAATTTCTCAAATTAATGATACTGTTATCAACCAAAACCCTTACTAAGACCAAAATCACACTTTTAAAGTTATAGCATGAAGTAAATGTTAAACGTTTATAACACACCATTTATAAGGCAACTATAAAATAACTATTAAATTCCTAATAGTTAAACCATTATTTTAAATTAAATTCTGAGAAATCATAAAACTTTAAATTTAATACTAACATTTAAACTCTCGAAATCCCAAGAATAAAATAGTTTGAAAATAATTTCAAAATAAATTTTCGAAAATTCTCAAACCTAACAATAGGCCAAGAATTTTAAAACCATTGCTCTGATACCATAATTGTAACACCCCCGACTTATGTCGGTAGTGCCACACGCCAGTGACCTCAGACGTTAAGGTCCAAAGTCACCTCAGGCTTTAATCGGAATAATTAAGCTTAAATAAATACATAAATATTAAATAACGAAAGAATATTCAGCGGAAGACATTTTAAAGTAGTCCTAATTACATGACTATGTATTACATTTATTTCAAATTAAACATACACGCCTTGGAAATATTACTTCTTAAACCGCAACTTCAACTGCAAGCCTTCTCTTCGGTTGGTTACTTCAATCGTCGGGGATCAACCTCTGATGTGCCGTATAGGACGGATGACACCAGCCAACCATGCAAGGAATAAAATCCGGTTGGTTAGTCTAATAAAAGACTATGCAAGGGTACAAGCAGAATGGTTCTAGTGATCGTAATCGTTTACTATCATTGTCCTTCAAATAATAACCGAAGGAACGATACATAACCCGGAACTTTCACGGAATGGTAGAAGAAGACATGCAATGAAAAGAAGACTCCAACATAATTGAGTCTTATAGGAAACGTATGTAATTGTTTGGGAACGTTAAGTTTTCACACAAGTTTATAAAAACGACCTTGATTATTTGGGTCCACGACCAACCTCATCGCATACTGCGAATCCAGATTGGAAAGAGGACTTACTCTAACAAAAGTCCGGGCGGGTTCCACGTTGTACTTCTCGCCCGAGGGTATATTAATTATGTGCGTAAAATCACTTATCTTATTTACTTTCAAAACGTACATTCACGTTAAGGCTTTTAATCCACATCAATCTCACAATGAGATATATAACATGGGACGAATCCCGAAGATTGGCACTAGCTAAGTGCACCACCACCTATATTCGGATAGGGGTAGGTCATGACCAAAAGCGTTAGGGCATTTATCTTCCTAACACAAAGTTATAAAGAAACGACTAGACCTCGTAAGATACATAGCGTTCCTACGAATACTCGTGCTAACTAAGCATGTAGGTTCACATATAAATCCACACCAAAATCCATTTATCACTTTTATAGTAATATCATATAGAATTATATATAATAGCGTTGTTTCTAGCAATATATACAACCTATTATAAATTCATATTTTAACACATCGTTTTATCACATCTGTTCCCAAACACAAAACAACAACTTTATTCCAACTTTATTAACCAATTAAATAATTGATAATCAAGGGAAATATGGAATAATGAGCAAGAGCGAACCGCCACTTGTCTTAGTCTAGACGAACGAGAGATCGGGTTTCGAGATCTGGAAACTTGAATCTGAGCACAGATGCCTACGACGACGACGACTTTTAAGAAAAAAAATCATAAATTAGATACGGTATGAAAAGACAAAGCAAAACAAAGGAAAAGGGCATTGTCGCGGTCGCGGTTATCATAGACGCGATCGCGGCTTTGGTGGGCAAAACCGCGCCCGTGGTTTTATAACCGCGATCGCGGTTTCACGCCCAGCCGAGGTCGCGGGTCTCTGCCCGGCCGCGGTGGATGGAGCCGCGGTCGCGGGACTCCATCCCGACGCGAGCTTAAATCGAACGTTTAAGCCATACCGACGACGACGAGGCGCGGATCTTTGCTTCTGGACAATTGAGCACCTCCACCACTCTAGGAACTTCACCCACGGCGACGACTTCGGCTTCCGGCGACGACAACTCCGACGAACACAACAAACTTTATCGGGAGGAAGAGAGAACTGATAATTGTGGAGGATCAAGCCAATTCTGAGCCCTATTTATAGGCTAGGAATGGAGCTCCAACTCCACTCCAAGGAAACCCAAGCGCTCCAACTCCCGCCGCTCGGAAAACGTGGGTGAAATGCCGAACGTCGGCATTCTAGAAGCAGAGGAAGAAGACGATGCAACAATGCCCGCGATCGCGGTTTGCCTAAAGGCCAAACCGCACCCGCGGTTTCATAATTGCGGTCGCGGCATTGCCGCGCTTGCGGTTCTTGGACCTTGATCGCGGGTCTTTGATAAACTCCAGTTTAGCACTCCTCAAATACTTAAAACCCATATATCTTATTAAACGTATATCTTCACGTTCAAATGATTCTTACAGAGGTTACAGAACATGCTAACACGTCTGGCTTACAAAATGAAAGTTTTGAAAATTACCCAAATACCCCTACTAAAATTAAGGGTTATTACATCGTGATGGTCACCTAACTCCTCGGCTTCGGAGTACGTCGTCTAAGGTGATGGCGGGTGTGCCTATGGCTTGGGGTCGCCTTGCTTCTGATCGGACGGGTCTGTCACCTTTGCTCTCTTTGCCATATCTCTTGGCGGCTGAGTATGTGTTTCCACACACGTCCGACCCTCCTGAAATAGTGTTAATGATTTTAGGGCTCGTTTGGTATGATCCAATAACCGGGTTGGAATCGGATTTAAGAATGACTCATTCCCATTCATGTAGCTTGTCGTTTGGTATATTGTCGGAATGAGTCATTCTTGGACATACTCTTTATTTAATAAAATAATTATTATTGTTTAATTATTTTATAAAAACAATTAATATTATGCAATGGAATTTTTTAATATTATTCAATAAAAATAATTAATATTATTCAATTATTTAATAAAGTAATTAATATTATTTAATTATTTAATAAAAAAATAATATTGTTTAATAAAATACTTAATATTATTTAATTGTTTAATAAAATAATTAATATTATCAAATTATTTATTAAATAATGAATATTATATAATTTTATATAAAAAAAATTAATTTTATTTAATTTATTATTAAAAGTAATTAATATTATTTAATTGTTTAATGAAAAAAATTAATATTATTTGTTTAATAAAAAAATAAATATTATTTATTATATAATAAAATAATTTATCTATTTATTAAAAATAATTAATATTATTCAATAAACATAAATAATATTATTCAATGAAAATAATTAATATTAGTTAATAAAAATATTTAATATTATTTAATAAAAATAAGTAATATTATTCAATAAAAATAAGTAATATTATTTAATAAAAATAATTAATATTAATATTATTAATTATTGAATAAAAATTAATATTATTTAATTATTTAATAAAATATTAATATTATTTAATATAATATAAAATATAATATAAATGATATAATATATATGAAATAAGGGGTCGGTCAAGCTCGGATTACGAGTTCGGGTTGTGTTTCGGGTCGGTCGGATTTTATATATCAAGTTGGAATGGATGATACCTTAACATTTTTTATGGAATCAAATGTTTCATAAAGCTTTGAATCATCCATTCCATGGAATAAAATCCATTCCATTCTTATCTTTACCAAACATAATGTTGGGAATCAGTCATTCTCATTCTCATTCCTGATTCCAAGGAATGGGAACCAAATGTGCCCTTAGTGTGTATGTGGGAGGATGGTTTATCGGCCATTACTTTGTCCTTTTGGTCTAGGGTCGCCTTTGCTTTGTCGGATATGATGTCGCACAGTAGTCCTTGCACGAGGAGTCTTGCGACTTCCTTGCGTATGCATGCATTCGTCTGTGGAATGACCATGATCTCTATGGAACTCGCACCATCGGCTCATGTCCTTCTCGGCTTCAGGTTTGTCGCTCTTCCGAGGCCATCTTACTTCCTTCTCATATCGGTCGAAAGTTTTGATGAGTTCCGACACCGAAATGTTGAAGTTGTAGGAATGGACCTTCGGAGGGAGAGTTGGGTTGTTCTTCCAGTCTTGGTTCCTATCGTAAGAGTTACTTACCTGACCTGGGTCGCTTCATCCTTTGGGATAGGGTTGGTATCGCCTGTCACGTCAATGGTCCGAAGATGACCTTCGGTCGACTCGATCAGGACTTTTGTTTGCTTATGTGGGTTCTTCGTCTTCTTCTAACCTGACTTGTGCCATGGTCTTGGCATGCACGTCTTTGAAGCTTCGGCACGGGTATTTGGTCAGTTCGCGGTAGAGTTCACTACCTCTGATCAAACCCCGGCGGAATGCTTCGATCGACGTCGGGACGTCACAGTGTGGGATCGTGACCTTCTCCTTATTGTACATGTTTAGGTAATCCCTTAGGGGTTCACCATACCTTTGCACGATCCTATATAGATCGCTTGATTGTTTTTCCAATCTTCGATTGCTAGCGAACTGGATCTTGAATGAATTGACTTGATCGGCGAACGAAGCGATGGAATCCTGTGGTAAGTGCATAAGCCAAGTTAGCGCAGGTCCCGCGAGGGTCGTGCCAAAACTTTTTCACATGATCGCTTCGCGACTCCCTCTTGGAATAGAAATGGTCATTAATTTTTGCTTGTAAATAGAACTGTGATCGTCGGGGTCCCCGGTCCCATCGTAGTTGGGCATGTTGGGGACATGGAACTTCTTTGGGATTTCGACGCGCGCAATCTCTTCTACGAAAGACGAATCTTCGTATCCGTCAATTGCTCTTTCTCGATTGGCTGCGGGACTCCTGGAATCTGGGTGATGCGGTCGTCTAAAACCTCCATATGCTCACTGATAGCTTGATTTATGAGGGCTTGGAGATCCATCGGCGTGGTAACCTGTGGAGGGATTACTCGAGCCTCTGTGGGCTCGGTCATAGGGATTGGAGCGTTAGTTGTAAAGGTATTGACCGGGGGAGTTTGAAGCATACCAATGGGTTGAGTAACATTCTGAGAGATCGTTGTTGTGGACGTCAAGAGTGCTTCATCCATGTTGAGGCGTGTCGAGAGGCCCTCGATGTTGACCACACGCCTTGATCATCGGTATTATCTAGTGTCCTTAGGGAACGATCGATCAGTTCCACCAACAAAATTGGAGGCATCGTTCCCTGAACTTGGTGCACTAGGAGGATTACTATCATCACCATCATCATTTGAGTCTTCACGTTGCATACATGGAAAGTCATCATCAGGGAACAACTGGTTGGACGCATCACACAATCCTTTGGAGTGCTTATCAAAGACAACGTGAATGTTCTCTTCAATTTTCTTTGTCCTTTTGTTGTATACCCGGTAAGCCTTGCTTGCGATTGCGTATCCTAAGAAAATGATTTTATCACTTCTTGGGTCAGACTTGCCTAAGTTATCCTTCCCATTATTATGAACAAAGAACCGCAACTAAAAGCACGCAAATGGGATGCAATGGGCTTGTGTTCCTTGATTAGTTCATAGGGTGTTTTCTTAATAGAAGGACATAGCATAGTGTGATTAAGGATATAGCATGAGTGTTGATCGCTTCGGGCTAGAAGATTCGTGGAAGATTGCTAGCAATGAGCATAGTTCTAGCCGTGTCCTCCAAAGTTTGATTCTTCCTTTCAACAACTCTATTCTTTTGTGGTGTCCTAGGGGTAGAGAAGTTGAGAGAAACAACATGTTCCTTGCAATAACCAATAAACTTAAAGTTCTCAAATTTTGTTCTATGGTGGGATCTGATGGAGCTAAGCTTGAGTCCAAGACTTGATTCCACTTTCCTGATGAAGGACTCAAACTTGATGAAGACTTCATCCTTGGAAGAGAGAAAAAATTGTCCAAGTAAATCTAGAAAAGTCATCAATAATAACAAAAACTTACATGTTGCTAGCATGACTTCTCACTCTCATGGGATCACAAAGATCAATGTGGATCAGTTCTAGAGGGCGATAAGTGGTAACATTAGGTACGAGTTGTTTTCCCTCTTACACAAGCATTACAAACTCCATTGATCTAAGGTTGGACATTTGGGATCCCTCGAACAAGATCATTTTGTGAAGTTGGTGGATGAGTTGAAGGTTTGCATGTCCAAGCCTTCTATGCCATAGTTCTGTCTCATTAGAAAGAGACGCAAAGCATAGTTCCTTCATATGCTTGAAGTTAGTGTCTCTCAACATAAACATCTCTTATCTACCACCTTTAAGCAAACTTTCCTTGGTTTCATGATCCTTCACACAACATTCTCCAAAAGTGAAGGTTATGTTATTATGTCCTTGATCACAGTGTTGTGCTACACTCAACAAGTTAAAACCACGTTCATGAACCAAATTTGCATCTTTTACATTGATATTTGAGTTCAAACTATCTTCTCAAGTTCCTATGATTTCTCTTTTTCTCTTGTCTTCATGGGTTACGCTCCCTCTTGAGTGTTTGTGAAGTGAGGTGACATGCAAGTTTTAGTCGTGTTAACCTGGTCAAAATAAATCCTAACAGACCTAAACTAGTAGTTTTGGCAAGCAAGGGTCGAATCTCACAGGGAGGAGTTGTTTTCTTTATGTAGATTGCATGCAATAGTAACAATGGGGGGTTTCGGTTGGTTGGTTTGCAAATAATTATCTAAAGTGAAATAAATAAAAGAAAAGATGAAATCAATTAGGGAAAAATACTTAGCCAGACAAATATCCACCTTTAGTTTGGTTGATTGATCATTAATTATTCCTAGTCCTCAATCCTCATGAATGTCCTAATCCCTGTTCTGAAATAGTTACCAGTCCAACTCGGCCTGATAACCCTAACTACTAAACCTATCAAGAAACTATCAAGATAAATCTAACAGCAGAATAAGCTCAGGAATAAATAGGCTCATGCAATACTTAACAACTCGTCGGTACTTGACATGCAATTAATTCTCTTCACAATAAACATTCACAACTCGTTCCAGTAAATCGTGTTTGTTACTTCTGAATTAGGGATGAACAATATTGATCTCAACAAGTTGACCAGAAAGAGGTAACTAGCACTATAGATAATACTAATCTCAACTAGGTTGTCAGGCTAGGGAAACTAATATTAATAATGATAATCACCACAACTGATGAGTTAGATCTAACCAATACTATTCAAGATCCTAATCCTGCAGTATGAATAATATCAATAAAACTAGGTAGTTAATCTAGAGAAATTAATATAACTAAATGTGATGAAGCATAAAAGAATTAATAACATTCAAGGATAAAGGAAAGGAATAACCTCACAATCAAATTCAAACTTAGGCTTCAATTGTCGGACTAAGCAAAGGTGCTTAGCTCCTCATAGTCTTGGAAACAATAATCTTTAAAGGGAATAACAACGATCATAAAACTAGATGTAAAACTGGATGATAATAGATGATTGCAACTAGGGTTTAAATAAAGGCTAACCCTAAACTCTAACTAAAAGATAACAAACGAAATAAAAAAGGAAACTAAAGTATATGTTCGGAATAAAATAATACGGAAAAAGGAAAAATAAACAAAGCTCGGAAATCGTTCTCGGCTCGCGTCCGTGTGGAACCGTGGGCGCGGCGACCCCACCGCCATCGCGGAAATATGCTGATTGCTCTCGACCTGTGACATTTCTTTTTCCACCATCGCGGGCCCTTCGTGATGGAGGACCATCCCTGCACCAACCACCATCCGGGCCCATGACAAGGAGCCAAGCTAGACGTCTCCAAGATGAGCTAGCCGAGCTCATACACCAAGTCCCGGTGGAGGTTCCAACGGCCACATCCAAGGCCTTCTCGGTGTCAAGGGTTTCTAGTGGTTGAGTGTATGGTTTGTATACACCTTCCACTAATAGAAACTTTCCTTATTTAGTTTGATTCAGCCGTGTGGGATAATAACATTTGGAAACTCGGTTTTAGGCTTTATTTTCCGGTTTAGCATTAGTTAGTGGTTTAGGAGCCGGTTCTCTTAGAAGTATTTAAGCTTGTTTTCTTTCCTTTCTTAGGGAGCAAACCATTTTATCAAGAACACGTTTTCTGATTAAGAAACTTCCCAAAAGAGGGTTTCGTGAGTTTGCTCATTCCGAACTGATTTTGGTCGAGTTGTGTTTGTCAATTGCTTTCGAGTTGTTGATCTAATTCGACACAAGATATCCTCTTCGTGCTTTGAAGATCCGTTCTTCCTTGTGTGGAGTTGTAGAAGACGAGGTCATCTACCTTAGGGTCGGAGGTTCTTGATTCATACGAATCAAGGGTTTCTAATTCTGGGTGTTTGGTTTCTTCTTACCCTTTTCGTCTATCTCTTCTTCTTTTCGCAGATTTCTAACTTTGATCTTTGTTGTTTTGCTTGTTCGTGTGTTGATCACCAAGGTCGGGACATCCTACGGTTTACCCCGTATCAAAGTGGTATCAGAGCTGCGTTTTGGTGTCAACTTAGTGCTTGCCGAGTTCTTCAATTCGGTATTGGTGTATTGTGTCATTTGGTTGTGTTTTGCATAGCCGAATCAGTTCTTCCTTTCCTTTGTTTCTTGTTGAGTCGATTGGTGTTGTTGCTTGCCATTCTAATTGTGTTTGTGTATTGTGGAGATAGGATTGAAACTTGTGGAGATCGGTTGTGTGTGTTGAGAAGATTGGACGATCACCCTCAAAAACCACCACAAAAACTGCCTTCATCATCGTCGGAAACACCAACGCCAACCACCACCTCCACCACCTCAAACAACCGTTCACCATCTCCACCACCACCACTAATCCTACGTTCTCCACTCTTCATAACCGGTGACTCTCCAAGGCAAACATCAAGGAACCCTAACCCTAATCCACGGCGTGCCAAACCTCCAACCAATCCACTCGGCCCTCTTGCCCTAATCTTGTGGCGTGTGGGTTGACAAGTTCAAAGTGAGGCAGCTACAACTCCTACAATCAAGGCGCGCCTAACTTCCCAAGTAATCCACTCAGCCATTCACCCTACAAAGGTGGCGTGTGGGTTTTGAAAGAGTCAACACAACCGTTGTTTCCCCTACAATCAAGGCAACAAGGCTTATCTTTCTAGTTTTCTTATTTTCTTTTATTCCAATTCAGTTTGTAATTTGAATTTCGGATTTCCTTGTTAAAAAAAAAAAAAAAAAAAAAAAGAAATAAAGAAAAGAATATCAGAATAGTAAAAAAAAAAAAAAAAAAAAACAATCGTCAAAAAAAAAAAAAAAGACGATCATTGCATTTTATTTCTTTTGCTAGCTTAGTCTATTCCTTTGTATTTCATTCATACTTAGGATAGATTATAGTCTAAAGTTGTAAGTCACTCAAGAAACAAGTAAGGAGCCGGAGCCCCAAGGCCATCTGCCGCGCCGCGCGCCCATCCTCGCGCCTCGCCTCGCAGCTCGCCGCACCCGCGCCGGTAAACCCTAATTCCCTAGCCTCACCTTCTCTTGTGCCTACGTCTCTTCTCATCATCACACCGGTTTCTACATCATCCTTCCACCTCCACGAGCACAAGCCAAGGTGAATCAAGGTAACAACTTGTCCTCATGAGTTCTTAAACTTTCCTTGTTATTTGTCCATATTAAGCTTGCATTACATGCGTGCATGCTAGTATTCTTGAGTCAAATTGTTGAGTCCCATTAGTGACCTTGCATTTACATCCTTGTGAGGTTTCCTTAATTGAGTCGTTGAGTCTTCTTTTTCGTTTTTCTTTTGTTTTCGTCTTGCCCTAAATTTCAGAATCTAGAGAGTCTTGTGTGACCATTGCCGAACACATCTTCTACTTCACCTTGCATATAACTTACCTTGGATATTAAGTGTTGTTTAAGATCAATTAATTCACGTAGAGTTCTTGACTTTCCCAACCGGCTGCACTACAAAATTAGTTGAGATTGAGCGAGGGAGAGTGAAACACACGAGAGAAACACTTGTGAGTGTTTTTGATTGATCCTAACCCTTAACTTAATTCCGTGTTAGTTTGTTAAGTGTGATGGCAGGAGATGATACTTCAAGTGATCGGGACAATAGGAGCCCCTCACCGGTGCATCCGGATGTTGCTATACTCATCCAAAAGTTGACCGATTCCGTGTCTGTGATCACCCACCGGTTGGCTGCCCTAGAGACGTCTCAAAGAGCTCCCCAACCAGTCGTGCCACCCCCGGTGACACTTGTGTCCCAACCACAAGAGACGGTCACAAATCCAGCCACCGTGCCCTTAGGGGCTTATGCTGAACATGGTGGTCCTTCCGGTGCCAACTTGGTGCCCCTTGGAGGTGGCCGTGCAGTGGGAACCGGCACCGTGAGGAACTCCCCGGTAAGGCATACTTCTCCCCTTGTTCACAATCATGAAAGGCCGAATAAGGTAGCTCCAATGTATCAAACTGAAATACCACCTCCACGAGAGGTGCCTTTTGTTGCTAACCATCTTAATGAGCCTCAGGATCCGCTTAGGGAAGACGAGTACAATGATGCAGATTTTGAGGAAGAGATGTGGAACCAAGGCCAAGGAGGTAGGTTCGGTGGCTACCAAGGCCAAGGAGGAGGTTATGGCTACTATGAGCCTAGGGGCAGATTTGGAGGTAACCGAGGTTATCAAGGCAACCAGCCAAGGAGGGAGTTGGAGCAAGATGGCATTGGAAAGATAAAGATCAAGATGCCCTCCTTCGAAGGAAAGTGTGATCCCGACGCCTACATGGAGTGGGAGATGAAGGTGGAGCAAATCTGGAGCTGCCACAACTTCATTGAGGCCAAGAAGGTGCAACTAGCTTCCATTGAGTTTAGTGGCTTTGCCCTAACTTGGTGGAACAATTTGGTCAAGGAGAGGCAAAGAGTCTTGGACCCCCCGGTTACCACATGGGAGCAAATGAAGGCTCTCATGCGAGCTCGATTCGTGCCACAACACTATTCTAGGGAGCTCAAGCAACGGCTGGAGAACCTCAAGCAAGGGAGCATGAGCGTGGAGGAAGCCTACAATGCCATGCTCACGGCTATGGTCCGCGCCAATGTCACGGAAGATGAAGAATCAACCATGGCAAGGTACCTTCGGATCCTTAACCCTTTTATTGCTAACGAGGTCGATATGTATCCATATACAGATTCCACCCAGCTGCTGCATTTGGCCATTAAAGTGGAGAAAAATCAGAAGTACAAAGCTAGGAATCAAGGAGGGCATGCGGCTAGGAACCCTAGCGGCCAGCCGAGCCAATGGCGGGCCCAAAACCAAACCAGGGCATTTCCCTCGGCGCAAGCTGGCAGGAACCTGGCTCAGCCCATGAGCCAACCTAGGAGCCAAGACGCGTCGCGCAAAGGTGGACCACCAGGAACTCCGCCGCAGTCCAGTGGGCGCCAGCCATCATCGGCCAATGGCCCTCAGGGGAGTAATTCGACCTTTTCTCCTTCTTCTAGAGCTAGGGATACTATATGTTTCAAATGTCAAGGTAGAGGGCACATGATGAAAGATTGCCCCAATAGTCGAACGTTGGTCATTAACCATCTTGGACTCTATGAATCTGAGTCCGAGGGTGAGGATCAAGGTCCGGCTATTGTTGATGAACCTATGCATGATGTAGATGAGGAAATGGATTGCATTGAGTTTGAGCATGGTGAATCTCTAGTTTGTAGGAGAACTTTGCATGTACAACCCACCCCTTGTGATGACAACCAAAGAGAGAATTTATTTCATACTAGATGCTTGGTTAAGGGGAAGGTTTGTAATATGATTATTGATGGGGGTAGTTGTTGCAACATTGCTAGCACTGAATTAGTCACTAAATTGCAATTGCATACTTTCCATCACCCTAGGCCCTATAAACTGCATTGGATGAATGAATGTGGAGAGGTTAAAGTGTCTAAGCAAGTCAATGTGACCATAACACTAGGACATTATGTGGATACTATTTTATGTGATGTGGTCCCTATGAATGCTTGTCACATCTTGTTAGGACGTCCATGGCAGTTTGATAGGAGAGTAAAGCATGATGGTTATACTAATCGTCATTCTTTTGATTACAAGGGTAAGAATGTGGTACTTAAACCTATGACTCCTTTGCAGGTGGCTGAAGCATTTGAGAAGAAGAAGGATCAAGAGAAGCCGGTTGAAGCCAAGAAGGGGAGCAAGGCCGAGAGCACCTCCAAGGCCAAAACCACTTCTCAAGCATTGCTGGCTTCCAAGGAGGAGTTGAGAGAGGAGCATCTACCACATGACGCCATCCTCATGCTCTTATGCAAGGGTCTCGGCTTGCTAAGTAAGGAGTTGAAGTCTACGCTGCCTAGGAACATCTTAGCTTTGCTAGAGGAGTTTCAAGATGTGTTCCCCGAGGAGATGCCACCCGGATTGCCACCTAAAAGAGGTATAGAACATCGAATTGATCTAATCCCGGGTGCTACTCTTCCAAACAGGCCGGCGTACAGGATGAACCCCAAGGAGACCCAAGAGGTGCAAGAGCAAGTGAAGGCGTTGCTTGACAAGGGCCATGTGCGTGAGAGCCTTAGCCCTTGTGCCGTGCCAGTGTTGTTAGTGCCCAAGAAGGATGGCACATGGAGGATGTGCGTGGACTGCCGAGCTATCAACAATATCACAATCAAGTACCGGCATCCAATCCCCCGCCTCGATGACATGCTAGATGAGCTGCATGGAGCTTCGGTCTTCACCAAGATAGACCTCCGCAGCGGCTACCATCAAATAAGGATGAAGGAGGGGGATGAATGGAAGACCGCCTTCAAAACAAAATTCGGTTTGTATGAGTGGGTTGTCATGCCTTTTGGCTTGACAAACGCTCCTAGTACTTTCATGCGTTTAATGAACCATGTTTTGAGGCATTTTATAGGTAGATTTGTTGTTGTTTATTTTGATGATATACTAATATACAGCAAGTCTATTGAGGAGCACGAGCAACATTTGAGGGAAGTACTCTCTACTTTACGTAGTGCGTGCTTATATGCCAATGAGAAGAAATGTGAATTCTGCACTAATCATGTTTCTTTTCTTGGTTTTGTAGTGAGCTCCAAGGGTCTTCAAGTAGATGAGAGCAAGATAAAGGCGATTCAAGAGTGGCCTACGCCTACCTCAGTGAGCCAAGTGCGGAGCTTCCATGGGCTAGCTAGTTTCTATAGGCGGTTCGTGAAGGACTTCAGCACCATCGCTGCCCCATTGACGGAGGTGACCAAGAAGCATTCGGCCTTTGTGTGGGAGGAGGCACAAGAGAGGGCATTCAACGCCCTAAAATGGATATTGACACAAGCCCCTTTGCTGGTGTTACCCGACTTCACTAGGCCATTCGAGGTGGAGTGTGATGCATCCGGGATTGGCATTGGAGGCGTGCTTATGCAGGAAGGTAAACCCGTAGCCTTTTTTAGTGAGAAATTGAAAGGGGCTAGTCTTAATTATTCTACATATGACAAAGAACTCTTTGCCCTATTTAGAGTACTTAAGACTTGACAACACTACTTGTGGCCTAGAGAGTTTATCTTGCATACGGACCATGAGTCCTTGAAGCACTTCAAGAGCCAAGATAAACTTGATAGACGACATGGTAGGTGGATGGAATTTATCGAGACTTTCCCTTATGTTATCAAATACAAAAAGGGAAAGGACAATGTAGTTGCCGATGCCCTATCTAGGAGATACACCTTGCTTACCACATTAGACTCCAAGGTCTTAGGATTTGCATATATAAAGGAGTTGTATGTGGAAGATGCTGATTTTGGTGCCATCTATAAGACGTGTGTAGATAAGGGTTCATGTGACAAGTTTTACTTGTTTGATGGATTCTTATTTAAGGCTGAAAAAGTGTGCATACCTATTTGTTCCTTGCGTATGTTACTCGTTGAAGAAGCCCATAAGGGTGGTTTAATGGGTCACTTCGGAAGGGACAAGACTTATCATATGCGATGTGCACATTTCTTTTGGCCCCACATGCTTAGAGATGTTGAGCACCTTATTAAGAGGTGTTTGGATTGCCTAAAGGCCAAGTCTAGGTTGCAACCCCACGGCCTATACAGCCCATTGCCCATCCCAAGTGCCCCTTGGGAGGACATCTCAATGGACTTTATCGTGGGGCTGCCTCGGACTAAGAGGGGACGTGATTCTATCTTTGTCGTAGTTGATCGTTTCTCTAAGATGGCTCATTTCATTGCTTGCCATAAGACGGATGATGCATCCAATGTAGCTGATCTCTTCTTTAGGGAAGTCGTGAGGCTACATGGTGTACCCCGTACTATAGTGAGTGATAGGGATGTTAAATTCCTTAGTTACTTTTGGAAGACACTTTGGGGAAAGCTAGGGACGAGACTCTTGTTCTCTACCTCTAGTCATCCTCAAACGGATGGCCAAACTGAAGTAACTAATAGGACTTTATCAACCCTTCTTCGAGCCATTCTTCAGAAGAACCTTAAGGTTTGGGAGGAAGCTCTACCACATGTAGAGTTTGCTTACAATAGGACAGTCCATTCTTCTACTTCATTGTCTCCTTTTGCATGTGTTTATGGCATAAACCCCAATACTCCACTTGATCTTGCTCCTTTTCCTATGAAGGAGCGTGAAAGTTTTGATGCAGGAAAGCACGTGGAGTTCATCAAGGAGCTACATGCAAGGACTAAGGAGAAGCTGGAAGCATGTGCGGAGCGGAATGCAGCTAGGGTTAACAAGGGACGTAAGCGAGTGATTTTCCAACCCGGTGATCTCGTTTGGGTGCATTTGAGGAAGGAGCGCTTCCCGGAGCAGCGCAAGTCCAAGCTTGCACCTAGAGGAGATGGTCCATTCAAGGTGCTGCGCCGCGTCGGTGATAACGCCTATGTCCTAGACCTCCCGGACACATATGGTGTGAGTGCCACCTTCAACGTGGCTGATTTGACTCCCTACCACCAGCCGGACGTCGGCCAATCTAAGCTTCAAGATCCGTGGACGGATCCTCTCCAAGAAGGGGAGGATGATGGAGGACCATCCCTGCACCAACCACCATCCGGGCCCATGACAAGGAGCCAAGCTAGACGTCTACAAGATGAGCTAGCCGAGCTCATACACCAAGTCCCAGTGGAGGTTCCAACGGCCACATCCAAGGCCTTCTCGGTGTCAAGGGTTTCTAGTGGTTGAGTGTATGGTTTGTATACACCTTCCACTAATAGAAACTTTCCTTATTTAGTTTGATTCAGCCGTGTGGGCTAATAACATTTGGAAACTCGGTTTTAGGCTTTATTTTCCGGTTTAGCATTAGTTAGTGGTTTAGGAGCCGGTTCTCTTAGAAGTATTTAAGCTTGTTTTCTTTCCTTTCTTAGGGATCAAACCATTTTATCAAGAACACGTTTTCTGATTAAGAAACTTCCCAAAAGAGGGTTTCGTGAGTTTGCTCATTCCGAACTGATTTTGGTCGAGTTGTGTTTGTCAATTGCTTTCGAGTTGTTGATCTAATTCGACACAAGATATCCTCTTCGTGCTTTGAAGATCCGTTCTTCCTTGTGTGGAGTTGTAGAAGACGAGGTCATCTACCTTAGGGTCGGAGGTTCTTGATTCATACGAATCAAGGGTTTCTAATTCCGGGTGTTTGGTTTCTTCTTACCCTTTTCGTCTATCTCTTCTTCTTTTCGCAGATTTCTAACTTTGATCTTTGTTGTTTTGCTTGTTCGTGTGTTGATCACCAAGGTCGGGATATCCTACGGTTTACCCCGTATCACTTCGCTGCCATCGCGGTCGCGAATCTTCTGGCTTCCTTTTCTTGTTGTTCGCCGCGATCACTTTGGCCTCTTCTTCTTGGTAGCGGTTGGCCACGGATGGCCTTCATTCTTCACCTCGTGTGGCTTATTCCATTGGTTCTCTTCGTCTCCTCAGGTGGTCTACTCCTCTTCAATCTGGATGTCTTCAATTAGCTCCTCCAAACCACCATATCCACACTTCATCTCTCCAACTCCATATTCCACAGCTGTGCTCTAAATCCATCCAAATGGCACCCTAAACCCCGGTAACAACTCCTAGATAGGCACTACAAAATAGTGCTGATCAAATCCCCCATGCTTAAACCTTGCTCGTCCTCGAGTAAGCTAAAATCAACCTACTCCTCCAATCAATCCCCAAGGTCTCAGGAAGCATAGAAAACTCAATCCCTCTAAGAATTACACCTAACAATAAACTCCAGGCACCAACACAATAAGCACAGCACAACATACAATGACACCAATCAACACCACACAATCAAGCTAAAAGGAAAGCAGAGTACTTCCCCCAAGCTTATCCCGAACACCATAGAGTGAATAAAATTCTAATCCTAATCTCCCACCTATCTTCTTATACCTCCTAGAGTGACCTACCCAAATCCTCATTATATCACCTCTTCTTATGTCACCACGCTAGGTAAAATGATGATTCCTAAAAATCACTCTTCTTCTTTTCACTCATTTTGCCAAGGCGCCCTTTCGGGTTTTCACCAAGCCACTCATTTTATTTTTCAATAGATGGGCTCACATAAAACTCACATCACTCTTGACCTCATATTAGCCCAGCCTAATGCTGGTCCAAGACACCTGCTTATTGCATAAGCCACCCTTTCGGGTTTTCGACTTATCCTAGGATTTCTATTTTTTCCTTTTATCAATTTTTGGCTTTTTCTTTTTCTTTTCTCCTCAAAGACATAGCAAGTATAGAATACTCCCCCATGCTTAGACATTGCATTGTCCTCAATGTAATGAAAGACAAAAAAAAAAGTAAAGCACAGGGAGAAGCAGAAAAGTACTCACAAATGTCGCCGAGTTGGCTTGGAAAATAAAGGTGTTGCTGGCGGTATGTCAATAAGATCATGTCTCTGCTGCTGCACGGGTGTCTTCAACTCAATAATCTTCTCCTACCGTGCAACCAAAAGGAACCACTGTGGTGAGTAGTGGTATAGCAAGGTAGTCAGGGCTGCACGACCTTCAATGAACACATGGTGGAGCCCGAGTATGATTGTGGTGTGGGCTCTAGTGTTCCTCCTCCTCAACTGTCAATTTTAGGGCCATCATTGTTGCCAAATAAAGTGTGGGGCTAATGTCTCATCCTTGGCAACATGATGCGCATCGTCTCTCCAAGGATAACTCGGGACAGCTGGCCTTCGATGGAACCCTTTTTTTTTTTTCAAGTGCAGGGCAATAGAAGGACTTACATTGGTGTGGTAAACACCGTCTTCAGTATGATTCGGGCCTCCTCCCTGCAGGTTAGTTGGAAACAAAAGCAAAAGCAAAAACACACGAACAAAAGCAATTAAAAACAAGAATTGAAAAGACAAGAAATTAAATTCATACCTCGGGTTGCCTCCCGGACAACGCCTTAGTTATTGTCGTGGCTCGACATACTGCTCTTATACATCAACTCGGGTTGCTCACAACAACTGAACTCCTGGGATCAATATCAGGAGATGCCTCTTTGTGTGCTCTATGTTGAGCTTTACCCCCAATCTCTTGCACTTCTTGGTGGGTGGACCGTTGTTCATATCAATGAATGCACTCGCCATCTTCAGAAATGGCCTACCCAACATTTCGAGGGCTGTATGCTTATTCTGCCCCGTATCTAGCCTAGAGAAATTTACCTTTTGAATCCCAGCTTCCTTCTTGTGCTTCCCCTTTTGCTTTTTCTTGATCTTGCACAGCGCCTTTAAGAACTCCTTGCAGCGAGGGATGCTGTTTGCCAATTGGAGCAAAGGAATGTTTGCCTCGCAGTAACTGAAGGTTTCAAATAACTCCTTGTCGTTCTCCACCTTTCTGGTGTCCTTCAGAGCTTCAGGGAAGGGTGCGGGAGGCTTTACTGATCCGAGCAAAGGGAAGTAGGGGCGCACATATGCGTCGTATGCAGCTTCGAGGGGAGAGGATTCTTTTGGGGTATTTTCGCGGTCGCAGATTGGTAGCCGCGGTCGTAGAAAATTGTTGACCTGATCGCCTTCTTCAACACCTTTTCCGCGGTCGCGGATCTCCTGCCGTGGTCGCGGAAAATGCTCGACCTGCTCCTCTTTTTCGTCCGAGCTTTTTCCGCGGTTCCGGATCTCTTGCTGCGGTCGCGGATTTGCGTCAATTTCGTCCTTCTCGGCAGTAGTCATGCCGCGGTCACGGCCTTCTTCCTCGTGGTCGCGGACATCTTTCTCTCTGGCTCGCTTGGCCTCCACCTTAGCTTCGCTCCTTAGTGTCATGGAACATACGCTCTCCCTTTGGATCACCACCGTTTGAGATGGTTTTTGCCCGGACGCCCTGGCCTTCGATTTGCTCAACACTGGAGCTATGACTTGTCCAAACTGATTCTCTAAGGTCTGAATACTAGAATTCGTCTCGTGCTGATGTTGGACCATTGAATCAATTTTTTCCCCCATCGAGGTCATAGAGCTAGCCAAAGTCGCTACGCTATGCATCAAAGTGTTGAGTATGTCATTACCGGGCATGGGCAAGCTTGCGTTTTGGCATTGGAATCCATGCGCATATGGCTGGCCGTACTATTGCGGGGCGCTCTGCTGATAGAAATCTTATGGCCCTGGGTAAGACTCATGGTAGTCATGGCCATATGGAGGGTATTGATGGTCCCCATAACTCGAATCGGGGCGATCCCTCCACCCTGGGTTGTAGGTGTTTGAGTGTGGGGCATATCTTGGCCTTGGAGGATCAAAACCTCTTGTAGCGTTTACTGCAGCTGCATATTCAGGAAGTCTTAGGCACTCATCAGTGGGGTGCAGCGGATCATGACATATTCTGTAGGGCTTAACTGGCCTTGCTGCACTGAAAGTTGGGTAATATCCCCTCTCTGGAGAAAATGCGTAGGAGAATGGCTCATGTTTCGGTTCCTGCCCGAATTGTGGAATTCTCTCCATCTCTGTATCAAAAAAATCAAAAAGGGAAGAAAATCAGTAGCACGGGTGTGGACCGTAAGATAGGTCCACACAAAAACAGACACACAAACACACAAAAAGAAAAACAAAACTTGCCTCCCCGGCAACGGCGCCAATTTGACATGCAGGTTTTAGTCGTGTTAACCTGGTCAAAATAAATCCTAACAGACATAAACTAGTAGTTTTGGCAAGCAAGGGTCGAATCCCACAGGAAGGAGTTGTTTTCTTTATGTAGATTGCATGCAATAGTAACAATAGGGGGTTTTGGTTGGTTGGTTTGCAAATAATTATCTAAAGTGAAATAAATAAAAGAAAAGATGAAATCAATTAGGGAAAAACACTTAGCCAGACAAATATCCACCTTTAGTTTCGTTGATTGATCATTAATTATTCCTAGTCCTCAATCCTCATGAATGTCCTAATCTCTGTTCTGAAATAGTTACCAATCCAACTCGGCCTGATAACCCTAACTACTAAACCTATCAAGAAACTATCAAGATAAATCTAACAGCAGAATAAGCTCAGGAATAAATAGGCTCATGCAATACTTAACAACTCGTCAGTACTTGACATGCAATTAATTCTCTTCACAATAAACATTCACAACTCGTTCCAGTAAATCGTGTTTGCTACTTCTGAATTAGGGATGAACAATATTGATCTCAACAAGTTGACCAGAAAGAGGTAACTAGCATTATAGATAATACTAATCTCAACTAGGTTGTCAGGCTAGGAAACTAATATTAATAATGATAATCACCACAACTGATGAGTTAGATCCAACCAATACTATTCAAGATTCTAATCCTGCAGTATGAATAATATCAATAAAACTAGGTAGCTAATCTAGAGAAATCAATATAACTCAATGTGATGAAGCATAAAAGAATTAATAACATTCAAGGATAAAGGAAAGGAATAACCTCACAAT
This sequence comes from Rheum nobile, assembly GCA_027886185.1. Classification (NCBI taxonomy): domain Eukaryota; kingdom Viridiplantae; phylum Streptophyta; class Magnoliopsida; order Caryophyllales; family Polygonaceae; genus Rheum; species Rheum nobile. The sequence continues at coordinate 2,350,319 of WOAB01000065.1, forward strand.
CAAATTCAAACTTAGGCTTCAATTGTCGGACTAAGCAAAGGTGCTTAGCTCCTCATAGTCTTGGAAACAATAATCTTTAAAGGGAATAACAACGATCATAAAACTAGATGTAAAACTGGATGATAATAGATGATTGCAACTAGGGTTTAAATAAAGGCTAATCCTAAACTCTAACGAAAAGATAACAAACGAAATAAAAAAGGAAACTAAAGTATATGTTCGGAATAAAATAATACGGAAAAAGGAAAAATAAACAAAGCTCGGAAATCATTCTCGGCTCGCGTCCGTGTGGAACCGTGGGCGCGACGACCCCACCGCCATCGCGGAAATATGCTGATTGCTCTCGACCTGTGACATTTCTTTTTCCGCCATCGTGGGCCCTTCGCCGCCATCGCGGTCGCGAATCTTCTGGCCTCATTTTCTCGTTGTTCGCCGCGATAACTTTGGCCTCTTCTTCTTGGTAGCGGTTGGCCACGGATGGCCTTCATTCTTCACCTCTTGTGGCTTATTCCATTGGTTCTCTTGGTCTCCTCAGGTGGTCTACTCCTCTTCAATCTGGATGTCTTCAATTAGCTCCTCCAGACCACCATATCCACACTTCATCTCACCAACTCCATATTCCACAGTTGTGCTCTAAATCCATCCAAATGGCACCCTAAACCCAGGTAACAACTCCTAGATAGGCACTACAAAATAGTGCTGATCAAATCCCCCATGCTTAAACCTTGCTCGTCCTCGAGTAAGCTAAAATCAACCTACTCCTCCAACCAATCCCCAAGGTCTCAGGAAGCATAGAAAACTCAATCCCTCTAAGAATTACACCTAACAATAAACTCCAGGCACCAACACAATAAGCACAGCACAACATACAATGACACCAATCAACACCACACAATCAAGCTAAAAGGAAAGCATAGTACTTCCCCCAAGCTTATCCCGAACACCATAGAGTGAATAAAATTCTAATCCTAATCTCCATCTATCTTCTTATACCTCCCAGAGTGACCTACCCGAATCCTCCTTATATCACCTCTTCTTATGTCACCACACCAGGTAAAATGATGATTCCTAAAAATCACTCTTCTTCTTTTCACTCATTTTGCCAAGGCTCCCTTTCGGGTTTTCACCAAGCCACTCATTTTATTTTTCAATAGATGGGCTCACATAAAACTCACATCACTCTTGACCTCATATTAGCCCAGCCTAATGTTGGTCCAAGCCACCTGCTTATTGGATAAGCCGCCCTTTCGGGTTTTCGACTTATCCCAGGATTTTTATTTTTTCCTTTTATCAATTTTTGGCTTTTTGTTTTTCTTTTCTCATCAAAGACATAGCAAGTATAGAATACTCCCCCATGCTTAGACATTGCATTGTCCTCAATGTAATGAAAGACAAAAAATAAGTGAAGCACAGGGAGAAGCAGAAAAGTACTCACAAATGTCACCGAGTTGGCTTGGACACTAAAGGTGTTGCTGGCGGTATGTTAATAAGCTCATGTCTCTGGTGTTGCGCGGGTGTCTTCAACTCAATAATCTTCTCCTAACGTGCAACCAAAAGGAACCACTGTGGTGAGTAGTGGTATAGCAAAGTAGTCAGGGCTGCACGACCTTCAATGAACACATGGTGGAGCCCGAGTATGATTGTGGTGTGGGCTCTAGTGTTCCTCCTCATCAGCTGTCAATTGTAGGGCCATCATCGTTGCCAATAAAGTGTGGGGCTAATGTCTCCTCCTTGGCAACATGATGCGCACCGTCTCTCCAGGGATAACTCGGGACAGCTGGCCTTCGATGGAACCCTTTTTTTTTTTTTTTCAAGTGCAGGGCAATAGGAGGACTTACATTGGTGTGGTAAACACCGTCTTCAGTATGATTCGGGCCTCCTCCCTGCAGGTTAGTTGGAAACAAAAGCAAAAACACACGAACAAAAGCAATTAAAAACAAGAATTGAAAAGACAAGAAATTAAATTCATACCTCGGGTTGCCTCCCGGACAACGCCTTAGTTATTGTCGTGGCTCGACATACTGCTCTTATACATCAACTCGGGTTGCTCACAGCAACTGAACTCCTGGGATCAATATCAGGAGATGCCTCTTTGTGTGCTCTATGTTGAACTTTACCCCCAATCTCCTGCACTTCTTGGTGGGTGGACCGTTGTTCATATCAATGAATGCACTCGCCATCTTCAGAAATGGCCTACCCAACATTTCAAGGGTTGTATGCTTATTCTGCCCCGTATCTAGCCTAGAGAAATTTACCTTCTGAATCCCAGCTTCCTTCTTGTGCTTCCCCTTTTGCTTTTTCTTGATCTTGCACAGCGCCTTTAAGAACTCCTTGCAGCGAGGGATGCTGTTTGCCAATTGGAGCAAAGGAATGTTTGCCTCGCAGTAACTGAAGGTTTCAAATAACTCCTTGTCGTTCTCCACCTTTCTGGTGTCCTTCAGAGCTTCAGGGAAGGGTGCGGGTGGCTTTACTGATCCGAGCGAAGGGAAGTAGGGGCGCACATATGCGTCGTATGCAGCTTCGAGGGGAGAGGATTCTTCTGGGGTATTTTCGCGGTCGCAGATTGGTGGCCGCGGTCGCAGAAAATTGTTGACCTGATCGCCTTCTTCAACACCTTTTCCGCGGTCGCGGATCTCCTGCCGCGGTCGCGGAAAATGCTCAACCTGCTCCTCTTTTTCGTCCGAGCTTTTTCCGCGGTTGCGGATCTCTTGCTGCGGTCGCGGATTTGCGTCAATTTCGTCCTTCTCGGCAGTAGTCACGCCGCGGTCACGGCCTTCTTCCTCGTGGTCGCAGACGTCTTTCTCTCTGGCTCGCTTGGCCTCCACCTTAGCTTCGCTCCTTAGTGTCATGGAACATACGCTCTCCCTTTGGATCACCACCGTTTGAGTTGGTTTTTGCCCGGACGCCCTGGCCTCCGATTTGCTCAACACTGGAGCTATGACTTGTCCAAACTGATTCTCCAAGGTCTGAATACTAGAATTCGTCTCGTGCTGATGTTGGACCATTGTATCAATTTTTCCCCCCATCGAGGTCATAGAGCTAGCCAAAGTCGCTACGCTCTGCATCAAAGTGTTGAGTATGTCATTACCGGGCATGGGCAAGCTTGCGTTTTGGCATTGGAATTCAGGCGCATATGGCTGGCCGTACTATTGCGGGGCGCTCTGCTGATAGAAATCTTATGGCCCTGGGTAAGACTCATGGTAGTCATGGCCATATGGAGGGTATTGATGGTCCCCATAACTCGAATCGGGGCGATCCCTCCACCCTGGGTTGTAGGTGTTTGAGTGTGGGGCATATCTTGGCCTTGGAGGATCAAAACCTCTTGTAGCGTTTACTACAGATGCATATTCAGGAAGTCTTAGGCACTCGTCAGTGGGGTGCAGCGGATCATGACATATTCTGTAGGGCTTAACTGGCCTTGCTGCACTGGAAGTTGGGTAATATCCCCTCTCTGGAGAAAATGCGTAGGAGAATGGCTCATGTTTCGGTTCCTGCCCGAATTGTGGAATTCTCTCCATCTCTGTATCAAAAAAATCAAAAAGGGAAGAAAATCAGTAGCACAGGTGTGGACCGTAAGATAGGTCCACACAAAAACAGACACACAAACACACAAAAAGAAAAACAAAACTTGCCTCCCCGGCAACGGCGCCAATTTGACATGCAGGTTTTAGTCGTGTTAACCTGGTCAAAATAAATCCTAACAGACATAAACTAGTAGTTTTGGCAAGCAAGGGTCGAATCCCACAGGGAGGAGTTGTTTTCTTTATGTAGATTACATGCAATACTAACAATAGGGGGTTTTGGTTGGTTGGTTTGCAAATAATTATCTAAAGTGAAATAAATAAAAGAAAAGATGAAATCAATTAGGGAAAAACACTTAGCCAGACAAATATCCACCTTTAGTTTCGTTGATTGATCATTAATTATTCCTAGTCCTCAATCCTCATGAATGTCCTAATCTCTGTTCTGAAATAGTTACCAATCCAACTCGGCCAGATAACCCTAACTACTAAACCTATCAAGAAACTATCAAGATAAATCTAACAGCAGAATAAGCTCAGGAATAAATAGGCTCATGCAATACTTAACAACTCGTCAGTACTTGACATGCAATTAATTCTCTTCACAATAAACATTCACAACTCGTTCCAGTAAATCGTGTTTGCTACTTCTGAATTAGGGATGAACAATATTGATCTCAACAAGTTGACCAGAAAGAGGTAACTAGCATTATAGATAATACTAATCTCAACTAGGTTGTCAGGCTAGGAAACTAATATTAATAATGATAATCACCACAACTGATGAGTTAGATCCAACCAATACTATTCAAGATTCTAATCCTGCAGTATGAATAATATCAATAAAACTAGGTAGCTAATCTAGAGAAATCAATATAACTCAATGTGATGAAGCATAAAAGAATTAATAACATTCAAGGATAAAGGAAAGGAATAACCTCACAATCAAATTCAAACTTAGGCTTCAATTGTCGGACTAAGCAAAGGTGCTTAGCTCCTCATAGTCTTGGAAACAATAATCTTTAAAGGGAATAACAACGATCAGAAAACTAGATGTAAAACTGGATGATAATAGATGATTGCAACTAGGGTTTAAATAAAGGCTAATCCTAAACTCTAACGAAAAGATAACAAACGAAATAAAAAAGGAAACTAAAGTATATGTTCGGAATAAAATAATACGAAAAAAGGAAAAATAAACAAAGCTCGGAAATCGTTCTCGGCTCGCGTCCGTGTGGAACCGTGGGCGCGGCGACCCCACCGCCATCGCGGAAATATGTTGATTGCTCTCGACCTGTGACATTTCTTTTTCCGCCATCGTGGGCCCTTCGCCGCCATCGCGGTCGCGAATCTTCTGGCCTCATTTTCTCGTTGTTCGCTGCGATAACTTTGGCCTCTTCTTCTTGGTAGCATTTGGCCACGGATGGCATTCATTCTTCACCTCTTGTGGCTTATTCCATTGGTTCTCTTGGTCTCCTCAGGTGGTCTACTCCTCTTCAATCTGGATGTCTTCAATTAGCTCCTCCAGACCACCATATCCACACTTCATCTCACCAACTCCATATTCCACAGTTGTGCTCTAAATCCATCCAAATGGCACCCTAAACCCCGGTAACAACTCCTAGATAGACACTATAAAATAGTGCTGATCAAATCCCCCATGCTTAAACCTTGCTCGTCCTCGAGTAAGCTAAAATCAACCTACTCCTCCAATCAATCCCCAAGGTCTCAGGAAGCATAGAAAACTCAATCCCTCTAAGAATTACACCTAACAATAAACTCCAGGCACCAACACAATAAGCACAGCACAACATACAATGACACCAATCAACACCACACAATCAAGCTAAAAGGAAAGCATAGTACTTCCCCCAAGCTTATCCCGAACACCATAGAGTGAATAAAATTCTAATCCTAATCTCCATCTATCTTCTTATACCTCCCAGAGTGACCTACCCGAATCCTCCTTATATCACCTCTTCTTATGTCACCACGCCAGGTAAAATGATGATTCCTAAAAATCACTCTTCTTCTTTTCACTCATTTTGCCAAGGCGCCCTTTCGGGTTTTCACCAAGCCACTCATTTCATTTTTCAATAGATGGGCTCACATAAAACTCACATCACTCTTGACCTCATATTAGCCCAGCCTAATGCTGGTCCAAGCCACCTGCTTATTGGATAAGCCGCCCTTTCGGGTTTTCGACTTATCCCAGGATTTTTATTTTTTCCTTTTATCATTTTTTGGCTTTTTGTTTTTCTTTTCTCATCAAAGACATAGCAAGTATAGAATACTCCCCCATGCTTAGACATTGCATTGTCCTCAATGTAATGAAAGACAAAAAATAAGTGAAACACAGGGAGAAGCAGAAAAGTACTCACAAATGTCGCCGAGTTGGCTTGGACACTAAAGGTGTTGCTGGCGGTATGTTAATAAGCTCATGTCTCTGGTGTTGCGCGGGTGTCTTCAACTCAATAATCTTCTCCTAACGTGCAACCAAAAGGAACCACTGTGGTGAGTAGTGGTATAGCAAAGTAGTCAGGGCTGCACGACCTTCAATGAACACATGGTGGAGCCCGAGTATGATTGTGGTGTGGGCTCTAGTGTTCCTCCTCATCAGCTGTCAATTGTAGGGCCATCATCGTTGCCAATAAAGTGTGGGGCTAATGTCTCCTCCTTGGCAACATGATGCGCACCGTCTCTCCAGGGATAACTCGGGACAGCTGGCCTTCGATGGAACCCTTTTTTTTTTTTCAAGTGCAGGGCAATAGGAGGACTTACATTGGTGTGGTAAACACCGTCTTCAGTATGATTCGGGCCTCCTCCCTGCAGGTTAGTTCGAAACAAAATCAAAAGCAAAAACACACGAACAAAAGCAATTAAAAACAAGAATTGAAAAGACAAGAAATTAAATTCATACCTCGGGTTGCCTCCCGGACAACGCGTTAGTTATTGTCGTGGCTCTACATACTGCTCTTATACATCAACTCGGGTTGCTCACAGCAACTGAACTCCTGGGATCAATATCAGGAGATGCCTCTTTGTGTGCTCTATGTTGAGCTTTACCCCCAATCTCCTGCACTTCTTGGTGGGTGGACCGTTGTTCATATCAATGAATGCACTCGCCATCTTCAGAAATGGCCTACCCAACATTTCGAGGGCTGCATGCTTATTATGCCCCGTATCTAGCGTAGAGAAATTTACCTTCTGAATCCCAGCTTCCTTCTTGTGCTTCCCCTTTTGCTTTTTCTTGATCTTGCGTAGCGCATTTAAGAATTCCTTGCAGCGAGGGATGTTGTTTGCCAATTAGAGCAAAGGAATGTTTGCCTCGCAGTAACTGAAGGTTTCAAATAACTCCTTGTCGTTCTCCACCATTCTGGTGTCCTTCAGAGCATTAGGGAAGGGTGCGGGAGGCTTTACTGATCCGAGCGGAGGGAAGTAGGGGCGCACATATGCGTCGTATGCATCTTTGAGGGGAGAGGATGCTTCTGGGGTATTTTCGCGGTCGCATATTGGTGACCGCGGTCGCAGAAAATTGTTGACCTGATCACCTTCTATAACACCTTTTCCGCGGTCGCGGATCTCCTGCCGCGGTCGCGGAAAATGCTCGACCTGCTCCTCTTTTTCGTCCGATCTTTTTCCACGGTTGCGGATCTCTTGCTGCGGTCGCGGATTTGGGTCAATTTCGTCCTTCTCAGCAGTAGTCACGCCGCGGTCACGGCCTTCTTCCTCGTGGTCGCGGACGTCTTTCTCTCTGGCTCGCTTGGCCTCCACCTCAGCTTCGCTCCTTAGCGTCATGGAACATACGCTCTCCCTTTGGATCACCACCGTTTGAGATGGTATTTGCCCGGACGCCCTGGCCTCCGATTTGCTCAACACTGGAGCTATGACTTGTCCAAACTGATTCTCCAAGGTCTGAGTACTAGAATTCGTCTCGTGCTGATGTTGGACCATTGTATCAATTTTTGCCCCCATCGAGGTCATAGAGCTAGCCGAAGTCGCTACGCTCTGCATTGGAATCCATGCGCATATGGCTGGCCGTACTGTTACGGGGCACTCTGCTGATAGAAATCTTGTGGCCCTGGGTAAGACTCATGGTAGTCATGGCCATATGGAGAGTATTGATGGTCCCCATAACTCGAACCGGGGCGATCCCTCCACCCTGGGTTGTAGGTGTTTGAGTGTGGGGCATATCTTGGCCTTGGCGGATCAAAACCTCTTGAATCGTTTACTACAGCTGCATATTCAGGAAGTCTTGGGCACTCGTCAGTGGGGTGCAGCGGATCATGACAGATTCTGCAGGGCTTAACTGGCCTTGCTGTACTGGAAGTTGGGTAATATCCCCTCTCTAGAGAAAATGCGTAGGAGAATGGCTCATGTTTCGGTTCCTGTCCGAATTGTGGAAATCTCTCCATCTCTGTATCAAAAAAATCAAAAAGGGAAGAAAATCAGTAGCACGGGTGTGGACCATAAGATAGGTCCACACAAAAACAGACACACAAACACACAAAAAGAAAAACAAAACATGCCTCCCCGGCAACGGCGCCAATTTGACATGCAGGTTTTAGTCGTGTTAACCTGGTCAAAATAAATCCTAACAAACCTAAACTAGTAGTTTTGGCAAGCAAGGGTCGAATCCCATAGGGAGGAGTTGTTTTCTTTATGTAGATTGCATGCAATAGTAACAATGGGGGGTTTTGGTTGATTGGTTTGCAAATAATTATCTAAAGTGAAATAAATAAAAGAAAAGATGAAATCAATTAGGGAAAAACACTTAGCCAGATAAATATCCACCTTTAGTTTGGTTGATTGATCATTAATTATTCCTAGTCCTCAATCCTCATGAATGTCCTAATCTCTTTTCTGAAATAGTTACCAATCCAACTCGGCCTGATAACCCTAACTACTAAACCTATCAAGAAACTATCAAGATAAATCTAACAACAGAATAAGCTCAGGAATAAATAGGCTCATGCAATACTTAACAACTCGTCAATACTTGACATGCAATTAATTCTCTTCACAATAAACATTCACAACTCATTCCAGTAAATTGTGTTTGCTACTTCTGAATTAGGGATGAACAATATTGATCTCAACAAGTTGACCAGAAAGAGGTAATTAGCACTATAGATAATACTAATCTCAACTAGGTTGTCAGGCTAGGAAAACTAATATTAATAATGATAATCACCACAACTGATGAGTTAGATCCAACCAATACTATTCAAGATCCTAATCCTGCAGTATGAATAATATCAATAAAACTAGGTAGCTAATCTAGAGAAATCAATATAACTCAATGTGATGAAGCATAAAAGAATTAATAACATTCAAGGATAAAGGAAAGGAATAACCTCACAATCAAATTCAAACTTATGCTTCAATTGTCGGACTAAGCAAAGGTGCTTAGCTCCTCATAGTCTTGGAAACAATAATCTTTAAAGGGAATAACAACGATAATAAAACTAGATGTAAAACTGGATGATAATAGATGATTGCAACTAGGGTTTAAATAAAGGCTAACCCTAAACTCTAACGAAAAGATAACAAACGAAATAAAAAAGGAAACTAAAGTATATGTTCAGAATAAAATAACACGGAAAAAGGAAAAATAAACAAAGCTCGGAAATCGTTCTCAGCTCTCCTCTGTGTGGAACCGCGGGTGCGGCGACCCCACCGCCATCGCGGAAATATGCTGATTGCTCTCGACCTGTGACATTTCTTTTTCCGCCATCGCGGGCCCTTCGCCGCCATCGTGGTCGCAAATCTTCTGGCCTCCTTTTCTCGTTGTTCGCCGCGATCACTTTGGCCTCTTCTTCTTGGTAACGGTTGGCCACGGATGGCCTTCATTCTTCACCTCGTGTGGCTTATTCCATTGGTTCTCTTGGTCTCCTCAGGTGGTCTACTCCTCTTCAATCTGGATGTCTTTAATTAGCTTCTCCAGACCACCATATCCACACTTCATCTCTCCAACTCCATATTCCACAATTGTGCTCTAAATCCATCCAAATGGCACCCTAAACCCCGGTAACAACTCCTAGATAGGCACTATAAAATAGTGCTGATCAAATCCCCCATGCTTAAATCTTGCTCGTCCTCGAGTAAGCTAAAATCAACCTACTCCTCCAGGGAGGAGGAACGTTTCAAGATAGAATCTTTCAAGTCATACATTGCTCCTCAATAAGCTTAATATTCTCAAATTTTCAAATTCTCTTTATACATGCTTTTTACAAGAGCAATCAAAGCAGTTTTATCATAGTTCACAATTGAATTGAGGAACGTTTCAAGATCTACCTCTTCATCATCATCTGACGACTTGATGACCATAGCGCACAACTTCGAATTTTCCCACCCTTCTGGTTCATCCTTGGATTCACCGTCAGATTTGTCAACGCACTCATCACCCTCACACAACAAAAAAAGCCTTTTTCTTGTTGTTCCCAAATTCGTCACCTTTGGGGAAAGTCTTTGCGTAGTGTCCCTTCTCTCTACACTTGTAGCAAGTAACATCTTTGATGTCATGCTTCTCGCCATTGTTCCCTCTTTCTCCCTTGAATTTTCCTTTCTGGTATAGGGAATCCATGGTTCTAATGAAGAGAGAAGTTTCTTCATCCATATTGTCTTCCAAGTCCTCATCTCTGTAATTTTCAATGAGACTCACAACTTTGCCAACCTTGACAGCGATGCTCTTATTGGGCTTATCCTTAACAATTTGATCACGTTCTTCATACCTTGTGATATTTCCCAACACCTCATGAATAGTCAATAAGAGTGTTCTAGGATTCTCAATTAGAAGGCATTTGGTGAGTTTGTACTTGGGGCACAAGCCTTCAATGATGGCAAGAACCTTTTCCTTGGGAAGGACTTCTTTATCAATAATTCTATGTGATGTGAGGCGAATTGTAATTGCCTCAAAGTGAGATTGGTAGGAGGAAACAGTCTCTCTTTTAACTATGGCAAAGTTGTATAAATCCTTCTTAGCTTGGAAACGATGACCTTCACAAAGATCTGGACTAGCCATGTACATTTGTTTCAGGTTTGCCCATTTAGCTTGAGCATCGTGCATGACATGATCTTTGTGACATCCTCATGACTAAGAGCAATGTTGATAAGCATAGAAGCTTTGCAGTTTTTCTCCATGCCCTTGTAGTCATCCGGACCCCATGGTGTTGTGCCATCAATGACATGTTTCTTAACTTGAAATTTGCCTTTTTGAATGACCAACCAAGCTTGTTAGTCATTTCTCTTCATCCAAGTCCATAAGAGGGTCTGTCAATGATGAAACTCACCAGGGATGAGCAGTGGCGGCTTGTTGTTCCCAAGTCCAACTTCATGACTTTGACTTGTGGAGGACGACATTGTTACATAGTTAATTGAAAATAACAGATAATCTAGAGCAACCTGCTCTAATAACAATTGTTGAATCGTAGTGTGTTAGACATGGAACGGTAATATTGTTCCCTAGGCAGCGAAATAATAATAAACAAACAAGTAGTAGTAACACATTTCCTTATAAAGGAAACTCAATCAACCAACTAGTTGATCAAGAAAAACATTTACCTCTAGGTGATTAACCTAGTAGGATTTCAAACGTATACTTTTTTTATTAATGGATTACAAACAATCAAGCAAGTTCGGCCTAAGATCTAGTCACACACAGTTCTTAGATCACCAAACTTCTAAGCAAGTGAAAGTAACCCTAATAACCAATGCAGTGACTCAACCCAACAAAGTACTCACACAAAGTTAGTACCTTGTATTCTTCACTCTCCCGATGTCATCGTTGTATGCTCAAGTTGTGTCATCATTGCTAGGTTATGTACTACGTATATATAGTCATAGATAAATTAAAGCTCATTAATATAACCTAGTTTGGCCCAGCACGTGCCAACTAAGATAATTTACATAACATTATCTATTTCCATACATACAAAATCTCATTATCTTATTCCAAAGATATAATATCTATAGATCCTAATACTTTATTGAATCTACGATCGTGTTCTTGCCTTGCGGCCCAAGAAGTCTTGAAATCCTCTTTTCATATTTAGTCAATGTTTTTTCCAAGTTTCCAGCGTCTCGTCTCTGCATAATCTTTATGTTCCTTGATGATGTTCCGTTGCTTCTTTCACAAACAATGCGCTACATTTCTTCATTGCGCTCAACGTTGTTCCCTTGTTGACTCTTTGTTCCTTACCTCCTTTGTTTTGCTTTCTATGTTGGTTTTCATTGTTCCCTATTCATGTAACCCGAAACTCATAGGAACAAGCTATAAATCCTAATGTTCTTTATCATCATCAAACTAGAGGGAACGACATCGTTCCAACATGTATGAAATGCTAATCCATTCCCTAATTTTTTTCTATTATTTTAATTTGTTGATTATAATTTATTATTTATTTTATTAATGAACAAAATTACTTAATGCCTTATATAAATTGATCAATAATAAACAAGTGAAGTTTATCGGGAGTATAGTTTTTTATTTTAACTAGATCTTCTTATTAGCAAATGTCTATTTAAAGAAAAAAATGTATGTACCTAGAAAACCAATCTCGTGCAAACCGAGGTTTTCCGTGAATGTACGAACATTGTAATAAGTGATGCACTTTAATGTATAATGTAGTGCACAAATGTATTGCCTATTAAAATATAAATGATGCATAAATATACAACGTGTATATAATGTATATTTATCTGTAGTGTTGTGGACAAATAAATATATGTGTATATAATTACTTATATTATGATGTATATGAGTTTGTCACAATAAACTGACTAGCAATTGATATGTCACCGTCATTGATTCATAAATCTCCGATATTAAACAATCGTTGATTAGCGTTGACCAATCATTAGTTGGTAAGTATATCATAAATTGTGCATTGGTATACAAGAGTATGTGCATTCATGATTGAAATATGTATCAAAGACTAATAACATGTCTACTTAAATCAAATGAAATGTGCATAAATGTAAAAGGATACAAATATGTATTAACGTATGCATGGATGTTCATCCGCATGTTCGTAAAAGAAGGTTACTAAAAAAATTTAATTTATTTTTTTAATTGGTTTACATTTCTTTTCTTCTCTAACCCTAAACTAAAACCCATACACCACAAACAGCCACCCCCTTTTTATTTTGAGTTTTCTCCACATCTGCTCATCCTCAATCACAGAAATTTGTAGGCTTAACCTTCTAAATCCACATATGCATATCTGCTCATCCTCCATTGCGTCCAAGACTCCAAGTTGCTTGGAGGTCGTGCTGTGGCGAATCAACGACTCAGGCCTTCAACGAGGTGGTGCAATTCCTACTGGATGCACGCCAATGGTTCTGCTGCGGCGACTCGGGGTCTCGGGCCCTCGTGATGTGATCGATCTTCGTGGAGCAAGATCGATATGGGTTTGGATCGTTGCTCTTCCCAAGTAAGCACTTGTTCTTCGCGTTCTTCGTGAACTCCTTCGAAGAAACAACATTAAGTTTCCTTTTCTTGAGTTTCGCACATCAGACTCTGGTGGCAGATAGGTGGAGGGTTTCAACATCATGAACACCCGAGGTGGTGGAAGGAGGCCAATGTAATGGATCCTTAGAGATTTTCGTATTCGGCTAAGCCGATTTGGGGGAAATCAAGTTAAGTTGGAATAAACATAATTGAGAGTCAATCCTAGTTTATCCCTTGACTTCCCCCAAATCGGCTTAGTCGAATACAAAGATCTCTAAGGAGTCATCACGTTGGCTTCCTTCCACTACCTCGGGTGTTCATCACGTTGAACCCATCCGCCACTATAGTTTGATCCGCGAAACTCAAGAAAAGGAAACATAACGTTGTTTCCTCGAAGGAGTTCACGAAGAACGCGAAGAACAAATGCTTGCTTGGGAAGAACAACGATCTGAACCCATATCGATCTTGCTCCACAGGGATCGATCACATCTAGAGCTGTCAAAATTTGACCCGACCCGACCCTCGTTTTCTGGGTTGAGACCCGATCCAAAAAGTATTGGGTCAAAAGTGACCCGACCCGTTCGACCCGAAAATTTCTAGGTTGGGTCATTGACCCGTTGAGTCAATAGAAATGTGTTTATATGAGTTTGGATCATATGCGGAGCACTCTTCCCGTGCAGACGTGCGGAGCATGCACTTTAGGGCCTTATTTGTGCACTTTAATGTCTTATTTGTGCACTTTTTCAAAAAAAAAATCTTTTACAAATTGTTTTCCAAGCATTTTTCAAAATTTTTGCAAAAGTGCACAAATAAGGCTCTAAAGTGCACAAATAAGGCCCTATAGTGCATGTCCGCACGTCCGCACGGAAAGAGTGCTCCGCACCGGAACCGCACTCGTGTTTATATTTTATTCATTAAATATTATAATATATTTTATTATTAAAATATTATATAATAATAATTTTTTTGATTTATTATTTTTTGTTTTTATTAAATTATTATTTTAATATTCATTTTATAAAATTTTGACAAGACGCTCTCGACCCGTTGGATCGACCCGAACCCGTACTTGACCCGCAACGACCCGACCCACAATCGATCCGCAAATTTTAACCCGCAATCGACCCGACCCGACACGCTTAAACCCGAATCCGACCCGTTTGACACCTCTAATCACATCACTCGACGAGGTGGTTCACTGGTGCTTCTGCTAGCCTGCGGAGACTCGGCGACTCGGGCCATTCGGCGAGATAGTAGTTCCTCATATTTTATGTTCGTCATTATTTTCGGCGACAAGGTTTAATCAACCTAGTATGGCATGCTTTCAAGAGAAAAAGATGAGCACCAATTAAGCTAATAGAAGACAGTGGCTTTGTAACACCCCCAAACCTGGGGTGTCACAGCCCTGGATTCTACCCATAACCCACCAAGTAAAGGAAAATAAACGGAATAATAGTGATAGCGGAAGCGACTAAAAGACATGAATTTAATAAAACCCATGAAGAAAATATACAATAAGGATCACAATTACGAACTAAAAATCAACAAAAAGGTCAACTAGACTCAATAACAACATCAGAGTACACAACGGAATATAAAAGAAAGCCTCATAGCCTAATCTAGCACCACCATCGAGCACCTCCAACTCCTCCATGTCGCTATCAAATTGTACAAGTTGAAAACCTGTAACCAAAAAATAATGGAACCAACAGAAAACCCCAAACTAACCTGGATTAGTAATTGAGATACCCGCAATCAAATCACAAATCTTGAAACTAAACAAATAAATTACAAACAAAGTTTAACCAAAGATTAAACGCACATCATAGTAGATTACTAAGATAATCAAACGAACACAACTGAATCACGACTTAGTAACAAAACACAAAATAAAACACACATACACAACAAAACACACCACACGCATGCACGCACATACAACGCACAACACAGATACACCGATTGTCAACCACAGTAATGCCATACATAAAAATAACATTTGTTCTGCCATGAGAGGCTAGACCACAATCCTAACACATTATATGCCACAACTAAGACACATAAAAAGGTAACCATGAAAACCATTTACACACTTCAGCTAAGCTATAGAACAAGGAAACACATGAATGCAGATAGAATCCAGAAATGCAATCATCATGCAGGCCAAGCCAAAACAATCAACTAAATAAGTCTTGGGAGACTTACCTCGAAACCAAGCGAACAATATCCAATGAAAAGTGATCTTCATTCATAACTTGTCCTAAACAAGCCATAGAAGTACAACACCATAAATCAACAAAAACCATTGAAAACACACTTATATTTGAACACTAACTCGGTTTCCCATACAAAATCGTAACCTATCGTTCCTCAAAAATCATAAAATTATATATATAGGGAAAAGATAAGGTGATGATGGGGGCTTACGAGAGGAGTGAGGACGCTCTAAGACCGTCGGATCAAGAAAAAGAGCGCCCATATCAGCCAAGGAAAAAAATCGGATACAATTCGGCACGCCCGAATTTTTCGCCAAAAAAAGGCGTCCTGCGCATTTTAGTCCGTATGCACAGGTAGGTTATTTTCATTAGTTTTCTACATATGCAAACATGTTATTTCGTATGCGCTTTGAGTCATTTTCGCATGCACACATATGTTATTTTCATGTGCACACATACACACCTACGTTGTTTCACATACACACATAGCAAGTAGTGCATTTTGTATGAACAAACATGTCATTTTCACATGCACACAGTAGTATATTTTGCAAGCAAATGGTAGTATACTTCGCATGCACACAGTCGTGTTTTCATGTGCACACATTTTATTCATTCCATATGAACGCATGCGTTTTATGCATGCACACAAAGATGAGTTTCACGTGCACACCGTAGTGTATTTGGCATGCACACAAATCTACATTTCACGTGCACGCAAATCCGTCTTTTTTGCGAATAATTCGGCCGTGCCGATTTTTTACTGAATATTTTAAAAGCGATCTGGACACTTTGTTTGATTCCCATCTGACGACTCTCATGCATCCTCATTCCTCTCCTGCCTTCCCATCCTCACCGGATCTCAATCCATATATATATATAAACTAGTTTTCAATACGAGTCTAACTAAATATCAAACTCCCAATTCCAATCTAAACTCAATTTATAATGAATTTCCAAAGTATATCGTTATATCCAGTGTTTCATGAAAAAAAAGAATCACTTATTGATTTTTATCTCCTTAGATACATATACAAATACCATGAAATTTACATACATGATAATTAGACATATTATATATACATCTATAAAATATTCATAAATTTTCGAGTTTAGTAATGTACCCAGATCGACCTTATGCTTTGCTGCGCAAATAGGGGAGATGGAGGTTGAGAAGAGAAAGAGATTGAGGAGGCCAGGGTTTGAACACAAATTGGTATTTATAAGGGTAGATTAGGTTAGGTTAAAGTAATAAATTAGGTCTAGCCCAACACACTAATTAGACATATGAAATATTAATAAAGATAAATATCATTATCCATAAGTAATATTCTTTACTTTTCTATAACTTTTAAATGCTCAAACTTCCAAAAATAGTATCCTAACATGATATATATATAATATAACCCAAAGTATTATACTGTTGGAACCTTGACGTTTTCTCTGGTTTTAATGATGATAAACACCATTAGGTTTTATGTTTTCTTGTTGTTCCTATGAGTTTCAAGTCTTATGAAAGAATTAGGGAACAATGAAAAACGTATGAAGAAGAAAAAGAAGAGGAATGCAATGGAACGTGTGGAAACACAGAACAGTTACGCGAGAAGCAAATTGGAAATATGAAGCGCGCGTGGTTCCTATACAGGAAAACTTTTATATATGGAAACAACGTTTGAACGATGCAAACGCAGAGATGTGCCAGCTGTTCCCAGATTGACTCCATTATACAAGGAAACGCGATTTTGAGTCTTAGGAAAGTTTTTATATGGAAACTATGTGTTCATGATCTGAATTATTTAATTAGAAAGAAAATCTTTCACCGTTACCTTATATAGCGGGGTTGCTAACTATTTGGTAATTTGGTAAGAGATCTTTTCTACCACTATATATAGATGAGGATACCTTAGAGAAAGGTTATCTCAGCTATCACATTGAAGACTAGAAGGAGCTTATTGCAAGGTTGAGATCAGGAGATCCAATGCAATATACGGGTTTGT
This sequence comes from Rheum nobile, assembly GCA_027886185.1. Classification (NCBI taxonomy): domain Eukaryota; kingdom Viridiplantae; phylum Streptophyta; class Magnoliopsida; order Caryophyllales; family Polygonaceae; genus Rheum; species Rheum nobile. The sequence goes on from WOAB01000065.1 coordinate 2,367,504, forward strand.
ACTTGATTGCTTAGGGTTTTCTCTATGTTCTTGTGTCATTGAGAGTTGATTGCACTCAAAGTCTTGTAACCTAGGGTATAGGTAGAGAGAAGACTTGTGAGATTGTACAATTCTTAATAATACAAGTATACATTTGGGAACTTTGTTGTTACTTTGAATCTTTGTTTTTTTCCGCTGCCTAGAGAACAGTCACACCGTTCCCTGTCTAACACACTATGATTCAACATATACCAAACTTAAAAAACTAACTAATAATCTCCAAGAGGAACTAATTCTCCATTATTTTCGTTAATAGGAATATTCCTTGATAATAAACTCAAACTCTGAAATAAATCGTGTAACCTAAACTAATTCACCTAATTCTAAAAAATAGATAAGATCATCTCATCCAAAAACAAGGCTACCAATCTCCATAAGAATGTTTAGCTCTATTCTATAAAGTATCGTCTGCAACCCAAGATCCAACGTACTATCTCCAATGATACAAGTAATAAAAGGAAACAAAATATATTATAATCCACTTTTCAAATCCGAATTTTGAAATCATTCAAAAAATTAAAATTTCAACTGAAATCGGAGATATTACAGGCTTAGTAGTCCTTGGAGATTTCTAAGCAACCATTGAAGACCAGGAACACAACTTCGTAGCTCAAGTGAAGAGCATCAAGGCTATTGGTTCAAGAGTTTTATTCTGCACAACTAACATGGAATTCTGATAGAAGACGGAATGCTGCTTTTGAAGGAGAGTTATAATCTTTAGAAGGTTGATAGGCCAAGTTTCTGAATTAATTGAGGTAACTTTCGTTTGGTTTGCTTTGCTTTGCTTTTTGAATTAATAATACATTCTACGTGTTATTAAGTTTATGAGAGTAATATAGTAGAGAAATATAGTTTACACTTGAATCCTTGCTTAATTTGTGTAGTTCGTGATTATGAATAAGATAATTATACTTACTTGAAAATCCTTCTACATAAAACTAGAAGGTAGTGATTTTTAGCCTAGTTGACTAGTTGGTTAACTAGAATTTTCACTCTAAGTATTCCGTTAAGCAAGGAATTGTTCCTTACTTTGTTAGGAACACTCGATTCAACAAATGTGATGTCTTTAAGATGTGTGTGTCAAAAAATTTATGTGATAAGTAGAATCTTAATACCTTAGTCGGTAAATCTAACATACCTTTGCTATAGAGTTTACTAGGCGAATGTTCTGCAAATGACAAACTATTTATGAAAAAAATGTGACTAATGTTTGCATTTTTTTGTTCGCTAATCTTTACTATTTTTCCCTTAGATATGGAATGAAATGTTTCGACCAAATACATGGAAATTTTTTCTGAAGTAGGTATTTTTTGGAACTTTATTATCGATTTAGATTCAATTTGAAACTATTTTCGAGAATAGGTTGTGATCAGCGCTACTTTGTAGTGCATATCTAGGAGTTGTTACCGGTATTTTGGGTACCATTTGTATGGGTTTAGAGCACAATTATGGAATATGGAGTTGAAGAGTGGAAGTGTATATATGGTGGTTTGGAGAAGCTTAAACGAAGATTTAGAAGATGACGAGAAGAAACCACATAGAAGACGAAGAGGAAACGAAGTTCAGAAGACAAGGGGAGCTATAGTGTCAAAACCGCGATCGCGGGGCCAAGGCTGCAGTCGCGGATATCTACGGAAGGTGAGAGAAGAAGAACGCATCGATCCGCGATCGCGGAATTATAAGGCTGATCGCGGATTTGGTCGCGGATAAGTAGAGGGCGAAGGGATCATAAATTCTATTTTCCGCGATCGCGAAAATTTCTGCCGCGACCACGGAAGTAGGCATGAGCGAGCCACGTCGTTTTCGTCCGAAGTTACTTTTTATATTATTTCCTTTATCTTTTATTTTCTTTAGTTCGTTTACTTTACTTTACTTTATTTCCTTTTAGATTAGACTTGTTATCTTTTTAGATTTAGTTTTGCTAGGTCACTTAACCTAGTATTTGCTAAGCAGCTTGAATTATCATCGTTTTTCCATTCAGTATTGTTTTCCCTTTGAACTATGAAGAACCAAGCACTCTTTGCTTAGTCTGACGGTTGAAGTCTTCATTTGATATACGGTTGTGAGATTCTAATTCTATTTCTTTTCCTTTGAATGTATTGATTCTCTTGTGCTTCATCCCATTGATTCTTACTGATTTCGCTTGTTGGACGCAAGTAGTTGTTATTAGTAATTGTCTATTGCTAGGGTTTGGTTTACTGTTTGAGTTACCTAATTCATGTGTAGCAACTGCAATATTCTAAGAACTGTTTGGACTGGTTTATTGTAGAGAGAATTAATTGCATGCAATAGTATGACTGTTTGCTACACTTGCATATATCTATCTAAATTCCCGTGCTCATTGCTGCTGTTGAATTGAATTGTGAGGTTTTCATGGTTATTTAATAGTTAGTATTCTTAGGGTCTGTTTGTCCTGTTTATAACTTACGAAAAGGAATAGGAACATTCATAGGAAGGAATTAGAGAGAATCTAGGATCAACCAATCGAATGAATGGTGGATATTTGTTTGGCTAAGTGTTTTTCCCCAATCGATTACAACCCTTTGTTTCCCATTACTTTGTTATTTACTTTGCATCAAACCAACCAACAAATCCCCCTTTGTTACCTTTGACATACACTTGTGCACTTAGAAAGATTACTTCCTCCTTGTGGGATTCAACCCTTGTTTGCCTATTCTACTTGTTTAGGTTTGTTTAGGATTTATTTTGTTTAGGTGTCGCGATAACGCTTATCAAATTGGCGCCGTTGCCGGGGAGGCAAGTTTTAATTTCTCTTTGTGTTTGTTTGTGTGCCAACTTTTGTGGGGACCTATCTTACGGTCCACACACGTGCTACTAATTTTTTCCCTTTTTGATTTTGATATAGAAATGGATGGAGAAACACCGACCTTGAGGCAGTTGACTGCCCCAAACTTCGAACAGAAACCACTTGCTGTGCAATTTCCAGATCTTGAGGATGGCGTGAATTTTGAGTTAAAATTTGGGTTGATTCATTTATTACCCCACTTCCATGGGCTGAATGGAGAAGATCCTAACAAGCATCTTTCTGAATTCCACGCCGTCTACTTTAGCATGAAGCCGAGGAACATCACTGGGGACCAAATCAAGCTGAGGGCTTTTCCTTTCTCTTTGAAGGATACGGCCAATGATTGGTTCTATTATTTGGCTACGGGAAGCATAGATACATGGGCAGAGATGAAGAAAGTCTTTCTTGAGAAGTACTTCCCTGTAACAAAACTCAATAGCCAGAAGAGAAGCATCAGCAACATCGAACAACATGCTACTGAGTCGTTGTATGACTATTATGAGAGATTCAGGAGATTGATATCTAGCTGCCCCTACCATGGTTATTCTGACCAAGATCTCATTCTATATCTATATGGTGGGCTCCTTGAGAATGAGCGCAGATTGGTAAATGCAGCTTGTGGCGGTAGCATTCTAAACAAGATGCCAGCTGCAACATTTGAGTTATTCTTGGAGCTGTCTGAGAGCTCACGACAATTCATAAAAAGGGCCAGCCCCTGTGCAGCAAAGGCAGTTAAGCCTTGTAGAATCTGTCAAGATCCACTACACATCACTGACGAGTGCCCAACACTTTCTGAACCTGCAGCTGAAGTAAACGATGTAAGAGGTTTTGGTCCACAGAGACCGAGATATGACCCGTACTCTAACACCTACAATCTAGGGTGGAGGGATCACCCCAATCTGAGTTACGGGAATCAACCATATTTTCCCCAATGACATTATAACCAGGAGTTCAATCCAAGCCCACAACAGTTCCATCCGTATGGAAATCAGCAACAGTACGGGCAGCCTTACGCGCATAATCCACCAGTTTCGAATCCGAGTTCCTCCAAGTCATTAGAGGACATGATTCGATCTCTCACTCAGAGCACGGTCCAAATTCAGCAAGAGATGAAGTCTAGCTTCCAGAACATAGAGAGTCAGTTTGGACAAGTCGCTAAAAGGGTGAGTCAATTGGAGGCCAGGGAGTCCGGGCAAATACCATGTCCTACGGTAGAGAACCCAAGAGAGAATGTTTGTGCGATGATACTAAGGAGTGGTACACAGCTGGGAATCACACCCTTAACTGAGGAGGGTGATCATGTGAAAGAGAATATGGCTAGAAACGGAGCTGCAGTAGCAAAGGACGCCACAGAAGAAGTTCCGCGATCGCGACCGGAATTCCGAGACCGCGGATTTGTACCTGAAGGCGGTGAATTTCCCGAAGAAATTCCGCGATCGCGGAAAATTTGCCGCGACTGCGGAAAAAGCCTTGTAGACGACGAACAGGTCGATAATTTTCCGTGATCGCAGATTATCCCCTGGAGCCCCTAATGACACAAACACAGTTCCGCGATTGCGGGACCCAATCTGCGACCGCGACTTACCTATACATGTCGAGGATGATTATATTCGGCCTAACTTACCTCCGCTCGGTTTGCTGAAACGACCCGCGCCATTCCCTGAGGCACTGAAGGACACGAGAAGGCCGGAGAACGACAAGGAGATCTTCGAGACCTTCAGTAAATGCGAGGTAAACATTCCCTTACTCAAACTTGTTAAGAGTATTCCTCGCTATGCTAAATTTCTGAAAGAACTGTGTACCATCAAGAGAAATCAGAAATTGAAGGGAAAGCAAAAGATTAAAGTGAGTGAACATGTTTCTGCTGTTTTTCAAAGGCGTATGCCTAAAAAGTGTGGTGATCCAAGCATGTTTAGTATTCCTTGTGTAATAGGTGACACTAAATTTGAGAAAGCTATGCTAGATCTTGGTGTATCTATAAATGTTTTGCCTTAATCATTGTATGAATCCTTAGGATTAGGACCATTGCATGAGACAGGAATAGTTGTCCAATTGGTTGATAGATCTAATGTGTACTCGAAATGGGTAGTTGAGGATGTCCTTGTAATGGTTGATAATTTGATTTTTCCTGCTGACTTCTTTGTGCTCGATATGGATCACGATAAACATGCAGCCCCTATACTGTTAGGTAGGCCATTTTTTAAAACATCCTAGACAAAGATTGATATAAGTAGTGGAACCCTTACTATGGAATTTGATGGGCAAAAGGTAGAGTATAACACTTATGATGCTATGAAACACCCCATTGATGATCATTCTCTGTGTGCTATTGATGTGATTGATCCTATTGTGCAAGATGTCTTCGATACTACTGGTTCGGATGAGTTACAATCTGTTTTAGAGAATGAGATAGTAGAACCACAGGGAGATTTTGCTCTGTCTACTAACCTACAGGAAACTGTGGCTCACCTGGATGCCTATGGTAAGCCTCATCTCAACCCTTTGGGCGATGGCCCCATTCCACTAACAGTGCCAAGCGAGAAGCTTTTACCTTCCATTGTGCAGGCACCAAATATTGACCTTAAACCGCTACCAGACCACCTCAAGTATGCCTTTCTGGGAAAGGGTGACACATTACCAGTCATTATCTCTAACAAGCTTTCAAAAGATCAAGAGGAGAAATTGGTGGTGGTACTCAAGGAGCACAAGACAGCTTTGGGATGGACCATCGCGGACATCAAGGGGATCAGTCCTACTACATGTATGCATAGGATTCTGCTGGAGGACGAAGCCAAACCATCTAGGCAACCACAGAGACGACTCAACCCACCAATGATGGAGGTGGTGAAAAAGGAGGTGCTGAAGCTCCTACAGACCGGGATGACTTTCCCTATTTCTGACAGTAAGTGGGTGAGCCCGACATAAGTTGTCCCAAAGAAGGGAGGCATCACAGTTGTGGAAAACCAACAAGGAGAGTTGGTCCCCACCCGAGTACAAACAGGATGGAGAGTATGCATTGACTACCGTAAGCTGAATGCGGTGACTAGAAAGGATCATTTTCCCTTACCCTTTATTGATCAAATGCTTGAGCGACTTGCTGGTCGCCCCTATTATTGTTTTCTGGATGGATACTCAGGTTATTTTCAGGTAGCCATAGCACCAGAGGATCAAGAAAAGACAACGTTCACATGCCCTTTTGGTACTTTTGCATACCGTAGGATGCCATTTGGGTTGTGTAATGCACCCGGGATATTTCAAAGGTGTATGGTAAACATTTTTTCTGAGTATGTGGAGCAGTTTATTGAGGTCTTTATGGATGATTTCACAGTCCATGGTGATAGTTTTGATGCTTGTTTGGACCATTTATCACTTGTGCTTAAAAGATGTATAGAAACCAACTTGGTTCTTTATTCTGAAAAGTGTCATTTTCTGGTTGAACAAGGAATTATGCTAGGACATATAGTGTCACCTAAGGGTATCGAGGTCGATAAGGCAAAGATTGATGTAATTCAGTCTTTACCTTATCCTACTAATGTGCATGAAGTGCGTTCTTTCTTAGGCCATGCAGGTTTCTACCGCCGGTTTATTAAAGACTTTTCAAAGATCTCATCACCCCTATGCGAGCTGTTGAAGAAGGAGGTGAATTTTGAGCTTAATGATGAGTGCAAAAAGGCATTTGATGAATTGAAAGCTCGCCTCACTAGTGCACCAATTATTCAAGCACCAGATTGGTCTCGCCCATTTGAGATAATGTGCGATGCTAGTGATTATGTTGTGGGAGCAGTTCTGGGGCAAAAAGAAGCAAGAGCCTCTCATGTGATTCACTATGCTTCCATGACTCTGAATGGAGCACAGCGGAACTACTCCACCACTGAAAAGGAATTACTAGCTGTCGTGTTTGCCTTGGAGAAGTTCAGACAATACCTACTTGACACCAAACTGATCATCTATACGGATCATGCAGCTCTTCGTTATCTATTGACGAAGAAAGAGGTGAAACCAAGACTGATTCGATGGATACTGCTGCTGAGCGAGTTTGATGTTGAGATCCGGGATAAAAAGGGAGCCGAGAACTTGGTGGCTGATCACTTAAGCAGGCTCGTACATGAAGAGGACAGATCTGAGAGGGAAGCGTAGATAAAGGGTGATTTTCCCGATGAGACACTGTGTCGCATCGCTACAGATTGTTTTCCGCGATCGCGGGAAATTTGCCGCGACCGCGGAAAAACACCTGACTCATCACCGCAAAAAACCTCCTCAACAGAACATTTTCCGCGATCGCGGAAATCCCCCTAGAGTAACTGTTTGCATCGTCAATTTTCTCGACAATTTTCCGCGATCGCGGACCCATAGCCGCGACCGTAGAAATGCCTCTGACTAGCCTTCCACGTTTGTTTCTGAAGATGTGGTTCTTGGGCTCAGCACGCTCCAGCCCTGGTATGCTCACATGGTCAACTTTCTCGTTCATGAAGAGTTCCCTCCTAATTTCTCTAAAGCACAAAAGGACAAGATACGACGTGAATCTCGATTATATACGTGGGATGACCCCTACCTTTGGAGGCACTGTGTTGACCAGGTAATCCGCCGATGCCTTCCAGATAGTGAGGTACAATCCATCTTAGCTTTTTGTCATTCTCATGCATGTGGGGGCCACTTTGGGGCAAATAAAACTGCTAGAAAGGTGTTGGACGCGGGATTTTATTGGCCACACATCTTTCGGGATGCACTTGCCTTTTGTAAGTCCTGTGATCAATGCCAGAGAGTTGGGAATATATCTCAAAGGAATGAGATGCCACAATCATCATTAATCTTTTACGAGATTTTTGATGTTTGGGGCATTGACTTTATGGGACCCTTTCCTAACTCCTTCGGGAACTTCTATATTTTGCTTGCGGTGGACTACATTTCCAAGTGGGTGGAAGCGAAGGCCACCAAGACTGATGATTCAAAAGTGGTGGCAGATTTTCCGAAGAAGCGAATTTTCTCTAGATTTGGAATCCCCAAGACGTTGATAAGTGACAGGGGAACTCACTTCTGCAATAGAACCGTGAGCGCCCTACTGAAGAAATACCATGTCACGCAGAGAGTCCCCACCACTTATCACCCACAGACTAATGGGATAAGTTGAAGGCCGTGCCCTAGAGCCCACATCACGATTACATCTGGGCTCCACTATGTGTTCGTTGAAGGCCGTGCAACCCCGATTTCTTTGATATGCCACTACAAATTACAGTGGTTCCATTTGGTTGCACGGTGGAGATCGAATTTGAAGACGCCGCAACACCAGCGACATGTGCTTTTATTGATTTACCGCCATCAACAACTTCCACGTCCAAGCCAACTCAGCGACGGTTGTGAGTACTTTTCTACTCTTCCCTGTGCTTCTTCTTTTTTGTCTTTCATTACATTGAGGACAATGCAATGTTTAAGCATGGGGGAGTGTTCTATACTTGTTGGTCGTCTGAGGAGAAAAGAAAAAAAATGAAAAAAAAGAAGAAAAAGCCAAACATTTGAAAAAAGGCAAAAATAGAAATCCTGGGATAAGTCAAAAACCCGAAAGGGCGACTTAGGCAAAAAGCAGGTGGCTTGGACCAGCATTAGGCTGGGGTAATATGAGGTCAAGAGTGATGTGAGCTTTATGTGAACACATCTATTGGAAAATGAAATGAGTGGCTTGGTGAAAACCCAAAAGGGCGCCTTAGGAAAATGAGTGAAAACAAGAAGAGTGATTTTTAGGAATCATCATTTTACCTGGCGTGGTGACATAAGAAGAGGTGATATAAGGAGGATTCGGGTAGGTCACTCTAGGAGGTATAGGAAGATAGATGGAGGCTAGGATTAGATTGTTATTCACTCTATGGTGTTCGGGATAAGCTTGGGGGAAGTATTCTGCTTTCCTTTAAGCTTGGTTGTGTGTGGTGATTTTGGTATTGTGTTATGTGTGGTGTTGTGTTGAGCTTATTGTGTTGGTGCCCTGGAGATTCATGTTTAGGTGAAATTCTTAGTGGAGATGGTTTGTCTGTGCTTCTTGAGACCTTGGGGATTTGATTGGAGGAGTAGGTTTACATTAGCTTACTCGAGGACGAGCAAGGTTTAAGCATCGGGGAATTTGATCAGCGCTACTTTGTAGTGCATATCTAGGAGTTGTTACCGGTGTTTTGGGTACCATTTGTATGGGTTTAAAGCACAATTGTGGAATATGGAGTTGAAGAGTGGAAGTGTATATATGGTGGTTTGGAGAAGCTTAAACGAAGATTTAGAAGATGATGAGAAGAAACCACATAGAAGACGAAGAGGAAACGAAGTTCAGAAGCCAAGGGGAGCTATAGTGTCAAAACCGCAATCGCGGGGCCAAGGTCGCGGTCGTGAATATCTACGGAAGGCGAGAGCATAAGAACGCGTCGATCCACGATCGCGGAATTATAAGGCTGATCGCGGATTTGGTCGCGGATAAGTCGAGGGCGAAGGGATCATAAATTCTATTTTCCGCGATCGCGGAAATTCTGCCGCGACCGCGGAAGTAGGCATGAGCGAGCCGCGTCGTTTTCATCCGAAGTTACTTTTTATATTATTTCCTTTATCTTTTATTTTCTTTAGTTCGTTTAATTTACTTTATTTCCTTTTAGATTAGACTTGTTATCTTTTTAGATTTAGTTTTGCTAGGTTACTTAACCTAGTATTTGCCAAGCAGCTTGAATTATCATCGTTTTTCCATTCAGTATTGTTTTCCCTTTGAACTATGAAGAACTAAGCACTATTTACTTAGTCCGACGGTTGAAGCCTTCATTTGATATACGGTTGTGAGATTCTAATTCTATTTCTTTTCCTTTGAATGTATTGATTCTCTTGTGCTTCATCCCATTGATTCTTACTGATTTCGCTTGTTGGACGCAACTAGTTGTTATTAGTAATTGTCTATTGCTAGGGTTTGGTAATTACTGTTTGAGTTACCTAATTCATGTGTAGCAACTGGAATATTCTAAGAACTGTTTGGACTGGTTTATTGTAGAGAGAATTAATTGCATCCAATAGTATGATTGTTTGCTACACTTGCATGTATCTATCTAAATTTTTGTGCTCATTGCTGTTGTTGAATTGAATTATGAGGTTTTCATGGTTATTTAATAGTTAGTATTCTCAGGGTCTGTTTGTCTTGTTTATAACTTACGAAAATGAATAGGAACATTCATAGGAAGTAATTAGAGAGAATCTAAGATCAACCAATCGAATGAATGGTGGATATTTGTCTGGCTAAGTGTTTCTCCCCAATCGATTACAACCTTTTGTTTCCCGTTACTTTGTTATTTACTTTGCATCAAACCAACCAACAAAACCCCCTTTGTTACCTTTGACATACACTTGTGCACTTAGAAAGATTACTTCATCCATGTGGGATTCGACCCTTGCTTGCCTATTCTACTTGTTTAGGTTTATTTAGGATTTATTTTGTTTAGGTATCGCGATAACGCTTATCAGGCTGGCTTTCCAGCTTTGAGGGTTTAATTTAATAAAAATACATGAATCGTTACTTGGAAAAATGACTCGTGATTTTTTTAAAAATAATAATAAAAAAGGTGGAATCATTGTGTGGTGGTTGTGGCTCGCCGCCGGAGGATGGAGGATGGCGGATGAGTGTTGGATGTGGCTTTCGGTCATATATATATAATCATCAAAGCGGACATGAATTAAGGAGGAGAAGACTTTGGTGGACGGTGGATGAGTGGTGGTTGTGGCTCGCCACCGACGAATGAATGGAGATTGTAGGGTTTGATTCGTTGGACACAAAAAAGAGGAGATGGAAGATGGGGTTGGTGAAGAAGAGTTAATGAAGGAGGAGAGGAAGGAAGTGATGGGGCTGGTGAAGAAAGGACGAGATGTGAAGTTATTGGGCTTGGGCTTGGAAATTGAGCAAACATTCAATAGAGCTATAAATGTAGTGAAGAAGTCGAGCTGGTATAAATGCATGAGTTTTTCTTTTTATGAAAAAATAAAAAAACATAAGTCGATGTTTGGAACAACAACTTTTGGTCAAAGATTCACTATTCCAAACATTGGTTCTAGTACTTTTTATAATTTACGCATAACTATTCCACATTATTAATTTTTGTTTAAACATGAGTCGCTATTCCAAACATAAACAACAACTCGTATGTTTATAATTGTTATTTTTTTAAGTATACTTCTGAAGCAGGAAGGCCAACCTATTCTCAAAAACAAGTTTAAATTGAGCCTTGATCAGGAATAAAATTTAAAGAAATATGCATGTTTTGTAGAAAAAAATATGAATACGTGCTAGTCCAACTTTCACATCGGATGAGAAATGAATTGTCCAAGGCCCGTCGTATCTAAAAAAATTAATCATGTACGATGACAAATACAACATACTTTTAGAAAAAGAGTTTGTTTGACGTGTGGGATCGTTAAATTATTACTAAGTTATTTGCTTAGGAAATTAGGGTCCATTACAATTTGCATTAATGACATCTCTTGATTTAGAGTGTTTCTCTTGTTCGTATAAAAAAACACAAAAATCAATAAAAAAAATATTCAGTTTATTTTGATATTTTAGTATATGTAATATGATAATTAAAAAAATTATGATGTGGATGGCTGTTTACAACAAAATATAAATAAGTGTAAATAAATGGTGGGTTGTTATAAACAAGTGTAAATAAAGGGCATGCATTTATCCCTTATTTATAATGTACTTTGTTTTGGAAAATAGTTTCTGAATTTTAAAAAGTGTGAAAGTAAAGAGAAAAATATTTATAAGTAAAAAAGACTTTATGAATAGAATGTCAAACACACTCCAGTTTGACTGAGCTTTGTCCTCGTCTCTTTTCGAAATAGCCATTTCTAAATAAGGAATTAATATGCATGACAATTAATGAATTTATAAATGATCAAATAAAATGGAAGGGAGAAAAATTTCATTGTATATTTACCTAAGTCTAAATATAAATCTTACACTTTTTGATAGGGGTGTTCAAAAGTGGCCTGAACCGGAAAACTGGACCGTTTCTCCAGTCCGGTCTCCGGTCCGGATATTTTCCTTAATCCGGTCCGTTCCGGTCCAAATTCGGAAAAAACCGGACCGGACCGGTTAGACCGTTTTTTTAAATAAAAAATAATAAGTTAGGAGTTTTAATGTTATTTTTTTATAGATATTTTTCTTGAATTAATAAGTGAGGAGTTTAAATGTTTTGTAGATATTTTTTTTAGATATTAAATAAGAGTTTAAATAATTTTATTTTATTTTTAAAATTTCCGTCTTAGACCGGTCCAGTCTGATCCGGTCTCCGGTCCACACTTTTGAAAAAATCTGATCCGGTCTAAACCGGATGAATAACCCTACTTTTTGACAAATGATAATAAAATTTCCAAAAAATATCAATAAAAATGTTAACCATTTCAATTATTTTCTCTTGCTTAGTGGGCAACTATTCAGCTACTGAGCTACCCCGCTCTTCCATCTCTTCTCGAGAGCAATCAAGCTTTCACCGATCCCTCCTTTTTTATAGAGCCATGTCCGCAGTTTGATTTTGATTTTGTTTTCAACTTTCGTTAAAGAAGAATCTTGTTACTAACTTCGTTCCTTTTCTTCTTTATAAATCTAATTATCAGTATGCATATGACGTAACTTTACATACAAAATTCATAAAGGTTTTTTCTAGTGTGTCCATGGACATACTCTAATAAACCCATTTTTAGTAATAATTTTTTTAGTCATTAGTTTAATCTTTTTTTAAAGGTTTATTTATTCTCTATTAGGGAATATTTTATAGATAGTTTCCTACTTTAGCTTGTTAGAGTGTGCCCATGGACACACACTAGAAAAACCGATTCATATATTAGAATTATTGGATTTTCGCATAGTACCCCGATGTATCGCTTAATTCAATTGGTACATCAAAGTTTGACATATTTCGCATGGTAATCCCGAGGTTTCATTTTTTTCGCAAAATACTCAAATCGTTAAATACAAATGATTTCCCACTACTGGAAAACGAGGCCATAACTACGAAATTTTATCCACGACATAATTTGTGACTAATTTTAAAGGTATTAGCCTCTAATATAGCCACAAAATTGTTGTAAATACCTTAGATAAATGGTTGGATGTTCACTATCCTTAAAGTTTCCGTTAAGTTACTATTAGACTCATTTAGTAATTATATGTTACCTAGGCTATTTATTCTCCTATTCAAGTGTAGTCTTATAACATTGTTCATCCATTAGCCTATAAATAGAGGCATACATCAAGAAATAAGTATATGGAAGAAACACAATACTTTATTCATATTTTCTTTCCTCTCTCTACCTCTCATATTTCATATTGAGTTTACACTTTAGTTTCTTGAGATTGAAATCTCACCAATATTACAACATGTTATCAGCATGAATTGCCCAACCATTTAAGTTATGGTTTGATACTCTCATTTTGTTTCTTGCTCAAGCGAAGTCTTAGTCCCACATGGAGGGTTTGTTTCTAATCAAATTCTAACAAATAAATTATGCTCAATACGCATCTAAGATAAAGGTATGAGAAATTATTATATTCATAGATTTTATATTATGAAAATAAAATATGATATTTTGTGAAGTGGATGTATGTAAACACAGTATAATCCTAAAGTGGATGTTTGCTAATAAAGCTTAATAGTCCCCAAAGAGACAAACTAAAATCATCCCCATAAGAGGATATATTTACATGAAATATCATCTCAGTAGTGATGGTTTATTCCCTTTAAGAGGATATACATTTGAACCAAGTGACGTCCTTATGGTGACGAATACTATTCTCATAGTGATGAGTGTCATCCCTCGAAGAGGATGTACATATGAGACAACTTGTGTCCCCGTAGTGACAAGTTGTATTCCCATAAGTGGTGAATATCGTCTTGTGTAATGGTGAAAGTCGTTCCTTGAAATGAATGAAAACAAGAATTGTATTTTCTAATAGAGACAAGCATGAATTATAATGCAAAGTGATATGTATATATATCTCCCGAAGTAGACATGTATACAAAATTGAGACAAATATAAACCTCTGAAGTGGTTATATGTATCAGTTGTATAAATTATATTACAATATCCATGAAGTAGATGTCATAATATTTGGATCATCTCTCGAAGTAGATGATGAAAAACATTTGAGACATCACTTCCCTAGCAAGTGGTAAAAAGACAAAAAATTCATTTTGATAAAGTTTATTTCAATTTGTATATTGTTAGTTCGAAATTGATATATACTATATTTTTTTATGTATTACAAGCTCATATATATAACTAGCTAATTGCTAATTTAATATATTCATCATTGACGTGTGTTATTATTTATTGTGTTTTATTACATGATTAATGTTAAAAATATAACTTGTTTATGGATAATGCATTTATTATAGGATGTTGGTCAATTTAGAACTACTCCAACTGGTACTTAACACTGAGTCAATTACGTTATGATACGATTTATAAGGATCCAAACTAATAACTCCATATTAGTCTGACTGGCCCATCACCACTAACCACAGAAACGACTTCTTCTCTGACTTACCAGAAAGGAACTCTAGGAGACATGTCAACCTTTAAATGACATTCCATCTAAGGAGAAATGAAATTCGTAAGAATGGATCTATGGAATAAGTAACAACTTGAATCTTGCAGAAGTTTGAAAAATCTCTTAAATCTTATATTTTCAACTTCATATATTATATCTTTAAACCTTATATATAAAAATAGTTATTTATGAAGTTAGTTTCTCAAAACTAGTGATATGAATATCACAAAACTTGTACCAAGACCAAAATCTCATTTTTAAAGTTACAATCTTTAAACTTATTTTGATTGCGTATAACACGCCTTTTATAAACCAACGATAAACAACTTTTGAAGTTCGAAATAGCTAAATCACTAGTTTAAATTAAATTACAAGAAATAATTAAAACTTTTACTTTTAACATTTAAATTCAACATTGAAACTCTCGAAATTCCTTTTTAATCGAAGATAGGTTTGAAAAATAGTTTTCGAAAATTCTCAAACCTAACAATAGGGCAAGAATTTTAAAACCGTTGCTCTGATACCATAATTGTAACACCCCCCCGACTTATTGTCAGTAGTGCCACACGCCAGTGACCTCAGACGTTACCGTCCAAAGTCACCCAAGGCTTTAATCGAAACAATTAATCTTAAATAAACACAATTAAATAACGGAAGGTTAAACAGCGGAAGACATTTGAATATGAAACTCAATCCTTTTATATTAAAAGATCTCTCATCAAAGGAGAGTAGCGTTTTTACAACATAGTGAAATTACAGCGAAAAACTCATAAATTACACAGCGGAAGACTTCAAGAATAAACCTAATACATGACTAGGTTATAAAAATACATATTGAAGTAATACTTAACAACTTTGAAATACCGGCACTTAAATCTGCAACTGCAAGTCTCTTCGTCAACGGTTACTTCGAGTCTTCGGGAACCAACCACTGATGTGCCGTATAGGACGGATGACACCAGCCAACCATGCAAGGAATACAACCCGATTGGTTAGTCTAATGAAAGACTATGCAAGGGTGAAAACAGAATGGTCCTAGTGATCGTAACCGTTTACTATCATTGTCCCTCGAATAACAACCGAAGGAACGATATATAACCCGAAACTTTTACGGAATGATTAAAGTTTGAATGATCAAGAGGAGACTCCTAAAGATCGAGTCTTATCGGGAACGTAAAAAGAGAAGACTCCAAGAGATTGAGTCTTATCGGAAAGCGTATGAAGAGAAGACTCCAAAAGATTGAGTCTTACGGGAAAGTATGACAAATGTTTGGGAACATAATAATAATTTTACACAAGCGTTTAAAAAGACTTGACCATTTGGGTCCACGACCAACCTCACCGCGTAATGCGAATTCAGATTTGAAAGGAGGACTTACTCTAATCGAAGTCCAGACAAGTTTCCAAGTTGTACTTCTCGCCCAAGGTTCATTAATTATGTGCATAGCGGCACTTATCTTATTTTAGTGACAAAGCGTACATTTACGTTATAAGCTTTTAAGATATCATCTCATCGCGAGAGATATCGAAGGGAATAAATCTCGAGAATCGGAACCATTTGTGTACACCTGCCCTGAGTAAGGGCAAGGTCATGACCAAAGAGAGTACTAGAGAAAAATCCTCCTAGCACCAGTTATAAAGAAACAACTAGACCTCGCGAGGTACATAGCGTTCCTACGAATATTCGTTCTAACTAAACAATTCAGATCACACAATAGTCCACATCAATACCATCATGGTAATAACAGATATAATAGCGTTGTTTCTAGCAATATATACAACCTATTATAATATCACATTTTAATCGTATCATTTATAAAATATGTTCCCAAATGAAAACAATATTCATCCCAATTTAATTAACAATTAAACAATTGATAATTAATGGAAACATGGAATGATAAGCAAGAGTGAACCGCCACTTGCCTTAGACTAGACGAACGATTGACGAAGACGGGTTTCTGGGTCCGGAACGGGAACAGAACTCGGATTACAGATTCCTACGGAACGACCCATAACGAAACCCTAGGTTTGATTCGATAATAAACTATACGAATCTAAAGAATGACGAACGAAATCTAAAGAATGGAAGTCCCGACCGAGACCGGATCGCCCAAGGCCCCGGATCTTAAATATTTGTACCCAAACAAATATTCTAAGCCTCGATAATACGTCGAATGTATTTTCCAATGCTCTGGGAATTTTACAGAGATCCAACTCGCTACAGAAATTCCAAACTTCGCCAAACGAGTCTCGAATAATTGACGAGGGTTTGGGAAATTACCAAAATACCCTTACTAAAAATGAGGGGTATTACATCACTTCCCCCTAAAATAAAGTTTCGACCCCGAAACTTGGCCGATAACAGCTCAGAGAAGCGACCTCAATCTAAGCTATCCAATCGTATAAGTTTAACCATGTCTAACCCACTTCACACTTTGTAAATTGGTTCAGGCATTTCTAGGTTAAGATCCATAAGTTGGTTCAAATTACAGTTAACGTTAGGTTAACCATAATTAAGACCCTTCACCCTCAAAAGAATTCTAACACTTGCTTTCACCAGACATGCATTCCAACACATTACCCCTATGAAATATAAGGGTTATCACAATACTACCCTCTTAAAAGAGTTTCGACCCCGAACTAGCATCGCTAAGCTAAAGGGACCGGTTCCACCATAATCTCATTACCTGTTCTTAACTTCCATAATCATTGCATCCTTGTACTTGCTTCCTAGGAAAAATGATATGTTTCCTCAACCATACTACTATCTCGCACAGCCTACTTCCACGTACTATTTTGTACTAACTCATGACCATCCTCAAGGTCATAATTATCTTAGGATAATTGTCTCCTAAAATCATTGCACTAGTCTCGCTATACCTTAAGCATGAGACTACACATATTCCTCTTTCCTCTCTCTCTAAGCTTCCCTCAGAGTATATACCTTCTCTTCCTTAAGTCGATATCCTTGAATAAATTTCATTTCCGAAACCTATACCACCAAAAATCGAACTATTTACTCGACCATGATTCGACTTACAACATACTGCCTACATTTCTTACTCTTTCTAGAACAGATGTTGATCATTCACAAGATTACCATTGTCTCGCTCAGAGTATCCAATACAATATCCAATATAACCTCATTGTTATGACCTATTCCTCCAAAAGACCTTGATGTCCTTAATTAGGAGAATACAACATCTTTCTACTAACTTCCTTTTGACAATCCAATCCTCAAGTACATACATAGAATTCAACTATACCTCAACTTAGTACTTCCCTTTGTCATATAGACCTTACTTCTAGCATACACGGCTCACCTACTACATTGGTTACCTTACTCGTATTTGGTCCTTGTGTCATATCTTTAGCTCAAAAATCTGTACACATGTGATTCCACCATTAATCACACCACAACCTATGTCCGATTATCTCAACATGATTTACTAATCCTCGCCATAGGATTATACTCTCGTCTTACCCAAACGTGTCATACGATCACCTTAATAAACGTGGATCACCTTTTCCTCAAGTCCACTTGATATCATCTACCTACTTACTTTATGCCACCCTATTGACCTTCAAAACCGTAACAACTTTTACCGGTCGAGTTTGCTATTCACCCAAAAATCCTTAAGAAATCAGTTGTCCTCATGCGATTTATTATCCCAAATCGAGCACTCTTTTGCTTTACGGATATTTACCATTTATCCAAAACTAACTTAACGTATTCCTTATTCAATCTCTAACGTAAACCTTTAAGGTTCCTCAACTCTATTTACTCAAAATACCATATGGATGAACAATACCTTGCCTTCAAAATCAATTACTTCACATCCTAAATCCTTCAATGGCTATATACGAGTAACATATGTTACTTTACTCCTTAAATGCACATATGACAATTCCCCATGCTACATCCTTTTGTTTATCGATATCTTCCGAATAACTAGGCCTTACACCATAACCTTTCAATTTTAAGTGGGTTTTCTCCCAAAACTATCGATCATAACTTAATTCCCAAAAAGTGCTATATCGATTGTCTTATAGACGTCACACTTTATAACAATCCTCATATCAGACCTTGTAAATCTCCAGATATCATAACTCCATATCCCTAGAAGGTACAATTCACTGATTCAGTTCCTTGGCCCAAATAAGTTTGGCCCAAAAGCTCTCTTCCAACTCAAAACCTGTAGTTTCCTCAAAACAATGCCGTGATAAATCCATTAGCACAATTGTGACCAATCACTCGATTTCCCCCAAAATGTGACATCAAATCGCCTTAACAGACATCAATCACTGTCCATCCAATCCTTATGTCGTTTTCTCTTAAGAAAGCCTCATAACGAACCTCAGATAAATCTTCCAAGACAATACATATGACTTCACGCCCTTAGCCTTTCCGAAAGTCTAATCCTCTGGTCCATAATGAACCTACTTACTTACAACTTCCATAACCAAAATCCCTTGAGATATTACTCCTATTTCCTTAAGGTATCATCCTGATAATTGATTCATTACCAACCGTATCAGTCACTTCTATCAGAATCCTTTAATAGCTTTCTACGATTAACGCTTGCTACCTTACTCCTTAGGCGCACATAGACAATTCTCTCCACTAAATCCTTTAATATATCGGAATCATCAACATAACCTATCCTTAACTGTAATCTTTCCATTTAAGTGGCCTCCTTCTAACACAGTAACTTCACAACTTAGTCTTCTCCAAAGAATTGCACCATAAGCCTTCTAACTGACAAACTCAAATAGAATCCAAATATCAAACCTTACAACCTTACAAGTATCATAACTCCTTATTCCCTGATCGTACAACCTACCAATTTCAGTCATTTGGTCCACTTAGGTTTGGCTCAGCTGCCCTTTTCCTGACTCGCATCCCAAAGGTTTGTTTAACTGGCTCAAATAACTTATCTCTAACTTAAGATCCTTATACTCCTCACACAATCTACTATCCCAATTAAAGCAACCCCTTTTGCATTACGGATACTTACTATCTCTCCAAGACTTAATCACATCATTTCCTGATGGGCTCAAAACGAAACTTTGAATAGATCTTCCAAAATAATACCTATGACTTTGTACACTCGGCTTTTCAAAAAGCTATAACCATAGGTCCTACACTAGTCGTACCCACTTATAAATCTCATAATCATAACTCTGGACTCTAAAGTCTTACTCAAGGTCGTAATAGAGGAAACGAGTTCCCTATGAACTATCCCTCTTATACATTCATTCATTTCTCAACAATCTATCCACATTAATTCCTACAGCATGACCTCATAACTAGACATTCTGATCTTCATGTAGTTCATTCCTATGAGCTTTTACCAGAACAAATGTTTAGGGTACCCATATGAGAAGAAAAAAAAAATCCTAGTCCCATAGAGCATTAACCACATACATTTGTTTCCTACACCCTAAAAAAAAATTGGTAAAAACTCAAATCACGAGATAGCGCTCGTCCGCTCAATGAAGGGAGTAATTAATGTCATACTGATGCGACATTACCACAAGAATAAAGAGAGATTCGTAAGGATGGATCTATCAATTCACTAAGGGAGTCGCCCCTGGTGTTAACCATGTAGGGAACGAACACCTCGGTTCCATACATTACCCCTCCTTTGTGAGTCCTAGCAGTCCTTATCCATCCGTGACATCACTGTTTTTGGCACTCACGGGGTCTCGTATGAACGAACGATATGCAAAAGTAACGAATTTAGAAATTTCCGAAACAAGGAAACACTTCTTTATTATTCGAAACATTACATAAAGCAACTGATAGAAATTCGAATAGACAGATTACTAAACTATGGAGACTATCGACACAAGTCAACGCTCCTTATTCTAAAAAGTCTTACAAAATACTACCACTTGTACAAAGCTTCCTTCCCATCGGGGTGACGTATCACAAAGAGTCGCTGCTCTTGACCCGAAGATTCCATATGCGCCTTGCCTTTATCACGAGTAGCAGACTGCCCCGAAACAGATACTTCCGCCCGTGAGTTCTGTCCACTACCAACTTTTGGGGCCTGATCAGCTTGAGTTGGCCTTAGGCCCTTCTTCCTACAGTATGCCTTCGTGTGGCCTTTCCTTCCACAATAGTAGCATACCCTCTTTTCCTTTTGACAGCTAAAACTTTTATGCCCAACTTCTCCACAGTTGTGGCATAGAATCCCGCCGCTATTGCAGCCTGAGTCCTTGGCGGAATCGGACGGAGTCGTCTTGATCCTAGTACGACCAGACTACTCGATCTTGGTGGGCGACGCCGGGCGCTTGAACGAGCCAACCATGCGGTTCTGTTGCCCAATCCTTGCCTTAATCTCTGCCTCCACACTAGCTGCGACTTGAGGTATGGGGGCCGTTTGGGCTTGCGGTAACATCTGGGCTGTTAGTACTTCGACCACTAATCCCACTATCTGCCCAATGGTTGTCGCATTTAGCACGATCGGGGCAGGAGGTGGGAATCCCCTTGCATCTTGGGGGTCCACTTGTCCTTGATGAACATCCTGTCGCAGGGTCGGGTCACTACTACGTGATCCAGATCCTACGTCTTCCCCTGGTGGAGTAGCACTTCTCAGCCGAATTCGAGAATCGTTGCTGGGACTTTCGTTAGCTGCTCGGTCGGTGGGTCGGGTGTTCATCATCTGTTGATGAACCATAACGTTTGTTTAGAACTTCTCTAACTGGTACTTGACACTGAGTCAATTACGGTATGATACGATTTATAAGGGTCCAAACTAATAACTCTATATTAGTCTGACTGGCCCATCACCACTAACCGCAGAAACGACTTCTTCTCTGACTTACCAGAAAGGAACTCTAGGAGACATGTCAACCTTTAAATGACATTCCATCTAAGGAGAAATGATATTCCTAAGAATGGATCTAAGGAATAAGTAACAACTTGAATCTTGCAGAAGTTTGAAAAATCTCTTAAATCTTATATTTTCAACTTCATACATTATATCTTTAAACCTTATATATAAAAATAGTTATTTATGAAGTTAGTTTCTCAAAACTAGTGATATGAATATCACAAAATTTGTACCAAGACCAAAACCTCACTTTTAAAGTTATAATCTTTAAACTTATTTTGATTGCGTATAACACGCCTTTTATAAACCAACGATAAACAACTTTTGAAGTTCGAAATAGCTAAATCACTAGTTTAAATTAAATTACAAGAAATAATTAAAACTTTTACTTTTAACATTTAAATTCAACATTGAAACTCTCGAAATTTTTTTTTTATCGAAGATAGGTTTGAAAAATAGTTTCAAAAATAGTTTTCGAAAATTCTCAAACCTAACAATAGGCCAAGAATTTTTAAACCGTTGCTCTGATACCATAATTATTGTCGGTAGTGCCACACGCCAGTGACCTCAGACGTTACCATCCAAAGTCACCCAAGGCTTTAATCGGAACAATTAATCTTAAATAAACACAATTAAATAATGGAAGGTTAAACAGCGGAAGACATTTGAATATGATCTCTCATCAAACGAGAATAGCGTTTTTACAACAGAGTGAAATTACAGCGGAAAACTCATAAATTATACAGCGGAAGACTTCAAGAATAATACATGACTAGGTTATAAAAATACATATTGAAGTAATACTTAACAACTTTGAAATACCGGCACTTAAATCTGCAACTGCAAGTCTCTTCTTCAACGGTTACTTCGAGTCTTCGGGAACCAACCACTGATGTGCCGTATAGGACGGATGACACCAGCCAACCATGCAAGGAATAAAATCCGGTTGGTTAGTCTAATGAAAGACTATGCAAGGGTGAAAACAGAATGGTCCTAGTGATTGTAACCATTTACTATCATTGTCCCTCGAATAACAACCTAAGGAACGATATATAACCCGAAACTTTCACGGAATGATTAAAGTTTGAATGATCAAGAGAAGACTCCTAAAGATCGAGTCTTATCGGGAACGTAAAAAGAGAAGACTCTAAGAGATTGAGTCTTATCGAAAAGCGTATGAAGAGAAGACTCCAAAAGATTGAGTCTTACGGGAAAGTATGACAAATGTTTGGGAACATAATAATAATTTCACACAAGCGTTTAAAAAGACTTGACCATTTGGGTCTACGACCAACCTCACCGCGTAATGCGAATTCAGATTTGGAAGGAGGACTTACTCTAATCGAAGTCCAGACGAGTTTCCAAGTTGTACTTCTCGCCCAAGGTTCATTAATTATGTGCATAGCGGCACTTATCTTATTTTAGTGACAAAGCGTACATTTACGTTATAAGCTTTTAAGATATCATCTCATCGCGAGAGATATCGAAGGGAATAAATCCTGAGAATCAGCACCAGTTGTGTGCACCTACCCTGAGTAAAGGCAAGGTCATGACCAGAGAGAGTACTAGGGAAAAATTCTCCTAGCACCAGTTATAAAGAAACAACTAGACCTCGCGAGGTACATAGCGTTCCTACGAATACTCGTTCTAACTAAACAGTTCAGATCACACAATAGTCCACATCAATACCATCATGGTAATAACATATATAATAGCGTTGTTTCTAGCAATATATACAACCTATTATAATAACACATTTTAATCGTATCATTTATAAAATATGTTCCCAAAGTAAAACAATATTCATCCCAATTTAATTAACAATTAAACAATTGATAATTAATGGAAACATGGAATGATAAGCAAGAGCGAACCGTCACTTGCCTTAGACTAGACGAATGATTGACGAAGACGGGTTTCTGGGTCCGGAACGGGAACAGAACTCGGATTACAGATTCCTACGGAACGACCCATAATGAAACCCTAGGTTAGATTCGATAATAAACTATACGAATCTAAAGAATGACGAACGAAATCTAAAGAATGGAAGTCCCGACCGAGACCGGATCGCCCAAGGCCACGATCGCGATTTCTAAAGCAATCCGCGGTCGCGGCGGGAACTACCGCGGTCGCGGTCGCGGTCGTCGAGGATGAATGTTCGCGAGCACTGGTGACAGCGGTCGTGGATGCGGCCGACATTGCCACTGCCGCGGTCGCGGTAGTTCATAGCCGCGATCGTGGCTAAGAACTCCGGCGACCCCAAAATGATAAAAACTCACCGACGATGACTTGGAAGGGCTCGATTCGCGGCTACTTCCACTCCTGGGCACCTTGCGCCTCCAATGCACTGCTCCTTGGCCACCACCACCTCCGTCGAGGGCTCCGGCGACTCCTCAAGAATTTCGGCAAGAGCTCGAAGCTCCGGCGACTATGGAAACGAGAGTGAGAGGGGAGATCTCAGATCTGAGTGCTCAAAACCCTCCATTTAGGCCTCTATTTATAGCTAAGGAGGAGAGCCAGCCCCGACAAGATCAACGGTGGAGCGAGAGATCGACGGCGACGACGAACGCATGGTTCGCATGCCCGACTGTGCCCTCTGCGCATTTCCGCGGTCGCGGTGGGCTCTGTCGCGGTCGCGGGAAATTCAAAGCCCAGCTCCTTTGGGAGCTATTATTCCGCGGTCGCGGAAATTCTTCCGCGGTCGCGGAATTTCCCTTTTCACGTCTGTTTACCCGGGAAAAGATTTGGCATGGGTTTAAAACCCCAGATCTTAAATATTTGTACCCAAACAAATATTCTAAGCCTCGATAATACGTCGAATGTATTTTCCAATGCTCTGGGAATTTTATAGAGATCCAACTCGCTATAGAAATTCCGAACTTTGCCAAACGCGTCTCGAATAATTGACGAGGGTTTGAGAAATTACCCAAATACCCTTACTAAAAATGAGGGGTATTACAATAAAACTTACACATATATAAATAAATATTACCTCCACTAGTAGGTGATAAAAGTCTAAGGGTTTTGTTATGGTTGAACTCTTGTTATCTAATAATTTGTGGTTGAACTCTTGCCACCCGAAGTTGACAATGAAAATATAACCCCCGAAGCGGTTGGTATAAGTAATATGAATTTTATTCCTCGAAGTGGATTTATATATAATTTTTTATATTTTTCTGAAGTAAGTGAAAAGAAATATATCATCTCTTGAAGAAGGTGAATATTATATGTGAAAATATAATCTCTCGTAGTAGATTATGAAATGCATATGAATATATCGACTCCCGTAGTAGATGATAAAAGTTATTGAAAGAAAAGATATACTTATCTAGTTGCCACCCGAAGTTGACAATTGAGATTTTATTCTTTAAGAATATGACAAAACGCCTAGTATTTGTCACCTGAAGTGTACAAATAAGATTTACTATGTTTATCGTTTATTTACATTTTATATATATTATTATATATATTTCATATACTGAACTTCATTCTTATTTATTTCTTTTTCATCTTATTTGTGATGATTGTATATTTTAATTTGTATACTAGTGTTTCCAGAAGAAACAACTTGTTATGAGTTTCTAATGCCAAATTTATTGGCTAGTGAAAATTTGGGGGAAACATGTAGCACTTGAATTCTCGTAGAATTGTGCTATGCATGATCTTAATTATCATCAACTACATGAAATCTCGAAGACTCTAGTTTTGACAATTAGGGATCATTATAAACTCTAGAAGAGTTTGATGAGCTCATACCAAATCATGTATTCTAATAGTAGTACAAGAATACTGGGTCTATGTCATATTCATACAATTTATAAATGACCACCAAGCACGACGTAGTAGTTGAAGACGATATGCTGACAACCTCTAGCATGCTTGAAGCATGCCACCTCCAATAGAGGGTGTGGAAGGGGTTACGGTTAAGCGCATAACCGTAGTCATGGTTATAGTTTATAGCTAGAGTCTAATTGTGTATGGTTTAATTATAATGTCTTGAAGACATTAAGGTAGTTGGTCATTAGTCTAGTACCAGATGTACGATACCACGTCTTATTCGTGGAGAATAATCTTATCTAAATTGAAGGTTTGAATGCACCCATTTTGAGGATCATTTCTAGAAATCAAGATAATGATTTATTTGATTTTGAGTTGATGATCTTTCAAATTATGAATGGATCACCCATGTGAAAATTTTCAATGGTGGACAATTATATATGTCCATGGTGGTGTCATCAAAACATATTATTTAGAAAACCATAAGTTTTTTACAAATATGTGAATGACAAACTTGGTGTGAATATTTGGATAAAAAAAAATTGGTGTGAATATTATGTTCGAACTGAACAATCTCATAAATGACTATAGAAGAGTGTCTATCTTGTTACCTGAAAAAACAAGAATTTATTCGGGAGATATATTTTGACAAAATGGTTGTCATATGGACACCAATTAAGTAAGATTGAGGATGATGTCAGATATATAAGTATTCATCTCATAGACTAGCCCGAAGCAAGTCTAAAAAGGAAGATGATAACTTACACACCTAGATTATATGACACTCTATATAACCATTGAAGTATATAATATCACTAACTAGAATTTAGTTGATTTAAAAAAATATATGGCATGATAAATTCGGTCACCCAAGTGAAATAATGATACACATGATCATTGAATATTCACATAGACACTATAGGACCAGAAGTTCCTGAGACTTGATGCTCTTTTCCTAAGGGATAAGAGTGACCTAGTATGTGAAGTTTCCTATGGTCCTTGACTGAGTTCGAGAGACATATGAGGATCGGGTACAACGGCATGTGGACCAATGTGAATTATCGTATATTTTATGATGTTGATAGATGCCTCAACACATTGGCTACACAAATTAAATAGGAGAATGAGATTAATTAATTAGTGTAGCAGTTGAGCATTTTGTAACTCCTACACATTCACAAAATGGCCTAGTATTGTCGTTAATAATACAGTCAAAATGGTCATAAAATGACCCAGTAGTGTCGTTAATTATACGATCATAATGAATGCATTGACAAATGCTAATACATGACATATACGACCTGATAGAGTTGTTGATCATATCAAATCATAAATTTGGATGTCGAGAATTTAATTCGACTGAGACCGACTGCTTATGATTCTCCTATTTGAAACTTGTCTCTGGAAGAGAACTAAATGTTTTTGGATACGCGGTATACGTCATCTTACCTCCCTAAATATATTAAAGGAATGCCACAGAAAAGTTGGAATTATACGATGGGTTTGATTCCCTATCATTTACCAATGTGAATTATCGTATATTTTATGATGTTGATAGATGCCTCAACACATTGGCTACACAAATTAAATAGGAGAATGAGTTTAATTAATTAGTGTAGCAGTTGAGCATTTTGTAGCTCCTACACATTCACAAAATGGCCTAGTATTGTCGTTAATAATACAGTCAAAATGGTCATAAAATGACCCAGTAGTGTTGTTAGTTATACGATCATAATGAATGCATTGACAAATGCTAATACATGACATATACGACATGATAGAGTTGCTGATCATATCAAATCATAAATTTGGATGTCGAGAATTCAATTCGACTGAGACCGACTGCTTATGATTCTCCTATTTGAAACTTGTCTATGGAAGAGAACTAAATGTTTTTGGATACGCGGTATACGTCATCGTACCTCCCTCAATATATTAAAGGAATGCCACAGAAAAGTTGGAATTATACAATGGGTTTGATTCCCTATCGTTTACCAAATACCTAGACCTTATGAGTGGGTGATCAATATATTGCTCGGTATTGAGATTATCACTTTGAAAAGGTGAATATCCCAACTTTAGGGGGAGAAGGAAACAAGACTACTATGTAAGAAATTGTAGGGAACACAATTTTTACATTTTAGATCCGAGGGTAATTGAACATGAAGTTGAAAGGAATGAACCCAAAGTTCAAAAACATGAACTAGAAGTTCGATGGATCGTATAGCTAATATGCTATCAAATGTAATTACTAGTGCAAAGATAGTGTGACAAAGTCACATATACAAGAGCCATTTACGGATGGTAAGGATAAGAAAGCTCTTTATAGACTCTTAGTTATTACAAAGACACTAGAAGGTCTGAGTGAGGATGTTGATCCTCAAACAAGAGCATCAACATTGCAATGATTTCTTGTGATGCAATGAAGTAATTTGAGGAAGGTGGATTGTTTGAATAAGCATGATGATTTTTGGACCCGTAGTTCCAATACCGAAAAAAAATAAAAAAGTTCAACTGTATAAAAATGCCATGAGTGCAATAATAATATGGTCTAAAGATATATTGGTCATATAAGGCTTTACAGAAAAGTCTGCACTAGAGTATATGAAACTCTATTCACTCGTAATGAATTTTATCAAGAGATTTCTAGCTAATGAGGATGTATTTACCTGTAGTGAAATTTATTACTCGTCAGGTTTTGGATATTTTACTTACTATTTACATGAGACATTCGATTCATGTTCATACATAAAGTCCTTGAAGAAATGCTTGAAGCATAAAAGAGAAAACACATTAAATGTATTTCATTAAATTACGAAGGATTCTGTATGAAGTAAAAACAATTAAAGCATACGAGGATATAATCATATGTGTGTATTCGATAAGAAAAAGGGATTTATAAACAATCCTATTATTGTTATATATTTACATAAAACGAACAAGTCAATCTATAATATCGGAGCTCTAGAAGAGATCCAAAAAGCAACTAATATTTCGACTTATCATTTCATGCAAAAGATTGACATTTTCCCTCAACGAAAAATAAAGTTAATAAGGTCATTTGATGTGACAAAGTGTTATTTTTGTCATTAAGCAAACAATAAAAGATAGTTGGTCCAGAGGTACCATATCTTATGCAAAAGTCCTATGATTATATATATATATATACTGCATGAAGAGTATATTTTCAACTGAGAGGGAGTATTATTTCTACGACTGTACTCTTTTTCCCTTAGCTTTGGTTTTAATCCCATTGGGTTTTTCCAAGCAAGGTTTTTAACGAGACAACCCGTGAAATCAACAAGTTAGAACTCCAGAAGAGATGCGACATGTACCCATTTGATAACAGATATGTGATAGACAATTTAAAGTATTAAATACAGTCTTGACCTGTAGTTTGAGCATTTAATTGTACTCTTTTCCCTAGCATTGGTTTTTGCCCCACGGGGTTTATCCACGGAAGGGTTTTTAACGAGGCAGTATGCAAACTATAAGGTGTACATCCAAAGGGGAGTGTTGTAAATACCTTAGATAAATGGTTGGATGTTCACTATGCTTAAAGTTTCCCTCAAGTTACTATTTGACTCATTTAGTATCTATAAGTTACCTAGGCTATTTATTCTCCTATTCAAGTGTAGTCTTGTAACATTGTTCATCCCTTAGCCTATAAATAGAGGCATATGTCAAGAAATAAGTATATGGAAGAAACACAATACTTTGTTCATATTTTCTTTTTTTCCCTCTACCTCTCCTATTTCATATTGAGTTTACACTTTAGTTTCTTGAGATTAAAATCTCACCAATATTATAACAAATAAATATTTATGGCTAATTACTCTGGAATAAAGTTTGTTACTATATATCGTGGGTTATTAGCCAAGAAATATCATTTTGTGGCTAAATTTGATACTAAATTTCCTCGAACTAAACATGTAGCTATTTTCGAGGTTGAAGTCATTGCCATTTACCCTTAAATATAACTTTGCGGCTAAATGCGATACTAAATTACCTCGAACTAAACTTGTAGCTAATTTTGAGGCTGAAGTCGAAGCCAATTACCCTTAAATATAATTTTGTGGCTAAACGCGTACTAAATTACCTTGAATTAGACTTGCAGCTAATTTCAAGGCTAAAGTCGCAGCCAATTACCCTTAAATTTAATTTCCTGGCTAAATGCGATACTAAATTACATCAAATTAAACTTGAAGCTAATTTTGAGGCTGAAGTCGTAGCCAATTTCCCTTAAATGTAATTTGGTGGCTAAACTCGATACTAAATTACTTCATTAGTTAAGAAATAAGTGTCATTTAAGCCATTGACAAAACTATTAAAAAATACAATCATTAAGCTAAAATATTACAAACATATTCCAAAATTTACAATTTAATAACTACTTATCTCATTTTTAACCAATAAGTAAAAATAATTTGCATAGATTATATCAATATGTGCAATTTCCAATAATATACCTCGTAACTTACCAATAAATCGTTACATAAAACTCTAAAAAGATAAATATTTGTATGAAATCTTTGATTGATGAGTTACTAGTTTTATGGAAGATATCGTGTGCCAACTGCCAACATCTGAAGTCATTATGAGGGAATGCTTCAGGATGCATAAAACTCTTATGTGGACAATGAATGACTTTCTAGCATATTGGTTGTTGCATGTGTGGATGGAGTATTACAAGTATGTATTTTTGTCGTCATTACATGGATAACACAAAAGCCTATCAATTACATCATGGAAGAAAAGGTTCATGATTTGATTGTCATAGGTTCTTATTGGAGTTAGATCATGCTTTAAGGAAGGACAATAAAATTTTCTACAAATGGCGAGTTTAGGACGAATCTTTTATTCCTTATTTGTGTGTGGTCAACAAATGTGGGAACATATTCAAGATTTACCAAGTTCTATGGAGTCACCATGTCAATATCCAAATGGTTATGGCGAAACTCATAAGTACACAAAGCAACTAATTTTTTGAAAGCCTCGTAAGTTCACAAAAGCTAGCCCATCAGTTACAACACAAAGAAGGTGCTAAATCCACAAAAGGTCAAGGCGTCCATAGTGGAATCATATTAATTTGAGGAGATCACAAATTTCACTCAACACTATTCTGAGCCTCAAGACCCATACAAGAGAAGAAAAGCTACAAGGAACGAGGATAATGTAACCGGTGACAATTATCCTCACATTTCAATCTTCAACCATCCTAGACGTGGAAGTGAGAAGTGTAAGGTTTTATGAATGATTGAGGGAATAGATTTTCAAGTAGCACATACATACATCCTACTCAATTGTAAAAAAGGTTGACTCTTACGTCTAGTAAGTTAATTAAATTTATGCATATATGTATATATATTTAGACATGCATGCATATATGTATATCTTTTAGATCACACTTTTTATTGTTGTTTGCATATATAGAAAATTTCAAAATATGGAAGGGCAATGTGATCAAAATGCTCTTGCCAATGGCTTTTCTACATGGTTTAGTGATTATGTAAGTATTATTACATTTTTTATTTTGAACGAAAGTGTTTTATACATAAGAGACATATCTAGATAACATATACTTTTAAATGTGTTGTAGATTTTGACTAAACAAATTGATTTAAATATAATTTTTGTTATAATGAAGATGATTTCCAATCAAATTCTGGTAATAAATGAGTGAGTTGTAATTTCTTTTCTAATTTATAAACATTAAATTTAATTATTTATAGTGGAGGCATCCATAGTGGAATCATATTTATTTGAGACGATCGTAATATAGTAAAGATGAACATAAAGCTCATGGAGTGTGAATCAACCAATAGAATTTGAACCATTACAACGAGATGATATTGAGGTTGAGGGATCTGTAGACCCATCAATTCACTCATTACCTAAAAATCTAAATGATCTAACTTCTGTATATGAAAAATCAAGCAACGATGATAACTCTGATATCAAAATAACCGACGAGGAAAATGATTTTCCATCAGATTCTAATACTGAAGTGGAGGTGAATTATTAAACTAAAAAGACATTATACTAATCAATCAATAACTAATTGCTTTGATTACTTTTAATTCGAGCTTATTAATTTAATTACATGAATATTTTAAGAGGGTAGATGAATTTTTTGGCGGACAATAAAAATATGAGAGGGGATCAAATGATCACGGGTGTTAAAGTAAGCATTGAGCATGTGATATAGCCGTCCACGTGTCACCATCAAATGGCTGGCATTGTTCCATCATTTAACAACACGGAGGGGCATTTTCGTCATTCGACCTTCATTTGTTCTCTAGTCTCCATCGTTTCGCTCCCGTCTCTCTTGGCATATTCGCTGTAGCCAGAATCGCCATTGGAGGACTTGTTCATTCTCGCTCATTTCAGTTCATGTTCTTCATCGATTTTGCCTCTTTTAATCTATTCTCGCTATTGGATTGATTCGCATAGACGTTTCTATGGATTCTGGTAAGTTAATTTGTTTATTTATGTTCTAGGGTTTCATAATTTGTTGTTGTGTTTATTTATTTTCTACGCTTGATAGTCATCTGAGAATGATTCTATTCAATTTGTTCGTTTGTGGCGCGTCTATTGTCTTCTTTGGCAGATTCATCTTCACCTTTTCATTATTAGGTTTTGCTCTCTTCAATGGACGGTTATTTTGAACCTCCACCTAATTCAATTAAACCTCAATGTGCTTTATGTTTGCAGTGCCTGGAAATGTGTCTGTTGGTGCTAGTGGTAGTGTATCCCTAGTCAGAGCTCCCCTAGTTCATATCCAAGTGATTCTGACACTGAGATGTCTTCTGACTTATCTGTTTCCCGTCTATCTCAAGGTGGTTATGTGTACCACATTCCAATCTGTGTTGATGCTCTGAAACCAGTTGTTGGTATGCTGTTTGGGTCATTGGAGAAAGGTGTTGAATTTTACAAGGCATATGCACTGGAATGTGGCTTTGTTGTTAGGCTTGGTGGATCACGCATGGCAGGCAATGTGGTTGCATTGAAGTACTTGTATTACACCAGACAAGGTTTCAAAACTGGCCAGAATAACACAAAATGCATGCGACGACGTCCTTCAAACAGAATTGGTTGTAAGGCGAAACTCACCCTTACTTTTGTCGGTAATAAGGGCTACAAAGTAATAGCGTTTGAAGATCGCCATACACATGAAATGATTGTTGGTAAGGATAAACGGTTTATGAAGTCTATGAGGAAGTTGGACTTTGGACATAAGAAGTTTGTCATGGATTGTGAGAAAGTGCACATCGGTCCAGTCAGGTCGCATAGAATATTCAAGGAACTTGTTGGCGGCTACTCCCAAGTCGGTTCTTCTGCTGTTGACTTCAAGAACTACCGACGAGATATGTTGGCTTAAATTGGTGGTTCCGATGCTCAGATGACGATCAACCGTTTGTTCAACAAAAAAGAACTTTGTCTGCCTTCTTTTTTGAGTACGACGTTGAT